>JAWNPS010000248.1:0-1260412 GCA_035047385.1 Drosophila tripunctata | reverse complement strand
AAAGAGCATTGAGCATGCGATATTGCTGATTATAATTATTCCAAGTTCAACTTGGTTTGTTAGCGTGACTTTTCGCGTACTCTTGGAATGGTTCCACTGTGCGCACTGGGCGCTTTCTAATTTAATTAAGTGCGGCGACGCGACGCCTGTTTGTTTGTGCAAAAACTTTTCGCAAAGCGCCAGCGACAGAGCCAAAAGTACCACCAACAACAACAAAGAACAAAAAAACAAAAACAAAAAAAAAATACTTTCTCAACAGTTGGTGCGTTTAATTTGCTGGTTTTATACTTTTTAATTACTAGACAAATAGACAGAAGAGGCACTCCATGCGGCAGCTAAGCCAATAAGGGGGAAGGGGCGGGCGTATTCTAAATAGGGATTCTAAGTATTGCGTTTAGGCGAAAAATTGTATTAATTTGTTTGTTAATGATGGCAAATATTTACCAACCGGCGGCAATTTTCCGCCAAACTCTGTAGAAAAGTATTTACAACAACATTTTACGGAGCACGTAAACAAAGTTTAGGTAGAGGGGATTAGAAGGTAGAGCTTTAAAAGAAATCAATTGATGGTACGAATACTCTAATTAATGAAATGCAAAACAAATTGAGCAATTGCTTTAGCTTAGTATAGCTTTATACTAGCATTTAGCAGCTATTAAATAAATATACTCGGTAAATTGAAATTAAAGTATTTTACAGGGGTTTTATATAGAAACTTTCTTGAATATAATTAGCAGATGAATATTGATTTAAAAGGTCATTAGTCATTCAGACATTGAAAACACTTTAATTTCATTAAATGTTTCGGGATAATAAATTTTTGATTTTTTTAAAATAACTGAAATTGTTTAAAATGTTATGTAAATCTACAAAAATAAATATTGTCTTTTACAATCATTTAAATCCAACGCGCTCGACAGTTGCTTGACATTATTAAAATACTGAAGATTAATCTAAAAAATATATAATATTTTCCCTCAACTAAACTTGTTTTGTTTTATGCACTCACTTAGCTTAATCCTGTGGTGTTTGTGTGTTTAATGTGTTCCACTTCCGTGGAAATGTATTTAAGGACCGCAGAAAGTAAGTCATATTTATGAATGCTCGAAAAGTACACACTTATCGGAAGGCATCAGCCAAGTTCGTTGCTTAAAAGCTTTTTTCGCAAAATATATATAATACGAATTCGTATACGAGTATTTCCGACGCGAACAGCGAAGTTTTCCATTTTGCCCACAAAGAAGAAACTTTCGTTGGCGTCACGCTGGCTCTAAATTGTGGCTGTGGTTGTTGTTGTTGTTGGGGTGTATACCGTCAGTTTATGGTCAGCATTTGTTACACATATATCTTTAATTTTTATGCGTCTATATATCTTTTCTGATGTCAGCATATTTGCCATAGCATACTTTTCAACGTCACGAAGACTCTGAAACTGAGAAGTTGGCAAGTTGCGGAGTTGAGCAGCTGAGCAGCTGTCATTAGCGAGCATTCCAGCGTTTTATTTGTTTGTTGACTGTTTTGTGGCTCATAACTGGGTCAACAATGCCAGTTATCCTCCCCCTCCCCTTCTGTCGCTGTACCATTTACAAGTCAAGTGGCAAGCATAACACCAAAAAATTGTGTAACGAAAACAATTTATTTAGCTGTGAAACATCCCTTCCTTTTCTCTCTATCTTACTGCCTTAGTCTTAGTCTCTCTTTCTCCTGCTGGTTTTAGCCCCTCTGTTTTGGCTGTCATTGTCAGTTGGCCAGATTTGACAGCGTCTGCCAATGGTTTTTGTGTTGTGTTGGGCTTGTTACTATTGTTGTTATTTTTATGCTAGTTTTATTTACGCATTTTAACCATTCTCTCTTAAACTGTCTATCTGCTTTCCTGCTTTACGTTTTGCGCATTTCAACCGTCTTCTCTTTTTATGGGAATACCAAATTCCAATTGACATTTATTTCATCTCGCTTTATTTACTATTTAATGCAACGTGCAAACTTTAATTCTATTTTCACAAATTTTATTTCATTTTATTTAATTTTATTGCTTTTTTTTGCCTCAAATTTTATTCAATGCAAATTGAAATTTCATTTAATACATTAGTTTTTTATATAAATATTTGTATTGATTATGCATACATGATATTCTGGCTGATTGGATTTAGCATGACATATGTGGCATATTAAACGCATTTTAAAATGACAACATTTTGTTACAACATTTACAAAGAAATGCTAAAAATGTGAGTTTTTTAGTTTATTTAAAACAAAATATCGTAATATATTTATAAAAAATTGCCACATTTTTAAACTACTTACGCTTGCTGAAACTTGCTGAAATGTGACATAATTTAATTATATATATGGTATAAAAAGTTTTCCAATGCTTTAACATAACATATCAATTTTGTCTTTCAACCCACAGCTTTACTGTTTAACTAGAAGGTTTGCCATTGAGTGTGAATACAAATTTTAGCGGTTTGCAGACAATTTGCATAATACGCCCAGCATTCAATCAACATTGAAGTTAGTTAGTTGACCCAGAAAACGCTTCTGGCCACTTCAACTAACATCGTTTTTGGGTCCAAAACAAATGCAAGAGGCTGCAAATGTAAACATTCGAGTTGCATTCAAGCACTTATTCGTACTTGGCCAACAGCTGCTCACTTTTTGTCAGTGAGGGCTTAACTTGGCTTGCAGTTAAGTGAGCTCAGAGCATGTGGCAAATATGCAAAGTAAATAGCAAAAAGCTGCCACAAAATCGAAAAACAGATAGACAAATAAAGAGGAAAACACGAAAAAAATGAAAGGAAAAAAAAACACAAACTAAATGTGAGAAAGACACATATTACAAGATGTAATATATACGCTGAGAGATACCCTGTAAGCAGCTATAAATGTTGCGAGTATTTATGAAAAACTTTGTCAAATAAACTGTCAAAGTGTGTGTGGAATTTTGTCTTTTGAAATGTGACTTATGTCCAATGTTTAAAAGTTCTGGAGTTCCGAATTTTCATCTAAAATCTAAATCCAATAGTTACACTCAACAAAAATGTAACTATGTAATTCCTAGGTAAATGAAGAACTATCGATAGTCTGTACCATCAATAGTGAACGTAGGCCAAAAAACACCGAAAATCATATTATTTATATGATATGTAAAAAATTCACTAAAAATAATCGAGCACCATAGAAAGTAGCTCGTCTGCATAGCGAAAAACTATCGATAATGCCGACAGTGCCATCTTTTTCGCCTCCATTATATGATCGTTAAAACTTGGAAATCAATAATTGTTTTCTATATTCTATAACTTGTAAACCATTAAATCTTAATTTTTTATTTTTAAGCAATGAGCCTTCTGTGTTTCCCTTGCTGTCTACAGGGTATGGTAAATAATCTAAGCTGACAGACGATGACATCATTCATTTGCTGCAAACAGTTGATTAAGTGATGAACGGTGAGTGTTCGCTCTCCGAGTGTCAAGTGGTGTCCACTAGAGTGACATGTTTCAATTGTTCAAATTACATAATACTTGACATTTGTGAAAATTATGAGTGCATTATGTTGCGGTGGTAATTAAAAACGTATTACCAAAAACCAAAAAACAAACAAAAAAAATAAAACAGAACCAATAGCGGAAATGACCAAATTCAGTTGAGGTTGGTCAAATCGAGTCCGCGCTTTAAACAATTCAAATAGTCTGCAGCAAAGCCAACAACACAATCAGTGCCATTAACGTGGCCAACAATCACTGCTGTTGGCAAGTTGCGGCCAATATGAAAGGCCGCATAAACCAAATGCAAAAGATAAACATAATGAAGATTGCAATTGCCAATTGTTGGCAGTGCACAAAAGACCAAAAAAACAAAAAAAAAAAAAAACAGGGAAGAAAATTAACGGCAATTAAAGAAAATTTGCAGACACACGCGATAAGCGCAGTTGATAAAAGCGTTTGAAGTCTCAAATGTCTAAAATGCTTAAGACCAAGTTAACGAAACTGCAACAAAGTGCTTTATAAATATCTGCAATTTATTTCAAATGAGCCAAAATGTTGCAGATCAGCTTGAGGTCATATAAGGTCATTTAAATCTTTAGTCTTTCCATATAAATAAATTTCTGTTAAAAGTACAAGAAAGCAAGAAGATTCTGATTGATCTCAGGTGGAAATTCAAGTTCCAATTACTTCTCTAAATGCAACAATATTTTGACAGCAGCTGCCAAAACAGCTTGAAAAACAAGATTTAAAAACAAAAGAAAATTGTATAAAAAAAGAAGTCAAGCTTTAATGACATGCACAAACATGCGTGAGGCCCGCATCTTGATAAATTGATAAAGCTTACAAATTACAGAGCGACACAGCCACCACAATCAGCTACCCAATTAAAATTATCGTCTCAAAACTTGTTGTGCATTGGGGATTCGTCGATGATGTTAAGGCCATGGAACAACAATTTCAATGTCATCAATGAGCATCACGAAGAAAAAAAGAAGAAATACCTGTATTTTAAATGCGGTTATTGGAAGTCCATCTTACGGGGTAGTAGGTGTCTTCCATAGACCTTTCGGTGAGTCAGAGTGTCTTGTAAAACAGCAACGTGAAGGTCACAATTAATAACTCACGAGCTGACAAATTGAGTTAATTTGAATATTTGGAGCATTTCTCATATGCAGAGCATTTTGCATTATTAGCCTAAAGTTTGTATTGTAGTTCAATGTGGGAAGTCAACGGTTGTTTATTTTTGGCTCATTTGCATATGCGGAAATGTGGCCTAAAAGTCATTTAAGTGGTAATTGAGGTTTACGCTCAAATGACCCTTGAAAAGATGCGTTCGTAAGTACTTATAAGGTAATACAGCCATTAAGCAATCAATGAAAAACTATCGATCAGTGTAAAAAGCCAAAGTTAAAGGTAATCTAGAAAAAAAAAATTTTAATAATAAAAATTACACAGTTAAAGCTTCGAAATATGTTCGTAAAGCTTACCAGAGCTAAACAAATCTTTTACAAATTTAGCAAGTTTATAAGCCCATATCTTAAGATCCTTTAAAATTAAAGATTGTTATAGTTATTGTTATAGTCTTGTAAGTACACACCTCCAAATCGGTATTAACTCCTCGACTGAAAATTGATTTATTGTTTAAATTATTTATACGTTTTAATCAATGGAAATTTTAATTTAAACATAGTAAATTTATACATTTTAAAATGCGATATTTACAAAATGCTACTTAAAAACTATGCAAGCTTGAATTTTAGGATCTTTTGCAATAAAGCGTATAAAAATTTTACTAAAAACAGGTTAATTAAAATGCTATTAAAGGAACTTTCATTGATTTTTGGGTTTTCCCAAACTTAGCGAGTGTATATTGCTTGCAATAATTGCTATTTCTTATACTCAATTTTATTGTTATTATGTCAGCAATTTAATAAATAGCCTCAACAATTTGCATGGCCAATGCAAATTGTGCGCTTTAACAAAAACGATCTGCATTCAAAACAAATTGACGTAACTTGCCAGTTTGATTTGCAGCGGGAGGCAAAGCAAAAAATAACTCTCTTTACGTTAAACGAGCGACTTTCTAAAATACATATTTATAACTGAAAGTTACCATTTCAGTTCAACTGGGGAATTCACTTAGAAAAAAAAAAGCAATGCTATGTATTGAAGCATAGAGATAATACTCAACTCTTATCAGGTAATACGAATTTTTGTGGTATATGGAATGGACAATCAGAAAGCTCTGTTATCAGTTATTGAACAGCTACGTAGAATTACAGCAGTTACCATTGAGCACGCGACTGGCTTAGATCGAAAAAAAGAACTAAATAAATAAACAGACATATTATTAAAGTGATAAATCAATGCACTAGAATGTTAAGAGTACGTTCATCCGTTTTCTTAATACTTTGGTTGAACCTATGTATGCTAATCTATATGCTGTTACCGGATACTCCACGGAAAGAGTTACAACAGCCGACAACGGTGAATTACAGTAGTGTGTACACTGAAAAACCACAACAGTTAATCGATTTGCACAACTTTGATTTTTTAATTAATCAACCAGCATGTGAATCACAAGTGCAGACAGTGATTATGATACATTCAGCACCAAAGAACATTGAGAAACGTGCAGTTATACGTGAAACTTGGGGCGGAGAATCTGTGATATCAGCGAATTCTTCACTACGCCTCATCTTTATGTTTGGAGCCGTCAACGATAGCCAAGTGCAGTCAACACTTGAGCAGGAACACTTAATACATGGAGATCTGTTGCAGGGTAACTTTGAGGAAGCCTACTTTAATCTGACCTATAAACATGTGATGGCCCTGAAATGGTTTAACAATCACTGCAAAGAGGCACAGTTGTTGGTAAAAGTCGATGACGATATCTTTTTGAATACGCCGCTGTTAGTGCAGCACTTGCAACTGCCGAACACTGCACTTTCCACACTGTTGCACAAACGAGAGCAATTGCTGCTATGTGCCATAAACAAGAAAGACCGCGTACTACGTTCCTATTCCTCGAAATGGCGTGTCAGTTTCAGAGAATATGCTGACCGGTACTATCCGCCCTTTTGTCCTGGTTTCGCCATTGTCTATTCTACGGATGTGGCTAGGCGTCTCTACTGGGCGGCACAGCGTTCCAACTACTTTCGACTGGACGATGTGTTTGTTACGGGTCTACTCTCAAAGCGCAGCAACATTTCCATCACAGATCTAAAACCCTATGTGCTTTATCCCAATGATTTGCAGACGATGCTAACCAGTGAATCCAGTGAAACGAAACATCGGGAATTTCTGGTCTCCTGGCATCAAATGTCTTCGCAACAGATAAGAGAACTCTGGATGCTGTACGGCACAGTAATGAGTGAAAATTGATGTCGCATCGGAGTGGAATATCAAAAAATTCCAATTCATTACAGTCAAGTGCCCCAATAGTCGATGAAGTGAAGCTCCGGTTCTCTGCTCGTACTCGCTCCATCAAAATAAATCACAACAAAAGGCTTGGCCAACTGGCTTTTGACCATGTTTACCTCACAGCTTGCCAGTAGCTGTCATATTGTCCAAGGGCTGGAACTTTTACGCAATCTCCCATTGTTCCAGGGCTCGGTTAGCTTTTGATGGATGCGATACGGCAGCAACAAAAGCCATAGTCAGTTCAAGCAGAAGAAGAAGAACAAATGCCAACAGCAGCTGTTTGTATTGTTGTATATATGCATAATGGAAGGACAGGCAACGTCTGCTTATAATGCATCCATCATTCAACTCCTACATGCTGTCCACACATGCACATGTATCTCAGGACCTATTTGTGATAACTTGTTGAAATTTGAAATACACAATCACAAGTGTTAATTGTAGTAAAACAACTTTATGAACCTCTGTGGTTCCTTAAAGAAAACATAATACCATGTGAATCAAAATAAAGTTCATATCTCAGCATCTGTTTGTAATGTCTCACTCACAAAAAGATAACAAATCAAAACAAGTCAAGCTAACTTTAAGAAGCTATAACTTAATTAATACTAAACTATTTAAGTGAACTCATTTGTCAAATAATACTTATAGTATTTATTTATAATTTTAATTGAATATACCAAAATGCTATGACTGAAACTAAGCCGTTTAAATGTGAATTGCTTTTCATATTTATTTGTAACTTTTTGTTAATACTAGATAAGATAAGATTAAATTAGGTGACCATCAATTTAAAAAAAACTCATGACAACAATTCGTTTTTTTTTTACTATGCACAAACGCTTATCGCGTCTGTCGTATCTCGACCTGCATATCACACTCATTTCTGCATCGAGATAAGCATTCATTCTGGTTTCTAATTTACATTGCAAAATTCCCATTTGCCGCTTATCTGACATAGACTATCTATGACACAGTAGCTGAATAAGCCAACTGTTTTCATGTTATAACCTATAATAACTCTGCATCCATTCTCTTGCGGCTTGCCCGAGGCAAAGTGCAATATTTGCACACCTCATGTGTTGCAAGTGGCGTCTGACAATGCAAATTGTTTAATAAACTTTGTTAATTGTCTAACCTACAGTTGTGGCAACTGTGAGATATTGTATCATGTGTTGCACACAGTTAGATTGCATTTAAAGTCATTTAATTGAGTCGTTTATTCTACTGATATTATCTATGGAAATACGAAATATTGTAGCTGTCATTTTCATAATTACATACATTAGTTATAGTTTAAGGATAAAATTAAATAATTGCAATATATGTTTGGGGAAACGGACACCTATATTTATAATCATCAACCATCGCAGATCAAGTTTAAGAGCTAGATATTTATAATTTGGTAGCCAAAAACACATTATACCCCTAATACTCATAGAGTATATTTATGTAAGTTTCATGTACAACCTTTAAACTTAAGTAACGAGTATTTTAAAGTGGACTTGAGCTTCTCTTCACTTCAAACGCGATTATTTACAACTCGTGGTAAAGCTACTTTCAAGAGTATAATCTAATAAAATGGTTTAAGTATGAAACATGAATTCGAGTGTTGTATAAAAATAGATCAAATTGAAGTAAAATTGAATAAAAACTCACAACAGAATATTATTCATTGACTTGTTTTATTTGATTTTCAATATACTGATGTCCCTTTATCATTTGACTTTGACAACAAAAGAATCCTTTCAGTGACATTGTGTAGTAGTTTATAGTACGTTTTAATAATTCTTTTTCAGAGTATGGACCAGCTCTGTCGCAACATTTTTATCACAATGAAGGCACTGAAGTATCTCCAACGAATCGTAACGAATCCATTTTTGAATATTTTTTTTTCATCACCGACTGTCCGGAATGAATATTTCTTTTCTTTTGATTTTGTTTTTGTGATGCGTTGAATGTGCAGTTTATTGGAACGCTTTTTGATGCCATTCAGTCGAAATTTTTGCCTTTTGTGTGCTATGTACTTTGGTTCAGTACTGGTCCAGGCCATTGTTTACTTCCGTTTCCGGTTGGGGGCACAGCATATGCAAATATTTTCAACATGATTGCATTTCTCTCTCTCTCTCTCATCTCTCGCTCTCTTACTCTTTCTATTCATGCCATTGCAAATGAGCAAAAAGAGAGTATTATACTGTACAAAAGAAGGATGCATTTGCAGGATGCGAAAGTGCATTGAAAAATGGGAATAACAATATGTTTTACAGTTTCTCAATTGTATGCAAATCGCATTAAAAGGAATTACCAATTGAGTAACAAAATAGTAGGAAAATTTAGGCATATACAGAGTATTTTATAGTTGATCATATTTCAACGATTTCGTGTCTTAAACATTTCGGCAACAATAAGCGATTGATCGCATTAAGTAGCAAATTTACTTAAATGAAATTAAAGATTGTAAATTCAAGCTAAATGAAATTTCTCCTGATAACAGCATGGATTTCAAACCGGAAATTGAACTCTGAAAACTCGGTTTGTTTGCCAGCACATGCATGTCTGTGCGTGTTTAAATGCTGCACAATACTTTGGCACTCTATAAAAGCAATTACAATGGTAATGCGACTAAAATATACCCATTAAAGGAGCTTTGCTTTAGTGTAAGCCAAGTTGTAAGCTTAGTATTTGCTTATAGGGTATCTCTTAGGCGTCTTTTAGGGTTTACATCTTCGCTCGCATGTCGCTTGAATGTAATACAATTAATTTGTTTATTTTACAAAATGAGCTTCGCACTTTTTACGCACTTTTAAGCACATTTCAAAACCCCACAACTTCCCTTTCCCAGCCACACTTTGGCTCCTCTGCAAAGTCACTTGAACTAATTAACTCAAAATATTTACACATGCCGCGTGTGGCAGCGTTTGTTTTCCACATTTTCCACGCTTTTCGCCATTTTCTTGCTTCTGCACGGTTGACTTTTTAAACTCTTTCAGCGATTTGCAGTTCCTGTGTCATGTAAATACAAATTAAAACAAGCGCAAAATTTGTTTGCTTTGTTTACTTCCCTTTTTTTTATTTTTAATACAATTCTGGCCGGAAGTCGCTAAAAGCGGGTTGTGACTAACTTTTAAAGCGACTTTTTCCTTTGGTTGTAATATTTTTAAAGCTGCTCTTGAAATTAAATACTTTGTTTTATTCGTTGATTGAGGCGGTAAGTTAGTTTACCATAATTCACAGATAGTTGACAATATCGAATCGATAGAATTTACATTTAATTTCCTCTTTGAAGCTACAATCCGTTCTGCCTGTCTACTTCCGGTGCAAATAGTAGTTGCTTAAATTGGCACAGTTCAATGCCAGGTGTAAACCACAATCACACTGGAATCTACCTCATTGCGGCCCCCAACAAATCGATATACCAAACTGTCCCTCAGGTGCGGAAATGCACGGCGGCAACAAAGACTTCGCTCCCTTCCCCAATATGATATGATTAAAAATGTATGTAACTTGATTGGTTTGACTACAATCTTGATTATGCATTTTATCACTGATGCACTCAAAGTTCATTGCCCAACAAGTTGGCTAAACGATGACGTCGCATTTGGTTTGAGTAAGAAAAGTTTAGTTTTGGCCAATGGGAAAACTGTTTGTTTTTTCCTTCTGATAAAGCGCTTATCAGTTTTTAGTTGTACATTTTATCTAGAGTGTAAGTTTATAAGCTTTTAAGTCTTTACTAATTTAGTTTAGAGCTTTTAAAATATTTCTGATACGTTTTTAATTGACAAGGATTTATTTGTAATGACTTCTAGGCATAAAGTATTCAAGCTCTTCAAATAAGCATCATCGATTAAGGAATAAAATGAATATTTTAAGGAAAACTATTGTACAACAATTGTAAAATATTGTAAAAATTTAAAACATAAATAAATATAAATATTTAATTATAATAAAACCTAAACAAAAATCAGCTCTGACAAGCCCCATAGACCACTATACTTACCTAATTGTGTAAAAATAATTTAATTGATATAATTGAATAAATTTATGCAAATATGCTATGATTATTGCCATTAAAATAACTGTATATATATATTAAAAAGTTGAATAAAAAAAGTGAATATCATAATAATTGTGGAACCATTTTAAATGTAACAAAAAGATTATGGAAAATTTCATAAAATAAAAACATTTGAATGCAATAATTGAATAAATTAATGCAAATTTCAAAAGCTGGAATGTGATACAAATTAAATTAAATTATTAAAAAGTCAGAAAGGAAATTAAAAACAGCCGCTGGAAATGCTAATGATATTTTCTGAAAATCCATGAAAAAGAAAACAACTTTTATTAAATTCCCACATATACACACACCCACACCCAAACACACACTAAAAATCAACAGAATAAAAGAAGTTCAAAATATAAAAAAAAGAAGAGATAAGAGAAAAGAAAAGAAACGAAAAGAAAAGGCAACAAAAGCAATGTAGCAAGCGGAAAATTGCAAGTGTGCAAAGAGAGAAACAGAAGAAGAAAAGTGGAAATTGCGGAAGGAGAATCAAGTTGAGATTGTGATAAGCTATGAAGCAGGAAGCATCTACGGGAAAACTTTTGGGATAGGGTTAACAACATGGCAATTGGCAATGGCATATTGACTGAAGTTTTCAAACGCCAAAGTGGATTGCCTCTTGATTAATTAAAAGCTGTTTGAATTCGAAGAGCGAAAGAGAGAAAGACTTCTCGCTTTCTTTCTTTCTTTATTTTTCCTTCTCACCCATTCTCTCTATGGCCTTCGACTTGGCAATGCAGTGACAGAGAAAACCGTCGAAGAGCTCCACACAAAACATGCTAACCGAAAATGTCATTTAAGCCATACGCATTATGTGTGCCAATTGGTGTGTATTTGGAGCAGAGTGATGTGGGTACGTGTGTGAAGATGCACTAGAGCTGGGAAAATATCGATGATTCTCATGTAAAGAAATCGATGGTTTAAACTTAAAGGATATATTAGAATCAAAACCAACACAATTAGCTTAATAGGGTTAAATATATATATATTTTCAAAATATATGGATTTGTTTTGCTGCTTTCCACTTCCAATGGCCGATAATACAGTAAAATTATTATTCGATTATTTGAAATGACGATATTTTTTCCCTATATGCACTATACACGATATATATATAGACAATTTAATAAAAAAAATGGTTCATAGACTTACTGGACGCTTTAATAGATTTATTTCAACAAAAACTGTTCAACTTATCCATAAATACTCCCGATTTTTAAATTACACGCATTCTTTTTTTTTAAATATATATATTTGTATGTTAAAATTTTCAATATATCGATACAATCGATTAAAAATCAATCTTTAACGGAAACTTGCATCACTAATCTAGTATTCACTCAGTACTTACTCCCATGCAATGCCAGTTTAGAATCGACTTCGACTCCTTTGGCGTGCAGGCAAAGTGAATTTGCTCAGTTAGGCGGAAATGAAATGGTTGCCTAGGCAAAGGACCCATTGCCATTAGCATCCAATGTCGTATTGCATTTTGTATACGCACTTTGTGTGACCGAGTTCAAGGACTACACAAAAGGACTCTTACACCACACACTAGTGGTGCAGTGCCAGTGCCAGTGCCAGGGCTAATTGTAAAAGACTCCGACTGCCAAATTACATTGTTTGCCATTCTGATTTGATCCAGAAGTTTGTCATTAACATCATCGTGGGACTTGCACTTGATTGTGAACTTGGCCATTAACGTAGTGAACAGCTGTTTGAGAATCCACTAAAAACTCATTTCACCAGACGCCGCGACCATCCGATAAATGGCCAATTAAAACGCAAATGAGCCAACGAATTCAGCTACAGCAACAGCAAAAACAACAACAACAACAGTGCCTCATAAAAGTTAACAGCACTTGGGCATCGAAATTGCTGACGAAAACAGCGAAAAGAAAGAAATACTATAAACATTTCGACAGGAGAAACGCACATAGAACCCGGCATAGTAGAACATCAAAATTACCAGATGTTTGTTGCTTAATGGATACGTATTTGTAAAATAATAAAAATACATCTAAGCGGATTTATTTGGGAGTTTAGTAATCCATAATATCGAGTTTGGGGCAGGTAAAAAATAGATTTACATTTTAAATAGATTCGCTAGGGTTTCTTTTACAAGTTTAAAATTGTAAAGTGCTTTAATTTGATAGAAAATCTCAACAGTTTAATAAGAGAATTTTATAAGCTAATATGTCTAAATAAGATTCCGACTTTTAATCAATTTTAAAGAATTTAAATAACATTGTTGCATCGACTATTAAAAAGCTTTAAGCTCTAATTTTCCAGTTACAAGTTACATGTACCTAATAGGTACTACCTATAGATACAATTTGCAAATACACCAAAATTAAAGCCATCGAGTTGTATGCATTCTTCCCCAAAAAGAAACTTTAAAATTTGGAAAATTAGATGTAAGATGAAGGAAAAGTTTTTTCTTTTCAATTAAAATACTCAAATGTGTGCAATTTGGTAGCATTTTTCCATTAGCCAAGTTAGTGTCGCCCTGCAAAAGCGGTAAGTAGTCATTTGGGAACTGGTTAGAATGCCTAAATGCGGCTTAAATTGATCAGCTTCATGGGCAATGGCGCCAGAGTCGATTACAAAACATAGACATTAAATGCAGAGGAAGTGACATTAATTGCAATAATTTACCAAGCCCTGCAGACCCTGAAGCTGAACACACACAGATCCACACAGTGGGTAAATGTGGCGACAACTGATAAAGCGCGTCCACTGTGCATCGTCCAGTATTCATTGTCCGCTGTACACTGTCCACTGTCTGTTCAGAAAACCTGTTCAAGTCAACAAACTTGAATTGTTTAGTATTTGAGCTGCCGTTGACTGCTCTGGTTCGCATGGATATGGATATACTATACATATTACGAATATTACGCAGTCCATGCGTTTGCATTGCCAATTACACAAAATCGTTTGCTAATGAGAAATTAATTTGCACAAATGCTAAACAAGTTTTTGTGCATAATTCGAAAATTTAGAGTTTTCCCAGGTGTGCATGTCCAAGTCTAACTAATGCAAATTTAATTATACCAATTGGCCAACAACGATTACATTCGCAACATAAAACAGAACTTGATAATATTAAAATCAGTAATACATTTCGATACCGTTCGCTGTTTGAAATGCTACTAAAGGCTTTTATCGACTGCACGCATCGATAACGATAGGCAATCAAAAACTGCGTTGGGTAAATTATTTTTGCGCGCTCAGCGTACTGGTCATTAATAATACGCCAATCCGCTGGCAAGCAAAATGTTTCCGTTGACCAAATTCTAACGCCTGTCAGGCCACAACAACCGAAGTTAACATTATTATTATTAGCGATATGCAAGGCCATAAATAAAGAACGCTCAATAAATACATCCACTAGCGCCAATTGGGGCGTGTGTTACATTAATCAAAATAAAATTTCACCGATTGCCGTGTCTGCATGACTGACGGTATGACGGTTGTGTATGTGTAAGTGTGGGTATCGTGCTTTGGTCATTGCATGCTATCAGCATTTCAATTTGTAAGACGCCCACGTGTTGTTTGTATGCAAGTGCAGCGCGTAATGTCTTGATTGAGTGATTGATATGCCAAAAGTGTGATGAGTGTGCGTGTGTGTTTGCGCACCTTACTGCCTGCTGCTTGCCTGCGAGGGTGTCACGCAAATGAAAAGAATAAAGCACGCTACGCATTCACAGTCAGCAACAGCGTGCGGCTCAGTTAACTTCATTTTTTACTCTTAAAAGCTGGCGCCAACCGTTAGCGTTGCCACATCACTGAAAAGTATCAATTGCATTCATCAGACCAGTGTGTATAAAACCAAGCAGCTATTAAACCAAAAAATTACAATATGTATTTATAAAGCAATTACAGTTATAAATAATTAGAAAATGTTAATATTTTTAATTCTGCTTTGCAAGACCTGCGTACTACAGCGCCAACAGCTGTTAAAAGCCAGCAGGTGTTAGTCTCCATCAGCTGTTCACAATCAACAGCTGTTTGCTGCTGACAGTGTTGCAAAGCGTACGTGTGTCGTTACTGGAACTAGTTACGTTCAGTTATTACTAGTTCAACAACGAATGCGAATGCATGGCTAAAATATAAGTGCGAAAAACGCAATAAATACGGCAATAAAAACATTGTGAAAATGTCTGTGTTACGGTTTTTGGTAACGCGACAGGCTCTGGCGGCATTAACCAAACGCACCAACACGCTGCCGCCTCTGCAGAACTGTCGCACATTTAAGGGCCTGACAAATCAGCACAGCAGCAACAACAAAACAATAACCACGAGCACAACAACAACAACCACAGCAATTCCAACTACAACAAATTATCAAACGCAATTGCAACAAATTCGCGGACACAAGCGTTTTGGCCATGGCCAGGAGAAAACACCACAATTGACCAAATATTTTCATTTTATGGTGCTCAGTTTGTTTCTCATCTCCGTGCTGGACTGGGGCAAGTAAGTGTATTTATGTATTTGTGTGTGTGTTAGTTTAAAAGTTTACAACAAATCAAAATGCGTCTATTTTTAGAGTGAAACGCTTGCTAATACCAAAAGTAGACGCGGATGCGGGTCAGCGTCCCTCCGATGCTGCTGGCGTCAATGGCGACAGCGGCGCCGATAGCGATACCGATGATTCAGATGATGAGGACGAAGCTCGTCTCAATCTAACCGATGGCAAAAAAGTCAAGGAAAAAGTCGGTTTTCGCGAGCGCAAAGTATGTTAATGGCATTACCTAGAATAATCCACTAAGTTACCACCAGGGAATGTAAATAATGATTATTAATTGGTTTTTAATTTTTTGTAAAAAAGTCAGCATATAATTTATAATTTAAAGATATTTTATTATTATTATTTGTGAATGCATAGTAGAATCGTTAATGTGTGATATTATCGAGTTTTTTTTCGCAGTAAATCGATTGTTTCCATAATATACTTAAACTTTTTGTAGTTAAAGGGTTGAATTTTTGTAATTTTAATAATAATTGAAGATTGTTAGTTAATCAGTTTTTTAAATCAATTATTGCTCAAAGGGGAAACTTAAAATCTTGGAACATTAATATCGTTTCAGTCAAGAAAACAATTTGAACCAGAAATAACCTTAAACCCTCTTTTTTAATGTATTTTGTAAAAGTTTGTGAGCTTTTCAATACAATCAATTGTATTACAGCGATTTGAGCGAAGCTATTTCGTCCCTAGAGTGAAACAAACAATAATTATTATTTTAAAACAAAATGTTTAAGGGAATTATTTATTAACTGAAGTTCTAATTTTGACTATATTCCGTTTCATTTTAAAGAATTTTTATTGTTCTTAAAGGAAAATTAAATATTCAGGCTTACAAATTTATATATAATTTAAAAATTTATGTTTTTCTTCTAAATTATCGTATATTGATTGAGTTGTATAGTATAAAACAAAATGCAGCATTCAACATTATAAATAATCATTATTATTATTTTTGAATTTGTATAATAAAACTTGTAATTATTACAGTACCTGGTAGGCAAAAACTATATAAGTGTATATATTCTTTATGTAAATTTATACATTTTTAACCATAAAACTATTATTGATTTTGATTACTTAAGTTTTTCTTCTGACTTTCATTTCTCTTTATGTTTGCCCGTCACGTTTTCTGTTGCCATCACACACCAAACCACAAACCAAACCAAACACACATCCAACGAACAACACACAATCTATCTTATCACCAGATTATTGAGTATGAGAATCGTATCAGACAATTCTCTACGCCAGATAAAATCTTTCGATATTTTGCAACGGTGCGTTTACAGGATGCGACACAAACAATTGTATGCATGACACCCGAGGATTTCTTACGTTCTATATATCCGGGCATAAAGCAGCCAGATGGTAATTTAGTTATACATAGGCTTATATCTACCACATATGTACATATACCCTGTAAATACTAACACAACTCGAAAAAAGTGAAGTCTGCTCATAACTACTGTGTGTCATTTTTTTTTGCTTGCTTTTCTCTCTCTCTTAACTTTTGTTTCGATCGTTTTGTATATCTCTCTCTCTCTCTCTGCCTGCTAAACAACTGAGATTTTGAGAAAGTAATTTAAAAGTAATCCTAAACGCCTTCCGCTTAGATCATTGAATATGAGAATCGCATCAGGCAATTCTCAACGCCAGATAAAGTATTTCGCTACTTTGCCACGATCCAAGTGCCGGTCGCCGATGATCGCCATGAGGTCTACATGACACCAACCGACTTTTTGACTAGCATGACGCCAGGCATGAAGCAACCAGATGGTATGTGGCCTACAAAAAAAAAAAACAAAACTCTTCCACAAAATCACTTCCATTTGCAGGCGTCAAAAACAAAAACTAACAAACTATCTTGAAATTTATATAAATGTTTTAATAATATTCGTACTTTTGTTTTGTCTCTTTAGGTTTGGGCTTAGATCAATATCGTCGCTATGATCCCAAGGTAAGCAATTGAATTTTATGTATGAATAAAACTTTTTCGAAAGAAAATTTTAAAACTTGAGAAAAATTCTAAAATCTATCAGACAAAATCAGTTCAGCTTAATGAAATCTTTGTCCTATTCTTAAAATTAAATATTTGCGGACAAAATTTGTTTTCGTACTAAATATTTAGGCGATTAGTAATTTTTATATCTTATAGGGTTGATCTACCGGCTACAAGCTATTTTAGGCAAACTTAAAAGCTTTAGCGTACTACTTCGGATAACAACAAGGTTTAATAAAAATATAGCCTACAGTTAAACTTATAATAGGCCGAAATTCTTTAAAAATACAAAGTTTATAGTCCAAAATTTTTAAAAAATATTTAAATTATAATTTATCAACTATTTCTTTGCAGTCTGTGGGAGAACAGCTAAATTTGCACTTGGAGAAGAACAGCATATTCTATAAACTGGGATCTTATGGTCTCATCACCTTCTCCGATTATATATTTTTGCTCACCGTGCTATCCAGTAAGTGAGAAAGTCTTCAAAACTAAGAATTGTATACAAATTTATATATATTTTATAAAAATTTAACTTGTTTTTACGTCTCTCTAGTTTCCCGTCGTCACTTTGAAATTGCATTCCGCATGTTTGATTTGAATGGCGATGGTGATGTGGATTGCGAAGAATTCGAAATGGTGGCAACTCTGGTGCGTCAGCAGACGAGCATTGGTACACGGCATCGAGATCATGCAAATACTGGAAACACTTTCAAGGTAATAAATAATCCAATGGAATTGAGTTCTCTCTGTCTCTCGCTCTGTAAAATACGAATTGCTATAACCTTAGAGTGTGGAGAGAGTAAAATACTAAAGCTATATTTGTATATTTTATATATTGTATATCTCTTGGCTTCATTCCTCTATTTTAAACGCGTCTCCGTGTAAATGTGTGTCGTAACTGTGTATATAATAATACTTCACTTCCTTTTTTCGACTACTAACAGTCCTTGAAGGTACTTTTGTGTATAACCAAAAACAAACGCTTTGAATTCATTTTGCAAACCACTAAAACCTCACCTAAAATACTAAACTATTTTCATTTACACATTGTATATTGCACAAAACAACAGCACGCCTCTCGCACATTTAACTATTCAGTTATTAAACTTTCTATAACAATCACAATAAGACCAACTAAAAGTGTTTTTTCTTGGTAATTCCTATTTAGGGCGTCAATTCGGCTTTGATCACGTATTTCTTTGGACCCAATATGGATGAGAAGCTGACAATTGAAAAGTTCTTGGACTTCCAAGAGCAACTGCAACGTGAGATTCTATCGCTGGAATTTGAACGCAAGGAACCCAATGAAGAGGGTAAAATAACTGAAGCCGATTTTGCCGAACTACTATTGGCCTATGCCGGTTATCCGACCAAGAAGAAGCAAAAGAAATTGAAGCGTGTTAAGCGTCGTTTTCGTGATCATGGCACCGGTATATCCAAGCAGGATTATCTAGACTTTTTTCACTTTCTGAACAACATTAATGATGTGGACACTGCACTGACTTTCTATCATATTGCGGGTGCCTCAATTGATCAGCAAACGTTGCAGCATGTGGCCAAAACGGTGGCGGTTGTTAACCTATCCGATCATGTGGTAGACGTCGTTTTTACCATATTCGATGAGAACAGTGAGTAGATTAACTGAACAACTTTTGCAGAAGCTTTATTAAGTATTTTCTTCTACAATTTATAGATGACAATCAGCTGAGCAACAAGGAGTTTATATCGGTCATGAAGAATCGCGTGCAACGTGGTCTGGAGAAGCCCAAGGATACGGGTTTCCTGAAAATGATGCGTTCAGTCTTTAAATGTGCCAAGGAAACGAAACCTGTTCTATTGGATATATAATTAAATCTCTTGCTTTTTGACCAGTGTGCTCCAAGCGCATCCTTTAGTCATTTTACCTACGCTTGCTCCTATTTATGCCTAGTTAATCTTTAACTTTAGTCCAATTTGAACAATCAAACATTAAGATTAGTTCTCTGTACACTTGTTTTAGTGAGAAACTCTTACTATAATACAATATATATATGTTGTACTTGAACTATTCTTAATGTTTTTGGTTTTTCTTGAAGAATTTTTCACACTACTTTTGTGCACTTAATACGTTTACGAAATATATTTATATTCATATTTATCACATAATCAAGTGTTATGAATTTAGGATTAATTTAGAATTAATTACACACTCGTAATTACTACCGTTTGGACTACACGCAGATCAGTCAGCGTTTCTTTTCGCAGTTGACCATGATCAATAAGAACCCACAGTATTATATAAACAGATTTATTATTAATAATACAATTAAGAAATAGAAATTTTGGGACCTTAAGAGTTACAATGTATATAGGAAAACTTAAGCTATTAAGGAAAACTTTTTGTAAGCTGTTAACTTGGCTGGAATGTCCAACAATTGGAATGTTTGCTTGAGACCTAACTAGGCCACATCTACGTCGGGATCCTCATCGTCCAGATCATCGACACTCATGCCATATAGCTCCAAATCGTGTTGTTTTAGATGCGCCGTGTATGCATCCAACTGGGTGAAACGACGCTGGCACTCGCAGCACTCTAGCCAATCCTCTAGAGAACTCTCGCTATCCGAGGAGCGTAAACGCTGCACAGAAGTGGATTCCTGCATTTCCTGCTGCGCTTCTGTGCCATGTGTCGCCTTGTGTTCCGTGTAATGCAGATAGTCCTGATATTTGGCCGGACAACGTAGGCATTTGTACCAACGATCACGTACATGGGTCACCATATGCTTCTTGAGGGTAGAGCACTCGCGGAAGGGTTTGCGGCACTTGCTGCAACTGAAGGGCTTCTCACCCGTGTGGATCATATAGTGGCGCTTCAGATTGTGTCGTGTGCCAAAGGGACGATGGCACAGGGGACACGGATAGGAGCGACGATTGCGTGAGGATTTGGCCTTAATTCGTGGCTGTGCATCGTTGCTAAGCGAGGATGAGGAGTTGGCACTGCTGCAGCTGCGTGGCATGGGCGGACGTGTTGGTGGAGCGGGTATCACATTTGGCTGAAGCGCTGGTTGTGGGGGCGTGGCCAGTGGCGCCACCAAAGTCACGAGCAACAGGGGCGGTGATGTAGATGGCATTGGTGTAGCAACAGGCGGTGACATAAGCCCATTAGCCAACTGTTCCTCCTGCTCCTCCGCTGGTTCGAGTTCATGATCCGTTTCCTGTTCCAGTTCTTGTTCCAGTTCTTGTTCCTGTTCTTCCTCCAGTTGCGCCTCTTCGTCTGCTTCCCTTTCAGGATTAAGCAATAGATTTTTGCCCTCGCATTCTGCACAACGCGTAGAATCCGAATCCATCGGCGCATACAACCGACAGATCATGCAGATATAGCGCGGATCGTTAATGTGACGTCTTCGATGCTTCTTGAGATCGCTGAACTCGCGAAAGCGACGATCGCACAAATCACAGGGAAAGGGACGCTCGCCTGTTAAAGATAGAGATAAAGTTATATTTTAGAACCGATAATCTTACAAACATATAACATTTTTAAATACTGATCTTATAAATTATATATTCTTTATAAGAAACAACCAATTTAATATTTTTACAATAATAGTATATATATTATACAATCGATAAAAACAATAGGCTGTATCTACACTTTTCAGCAATTACGTATGATAATAATTTCAAAAAAATATTTTTCCCCGATGTAAATGTACCAGCCCCTATAGAAAACATCTGCGAATGACTAAGAAACTATTATTCTAAATCAAAAATAAGTTACAATCATTATAAAAACTCAATTAATATGGAAAATTGAAGTTTCTCAATTTTCTATAAATAAAACTGATCAGTTTTGAAACTTAAAACCATAAGTTAATCCAATCATTTGTTAGATCGTGTTTAGTTAGTTTAATATAGGTGTTGGAGTATTAATCCAATCCGATATTTTATGTTCTCTAACACTTTGTCTAATGGATCTGGCTCTAGCCCATAGCGTTACCCATAACGATAGGCAAAAAATTTAATTATCTAAATATAATCTAATCCCAAGTTTCTACTACCTCAAAGGCATTTAGTTCGTCAGATATAAGACATTGAGAATTAAATATAATATAATAATAGTAATATAATATAATAATTTAGACCCCATAACTAACATAATTAACAGATATAGCTGATCTAGTTTCATTAGGTAAAAAAAAGAATGTTGTTTTAGATAGAGTTCCGAAATCGTGCACGCCTCTTGAGCAACTAGTGCTTCCCCTACCGCTCACCTGTGTGTATCATCATGTGGCGCCGCAGATTGTAGTTGGATTGAACTTTCTTGCCACACGCCTGGCACTGATAGAAGTGACGACCCCGTCGCTTGACATACGGCCTTGTGGGCCGCTTTTTGTTGGCTACCTTTGTTGAGGACTGCTTCGGGAACGGCGGCTCATCGTCGTCATCCGACTGCAGGACAATGATCTGTGCGGGTTCAATGAGTTCACAGCTAACGGTAGTTAGGGTAGGATTTCTTTCGTCTTCTGACTCCTCCGCCTCGCTATCACTTAACTCTATTCTGGCCACAATTCGTTGCGGTACTCCTGTTGGCTTGGGTATTAGTTGTATATCTGGTGAAGATCGCTGCACCTTTTTCTGTTGCGTACATTCCTCTTCATCATCCAAAAGCTCAATAATTTGCTGCTGCTGCTGTTGTTCTTGCTGCTGACGCTGCAGTTCCTGCTGCTGCTGCTGGCCAATCTTAAGTAGCAGACTCTTAATCTTGGCATCATCAATGGAGACAAAATTCTCTTCTGGCTCATGGTATTCGTAACTGATGGCGGCATCTGGCGGCAGTAGTTGGCAGCTTGGCTCGCAACAGGCAGCGCCGCAGCAAGCGGGCGCAGCAGCATTGGCGCTGACGCAGTCGCTGCAGCAGTCGGCGCAGCCAGCAGACGTAAGCTCCATGCTTTAAGAGAGAGAGAAGAGCTTTTGCTTAAGAGAGAGCGAGCTTTCGCTTGTGCGCCTGTGCATATGCTATGCCAATTAAGCTAATTGCATTTAACAAATTTGCATCCTTGCGCAATAAACATCAGCAACAACAACAATTACAAACAAACGATCGCAAATTACGTACTACGAAAAAAAGAAACAATTCAATTGTTCGACTGATTTTTTTTTTTGCCGTGACTGTTTCGCGTTGTTAGCCGAGGCCGAGTGAAGAAGAAACTGGATTCGCGGCTCGCTCGCCCGGGCTCAGCAACCTCGACAAACGCCAAAAGTCGAGTTTGCAGTCGGCAGCCGCAGTACGCAGCCTCTGCCGCTGCGCAGTCTGAATCAGCGAAGCGAGCAAACAACAACAACAGCACGAGCAGCCAAATACAATAGCAGCGCAGAACAGCGACGCCGACGTCAACGTCTGCGCTCCAGGCTTTTTATTTTTACTGCACGCGAGAAAAAAGCAAAAGAAAAACAAAATGCGAACGTTGGCGACCTGGCAAGCTGCTCCTCGCTGTCCCTGCCGCTTTCCCTACCCCCTGCCCGCTGCCAACAGTTAGTGCCGTTGCGTGCGTTGGCTGTTAACTTGATTTTTCTTGAGGCAGCAAAACGAAAAACAAAGAAAATGCGCAGGGCAAAACCGAAAGACACGACAACAACAACAGCAGCAGCACAAGTGAGAGCAAAAAAACAAAAACAAAACGTAAGAGAAAAAAAATGAAGAAACCAACGAGCGCGAAACTCAATTCAATTCAACTCGACGCGACTCACGATTTTCAAGATTACTTCGAGCAGCGAAGCAGAGGAGCAGCGCACTGAAGCAGACGTCACGACGTCGATGGCAACGGGGCGACAGCGACAGCGAAAACGAAGGCAAGCTCCATTAAAGCACGACCGAAGCGAAGCGAATCGTCGTGGTCCCAACAACAGCAACAACAACAATAGCAACAGCAAAAGCAGCAGCAGTAAAAGCAGCAACAGCAACAACAACTACATACTTCAGCAGAAGCTGCTGCTGCTGTCGAGCAACGTAAGCTCCGTGCGCCACTCGCTGCTTTTGTTGATCTTTTTCCTTTTTTGCGCAGCCAAGCAACCAACTTTGTTGTTGTTGTTCGCTTTATTGTTTGAGCACGTCGACGTCGGCGCTGCGTCAGCCTTTTACACAGTGTTGAGCAACGTCATAAATGTGGGGGCCCTGTGTATTGTGTGTATTTTGTGGTTAAGTTTTACACATTGCTCATTTGTATGCATTTAATGTGGGTGGATGGAATCTAAACTGATTGTTGTACTGTATGGACAAACACACCAGCACGCCATATCGACGCAGCTCGACTCTTGTTCTTTCTCCTCTCCCCAACAACAACAACAACATCAGAGTATTGCGATCGTGACTGCAGCTATGAAACTTGTTTTAGTTCACAACGCCCACTCAACCAGGCTGCGAATCTCATATGTACCCAAGTTGACGACGACTGCCTGCACTTCTATACCCTGCCCCACCCCTCCACACGCCCTCCACTATGACTGGGCAGGGGAGCAATGCTCGGCGCTCCTAGCCCAGGTGTTCGAACTTTTTGCTTTGCACCGTATCAAATCGGTTAAGGTTTGCTGTTAGCCATGAGATCATAATTAAATACTTCTTATATGCTTACAAATGTACATATATATTTTTCAATGTGTTTCAAATTTGTTTCCATAAAGAAGTCTGGAATGAACTTAAGGCAGTAAAATTAAGATTGATATATTATATATTTTTATAATTATAAAACTCTTTTTAGATATTATTTTTTTAATATGCTTCAAATGGGTTAATATTATATTAGAGCTGTGATATGTTTGTTCATACGGACAGACAGACGGATATTGAAATATAGACTTGGCTTGGAAAGCTGATCAGGATCATATGCTTTATTGGGTCTGCCACGCATTCTTTTGCCAGTAACATTATTTTAACAAACCCAAAAAGCCTTCAGAGGGTGTAAAATAAATCGCATCATATAAGATATGCTTCATATACCCCAATTGAAAAAGAATATAATTAAGACGATTTTAAACATATATTTTTTTCTAAATTTCTATTTTTGAAGTTACAAAATAAATTATGTAATGAAAAGTTTTTCATTTTCGAAAATTATTATCCAGAGATTTGTACAATTTGTAATTTAAATTAAGTGAAAAACGTGCGACCATAACATATTTTTTCAGAATTTCGCAACTTATTTGAAAAGATAATCTTCCTTTTTAAAACAAAATTTTCCAGGGTTTCTTGTTAACTTTGGGACTTTTTGAAAAAATCGTAAATAAATTTCAGAAATATGTAAAATTTATAAAGTAATTAAATATATATTTTTTTTAATTCAAACATAACTAATAGTTTTGTTAAAACTCTATAAGCTTATCTAGCCAATTACACAAAAAGTCTTTGAAATAAACAAAAGGCTTATTAAATAGGTTCAGCAATTTTGTTAAAGCCCTTCAGATAAAGGCAACTTTATCTCAACATTTCTATACAATTTCTGGAAATAATATGGAAATCAAAACTCTTTTTACATTTAATCTATAGAAAAAAACTTTTTTTGTTTTATTATGCAAGTATTTTCGTATTTATTCTAAAAAAAATACATTCTTGAAGCTAGATTTTTGTTTGCACAGTTGGGATCGTTAGGCAAAGTATTCAGATATTTGATGGGATATACGCAGATATCCATTATATTTTGTTATTCATAAATTGAACGTACTGCAAACGTTGCACAGATACATGCACATATATATATATATATATTATATATAAAGTATATAAGAAACATATTTGGCAAAATTGGATTGGTACTATGATCTAAGCGGTCTAACAACTAAGTGTACCGTAAATATAGAGCTAAATATAGCTAAGTGCGTATGTTTAATGATTTATCCCTCATAAGAATATGTATATATATATATATTATATATCGATCGTCGATTACAGAAAACGGCTACTTGTCGGACATTTACAAAAAAATTGATCGATTAACAAATTAAAATTAAAAAAATATATAGAGAGAGATGGGTATTATGGGGAATGGTAATGATGATATGCAAAACTCTATGTAAAGAAACAACTTAACTATTTACAAACGAGACTTACAGAACTAACTGGCGAACTGAGTATAGCTCGGGACATTGGGTGGGTGCTGGATTAAAATAACGCTTGGATTAATTTGATTTCGAATTGAATGGGTGCCAACTACAACTGTCTATCTTCATATGTCTATGGTACAATGGTGATCACTTAAAGCTTTTGCTGTACATCCAATTTGTTTGGCTTGTTGTTGTTGCTCGACTCCACGCTTGTGCCGAGTTTCTCGTGATTCACAATAAACTTCTTGGCACCCGAAAATCCCTGCTTATTGATGTAGAAACTCTTCTGGGCCAGCGGAGAGGCGACACCACCACCATCATCGACGGCCAGACGATTGAGAAACGTGGCTGCCGTTCGGGCGCCACTGTCGCAGGAGGAGGATTCAATGCTGATGGTGGAACAACCGCCAATTGATGATGTTTCACTCTTGGCATCATCCATCAATGTGGCATCATCGACCATATCGTTAACCAACAACTGAGGACCACCCCCCAGAGCACTATTCGACGATGCGGTGGACAATATGGAAGAGGTACGACTACGGCATGTATTCGTTTCGCTTTCCGGTATCGAGATGCCCTCATCAATGCTCTGACTCTGGCTATTTCCCGTCAGGCACATGGCCTCCAAGACATTGCCGGTCAAAACGCTGCTCGGTGAGGCCGAGACAGGAGAGGGACAACCGCTGCTGCTGCTGTTATTGTTGTTGCTGCTGCTGCTATTGCCGGATCCATTGTTGTTGGTGCACAGCTTCGATATGAACAACTTGGGGGTGATGCGACCATCGTAGGTGCCCGAATCGGGACTCGGACACACCGACGAGGGCGATTGGCACACGGGCGAAGAGCCGCGACTGCAAGAGACAAACAAGAAAACGAAGATTAGTTATCAAAGTCTAGCTGAGATCTGTAAACTCTAGTTAAACTAACTGTTTCGAAAGTGTAAGATTATACAAAGAACTTAAGGCATTTAAAAGGAAAATTTGTTTGGATTATTCCTATATCATGTAGGTAAGTAGTTCCACTTTAATGAAATTCTATTCGTATGCTTAAATTTACATCATTTTGCAGTTTTGTTGAGGTATATATCGAGGAACATTCAAGATTTTCTATTAAACTATAACATAACTAGCTCTGCTATACGATATAGTGATTCAATTTGAATAAAATTTAATTGAAGTATAAATTAAACTCAAAAGAAACCTACACAATGCAAGTTTGCTACAAATATTAAAAAACAAAAATAGATTTTCAATATAATCCCAATATTTCTATGAAATCTGAATTACAGAGTCTTAATATTCCTATATAACTAACTAAAATTGTACAATTCAGAAACCAGAAATATATATACAAAATATGCAGATAGCTTTAAAATGGTAAGATTTTCTTATGACGAAATCGAGTCAAGACGGACTTGACTATATATCTAGTGTGTCCTATACGTTGATCAAGAAAATATAAGTAAAGTTCTTCATAAAGGATATTAAATGATGAATGAAGCAGTCGAATTTGACTATATAAGTTTTCCAACAAAGTCATATTAAAATTATCTCTACTAATCTGTGGAACAAACGATCTTGACTATTTTTACTCTGATCAAGAATATATATAAGCTATAGTAGTAATAGAAGTGTCATGTCTCACTCAATACCCCTACAAAGTGGTATTAAGTTTAATATTACCTATCGGTAAAGATCTTCTTGAGTGGCGGTGGGGAGTAGACGCTCCAGTTGCTGGCGCCGGCGTTATTGTCGTCCAGCTCGAACTTGCGTTTGACGGGACCCAGGGACGAGGGTCGCATAGCAATCGGGGACATGGAACGCCGCGAGGTAAACGTGCGACGTGTCGGTGAGGGGGAGTAGGGCAAACGAATGCCGGCTCTATTGTTGGTGGGACTGGGACTGGAGCAGCTGGTTGTGTTGCTGCTGCCAAGTTGGAGTGGCGGTAGCACCACTTGCAACGGATTGGAGAACTCATCCGATTTGCAGGACCAATTCTCGGCCACCAGTGTGAGATCCTCCCAGCTCTGTGAGATTTGTATTTCGCGATGCACCTCCCGCTCATGATTCACCTCCCGACTGTTCAGATCTGCGCACTCCTCCTGGCGCAGCTGTGAGACGCGTGGCGTCAGGCAGAGCGGTGAACCCACGGCCGTAACGCTGCCCGCCGCAGCAGCGCCCAGGCCGGGACTGTAGCTGGCCGAATAGCGACGCGCACGTGGCGTAAACAGATTGAACATGGGAGCAGGTGAAACTTCACGTGAATTTGGCTGTGATCTGATGTGAATATTTTTGCCAAAGCACGATGTGTTTGTTGTATCACAGCGCAGTCGATGTTGTTGATGTGGTTGTGGTTGTTGTGGTTGCTCCTTCTTCTTTGGTGTCTGCTCATGCTCCCGGGCAGCAGCTGCGGCCGCTGCGGCGGCGCGTGTTGTCATCGGCGTTGGCGTTGGCGCTGTCGCAGTCGCTTTGCCCGACAGCGTGCGTATGATGGGCACACTGAGGCAGCGTTTTAATGTCTTGGAGCTGCCGCTAGGTGGCTCTAGCGTATCCATTGGCACAGACGCTGATGCGGACGTTGGTGCCTCTGTCTCAGCTGGCGTCTGACTGCTGCTGCTGCTGCTCGGCTCATCGCTGCTGCCGTTGCTGCTGCTGCTGGCGTTTGTATCCATTGATTTGTGTTGTGTTTGTTTCTTGCTATAAATAAACTGTGTGTTTTACTATTATTTTGTTTTATTTTGGTTCCCTATGTGCTATGTTGTGGGTATTTTTATGCTCTTGTGGGTTTTACAGTTGTTGTTGCTAGTGCGCTGCCGCTAAGCGCTGTCAACGCGTTCACACACACAATACAATAAGAAAAGCGCACATGCATTCCCCTCAGTACTGAATTCAGGAAACGTAAAAGCGGCATAGGTGAGTGCAGACACGCGTCGTAAGCGAACGCCTCAGCAAACGTCAAACGTCATTTCTCTTCTCAATACAAATCGAAAGCACTTTCTGAAAATTGTAGTTTCACGCTCGGACATTACTAATCGTGTCTGTGTCTGTGTCAGGTCTGACAAGAACTGATGGGTACTTTTCTGTTCTTGCTCGCACACACACATTTGCTCACTCAGCTGGTGCTGCTTGTTGTTGTTGTTTTTGCTTTTTTGGGTTCGTTCGGTTCACTTGGGCAGCCACATGCATGGAACACTCTGTTTTGTAGCTTTCAATTCCCAGTTTGCAGTTCTCAGTCTCAGGCCAAAAAAAAAACATTCTAATACAGCCGCCAAATGTGCAGTTTGTTGTTGCTGCTTCGCTGTCGACGCTGCCGTTGGCGTCACCGTCGTCGTCGTCGTCGTCAGTCTTTTTTTCTACTACCTAGCAAAATTGCGTGCGCTGTGTGTTTTTTTACTGTCTTTTTCTGTCGTTTATTTACACGCAGCAACCGCAAATTGTGCAAAATTTAGTTGTGCCACACTTTGCGGCAGCTTTTAGCACAACTTTACTGGCACTACAACTTAGTTAAATGCTTTAAATTACTTACAAAGTTATGTCCTGTGATTATAAATTTTCTGCAGCCCGTTTTAGTTTTTTCGCAGTGTTGGTAAACGATCACTGCACGTGGCCCTCACACGTTCAGACTTGCAATGAAAAGCGGCAACAGAATGGAATTAAATTAAGCTGCTGCAGCAAATAACATTGATACTTACTTTAATTTGGTAATTAAATTGTGGCACAAGCTTGATATTTATTCCAATTGAAATTGTATTTGCTGTTTAATGCTCGTGAGCAAGACGCGTGGCGTTAATTTAATCGACGGCCGCTGAAGAGTCGCACTGCTGTGTTTGACCGCAATGCCTGTTTATTATGGCGCTGTGCAACACTACTAGCGCGCGCATTCAAAATGCTTTAAATACACTAGTAAAAGTCGGTAATTGAAAAACACAATGCAGAGAGACACACAGAGAAATATATTGTATTTAATAACTATATGTGAAACTTAAGAAAATTATTTTACATATTTTAAATGTTGGAGCTGTCATATTGTTTTTTCCTCTATTTTAACTTAACAAAAAATCACAACAAATTTATAATAACACAGTTTGAATATGCTTTTTTGTTTTTTCTCTTTAGTTTTGCAAAGAAACTAAGCAAACTTTAAATAAATATAAACTAGTTGTGTTTGTGTGTGTGGAACTTAAAGTGGTTTTAATTTTTTATATAATACTCATTTAAAATATTTAATTTTTATTTGTTGAACTACAGCTAAATTACATTGTTTAAGCTAATTTTGTTGTTTGTTAGTTGACGCCTGTTTCTTTTTGTTTCTCTCTTTTTGGATGGTTTTCATTTGCGACAAATTGAAATCGTTTACTTGACTACATTTAAGGAAAAATTCAAATCAGAGTTTTCAGAAAAAGCAACCTACAACTAGTTTGTAGTAAATATATATATGTGTACATATAATATATTATAATGAGCGACATTTTTAAATGTATGGGTTTTCTTTTCTTTTCTTTTATGCATGTATTGTTTGTATATATAAATGGAAATCGATTTGTATTTTATAGCTAGGAGTTGACTATAAGTGTTGGCAAACGCAAAGAGCTGATCTGAGCGGCGGCGGGGGTATCATCTGCATAATTAACCATCGGCCAGTGCTGGCGTTACCCAGCCATATTTCTCGTGTGTTTTCACCAGCGATCGAAACGATTCCTCCGCTTGTCGTCTGCAAATTAAATATTTTCAAAATTAACAAAGTTTTATTGTTAAACAAAAGAACAGAGAAATACTTACCGACTAAACTCCTTTGTACTTTTTGGTTTGCGCGCTATACGTCCTTGACCCTTTACAACACTGGCCGCAAACTGCATTATGACCGCCTCCACTGTGTAGGCACTGGCCCAACCCCTTGGTGTCAGCAATTCCATACAGATGGCGCCACCCTCCATCACATAACCCTTCTCGATGCGTGGCTCAACCACACGCATAAATGGCGGCGCAAAGGGGAAATTGTCGGGGAAACTCAAATGCAACAAAATGGCCGTAACACCCATTTCGAGCATATCGCGGGCTAACGGTGAATCCGGGTCAATAACATGCAATCGCACGTGCCACTCAAACAGACTGTCATTCACCAGATCCACCTATAACAGCAAATACATTTCAATTCATAATTCTGGCAAATTATGTACATATGTAGCTTATATAATCATTACCGTAAAGACAGCATCATTTTTGCCCTGCAGTCGTTCCATTTCACGGTATTCCTTCATCAGACGACGCGACCTTATGGTCTGATCCGGAGCCGTCACCAATGAGCGTCCATTTGACGGTGCCACTCTGCAGAAGAAACGAGGTGATACAGTTATTTTATTCAATTTCCACTCAGGAGATAAGTAAAGTCTTGAAGATGAAACCCTTTATTTTAGAGTTTAGAACTGAAACTATATAATGTTCCAGTCTGTAAATAAAAATATCCTAAATTTCCCTTTAACCAACATATCGGACAATACGGTTTTGTATGCTTTACTGGTACTATATTTGTTTGGATTATGAAAGCTTTAGTCGATAAAGTAGGCCTTGTGGTACATATCTAACTATAGTATTTTTATGTATTTTAAAATAAGTAAGAAAACAAAACAAAGCAAAAGTACTTGATGTTCATGAAATTCAGGATTGTATAATAATAATATATAAAGGCTTTTGCCTACCAGACGAAGGTGGAGTGTATTGTAGTATATTCCCTCAGAGTGACCACAATGTATCTAACATAAATAAACATAAACATATAAATACATTCCATTGCGTATGAAATACGATCGGCCGCTTATCAAATGTTAATATTCTACAGTTTCATAAATTGGAAATAAACTTGTACTTCGTTCAAATATTGTATATGCCTGTATGCGATACAATATTTCTTCTAGCTTTGAGTTTTCTTTGCTTATAAGGACAGGTAGACACGCAGACGGTTGAGATATATGTACTTAATAGGGTCGAAAATGTTTCTTAACGCCTGTGACACAATTTTTACAAACCAGTTTTACCTTCTATGAGGTATAAAATCTTCAAGTTGTGTACTTCAATTATTTATTAATAATTTATTAAAGCAGCTTCTTCTTTTAGCTCAACTCTTTGAAAGAAACCTATGCTTATTGCTCAGAGTTTTAATTCTTCGGAATCAATTCCCTTTCGATCTGATGTTTCGTTTTCTACTCACTTGTGATCCTGGCGGCGTCGTTTGCCTGGCGAATCGCAGACAGCCTGTTCGGCTGCGACGCGTACAACGGCATTTTTGGAGCTTGGCAGAGCTGCTGCTGCTGCTCCTGCAGCATCGAAAGCGGCTCCAGCTGCCGAACCTGCGGCTGCTGCGCCAGCAACTGCTGCTGCTGCTGAGGAGGCGGCTGCGGCTTCAAAGTTATTGTTGTTGTTGTTGCTGCTGCTGCTGCTAGTGCTGGTGCTGTGTTCGGCGTTATCAACTTTGTCGCAGCTTCTATCGTTGTTGTTGTTATTATTATTGTTGTTGTTATTACTGTGGTTGTTGTTATGGTTGTTATTGTTGTTATTATTATGGTTATTATTATTATTATTGCTGGACTTGTGGAAGATTTTGCGAAAGGCGGTGACAACTCTCTCCTTGGAACGTGATGACATCTTCAATGTGGTATTTTATCTTCTGCTTCTTGAGTTTTTCCCTTAACAAAGGTTTTAAATTCTACAATGTGAGTAGGTGTGCGTGTGTTTGAGTGTATTTCTCAGTCTTTTTTTATAATGTTTGTGGAGCTGCAATTAAGTAAAGAAAGTTGGAAAATTTAAGATAATTTATTATTAAAATAAATATTTTTTAAAATATAAAATTAACAAATTTATGAAAATTTCAGATATTTTATTAAAATATGTTGCAAAGCTTTAAATTCTACTTTTAGTACTTAAACATTTTCTTTCGAATTCTTTTAGCTAACTATATAAAATATTCCCAGAATTTTGTGCTCTACCAGAGATAAAGACTGGCATTTAGTCTGTATTTTTTATAGTCGCATAAATGTGTCCCTGACCTACGCCCATATCATAATTACAGGGAATTTGCCAAGTGACCTTGTATGCAAAAATACCAAAAAAAAGTTCTGCTAGTCGACTGGGCGTATACCCTGTTAACTAATGTTTATGGGTACTAAAATAATTTTATAAAATGTACTTTACATACATCATTATAGTTTATATTTTATATTACAATTAATTTTCATTGTATTAACCTAGCTTACAGGGTATACGCACACAAGCACAAACAAACACAAAAAAAAGTAGGGAGTATGCAAACTCTTCAAACTGCGCTATAAATATACACAGCAGCAAGATTCTCTACAGAATCCTTGACAACATTTTCAAGCTTATAAAAACAACAGCAGAACAACAACAAGAAAAATATGTTAAATACTCACAGCCAAGAAAAAACAACAACAAAAGCTCGTAAAGAACCAGAGAGTGAAAAGGAAAACAGCGACAACGACGATATAAAACTTGTAAACTTATAAAAGGCAACACTAAGGCAAGTCGACTGTCAAAAGACTCAGCAATAATAAAGGGATAAGAGAACAGGGAATATTTCCTAAGGCGGTTATATAATAATAATGTAATGTAATGTTCGATATTAAAAATACATAATATAGTTAAGATATCTATAATAAAAAATGATTTTTTCACCATATTTTCTAATCCAGTTATATCATATAGCTATTCGATTCTTAGCTAAATTGTTTAGAAGATGATATCCAATTATGAGTGTGAGTTTGCTTAAGAAATCTCAAGAATTTCCTCTGTTACAACTTTTAAAACCTTTCCTGAACTGCTTATGTCATAGACGAATCTACCTGCCAAATCTGGTAGCTCTAGCTCTTGCAAACAAGCGCGCAAATGCGGTAGTCTATAGAAATGCAGAAAAACTCATTTATTGACTCACTTAGCAGACTCTTCTTTGCTCTTTCAACTACAGGGTCTAAACGAAAAACAAAAAAAAACTTTTTGCGACGCAGCCAACAGTTGCCAGGCAGACGAAGGCAAGGGGTGGAAGTGGCACTGGGATCTACGCGGAATTTTATGGCAAAAGTTTTTGTTTCGTCCCCCTCCCCGCAACAATACAGTCCTCGGCTTCAGTCATGTCAAAGTGGATGCTGTGTGGTCTGTGGTGTGGAATTTATTCAGACACGTGTGGGTGCCAAGTTTAGGTGTGTTGACCATGGACCCAAATCGTTTGTTGCCCTTGCCCATAATTGCCTTTAAGCCACAAACCAGCCAGCCAACCAGTTAACCCAAGCCAAAGCCCAAAAGGGTTCAGCATTCATATTTATGATTATTATTCATATTATAAAGTGAGTGAGAAACGTAAGCAATCCTCAAGATTCAAGAAAGGACGAATTTACAGCTACTCAAATGACTAATTAATTAAATGTGGGCAGCAGCAAAATTTTAATTATAATTGCAAATAAGCTACAAAAGTGTCTGTGGAGATTTGTTAACTTTCTGAAGAGGCCTTTGATGCAAAGCATATTCAAGGAGGAGGACAAAAGACTTTATCCTTAATTTTATGCAAGCTTTGTAGGCTGAAGGATTTGGTTAAGATTCTACACACTTCTCTAGTTGAAATTTTAGTAGAGAAAAAAATTAAAAAGGGTGCTGTATTTTAAGTATTTTATTATTTTTATTAGGTATTTTATTAGTTTTTGAGATTATAATTATTTTGAATCCTAAAGTTTCAACTTTGGAATCTATATAAGTTTTATTAAGCTCTTTTTATTGACTTAAATCTAAATAAATCTATTAAAAAACTAAATTTCCAACAATATTTAGCTTCTCTGTGTCTGATATAATGAAAAATTATGATGGATTGATAGATTGATGCACAGCTAGAGAGACAAATGGCTTTATCAACAGTAAACAGACAACATTTACAAGTCCGACGAGTGCTTTGCTATAAATAGAAAAGTAGAAAACCCATTAAGAACCATTAAACGGAAAGGAGTTCATCAAAGGGCGATTTACTTTATTGTTCACAAGTTCAAAGTGTATTTATAGATTGTTGCAAGTTTTGCACTTTTGTTGTCAGTGGAAAAAAGGTAGCAGGAAAAAGACGAGAAAAACAAGTTTCCTGTACACAAGACACACTTGAAAAGTAAAAATAAAGCAAGAAAACAAAAAAAGGAAATTGTTGTCCAACTTTTTTTTTTGGCAAGCAGCTGCTTGAATTTACCTTAAACACTGCAAAAGATTTCTATATCATTAAGTTAAATATTTACATTTCCATTTAATACACAGATAAAATACTGAGCGACAAATTGGCACAAGGGTTGGCAACTTTTGTATTTTTATTTTCCATAGATATCTAATCTTAACTGGCGCCACAAAAATCGATAATGTCCCCAGCCCTAACTGACCTATCCAGGCATTTTATGTATGTACATATTCATATGATTATAAATAACGACTCTGACAAATTGAAGATAATTTTAGATAGCGCACAAAGTGACAGTCATGAAATCAGTTGCAATTTGTAGGCGGAATCTAATAGCCAATAGAGGGACGCCGTTAAAAGCTATCGTATAAAAATAGTAGTTAAATAAGCTTTTAATTGAGTTCAATTTGCAGTGACATTGAACACAAATACAGGGTGAACACAATTCAATATTTCTATTGTAATTTACTTTAATTATTTGCTATACAGCAAGCGCGTATCTACAATTCTCCGTAGGTCTAGCTCTTTTCAGATGCTTTTGCTGCGAAAAGAGTTGAAGTCTGTTTGTGGATCTACATAATCTACATAAAACACTGACTAGTGACGAAAGTACGTATTCAAATCTAAAGATATTTGTCAAATTCTTTGAATAAAAATAAATTTAAAAATCATTTGCTTAAAATTTGTTATCTTCAATCTCAAAATGTTTCAATGTTTAAGAATCAAAAACACCTTTAAAAATATTTATCAAATGTTTCTAGCTATCTTTTTTTGAATATCTAAACAGCTATTGAATTCTTACAGCACTGCTCTACACTTTGCATTTTTATTGACGCGTCCTACAACACTGGGCGTGGGAAAATCGTCACACTTCAACGAGCAACACAATTAACAAAATTGTTTCACCTAATGCAAAAGATACACAATGTGTACACAATATATATATGCATCCATATGTATATATGTATGTTATATATCTGTATCTGTTTTGTATGGCATAAACAACGTTCATTGTTGTTCAGCTGACATGCAAATTCCTGACTGTTCCTGTTGTTGCATGCAAATCGGAAGCGTAAACACGAAACGTCATATCGAAAGCTTCACGCAAACACGAAACGTAAACTGAAAATCGATCAACAAATTCACGGAGATCTTACGAAAGATATTCCAGTACTTTTCAAAATATTTCTATTAAATGCTTAACATTTAAAATTTTTAAAAAAATATTTAGAGTTCCAAAATGATTAAGATGGCGGACATACAATGAACCCAAAAAGTATTGAAGCACCAAATATGTTAAAGTTTAAAACTGTATAACTTGCGTTCTATCAGAGTTAGAGAAAAGCATATTGTGAGATTAAATAGGCTTAAATGTCGGGTTATATCTATGGTGTACGAAAACTTTGTTAGGCCACTGTAGGTATTTTAAATTGATATACTGCTTGAAAATAGCTTTAGTTATGATTGCCCCTAATAAAAAATCTACCTTAACATGTTAATACTGATTCATTCTTAAATTAAAAATAGTTTTATTAAAGCTTTATTGTAAGTAGTTTTAAAATAATCTCAAAAATAATAAAAAATCAAATTTATTGAGTTACAAAATTATTATCAAAAGTTTTCATTATATCAGACCACTTCTGACAACGATAAATTATTGTAAATAGGTTGTTAATGATCGAAATAAAGTGTAGGTAAGCTCTATATATCTGTATGTATATTTAAAATAGTAATATAAAGCTTGCATGCTAGTAACTATGTTAGTATGTCAGTTTTAACTTCCTCGTACATATATTTTGCACAATATCGATTCAAGTTTTACAGCTTGCAATGTGTTTTAATTGCATTTCAAATGATATGCAAATTTGTAGTGTGCGCGTCATTAATCAACACTGGCGCCAGTCAGCAAAAGTTTTTAAAATAAAGTAACTCATTAAATGCACTGAACCTGCAGAGAGCAACAAACAAGGAAGCAGAAGAGAGTGAAGAAAGACAGAGAGAGAGAGCGTGCAGAGTTTAGTTTTTTGTTGTTTCTGCTTTTCTCCTTTGTTTCTTAGCATTGCACTTTGCGTCTGTCATGACAATCAGCTGCTGCTGCTGCTGCTGCAGTTGTTGTTGTATTCGTTTTGCTATTGTAAAAGCTTCCGCTTTCTGTACCCCAGCCCCCCTGCAATCAATCTACCAATCTCCCACAGCAGTCAGGCAGTGTGTGGCTGAGAGGAAGTGTTGCGCTTTTTTTCGCCCCTGCCTTTGTTCTACTCGGTCACTGCTCATTGGATGCTGCTGTTTGTTGCTTTTGCACGCAGCTTTTGTTCTTTTATTAACCGTACACTTTGCTTGGTTAATGCAAGCTAATTGAATTAAGCTCGGCTTTAAATGTACTTTCGCATACACATTAATCACATTGCTAAAAATTCGCTTTTTTTGTATAATACTTCCTGGTTAACAGTTAACCAAATCGGATGAATTGGTGACCAATATTTTCAAGTTCATTGACTCCAGCAAAGTCGAAAGATCGGTTCTCTTGTTGCATAAAAAAGCTTATTCACTTACTGATCAACATACAGTCGACATAGAAAGACTTAAAAGACTGAAATTTTCACATAGCACAGTATATACGCATGAGTTTATTTTTTCTAAGATAAAATAATACCATTTTTAGATTAAAATCGATACTTTCATTAAATTGTGTGTATATAATTGCACATTTTTTTAAGTTTTCCTTACTCTACATTTCATAGACCACTAGAAATTGCAAAAAATCAAGAAAATTTATTTAAAAATTTAAGAATAAACATATGTTTGTTTTAAAACATAATTATATTTCAGCTAATGCCTAATTCCATATTAAGGATTTATAAATCACTCATAAAATTTTTTTAAAACCGATTTTAAGCCAGCAAAAACGGGTTATGGTTAAAATGTATCTTTATATTGATTCTAAAATCTTTTTTTAAATTTAAATTACCGTAAAAAGCATTTGGTTGATCTAAAAAAGCTTGAACAAATTAATAGTAATTTCTTTTAAATATAAACATAACGTAAAATTCTTAAAAAATAGTTGATAATATTATGCGGGAAATTAACCACTTTTAACATATGGTTTTCATATTTTCACACGAACTGTTTTTATTTGATTTGCATCGCAAAAATATGATACACATTTGATAACAGCATTAAAATAAACACACTCTGGTTCGAGTATGCTCAACTTTGACCTTGACGTGTCGCTGTTTATTTATCAGTTTTGTATGTGTGGCGCCATAACTGAAGTTGGGCTTCTACCACCCATCCAGAGGGTATTACATTTATGTTTATATTATTTGAATTTGCTTTGGGGCACGTATTACATACGTATAGAAAAGCTGAAATACCCGAAAAAAGCAGGCAGCAAGCACAATATGCCTTTTATCTTTTATCTCTTGTCTGATTCTCTCCCTCTCTCTCTCTCTCTCTCTCTCTGTCTTATTATCATATTTTGTTGGGACAACCTCTCTAACTCTCTCTCTCTCTCTCTCTCTCTTTCATGCGTGTCTTGTGGCAACGGAAACCATTTATGAAATTGCTTTCAAGGAACGGCAACAACAATAACCATATAGAAGATACTTTGCTCTTGGACTTGGGCGTCGTGTTGACGCGTGTGTCTCACGATGACGACAATGCTGAGCTGCTCTGCTGGGTAAGTTAGCGGTTCGATGATTATGGCCCGTGTCAGATGTGAAGTGGCAATGTCAGCTCGATTGGGTGTCGTCTGGAGGGCCATTAAGGCCAAGATGAGCTCCAAGGGGTTGGAGCTGGAGTGGGACTTTCATTATGTTGTTTGCACTTTTTAAAACAATTCGCACACAATTTTAACAGGTTTGCAAAATGCATGTGTATTTATTTATTTTTTTTTTTTGGTAATAAAGCTTCAAAGTATTTTAAATACTTTAATTTAAAACTGAGAAATTTGTTTAATACAAGTTTCGACTCAATATGAAAGCACTGTTGGCAGTAATGCAATGACAAACTTAAAGCAGAAAACGAAGTTGATTTCGGGAATCATTTAATTTGTTAAACATTTCGCTAAAAAACTTTAAAAAAAACTAGTTCTTTCTTTTTCTTTAATTTAAATTTCGAATATCTTGACGTTTAGTATTGTAACTTTACAATCGTTTAGAAAAAAACGTTATAGAGCGATCCTGAAAATCGCATAAATTTCAGATTAAAATCATCAAAGTTATCATAGATCGAAAAACGTGGTTTTTAAGCAGAGGCGCAGACATGTGTATTGCACTGAGCATTGCCACAGCGCTGCCGTCACACAAGCAGCCTAGCGAAAGAATATGTACGAGCGAGAAAGTATACAAAGACGTGTATATATTGAGTTCTTTCCCTGGTTATTTCCGATTCGAAAATCAAAGGGTATTACACGGTCGGGATGCTCGATTGAATATTGCTATTTCTTGTTGTATTTTGCAGTGCGCTATGCTGCTAGCTGAAGCTTTTACATAACGACAAAAAAAGCGCTGCAGACTTGAAAATTACGTTAGAAAGAAACTCTAGTCGGTTTGCGCTATTTGCAATCCAATCAACTTAACCTTTTTGTCTCAGTCTTAACTAATAACAACTCGTTTACGCTTGTGGCACTTGAAAAACCAAATGCTCTGACGTCAACACGGCATGGCATAAAGGATGCGTAGGAAAGAAGGAAAGAAGTAGTAGGAAACAGCAGATGCTAGGAAATGGAAACACATTTGTAGGCGGACAGGCACTTGAAGCCACCTGGCTGACATATGGTGCTTGTTGATAGAAATTGTTTATCACCTATGTACATATGTACGTTCAACTGTACTCATGTAATATTCATAAATTCACTGAATCAAATTACATTTAATCGATGCGAACTCTTTGCTATTTATAGTCCCGAGCTCACACTCACATACATAAAAGGATAAGAAGCTGATTGTTTCATGCATAAGCAATTTTCTGACTATTTTGTATGTAAACGAAAATCAAATGTCTAGAAACATTTTGAGAAAGCTTTAAGCTCAACAGCTGATCAAGTGCGATTTAAATGCAGAACATGCAAAGAGAACAAAAGCAAGACAATTGACGTCGGCTGCTCTCTTTGAGTGCTCTGTAAGTAAATATGCGAAAGCTCAACAGCCGTGCTGCCAGAATTTGCTAAATTTGAAATGAAAAATTGCTAAAAATGTTGAGAAAAATACAAAGAAAACATAGCTAAGTCTTTAAAATATCGATTTCCAACAAATATACAAATGTGTTTTAAGAAATATAAAATATAAAACATTGAAAACATTTAAATTTAAAAGAAACCTGATCTTATATAATTTTACGTAGCTACTTACATTTAACTACAGAATAATTCAAATAATTTCACGAAAATGTTTTATTTTTGGTATCTTGTTGCTATCTTTATCACCAAACACATTAAAAGAGTTATCAAACACTACCAAGTTGTCATATAATCGCACCAGTAAGTTAAATACAAGTTCCGATATCTTTGTAAACTACTTTAAATCGTAATCTGTACACTCTTTGTACAAAAAGCTATGCAAAATGCAAAAGTCCTAAAGAAAAATATAAAAATAGCTCGTTTTATAATAAAGTTAACTATAACAAAATTTAAAATTGTTTATATTTTTAGCTAGTAGCATTTAAAAAAAATAATTTGCACATTTTATTTAAAAGTAAAAATATCTAGCAACTAAATTGCTAAGCTGGCAGCACTGTTCAATACACAACATTACTCTGATGGGATGGCGCGCGACTGTCTCTTTTGCACTTGCTGCCACTTCCGCATTCCACATTTAGGACGCATTCGAATCCATTCATGAATAACACTCACACACAGACACACAAACAGATATTCATATGTACAATTGAACGAACTTTGGCTTCTTGGCGTCGCGTCGCGTCGCGTGTGGGCGTCAGAGATGTCAGCAGTAAATAAAATTGGCATTTTTCGTGCCTTTCTTTTGTTTTCCGTTTTTTTCTTTTTGCCGGAAAATCAACTGAACAACAAAATAAATGACATGAAACGTTGTTGTTTTTGTTTCATATATTTTGGTTTAATTGTAGCGAGCATTTCAAATTGTGTCAAAGGAGGAGAATTGAGTGAACCTGACAGTGCGCGCCTCTGAACTTTGATCCAAAAACTTTAAACTGTTTTTTTTTTTTTATAATTAAAGTTATTTCAAACCACAGGCGCTTAGTGTTCTCAACTTAGCTAATGTCATAGCTAAATTATTTTATAAATTTAAAAAAACTGTTATATTCATCTATAAAGCGGTTAAAATCGGTTGCTTTAACTAGATAAAGATAGAAATACATTGCAGATATAAAAATTAGTATAAAGATTCGGAAGAGAAAGTCATAAATTTGGTTGTTTTTCGGCTATATTATACGTGAAAATGACATTTTGGGTATAAATTACTTAAAATGTTTGTGAAAAAATAAGTTAAATCTTTATAATAAAATGGTTCAAGTACAAGAACATTTTTTAAATATTGTCTGATATTTTTTATAATTTTAATTGGTATTTTAAGACATTTTGTGTTTAAAATACTTTGTATCTTAAGGACAGAAATTGTTTAAATTCAACTTCCTTGATTTTAATTTTTTATTTTGTGCATTTTTATTTAAATTTAAATTTTATTTTTATAATTTTTTTTTATATAATTTTCTTTAATAATTTAGCTATTTTGGGCAAAGAAATAGATTGGCAATGCTGACTGTAAAACCTGATCTACATAGAAATGGATAATATTTTTATCATCACGTTAATAGAGCGAATATAATGACAGTAGAAAAAACATTGCGTTACATAATTGGTATAACCTTGTAATAATTTTATTAGAAAAACAACTCAATTCCAATATCCCTGATAAGTAGAAAATCACCTTGAACTGAAGAAGATTTAAGAAGTGAATAAACAGTTGATTGTAATACAAATTTTTTTTTTAATTTAAATAAAATGGTTCTTGTTCTTAAAAATTGAACCGCTGACTTTTAATAATTTCTGTAGAAGTTTTGTGGTTTCAAATGAGGTCAATTCCATTGTTTATATGTACGGAGTACGTAAATAATTACATATGTATGTACGTGTACATCTAAATTCTATTTTGTTTATATTTGTGCAGTGATAAAGTATCTGGAACAGTGCTACGACAATATGTACTTATAGGGTTGTCATGCCGGATCTTGCACAAGTTCTATTTAAATATGTAAGCTATATAAATATGTAATCCAGAAATAAAGTGTGTGTGAGTATAATAAACTATTTGTGTCAACTGTTGATAAGCAAGGTCAACGTGACTTAGGGTCAATGAAGTCAATTTTTGAGCACTAAGAAAAAACTACACCAAGTAAACCCGTAGTTCGATTTCTTGGACGATTGCAGTTTAGTTTTAGATTTGTTTTGGATTTTATTCATGCAAAATATGTACATATGCCCAAATGTTATGGCTAAACTGTAGCCATATAATTTAAACAAAATACATGGGCACACTGGCTATTATATAGAAATGACATCTGAAACTAATCTAAATCCAATCTTTAATCGTTTCACACAACGGGCTTTAGCTCAAATGAGTGTTGACAAAGTTGACAATAAAATTGGCGTTGCTAACACTGTTAACGGCAATCCACGTTAGGGACGAAAGCAGAAGCCAAATTAATGCATTCTAATAATTAGAATATACAAATGTGTGTTATTTTAGCACAAGTTACTAATAACTGTAAGTTTATCTCAATTTGTTAGTTGTATATTTTTATTTTTTTTTTAAGCCTTGACCCTGAATTGTACTAACATATTTGGCCTTCTTCTTCTTCTTCCTTTGAGTCTATGCGAAATTTGCACTCACAAAATTAATTCAGTATCAAGTTCAATGAAAAGCTGACATTGAATGAATTGAATGTCCCCCCCCACCACTTGCACAACCCCCTGCCTCCCCTGCCCCTCCGCACACTCTGCAGCCCTTTTTATAAAAGGCAGCTTTTAAAGCGTTCGAAATAGTGCTGCAAAATGCAATGTCAAAAGCTAACGGAACAACACGTTGAAGGTAGTTGGAGGGGAGTAGGGTAGGGAGAGTCAGAGCGGGGAAGCTGCTTGTCAATGACAGCAGACAGAGACAGCAGATATTGTTTTCGTTGTGGCTATTGAAAATAGTAGAAGAAGAAGAAGAATATGCATAAAATAGAAAACGATAGGGAAGAGCAGGGAGAGGGGGGGGGGGGTTAGAGGGCTTAAAAGCTTCTAATTGGCAAATTGATGCTGACAATTGTAACAGTTGTTGTGTCGCAGGCCAAAAGAGCACACTGTGTGTGGAGCGCCAACAAAGGGATAGATAACGGCATTCTCACGCACACTCCAACAAACACAAGACACACCATCTACTATGTGATACATACACATAGACATTTATTTATAGTATTTTGCTCACGGGTTGCGCGTAAGTGTATATATGTGTGTGTGTAACACTTACCAAGCACAATTGCAATTGCAGTTTTTATTGCTATGTATCTTTCACCTCACTCTCGTTCGCCGTCTCCGTCACCGTCTCCGTCTCTGTTGCACTCTGCACTCACACACAGTGTTGTGTTATCAATAATAGGCTGCTCTTCACTCTTTGGCTTTGGGTTTTTTTTTTTCAGCCAACTGTGACATGAATTAATATTCAAATCAATTGCAGTTCTGCTTGCACGTTGCACTTATTTATTATTAAATTTATGTTTTTCTTTTAACCGCTAGCAGTACTTTGCTGCAACACTCGCGAAAAAAACGCAGGCGAAGGGATTGTAAGAATTTTTTGTTTTGAGCCCGAGAGCGCAGCACGACCGATTAATGTTAGCTCAAATGTGGGACTAAAAATAGGGGTGGCCGTGATATAATAGTGGGACTAAAAATAGGGGTGACCGTCACATAAGTGGTTAACTGCTATCGATATATCGTTAGCTGCAGCTGTGTGCAACAGCTGTTAACAGCTGCTAGTTAAGTATATAAAATATGATAATAAGTTAACAATATAATGTGCTAAATATATAATTTAAAACTACTCAATAAAATGCGTTTAAAACTGCTTACATAAATATGTTTAGTCATACAATACAAACTGTGGCAGCTCTACTAACCAGTGTTTCAAAATACAAACAGTACACAGTGCTGTAAACAGCTGTTGGCTGCTTTGAAAATTGTACGTTACTTTCAAATATCTAGTTATAGAATATTACAAATGGAATTAAAAGACTGCTTTTATTAATTGTATTGTATGTTTTCTTTATATTTGATTTCGAATTCAAGTTGTATGCAAATATTGCTTGTTTGTTTTATATACTTAATAATTAGACGAGTATTATTTATTATTGAATAGTATTGAATATGTAGTGTTACCAAATTTTTCAAGATGAGAATTATATATATATATATCTTACTACTTTGAAATGCATTCATTTAATTTAGACGTGTTTGTCGAGAAAGTATTTGCTTTAGCTATCAGATATGAGTATTGATTACATATATAATTCTTTCTAATTGAAGTTCTTCGAAATAAACATATCTTTTGTTTTGCTAATACTAAAGATTTTAGCATTATAATCGAGATATATATATATCGGTATATGTAAATGTTTATGCAAACTAGATATCTGCTACGCACTAATCAACAAATTTAATAGGCAAAAAATTTTCAATTTTCTTATATTTTTGGTTTTTTTTGAATATTTTATAAATATTTTTCAAGCACTTGAATTGAAAGTTTAGCTTAAAATTAAATTAGATATTGTTTAATTAATATATAAAAGTATGACTTTATATTTTTCACTTTTTTTGTTGTTGTTTATTTGTGTGTAACTGTTTTCAACGGAATCTCAATATTGCAAGGAAGATTTTTGGCTGCGTTTCATTTAGTTTCGGTTTGTTTAAATTTAATTATTATAGTTATATACTTTTTGCTTAAAGCTATGAAACTTGTAATCAGATAATAATGTGTGCTAAGTATTCAAACAAAAAAAAACTAAATAAATAAAAAGCAAATGATAATTTGGTTATTTGTTTGTCGTTTTTGGTTTTGATTGTTTTTGTTTTTCTGGTTTTTTGTTTTTTTTATTATTTAAGTTTACACATATTTACTAAATATTTTCAAAAACTTAGCTAATAAATTCCGCTATAAAATCATAACAATTACAAATATTTAGTATATAGTATGCTTAACTGTCTAGTTCTTTTGTTGTTGTTGTTTAATATCGAGATTAACATTTTTACTTAATTGTCTAGAAGAATTATAGAATTGTCTAAGAACCGAAAAAATTGTACGAAATTAGTTTTAATTAATTTGCTACGGATGTTGCTGAAAGACCTTCAAGTGTTGTACGCTCTATTTGCCAAAAAATACGGAATACGTTTTACAGTAGATATATATACTATATATTAGAAATTTTGAATGGATATGTCTGTCGAATCAACTGTGATTTTGGCAAATACGCAACGGAAGCAGTAAATTCACGTAGTTAACTACAAATTAATATAAAAAAATATTACACATAAAATATATATATATATAGCTATATATGTTAATATAATTATGGCTTACAAAAAGTATAAACAATAAATTTTACATACATTAAATAATTTACAGAGTGGGGGTAGGAGTTGGGGGATTGGGGAGAGTTTTGTAGGGTAGATAAACCCCCGAATAACAACAAAATGTTTTAGCTTCAAAAATTATTGCTTCGTACAATCTAGACACGAATTTTTTGGGAAAATTCCAAGAAGAGTTTTTCTTTGCTTGATTTCTGAGAGAGGTATTACAATACATATGTATTTTTAAAGTATAATCTCTGTGGATCTGCGCTGCAATGGATCGGCAGCAATGGACTTTGTGGTGTTTGTAACACCATTGCGACTGCTCACAGCACGCAGGGTCAAAGGTTGTGGCTGTTGCCGTGACACTCTTGTGGCATTGCTGGGCGTTAGCGTGGCGGTGGAGCTATCATTGCTGCCCGTGGCAGTCATTTGTGGACGACACCTCTTACTGCTGCTGCTGCTGCTGCTGCTATTGCTGCTGCTATAGCTGTCTCGCTCTTGCAGCACCGCTGTCTTGCGTATGGTTTGCTGCAGCAGCGCATTCACATCGATGGCTGGCCAGGCGACCAGCGAGACGCTTCGTCATAAATGCGTATCCAGCGGTGAGGAGCTGCGCTTGAGTCTAATATGTTTCTTGCTGAAAGTGGTGGTGGTGGCAGCTCCTCCTTCTGCTGCTGTTGGCAGCTCCTCCTTGGCGGCACCCATGTTGGAGGATAGCGAAAAGTACTCGGCGGATTGGCTGGGCGATGACACATCGGCATCGGTCATATCATCGCGTTCATTGTCGTCGGTGCGCATTGTATGCTCCTCTGGATCCTCAGCCCTTGTGCTGAGTGGCGTTAGAGTGCTGCTGTGCTGCATATCCTCCTGTGTGGGTGTGCTCATAATTGTATGATCCGCTGCGGTGCAGTAGGACTCACGCTGTCCAGATGTCTCATCTTCGTCTTCGTCGTCTTCATCCGCATCGCCTGCATAATCCTCTTCCACTCGCTGCTGCTGCTGACAGCAACATTTGCTGTTGTGGCAGGAACAAAAGCTTTTCATGCTGCTGCGTCGACTGCAGCGATGCAACTCGGCCGCCACTGTAATATGCTCCAGTGCCAGCTGATCCTCGTCGAGGCTGCTGCAAGAGCTGGTGTTGGCTTCGTCACAGCTGCAGCTGGAGCAACGCGAGCAACTGCTGCAGTAATCCTGCATGGCATCGGGCACAAATCGCTTGCGTTTGATGCGCACACACTCGTTGCGTGCTGCTGGTGCCGCACCAGCAAAGGCGCGAGCAGTGCTGCTGGAGCTGCTGCCACCGCCGCCACCACCGCTAGCCAGCGCTGCTGTCAGCTGCAACTCATCCTCTGGCTGCATACCCAAATGCACATCATCATCGTCGTCGTCATCGTCGTCGTCGTCGTGGTCGTGGTCGTCATCCTGTTCGAACTGCGACAACTCATCCGTTTCTATGCTGGTATTGGAGTTAAGGGAGCTACGTCGCCGTTGCTGATGTCGCAGCTGCTGTTCGCAGAGCGGACGCAGCTTGATGGGCACACCGCCGCCTTCGCTGGCCACTTTGTAGGGGAAATTGGAAGTCGCTGTGCTGCTGTTGTGCTCCTCTGTGGAGCGGCTGGTAGCCGCATCAATCTCAATGGCAATGGCAGCCGAATGCAGCTGCTGTGAACGTTGTTGCTGTTGCTGCTGCTGCTTGTTGTTGTCCAGGGAAGACTTTAGTTTCGACTTGGCAGCCAGTCGTCTGTGCCGCTTGCTCTCATAGTGCTGATGGTGATGCTTATGATGATGATGATGCCGATGATGCTGACAATGACAATGACAATGATGATGATGATGACAATGCTGATGACAATGGCAACTGCAGCAACGCTCCACAACAACATTTGTTGTCTGCGTTGAATTGTGTCGCTTGCGGCGATGGCAACAACAGGGATTATGTGCTCCTCCCACAACCGTTCTATTGCCATTGGCCAGCTGCATCAATGGAGTATTCGGTTTATGGACTATAACCACCTCCAAAGCATCCAGTGCCACTGCCACCGCAGCTGTGGCATTGCTATCGTGTCGGCTGTGACTTTGACTCTTGCCACTGCCAGCGGTGCGTGGCAACAAAATGTTGTTAATGTTATTATTGTTATTCTTGTTGTTGTTGTTGTGGTGATACTGAAAGGCGCGATTGTCGTGACACTGGACACCAAAGTCCAGCACCTTAAAGTGTTCATCATCGGCACGTGCGGTCAGCAGATGATCATCTCCGCTGCTGCTTAAAGTAATCGGCTGCGATAATTGTCGCTCTTCGGAATGCGAAATGTGCAAATCGTGTTGTTGTTGATGTTGTAGTTGTTGGTGTTGTAGTTGTTCCTGATTGTGTGCTTGTTCTTGCTGCTGTTGTTGTTGTTGTTCTTCGGGGGCAAACTGCTAATCGCCGCGTCTCAAATCACGCGGCTTTGTATTGTTGCGATAGAGCCACACCTGCAGCAATATGGCCAAATCCAGGCTGACCTGCAACAGCAAAATAGAAAGTTATGAAATTAAATTTAGAAATTCGCTAATATCTAAAACCATTTGCTATATATTTACTGCTCATAATAAGCTAGAAAACTTTTATATTTAATCAAATTAAATTAATTTTGTTAATTTGTAGCTTTAGTTATTTCCATCTACTGTTTTGTTTTATTGACGCACCTGCAGCGTGCCACATATCCAGAATTGCGGTGGTGCTTTTCGTGCAATAAAGTAACCAGTCTTGAACATATCACCGAGCGTCCACATAATCACCATGTGTATGCTCATACCATATGTTGATTTATTCTTAAAGTTGCGCAGAAATTGCGGTGCACCTGTTTGAATATATAGTTATAGTAGATCGATTAGTTACATTGTTTATTATGGTGATTTGAGGAATTTTAGCTCTCGCTCTCTCTCTCTCTCTCTCTCTTCACTCACCCAGCATGGCCTCTGTAAAGACGGCCACAAAGCCCATGCATTCCATGAACCACTCAACGGATAACATAATATATGTGACGGCAGCTCCAACTGCCCAAATCACCAGCATCATATCCAGATACGATTGAAAGTCTGTCCAGTTCCAAAAGTATTTGAAATCCAGATCTGAAATTGTAAACAAATTAAATTAATTAAAGGTTTTATTGTTTTAATTGCTCTACAAAATTTATTAGCTGCTTCTAAACAATTACTTAACTTCATTTTTAAAATATATCAAAAATTATTAAGGCTTTTATGGTCAGTTATATATTTCATATTCCAATCAAACTATAGCTTTGAAGCTAATGGGAATTGGTTTAGTCGGCATATAAAACTGTTCAGTTTGCTTGAAAATCAACCCTATCTTTTGTTGCCTACTTTTGAGCGCAACAGAAAAACAAACAGGAGCACATGTAAACCAAGAAGAAGCTTAAGGCGTGCCCCTATATACCATATATGTATATACTATATATATATAATTAGCTCAGCGTTTCGCCCGCTCATTGATCAATTTATGGCCTCCATTTCCGCCGCCGACGCCGCCTTCTAACCCAGTTGTATAGTTTCGTTCGTTTGCCTAGGAGCGAGGGCCGTTTGATAAGGATTCGATAAGAGAGTAAACGAGTAAATGCGCAAAATGCTAGAATACTGCAAATGGCGCGTAAAGATATACAGATAGAGCAAGGCATAAAAACGAAGAAAGAAATTGAAACTGGGCGTGTTTGGTAGTGTGGCTTAACGGTAGCACTTTGAACTCTGGTCCGTACAACATGTCCGGAAGCTTTAACATTAACGCGAATACGGCACGGAAAAAGCCATCAACTGTCTCGCTGTCACGACCCAAAACTTTTCAATGCAACACTATCCATCGCTTACCATTCAAATAATGACGTGAACGTGCACGTTTCAACACGCCCGCATCCGTGGAAACTGAGGCGCCCGTATCCGTGTCCGTCATCACTTTTGGCAACTGCAACACATCATCTAGACAAGCCACAACAAACAAAAACGAAAGAAAGTAGCAAAAATATGATAAAAGGGAATCCATAGGGAGGTTTAGCTTGTGGCTTACCCCTTAGTGTATGCTCCTCTCGGGTATTCGCATTCATGCGTTTCACCTTCACACAGAGATGGATCATTAGGAACATGGTGATATTCATGACGACACTCTGCACCAACAGTGGAAGCTCAAAGCGCTTGGAGAACCTGCAAAAAGGTCAAAGGTTCAAACATTAACATACTTATTAAAGGTTCATTTATTACAACTAAATGACATTTTAATTGACAGCGACAGAAAATCAATGCAGATTAGTTTCAGATACGAGTAAGAGAAACAGCTTCGTACTACATATTTATGACCTAAACTATAGGTATATATTTTAGTGTAAAAAGAGTTTCGATTTTAACTAATAACTAAATGGAAATTTGAATTAGCTCTTGAAAAATGTAGTTTCTTTGTTTAAATAATAATTAATTTATCTTTAAATATGCTTAAGTTACTGCATCTAAATTTCAACAAAAAAGAGAAATTCCGTCGAGTATCCGAACCGTCTATTACCCTCTGACACTCATTTCCTATTGGAGTAACCGCTTTATTAACTTAACATGTACACGTCTTTTTATGTCTTTCTCACTCGCTCACATGCTTTTTGTTTCTTTCTTGTGTGGCGGCAGCGCAATGTGGCTGTGCTCTAAATTAACGTTTTTCGACATATGATAACTTTTTTCGTAATTAACCGATCCAGATGCAATTTTCAGGATAGTTTGATATTATTTGTCTCCAAACGAATGTGAAGTTTTAAAACTATAGGTTAAGGAAAACTTGAGTTAGAGGCATACAAGTTTTCAATTTGTTTTGTTTCTTATGGGAGAAGCGTGTGTCACATTGAATAAATTATGATGTCATTGTCATTATACGGCATCTCGAAGTTAATTGGTTACTGATACTGGTTAAATTGAACTCCATTAATTTATTTAATGTCAGACTATGATCAGTCGACATATGTCAGTCGGGCATGCCGACCGTGTAATACCCTCTGAGCTTCGTTTCCAATTATATGAGTTCAAATTGGAGTAGCTGCTGCAACAACTATAAATTTGTAAGTTCGATAAATCAAATCTCCAGAGGGTCCTCCAGAAAAATAACATTGTGTTGCTTTGATATCACTATATAAAAAAGATTTATTTGTTGCCTAATTTTTCAGTTCAAATCGGTTCAATTGGAACTAATACAATCTAAACAACAGTTGAAACTAATGACTCTGTACAGATTGTTATAATCTGCACACTGGATTCTACATGGTTCATGAAGAGACCAATTAGAGTTACAATGCTCTAGAGACAGTGGGTAGAAGTTACGATTAAGTCTAGTAGGTACATTGATTTTAATTCTGTTCAATAAAACTATGCCTTAAATTAAATATACAATTTCTTGCTGATAAACAACACTAATTGCACATAGTAAAAGACAAACATAGTTTAGATACAACTTTTTTAATTAAACATAAAAATGCAAACACAATTTTAAAGACAATTACAAGCATTTTAGGGTGTTTAAAGTTAGTCACAAAATTTGAATCAAAGACACGTTTCTGATAATTTTGTATGCTGTTCATCAGCAAATAGAGGTACATATAATTTAAGCTAAATTACGCCTTAAACGATTCATAATAGCACAAAGTGCCGAGTGTTTTGTTTACAATATACTTTACTCGAAATGATTAATTATTTTGCCAGCATTTTAATGGAGTGCTAAACATAATAAATTGTCAATAAATTATGATTTTGAGCAGCTGTAAAATATGTTTGAGCAGAAAATCGATTGTGAGCTTTATAGAAACAAACCATAAGCCATAAAACATATTTAGTTTTTATTTTTAGACTCCAGCAGCTTGGGATGTCAAGCGAAACTGTCATAAATTTGACAGACGGTGCCAAGTGTCGGTTTTGTAACACAAAAGAGCCAGAATAACTGGAACGTGTTGAACATTTGGCAAAGCACCAATAACAACAACAACCACAGCAACAACAGCAACTAAGCCAAAAAGACAAAACACAAAAAAGGCCAAAAGACAACGCATTAGTTGGGGATTTGTTTGTGTCGATTTCGAAGTGCCATTAAAAGCTCTCTAAATGCTTTGGGTTTTTGTGCTTGTTTTGTGTTGTGTTTTCTTCTTCCCTGTTGTTTCCCCAGTCACACTTCATTATAATGCTGCTATATGCGTAAATACTACAAATACGATGTGTAGAAATATCATTCAAAGTTTTGTAAAATAATGTGGCACCCAAAAGTAGACTACATTTTTCATGACCACGATAACAAATTTGACATTTTAGTTTTACTTTTTCGCAAAATTTTCCTTTGGCAGCGCTAAATTGAATTACAAGTTTTGCCATTTAATGGCGTTCCATTTTTGGGGCCAAGCCCACGCAAATTGGCAACACAGTTGGCTCTAAATGACATGCACAAATGGCCAACAAAAAGCAAATATGTATATATACATTTGTACTATATATACCATTTGCAAATTGTCGCTTTGCTGCTATACCTACAGATTGTGACTGAGATATTACTTTTGTGTGTTAGTTAGCAGTTATACACAGTTATTGAACAGCTAATAAAGTGATGTATAACAGTTGGTGCATGTGTTGCGGTTATAGAAGTAAAATTGTTTATTATGGGTTAATAATAGAATATATTAACTATTACGCCTAAACCCATTTGTAACACTTGAAATGTTGTGTTAACTGGAAAGGTGTTAAATATTGTATATACCAGTTTATATATAATACATAACAATTTAACACTTGTGCCTTGTTACATATTTCAGTTTTTGTTTTAGAAAATCGATAAATTGATTATTAATTATTAAATCTAACATTAAATAAACTTAAATAATAAAATTAATACACTTTTATAACAGTTTACAGATTCTGTTCAAGCAGAAATAAAATTATTATTAACAAAAATTCTTTAGAAAAACATTTAATGGCGTTTAACAACAAAATCCTTCATTCGTATAACAGTTTGTAAATAAAGTGTATTATAAAATACCACAAAAACTAAATCTGCAAAACGTATAATAGTTTTAGCAAAATTTATAATCAAAGAAACTTAGCTAATTTACTTAAATTATATTAAAAAGAAAATTATCTTGTTGTTTAACTATATTGTTGACCTTTCTTACATTGTAGCAAAGTGTATTTTAGTGCTTGTATAACAGTTATACTGTTTGTTGTACGTTGTAATCAAATTAAACGCTTGATCAACAACTGCAGTGTGCAAAACTGTTGACATTTCAAGTCACAACTTGACTCCAGTTGCTCAAACAATGCTTCCTTACCCCTGCCTGTCGCTACTTTTCTTTGCTCTACAAGTTTTTCGAACAGTTTGTTATGCGTTTAGCGTTTCACAACAATTATAAAAAACAGTTAAAATATAAAATGCTAAGCAGCGAAAGAATAACATACAAAAAAGCAAAAGTTTAGCTAAGCAAAGACAGAAGAGACAAGCAAACACAGCAAAAAGAGAAACTGAGATAAAAAAAACCTGCTGATTTGCGTTAAATTTCGTGTTGCTTTAAAATTGGCAAAAATAAACTAACATGAAAGAACACTTTCCCACACACTCACACTCGACAATTAAGTGTGTAAAATATGTATGTGTTTGAGTGTGTGTGTTTGTGGTAGGTGGTCGTAAAAAATCGATAAAATTGCAAACGGCAGTCGGTTGAACTGCAAAATGAAATGTTTCCACGCTGCCCCCATCTGCCCGCTCCCCTCTTCAATATAATGTAAACAATTTCATTTATGCATGCTACACAGACACCCCTTCCGTCTCCCATCCACTTCCGCCCACTTTTCCAACTCCTACCACATGCCTTTGCGGCCACATTCAAGTGCATTTATAATGTCAATTTGTGCAAATAGCCGCAAAACCATGTGATGGAATGACTTGTGAGCTTACCCCTAAATGTCACTTAATGTTTATGAAACTTTTATGCATTAAATTTAGTAGTAGCAGTATGTTATTTCTTTATTTCACATGTGGCTCTGAGCAAATGAAGTCACAGCAGTTGGCTGTTTAGGCAATTTGTCTGCTTGCCTTTCTCCTGTCTCCTACTCACACAGGATATCCGTCAGTCGTATGTATACATATAATTAAAACTGTGCCAGTGTGTTTGCTCAAGTGTGTGCGGCGGGCATTTTGTTTGCTCATAAACACACACACACACACAGTTACAAATTAAATTTGCCTGGAAGTAGGCTACACTTTCATTGTTGGGCAGCAGGAGCACTCAAACCAATTGAGAGCGTGTCATCATCGCCGTGTTTAAGGGTTCTTCAAACGAACTGAATGTCTACAGTGCCTTCCAAAAAGCGTCACTTGTCCGACTAAAAGCAAAAAGCTTGAATACACGAAGGAACAAAAAACAGACACACACACACACATGTGAAACTGTTATATTCCTACATTGAATGCGCTTATTTAGCGGCTTTACACGTGTATTGTAATGCCTTCAACTTAAGTCGCGCGCCTGTTCGTCTGACCGTCGAGATTTTGTGTAAATATGGCGGTAATGATGTGGCACTGCAATATGCCCATAATTATCCTTGAATAGGACCATTGAGTGAAATTGAAAGACTCGACCGACTTGGCTTTGTAATGAGGCAATGAATGAATGAATGAAAGCGAAAACTGGGTCGATTTGAATGTGCTAGTTGATAATTTATGGCAAATGAACTAGCGGCTAATTTCGGAAAAAAGTCAATAAGAGCTTTAAAAAACTGTTATACAAACTGTTATACATGCATAAAAGTGTTATACTCTTGGAGCAAAATTTTGCAGCAGCAGCTACATTGAAAAAAGATACGAAACTTGAACTGTTAAAGCTGTTATACATATTTTACTAAACAAACATACTAACACTAAATCGGTAATACATTCTACTAAACCCATAAATAAACTGTTATAATCTAGCACTTACTGACTGCTTAGCTTAAGTTTAGCTGGTGTTCTGTTGCCATGAAGATAAATTGAAATACATAATAACAATAAGTATTTCATTATGTTGCCTTTATTTGCCCAATGAAAATGAATATGCCCAATCGACAAGAGGCCCCACATGGCGCTAAGCCCCAGCATCAACATCGACAAACATCAAGACAAACAATCACTGTGCGTGGCAACAACACTGACGTGCATGGCCTACGTAGTAGAGCTCGTCACTTCAATTTACGATACGGCAGCAAAAGACGTAAGCGATAAGGAAAAGAGTCTGGAAACAGATGACGAACAAAGGCCGAAATCACAAGAACGAAAGCACAAAGAAGCAAGTAAGAATGATTATTTTTGAGAATATGCGACTACAAGATACCCAGAGATTATAAAGTATATTACTGATAGTGACGAAAGCAAACAGAAGCATATAAACTCTTTAAAACTTTTATAGAAATAGTTTTTAAGTATCATTCGTATAAAATATTCAAAATATTTTCAGTTGGCCTTAAAAATACCTTAAACAAACAATTATTTTAGTCTTATTAACACAAGTAAAATATCGTTTCAATGTAACACCCTTCACCATGGGTATACAAAATGCGCAATGTCGCAATTGTTGCCAATTGGAAGCTGTGGCAAGAAACAAAGAATGAAGAGAAAGTCTACTGTGATTTGCATATACATATATTTGTAGGAGCTATATTCTGTTGGCAAGTCAATGCCAGATATGGTTTACAGATACATATAAATGCATATTTACTTGCCTACGCCCCACATGAATCATGTGCCATAGATAAGACCAAGTTAACTCAAAGATACTTCAAGAAAGAAACTCTTCTCATACACACTCATTGGACGTGTTTTTGAATTTGATTTGCCGCAGGGAAAGCTCTTCAGAAAATCACTTTAAACTTGTCTTTTTACTAGTAGCTAAAGTATAACAATAAATATGGCGAAAATTAAGTGTTATAAAACTGTTATACGAATTGTCTGTCAAGAAAATCAATATTACAAACTTTAACAGTGTTATACAAACTGTTATACAGCCGTGCTAAACTGTTATACACATAAATTAATCATTACAGTGTTGTACACACTACTAGACTAACTAATAATAAAACCAAACTAAACATGTGCCTAAACATGGGCCAAAACATACAACAATCATGTTCTTACAAACAGAAATAGCAATAAAAACAAACGTGGAATCTTTCTAAGGCAATTGGCAAATTGAAAGCTTTGTTCTAAGCAAACATTTGCAGAACATTCTGAACATGTGGCAGCTAAAGTACGCAAGAGAAATACGCAAAATTGTGGGAGGTTTTCGAAGCAGACCGTAACTGAAAAAAAACAACGAAAAAAAAAAGAAAATACGATTGATGTGCATGTTTATTACTGCTGATGTTGCTGTATCTATAAAGTAGTATAACTATCACTGTTGTTGTTGTTCTTGTTGTTGTTTTGGCTCTTGTTTCGACATTTCGATTAGTTTTATGGGTCGATGTCTGGCCTGCCGCATTTGGCAAACGCAAGCAGTTTAAATCAGTTTGAAAGCTTTAAGTCGTTACATGTTTAAAAGCGGAACACACTTTGGGGAAGACCTTTAAGCATTAAGCCCCAGAGAGATACTAGAATAGAATAAATAACAAAGCCCAGCAGCATTAAAATTCAATTAGAAAAGCGTCTTGAACAGCTTTACCTTAAAAATGCCAGGATTGTTGTCCTCAAACACGAAACATGACGTGTTTTATATATATATTTTTTTTATTTATATTGCGTGCCTTACGCTTTTCTGTTGCAATTTTCTTAATTTTTTTCCTGTTTTAATTACAAAAAAATCTTAAACAGTAAACGAAAGCAAAGCTGTAGATAAGTGCGTTGGTGCGATACCCTCTAAGTTGACCTTTTTGTGTTGGGTTGGGTGGGGCCAACTGACCGCACCGCACCCAGTTGACTATCAAGACAAGACGCCTTAAAAGCTTCTCAACATAACGTATGTCTATTTAGCTCAGATAACCCGCCAGGGCAGGTCAAAAGTCCATTTGAGATTGGGAATAAGTTTTAATGTTCTAAAGCCTACAAATTGCTTGGCTTTCTTACCAAGCGTTGATTCAATCAGCAACAAAACTAGAAATAAAGTTGGTTTGAGGTAAAGAGTAATGGGTTTTCATCACGAAACAATTTTAGAAGCAAAAACATGTATTTAAGCTACATAATTTATTACTTGTATAAGCATTAAATATGTTAAGATTTTATTTTATTCTACTTGTAATTTTTAAAAATTTTTCTAAATTATTTTAAAAACTGAATAAATGTAGGAAATTCAAGACACTGTTTCTCGCTGCATACATGTAATTATTTGCCTTTGCTGTTCTATAACTCTATCTGCACTGCTAATCGTTAAATCGTATGTGCTACTTATATACAACAAATAGAAGATAATGTAGCAATGCTTATAGATTTATTGTGCAATAATAATCTGGAAAATACTAGACAAGACACTAAAAAATATCTACAAACTCCATGCACAATTCTAAAACAAGTGTCGACAGACGCCGTAAAAACAAAATTTGTTTATTTGTATGCTATATAAAAGCAAATACCATGTATAAACCAACATCATTATTATCAAACGACAACCGGTTAGAAATGTGCTGTTTTTTTTATTTTCTAAAGCTAATTTGTATGCAAAAGGCAACGAAAAAATTATCATCAAAGTTAATGGCTAAATAACAACATTTGTGTTTTTGGCAACGTTTTTGCTGCTTTCGAGTTTCAAGCCAAAAGAAAAATTAAATTTAATTTCGTCAACACCTTTTCATTTTTCAGCGCGTATTTTCCGCAACACTTTTGTTTACTTTTTAATAGTTATTTAAAACAATAAATAAGCCACCCATTAAGTGGGTCAAAATGTGTGCAATATATAAATAAAATATTAACGATTCCGTTTGCTTATTTGTTCTACAGAAATAAACGCCTGTTTGAGTTCCGTTTATACGTTAGATAAGATTGTCTGGCATTACGATTAAGACTATATAATTTATGAAAGTGATAAGCAAAGCGTGCCACACATTTCCATAATTGCAAATGTCAGCATTACGCAAAAGTTACTTAAAACTTTGTGGTTTGGTTTTTGGAAATTATCAATTAATAAATTTCGGCAAGAATATAATTTTAGTAGTAGTATATGCTATAGTATATTTCAATTAAAACGATTTAGCTCAACTTGTCTGCTCAATGAAACTTCCGTTCTCTAATTGATGACTACTTACATATATACCTACATAAATAATTGTTCCAGTTTATTTGTTATCCATGTTTATGAACATTAATGCCACATAAGCCATTAGCATTATTTGAATACATTCATTTGGAAGCTTCTTCGTCAGTTATTTGATAAGTTATACGTAAATAAATTAATTGTCATATGGAGCTTTACTTATCTACAATTGCTGACTTTATGGAGTGTACGGTACTCTACAAGTTGTGTGGCGATAAGAAGTGTCGTCTATTCAAGTGAATTGTTAATAATTATTATTGTTGTTGTTGTTGTTGAGTTTAGTTCTTGTCTTACGCTAGACAAACATTGTTAAAATGAATGAGAAGGCGTATCAGTGTCTAGATTGCGTAAAATAACAGCTTTATCGGTTAAGGAAGCGAGTTATGGAATTGTTTAGAATTTTTTTGGATTTCAAAATATAATCAGAAGAGATTTTGAAGCTTTTTTAGTGCTGCTTAAAATTTGTAAAAAAATCTAAAAATTTAATAAATATAATAAGCTCAAACTAAGTACAAAACTATCTTAAATCATTTTTTTCGTAGTAAGAAATCAAACTTTCAAGTTTTTACCATTCCTCAAAAAAATACTCAACTATTTCTCTCGGTGTGCTTCTTTAATTTTCTTGCCTTGGTTTCTATTTTTTTTTCAATTTTGTGTTACGTATTACTACTACTCATTGAATTTAATTGTTAATTAACAATTCTATTAGAAACTAACAACACTGAAAAGCTGCAACAATTTTTAAGCACTTCCACATGAAAATCTTGATTGTCGCATTTGCCACACGAATTGACTTAGCTCCCCACTACCTTCCTACCCTCCACTCCCCCCACGCACTGGCAAGTAATACCCAAAGTAGCGCTCTCTAAAAATTGCTGTAATACGAAAAGTTGGCAAATTGTGTGCCCTCTTTTGGCCTATTCACAAGTAAAGCGGCTTTTAACTTTCCAACATTTGCCAAACTGCACTCAAAATATTTAAGTGGTGGCTCGTGTGTTTAAAAATTAAATTTATACCCCACACACACACACACACACAAACTTAATATAAATATAAATTAAAGTGTATATATATATATGTGTATACAGCTGTGTGTCTCTATAATTACAGACGGCGGGCACTTTAATAATACAATTTTTGAAGGCGCATTACTTGTTATTAATGCCCTGTAATCATTAATTGCGCAAAAGGGTATAAACTAGATGTGTAATAACTATTTTTTCGGAAAATTTCAGAAAAGGTTACAAGGTCACATAGGGTATGTGTTTGCTTAGCATACCGCACACCACACTTTTAGAATTGTTGTCGTTGACAATTTGTGCAAACATTTACACAAATGTGAGAGAAACAAATAATGACTTTAAAATTGTTCACTAATAAAACTATTTAGAAACGATTGAAATTCAATTTTGTATTGTTAACTTGATTTAACATTCAAATTTATTGTATTATTACAATCAAATTGATTGTCAGCTAATGGTTAGTTAGTTGTTTAGTCACGCCCGCAGACTTTAGACCACAAAAGTTGAGTCACAAACAAAGTGTGAAGTTGTGTTTTCTTTTAGCTTCGATTCTCTGGGGTCTCTTTTGGGTTTGGCATTTGTCTGGATTCCCAATTGGAAATCTGACGCCCCTTTGTTGAGTACCAAATACCAAACTATCAGTTGTCATTGGGTGTATATGATTAATGAAGGTAGAAATCAATTTATACCCAAGGTTTAATCTTTATTGAAGACAATCACTTTAATGTTTTTATATAATCGAAATAGCTTAACTATTCTTTTGTAACTTATATAGATAACAAAATACCGATTTTGTTTAATAAAGTTTAAATTTTTAAAGTATTCACTACAGGGTATTACTAAAGTGTGTTTGTACTGCTCTTTGCTGACTCTCTTCATTTGTGATGATTAATATGTGTATGAATCGATGAGATCATTCAACCCGTCGACCAGTTGGATCAGCTGTGGGTGTGAATATAGTAGAAAACTAAATATATACGAATGTACGAATTGAATATGTAAAATATTGTGAATTTAATATGCTAACAACAAAGTTAAAAGCCACAATGAAAGTGACGACAACATGTTTTCGAAGCATTGTAATCTCAGCAGTACAAAGAAGTATAAGTATTAATAAGCAAAGTTCATTTAATTTTTCAAATTTCGTTGTTTTTTAATAGGTTTTTAATGAGTTGCACTTGTATTTGTTTTTGTGCTTGTGTCCTGATCTCAGTTGGCAATTCTCAAATCGTTTCGTCTACAACACAATTTGCAACTTTCATTTAACTGTATCACGTGTTTGTGTGTGTGCTTAAGTTTTCCACAAATTGTTCCGGTAATGCAATTTGAGAAGCTGGGAAAACAGAGAGAAGCAGGCGGAGGGAGTGCTGTGAGGGTGAGGGTTCATTGTCTATGCAACGACGATTAGACAGAATAATGATAATTAAGTTGTCAGTGTGTTTTTCATTTGGCACAGGGCTAATTTGTAACAAAATAAAATGAAACTTTGTAAACATTATAATAACAAATAGTTTAGTTATTTGGCACATCATTTCAATAGCAATTATTATAGAGTGTTAATAAATTACTTTCTCATAAGATTGATTACAGAGTTCAATTGGAATATGTGGTTGCTATGCAAATAATATACTATGTGAATTTATTTTTAGATTTTTTTAATTAAGTCATAAAATAAATTAAATTTGTTTATTACTTTATAGTGAAATCTCACAAAATGTTTATAGAAGGCTTGAAATGATCTTTAGCTGTATATAATCTTAAGATTTTTATTAGTTTTCCAATAGAAAATGCTTTAATAAATGGATTGATTAAATTGTAAATTTATTAACAGTTAATAATTAGCTTCTTACATTGAAAATGTATAATTAAAACCTTTAAAAAAAAATGATAATTTAATGAGCTAAAGATATTTTTAATGCTTACAATTAAATATAAACAAAGCTACCAATAATTGTAAAATCGGTAAATATTTGTAGTAGTTATTTTACAGCCTGAAGTTTTAAATAAAATTAATTTTAAGCAATTTAAAAATTTTGGTAGACTTTAAATCAATCAAAATTAAATCAAGGTTTTGGAAGTCGTAAACATAATGATAAATCAGAAGTTTTTTTTTTTAATAATCAAAATAATTGCTAAATTACGTTTTTGCAGGTTTTTATTATATAAAATTCTATATGGCAGTTCTTCAAATCCTAAGAGCTCAATAACTAAAAGCTTTAGAAGTTGCTAAGTAAAATACTTTTAAACGTGAGCTGTTACAAAAGTTGAAATTGTGATTATTTTGAGGTCATATATTCTGGTGAAAGAAATGCAAATATGTTTTAGAGTAAACTATAATTAAAATGTTGTTTGTTTCACAATTAGTTAATCAACCGTTGTGGCACAATCAGAATGAAGTTCATTCTAATGCTGGCGCCTCGGTGGCACAAAGCAATCGCGTGACACAAACTTGCCACCCGCAGAGTCACGCTATAAATACGCTTACTTTGTTGGGGACAAACATACCTATTACAAGAATAAAATGCAATATATATATATACACGTGTGTGGCATTGAAAATGTATTTGAAAACAGCTGATTCACTTGGCAAACAAGCGGGTAGCAAACGAGTTTGACTTTGCGGCTAAAGCAATTAAATTATTGATTGTTGTGGCAGACAATTTGACGACTTGCCACCAGTTGATTCAACATTATGCAATATGCCGCTCTCTCTGTTTGACTGTTGAATTTATTCTGCCACAATTTGTTTATAATTTATAAGCGCTTCTCTCCATATCGGAAGTAACATGAAAAATGCATATTAAACGGCGTTATTCACACAAAAACCAGCAGGTTTGGAAGTCGCTGACCATGAATGCATTCACAATTTATGATTTTACCCTCAGACAGTTGTTTACCTCCACTTCCAATCAATGGCCAACAAAATGAAAATAAAAACAAAAACACGTTTAGGACGTTCTTTTGTTGTTATTTTTGTGGCTAAAAATTATTTTGACCGAGTGCAGATCAAAGTAAAATATGTAAATACACTTGATTCAACTGATTGATCGTTTGCAGAGCTTAAAACAACACACAATTTCAAAGATTGTAAATATAGGCAATAGTTTCTAAGAAATTTCAAAACGATTTTGGTAGATGTACATATGTAAATTTTGAATGCATTAGATTTTTCATGGAATTTAATTAAGATAAAATTTAGTTTAATTTTTGTTAAATTTTCAGAACACATAAAATATTTTTAAATATTTTTATAAATTTTATTTTAAATATTTTTCGGAAAAGCAAACGAAAATAAATACACTCCAGCGCTCAAAAAATCTAAAATAATTATATTTCAAATTTTATGTATTTTTTTTTTAAAAAATATCTTTTTGTTAATAGTGTATTGCAGTTGAAACTGGTTCGCTTAGAAAGCACCCTGACATTGCTAGTAATTTGCACAATTATTCAAATTGAATTAATATTTGCAGCGTTCATTTCACTTTGATTCATTTGCGTAGACGATGATTCAAAGCAAAGGGCAATTAAATGTGTCATCGTTATCATTTCAGAGATATATATGTATAAGTTATCATGTGAGTTAAGCACTTCAATTGTTTAAAACTTTTCCCCCAGCTGTTATTAGTATAGTCTATAATAAGCATACAGTATTAGCTTGAGCATTTCAGCATTTCAATAGCATATTATTTTCGATGATAAAGCAAAAATAATAAAAACAACCAATCATAAAGTAAAGTTATAATATGCTGGTCCTTGGACAATGTAATAAACTGGTGTGTTATCTAAGGAATGAGCTTAGAAATCGGCTAAGAATCATGACATGGCTAGACACTTGCCATGAGATCATACGAGCATGTTATAAACATTGTCCGATAACCCAGCAAACTGATTAACTGATAAGCTAACAAAACTGAGTTTATGAGTACCCAGTTGATTCAGATAACACTGTAAAACCCATTCGTAATAATGCGGGAATTTATGGGATTTTTTTTGTAAAAAAGCAATGCGAAATGAGGTAGAATTTTGATTTTTTTTTGAAGTACAGAGTGAATAAAATCCATGTTTTTAAAAATTAAATTATCAGTTTTCGTCTTATATCAATAAAAAAATTATTTTATCTTATGTTTGCTATAAAAGTTTTTGTTTAAAAAAACCCAGAGTAACGACTAAAATGTTAAAAAATATTTTTGTTCTTAACAAATCGATAAAAATCGATGTTTTAAACATGAAAATATCGAAACTGTTTAATTCTCATTACCCTAAATTGAAAATTTCAGTAAATTTTAAAGGTTTCATTGAATTTTGCTTAATACTTCGATAAAAATCGATGTTTTAAACATAAAAATATCGAAGCTGTTTAACTCTTAATACCCTAACTTGAAAAGTTCAGTAAATTTTAAAGGTTTAATTGAATTTTGCTTAATAAATCGATAAAAATCGCAGTTATAAACAACAAAATATCGAAACTGTTTTCTTGTCACAACCCTAACCTAAGAAGTTCGGTAATTTTTAAAGGTTTTATTGAATTTTACGACTTACCAAAAGAGTATCCTCAGCGAGTTGGCCACCAAGAGTGCCAGACAGACGTAGAGGGAAAATCCCTCGGCATCCTGAGTTTTCTTAATTTCCACATATTGTGGCACATAGGGTATAACGCCGCCGATGACCATAGCTGAGGCGGCGCCATAGCCGACCAAATCGCCGATAGTTAGCTTCAATTCATCATTGATGATCCAATCCATTTTAGTGGTATTGTATTGAATATACTATATATTATCTTTATATATATATATATTATCTCGAGCCTTATAAACTGTACTTAATTTGACGGATATGTTTGTTTGCTTTGCCTCGCCTTCCTCTCTCTCTTTCTTTTCTTCTTTTGCTCTTGCTGTTGACGAGGTCGTGTCCTTTATGCAAAAGGGGGGAGGAGTGGGGGGGGGAGTGAGATTGATTTGACTAGTTGCAAAGTAAGCGGCTGGAAGTTGTTGTTGCTGTAGTTCCTCGAATTGTAGTTGTTGTTCTTTTTCTTCGTATCTTTTGGGCGTTTTGCATTATTTGATGGCTGCAGCGACGTCGACGTTGACGACAACGTCAGCGTAGGCGTTCATTAATTGTACAAGAGCAGCGCAAGAGCGTTAGAGCGAGATGGGCATATGCAATCAGCTGCTCTGTTGTGTGTGATGCTGCCGTTGTTTTTGTTGTTTTTTTGCTGTAAATGTCACTGAGGTAAGTGTGTGTTTGTGTGTGTGTGTGTAAATGCGTTTGCAAATGCCCAAAGAGGAAGTAACCGTTGCTTCAGCTTCTTGTTGTTGTTGTAGCTTTGTAATTCGCTTTAATTTTCACTTCTGCTTGTTGTTGTTGTTGTTTCAGTCTCACTCACTTACTCACACGCACTAACACACACACAGCGAAAGACAGCTGCTTTGGTTTTGCTTTCTTACTTTTTTTGTCTGTGCGAATGTTTCTCTTGTCGTTTTTTTTCTTTTGTTATTGTCGCGCTGTTTTGTATTGAATTTTCCCACTTCCAATATTTGCCACGCCGCGCGCGCCTTTTACAACGATCTGTCGTCAGCAATTTTCCTATGCACACTTTTCAAGCAATAATAACTCACACTACACCTACAACAATAGCTGAACAAGAGGAAGAAGAGGAAGCAGCACCCCGTTTCCATTTCACACTTTCTTTGTGTGTGTTTTTCATTTCTTTTGTTATTGTTGTTGCGCCTGACTTTTCTTGTTTCAGTTCCGTTCCTTTTTTTTGATTAGATTTCCATTTCGAGACCGTGAGTTTTAACTCATAACAAAAATTCGTGTCTTAATTAGTTTTCGCAATCGTTTGCTTTCGTATCGTTGGCATTTTTTGTTTGTATCCGACACTTGTGCATTTCGTTTCGTTTTCTGTTTTTCTGTTTTTTTTTTTGCTACCCGCAACCAAATCCTCGCGCAACGTCACTGGTTTTGCTTAATATTTATTTTCTGTTAATTTCATGCGCGACGTGCTTCCCGTTGTCTCGACGTCAACACAACAACAACGTTGCAGCTAACATAACAACGCGCTAATAGCAAATGTTATACTCCAAATGGCACTGTGCGTGTAGTGAGTAGTGTGACCAGCATTTATGTTAAGTTTTAAAATACCAAAAAATACTTGTTTCTGTTTCTGATGTGGCGCACAATTTGAATTATGTTGCAAGACATTTGCCCTTATTTAATAATTTAGCGTTGAATTTGCGTTTAGTTTGATTTTATTTTACGTAAAAATGCTGTACAAATTACGCATTGGATTTTTTATCACAGTAAAAACTAAAGAATGATGTATGAATTACAAATTAAACTAAGCACAAAACATTCGACTTTAACACTAGAAAAATATATAGCTAATTGAAGAACCATTAGTTTTTCTTTTTCTTCTTCTCCGGCTGCGATAATCCTTGCGATTCCTGATATTGTCGCACGATCTGTTCCTGAATGTCGGGCAGACAAGGCGAATAGCGTGAATATTCCATCGTAAATTCACCCTTGCCCTGTGTACTTGAGCTGTAAAAAAAAGAATGGAAGAATTTATTAAATTTATAAAGTTGTTTAAGAGGTTTCAATCAATTAAAAGAACTGCAAAAATCTACGTGCTCATTGGGAAGAAAAAAACAAAAATATGCCAAAAAAAATACTGAATTTTTAAACTATTTTGATTTGATTTAGATTTGATACAAATCTGTTTAGGATACAGAAATGTATTCTAAAAACTAGCAAATTTTTTTCTACTAAACCCTAAATTTTGTATATATATATGGTCTATATGCTTACCGCAATTCGCTGGCATAGCCAAACATATCATTGAGAGGAACTTCAGCGTAGACGGTAAACCAACCCTCGGTGCCTTCGGTGCCGGTGATGATGCCATGTCGCTTGCTCAGATGCCCCATGACAGCGCCCTGGAATTCCTCGGGAGCTGTGACCTCGACAAGCATAATGGGTTCGAGAATTTGCCAGGCACCCGCCTGGAAGACCTCCTTGATGGCACCGTGGGCGGCCAGCATGAAGGCCAGTTCACTGGAGTCGACAATATGATGGCCACCGTCCTGCAGGCGGAATCGAATGCCGGACAATTTGTGGCCGGAGAGCATGCCGCGCTCGGACATCTCACGGTAGCCCTTCTCAACGCCCGGGACAAACTGTTTGGGCACATTGGTGCCCACCGTTTCGTCCACGAACTCGAGCAGTGTATTCTGCTGGGGAGGCAGTGGTTCCATGACACCAATAATACGCGCATATTGCCCGGATCCGCCGGATTGTTTCTTGTGCAGATAGTCGAACTCGCAGGGTGCCACAAGTGTCTCCCGGAATGCTACCTTGGGTTTGCCCAGCGTCACGGGGCAACCGTATTCACGCTCCATGCGCTGCGCATAGATCTCCAGATGCAGTTCACCCATGCCGGAGACAAGAGTCTCCTTAACATCGTTATCGAAGTAGAAATGGAAAGTGGGATCCTCTTTGGTGAAGCGTGCAATGGCTTTGGAGAAATTATCCCGATCCTTGGTATTGTTCGGTTTAATGGCCATGGATACCACTGGCTCCGGCACAAATATTGACTCCATGGCCATATTGTTTTTGGGATTTGTGGTGAAGGTATCGCCGGAGGCACAATCTACGCCAAAGAGCGCAAAGATATCCCCAGCATACACCTCGCTCACATCCTCCATTTGGTTGGAATGGAGACGGACGAGACGTGCTATGCGCACCTTCTTGTTGGTCCTGGCATTGAAGATGTTGTCGCCCTTGCGGAGCACACCCTGATAGCAGCGCAGATAGGTCAGTTGGCCAAAGCGACCGGCTTCCAGTTTGAAAGCCAAACCCATAAAAGGATCTTTGCCATCGCGTGCAGGATTCAGGACAAACTGTTGCTTCTCCTTGCCCTCCTGCTCAATGAAGGCCAGATTCTCCACCTCACCGGGATTGGGCAGATAATCGAGCACCGCATCCAGCAGCGGCTGTACGCCCTTGTTCTTCAGAGCCGTGCCCACCAGTACGGGCGTAAAACTACGCTTAATGCACGTCCGTCGCAGTGCCGCCTTGATGTCCGTCTCCGTGAAGGGTTTCTCCTCGAGAAAGAGTTCGCCCAGCGTCTCGTCGGCATTGCACAGATGCTCGATGAGCTCCTGTCGCCGCTCCTGGCTCTCCACGCGCATCTCCGGCGGTATTTCATCCAGACGTATGTCCATGCCATGCTCACCCTCAAAGTAAATGGCACGCTCTCGCACCAGATCCACAATACCCTTGCAATTGTTCTCCACGCCAATGGGTAGCTGTATGAAGGCCGCATTGTGATTCATCTTGGAACGCATCTGGGAGAGCACACGATACGGATTTGAGCCCATGCGATCCAGTTTGTTAATGAATGCCAGGCAGGGCACATTATACCGCTTCATCTGACGGTTCACCGTCAGCGTCTGACTCTGTACACCGCCCACGGCACACAGTACAAGCACTGCGCCGTCCAGGACACGCAGAGCACGCTCCACCTCCACCGTAAAGTCAACGTGTCCGGGTGTATCGATGATATTGATGTTGGTATCCTTCCACAGCGTATAGGTGGCCGCCGACTGTATGGTGATGCCACGCTGACGCTCCAGCTCCATGCTGTCCATGGTGGCACCCACATTGTCCTTGCCCCGCACCTCGTGCATCTCCGCAATGCGTCCGGTGTAGAACAAAATACGCTCCGTTAGCGTTGTCTTGCCGCTGTCTATGTGCGCCGATATGCCTATATTCCGTATACGTTCAATTGGCTTATGCTCTGCATACTTGGCATGCGAACTATAGCCGCATTGCAGCTGCAATAGAAAAAGATACGCCGTATTCAGTTTGAAATTACATAATGTGCGGCGAGAGCTTACCGAAAAAAGCAAATGAAGCAGCTGATTTTAACTCACCTGTTTCACTGAATTTATTGCATTGAGGCGCAACGATAGCTGGCCTTTCAGCACACGCGTTAGTAGCGACATTTTGGCTGCTTTTTAATAGATAATTTATAAAATTTTACTAAAAACACGCGCTAGTTGCTGCAACGCTAAACAGCTGTTCTAGGCACCGAGGGAGAGAAAGACAGAAACAGTGCTGTAAAACGGCCAGAGCACATGCTCGACAACGGCGTGTTATCGATAGCTTCGCCATGCAGCAAACAGCTGATTTGAGCTTACAGAGCGATAACAAAGCCTTAACACAACAATCGGTTTTTAATGCGCGCGCTATTTTAAAACCTATACAGAAAAACACATTTGAAACATTTATTTGCGAATAAATTCCAGGAGCAGTTTGTTTGGTTTGTTGGAGATTATAACTTGTTGTTATGATATGTTTACGTCGCAGTATTTAAATTAATTGTTAAAGAGTATGTGTGTGTCTTTTGTGTGGTTCTACAATTTTGTGCCATAAAACGCACTGGATATTTGTTGGGGGACGGCGACGTTAACGGTGGTTTTGTACATTAATATATATAATAACTACATGTAGATAATACCATAATTATATAGACACATAACAATTATAACTAAATCATCGATTCAAACGGATGTTTCTGTTGCTGTAAGATATCCACGCCACAATTGCTTCGGCGTATCAAGTTTTGGGTTCTGCAAATATGAAAATTAATCAAGTTAATCTTAATTATGCTGTTGCAAAGATAAGCTCTAGATTTTAACTGTTCATATTGTACATACATACACTTAAAGACAATTTTGTATAGCATTCAATACACTATATTTATATATATGGTATTTAGACATCAACACGATGCAGATGAGTTAATGGTTGATTGACTGATTGATAGAGATGCTTGATACCAACTTAGATTTTTGTGCTATATGGATGGATATGTATAGTATGTACAATGTGCTACACTGAGAACAATGCACACAACAATACACTGAAACAAACAAGAACGAGGGAGAGAGAGAGCGAGAGTGACAGAAAGTCAGAAAAACTAAAACTAGTTGGGATATATATTTAATTTTTACTTTTATTCAATATTTATAGTTATATATATCTGTGTGTGTGTGTGTGTGTTTGTGAACTTAGCATAATGCATAAATTATAATACATTTGTTTACAGTTTTTGGTTTTATTTTTTTAAGTGGCTAGTTTATTCAAGACGGCTTTTCTCTAATTTGTAACGCTTTCTAAACCCAAAAACTAAAATCCCCTCACATTACTATAAGATCACAGCTTATCCAAACCCATTCCAAAAAAACTCAATAAAAAAAACTGAAATTAAATTAAATTAAAACGAAATCCATTTCTTAGCATTTTTCTATACTTAGTAATTAGTTATATAGGGAGTGTTTGTGTTGCATCAAATTGACAATGGATCATGTTGTATTTTGTGTGTATATAAAATTTCATCTAAAAAATCGTGTATACATATTTCGCTTTGGAATGCATAGTCTAACATTCAGATGGTATAATATGTAGGTAAAAAATAATAATACTTGTAAACTTTTGTGTACCAGTGTACCCAAAAAATATCAAACTATTTGGGCATTTGGTAAATGCTACTACTGGCACAGCAAAACTTTGTCAAAAAACCGCTACGAATAAGTATATTTAGTTGTATGTATATCTGGAATAGCATAGTTATGTTATGATACTGGTATGTATATATTCGACATTTCACACATTTGATAGTTTTATGCTAATGTATATGTGTTATGCTTTGTAAAACTGTAAGTTCCATTTTCCGACTCGATCTACTAAAATTTGTGCATTTCATTTTCTATACGATGTTCTATGCTTAGGTAGTTTGGTAATTCTTGATATTTTCGGGAGCCCTTTTTATTTAGACCGGTGTTATATTGGCCGAGATCTGTATGGCATCCAATTTGCCAGCTGATTCCTTACAGTTGTTGCTCTGCGGTTGCTGCAATGTTGTTGGGGTTGTCATCTTGTTACTGGATTCATTATATTCATCGGCCTCGTGCATGGGCGATAGGCGTGGCGATAGGGCAGCATTTGTCGAGGAACTGAGAAGCGAATGGTCGAATGCAGATGAATGATATTTACATACTATTCGCTCATTTACGACAAAGACGGTCATAACTCAAAAGCGTACATTTTTGAGGTTAAAGTTGTTTTTTTAGAAACGCTGTTTTATGCTAAATAAGGCAGTGGTTCTGAAAATTTATGTTGCACTATAACTTATTATGCTATATTACAAATTGTGTGCAAATTTCACCATGTTAACTTGTATAGTTTTTGAGTTATGACTGCGTCAAGTAAATGAGCTATATACATATTTAATATCTTATTTATAAATACTTATAAAAATAGTATTTTATTTTGTTTTTTAAGATCTTATGAGAGTGTCAATGTTTCGAATGGGTTCTCGGCTAGCTGCATAGAGTTAGAGTGTGAAGAGCACTCGGACACTTACTGATTGCCATTGATTTGTCGCACTTTAAGGGTCACCGGTATTATCAATTGCTCGGAAGTGCCATCCTTGTTGATCTGTTGCCAGACTGCAGTACGATTTACGTCTGTTGGTATTGCTCCCGCTGCACCATTATTTCCCAACTTATTGCCCGATAACGGTATATGTATGGTTGTTGGACCCGAACCGGGCCCAGAATCCGAACCCGAACCCGAGCCCGGATTATTGGCATTATAGGCAGCTTGATGTTGATGCTGATGATGAGTGTCCTTCAATATAGAAGACATAGCATAGGATTTTTTTCTGTTCTTCTTCTTACAACCCAAAAGAGTGTACAAGAAATATATGTGTGTATATATATATAAAGTTGTGTCGAGAGTAAGTAGTTGAGGTAGTACAGAAAGAAAGATAAAGAAGTAGAGAGAGACAAACTATAGGTGTAAGTGAGAGAGCACGTGCTTTACGTTTTGCTTTAGCTAGGAGCCAATATGTGTTGTAGTGTTGTAAAATGCTTGCTAATAATTTAGTTGTAATATTTTTGTTTGGTTTTGCCAAATAATTATTTTATTTTTTTTTTTACTTTTGGGTGTCTTTAAATTTACATCAATATAGCTAAAATTTGTTGTGTATATGTATGTATATATATTTTTTATCGTTTTGCCAATTTTTCTAGACTTTTGTGTGTTAGTTACTTGTACTATGATTTTGTAGGTTGACTATAAAATTATTTAACATTTAGCACATTTACTGTACGGTGTGTAAACGATGAGGCAAACTACTTAAGCTAATGTTTTTTCTTTTTATCATTTCGTCTTTTTTTTAACATTAATATATAGATATAAATACAAATAGTATCGTAGGAATAGCGTATATGTATATAGAGTAAGTAGAGATAACACATTTCATAATTGAACAATATGCACTAGAAAATTAACAGAATTTCAGTTAGCGTATGGTACAAAATGGGTAAATTTCGTATGGTTTAGAATAATATTAAATAATTGAGCATTATGTTTTCTTTTCTTTTTGTTTAGCGAAATTTAAGAAAATATAGCAAATATATATATGTAGTTATGTATATAAGCAATTCAATTAAAAACAATCAAGATCCATAAAAAAATGTTTAACAAAATGCAAAAAAATTGCATGCTACATTTTATAAAAAAATTAAGGAAAAAACATTTACAAAATACTGTTAAAAACATGTTTGAGTTTTTTTTTTTGTACAAATAAAAAACCCCATTTTATATATAGTATATGTATGCATTTTTTGTACAATAAAATGCTTTAAAAAAATCTCTAAAAATAATTTCCATTATAGTAAAAGTAGGAGTAGTATAGTTTTAGAGAATACCAAACAACATTAGACACAACAAAATACAATTGTACTCTGGTGGATTGTGCAGCACTGCAAACGCAAACGAAATGGGCAGCACTGTTCAGTGTTTGAGTGTGACCGTATGTTGTGTGTGTAGAGTGTCCGAGTGCGCCAATGAGTGTCTTTTTTGTGTGCATATGTGTGTTTACTTTTTGAGCAAACTACTTTGTGCCTCGAATTCCTTCTCATTTGCATTTGAGGTATTGCACTTGATCAGCGCAACGGCATTTGAGCCGACGCCATTGCCATCCAAACCACCATCGAGGCTACCCTTGGGTTCACGCTTGCCCCGTCCCCCGAAACAGGGTAAATATTTTTGACAAAAGCCCACCTCAGCGTCCAGTTGATGCAGATCATCGGCCGCTGCCCGTTTCGTCATCTCTGGCATGATGTCATCCAGAATTTTCAACTCACGGCGCGTAAACACAAAGTCCAAGGACTTACGTATGCCAATCATGACGACCAGCATAAGGGGGAACAATATGGATGTCTGGGTGAAACTCTTAATCAGCCACAGTATAATGAGACAGGCCAGCTGTATCGCTGTAAACAGATGTACACGCTTAATGGGCACCTAAGAAACAAGAAATCAATAGTTTAAAATAACAATTAGTTATACTTTTTTCTAATATAGTAAACTTACCTGTCGCAAGAACATATAGTCGGGTTGATATTTCGCTGGCATGAACATAATCAGTATGCGATCGAAGAATTGCAGACCCTTGAGCGATGCCACGCCCATATACAAGAAGACACCAAATAGCACTGGCATCGGTATGTGTCCGAGCAGCGGTGTCAGCAGCACCGATACACCAATGGTCAGGAAAATCATAATGTGTGTCACCCGCTGCTCGCGCACACCCAAGAACTGCGGCTTCTCACCAGGGGCACTGCACTCCGATTCCAGTTTCAATGAGTTCACGTGATTAATGCTCAGCACGGTGGCTGCCACAAACCTAAGAGAACAACAAAAACACAAGTCAGTAAAGAGAGTAGTAGTAAAAATATGGCTAGCATAGTCACTGATTTCTATTGTATATTTTTTTAAGGTTTTTTCGAAATCTACATACAAATTCTGCATACAAACGTTTATTAAAACAGTTTAACATTTGTTTCTTTTAATATTAATCAATCCATCTATAAATTTTACTAATGAAAGTACTACTCACCATGGCAGACCCATCATACTGCAAATGGCAATCAGTCCAGAGAGCACAAACAGATCCAAATGGTAGCCGCAACCCTTCTTCAATTTATTCTCCTTACGATTGACAATCACAGCCGTAATTTGTTGATCCATAAAGATGAGAATAGTGCCCAGCAGCGCTGGAAATACAGCTATAATCGGTGTCCACCAGGGATTCTTCTCGCTAAACGGTGGAATTAGCCAACCGCGTGTGCTCAATGTGGGCTTCAGTTCATTGGGCACCTCCAATTTCTGGGTCGGTACACCCAGTGAGTAATCAAAGAAGGTCATGGCAAAGATCACAATCAGCACGGAGAAATCACTAATATACTGGCGCACAATCGATGGGAAGAACAGTGCATTCTTAAACTCCTTGAGAACGGTGGAGAAGATAAAGGTTCCAGCACACAATACCACGGACATAAGGAAGACATTCTCGGTGGGTGGTGTACCACAATCGGAGCCAATTAGATTGCCATGATGGGACTGATAAAACGGAAAAAGGTGTTAAAATATACATAAGTGTATTACAGATCGTTTTGTAACTATATTTAAGTTAACATTCACTGACTGATCATTATACAGACAAAATAAAAAGGTTTATAATATTGAAATTTTCATAACTTACCTCACAGGAATCCCATTTGTATTTGGCAAACTCCAAGAAGGTAGCATTACTATTTTCCGGCGGTGTACAGACGCAATTGTAGACGCCTTGATTCACTGGGAAATTGGTGCCAATGACAAAAACATTCTCGATGGCTTTGTAAACAAAGATTACGGCAATAAGTGTTGCAAAATTCTCCTCCGTAAATCGGGTGATATAGCAAACTAAAGCACTGGCATCGATTGCGGTCAGGACGACACAAATGACGGCGACCCACATGCCGATCCAGAACCGGAAAGTCATATAATCCCAGCCCTGAGATATCGAAAACTCATAGACAATTGACTCAAAGACCAGCACTGGACCGGTGGAACCCAAAATTGTTAACGGCTGACCGGAAAAGAAGCCATAGCCCATGCCGCAAACAAACCCAGAGACCAATGATTCCATAGCAGCCATATTTTTACCCGTGGCCGCCGAAAGGAGACCTCCGAACGTAATGATCGGCGATAAACAAGCGAAATATAAGAAAATCCATGAGGCAACACACTGCATTGAGAGTGCATCACGGAAATCGCTCCAATACCACGGAGCTTTGCGTTTATAATCATTGATTAGACCGCCAAACAAACGTCCTGTCCTCGATAAACCCGACTCTTCACGCAATCGCTGCTCCTGTTCCTCCTCATCGATCTCCTCCTTGGGCAACTCGGGGGGTCGTTTGCGTATCTCCTGCGAGGGTATTGCTGCTGGCGGTTCAATGCGTATGGTTGGATCCCATTCACCCGGTGGTAATACTGTTACTGCATCCAAAAACTCATCAACACCAGCGAGCAAATGATCTCGCTTGCGTGCCCGATACGCCACCTCATGGAATATCTCATCCGACATTAGGGTGGCCATGGCTCTGCCAATCTCATGGAAATTACTCTGACTGCCCGGTGGACCCAAGAGTATGAATATAAATCTAGTATAAATAAGAAAATGTTGGTAAGTTTTATATAAAAAATGGAAGTAATACAGTCATTTTTATCGTTTGTATTACAATTGAATCTGGTACTATAATAAACGCTGCAAAAATTAACTTTAAGTAACGTATATCTATGTGAAAACGTTTTCTTTCCGACTTAATTGTTTTAATATTTTTGAGTTGCTTTCATATAATTTTTATAATTAATTTAGTTGATAGTTAGTAATTGTTTTTAACAGACGAGTTAGCAATTTTTAATTAGTATTATTTAGCTGTATTAGCTGTATTATTAATTCTTAAATCTTAAGTTTCTGGCACGTAATACTAAGATTTCTAAGTAATACTATTTTACTTCTAAATACATTGCCATGGTTTATAAGGGACTCAATCATTAGTAAAGTATTCTGTATAATTCTGTCAAAGTTCTTAAGATTATTATAACGAAACTTTCTGCTTAACTTAATTATTCGAAGGATCAGTAGATTTGCTACTTTCGACTCACCTGGTGGGCACTGGAACCTCGGTTAAATCGCCCATAACTGTCGCCTGACTGAGGCGTATGAAACAGGAGAGTTGTCGCTCCAGGAAATCCACTTCGCCCACTAGAATGTTACTGGCCTCGGCCCCAGGGGGTATTTTACGCATAAAGTGCGTATTTCCCTTGTGTTGCTGCTCGGCCAATTCCGTGCCGCTTGTTTGTCGGGCCATTGACTGACTGCTGGGACTTTTAACCATATCCTCTGTGATTACGGGCAGGTTTTGTGCAGGCCGCAGTTTTTTGGAATTTGATTTTTTCTCTACATTAGTCGTATTCGGTAATCGCATTCGTGTTTCAGGTGTTTCGGATTGGGTTTCAGTTTTGGTTTTGGTTTTGGTATTTTTTGGTTGCAGACGTGCAGGTTGTTTGGTGTTGTGTGTTGGTGTTTATTGGATATTGGCATTACAACAACAGCAACAACATAAATAATAAATTAAAAAAACAAAACAGAAGATTTTTAAAAAACAGTGCTAAAAAGTTTAGTTTTAAAGTTTATTTAAAGAATACAATATTTGAAATGAAAGTTCATCATGCAAAGATTAGATTATATAGTGATCGAAAAGCGTGCATATGTGTATGGGATCAAGCTGCAAAACTATCGATAGTAACTTATTACTATCGTAAATATTTCTATCGATTGTTTTGCACCTCTATAAGCTACTTAAGGAGAATATATTGTTCTTAAAGGAAGTCTAATAACTTTTGCCTTACTAGTTTGGGGTTCCAAATTCTTCAATTCCATCAATTCACATGCAAATTTTTTTTTGTCTTTCTTTTAGCTAGACTTTTCAAATTTTGTAGTTAATTTTTCGTTTAAGTACTACCAAACTGAAAAAACTATTGTGCCGTTTCGACTTGCAGCTAATTTGGTAAGAAACCGAAAATAAGTAGACACGCATAACGTATGGTAACGGTAAAGATAACGATAACGATAACTTTTGTTTCTTGATAATTTGGGATAGTAGTTGTCTTGAAGTTGGTTCTTTACCAAGCGCTCTGTTGCTGGGCTTTCCGGGCACCGCTAAAAAACGTCCCATTCCCATTCCAAGGGCATTGGAACTGCCATTGCTATTGCCGGGTGGTCCGGGTTCACTGGCGGTAAGCGATAGCGGCGTTGTAGCCATTAAAGCGTTGCCAGACTGTTCTTCAACTGTAAATTTTTGTTGTGTTGCATTAAAGTTGTTCCATCAAATCAAAAAGGATAATCAAAACAAAAAAAAATATATATATCTAAGAATCTCGCGCGATAGCTGCAGCATCAATCTGGAACCTGGTAATACTCTAATCTCAACTAACTGTTGTAGACTTACAAATATCGTTTAAGAACGTTTAAAGACGGGTTATAGAATTGAAATGTTGTAGCAAAGGGAGTGACGTAAAGATTTGGACAAATGTCAGAAGTATATTCAAAAACGCTAGGAGCAATACTTAAATAGAGACAGACTTAAAGGGAGAGAAAGTGAGAGAGAGAGAGAGAAAGAGATAGATAGACAAACTAGTTACATAACGTGCTATGGTAGAAACACTTGACGCAAAGTAGTAAACCATATAAAGAGCTTGAAATAGTTCTAGTTTAGACGATTACTTGGCAATTGATGCGATGATGATTGTCCTTGATGCGAGGGCGAAGCGCCCGCATGGAACCAGGTGGTAACGCCAATAGCGCCCATGTCGGCTTTAGGTAAGTTTTTAATCAAAACGAGCGAATAAGAGGGAGTGACAAAGAGAAAGGGGGAGAGGCAAGAGAGAGAGAAAGAGCGAGCGTTGGTTAGAATTCCTGTTAGCAAACGATTACCCAACACTGGTGTTTGCAGCATTATAAGATATTACTTGAGATTGTGATGAATTTGCGGTTGATGTGAAATGCATGAAATGATCTGGCATACGATTTTAAATGTACACTTTTTTGTATTTCGTAGCAGAATTCTGGAGTCTGCTAATCTCAACTTAAGTTGTAGGTAAATAACAGAGCTAGGTCTAATTAAATTAACTTTTTAAAACATTTTTTATAATTAATTTTTGCTAATAAAATGGCTTTTCAAAATATTTAAAAAAAAAATGTTTTAAAAATTAAACAAAATGTTAAGTTAACTTTTCAAAACTGTTAATTATTACAAATTCTATTGAAAACTTAATTATAGACCCAGCTCTGGTAGATATAATACTAAGGTGGGTGGTGGTGCTCTCTATACAGCTTGCGTGTGGAACTGGAGCATTGATTGCACTTGTTTGGTGGGTGGTTCATAGCGAATGTGATTCGGTATACCTGTGGGAACAGCGAGATAACAACCACGCTGATCCTTACTGGACACATAGATCGGCGTCACGGGTGTATGACATCCATCCAATAACGATTGCCCGCTTACGTCTAAGCAAACCCCCCATCAAAATCGGTTGTTTGTTTTTTTGTTTTTAGTAGACAAAATGAGGGTTAAGTAATGGTATTCAATGGACATAGAAGAGTCAACTCGTGATGAGAGAGGATGACGATGCGCAACAAACGAACGAGATGAGCTTAGTATAATCAAAGATATGTATGAATGCAAATAACAATCGATTTCAACTCACTTTTCGATGATGAATGATTACGCATATCGGCCAGCGAACGTATAATGGGCAATCGTGTCTTCTTGGCATACTCATGCTGATGACGATGTCGTCGCAGCAGGGCATCCTTTACCTTATCCTTGACGCCAGTGGGCAGAGTGCCACTGCTAACCATTTGATCGCAAACCAAATCGGCAACAACTTCCAAATTATTTGCCTCCATGTCGAGCATAACACTGCCATTGGCCAGCAGACCACGCAGCTCGAACAGTGAGTGCAAGGAGAGTGTGGCCACATGTGGCTTGGACCAACGATTACCGCCCTCCTCCACATCCTCCTCAAATTTGATCCAACGTGCCGTTTCCTTCCATTCGATCTCATCCCCCTCCTTCACCAGTGTCCCCAACTCGGAGAACAGCGGATGCGACACATGTGAGCCATCGACATCCACATCTTCGCCCAGTATAAATTGTACACGTTGTGCGGGTGGTGTTGCTAAAGAGGTCGACAAAATAAAATCAGGATTAGTTCTATAAACATTAATGACACTTATGGAGTCGACAAGGTTGCCTCGTCCAAGTTTCCATAGGCCAAATCCCACTTAATTGGCCTCATAATTTCGGGCCAATTCGCTCGGGCATCGCTTTGGACCATATGTTCACTTAGTTGCTGATTAGTTTAGTTAGTGTGTGTTGGTGGGGCGAAATGAATGTGAAAGTGGCAAGACGTTTGCTCTGTTGTGTGACCCTACTTAGCGAATATTAAAGAGCGGAGAACTTCATTTATTTTTAGTGTTTTGTGGCTCTTAAAAAAATATTTAATTAGCTGATAAATTATAGTAATTCTTATACTTCTAGTATAATTTTTATTTTAATTTTTTTAAAAAACAATTGAGTGAATTTCATTTCCACTTAGCAAAGAATTTTTTTCGCTTATGTCTTAAAACAATGTTCTTTATTCTCATAGAATGGTTGAATATTCTCATACTCTTCTGGATATAAAACCTATAAAACCTTTTCTGTCATCCTTTTTTATATAACTTTTGGAAATTGATTTAAAGTATTCTTACTAAAGCAAACTACTATGTATATACTATTCGAAGCTTTTTCCATGCCCTTAGAACCAATCAACTTGATTTGCTGCAATGTTTCCTGCCTTTAGCTATATTTTATTGCGTTCTAAAACTTGTATCAGCTTATGCAGTGTCCTATGCTCGTGTGTTTATAACCACATTACAATTTTCTTATACTCATTCCTTTTTTGTACCGATTGAATAAGCAACGCTGATTTAACCAATGTCTGTAATTTGAGTATTCAGTTGCTTGACTTTTTCACATCCTATAATTTGCTATCATCATTTTGAATGCTGTGACCTTGCCTGCTGTGCCTGACCTTCTCGAATAAATATATAATATATATACGCATTGGGGGGGTTGGGCCGGTTGTGGCAACTCGACACACCCACCTGGACGCTCCACTTCCTGTTGCTTATCGCTCATGCTGTCTCTGGTTGAGCCTGTGGCAGTGCCACCAACACCAGTTCCTGCAACGCCAGCAGTTGCAACTCCTGTGCCACCATGATGATGCTTGCGTCGTCGTTGCGAATGCCGTCGTCCGCCCGGCACATGGACGCCCACATAGACGGTGTGTGCTCGGTGTCCTGCATGCGTGGATACAAATCGAATGCATGTCGTAATTGATTACAGTGTGATTTACGTGAAGAAAATCAACAAAATAACAAAAACAAAATCACATGCATGGCTTTATTTGCGCTGGGAATTGTACGTCGGTCAGCTGTGATTATCAAGGTTAACTGATTAAAATTGATAAGAGGGGACTACACTGATACAAAATAATAAGTTCGAAAATATGAAAATCTCAAATAATGTAAAAACAAAAGTTTTTAAGCAATCAAATGCAAAATATATTTTAAAAATATTTGAAAAAATATTAAAGGTATGAAAAATTTGTAACACAGTTATTAGAAAAATGTTGAGCTTATTAACATATTAATTAATATTTTCTTATGGTATGGAAACTGTAATAACTTTAAAATCTTATTGTGAGAATATAATCTTAAGTTTTTTTTTTTAATTTCAGTTTAAGTACAATTCTTTTGTGCAGTGTACCAATTGATAAGATTCAGTTTGACCTGCCTTCAATCGTAACAATTCACTTGTTGCGTATACGCCGCTTTGACTCATCGTTGAACAAAGCTTTGCGTTCGTCTGTCTGTCTGACTTGCTTAATTGCAATTTAATAGCATTATCGTATACATACAGTGGATAATATATGTATAAATGTATGCATTGTACTTCACTAATTTCTGACTCGTAATTTCCTTCTGCTAGTCCTATGACAATTTTCATTTTAGACTGTCTCAAAGTCAAAGTCGGACCGACGACGACTAATTGTGATATCATTTGATTTGAGCACTTGCTGCATTTGTATCTCAACTTGATCACGATTTAAATTAATTATGAGTAACTATTTTATAATTTTTTTTTGTTCTCGCTACCCTACATCTCGTGCTTTCAGAGAGTTTTTCTGTTTGCTTATAAACTATATGGCATATAGTAGAGATATGGTCTATGTGGGCGTATTACAAACTGTTGTTAATGCATTTAATTTGTCAGCGAATCAAGTGTAGATTGGGTAAGACAATCTGATATATCTGTAGAGTGTAGACACTAGAGCAGTTTTAGCTGGTATAATGTGGAAATAATGGGAAGAAATTAATGATGATGTTATGATAATGTATGCTAAATTAATAAATTAGTAAATTAAATAATATTATAGATATTAAAATAGTAATGCAAAAACAATTAAATAATTTAAACTCTGTCTAAATATAGTTTAATTAGCTGTGCGTTTCCTAATTATTTGATAATTTATTATAGTTTTGCTTTGATTTTTGATAGTAAACCCGGAACTTTGAGAGAAGTTATGAAACATGCACGAACAAGAAATTTATGTAATTATCAAAAAATAGGAAATATTTATAAAATATTCATTGAATGCACTCAAAAAACTGCGTTAAACTGAACAAAAATCAATATTAATTATGGCATTAATGCCCATCACGTTTAATGTCAGTTATTCACGTTTTTTTTAAGTACTGCGTTAACACAATAAAGAGCGCGTTATTAGATTTACATAACAAAGATATGGCAAAACAAATTTTAAGTAAATATTGTAGTAAAATGTAGTCTCGAAAGCTTTAGAGCGCCTGTTTCTTTGTTTGTTTTAAAAGCAATAATTTAAGATTTGTGTTTTCTGTTCTATAAGTGTCTAATTTTTCCGCTTAAAATGCGACAAGTCATTAGTGAAATTTATTTTGCTTAAATCTGTCGACTTTGCTTGATTTCGTAATTCAACTCTATAGATGCTTCGATGCATTTCAAATTGTTTTGCATTTAGCATCAACCTCGTCAAGTTATTGCATTGTGTATACGCCGCGTTGTGTACTTCAAAATATATAATTTCATTTGACTTACCCTCGAAATCGTTTTCTGTAAATTGTTGGGTAAAGTCCTCGCCGCCTGTGCGGGGATCCTTGGGCGCCTCATCGTCACCGCTTGAAGAGTTCATATTCCAGGGTCTATAAAAAAAAGAAATTAATACAACATTAGTTGTGAAAAAGGTTCTTCAACTTCATAAATGTTTAACAAATTTAATGACTGTAGAAATTTTTACATTTTGTGTTAATTGCTACAAAAAGTTATAGCCGCACCTTGCAAACAAAAAATTAAATAAAAATGTTTTATAAACGAGTACACAAATAGCAACAAAAAAAATAGAAATAAAAGACAAAACAACCGGTACTGAAAATGCAATTTGTTAATTGAAATGCGCCATTAATGCCGCCATATAACTGACCGCCGACTTTAAAATGATCAAAAATATCGAACAAAACAAACAACTTTAAAAAATTTTACGCTGTCATCGGGTTGTTTTCACAAATGTCTGATGAGTTCACATTCACAGTCACTGTCACAGTCACTGTCATAAATTACCAAACAAGGCAACTTGTCATGTCTCCAGTTTCGAAAACAACCAAACATTTTGTATATATTTCATTTGCTTTGTGTCACTGTCATTCCAAAGTTTACATTTTGTCCATTTCACACGCGATTAAAAATTATTGTTGCACTCATTTAGCTCTAGTTACACGATAGCCTAATATATACCCTGTAGTCTTACAGAAGATAGACTACAACAGTTTGATGTCATAAATTTTGTTTTGTTATTTACATTTTTATTCATAAATTTTGTTTTGCTCGCGTTATAAACGCTAATGGTATTCTATTTGCAGGGTATTTTTGTGCGATGAGAGCATTTTGAACTTGTTTTTGTCGCGCATGCCATAAATGTAAACATTTATGTACATTTATTTGATACTCTAACATTCAGAGAGTCTTAAATAAGTTACGTTGTGTGTAACATAGCTTAAAAAATATTTGTTTGAGTTATAAATTCTCTACATTTCTTTGTAAAACACTTTGTATGTGTTTAGTTTGCAAATCAAGCGAATAGAGTATTACATATTCGTTAGCATTTGTTTGAAAAGCTTTTAGTTTATTTGTTCAGCCTGTTGATTATTTGAAAATAAATGTTTTAATTTGCTATATTGTTTATGGTTGACAAATTTTATACATCAGCGCACAAAATAATAATGTAATTTTAATATTTGATTATGAATTGTAATTATCGTCAATTGTATTATAAAATACTATTGAGAATTATGCAAGAGTTAAGTATATTTGTTTAGAAGATGTCTGGCTGTAATTTATATTGAATGAAATGCCAAATTTTCGGATCTTATCTTTATATGTGTGGAGCTTGATTAAACCCAAACCGAACCTTTGTTGTATGGACTATAAATGTTATTAATAAAACAGCTTAACATCTGCTGAGTGAACGACAGTGTTATCAAGAATCTAGAAGGCTTATCTATACATATATGTATATATGCTGTATTTATACTTATGAATATTTTATATATATTAAGCCTCTACAACTGATAGACAAAACACTCCAGACAATCTGTCAAGTGCCGGTATAAACTGGGTCGAACCACGTCCTATAGAATGTTTACATTAATTCCACTTTTCACTGTACCTGTGCACAATACTTTCATTATCAAGTGACTCACATAAATATACAACTGTATTGTAAAATATTTTTAAAAAAGAGACAAACGACTCGACAGCATCATTTTAAAGGAGTTTGAATAAACTTTATAGGCGACGTTAAGTATTTGTATGTATGTTAAGTATATCTTTAAGTATGTAGAACCGATAAGCCAGAGTTTTCATACTCTTTGACCTTAATGTCTGCTAAGAGTCTTATTTATGTTTTCTTATCAAATTTACGATAAACCTGTCAATAACACAATGACGCACTTGACTTTGAGTTTAAGATACTTAAGTAAGTATTTCAGATACCGCAATTTGTAACTTGTTTACTTACGTTTCATTTTCATTTTTATGGGCCATAATATTTGGCTCCAATCTTGAGTTTACAAAATACCGAAAAACCACCTGAAACGATCGCGTTTCGTTTTTTTAGCGAACTGCGCGTTCGATTTGTTTATCACCTGGCGACGGATTTAAGAATAGTGAACTATGCGATCGACAAAGATAGACACAAAGCAAAGTTGTTGACGGCAACAACAAAACCACGACGACGAAACTTAAAATTCTATATGTATAATGCTTGCTTGCTCCCTCGCTCGGCTCTATCGACTCACTGCAAGCCCGGACGATTGCAGACTAAATGCTAACTGGCCGATCTTCAAAGCGAAGCAGCGTTGGCGCTTAACCCGCTGCTGCTATTGACAGCGCTGCGATTAGCGCCGGCAGCGACGCAAGCGAGCAAGCAATAACAGTGGGCAAAAGTCTATGAACGCTTGAGTAAAGAATTCAACTGGAAATTGTTTACAAAAGTTGAAGTTTAAAAATTTATATGTTAATTACATATTCGTAACAAATTAAGCTTTAAAGGTTTAATATTAAATTTGAACGAAAATAAAAACTTAATATTTATAGCTCTACACTATTCGGTTTTTATAATTTGAAAATTATTTATATAATACCATTTAAAATATCAAATACCAAAAAAAATTTTCATGTACGTCATAACGTCAATTTATATTTATAAACTCAACCAACTTGCCACAATCTTTAAACTACTCGTATAAGAATCGCGATAAGTCCCCAACAAAATTATGTACTATAATTGTAAATTGTACGAAAGTGTTTTAAGTAACCCGCAGTATACTCAAAAATAAATAAATATATAAAAAACAAATTAGTTCACTGTATAACAAAATATATGTACAACAATTTTAATTACAATATCATTTTCTTTAAGATGTTCCAAACAATTTCTTAATTACAATTAAATACTGAAAATACTAGCTTTAATAAGAGTGATAATTGCAGTAATTAAACGAAAACTAATAAATATTTATAGATGTTTAATCTAGTTATAAAACGTCAAATATTTATTTAACTAATGACAATTTAGTAATGACAATTTAAGTTAAGTGATCATAAAACTGGTGACACAGTGCCGCAGACAGTGTGAGTCGAGAATTCTATAGTATAACACATACTGTTAAATATGTTGATTATCTTTCTTTACATTTTGTTGTTTCTTTATCGATATTTGCCGTTTGTGTTCTTATCACCGTTGTCCGTTCAGAAATTGCCTTGATTGGCTCTCTTATCAGTTAGTTTTCTTTACAAGTTGTTTACTTAACTTGCAATTAAGTTGTATTTGTCATTTTTTCTTTCTGTTACAAAATACGCTGTGGTGCTTTGGTTTTTCATTGTTTTGCTGTGATTGCATTCATTAATATTGTCAGAACTGGTTACAACTGCTCCATATCAAACATTGTTTCACGGCAACTTAACCAAATTAGTTGGCAGTTGACAGTTGTTTGTTTCCAATGTTGACAATATTCTAAAATATTATATATTTTTGTTTTGTTTAGTTTTTATTTTGTTTTTCTCCTTCACTTAATTTTAGCGTCGAGTATAAAAATGCTGTCGTTTGACCAACCAAATACAATATGTGTTTAATAAATATTTAGTATACATATGTATTTATCTCTCATTGAGTCTTTTGTTGTGCGCCATGAATATGTATTTATTTAAATTTATACTCTCCATATCTCAGAGAGATAATAAATTTATCAATTTTATAAAATGTATTTTGTTTATGTTTTTCTTTGCAGTTTGTTTTGCGCTTTGTTTCTATTTATGTTTACAAACATATAAAATTTCCGAGAGACGAATGAATCGAATTTGTATTTCAAGTGGGCTTTGTAACATTTAGTAGGAGTATTTACTAAAATATGCATAAATCAACCAGCTTTTTGATCAGATTTAAACTATTCAAAGTTTAATGGTTGAGTTAATCAATTTAGCTTTAATATGTTCAATTTTTTGTACAAATTTCAGCAAATTGCATATTTTTTTCACTTTCGAAAATAATTTTAAGTATTTTGAAAATATTTTCAAAGACTCGTGCTTCGATCTGAACAAAATATCACTTCTTGTCACCGCATCAAACTGGTATCTACTAAGAAAAAACATTTTGTGTTTTTATCACAAGATGTGTGGACATACACAAACACACACTTCTCGTACTAAAAGACTGAGAAAATAAAGAAAAAACTCAGCGATTAAAAAAATTAACGGAGCACGCACCGTGTGTGTATTGTTTCCCTGATGTCTGGCGCGACACTTTCCGGCTATGCATAATACCAGATACTAAAGGAATGCCCGCGAAATATCTTTAAAGTGTGTGTTTATATATAATATTTTGATATTGGTATATATGTACATTACCGCTCTGATTCGGAAAACAGCTGTGTGGTTTGGCTAAATTAAAAGAAAACTGAAACAAAAACCGAAAGTCAAAGTCAAAGAAAAAACCGATGAAAAAATAAGTGTTTTCTGTGTAATATGTAGACTATAAAGCGTGTTGTGTTGATTTTATAATGCCTGTTAGTATTTATTTAAATTTAATTTGCAACTAGTTGTTGCTTGTGTTGAGTTCGATGCGTGCAGTCGACGGTGACTGCGACGCAGACTGCAAGGCAGCATTTTACCGGCTTAAACTAGAAAGCGGCAACCGCTTCGAGTTTTTGTAGCCTCACAAATAATTAGTAGCACCTCAGCACAGACCTGAATAAACTTACAAACAGACTGACTAACTGATTGATTGACAGACTGAGATTGAGACAATACCTATATTGTTTTTACAGAAGCCTTCGCTTAGACACGGGGATTTTTATAACTCCAAATTCCGATTAAGATCTTAAGTAAATTTCATTAATCTGTTTATTTGCCCAAAATGTTTTTATTGATTTCCGCTTAAAATTTGTCATTGCTTAGGTCATAATATCTGTGCTCAGCAACAGTTTTTTTGTTATTTTGTTTATTGCTAATAAATTCATTTTCTGTGAATTAACAACAATTAACACTGAACTAATTGAAGCATAAAATATTGATAAACTGATGTTTGTTTAATATGGCACGTGTTAAGCAGTCAACTTGATCGATGGCAGCTCAATGAATTGACGATAAAACTCTATACTAAGCCTAGTCGCTTTTTTTCTCGAGTGTCTGAAGTACAGTGTGTACTGAATTAGTCAGAAGAAAGCTATAGATCTTAGCCGCATTGACGTCAAGACATTGAAAATACAAGCGTCATATCATTAACTCCCTGATTCAGTGCCAATTTGACCAAGTTGTTCTGAAATCATTTGTTATTTTCTGGTTTGCAACTTATCTATAGCTCTGGAGTGTGTATACTTGGTAACTAAATTGTTTAATAAACGTGACAAGCTCCACAATTGAGATGATTATCAAAGTTGTTAAAAGCGTCAGTGTTTTTTCAACCACTTGTGAAACCATTTGATAAGGTTTCAATTTGAGCTTATCATTTTGATTTCGTTTTCTTAATGTTTTAACAGTTTTTATGACACTGCTTGTGTTTTGATAGGTTTATAATTTTGACAAAATTCACAAATTCGGAAACGATTTGTGTGCCAGTGTGTTTGGATTAAGAGCTCTAATATGTTTTTAACTGGTACTAATGAAGATATGGCCAAAAAACCAGTTTAATGTCAGTCAAAACAGGCCCATAAATGTGGCATGGAGCTTCGTCTATATTAAGGCTATAATATAATTGTGTTAGCACAATATTATTATAGTTCTGAATTTTGATAAGCGTATTTCATGCTTCAATTAGCCATATAAACTAGACAAATGTCTCGATATTAAAAGATAATGCCGTGATTGCGAGTATCAAAGGCGACGCTAAACTAAATATATTACGGAAAAATGTGTACACACAGTTATTTTGTAGCAGACACTATATAAACTAATTAGCATACAAATATCAAGTAAATAAAACTATGTAATTAATGCTTATAATAGAATATTAGCATAGCTGTAAAATAAATTTTTGCTAAAAGCAGAAAACAAATAAATTTGAAATTTGGTAATATATTCCTTAGAGAAGTAGACAACATAAAATGTTAAGTTTGATTCTTTACCCTTGAATAAATCTCAATTTAAAATAATAAATATTTTTTTTTTTTTATACAAATATATTTTTTCTTTATATTCTTAGTCATGTTACTAACAAATTTAATATGAAATTAAATTTCTATAATAAAGTTTCAGTGCTTTTTTATACACTGTTTCAAGAATAGACGGGCACAACGACCATGTAATACCCTTTGACTTTCATTTACACACACTTTGTTTTTTATGCCTTTCTCTCTCGCACACATGCTCTCGTTTACGCTGCTTGTGTGACGGCAGCGCAGCAGCGCTCAGAGCCCAGTGCAATGCACGTGGCTGCGCCTCTATTGCAAATTTACGTTTTTCGTTGTATGAAAAATTTTCTTAATTATACGATCTTGATGCTACTTTCATGATCGTTTAATATGGTTTATTTCTAAACGAACGTGAAGTTACAAAACTATAAGTTGGGAAATAAATGAGCTAGAGGAATGTAAATTTTTAAATTTGTTCTAGTATTAACTGCCTAAATATGTAGTCCATACCGACTAAAATGGAGTCTATAGCTTTTACCATCTCTGAGTTCTAAATATACATACTTTATGGGGTTTGCCACGTCCCTTCTGCCTGTTACATACTTTTCACCAACCCAATATACCCCTCAAAGGGTATAAAAATCCTTTTTGCTTTCTTTTCCCATGATGCGAGGCTTAAAATGAATTATTTCTAGTGTCGCTAAACGAAGGTCATGTGGTTATTATAAATGTTATGAGCTCAGGGCCAGCAAACAAATTGATGGTTTTGGCATTTCTTATTGCCACTGTTATTGGCTTAAATATGTTAGTCGACCCTTGCCTTGGGAGCCGTCAAAAGATTCATGCACACATATATTAAACTGTGCTGAAAATGTTCTATGTGTTATGCGCTGATGTCATTGTCTGGCATTTGCTTCCAGTTTTATTGTCTTTTAGGGACTTTTGCCATTTGAGGCGTCAGCTGCAAGGACAACAAAAGTCCTGCACATGACAGTTAAGGACAATACGATAAACTGCGATAATAGAAAAGAGAAATGGAGATGAAACTACTGAAGTAAACTAAACGAAATGAATTTGAACGAAATCGCAGGCAAATAATAAATTTTACGTATTAAGAGAAAAACTCATTTGCACTTAATGAGTGTATGTGTGTCTGTTTTTTATAGCCTCACTTATTTAACACTGAATAGCGCGACAATTAAGCCGTTAATAATGCTAAATAATATAATGTTGTTATAGTTGCACAAGTACAAATAGAGCCGACATGAGATCAAATGTGCTAAAATGTCTTCCAAAAGGCACGTGCCCCATGAGGCATTTACAGACGTTGCATGGCGGAAATGACATACATAACATACACTTTGGAGGATGCAGAGGGGCAAAGGAAGGGGCAGAAGACTGAGGGAGGCTCAGCCAGGCAAATGGGATCAATGTCCCCGCTTGGTTGTCGCACCGAGGAGAATGAGGCAAGCAAAACAGAAATGCCAACTACACGTAGAGCAGCAGACAGAGTGAGAGAGAGAGAGAGAGTGAGAGCAAGAGCGGAATATAGAGAAAGACAGCGTAAGGGGTAGTGAAATTGAGAGAGACACCTTGCAGCAACTGGCGAGCTGCAACATCGAGTTGTTGCAAGTTTATTACACGCTTATCGAATGCTGCCTGCCACTGGCGCTTATCATTATGCCCCCAGACAATAGTGCAACCAGACAATAACCATCTGCACTTGCCAAGTTATTGACCCAGTCGTTGGCACAACAATAGCACACACTAGTTACACACATGCGAGTATCTCAAGTAAAACGGAAAGTGCACCGAAAGTTTTCCCAAAAAGTTCTACGCTTTTGTTAGAAGTTTTTCTTTACACTACTGTAAAAAAGGGTATTATAACTTCTGCAGTCAGTGTGTGTCGTAATTTATGCGAATTTTAACTTAATGCTATTTGATTGTTGATAGAATAGTTTGTCTAGTTTGATATAGTCTATTCAGATATAGTCTACCCAGTCTGGGTACGCATTTTGATACTTTAATAGCAACTTCGTTGACTAAGGTTATTTATTTGTTTACAAAAATTTACAATAAAGTAGGTTCAAGTACTTCCGATAAAGGGTAAACCATATTCGTGTTGGCAGCTATAAATTTTTCTCATTATTTCCAATCGTTGCCAGTTTTCCGACAGTTGCCACTTGACGTTATTTGAGATATGGTTAAAGGCTTTTGGACCTGTCACTTTGCCATACGCTTTCAATTAAACGCCATCGAGTTTTATTTATGGCCTAATCGCAATTTAATGACATTACTCGCAGCACAATTTACTAGGTAATATATCGTGACAGTTCATACAAATACGAACAAATCATAATTTTGCTGACCAAAATGAATGTAGCTATAGCTATATCTATATATCTATATTCGACGCTGTGTTAGATGTGCGTGTCGCGGATGTTGCTATTGTCACTTAATTGGGGGCACTACGTCTATATCTGGAAGCAATATGGAAAAGCTTTTGTACTTAAATTTCTTGGATCTGCCCACAGGGTGCTGTTATTGCTGTTGTTGCTGATTTCAATACAATTTGTCGTCTTTCTCATTGTGTTTGAGTCTGGGGCACATAAATAACAGTTATTATTATTAGTAACAATTTGCAAAACAAAAAAACAAAAAAAAAACGGGTAAAGTTAAATATAGCAAACGACTAATGTCGCAATTGGGTTTGCTTTGTCATAAATATAGTTTGTTCAAAATTAAAAACAATGACTAATTTCTGCATTATACAGCACTGGCATACAGAAAGAAGCTCTAACTGTGTATATGACATACCTAAATACCAGCTGTTTTTGGAATCTATTTCTTTTTATATAAACTGTTTTATACTAAACTATTTCTCTTTTTATCAAAATGCTGAAAGGATGTGCGAAATATGTGTTGTTCTTAACATTTGTTTTATGTATATATGTAGATATAACATATACGGTAATAACGCTGAGTCTTTTATTGAAATATCTTTGCTGGCATATATTCATCATACGCACTGTTGGTATTTATGGATATTCTTTCCTTCATAATTACAAATGTTTGTATTTTATCGTATTTGTTCTGTATTTATCTTATATATATATGTATATATAACTTGAAATGTTCTCATCAATTATTTTATTTAAAACTTATTTAAATCTTTATTAATTCAATTCATATGTCTATAAATTTTATGGCATTGTTAGTTAATTTTATTTTAAAATTAAATTGAAATAATTTGATTTAAGTTTCTTTGGCACAATGGCGTCCAACAAGCTGTATGTTGTTCATACGCAGTGTTGGCTTTTGTAATTCGATTTTCTTTATATTTGTAAAATATTTATTTTAAAAGCTTTTGCTAAATAATCATTTTATTCAAAAGGCTTTTGTAAACTTCTATTTCGGTAGTTTAATTCTATGAAATCATTGCTTTTAATCTTTGCTTTAAATATTTTATTAACTAGAAATTCGGCATACGCACTGTGGTGCATTCAATTACCTGCTGCTATCTGCTATTATCACTTTTGGCAATCTGCCATTTCCATGGATATGTTTGATGTGTGCCTGAGCTTGGGCTTGTTGCGGCATTCTGTCGACCACCAAAAACCAATTCAATTCACCTCTTTTCACAGACTGGCAACACTAAAACTTTTTTGCAATATTAAACAAATTGGAAATGTTCGTCTCTATGTTTGAAGACAAAGACACGGCGGGTTATTGACTCGAATGGTAGCAAAGTCGACGACGACGTCGACGTCAAGTTGTGGCAGACACAAAGAAGACACAAGGCAACAAGCCAATAGGTTAAAAGGAGTTGGCTGGCATTAAAGTCAACGCAACAAGCTAAATCGAATCGATTGTGGAGCTAAAGCTTTGTTTACTTAGTTAATGAAATGGTTTTCGGTTTGGGCATCGCTTTAAACACTTTTCCGGCACTTTTCCGGTTAACGGTAACAAGCAGACGTATCCGCATTGCATTGAGTCGCGCGCCAGACTAATCCGACCGGGTTAAAACTATCGAAGTTTACACCTCGCCGAGTTTATCTCTCTCTGCCATCACTGAACGTCAACGCAGCTCAGCTGTTAAACGCCGCTGCACTTGCTGTACTCTCTCTCTCTCACTGTCGCTCTTTGTGAGTGTTACTCTCATTCTGACGCTCCCTCGCTCAGTCTCTCTGTCTGCAATTGCTGCACAGAGCATAGAGTGCATTTGGCTGCTCTCTTTAGTTGTTGTCTGCTCTCTTAAGTGTGCAGCATTAGTGTGTTTATGTTACGGCTTCACACATAATTATTGCGTTATGTGCACGTTGCAAGTTGGACGTAGTTGATGTCTTTGCCAAGCGGAAACCGGCCCAAAAAGGATGCTGTCGTAGTATGCATGTGTGTGTGTGTGTGTGTATGTGTGTGGTGGTGTGGTTAGTTAGAGGTTTTCGTGTTGATTTTGCTGTAACAGCAGTGCAATTTAATTTAATTAAATTTGTTTGCACATTGTATAACTATTTTGATTACAAATTTACGTTAACAAGGTTAATAAATGGAAACACGTTTTGTAAATATTAAATTAATTTTTATATGTATTCTAGCATTAACAACTAAATAGAGTATGGCTAGTTAATTAATATTACTTTACCAAGGAAATAGAACTTTTTTTATAAAGGACGAAAATTTTGTTTAATTGTTTAAGTAGACATACTGTGCATTCTGTAAATACATTATTAAAAATTTGTAAAAATATAGAAAATTGTATCCAAATGTTTAAAAGTTAATCAATATACATACGACTACATACTAACAATAAGAATAATTTTAAATTTAAAACATTCTACATCAAAATGCAACTATTTATTTAGTTTAAAAATAAGTTTATATTTTGTTTGAGTGGGCAATAATTTTAAGCATAATTAAAGATTAATTTTTTAAAGAAAACATTTTTTAATTAATAATTATTAATAGTAACTACCATATATGCAATCATAAATAATTCATAAACATATGTAAAATTTTCCAATACTGATTACATAAAAATTAACCTGAACTGAAATTAAATTAAAGTTGAATTGATTTTAAATTCTGAGCATCATCAAATGGTATTTTCGCACATAATATTGTAGAATGAATGACATTTTCCTTTTGATTTTCAGAGTTTTCATATATTTCATTTATAATACATGACCACGCCCCATTCTGTCTACCAAACATGCACTCGCACACAGACGCATCGAATTATCTTATTAAACGTTGACGTTTTTCGGTTCCGTTTTTGTCCTCTTTATGTCAGCACATAACGGATATGAAAAACTGTAGCTGTAAGTGTAACGAATGTTGGCCTATATTGTGGAAAATGTGGGCCTATAAAAAAAATGTGCCTATGTCAAGTGTAAGTGAATTTTTCAATTTCGCAGCGTGTGCTAAAATCAGCAAAAAAGGAAAGGAAAACGTTGTCAGTATTGATTTTTTGCCAGTACACATATCGTTTGGTTACGTGCGTTCTACATAGAGCCCAAAGCCAAGGCATTGGGCCTAGTTAGTTAGCGTTGTAAGGTCGCGTTAGAAAGTGTTACGAAATCCGATGATGATGCGACACAAAAGCCACAGACAACAAGCAAACAGTGTGTTATACATGTTACAAGCTACACAGTGAGAAAAAGCAAAGTGATTCATAGTGAAAAGCTGCAGTGCTAAGATTAAAAATGTTAAGACTAACCCTTGGGCACTTAAACATTTCTGTATCTGCAATTCATTCAAGTCTATTTCAATCCGAAGATTTAGATTTGTTTTCTTGTTAAATTGTAAATTAATAAAATAATGTTTTAAGTCTTTAAATAATGCACTTACATTTTTAAACACATTGAAAATCATTTCGTACTTAAATTATTTCTCTCTGTGTATGCATGGCGTAACGTTACAAATTCGTTCGAGGGGTTGGGCAGGAAACTTTTCTGTTTCTTAGATTTAACCTCTTGAGTGACACGCGCCGAGAAAAACGCACTTTAATGCAAACCACTCAAGCGACAGACGACGAGCCCATAAAATCCCTTACGTCTAAATATAACCAAGGATACTGTACATCAAAAGGTAGATTTATTTTATAAAAAAAAAATGGTTTAATGGAGCTCGTTAACTCTTTGGTTTAACGACAAATAAAGATGGCTGTTTCATTGAGCACGTTTTGAATTTAAAATCTAGAATTAAATCGATTTAAAGAGTAGAAAATAGAGAGTACTTTAACAGCTGTTTAACATAAGCCTAACATAGGTCATACATAGGACATTTTTCATATGAAAAATGAAAACAAAATTTTAATTTTGTATTTAAATTTGCTTTATTGTGCATAGAAATACAAAAAAATTGTTACATTTTGTTTGCATTATTTAAACGAAGTTATTATTTGTCTAAGTGTATTAATACATATGTATGTAGAACATAAGTTTTTAACCAGGTTAGTCTAGCATAACTAGCTGCACTCACACACACGAAGTCACTTGACACGACTAACTACAAGTCTAATTACACAGATGCTTATTATAGAAGGACTTTACAGCCAAGTCCGTTGGCTTAAGGTAGCTAACAAGGCTTATACAAGCATATATATATATAAGTATATTTAAAAGATCCGACAACGAAAAGAGTGTCGCGTTTCTTTGGTGACTGACAGGAATCGGAATTCTTAGCATATAAGCCATGCCGCATACCAATTACGGCAAATGAATTCGTAATGTGGCTCAAACAGTCGGTTGGCAGAGGGCGGTAAGAGCGAGAGGCACTCAGCTTTCAGGCCGTGTTAAAATAACCATCGATTGGAGTCAACATTTTGGCGTTGACGTTGTTCGTTAATGTCCTTGTCCTCAAGGCTTTATCGACATTTCATGTGTCAGAACTTTAGCCCTATTTGTCACGAGTATCACATATGAGTGTTGTGGCCAACACACATGGCCCACACACACACACTACATACCAAAACGAATAGTAGTTAACAGTCACTGACTAAAGTTTAACTACTGAGAAGCTCTATTTGTTTAATGGCACCAAATTAAACTCAACTTGTTTGACTAGTTCTGAGTTTATTTGTCGAACCTTGAAGTTACGCAATTTGTTAGGGGGAGATCTTATTTGGTTACCCATTGTTTACAGTAAATACTACACAAAACAAAAAAAATCATAAATTAACCATTTAAATTGTTGTTGTTAACGTTGATAGATCGCTAGGGAGGAAATACCAATTTGGGATTGGTTTGTGTACTTATGTCTGTTACAGCTTAAACACTCTAAACGTTATTACTTTATTTACTAAATAGATAATTAGAGAGTCTATTTAGTTTTTAGAAAATGTAACTTATATAAGATATAGATTAATTAATAATAGCTATAAAAAAAATTCAAAAGTATTATATATTGTGATATTATTGAATTTTTATTATATCTTAAAGAGAGTCCTTTTAGCAATACTTCAGTCTTTAGTTTAAATGTAATTCAATTATCCTGTTATATACGTTGTCAAAATTTATGACATACATTTAGCTACCAAGAAAATGTCATCAACTAAGTTTTATAAATTCTTTTAAAATTTTAGCTCACAATAAAATTGATCTCCAATAAATAATGTAAATTTTATTCAAGTTTCGCTCACAAATTGGCAATCAAAAAGTTGGCAATTTATCAAGTACTTATGCTGGAGGCTTTCAATACTTTGCAAGCTAGTAATGCCAAAAAGTATTTGGTTATCTACAAATTGGGCTTCAACATCTTCAGTGTGACAGTGGCGCCAACAAAACTGACAGCTAAGCACTTTGGGGTCCATAACGAAAGCAAAAACCAAAAACAAAACTGACCCGCTGACCCGCTTTAGAGGAAAAATCTCTACATTAACCCACCGCATTGTGCATAAATTTGGTTGCTAAGATACCCTATACTAAGCAAGATCAGGGAGCTTAGCCACAAAGCTATGCCAGACATTCAGGCAGCAGTATCAGGTGGCAATAACAAGCAAACAATGTGAATTCTATGAATTTCCCCCTCATTAGTCGATATGCCCGCTTGAACGGCATTGATTACCTTTCAGATTATTTCGCATTTCTTACAGCTGATACAATATCTTTGTGTGTCGTCATTAAATTGTTTATTTCTTTTCAGCTAAAAATTGCAAATTAATCATAATGTTGAACACTTTTGAGAAGCTTTACTAGCTTATACATTTTTACACAATTTTTTTTTTTCTTACACAAGTCTAAAATTACATGCTGACATAAGTTCAATAATATTTAAAAGATAAATATTAAGCCTCAAGTTTTGGCTTTGATATCGTAATAAATTGTTGAAGAATTCCTATGAAATTGTTAAGCCTTTAAATAAAAAGGTTTTGATAAGAGGATCAACATTTTCGGTAAAGTTAAAAGGTCCCTAAATAAGTAATCTAATAGCTTAGTTTAACTTTGCAAAAAATAAATTGTTTGTCCGCTAAAAAAGCCACAAATTTAAGGGATTCATTATCATAGAGCGCCACTAAAGTTTTTGCTTTGAAATTTAAGTGAAAGTGCGGTTTCAAGTGCTTCTATAACAATGTGAAATAACAACAATAGCAGAATATAACAAAGAAATTGTCTAGTAAAAGTGAAAAGTTTGCACGACACTCGACTTGTCAGTGAACAGTTGGCTGGAAATGGTAACTTACCGTGTTTGCCAGGAAGCCCTGACCAAAAATGAGGGAAAGAGTCGTAGAACTTGGCAACTGTAGCTGCTGCCCTTTTATTGACCCAGTTAGTTGATGCTGCTGCTGCTGCTGCTTCTCGTTGCTAAATGCTGTTCATTTGGTATTATTTATCTTTAGTTTTAGATACCGAAACGGTGGTTTGGTTTGAAATCGAGCTAAATCTTGGCTCGTTTTGTGGCAGTGTTTGGTCTTTCAATTAAGGGAATTACGAAATATCCATAGCATAAATGATGACTGTGGACCAGAGGAATGGAGAAGCTGAAATTTATTTTTATAAATTTATCGATTTTAGCTACCGTCGGTTCACACCTCTTGTTGGCTTGGCTGGTTAACATAAATGGCTAATACACACACTATAAACGTGGGTTTGGTAGTTGGTATTTGGCTAAAACATTCTATGTGGCTTTTTTAAATTTAAATGCACTTTTTGTTTAGGGTACAGATTTAGGTGTAGGTTTTTGCAGTTATCTTTATTTCGTATTATTTGGCTAGTTGGGTTTAGTTTAATTCACACACATTTAAACACTTTAAACTTATAAATATATATTTAATTTAATTGGCTCTATTTCCATTCAATTTGGTTTTATATTTATACATTAATTTATTGAATTTCTGTTGTTGTTGTTGTTGTATACGGTTTTTCTTTTGCAATTTTCTTAGCTATCAAGTTTCGTGCAGGTTTTTCCAAACAAACTGAAAAACACGTCCGCACAGCGCCGCGAGCCAGGAGAACCTGAAAATCAGTACACATTGCTCCATAGGCCTAGACTCGGCTTTGCCAAATGCCTCTCACTTTCGTTGTTTGCTCTCTCACTCTCTTTCTTTGTGTGTACACTCTCTTGCGCCGTCGCAGCAAGCAGAACAGCAGAGCAGCAGGCGTCCTGGCTATACAATTGACATTTGAGCGCGGGTGAGAGCGTGGGTGCCATGCCATAAAGAAAGAGAGAAAGCGCGTGTGTGTGGAAGAGAGCGGTAGAGCTAAGTGGGCAGCTGTAATTTGTTTTCATTTTGTTCTTTCCGAGTTACTCCTTTGGGGCTCGCTCTTTTGATTTTTTAGTGATGTGTAATGAATGTTTTTGTTGCACGATTTGCGAGTCATATGTTCGCATGAGTTTTGCTCGACGTCGTAAACAATGCGGTATATGACACACGTACACGCACGCAGAGACTCGCACACACAAGTGCAAGTGGTAATTTGATGATAAGCTTTTTGACCCACAGTTCAAAGATATCAAATTAAATGGCCGTGAAAAGTGACGAAAGCAAATATGAGAAGTGGATTGATATAAAATGCTAATCCTTATTTAACTTAAATTTAATATTTCAATTTATTTATTTATTATTTTTTTATTAACATAGCATGAATTAAAAACCTTTTGTTGACTATCCTTGTATCGGTCTAGTGTTACAAAAAAAAAAATACGAAGTTTCTAAAATAAAACATATATAATATCGTATCTATGAAATATTTGTATTACAATTTCGATTAGCTGTTCAAAATTTTCTTGTATAGATTGTTTAGTTGTAAACTAATAATGTAATACCTTAAAAAAGTAATATTTCCATACGGAATTTCCTTAATTTAAATCCTATCTACAAGTTCATAATATAACTCTTTCCGTAGTTTCACAAAAAGTTACTTTACTACAATGCATTGCATGAGACATATGCGTGTAAAATCACTTAAGTTGCCACGTAATACGCAGTTGTGGGTCACTCAGTCATCAATCAGAGCTCTGGTCATAAGTATCATTAGGCCTCGGCATTGAATGGGGTCTGGTTCTGTTGGGGGGCTGGTTCAACAAATTTCTACAAGTGTCTGAAAAAAACATTTGATAGCTAAATAATCAGGTGACCGCCCAGTTAGTGTCATTTTGACATGAATGCTCATTACGTGCGCGTGTCTGACATCCATTGACTGACAAGTGGAGGCTTGAAAGGCTCATTTATTGAGCTGTTCAGATACTACTTATAAACCAATTGAATTTCCCCTGCTGATGTTTGCTGATCCCCCAACAAAAAACACATTTGGATTCATCACATCGCTTTGAAGTTGCCTAATTACTGCTTTCTGGCAGATACTTTTGTCCTAATAGTGGTTGTTAATGGATGAATGCAATTATGGTAGGTTTTCAATATGATATAGAATCTATATTAATATAGATGTATTATAATCTATATTGTAGATACTATTAAGTTTTAGTTGGAGTGGTAAATATGTGAAAAACTTAAGAAGTTTTTAGAATTTATTTATTTTTTCACGATTACACAATAAAATTAATTGAATAAATTATTATTATAAACTATATTTATATATATATTTTATATAAAAAATATATTCAATTAAAATACATTTTATTAAAAGATCTCTGTTGTGTAAAATTTTTAGCGTTTTGTCTATTTTGTTTGGCTTTATGGTGATCAGTTTGTGAGTCTATTATTAAAGAAGCTGAAAAAACTAAATGATCTTAACAAGTATTTAATTTTTTTTCTAGACTACATCTATTTTGTGATTATTTAAAAATATATATAATTTATTTAGAATATTAAATGTAATTTTATTAGTTATTAGATTTATTTTTTAATAGTGCCACTTTTACGATTTTATACTAGTTATTTACCCTGTAAAAAAAGTTATTATCCGAACTCTTGTATATTAATGGTGCAGTTGCTTATTGCGGTCCTACTGGGATGCTACATAAGCATTAAATTTAGTTTAGGTAAAAAAACGCGGAGCTGCAGGTTGTGTATAATCAAGATGATGATCATTGTCTCTCTCCCTAACGCTTTCGAGTTCTCTCTCACGCTCCCGTTCTCTTTCTCTAGCTCTAGCTCTTTCCCTTTCTCTCTCTTGGCGATGCTCAGCCTGGCAGGGATCCAAAGTAGGTGATAAGGCCTGTGCATTTTGCTCTCGTGACCAGGGCAAATGTTCTGCGGAATCGTCATCATAATACTGATCACTGTCATGTCCATAGGAGTCCAAATCTTCACCGGAACTTATGCCATAATGTGGACTAGATCGTCCGCGAATATGCCCATGACTTGGAGGTTGTGATCCCGAAATGGGTATAAATCCCGATCCATAACGTCTGCCCATCCAGATGCGTTGTGGCGCTGTTGGCTTTCCGTTGCGATAGCGTCGCGGCTGCACAGGATGCGGCTGTGGATGTGCACGGGAATGGGGATTGGTATGAGGATGAGGAACGGAATGTGGATGGGGATGTCCATCCACCTCATCGCTGCACTTCACTCCCCTCACAATGTTGTTCATGTAGATTGAATGGGGTACAGGTTCCCTGTACTTGGGTCTGGGTCTTGGCATTATCTGCTTGTTGCTCACATAGTAATCCCGTCTCTGGGGTGGCAACATGCCGATCCTTTGTCGTGGCTTGGCAAATTGTCCCTCATACAGAATGGGTTCCACATAGTTCTTAACCGGCTTACGAGTACGTGTTCCCGGCAAAAGTCTCATATTGGCTAACAATATTGATTAGTTTTAATAAATTATATATGGTATGTCTTATGAAACTCACCTGGTTCCTCGGGAGTTGAAAATTGTGGACATAGATTTGTATCCTGATCCTCGGTGTCATCACAGTCTTCATTATCCATTGAGGATGCTGTTTAAATAATATGAAAAATTAGTTTGAAAGCTATGATTGCGAGTGTTCAGCTGTTTAAATCAGCATCCATAATATGTTGTCTTATGACTTCCTTAACAAAATGATATCTTAAAGAACTGATGTGTTTAATAATCGATTGTGCTGAAATTTTCAGCACTCCTTCATATATTAGTACATAGACTTTGTGTCTATTTTCAAGGCTGTTGCCTAAAAACTTCTCAGTTTTTTTTGTAAGTTCTTAAATATAGAATTTTAGAAGATATCATATTTTGAATTCATTATAGCCCTTTTCAATATTTTCTTGTAAATTATTATTCAAAACAAACTTGAGCTGATAAATGAACTGCTCTTAACAAATTTCATAGATCTAGCTCTTACTGAAGACAGACAGACAGACCATTATGACTATATTGAGTCGCTATTTGATAAAGTTCTTGTTAATAGCTTGCTATGGAATGGTAAATGCCTACTTCTAACTGTTGACAAAGTTTATCACAAAAGTATAACACCCCAGTACCCCTTTTAATCAAAGTTTTTGCTAAGTTTTTCAACTCACCTTTAGTTTCATTGACATCGTTTGCCTTTTGCTCACTTTCCCTTTCCGTTGTTTCATCCACACAATCACTTTCTGTACTGTTTGATCTTAACTCAGCTGCTTCAGTGCTGTGAATTACTGGACGTGCAACACTGGACTGCATGGCACCGTCCAATTTGATTTTGGGTGTATCCGGAACATTTGGACGTCTCTTGCCATTCTTACGACGTCGCCCCCTTAAGGACTTGAGGTGATTTCTATTGGCAAAGACGGCACTGGCGGTGCTTGTAGCAATTGTGGTTGTTGTCAGTGGTGCCACTGTTGTTGTGGTTGTGGTTGGGGCTGGCGTTGTGGTTGTGGTTGTTATTGCTGTTGTGGTGCTCTCCATTGTTGTTGTGGTTGGGTCCGGCTCTTCTGTTGTGGTGCTTAGCATAATGGTGCTGGTCTCCGGCTCTTCCGTTGTTGCGGTTGTTGTTGTGTCCAAAGTTGTAGTCTCCGGTTGGGTTTGAGTGGTGCTAATTGTAGTTGTTGTGCTGTTATCAGTCATTCTTGGCTGCGACTTTGGCTTGCCCTTCCTTAACTTTGGCCTACACTTTCTACTCTTCGGTTTGGGTGTTGTTGTTGTAGTCGTAGTCGTCGTTGTTGTTGTTGTTGTTGTTGCCTGCACTGCCAGCGTAAAATTGCTGCAGGGATCATGACGTAGCAGTGGTGTACGTAACACAATGACACGCACAAAACACGGATGATCCATAGGCAGCAGGGGCTGTGGACAGGGTTCTAGTCCGCCTCTCTCCTCTTTGGGCTCATCACAGGGTCTGCCGAAGTCATTACACTCTTCGCTATCATCCAGATCCTCATCGAAGAAACTGAGATTGTCGCTCGAGTCTTCCGGCAGACTGTCTTCACAGGGCACCGAGGCGGCATAGAGCATGGGACCCGAACGCTGACTACGTCCACCCAAATCGGGGCTATCCACACCGAGTATATTCCGCATCATTTCCAGCATTTGCAGCTCCCGATTGACCAACGAAGAGCTATGGAATATATAAAATGAGGGGGGAGGCTTGTGGGTGTGCTAGTGCTGTGCAAAACTTACCCATTGCTTGAGCCATAGAGTAGCAACGACAGTAAGAAAATTGGCAGCAACAGCATCGTTGATGTTGTTGGCGCTTTGACGGTTTCCATGGAAATGTTGCCACTGCTCGGTCAGCGTTTGGCTTTTGTTTTGTTTTGTGCCCACACGTATCTGTATCTGTCAGATACTCGTATGCTATGCTGTGCTGTACTGTGCAGTTCGAGAACTGCAGCTCTCACTTTCTGGCAATTGAGACAGCGTCTCCAGCACACACACACCCACCACCCTGCCTATCTTTCGTAGTGCTATCCAAGTTTTTGGGGTTTTCGGTTGCCGAAAACTTCGAGTTTCTTGTCAGCTTTCTCATTAGAACGTCTCTGATCATCAGTCTGTCCATCCGTCCGACTGTCTGCTTATTGCTCTGTTTGGTCTTCACTTTCGTTTCGCTACGTGACCGTTGAGTCTCTTCACTTTTTTCTCAATTTTTGCAATACCCTGTAAGTGAAGAGTGGTTTTATAGGCTAAGCAAAAACAGTTAAGTTATTAATTACAGCAAAATTAAGTGTTATTAATTAGTAAAATTTATGTAATAGACAGAAAATACATATTTAAAGTAAATTTTTTCGTATTTTATACGTTTATTTTTTATTCAGTTAAGATTGAGAATTAATCATTTAAACATAAATAGAACCAAGCTGCCGCCCTCTGGCTAGCTTTTCTTGCAAGCATATTACTGAGTATTACAAAGTCAAGCAGTCTCATTGACAGCGTTCTCAATTGTTTTGTCTGAAACTTTTTGGTTCTGCTGTTGTTTTGTTTTTACGCGATTTACAATTTGTTTTCTTTTTCGTTTTTCATTTTCATTCTTATTTCCATATATATTATATTTGTTATTTTTACCTTGTTGTTGTTTACATTGTTGTTGCTTGTTTGCAGTTGGTATTACATTTCACTTGCCTTGTTTGAGTGTTATTTACATGCCAATTGCCTTATCACTTAGTTATCTATCAACCCAATAAAATGGGGGAAATATTATCGATTCGCTATTGATTAGACTAATTAATTTTTGAGTATGCAATAAGATTACTTTACATTGAATGACAATAACAATGTCATTGTTATTTGTCATTTGTAATTTCTAAATATACTTCATGGAGTTCTGTTTTGGCTTCAACAAGATTGGATTACAATAAGCAAAACGTGTTGCTTTGTGGAGAAAAAATTACTTTGTCAATTGAGAAACTGTAACGAGACGAGTTTCATTTTTACTGATTGAGAAGCAAAAGAAAAGTTTTGTTTGAAAAGATTGGTATTTCTAGTGTATTTTATGTAGTGTATAATTAGATAAAATAATTATATTTTATTTCAAAAATTTATACAATATAATGATATTATGTTAAGGAAGTGGTGAGATTTTCGGGACAGTGTTGAAAGTTAAGTAAATATCGCAAATTTTATATTTATGCCAAACCAGATGCACCTACTTAGGGGATAAACCCTATCAACATATCCCTTTTCGATGTGCAAATATCTAAAGCCTTAGAACGTGACAAGTTGCCACACATTTTTCATCAGTATAGTGGCAAGAAAAGCGAAACGTTGACAGTTAAAGGCAGTAAAAGTGTTCAAATAAACATCACAAGGGGGCGTAGTAGTCGGGGCGTGACATTTGTGAAGACAAATTTCCCAAACTCGCTCTGTTTCGCATGTTTCGAAATGCCATTGCCTGTTTACCAGAACTTCACCACGCTAGCAAAGACCGCCACCATAATTTGAGAATAAGCAGCAGCGCCGCTAGCGTTGGAAGTGGAAACTACTGCAAACGCGGCAAAGCCACGCTAAACGCTTCTAGCGATTATAGCGCGAACTAAAGTGCTTAGCCAAGTTTTGCACCACATTGCTTTCAATACACCAATTGTGCAATTCACCTTTGTGGATGGTTTGTAAAGCGCACCAAGCGTTAATTTTGTATTGTTATGAGAATTTCACTGCAACGGTGTTCAGCAATAAATTTCCCGCAAAGCCAAATAGTGGGTAGCAAGAAGCAGAACGTGCAAGTGCGGCAAATTCGCAGCAATTTTTATAGCCACATGTAAGCGAATGTGCAACAAAGAGTAGAAGCCCTTTGCTTTTAAATATAGTGCGCTCTCCCTCTCTCTTTTGCTCTCTCTCTTTCTGTCTTGCGTTGCATTTGAGATTAGTCTATGTATCCCAAAAATTATATGTTTTAATTCGTTTTGTGCGTTTCGATCGAGCAGTTGCAAAAATAGTTTACAAAGCATTTATACAAGTTTTTAAGTGACAAATAATTTGAGAAAAATCATTCAAATATTATATTTAAATTAAAATACGTGCGTGTTAATGATTTGCATAATAAATGCAGACATAATATAAATTAATAGCTGTTAAAAAAATACGCAATTGTTATATAACAATAATGCATAACACTTTTGAATCAAATTTATATGCTTCATTCAATTTGCTAAAGTTGTACTTAGCGTATGCTTACTGTAACCGCAACTGTACCTGTGCCAATTTGCCAAAATATTCATTAAATAAGCATCAAAGCAATACTAAACACTCACACCATACAATATCCCTAGATTTTACAAAAGTGCAGCGGATTATTATTAGCCTGCAAAAGTTTCAATGTTGTCTGTGCTGACATTATGCGGCTATATAAATAAAACAGCTAGGTATAACCAGAAAAAAACCGCAAATATTATAAGCTAATAGTTGAAAATAATTTCGGATTTTTGTAAATCATTTAATTTATTAATATTCAACTTATGGTGAGAATACTTTAAGATGTTTCAGCACTACTTGGCACTAACATAGATGTGCTACATTCTATTAGTTAGCTGAAATGTATTGTGTATTGGGGAACTTGGGAGCTGCTTTTGGGCAGCTCAAGTCGACTCGTAGGTCATTATAATAATGATGACCCCATTACATTTGTAATGGCCTTCCCGTGGTGTTCCCTGAGTACCGATCGCAACTATTTCAGATCGGCAGCAAATGCGAGCGGCGTTCATATTTATAAATATTAAATGCATATTTATAAATATTTTAAAACTATCTACAGTCGTTTAATGCTTTTTTGGCATAAACTTTAAGGTCCCACACTGATTACTTCTTTTTAAAAAAATGAATCCAAATACAGTTGAGCTATATAATTGACATTTAACCTGAGGAGATCCACATAACTCAGTTCTTATATGTATTTGAGTTAATTTATTCCCTCCAACAGGAAATTAAATGACAAGTGCTTTTGCTGTTTGGATCTCTTAGCGATCAAATCAACAAAATGCAAGTATTTTTTTACTAACAAACTATTTTACTAACAATAACAAAAATATATTTTTGTATTTATTACGCAATCACTACGAACAAGATCAATAGAAGTTTGTATAAATGTTTGTAAAACGCAATAGATTAAAAATATGAAAAGTTTACGAATAAAAAAATATGCAATTAAGTGTCACAGGGAACTACAAAGCTTTAAAATACCATAAATTTAACTATTATTTGCACTAATATTATATTTTTATTAAATATCTTTAAGAGATATGGTAGGAGAAAGCACCAAAACAAGTGTTTACTGCGATTCCTGTATGGACAACGAGAAATTATTGGCACACATTAGAGGTATGTATAAGCACATCACAACTATCGTTGTTAAAACAATTTAATTAATCCCAATGTCAGATACAATGAGACAGGAAATGGCCACCTTATCGGGTAAGCTTATGTCACTGCATATATAAAAATTGATTTTAATAATAAGTTATCTTTCTTTCTCGCTTTTAGATCAGTTTCAAGTGCTCTTTCATGAGTTTGAGCAACAAAAGCAGCTAATGAAGCAAATGCTGGGAAGAGAGAGCTCCTCCAGTGTGGGAGATTGTGATGAATCTCCATTTCGTCAGGGAGTTCGACCGCCGCGACGCAAAAACCCAAAAACATCCAAATAATTACCAAGTATTTTAACTTAAAAGACATATAGACACATATATACACATACACACCCGGTCGTTTATTGTAAAACACCTACCAAGACTATTCTATAATTATACACTTGTTCGATTAGTTATGTTTAAATATATCCATTACCACTCAAAATTTACCATTATGTATTCCGCTTATAATTATAAATGTTCAATCGCTAAATCAGCAATTAAATGTTTAATTAAATATGTTTCAAATTTAACTTATTTATTTTTGAAAATAAATTGTCTTTGCCAAAAACTTTAAAATAATTTGTAGGTAATTTCGAGTGTGCTCGTCTATCGAAATGCTAAATTAATTAGTGCTGCATGTTTAGACTCTGATGTCAGATGGGTCAGACACACACACACACACATACATACACTAATGAGCACAATTGAGACAACAAATGCTGAGATACAAATTGCTTGCATTTTAAGCCCTTAGATTGTAGTGCGAAATTCCTTGGTCCACTTGGTTTTAGGTCTTCCATGTCTTGTATTTGTACTGGCAAACTTGTGAAATTGTAAATATTTAGCATACTTGTATAATGGGTGGAAATTAATTAGTGCAGGCTAGTTTACATGAGACATGTTGTACGTGTTGTACGTACATACATATGTTAAATAGTTATCACAAGAGATTCGTTAATCTAGTTACGAATGCGTAAATTCAACACTCAAAATTTAATAAACACTTTGAGATTACTTATTTTACTAGTTATAACCTCTGAGGGGTATATTTGGTTTGTGAAAAGTATGTAACAGGCAGGAGGAGGTGTCCGTTTCCGTCTGTCCGTCCGTATGAACAAACCGATCTCAGAGATGGTAAGAGCTACAATATCCGTTGTAGTTAGTGTCGACCACATATTTAGTCAGTCAATACAAGAATCTTGTTTTTTTCGATGACACGCCCCTTTCGCTTACACTAAACGAATAATCAGAGAAGCCTCGGAAAAAATATTTGCTATTGCAATATAAAGACAATGCCATCAAAATTTGTTGGAGGATACGCCTCCTTCGCCCAGAAAAACTTCAACTGCATTGAAAGTTCACATGCTTCTGGGTCAAGTATTTCTTTACGTATAGTTTTGTAACTTAGCTTATATTTGGAGACAAATAATATCAAACAATCCTGAAAATTTCATCAAAATCGAACGATAGTTAAAAAAGTTGCTCATACAATGAAAATCGTTACTTTCAAGCAAGTCATAGCCACGTGCATTGCACTGAACTCTGCTACAGCGCTCGCGTCGCACAAGAAGCGAAAACGAAAAACTTTGTGCGAAGTGGCGAAGTGCAGTTCTAAGTAATATGATTTCCCGCCAACTTAGCGGTTATTAGCAAAAGATTGTTTGAATGTTGACAACTAACTTTATTTAAGGACAATATATTTAAAGAGATATATTGAAATGTCAATAATATATATATATTTTGAATGAGATATTAACAACTGGCATCTGATCTTGATATCCAGCTGCTGGCAGTACCACCTACAACACTTTGTCTATGTTTTTGACCTTTGCTTTCGTCCATAGCGTGAATAACCACATTGACATTAATCATACGAACCGTAATCAATTAGAATTTGATGTTAAATCAATTAAACGAGATGGGTGAAGAAAAGCACAGTTGTCATTGCCACATAACACACACACACACACACACACACACACACACACACACACACACACACACACACACACGAGAGATATAACAAACGAAGCTGAAATTGTCATTGTTGTAGCCACAGGCAAGACCAAGTGGAGATGGCGATGAGGCCATTGATGTTCGAGTTGCATGCAAACCGGAAGTGCCTGTTATGCCAACCGAGCGAGCAATGTCTTTGGCAGTGGCTTGGTATAGGACACGATGGTCATAATGATGTATGCATCTGCCGTTATGGCTAAGGTTGTCTTAGCCCAGTTATCAGACTGAGAACTTTGTCGTTGCATGCACACTTCAATTGTTGACAAGTCACTTGCAATTTGCTACACTTTAATCAAGTGTTAACTCACAAATGAACAGTCTGAACATATGTATATATATATGTACATATATAGATGTGTATATATATAAATACCTATCAAATGTCAAATAATCTTTATTTGTTTGTATTCGTTGTTATTTGTGACTTGCTTTTGGGGCGTTGTAAAAGTTTATGGTTATCTTTGTGTGCCGATTTTGCCGCTTTTATGTCTGTAATTTGTTCTGAAGCTTTGCCATCGACTTTTATGGCGTGACATTTGGCTTTATCTAAGACAAGATTCTAATTAGGATATCGCATATAAATACAATCAATTACCAGCTGCTTTACAATTGAAGCAAGGTGAAGCATATTCTTTTCAGTGTAAAGTCAAATGTGTATATATTCTGCTCAATACTTTGGCTCATGCATTATGGAGTCTTATTACTTTTTGATGTGAAAACAAATAACAGTTCATTGCTGAACTCTGTAAATTTATGCAACTTTGTTTCTATTTTGTGCAACAACTGTTTGCTTTCTCTAGCACATACCCTGTACATTTAGTTTTGTCAAAGACACCCTTCATCTCCCTGAGCTAACATACAATGCCAAATGTGCAGACAATATATACGCATATTAGAAGAAAAGTCTTGTCCCCAGCTCCAACTATCATTTCTATGGTCTAACATACAACAATGCAAAGATATACAGAATGAACATTCTGAGAAATATGTAAATTAAGTTGACTAAAGTTTTGCTAGACAAATTACGTGCAGAGCACAGAAATGGCTTTTAATAATTTGCTAACCAATTTCGCAGTTCAAGTTTAGTCAAAACTTTAGTGTGAACAATTGTCACAAAGTAAGCTATGTTTTAAATAACTAAAAATACACTTAATAGTTCACTAGAATACAAATTTATTTCGTTTAGCTATAAAGCGCTTAAGAAAGAAGACAATTGTATTTATTTTGTGACATTTTATAGCCCCTTGTCGAGGGGTTAGTTTACTTGTGTTCAACTATTTCTTTAAATATTGATTTATTATTATAAATAAGAAAGAATTAATTACGGCCATGTCTGTTCCTTCTTTTTAAACTAAAGAGAAAATTTAATAATATCTATTTATTATTTATTATTATTATTATAAATAAAAAAGGATTAATTACGGCCATATCTGCTCCTTCACTTTAAAACAAAGAGAAAATTTAATAATATTTATTTAAGAAATATTAGTTAACTACTTTTATTAATGCCAAGCTAATAATTAACGACTTAGAATCGAAATTGAGATTAAAGAATTGTTTAACAGTGCAATGGGTAGGCTAAATCCTTCAACAAGGCAATTAGTTGGCCAACGGACAAACTGTCAATGTATAGAAAGAAAATTCATATGGAAAACTCAGTACTGTTTGATTGTGCAGTTGTCACTTGAGTCATGGTCCAACGAGAGGACACGTTCTGTATATTTAAAATGTTGGGAAATTTTAATTCAATCCACAGGGTCTAAGGATTCATGCGCCCCGTTTAACATGGGGTTGGGCATGACTGACCTGGACCTGGCCTACCGGACGTATGGACGTATGTAGCATACATTACCCATATACGTGGCTATAACCTCCTTACCTGCAGCATCTATCAGCTCATGGCAGGCAAACAGAGACGGACGTGTCGTGAACTTCTTTGGAAACTGTTATGCCTGCTGCTGGTTGGTCCTATTTTCCATTTTCCAGTTTCCCTTACACTTCTTTCATTTTTTTTTTGTTGGTGTGCAGTTGCCTGAAAGCAGAAACAAATTGTTGTTAAAGCAGAATGAGGTGCACGAAGGCAGCATTGTTAATGAAGCTGCTTGTCATCACTTTAATTGCATATCCTTGTGTGTGTGTGAGAGTGTGTGATGTGTAATTTATGCAAAGGCACACATCGTGTTTCTCATTGCAGAGTTTCAACTCGATGTTCGATGGGTTAATATATGCTGCTTAAATAACCCCCTTCAAAAGGTCAAATAAATTTTTTATTTGTACAAGTATTTCCATTTTATTTTCATCTGATTTTTATACGAATTCAAAATAATTGCAAATTTCCAGGAGTATTTCTAAGTCTAGACTCAATTGGTATTCCTAGCTGCACTACCAGCATTTACTACTCCATTACAGAACCCAATAAGCTTGGCCAATTTATGCATCAGATTTGTGAATATTGAGTGCATGAGGGGCACCAGGGTGCCACCGAGGGTTGAACTAGATTAAATTAGTTAAGCTCATTCGAAATGGAAACTGAATTCATTTGTGAATACTTCAACTTAATTAGAAACTTGAAAATGCGAATTTGTTGAATATATATTATGGTATATGAATCCAATTTTGATAGTCGCTTTATATATTTATTAAAATATTTCCTTTCATTGTCCTCTTTAAAAAGCATGCAAAATAACTTTCTTGTACCTAAATAAACCCTAAGGACGTGCCTTGAAATTGATAACTTTGCTAATAACTATGTTAGTTGATCCTGCGATCAATTGTGCCAAGGCTGAGGTTAAAAGTTGCGGCTAGCAATTAGTGTTGTTTCTGTTTCTAAATCTATATTTAAATGCTAAAAATGTCTGGGCCACAAAAGTTGCTACAAATCAATTTGAGATTCTAGTCGAATTTGGCTTTGGGTCAAAAGCATTTAACACGCACACACACACACACACACACACACACAGACACAACGAGAGTGAGAGCAAGAGAGCTGTGGGGCAAAACATGTTTTAAGGTCAGTGGGGAATTTGTTCAGTTTGAACTTTGTCTTTGGCAAAAAAGGCAAAAGTTTCAAGCAGTCGCTTTAATTTCATATATAGTATACTTCCATCTTTTGGTAGATTTTATAGTCCAAGCTCAAAGCACAAATTTAATTCATTTTTCGAATGTAGAAACTTATTTTAAACTAATTTAATTTTTGGGTGTGAAAAGCCTCAGGAGTTTCGTTAAATCGAAAACATTTTCTTAGGAGGATAACTTTCAGATTTCAACATGGTTTTCTATTTCTGTATTTCGTTTGTGCTTTGTAAATAAATCATACATCATGTGGGACATGAACATTGACAAATTCATGCTTTCAGTCGAAATATTGGTTTGTTGTTCCACCCGGCTATGATTTATTTAACACTTTGCTACAAAGTGCTGGATTCATTTATTTTGCAGAGACCAGTCACAGTCAGTTTTCTGCTCCTCTCGCAACATGGCCAAAGTGCAGTAATTTGTAAGCCTTGCAGATGTTTAATCATTTGACACATCACATTCTCTCAGACTCTCGCACTTTTGGGTCGTCTCAAGTTCAGTCCGTGAGTGCCAAAACAGAGTATATGCAAATCAAATTGAAGTAGTTATTTGAGCAAACATGTAAGAGTCTAATCCAATTTCAATTGCTTAATCCACCATGACTGGCACTTTGTCAGAAGTTGAAAGAAGAAGACGCTTGTGGAATCTCGCGAATATCGGTTTCATTGGTTTGTCATTTGACACATTTGGTTCACGGCACTTGGCTTACTTTGATTTTCTACTCAATTATTCAGGCTGACTCGAATGCTTTAAGTTAACATTATCGTTCTTAAATGTTAATAAAATTTAATTCCAATGAAAGTATTTGCAGCGTTTAAACCAATTAAATTTTGTTGCTCAAAACATTTATATTAAAGATAACTTTTTTCTATTCCTAAAAAATGTTAAAATATAGTTTAAAAAATGCTTTTAAACAGTATATTTATAATAATTTAAACCCTTTTTGGTTTAGTTCTTTAATGGAGTAATGATTTGTAGTTTCCCATTCTTAAAACCGACTTTAAAAAACAGTTTCCGCTTGATGTATTCTTTTTAATCCCATATCTCGTTTCTCTCTCCATCTTCTGATTTGCATAATACTCCCTCACAGACAGTATGAAATAGTTTTTTTTTTGCCCATGTCACTTAATGGCATTCCTTGCACTTTGCTTCTGTTTATAGGACAGTCGGCAGTTTGTTTTTAATACATTTTTAAGTTTCACATGCGAAAAAAAAGAGTAAAAACTGTATGTGTGAGTAAAGAGAAAATTAAATTACGCTTTTGGCACTTTGTAGACGAGGAAGCTGCTAAAAGCGACCTATTTCTTTTATGTTGAAAGGGCATATGCTCTGCAGTTAATTCTTAACAAGATAAACAGCATAGTTATTATTCCCCTGGCAACATTGTAAGTATATTATGAAAGGGAATTTTATGTTTTCTCATCGTTTTCTGCTACGCTAATTTACATATTTCTCACCTCAAAGTTAAATCATAGGAATTCACAAAGGAAGTTCTAAACCGCACTTATTTAGACGGATTTATACTCAACTAAAAAAACAGAAATTTCTCTATGGAAACTCACAAGTACTCAGTGATGATTTAGTTCTACGGAAATAGGTGCTAGTGACTTTCATTCAGATTTGTTGCATTTTTTTGTAATTGATATCTAATAACAAGTCAACTCAGATTGTCAAGAACGAAAATCGAACAAACTAGATTTTTGTTGCAAGTTCTCTAGGTATTATGCTTACGGTTTTAGCTTAGTCACATGCCACTCAAGTGAGAAAAGATCAGGAACACATGGTGACCAAAACACACACCGCAAAGGCACGTGCCAGGGACGCGTGCTAGCAGCTAAGGCATAACAAAGTTTTCGGGCACTAAGCAGAATAACACAGACGTACACATACAATGTAAAGCAAAGGTAGAGATAGACAGAGAGTAAATGGAAAGTCAAGAAATAAGAAAGCAGCTTAAGAAGATCCCAAAAGTCGTAAAGCCGACTGCTGTCACCTGGCCAGAAATTTAAAATCCCGAAATTATCGCGTTTAGCGCCATGTGATAAAAACAATGTTGCATACTTTTATGGGCTAGCGCATCAAGTAATTGAATTTTTATGCTCTTACACTTATTATTCGTACTACATAGTTGCCAGAAATTCATCAGATGATTTAAACTGCTTGGCACTTAATGAAAATTTTGCATAAATTTTGAAATTTTGTTTTGTTTTTATAACTGACAAACAAATAGTAGAAAATATATTATTATATTTATTTAGTGGGTTGTATTTTCAAGTACAAGAAAAGGGTGACTGTAAATCATGGTATAAGTCTGCTAAAGCATGTTATAATTATAAGCTACACTGTTTGTTACCGCTGTTAATCAATAAGACCTTCAATAATGTGTTAATAATGCTCCATTCATAACGGCACATTACATCGTCCTGTGGCCTTGCACATCAATCATTATGCTCGATATTTGAGTCGCCAAAAGCTCCTATTAGAGTGGGTTTCATAGGTTAAGTGCTCAGCTATTCTGCACAAGTCATTCACTCTATCTATCACTACATATAGTGTAAATTGAATGGATGAAATCTGATATCAGTTGCAGCTTAATTAATATTCAAGCGCCTTGCCTGTAATCCATCCACTTAATTATAGATGAGAAGTTAAGTAATAAACAAATATTGTTAACAAGTCTCATTTGACATAAATTGCAATTAGTTGATTATCACTAGAACATAACAAGCTGTAGCTGAAGTGAATTTTGTTTAAATTTTTCTTAACCATTAAAGTTTAATCAGACTTTAATAAAATTGCAAATTTTCCTACATTATTTATATGGTTTACATTAACAACACATGTTATTTTGCCGATATAATTTTGATTTTATGCTGAATATTTTTAAAATGAACTTTAAAATTTTCCTTGCTTTAAAGTGAAATTATAAATACAAAATATCTAATTTTATTCCCCTATAAATAACTTTTAATTGACTATTTTTTATGGCTTCAAGCTAATTATGTTAAAGTAAGTTAAAGAAGCTTTTAACTCACATCAAATAAAACTTGGGAAAACGAAAAAGTGCTCATTTTTTAATATTGAATAAAAATAAATAATTACAAAATACCAAGCGTAGTCAAAGATGCTTCCAAATGTAGAGCCTTTATAGTGGCACATTTTTCTATTATATTCTTCTTTTTTGTTTGTTTTTTTCTTTTTGTTGCTATTTCTCATCAATAGAGGCCTTGGGGCTGTATATGTTAGAACAGGAAACAGGAAATGGAGTACAGACCATTTTTCTATTTAATAACAGTTATTGGTCAAGTCATTTTCATACTTCTTTGTTAGTGGAAAATCGTTAAATAAAATTAGTTGGTCTTCCAAATGGTTTGCTCCTTGTGATGGATAGCACTTAAAGGTTAGTCAACTAAATTGCAGCTAAGGAATCAATCGTGTGGATGCACTCGTTAAATAATTTAAATGCTTCAACAATTTTTGGCAAATCTTTGAAAAATAAGCAATTTTTTTTGTACATTGACTTGATGTTAGCAATTTAAGTATTGAAAAGTTGTGCTGCGCAAAGTACGCGGACTCAACTGTGGACCAAATACAAAAGTCAACTTTAAAGAATTGCATTCATAGAAGCCAAAGCAAAAAAGAAAACAGTGAGATAAAACTGTTATTTCACGCTCAATTGCAAAACGCTCGTTCAGCTTACAAAACGCTGAGTGGAACGCAAAAGCGGATGTAGGGGAAAATTTATCACAGTTTTTTATGCAACCAACATCAGGAGATTTGTGTGCATTTTATCAGGCGGACAGGACAGCCTACGCCTCATTGAGGCTAAAAGCAATATAGCAAACAACAGCAATAACAAAGACAGATCACAGTTAAAGTTGTCGACTGAATAAACAACAATTGAAATCAATTAAGCCAAGGACTGACATTGGTATGGGGCAACAAGAGAGCAAATCTTGTCTGCCAGTTAGCCATCATTTGGGCCTTCAACGCATCGGATCGATTACAACATTGCAATTGCATTGGACGTATAACTGGCAAGAAGTTTAACTGCAGCAAAGAGCCAACTAATTAGTAGCAAATTTAATTTTAATTTATTTAAATTACTTGCATATTTCCTGCCAATTTTCGGAGCACAAAGTGTCTGTAAATTATTTGCTTTCCCCAGGCTGTGCATATAAAATCAGAACCACTTAAATATTCCCAGCAGGCAGACCACGCATTAACTGATTTGATGTGCATTTCTCGCCTCGAGGAATTCAACAAAGGAGCAAATAAATTGAATTAAGCATGAGGCCAAAATGGGCATTCAAAATATTTGAATAATATATAAAATGTATATGTACACTATATATATATATATTTACAAATGTGTGAATGGGTTTGCATAAGCAGCTGAGCTGGGAAAAACTTTTACAATTTTCTTTTGTAACGCAAGAAAGGAAAGTTTCAAAAATGTCACAAATTTTCACCAACTCCGCTCCTTGGCTTGAAAAGAGCTGACCTTTTTGAATATCTAATGCAATCGACTGCTAGAAATTTGTAAATGTGAAAGTTCACTGCAAGTTCATTCGCAAAAGAATTTATATACTTAGTACTTATACTTTGTGTGCTATAAGCGTAGCTAATTTCACAATTATGCTCATAATGGTTCATCATGATTTCCGTTTTACTTATCGCTTTCAAGGATTTTTCGGAAAAGCGGCGCCGGAAAAACAAACAAACAGCAACAACAACTTTGCCATACTTGAGGACTTTTTAATGTCTTTGCGCGGAAAGCATTTAAAACAACCATAAAACGAATCAAAAGACTTTTATTGTCTTTGTTTCTATTGAGACTCGTTCTTAAGGCATTTTACCCATGAGTATTGCGCCGCTGCTCTTACTTGGTCTAGGCTTTTGCCTTAACTGCTTTTACGCCAGACGAATTACTGTGGCCAAAACTAAGAGAAAGAGTGTGTTAATTAAATTAAAGAAAAAATGCTGTTGATTTAAAAAATGTAAACATTGTAACTTGATATTAATTGAATACATTTATGTAAGGATTATAAATTGTTATTGAATAAATAGAATATTATGAACTGTGTACGGTGAACAGCATTACCGACATTAATTAATTAATTACTAACCAAATAACATCACTTCAAGATTGTGTTATTTAGCCCACTCAGCGTTAAACCAAAATTGCTGTTGTCTGAACAAAGGCTTAAGTGGCATTAGTATTGGCACCGAAGATTCAATGGGGGTCAACAGCCTTGACTAGGGGTTTACTTTGCGCTCAGGGTTTGAAACCACAAAATCCTCATCGAATTATGCTTCTAACCTTAACTCAATCTTAGCCTAATAGACTCAGTTAAATGCTGTCAAATGCTTTAAGTTTTTATGATTAATGCAAATTTACAATAAATAATTAACGAATATGGTTGATAATAAAAAGTTAATTTATTTATTCATTAGAAGGAAATAATTTGCTTTTGTCTTAACGATGGAAATGCTTTGATTTATAATAAATGTTAGGCATTTCTTCAATGTTCATGTTATTATTTATATTTCAAATATATTTTGTTAAATTTGTAATGCTATAAATGGTTGGACGATGACATAAATGCAATTACAAAATATTTGCAGCCATTAAAATGCCATTTTGTGTAATTTTTATTGGTTCATTCTCTGGGGACCATTAAACTCATTAAAATTTGACTCTGCCCCTGCTTGTCAAATGCGGACACTGTACACCGTGTACACTGAACACTGCACAGTGGTGCCTCTGCTGTGTGTTCGTGTGCCTGCTTTCTACTTGCTGATGTGATTAACGTTCCTGGGTTTTGTTTCTCCCCCTCCAATTGGAAAGCCAAAGTGTGCGTTAATCAAATGTCAAATAAGCTGCGGAATTCACAATGGCTGTCAGTCTGGTTAGCCATTGTGACTCTTATTGAGAGCCAGTCTTGCCTAGCTGCCACTTAATATGTGTGATTACTGGTATCCGTATAGCGCACACAGAAATTTAGGCTTGGCTTATTAGGCACTTTCTTTGTACTCATTTAGTGCGAGAGCTCTTTGCGTGCAGCCGACAGTTTTCAAAATCGGAGTCGAGTAAAAACAAAGGAGTTATTTGGTATTTACTACCAAGTTTGATTCAGAATTTGAAAGTGTGGCTAACAGTTTCAGCTACTTAAAGTACACTCTATAAACTATGTAAATCAGTATTTAGTTGTTTTTATACTTGATTACTTAAGCCGTCTTAAAGATGTCTTACTTTATTTATTATTCTATGATACAAATCGCTGACAACCTTCTGCTTTTGCCGTCTAAATTGCTTATTTATCTAATCTAAACACATAAACTCACACACATACAATGTGTTTTCTAGATTCATTTGTATGAGTTTTGTATGAAGGAGTAAATCCATGACCTACTTAGTCTTGTGTCTTAGATTAATCCTATTGTATTGTATAACACTCAAGTCATGCTGTTGCCGCAGTCACTGTTTATTTTTTGGATTCGTAATTCTGTTTGGCTGTAAATTATTTGTGGCTACCACAAATCGAAATCGGCAACAGACACAAAAAAGATGATTTATTATTCAAGTTGAGCTGGAAAAATATGAGTAGAATGTTGAGCATAAAGACGTAAGTATTTCACTTTTGTTAGAATAATGCAAGTAACTTACAAATGGTTTAAATTGCATTTGGAAGCAAATTAGTTTAAAAACCTTAATGCTGCTTAACGAGATATACCAAATTACTCATAATTAAATTTATTAATTTTTAACAAAATTTATAAATTTTAAAGAATTAAATAATATTTGTTTTTTAATTCTCTGAAGTAAAAGCATAACAAATAGTAAAAATTCATAATGAGGATTAACCTATACTTCCTTAAAACAGTTGTTCTTCATAACAGAGTGAAATCAAAACACTGTTAACATTACCAAAAATCTTCAATACATTTAATACATTTTAGCATCAGTTTGATGACGAACTTGTCTGACTGCTAAGTGCAGGTTTCAATCCACATACAACAGCATCGCTTGCAACATGTTGCAAGTTCGTTATTGAACATTTAGAACTTCCTACACTTTGTTGACTGAGGACTTCTTCTTTTGCTGCTGTTGCGATACCTGCAAATAAAAATAAATTATTAAACATAAAAACAAATCTGGCAGGCAACTGGCTGATGGTAGCTGGAGACTTGACATTAATTATGTTTAGCAAACTTGTAACTTACATTAAACCCTTTCTTAACCCTTTCTCAGTCCAATTATTTGACCTAATTTTTGGGTGGTTAGATACATTAAACAAATTGTCGACTTTTCTGGGTTTGCGTTATGTCGTCGCATAATATGCAAAGAATCTTGTAAATGCTGCCCTTAGGATTAGATTTTGGCTTTTTGTTTATTAAGGAACAAGCTCCTTTCACTAAGCTGCTATATACATTATAGTATAATATAATATATAAATATATGTATATAATATGAGCATATTCAGCAAACCGAGTGTCTGCTTCTAACTGATAGGCGTTTTTGTTTGACCCATGACAAATCGCATCTAATCTAAAATCTTTATTTCAAGGTGCTGGTTACTGTTTAAAGAGAAGCTCTTATTGTGCTTTAATTTCGCCTATACTATTGTAATTTGTTTCTTTTTCAAACTGTTCTTTAGCTACTTCGTAACCTTCAGTTTTTACTTAAAAACTTTTGCTCATTTGACCATGCCAGTCACGTAAAACACTTCCGTGACACTTTACTGTCTGGAAAAAAAAACCTTTTCTTTGCTAAAACTTAAGACGCTTTCGATTGACCTTTTACCCAGTAATTTAAAATAGTCTTGTGTTGCATTAAAAGTGTCTTTATCTAAACTTTAAACCCAACTTTAAAAGAGTACATTTATTTAGCAATTTTTTATTGCATCTATTCCTTTCTCTCTTTCGCTCTTTAAAGAGTTTCTGTTTGGCTTACGTTCCGTGTATTGATGAACATATTGCTTTGAATTTATGCACTTTTCACCTGAGTGTCACATGTTGCGATTGCTTTACAGTTTTTATTGGACACGGAAAACTATCGCTCAGCGCTCGCCAGTTCTGATGAAGCTTTTGGTTCAATGACTGCCAGCTTAGGTCCTCTAAAAGCATACACTGAAACAAGCTTGAAAACTTTGACTTTAAGAACAAAATTTTATTTTTAACAAAATTGGTAGTTTGTAGGTAAAACTCTGCATAATTTTTTTATGTGCACATATTTCTTAGTTATTTTAAATGTAAAGAACAATTATTTTTGCGGTGCATTCCGATATTTCAAAGTTTTGTCAGCTGTTGCATTGAATTTTTGAATTCGAGCTGTATGACAAAAAAGTTAACATTTATTTTCGAGTTCAAAATAGAGTCGAATACAGGGTGCATCGGTAAATGTTGCACACTTTTGTGCTCTTGTCTGCTCTCACGTGGCATAAAGTAATTGAATTCACGTCAAACTTCAATGACATTTTAATGAACATTTTTCGGCTATGCAATGTTCGTGTTGAAAGGCTTTTCCCTCGGCCTTCCACAAAAAAAAATAGCCACAAAAAGCTAAGGGGAAAACAGCAACAACTAGAGGATTGTCAACAACCGAATCCAGGGAAATGCAAACAAATGTTCTTTAGACAGAACACAATCTTATGCCCCATGTTGTTGTTTTATTGTGTCTGCACAATACGATTATTTACTTTTGGGAAATAGCACAATGATTCATCTGCTGCTCTACTGTTTCCGTTCTAAATTCTATTCTGTACAAATATTAGAACGTTGCACAAAATGTAAATGTGTTTAGCTTGTGGGTTTTGCAAACAACTGACTAATTTCAGAATTTAATAAATACAGTTTCCGATAACAATGAAGAGTTTTCTGTGAGCTAGAAATTAAGTCGCTATCATTTGTTTTATAACATATCAATTTGGTTCGAAAATCGCATTGGTTTAGAGTTAGTGCAAGGACTAGGACATGTAATTGAGTTTATTTTATGCATTTTACTTTAATTGTCAGTTTTTCATAATTTGTCTTACAGTTTTATTTTATTTAATTTTCTTACTTTCCATTTTAGTTTAACGTTTTTAGCAATTTAAATAATAGGTTGTCTCTTGATTATAATGAAAAAATTCACATACTTATTAAATAAAATGGAAAGTATTCAACAGTTTACATATCGATAGCACATAATAATTGTATGTCATTGATAAAAACCAAAAAAACAGTTTTTGAATCAAACAAACATTTCACAGTTCGATTGTGCATGGAAACCACGAAGCAAAAGACAATTTGAAAAGAATTTATAATTGTATTTTGTGCTGTAGCCTTTGACGGAATAAATTGTCAAACATTTTTTCATTTATGCAGACCGGACAAAAAAAAACAAAAAAAAAAAAATAGAATAAAAATGCACATTTATCCTTGTCTCTTTGCGCACTAAACAGAGTCGATTTTGCTATCACACTATCCGCTTATTTCTATCAATGTGGTTGTGTTGTTCAATTGTTTATGGCAAAGACTTCTGAAATTGAAAATGGAGAAATAAAACTCATTCAGATTTTATATGTCTAATTTTTTCTATTCTCAAATTTCTCTTTAAAAAGCAATTAAATCTACACATGAAATTGGTGCTACTTAAAATCAACATTTTAAGAGACACACACATTTTCGTTATCAACACTCTTGGGTGCAAATCCAAATACAGTGCAATTGGGTCAAATAACTGACAATTTTTGGCCTTCTTCAATATTATTGCAGTTCAGTTCCCAGTGGAATATTATTTACAAATTGGCAAATCAGTTTGAAATAATTTTATAACAATTTTCCAACAAAGTTACATGCTTTGAGTCGGGACACATTTACGAAAAGAGTTAATCTACATTTTGTGTGTACAATTATTTGTATTTATCATGCAGTTACCCAAAATGTGGCAAATTACTTAAGCACACAATAAATAACTCATACGCAGCGTGCGCCTGCGAAACTGAAGTAGACAATGCGATGTTAATCTAGCCAAGTGAATCATAAAACATTTGTAATAGCCCATTTTTTAGGTACATAAGCTAGCAGATACTTGCTTTTCAATAGAAAGACAGCTGGTTTATGAAGATAATGTCATTGATTCAATTTAAACATTTTAAAAATGGTAGCTGTAGGATTATATTACTTAAATTACAATTTTCTTATATAAATGTTTTTAAATAAATTAACTTACATTAATTAACTGAATTTCTATTTATATAGGGTACAATACAGTCGCGTGTACTCAACTGAACTCTTGCTGACTTGTTTACCATTATTGCACTTTACTTTATTTATTTTTCAAATATTTCTCATTTATCGGATTGCAACTTGTTTGCTTTCACTTCGCTTCAATTGTGCAGCTTTATATGGAGGATCTAAAATCAATTGCGGTTGTGCCAACAGATTTTCCTTTTTCCTTATTTTCACATTGCAATCGTAGATTGCAAATTTTATGCTCGCATTTATGAAAGTAAATATTATTTTTATTTTAATTACAACTGGCACAAAATTGTTTCTACATTAAAGTTAACTCGTAATAAATGTATATGAAAAAGTGAAATTAAATTTATTCCTGTGCAAACTTGAACACATTAAATTATTTTGTTTTTAAATAAAATCTGCCTGGTAGCTATAATAAAACTTTGAATGATTTTCAGCAATTTTTATGGCTTTCAATATGACAACTTAAAAGTTCCTTATCACATCATTTGTTGCAGCAATAGACAAATATGTAAATGTATGCAAATTTGCTTAGCTCAAATGCTGTATTATTTTACGGGAAGCTATAAAAGGGCAACAAATCACCGTGACAGACGCCAAAGCAAACTCAAGTCATCAGTTATCCTCGACACCATCAATCTTCGGTTGAAAATCCGTTGTGTGCATGACCCGAGAAATTTAAGTTTTAAGATTGAATACTCAGTGTATCTTTGGGTTTATCAGCTTTAGAAATTTGAGATCTCAATTTGATTTTATTACATTTTCGCTTAATATTTTTATTGCTCCCCAAACATGCATAAAATATAAACCACATAATAACGCTTCTCTGTATGATTTCTATATTGGTTTCCTATTTATAAGAACAAAGCAACTTGCTTTGAGTTACAGCTGCTTAAGTTACTGCATTCGCTCGATATATTAATATTATATTCATCAAATTCTAATTTAGTCTTCGCCGCACAATTGAGGCATCATTCAGAAAGTTGTACACGTTTTGCTCCTCTGAATTTACACTGAAAACTTTCTTTAAACTCGTATAAGTACATGCTTATATCCCTTCCAATGCTTTTAAGTTAGTTGTGAAAGTTGTTTTGTCTGTTGCCATCAGCAGATTGACAGGACGAAAAGGTATCCTTTGTCTGCCGCTCATGGTTTTTGTGAGTGACATATTTAATCTGTCAATGGATTTATGGCTCTTAATATGTGGTCGTAATCTCAACGTAATTTTAATTAAAAATCTGACAATGCCAGACAATTATTGTATCCCATTTTACATCAATTCGCTCTATTTGCATACAAACTAATTAAGAAAATGTTGATATCAAATTAACTCAAACTTTAGATACCATTTACAACTATTTACTGTATAAATACTCGAATGTATTTTAAACATTTCAGTTCCAACGTACCCTTATAATCCAGTTAAGTGTTCGTACAGGGTATAATAATAAACAGACATGGTCATCATCAATCATACTCATATATACTTGCCAATATATATTATAAGCCTTTTTTCGGATTTCACGTTGTCTGAAAATCGTCCTTTCAGCAGAATTAATTGAACTGCATTTCGCTTTCAACAGGATATGCGGAAAATGGTTTATTTACCCCGGAAAATCTCAGATAAGTGGCATTTAATGAGTTTTCATTAGTGCGAAGTACGTGACAGTAATATCAACGAAATTTACATATGATTTGAGAATCATATATAAAGTAGAAAACTATAAAAAAAAAAACAAACCCTATAAATCTTAGCTAATGAATAAAAAATGTTTGCCTAAGCGCAATTCCTTTTCTTTTATAAGGGAAAGAAATAATCATAAAATTGTTCGATGTCTATTGTTTGTTGTTTTTGTATTTTTAAGCACTAAATGTAAATAATGTTGCTGTTGACAGCAACATGGCCATCATCATAATTTAGATAGACAATAAATTGTTAAGGCTAAAAGTACTCAAAGCAAAACGCCATAAAATGACATAAAATTTATAAGCCGATTTAAGCAATCTTAAAATATTGTTAAAATGTTGCTAATCTCAAACTGATTACAAGGCTTAGTCAAACAAACAGTTATTTAAATGTAACTTATACATATATTTGAATATAATTTACAGATTACATTTTGATTGCAAACAATATAACTCCTTCTTCTTATTCTTTATACCATTTGCTATTACCAAAATGCACAGTTTGGGAGCACAGTTGCACCCAACATACTTTACTTAATCACTATACTTTAACGGACCCTTTTAGCCATTGCACCAGCCATTCTCCAGCACGTACTCGTACTTAATTAAGTGCAATTTAGTTAGCCAAGATGACCTCCATGGGGCAAATTGTTGTTGGATTGCATACAACAGAAGGTCTGTGTTTGGAAGACTAATAAAATTAGTCATGCTAATTAAATGTGGTGCCAAGACATTGTTAAAAGAGACTGCAGACTATTTAGCAGAATGAAAAATTCTAAATAAAGGACAACATTCTTAGATAAGTAGAGATTTTCTACTTAAATTCAGTTTTAAATATATGAAAAATTATCAACTACAAGTCAGTCCTTCTCATTTCTAGGTAATGAATATTGTATCCAAAATTTCCAAAGTGCTGAAATAAAAAGGAAAACAATCCTCTTTGTTGTCTCAAAGCTGTAGAAAAATAATATTAAGCAGCAAACATTTAAGAGAACTTTACTGAAAGACAGCAATTCTTTCTGTAAAAACCAATTTCGTATGTTAACAAAATAGAAACAACTAATTGTCGTCTTTAATATTAAATAAAACACTGCTTGCCGATGTTTGCTTTAAAAATGTTTGAACTAGTTAAAGGAAATTCTGCCATGCACATTCTGACAGACAGTCGGCAGCCGGAATGTCAGCCAGACAGACAGATGGACAACTGAATGTGGTCACAACCAAAGACTAAAATTCTACTGTCTACTTTCTACTTTCCTTTCATTTATTGAATTGCAGTTTTGTGGCCACATTTATTTTCTTTCTACTTGGCAATAGTTTCGCTGTGTAAATATGAGAAGGACTAAGATAAATAGAGACAGATCAGACAGATAGGTGAGCCGACCATCATCATTCACCTGTCTGGGCCATTTTTCTGACCAAGACCAAAGCCAAGAGCAGCTGCTGCCGTGAGGTTACCAAAGTAATTTCACAGTTTTTAAGTTTGTTTCGATTGTGTGTCGAGGATTCCACAAATGTGTACATGAGTGAAATTGTTCACAAAGGTAAACAAGAGGTTATTGGGCAACCCATATTATTGTTAAAAAAATATGTGTTCTTAATGAGTTTTTAAACTTAATATGCCCCCAATTAAAGCAATTGCGTACTAAACTATTTACTTTAATCATTATTTTTTTGAACCCTAATTCGAATTTTAATTCGAATTATTTTCCTATATAAACATAACCAAGTACAACACAAACAAGCGAGAGAGATTTGCTGTAGTTTGGCACTGCAAGCTCCAAGTGATATTTGGCTCTGAGTTGCTTGTCAGCATTGCTATTTACTCGTCCATCTCTACGAGTTATAGTTTAACGAATTGTATAATTTATACATATTTAAATAATAGGCATGACTAATAATATTGCATTTTAAAAGAGCATAACAAAATACTAAGCCAGACTTTTGGCAGTTAGTTGCAGCGTTGCAGTCATGAGACATACAAGCATTAGAGTTACTTTATACATATTAATACTGTTATGCTGCTGCATACTTTTTAAATTATTCAAACACTGTAAGTATGAGTTTATTATTTTTATTCAAATCAATTTAAACTGTTTTAAATTTGTTAGCTAATGATTTGTGGGGAAATAAGGTTGCATACGAGGAACTAGAAGAGGTTGACTACTGGATTAATCCAGCACCAAATGATATTTTTGAAACAAATCCACCTCTAACCATTGAGGAAATTAAGCGCCAAATTTTAAGTTACAATAATAATCAACAGGTTTTAAATGAGAACAACTATGGTCCACTAACTAATGATTCTGTAATCATTTTAATTCAGGTAAATTTAATAAAAAATGCTGTAAACAGTATTTGACTTTATAATTTCAGGTACACACACGCATAAACTATCTGAAACATTTGATATATAGTCTGTCGCTAGCTAGATATATATCAGATGTCTTGCTTGTATTTTCACACGATTATTTTGATAAAGATATCAACAAGTTGGTGCAGTCAATAGACTTTTGTAAGGTGATTCAGATATTTTATCCATATTCCCAACAAACTCATCCAGATGAGTTTCCAGCTGCTGATCCAATCGACTGTGAGCGGAACATAACAAATGATCTGTGAGTAAACAGATTTTAAAGCTTGGAGAAGCAATTGTTAAGATTAATTTAGTTCAACTAACAGCAAGTGCAATAAAACAATAATCAATTATTCACTGATGAAGCATCATTGGTGGTGGAAGGCAAATATGGTGTTCAATGAGCTTAAAATTAGCAAATATTACACTGGTAAGCTTACATGGTTTGCTTTTTATATAACAATTAATTTTGGCTATTTAAGGTCTAGTGCTGTTTCTGGAGGAAGATCACTATATGGCCGAAGACTTTCTGCATGTTTTGAAACTATTGCGAAATAGCACATCAAAATTATGTCCACATTGCAATGTTTTATCCCTGGGAAACTATTTGAAATCATTTGACTTTTTTACATACCACAAAAAGGTGAGTTGTGTCTGTTATGCTTTATATAAATATTCTTTATCAATTTATTAAGATTCTATAGGTTGAGATCGTGCCTTGGTATGTGTCATACAATATGGGATTTACTTTCAATCGTACCACTTGGACAAATATTCAAAAATGTGCCAAATACTTTTGCCACTATAATGACTATAACTGGGATTGGTCACTACTCTATGTATCCAATTGGTGTTTGAAACAAAAACTTACCACTTTGGCTATAAAGGGACCTCGTGTCTTTCATATTGGCCTTTGGTGAGTACATAATTATAGCTAGTTTGTTTTAAATTATTTAGTTTTTGGATATTACAGTGGGTTTCATTTCTCTAGTCCCGACTGCACTTCTGGTCGTCTCATTTCCGAGGTTAAACTAGTGCTGAAACTAGCTTTAAAATCTCATCAGCTTTATCCTACTTCACTTAAGTTGATCAAACCACTTAGGCTAAGACAAACCAATCAAGGTATCGATTTTAAGGGAAATGGAATATGGACTAATCCACATGATCTACAACTTTGTCTCAACATGACGCTATTAAATGTTTAATTTAACTTTTAATTAAGAGAAAAATGTCTGCAAATCGTACTTGTATCCTCAGTAAGGTCAAATCTAAACAAAGCATCTAAGCTCCAACTGGTTATTCCTACTCTGTTCCTGTCTGTGCATAATTCGCTTGTCAAACTTTACCCAAAAATTGTCTGGTGTTTTTTACGGCTGACAAAAAAAGCCACCTAATAGGACCTCAGCCGTTGGCTGATAAACTTTCAAATTTGCATGCTAATGAATGCCGCGGATTCCCCGGATAGCGGTAAACTTTATAACCTATGCTACTATGTGCCTCCCCAAAAACATCCTCCAAAATTTATTCAGGTGGTGTGGTGAGTGTGTGCTGTGGTGGGTGTGTGCTGTGGTGGGTGTGTGGCAATGTAACCCACATCACATAAACTAAAATGCAGATGCGTTGCCTATAAACGATTTTTTCCACAAGATTACACAAGCATACAGAACTAAAATCTCTTCAAGTTACAAGTTTTGCAACTGGAAATATTAATGTGCAAGTTTTTTCAGAAATGTATAACTACGAGTTCTAAAAATGCATTCGTAGTATTGTAAATACTTAACAGCTGTACATAATGTGTTACAACTTTAAAGCAAGAGAAACTCACTTCAAAATGTTGCAATGTAAACTTGCTGGCTGCTTTTGATTTATGGCTTTCAACCACAGATTGAAATTGAAGTACTGCCAACAGCTGTTTTTCCTACGTTTTAATATTTCTTATAGCTACAATTCATGACTTTATTGTGCACTATTTGGTTGAGCTTTACTGTTTGTGAAGTTCAGAAATTAATTGGCAAGTTTGCAATTGCTCAGCTTTAATAGAAGTTTAAATGAAATGAAAGCGTTGGACCTGAAAAGCTTGTATATTTCTAAGCCCTGTTAATCGCCTTATGTAAATATTGTGTGCTTGTTTGAATAGATCAGCAAAGGGCATATGTTGCGTATAAGTTATATATTGTACGGGCGTATAAGTTATTTATTGTACTCCACTTCGAGCTAAATTCCATTTAAAGCTTATTAACCATACTAAAGGCGATAAGGTATTCACAAAATTTCTCACTTATTTTGAATAGGTATATATTATTATTGTGACATTATTAGGAAGTCATAAATGAGTTGGGCAAATGAAAACTCTCTTTGATATTTAATAGTCCGAAATGAATGAGAATATCGAAATGAAATTGAACCCAAAATGGCATTTTAAGTTCAGTCAAACCCTTTAATATTTAATGCATTTTAAACCTTTTTTAACGTATTAGTTACTAATTAATATTGAATACTTAAATATTTGGCAGCTCTACTATTAATTAATTTTAAATAAATAGCTTGATGTAACTTTGAAGCGGATTTTAGAATTTTTTTTTTATCAATTCTGCAGTTTGCATAAATCAGCCCCAACTCTGCAAACGAAATCACGTCAGTTTAAGCACATAATTCAAAAAATTTCATGCAGAAACAATTTGGGCAACTCATTATGCTAACTTTTAGCTTTTAACCCATCAGTTTAGTAATTATACACGCAAGAATTTGTTTAGAAATTATAATGTGTGTGCTTTCAACCTACAAATACTTTAAATTATGAAAATGTTATATTTAATTTCATTTAAACATTAAAATTTGATTTAAGTTACAGCATATGATTATAATATGAGTAAAATGCTAAAGCGGTATCGAGATGAACACTTCATTTTGTCAACCTAACAAAATGTGCTTGTCAAGATACAAAAACTCATGGTAAGCAATCTCCAATTTTTTCCAGTTTCATGTTTTGCAACTTAAGCATAATCAATGGTTTGAAACTGGGACGGATTCTAGATTTTGGCAACTTGTGTGGGTTGTTTTTTTCTCCATTTCTCTATGCTCTGTGCTATTTTTTTTTTTTTTTTGGTTTTAACATTTCTGCATCATTAAGTAGCTGAGCAAGTTGAGAATATGCTAATAACTGAAGAGCTCACCACACACACAGACACACATGAGCTTCGGAAGAAAAGCCTTCTGAATTACTGAGCAGGATGCGGTGTTGAGCATACGCCGCGTTGTGTGCTAGGAAACTGTTTTGTATACATTTTGTAAGTAAAACAATGGCATAGCTCTCTAAAGCACCACGGCCTTATGTGTATATTAAAGGATAGAGCATTTAAGTCTGCATGAGGCAGTTTACATAGCGCCGTGAATTGAGAAATTGAGGAAAGTTTGAAATGGCAGAAATGCATTTAATAAGGCTTTATAGTTGAAGTTATATATGAAGAGTTTTGCAGAATATTTAAACCCATTATCATAAATCAAATTTTTTAAAAAATATCAAAAATAGTTCTCTTTTGTTATTGTGCTATATGGGTTGCAGTTTTCAAGAGGAATTCGATTTGAAGGATAGACTTAGATAACTTGTTTAGCATTTATAGCTGGCTGTTCAACTGTTCAGAGAACTTACAACTACCATCATCACATATGTTACTTCTGTTTAGCGTTGCCAAACGAATCCATGTGTCGTATTTGCTTGTCTGTCTGTCAAGTGTGGTGTTTTTGGCACCGAATCCAAAAAGCTGCAGCGTGTTCATACATCAGAATTATGGCAGCAGCTTTTCTGAGTTAGTGCCAACATTTCGCACACTTTATTAGTGTCCCGAAACGGTTGACACACAGCGTATACGTGATGCAGCGCATTCTTCTTCGAAGAACATCACTGGCATGAATCATCATATAGATGACTTATTTTAATTAATAGTTTTTGGCTTAACGATTTCACTTCAGATTTCTTAAACCTGTTGATAAATAATATTGAGATGCACAACATATATCACTTTAATAATCTCAATAATAGTAATCCAACAAAAAGGTGGCAACAAATTGGTATTCAATGTCAATCAGCATCACAGTCAATAACCGTAAAGCAGCTTTCACTATATTCCAAAACTTGACTCGATTCATGTAAGGAGAATCACGAGTAAATTATGCACGACAAGCATCAATTTGCTTGGTTTTATTTTGCTCAGATGAATAAAATGCGAATCAAAATTCCTTAACAAGCAGGCAGACTTGACGGAACTAAATTATATTCCTCTCTCTCTCTCTCTTTGTGATTGAAACGTGAGCAATTGTGTAAATATTATTGGATGGTAAGAGGTCACTTGTGTTGTGTACACTGCACACAGAACATTGAGAAAGTCACACATTCTCAACTGAATTTGTATGTGTCTCTCATGGTCTTAAAGTCATATTTGAGTTTCACATATTAAGTATTAACATAATCAGCAGCATAATATTTGGAGAATTTGTTAGCACTGCAAATACCAAAAATAACATTGATTTCACTGCTTTTGTATTGTATTTCCAATTAAAATTAATAGAGTCATCAAAACAATAAACACATTCTTGTATCTGCTTAGCAAATCAAAATATTTGTGTAATTTAAATAATATTTGTTCAGCATGGAATTTATGGATAATTATAATCGGACATCAAGTTGTAGACTTCTATCCCAAAATTACATTATTATTGCATTGCAATTAAATAAAGAAAATTAACTAAAATAACTTTGCCAGGTGCTAACTTATTCTGATTAATGTCATATTTTGACACTTTACTCGAAGATACTTACTCAATGCCAAGTTGAAGACCATCTGCCTTGATTAAAAAGACTCAATTTGCAAATCTCATGAATATTAAAATGGTTTGGCTTACATTAACGAAATGATAAAGTGCTTGAGTTTAAAATTTAAGCCAGAACCTGATAAGCGAATCAAACACAACTGTATATAAATGAGGATATGAATTAAAAGCCAACTGGGCGAGGTCAAAGAGAAAGTGAATCATTTTACGTGACTTCCTTGGGAAAAACAATTTGTTTGTTGGTCCTGTTGGAAATTTAGTTTGCTTGCAAGAGTTGAAGAGGAAGCACATCCTTTTCTTGTTAACGATACAGATGGCAGTCACGACAGGACATCCGTTGATGGTTAAAACAAAAGCAGACTGAAATGCGTCCAATGTCAGCTGTTCATCAGTGTGTGTGTGAGTGTATGTGTGATACTTACCAACAATTTACATAAAACTCTTAACGCTCTCATTGAAAGTCCTAAACATAGCAGCAAAGTTCATATTTACAGATTGCCAACGACAAACTTCTATGATGCTCTTAGTGGCACTTCCGTAACAGCCATTTCCGGTGCACACACAGCCACTCAGCTATTTTGCCAGGACAATCAAATGGCATATGTATGCTCCAGCTAACCAAGTGTGATATTCGGATATACAACAAGCAGAAAGCCACTTCAAACAAGCTAATATACGAGAAAAGCAATTCAATGATCTACCAGAGGAAAGAAAAAAAGATTTATCCCTGTCGAAAGTCAGCAAATGAACTCCAAGTTTAGTTGGGAATTTTTGCAATGCAACTGACATTTAATTGACCCACAGTTCAGCGCAGTACTGTCCAACAATCCAGTTGACAACGTCAGGAAAAACGTTGTTGTGTGAAATATATGAAAATTAAAAATTTTCAATTCCCAGGACACGGCGTTCGTGGCCAGTGTTAAATTTTAATGAGCTTAATGGATCCACAGTATAATACAATAAACTATACGAAATGACATTTTAATGGCTGTTAATGTTTTTGATTACATCAGCTAAAATTTTTTGTTTGCCTTTAATTTTCAATTAAATTCAAATACAATATATAATAACTGCATATTGTGTGCGTGTTAAAAAAAGAAGAAAAAAAATGTTGTACAGTTTTTTTGTGTTTTAAATTGATTTATTTAAGTAATTTTGATTGCATGCTTAAGTAAGCTTTGCAGTGATAATTAATCATAAGGGAATTGAAAAAATTACCAACAGTAAAATAAATACAATTAATCAATTTGAATTGCCTAATAAAATTACTCTGTTCACTTAATTAACCGCATGTTGTGCTATCTAAATAAATAATATAGGAATTTCAATTGAATGAATTGTATGCAATTAAATATTTATATTCACACTATTGAAGTTACATTAAGCAACATTTTGCAACCTTAATTAATTTTTAATTGAATTGTTCAACTGTGTGTTCAACAACAAGCAAAAGCGAATATTTGTGAATAACATTCACAATTCATGACTTAACTTTTATATACTACGAATTTTATGTATTGTTTTTAACAAACACATATCAATAGATTGTGCATCAAATATTGATTGTATCAATAACAAAACAGAAATCCAACGAGCTTTGTTAACTGACAATATGCTAATCCAATAACACAATCACGTTCTGATGACAACTACCACATGTACTAGAAGAACTATAAAATAATAACGTTGTGTATTGCGTCATGACTTGCATAAATAAATTAAAATAAATTTAACATTGTATTGTAACAAACAAAAAAACACATTTGTACTCATATGCAGAATGTATGCATTGTTTATTTGCTTACTAAAAATATTGCATTAAATATTAATTTGTATTCAGTATGTGTGCAGTACTATATCAAATAACTAATTATCCTGAATACATTTAAGTTTTTGAAATGCATAGCAATCTCAAATATTCATATAATAAAGCCTGAATTGGACACTGGAAAACCAACCAAAGATACCAAGCAAAACGAAAATTCATATTCCACAACTGCTTTTCGTTTTTATATCCAAAAAGACAATGCAACTTTAACTGTCTGTCAGATATGAGTAATCCATAGAAGTTTTGGGTACAAGTACATGCCACTTGCTGCAAAAATAACTTGTAGAAAATTCTTTAGTTGGGTGATCCGACTAAAAAAGACCTTATACTATTTCACACTTATGCTATTTCTCTTTTTAAGAAAAAACATTTAATCTTAACATTACAACGATTTCGAATGATCATTTTTATGTCAACTATGCGATGTAGTTGTCCGATTCTAACTAAAAAAATTTTATATTTATTTTAACATATCTCAAATAATGAGGCATCGATAATATATAACAATCTTATACCTGTTACTCACAAAAATATTCTGACAAACCTAATAGACCGCAGTACTTTATTCAAAGAACATAGTCTTAAAAGACACGAAGCACGCATGCACCAAGCGGAAACGGAAACTAACAAATACGAGTACATATGCATACAAGCTTACGACAGCATAAGGGAGACTCTAGCATTTTTTATTTATATTTGAAATAAGTGTAAGAAATGTTACATGACAGTGGCAAGCTGCACTACAGATTGATCCAAAATATCTACTCAAGCGAATTGCAGTGATGTGGAAATGCAGAGGATGATTTGGTTATCATCATATTGTGCATACTTGCAATTGCTCTTGTTTATGCTTAACTTGAAGAAAGTTGAAATCATGTTGAATTATTGCAACATGAATGCATCTCAATGAGTTCGACTTGACTTGATCCCAAAAGTCATACCATATATTCAGTGGGTAATTGGTAACACAAAACAATCCCACAATGAAAACCTCTAGAGCTTTAACAGGTAAACAAAACAGCCTGTTAACCCTTTAAAATATTCAGTTAGCCCACGAAAGGGTCAACGGCAATCAGAATTATAAATGTGAGGATTAAATGAAAACTCTATGCGATGGTTTGGATTCCAACCCCTGAGCTCATAAGCCACTCACAATTCCAACAAAGTCTCACATGATTTAATCCGCTGACTGTCAATAACAAAGTGCTGGCTTAAGCAACTAAATGGGACAAAGTTGAATGTCGAATGGGTAAATTTAACTTGAATTTAACATGGCTGGTATTTGGTATTAGTTGGATAGTTCAATGTCTCTCTACCATGTACATTTACTCACAAAAAACTTGCACTAACTAGAAACTTATATTTTCACACCATTCACCATCATTTTTAATTATATCTTATTGCTTGCAGCTAAAAAAAATTAATTAAATTATTATAGTTTTTGATTGGCACATCAAAAGCCAAACAATGAGCAGAAAGGAGTCAATAACAAAGGCCAAAACCGAGTTAAATTGTGGTAAAACGGAGAAAACGGCTGAAAATCCCGACTTCCATTTAACAACAAAAGACAAATTAAATCTTTTTTAATTTAAATGTCATTTAAAATCGTTGCTTTTCATTTGCTTAAATTCAACGAAAATCTTCCGGCCATTATATATAGCATAACGAATAATGGTCTTATTATTGTGAACTAGATGCTTCAATTAGTGCGTGAAAGTAAGCCACACCGTAACAAAACCACAAACAAAGGACAACAATTATGCAGCAATATTCACAAATTTGGTTTCAAGACACAATTAAATGAATGTCACGCTCTTATGTTCAAATAAATAAACTAACAAGGGTAACGGTTGTTAGAAATTTTCACGTAGATATAATAAATTGACAAGATTTTAATTAAAATGGAAGAATAGTGGTTAAGCGGAACTTACAGTGCAGTTTGGCTCTAAAACCTTCTGTGGTGATTAAAGAATTTTTTATTACAGCAAATTGTTTTGTATTGGCATTATAACTTAGTATTATTTAAATGAATAACAACATTAATAATGTTACTATCAGTTTATTTATCAGATTTTAAGTAAGTGAAAAATACATACAAAACTTCACAAGCAGGAGAATAACATTTTATGTAAATTGAATTCGTGTTCTCAAAGAAATATTCAAGTTTGCGGTTAAGTAAACTGGTTTTGAGATTTGCAGATATTGCTGACCAAATAGTTGTTAAAATTGCATTAAATAATGACAAAAGTTTGATTTGATTACAGTTTTCTATTTGCTTGCTTATGCAAATTTATGCAAATCTCAAGAATGTAAATCCTTCTGATGGTTATCGGTTATTAAACGACCTAAAAAAGTAATCAACGCATCATCAAATTTGGTATTTATAGCAGAACTCATAAGCAGTTTTTTGTGAAGGAAAGCCATTACGAAATGATGACCAAATCTTTTCGAGCAGTTGAGTAAATAGCATTAATCTGGTTACTTGGGTCTAAGCCAAAAGCTTACAGAATTCATCACAATGAAATCAGGGTAAATGAACAGCGCTCAAAGGGCCAAGTGAAAATGCTTTTGTGAGCGCAAACACTCTTGCAATTGAATCAAAAAGGCCCAAAACACAAAGGCTAACTGAAATTGCTGTGGATGTGGATGTGGCTGTGGCTATAGCTGTGGCTAATAACATTATTGAATGAAAATGTGGCACGTTTCTCACTTTTCTGTTTTGGCCATCGAAAGCAATTTACTTGTGCATGAAGTAAACAAATAAAGAAGCTCGACCAAAACCCCAATCAATTGTATTAGTTCAAGGGGGCAGCAAAATAAAAGAAACAACAAAAACTGTATTGACCATTCAAGCAAAATTGAAATGAAAAGCTTAGCAACGAATTATTTTGTATCGTCGGCTTTAATATGATTTTAATTAGAAATGAAAAGTTTTTCCATTTCCTTCAATTGGCTCTGATAAAAATCTAGATTTAATTGCCAACACTTTTGAGTTTATTCGTTTAAACGATTCCTCTGATACTATATAAAAATCTGCACTGCTTTGTACCTTTTCGCTGCATGTTGGTTAAGTTTTCCTGTAAACCAGCAAGAAAATTAAATTAAATTATATTTCAGATATTTGAAGTCTTCTTTCGGCACTAAAATTAAAATTAAACTTAAATTAAATAAAATCAACAAATCTACAGGTACAAATTTTAAAGATATTGCGCATTAATTTATTTTTATAAATATTATTTATTATTTCTTTATTATTTTTGTTTTGCGTGCACAATGCATCAAAATAGCACTTTTGCTTAGTCATTAATTAAGATAATATAAATAGCAGCTTTACTTTAGTTATGTGTCTGGTTTGGTGTCCACCGCAGTGTTGACAGATTTTAATCTAAAGTGCGAACTCATTTTCCATTTCACACTTCGGTGCAGTGAGAACATAGACTTGTGCACATACATGCATAACTAAGTATAATGTAACTGAAAAGCTTGTAAAGGCAATGACAACATTCAAAGTACAGCTACAGCAACAACAACTACATACAGTGACAACTAGTACAACATGAACAACTCTCTGTGCTTATCTCAGTGTTTGCCGAGAGGCGGAAGGCTGCGAATGAGTTGAAGCAGAACGCGTGACATTAACTTGCTCTTAAATGCTATCAAGAAATACGATGAAAATTAAAGCACGACAGGGATAGAGAGTGAGAAGTGAGAAGGTGCAAAAGGGAATGAAAGAGTGCTGGAGTGTGACATAAGTTGGTTATTTAAAGTGCAGTCTGGAGCTACAGCATAGGAAACAAGCAATCCGGCTCTGAACATAATAATACAATATAATGTCAACTCCGCTGTTAAAAATTAGATTAAATGTTAAGAATATTAAACAAAAGCATGCCTCTTGTTTACTTTCCAAAATAAAATACATTAATTATTTAGCAATTCAATTTCATTATATATTTAATTAAAAACACCTCAATAAAGTTCGTCCCTATCATTTAAATAACAACAAATACATTTCAAGCACAATTAATTGCCAGCAAGTGCTCCCGAGTGTGAATTTTATGGCATGAAAATTTAAATTCACAAAGCATAAAACAAATATAAATTTTATTTGAACTCATAAACGAATTTACAGTCGTTTCAAATAAAATATAAATAAAATAATACACATAAAATGCCGACAATTTTTTTTAATTGATTGCCTGCAAAACCGTTGGAAAAACTAATGACTCAATATTTATGAGCTTTAACAATTTAAGTTTTGGAATTGATTTCCAGCGTAGTTTCTGCTGAATGAATAAATGAGTTTGAAAAGGTTTTCACATATAAATAAATAAACTGGTTAAAGTAAATTAAGTATAATATAGGGTTTTTATTACAATTATATATGGACTCGCAAGAAACATTGTAAATAGTTTAATTTTAATTACCACGTACATAAGAAGAACAAGGCACTCACAAAATAATAGGTCTATACTATTACGAGACACAACTGCCGTTAGAAGAGCTTAATAATTGTGACGAAACCATTCTTAACTTGATTAAATTGTTAAAACTAAACTCTCATTTAATGGAATTTGCTGGCAGTTTAAATTGTCATTTTAACACACTTCATCTACGCATACTACTCATATAAAAATTAAAAACATATTACAGACAAATTGTAGCCGGAATACTTGTGGAATAGGGCGGTGTAAAATTGAGGGAAGTTTCGGATCTCGTTAAGTGCGGAAGCGATTAGTGTGAAAATAAATAAAATTGTTTAATCGCTTGCTGCAGAATTAAAACAAAATCATTCGAATCAGCATTCCATTTTTAAACAACAGTTAAGTAATCATTACGGTGTTGTATTCTTAAACAATATCACGCTCATTTCCTTTAAAAGTTTACTCTGTGGTATATATTTAAAACACTTTAAACTTGAGTGTACTGTACTTAAGTTAACTTTGAGTCGCAGTAATTGAATTGTGAGCCTTGTGGGACAGAAGTGACAACTGATAACCCACCAGCCATCCACCAAACACTTTTTCTCTTGGCTTTTAGTAGAAGTCACGCCGAATTAAGTTATTGAAAGTGGGTTAGAAACACTTTGCGTATATATCTCAACGTGTACACAAAGAGTAAGTGATTTAAATTTTATGAAAGGATAGCGATTGATTGAAACCAAAAGATCCGATTTTATTTATCCAAGTAGAATATCAAATAAACAGCAGTTCGTCTGGTCTTGACGAAAAAACATTCGATGCAAATTCGAAATCAAAGTTTTGAAACTCTTTAGTTTCTATAAAGCTTCTGTAAATTTGCAGACGCTGCACAATGGAATTTTATGTATTTTGTAAATTAAATTAAATTATTCACTGGCTAAAAATTACATCGACATAAGTATGAAAAACACGCAGCTCACTTGAAACTTTGGCCTGTTTTGGGGCCAAGTCGAAGTTTTGCTCGAAAAATGCCGCAATGACCTCAGAAAATGCTGGCCCACTGGGCGCATGAGTAATGTGCGTGTTAAAAATTGTGTTGACCCAAAGCCAAAGTTAGCACACTCAGCCAAAAATGCTCAAATTGATTTCGCTAATTTGTTGTATGAACTTTTTTTATGGTGCAGACATTTTCAGCACTTAAAGTTAGATTTACAAACCAAACAATTTCGAGTATCAGCCGCAAAATATTTCATCCACATAATTGGCAATTTTTTGCAACAATACTCGTTTGAGCCAAATTACAACCCAAGAGAGAGAATGGCTTTGAGGGATCATTAGACAAACTCACATGTCCACAAAAGGAACTTTACTTTTGGGAAACTGTCTGATTGAAACAAAACCTGAGTCTGAAGTTTCGCTTAAGTAAATATATTTAAATTGTTCACAACATGTTGCACGCAACACGGTTGATTATGTTAAGTTCTTAAGCTGTTTCAGTTCTGCAATGTTAAAAATTTACCATTATTCCATGAATGTTGTTTCTCTGTTAAAAAATATGTTAGCTAAGCAGTTTGGGGTCCATGTTAAGAGTTTAGTTCACAGCGGAAGTTCGACGTGTGCGGTTCATAAAGCGGATAAAATTTTCTGCTTAATAGTAGTGCCATTTTCCGAAATAATTTCAAAGTATAGCAAGACGAAAATAAGCTCGAGCTTAGAAGCTAAAAAATATTACAAAACGTATTGAGAAATTGTGTAAAAATGTTAAGCAAAATTAATATTTAATTAAAAGTGATTCTAAGATTTAATGGCGTACAAGTCAAAAAGTTAAAAGTGAGTTTCTATTTAAATCCAAGAAGGAGCTGTGTTTTTAATTCAAACAGAGCTGGCAATAGCTCTTGAAACTCGTTAATGAAATCAATAAAATCTGTAAAGCCGTGTAACCCTTCAACCAAAATATCTCATAAATAAACATAAGGATTAAGCGGACGATTAACATGTATTTTCTGCATTAAATACGCATACGCATCGGGTGACACTTTGCGCCAACTTTATAAAGAGGATAATTGTACGCAAAATTGACATACGAAAAACCCAAATGGAAATTCAGTAAATCCGTGTTTGGTTACTGATACTCATAATTATGTCGAGTTCTGGTTCGTTCAGAGCACAATAAACAGTTTAAGACCAGTGTTTGTTTGATAATGTACATATATGTTCATGTCTGTGTGTGTGTATATATGTGCATGCTTCCGTTTCCCGCTTCACTAACATTGTGTCTGTATGCTTATCCATTTCATTTGTACATTTCTGTTTGAAGTATTTATGCACCCATATGGCGTTAATTAGGTTTCCATTAAACGTTGAAAAACGCCATAAATAAAATTTAATTAAAACACATTATGTGCCATAAATTTGCTTCAATGAGAAATAGTAAAGTGCGTTTTAAATGAGTAACATTTTAAAAATTTCAGTTACCTAAGCTCTATCCATCAGTTTTAGTCTCAGCTATTCAAGAGCCTTTCAAATAGTCATAGTATTATTTAACATTTCCAGTGAACAAGTCGTACTAAAAAATCGTATTGTTTTTTACGTTTCATATTATTATTTTTTACAAAATGTCTCGCAATATTCCGGACGAACAAGTCATTGAATACATTAAAAATACTTTACAACCGGTGTCGTACGATGTACTCATTTCAAAGTTTTGCAGCTCCAAGGAGCCCGCTTCGACACGTCAGGAGGTGAAGGGTCAATTGGAAAATATTCTGCTATCGAATGTAAAATCGGGTTCACTAATGCATTATCGAAATCATTTTTATTGCTCAACGCTGCCAAATGATGTGCATGAAATGGGAGGCTTTAATTTCGATGACGATTTGCCGTCCGATCAAAGTGAAATATCAATCTCAAGCTGCGAATCAATTGAGAGAGAAATAAGCCCCAAGAAGAATGTGGAAAACGTGGAACAAACTTTTTCCTCCAATGCTTTGAATAATTCCAAAATCGAATTGTTGGAGAACAAGAGTCAGATTTCAAATTATAGCAGCGAGTCTCGGGATGCTGATGAACGAAAAGAAAAAACTCCAAATATGCAAGAAAATAAATAGTATTCCAAATTTTGTACATTTTTTTAAAAAATTAAAAGTTATATGTAATATGAAGTAACTTTGTGAGCATTGTTAACTGACTTCGGCGACTGATTGAACAAATATCTAAAATAAACTCTCGTTGATCTGTGCACTATTCAATATTTGATTTATTGCGTCTATTGTGTTGCCCCAAATAAATGAGTTCGTAGAGTATCCTATACCCATAGGTTGAACGGTCTCTCGGTCTCTAATGACTGTAATTTACGCGTCTGTGTTTGTGAATTTGTGTGCTACGCGTCGTATGAGTAATGTGGAGCGATTGTACGCGTTGTTAACTTTATGATGCGACTGTGAATCATAAAATGCCGCAATTATTTATAACTTGAATTCTGGTTGCTTTTAGCGCACGTATCTCAGTAAACGCAATGATGACATAACGAGGCAAAAATCCAGGACGCTGGTCCCAATGGCTTACCACCTGTTTAGGGCATAAACCACGGCATTAAGTCAAGCACACATATTTTATATATAGAGAAACCCATTCGTATCACATCTCGGTCGAGGCGGACAGAGAGCGAGCACATGACCGCGTCACGAGCGGCAACCAGAACGTGACACATGGCGATGTATTTCTATGCCACTAAGATATCAGCAATCGCCTGCGGTTCACGTTGCAAGCAGTCAGTGCTGCAAAAGTCTCGCGGTCAACGCGATCGAGATAAACACCGCAAATATCGAGACAGATGTCATCAGAGCAGCTCGGAGAGTGAGACCAGTGGGGACGACAACTGCTGTGGCCTCGACAATCAAATAGCACCTCAACCACATCCTCCCCATACCGACTTGAGTGTCATATCGATTGATGTCAGCAATCCAACTGTAAATCTTCCTCTGGGAGTGGGCTTGGGACTTGAACTTGGCCAGGGTAATGAGGGACTTCGACTGCGACGTCGACACAGTGCTGAACAATTAAGTGTACAGGATTTGGAACTGGGGTTTCAGCAGCTAGAGGTGTGTGTGTGTGTGTGCTGCTATTGGTTAATAAATTTAAACATTTTTATTTATTTACAGCTTACTAGTTTAAATTCTAGAGCAAACGGATGTGGGGATGATCTTATACAATACGATGTGCCCAAATATCCACACAAACGCAGCCAATGTGATATCAATGTCGAGGCAATTTAACAAAATTACTATATTTTCTACACAGAGAGAAAAATAACTAGACAAAAAAATAATATAAAGTATTACTGAAAATAAGCAAATATAGTTTAAATGTTTACGGATATTTTTAATATTTGATGTAAGAAATTCATTTTCAGTACGAAATACTTGAATTTTTCTCGCTGTGTAGCAATTTTCCCTATTTTATTTTTCTAGAATTCACAGTTTTAATTTCAAATATTTTATTTATTTCAGAGCTCTGTTCTGGGCTCTGGCGGTATTATGTATATAAATGGTAGAATAGTTTCTGGCCCGCTAGAATCTCTAACTGAGGTGCTCATACCCAAGCATGTCATCGACTTAGATAAGGTAATTACTGGTTTAAAAAAGTTAATTAATTAATAAATATAAAGTAAAATAAAAATTTAAGAAATGTCTAAGAACCAACCATTTTCTTAGTGTCGATTCTTAAAATTTTGATTTCAATTTTGGGCTAATGCCAAGCCACCAAACATGAATTTCTTTGAAAATCGCCTACACTAAAGCTCAGACAGCTTTAGGCAGATAAGAAAATATTTAAGACTCTGATATTGTATGGATAGGTATACCTTAAGAAACACAGACAAACATGTGTCAAAATTATTATGGCGTTTCGCAAGGTATCCTAGGGCTAAAGCTCAGACAGTAATAAGTAGTACTAATCTGTCGACAAGTTTAAGAAACTTCCACTATCTGTTTAATTTGTTTTATCTGTTTCTTGTGCTTATCCGTTTGCAGGAATTTCTGTTCTCATTCTTATTATCATCGCGTTTATTTCTGCGCCCTCATGAACTGCTGGGCAAACTATTGAATTCGGTACCTGAAAGTGAATGCTTGGAGGCATTAGTTGCCCTCTTGGCCGAATGGACGCAGAAATTTCCATATGATTATCGTGATGAGCGCATGATGAATCATCTTAAACATATCGTTGTCAGGTGACTAACTAGTCAAGTGTATTAAAACATTAATAAAACTAATTTTTGTGAGTAGATGCTCAAATTCTCATTTAGAAGCCGTAGTCTCCCAAGTACTAAGTGCCTTACTTAACCGTTTGACTGATTTAGAGAGACATGAGAGCGACTTACGTGCCTGTCAGACCAACAGTGAAAAGGTAAGGCACAACTTTCTGAATGGTTAAAATATTAATAACCCCCTCACACTTGACAGCCTGTACCACTCAACTGCTTGACAGCAACACAATATGCACAAATATTATGTCGGCAAGAAAAGAAATTGGCCAAACACATTGGACCAGAAGAGTTTTTGCAGTGCAGCAATGTGGTGCTCTTGGATAAACAGGTGAGTTCTTGCAGTGTACATTATGGGAGATCTATAATCATCAATTTATTACTGACTTTCACAGAAGAAATGGGACCAACCAGCTGCTGGAAATGGATCACAGGGCGCACAGGATCCTAAAAAGACCTGCAATCTGGAAACCTATCTGGAATGGTCGTCACGTCTTCGTCTGTTTGTCTGCAATGAGATACTACAGGTGAGTTTAAAGTCTTCTAATTTACAGAAATCAAAAGAAATCTAATAACTAAAAGGTTTTACAATAAAAGTGTTCAATCATGTCGTATTGATTTTAAAAATTCATAATTTATACATACACTTTTAGTGCAGTGGAATTGAGGAGAGAAGTAGAACTGTGGAGTTGTGGAGTGGAGTGGCACAGTATTGTCTGCTGGTTGGCAATTATAATAGTGCCACAGCCATATTGGAATCACTGGAATCACCCGCCATAGCAAGACTTAAAGTAACGGTAAGTGAACTTTAATTTAAAAGAAACTTTAAAGCAAATTCTAATTGAGAATTCAATTCAAATAAGTTAACAAGCCAAGTAAACGCACACCCACACACTCCAATCGTCTTGTCCAGTATAATCATCTTTTATATGTCATACTTATATTTATGTGATTACAGTGGAGCAAATTGCAAGTGACATGTCAGCAATTGGATTGCATGCAACGACATGCCGAGGGACATGGACATTTATGGCAGAAACAGGCAATCGTCTTAAATGAGCAGCAGCAATATCTAAAGACTGATAAGCAGGCATCATTATCGAGCAGCACTGAGTCTCCATCTGTAGCAATAGCAGAAGAAGCAACAACAACAACAACTTCGACAGTGACAACGTGCTCATCATCCAGTGGACAAGACAAGTTGAATGCTGAAATTTCGTCCATTGCCAGCGGGCGTTCAATTGGCATAAAAGGCACTTCCGGTGTGAATACAATTGCAGCACCAATGGCGAACTCGTCTCAAATGATGCCTGTGGCTAGCAGCAATGAGGCAGCAACCACAACAATAACAACAGCTACAACATCAACAACTGCTGTCAAACCAAATGATTGGGTTGTTATTCCGGTGTTTGCGGATATTGTTAAATTGGCACTCGGCGAACGCGAAAATTGCTTGCATCGGTAAGTTAACTTTTCTACTCCTCTGATTCTATCTACATAACTTGAAAATAATTAAAACAAATTGGACTGTATATTGACTGGGTTTAAAACGAATGAGTGTCAGAATTTATTGGGTGTTAAAATGAAAATTTTAAATTCTTTTGTTAATTCATGAAGCATTTAATGTACTTTGCAAGCTATAAAATTAATGCATTGCTGCAGCAAAATTTACGATTATTTATTTAATAGATTATTTTAATGGCATGTCCATAAATTTATGATAATTGAGTGTGAAGTAAAACTAAAAAAAGTTCATAAATCAATTAATATTGTCATATTTATCTTCAGACTTCTGAGAAGTTTAATGTTTTTTAAATAGATATTTATTTTTAGCAACACTGCTGCATTATATAAATTGTACTGCATAACTGAGCTTAATTAGTTTTCGCCCCAGAAATCAATTCCACAAATATCTACATAAAAATTGCAAACCTCAAAATAAAATCATTCAACGTATAAAATTAAAACCGTGTAATTAAAAGACCTCTCTATATGACATCTAAAAATACTCATTTAACAGAATTTTTGCAGTAAGGTTTTGATTGTGTTTCCTCACTTGTTTTGCAGTTTACCAAATGGCCACATCGATATTAATGCCTTCGATCGTATGGCAGCTATAGTCGGTGCCTTTACCAAGCACATGCAGGCAATGAAATCGACACAGGCGCCATCTGGCGATGAGTATGCGCATTTCTGTGCCCATATGCAGCAAACTACAAAACTTGGCGATGCGGGTAAGTTCCATAACATACACCTATATACTATATGCATTTTACTAGTACTATGTCAAACTCTACACAGCGTCACACGAGTTTTTACAATTTTTGTTTTCCACTAGTTTTTGTTTTTTTTGCGAACTTTTCCTGCGCACATTTTCACATTTTTCCCAGACACTTGGTGACTTTCAGTTTTTGTTTGTTCACGGGAAACTTTAAGTGGACCGCGACCAACTGGCAGCAATTTGAAGAAGCTAGCAAAAGTTACATCCATTTGCTGTTGGGTGTGTGAAAAGTCTTTTATATGCCAGTGGGAAAAAGTAAACTTAATTATATAGTTAAGCCAATTAAAATCAAGTTAAAGAAAAAACTATTTATTTTATAAAGGAAAATTATAATTTTTAAGAATTCTTCTGCCTTTTATTTACACATTTTTGGAAATGCTGAATACCTCTGTATGTTTACTCTTCTATTTGCAGAACTTATGATGGCTTCCTTTGATTGTGAAGAACCCAATAATGCTGAAAAGCTAATGTATGATTTAAATTAATTAAAAACTGGAGTGAGTCAAATAAAACTAAATCACTCCTTTGATTTATATCAGTGTCCTGCGATAAAAGCATTTAATATTAGGATTTATATTTAGCTAAATAATAAGATGTAACATAAGAAAATAAAGTGATGCCCTGGTTGGCTAAATAATGGAACCTAATTGCTATTGATTCTACAAAGCGAATTACCTTGAAATGGTTTTTAATGTAAGTACAGCTTGTTCTGAAATACAGATGCACGATTATCTAATTAATCAATCGCAGCAATTTGCTGAACCTGTTTGCCAATTATTTGCAAATTAACATTTTCTCTTTTTAATACAATTTTTGTGATTTTTCCTCTACTGCAATTCACAAAGGATCAACTTAATTTAGCGCTAATCATTTGCAGATATTTCGACTATTCTTTCGCAACTTTTTTTATTTCATTTTTTTGCTAAAAAAGATTATAATTAATATTCCTTTTTTCTTTTGGTTTTCAAATTAAAAGCTTCCATTGTCCAGACCTCACATTATTATGGCAACCCATTTGAATGATATTCGATTTCTTTATCTCTTGCAGTTTATATTTAGTGACATCATCATATTTATAGTTGGTACAAAACTTAATAGCGTTGGCATTACAAAAGATATGACTCAAGTTATGGAAGCCTTATAAGCTCGGATTGCCTTGTCTGCGGATATCATGTACAATTATTTATGACTCTTGGCAGCTGAAAATACTCGTATAGGCAAGGTTAACCAGCAGTAAAGGCCATTTGGTCATCAGACTGTGAGGCAGTGGCATTTTCAGGCTGCTGGTTAATACTGAAAAGTTAAAAGTTACTCGGCCAGTGGGTCATAAAACGGATGAATGCATGAATGCACAGTGAGTGTAATTCATAAAAACAAACGTGTGGAGAGAACTGAAGCAATGGGGCCAAATGTGAATGTTTGCACAGTTCACTGCGTAAACACGTGCAAAAGGAGCTCAATGGCCAAACAGAAGCGTCCTTGGCCTATGTACCATTACTATGCACCATAACAAAAGTGCAATAAACAAAAGCATTTTAATATTCTGTGTGGATATAGTAAGTTTTGGAAAAAAAATGTATGTAAAATAACTCACTTAAATGCACAATAAAATAACATATGACAATAAAATTGAATTTTTTCTTAGTGTGCTATGCAGATGATGTTGCAGACACAGGTACATTAAGTCTGAAAAAAAGTAAACTAGTTTCATGTGAATCTGTTGAATAAATTCATTACACTGTCAGTTGTCACGGACAGCATTCAAACTTAAGCTTAAAAAACAGAAAAAAAAAACCTTGTCCATTTCAAGCAGGGTTAACACCCGAATAATTTAAAAAGTTGATGCCAACTCTGTGGATTTGTGCCATTCATTAGCATGCAAATTTGAAAATTTATCAGGTGTTGGTCGTCGTTCTCGTTTCACGAGAACCAGCTGTAGCGACTCGCAGGGCGAAGTTTGACACACGAATTATGCACAGGCAGGAAGAGAAAATTCCAAACTAGTTAGATGGTTAGTTGTTGGTCCAGTTTGGTTGCTGTGGCCAGAATGTTCGGCAATAATTATCTAAGCATTATTAATAGCTGCCTACACGAGATATGTAAGGTTTTAAAACTGTCCAACGGTCAAGTGCAAGCTGGGATTTACCAAAATCATAAAAGACAACATGACATAAGCCTAGTCGATGTCAGTTTTCTCCAATTAATGAAGCAGCCTAAAAGTAGACTATAGTTATAATTCTAGTAGAATTGCTCTTTCGCTAGCAATAAAAAATTAAATTTATTTACTACTTTAGAATTGATTTTAAAATTAATACAATTAAATATATTTAAATGTAAGATTTTTAGCTTAAACTGTTTTAAGGCTAATTTTAATTTAAACACTCTTCGTACATATTTATCCACAACTGTAATATTTATGACATGCACTTAAATTGAGCTGTATGAGTTATACATATATAGTTGACAATTCGTTCTCTCTAGTGCTTAATAAAGCGTTAGTTATAATGCTGGCGATGAGCTTCGTAAATAACTGCCAAAGATTTTAAGTGCAACCAAGCGTATTGACTAGAAAATTCTTTGCGTCACAAACGAACAGTGGAGTAGTCAAGTAAGTTGAGTCTCTTGACTACCAAGAAGAGGCCAGAATTCGAGTGGACATAAAACGCGTCGCTGTTTATGTGACCACCCTGTTGTTTAGCTTGTTTAAAACTAACGAAGCTATTTAAATCTTCCTTAAAAGCTAACTAACATATTCATTTCTGACATTTAATGTCTGTCAGAAAATAACACAGTTTTTTCTTTTTGCAAATATTATTGAATTAACATTTTAACACCTTGCTTGTGCTAACTAAAGCAATAAGATTATGCAAGGAATTGTGTGTGTGTGTGTGTGTGTGTGTGTGTGTGTATCCAGGCAGTGACAAGTTCATGCACGTCCACAATTATTCCAGCTGTTGCACATGTGATATGACGTGTGTGTGTGCGTGGTGCTGCAGTCTGTCAAGTGGCACTCATTAAAACGTCAATTACTCATTTGTTTATGCTTCTCAAATGCAGTTGAGAGTGCGACAAGGACTCTTGTGAATGCGTGTATTACAAACACATGAACACAAGTCGACACTCGGACGCATAAACAGCGCTAATTGGTACATCCTTCCGACAGGATGTCTGTTGTAAAGATAGTTTCCGGTCAACATGCAAGTGCTTTGTAGTTAATTGAAAACCGAAAAAAAAGAGATTGTGCTTGTGATTTGGTTGAATCTGGTTTCCTGCTAATACAATTTTTGCTGTTCAAAGGAAAAGGCAGCTAAGTAAAGATTTAACCAAATATGGCATATTATCTAAGTTTTAAAGTATCTAGCTAATAAATTAAAACTAAAGTGGAATTTAATTGGGACTAACAAGCGTAGTCCGACAACTTTACCACTAATGAAACTACAGTGCACCACAATGACAACGGCAGAAATAATAACAAAGCGTGACCAAACAATTGACAGTGCGGGCTAAATGTAAATATACCAGTAAAGCAATAATTCCCAATTGAACCAATGCGAGCTGCATTCCTAAAATTGTGTGGCTGTATTTGGTCAACATTTTGTTTGCTGATTGTGAATAGATTAAACTTTAATTAAAACTACAATAATTATTTCGATATTCTAATACAAATTATTTGGATTTTTATTAAATTTGGATTGTTCATGTTAACATTTATTGTGCGTTTAAAAGCTGTACAGTAAAAATTTCCATTTAACTTTTAATAATTGCGTATTCGCCATGTAAGATGCAGCAACATATTGGCTGTTGTCTATGATTTTTCGAAATGTGAATGTTGTGGCTTTCATTAAAACAACACGCAAATTGATTTTAAGATGTACAGCTCCATATATTCTCTTACTCAAACACTTATGGTTAATATAAAAAAGGTATAAAAATAGAGAAAAGTAAATGGCACGAGATAATATCAATTTAACTGTTGTCTGCTGTCATGACGATAGACGTAAAGAAAATATTATGAATTTCAACGAGATCTGTATGGAGAGCAATGAATGTGAATGAGTCACTTGGTTAATTGGCTGTGTCTGTGTATTTATTCTGCGGTTCCTTTGTGTTTCGGCCAATTTGAATGTGGACAATACAGCCAATATTAACAACAAAAATAAAATAATAATCAATAACAGCAGCATATTAACAAAGGACTTAAGGACTTTTTAATCTGGCGAGTGAATGCGGAATACCAATTATTTGTTTGAACTCGAAATACTCGAATACTTGTGGGGAGTGTTCATAACAACAAAACCTTTCACAGCTTGTTCACAACAAGGACATGCCGCTGTTGCGGTGTCTTTTGTTTGCATTTTAATTATTAATATAAATTTCTACATATGCGCAGCAGTATATATATCTATATGACAATGTGGTATAATTAAAATATTTTCACTCACAATTTTATTAAGAGAATTTTATAAATCTTTTCTATAAGAACTATTGAAATTCGATAAGAAATTTTATAATTTATTTGGTGCTTACCTTTAACTCTTAAACTGCTTAACAATACTACACGAAAGTGAAGTAAAATTCTCATAAATTCCCACAGAAAACACTTAAAGTGAGAATTTGGGTCAAATAGCTGAAAACTTGTGGTTTTTCTTAAGCTCAAACAAATATATGCGACATAAACTATTTTTCGATTCACCTGAAGAATTGTATAGAATTGTATAGTAATGTATATACAAACTACAAATATTTACATTGACATTGTTAAATAAGTGCAAAAGGTCATAAAATAAACTCTTATTTTGCATATATCGTTAACCAAAATGCCTTGGCTGCTTTTCTAATTAAAGTGAATAATGCACAGAGCTGCACAAATCAATGAATGTTTAATCAATCATTCCATTTCACTCTGTCTGTTTGCAATTAGATTATTCGCAAATTAAGCACTTTTTGTTCTGATTGGCTTGCGCCATTATTGAGATTTTTCTTTTGTTGGGTACTTTTTTTTACGCAAATCACAAAGGATTGAATTAAAATTCTGCGTTAATCAAGCGTAGGAATCCTTGTGCACTTTACAATTAAACGCTGAATTTATTTTCAATACGGTTGGAGTGTGTTTAACCAATTTAAAAAGAAAGAGAATATATATTTTAAATGGCACTAAATGTAGATAAGGAATCATTTGTATTCTTTACGTAATTTCCAAATGTTACAGCTTAACTTTTCTAATTTATTTGTCCTTCCAATGAAAAACTTTTTAAGTGCAAACCATTTAATGGCAAATTTTTAGGAATATTGTTCTTTTGCTAACAGGCTAAACTATTGCTTTTGTTTTTAATTGAGCTCTCTGCAGAATGTTGCAACTTAAATTAAATACAAATTGCTTATATTTAACTTAATACTTATTCAATATGTGTATTATACGTGCAAAACTGAATTATTGAGGTTTGACCTGTAATTGTATGCAGATACTCAAATCAAAATATCTAATTACAGAATATGTAATTACGTCAGTTTTGTTAATGTAAATTGTAAATTGGTGCGACAATGATAATTGGCTGTATAATTTGTTTTTGGGCTGGGCTATTTACATTGATATCGCCCAAACATTTTAATTAAAACTATTTAATTACATTTGAGCAGAAAATTATTTGGCAATAAAATATTTTCAAAGCATGATAGCTTTCGTTCAATTTTCAAGGGATTTTCGATCTTGTTTCAGTAATATGCATAAGCATATTATGTTCCAATTATTATAGGCTAACCCATCACCAATTTATAAGTTAGAATTAATTTAAAATTTTTATTTTAGTCTCGCTGCGTACCATATTCAAATTATTTTTGCTGAGTGCCAAACGTTTGTGAAAAGTTCCACATATTATTTCTATTTGGTACGATTGGGGGTGACTATCGTTTTGGGGTTTAAATTTGTCGAGCATTCGAGCAATCTGCAAACATAAGTACAACATACAACATTATCCTGCCCTGCAGACATCTATTTAATCCTGCTTGGCTCTTACAACCATTTTAATCCACATGCAAGGACTTTGAACTAGGGCAACGTCAGGGCATAACAGTAAATGCAAAGAAACTAAACGATGTCCAACACTGGACGACCAGGATAACTGTGTGATTTTCGTCAGCTTGTGTCCCCATAAACGGAACGTAAACATTTTTATGACTTTTGCCCCTTTTTAACACAGGAAGCAAACGTAACATTTTTTTATTCTTCGAATTAGAGCGGTGGCAAAAGTGTTGAAATTATAGTGCTTCAAAAAAATTTGATAAGAAAAATGTATTTTAACAAATATTAAACTTATCATGTTACTAGCATGTCGAGCTTCGAATTAAATTTACCAAAATTTAAAACAAAATTATAAAAGCTATGTTATGTTATGATTAAAATTTGCATAAACTTACATAATAATTGTAATTACTTCTTAACAACAGTGTCATATAAATGTAAAGAGATGGAAGTGTTATATCAGCTCACTTGAAAAATAAAATCCTCATAACTTTTAATAAGTTGAACAATAGACTTGTATTGTTACTACTTGCTAACATTTTCATACACATGCTGGGGGAATTATGATGGAAATGTTATATAATATTGTTTACGTTATTTTATGCTCGGTTAAACTGAAAAGCGACCATTGAAGTGATATCCAAGTTGTTTGTCCACTTGATTGAAAAGGACACTCGTGCGTACGGTGCACACACACACACAAACACATACATACTGTCAGTTGTTTGGAAAAACAACCCATACAAAATGGACACAAAATCTCCGTGATGCGTGCTACACAATATTTGACATTTTTGTTCTGCTTTCAAGGATGCCATGCTGGTGGTCCCGACACGTGTTTGATATTATTATTCAACATTGTGTAGGCTCTTCAGTTTCATCTTCCCTCGATTATTTATTTTTATCACGTACAATGGCGCCCAATAACCTCAAATGGATTCCATTGAGACTTCATGTAAACAAAAAGTTCGAATATATACTTAAAATTTATGAACCTGCAAAGTGGCAAATTTAAATTTGTACATTTGTGAAATGTGCTAGAAGAGCGTTTGCTTCCGGGAAGTTCACTTAGTCTACTTAATTTATGCAATGCGCTCATTTTATTGTATTTCAATTAATAACGCAACATTTTAAAATTGCAATTCAAATATCACAAATATTAGGAAAATCAACAGATGTACAACTAATTTTACTACAAGCCACAACAAATAATTTGAAGTTGTGTATAGGAAAATTGTTGCTCTTGTATATTGGTAATAAATACTATATACAAATTAACCAACAGTTGTGTATATTGTAAAACAAATTGGCATTAAAAATGTAAACACTACTACAACAATGGCCTGAAAGTCTACTCTATACCATATGTAAATTTAATGTGACTTTTGTGTTAAGCGTTGATAAATATTTCAATTGGAAATTCCTGTGACAATGCAAAAGCAAATGTTGTTTATATTGCATCGTTTTTACCAACATCTCTTTACTTATTCAACTCGTTTTTGGCATTTACAAAATGCTTTTAGCTGATGCGAATGGCATGAGAATTATCTCTGTTCTCGCTAGAGACTCCCGACGAATAGTTTCAGTAGGCACTATTCATGAACAAGTGTGTGTGTGTAAAATATGTGCCAGCTCATGCATTTTGGACTAACAAAAGTTGCAGCAGACAGGGCCAAAGTTTATTGCTGGGGGAGAGCTTTATGCATTGTTAACTCCATCGGGCTATATTGACGTGTAGTGTAAATTTATAATTGTATATATTTTAAAGTTTCAAATTTTTACACTAAATTGATTCTCTCTATTTAGTCCTGTCTTTTTTGGGAGCGTAAATTACTCAATAATCTAATTAAAAACTTAACAAGTCAATTCAACACCATAATACTGATAGCAACTAGAACTATAGCTCTGAAAATGAAATGAATACATAGATATTTATTTATACAAATACTCCATTTAACTTGATAGTAAAGTTTTGGTGACTAAGTTTACATTTCACATTGAAAACTTCAGGTTTTTGGCCAAACTTTTCTTTGTTATGAGAACAGTTTTCCGTTTAAAGACGCAAAGCACAACTAAATTCAAAGTTGTAGTCTTCTCATCTAGAAGTTTGTACTACTATTGATATTGTTTAACAAAATTGAATTTGGTTAGAAGACTCTGACTCTGACCAAAGACAATATTTAGTCAATTTGTATGTTTAATAGTTTTTCCTTTTTAAACTATGTATATTTTGTAGAAATGCGGAAATAAAGTAAACAAATACTTAAGCTTTCAAGCAAAATTATCGTACGGTAGCTTCCCATTTGATTTGGCTAAAACGTTAACGGGTTCTTAATTGGGCCAACAGACACAATCAAGTTGCATAAACGATATGCGCATCGTGTACAGTGTTGACTCTGCAAAAGTGCATTCCTGACACGTAGTATTAATGGAAATTTTAATTCAATCCTTTTGGGTTTAAGGATTCATTTGGTACGTTTGACATGGACTGCGCATGGCTGACCTGTACCCCGGCAGAGGGTACATGGTACAGTGGACACCGACGTGCCTACGACAAAGTTCACCTGCAGGCAGACGTGCCTTTTAAATCTATATATGTGCTTTGTAGGTTGCTCCTATTTTAATGTCTGTCTGATTAAGCAATTTTAATGAAGCTGCTTGTCTTCCATTTATTTGTTCACTTGTATAGCTGAAATGTGATTAATTAATCTGTTGCAGTTATAAAATTAGAGCTAACATAACTAATTAAGCACATTAATTATAAAGCTGTGTTTCTAATCCATCTCAATTTCTTTAGGTTTTCAGCTGACCACAAATTCTGAGCGTGGCCAAATTAGCTACATCTGGAGGGACGCAGTTCTGCAGTTGTTTTTAAAGGCGTCGCACATTAGCTCTATTAAATTAACGTTAATCTCGCAATTTGTTTACAACGAATAAATTATTTTAGCACTTACATTTGCAAGTCCTTCTCCCCAGTCTGAGTTTGTTTCTATGTCTCGCCAGTTTTGCAAAGTAGTTTATGGGTTTTTTGGTTGGTTTTCCGCTCTTGTGGCTTTTACTGCTCTCAACGCGTCTGGCAACTGTCCAGCAACTCTAAATGTTGGCAACTGATTTCCGCTTAAATGTATTTTGCACAAAAACAACACAAAACTGTTTAAATTGTAGCATAGCATTCAAAAAAAAAAAAAAAAGATAAAACTAATAAATAATTTGTGGTTTGCAAATTGCATTTTATTGCCAGTAGTAAAGTGTTTCATACTCGAATATAGTTATCAATATTTTACTAATGCATTTATAGATAAGTATGCAATATTAATGCATTTTGAATGGAAAATAATTCAAATGGTAACCAATTTTATTAGTATGAAAGTCACATTGCAATTGTTTTAATTTAAATGTACTATGTTTTGTGTTTGTTTGTTTGGCAACACATAGATATAAAATTAAAAACTATTTTCATACGCATTCCAAAACTTTAAGTAAACAATGCTTCGGTACTCTCTCTGGCAGTAAATGTGTAATTAATTTTTCATTTCCATATGAATGTAGGTTTTGCCAATATATTTTGTTGTTTATCTTAACAACCGGTTATTTAGTGCTCAGTTAAATACCGCTATGCAAACAAGCAAACACATTTGTGCATTAATAAAAGCCACAATGCAAACAAAAATATTTGCCAAAATGTAGCATACAAAATCGCCCAAAACTACATATTACTAAAAGATAAATGAAAAATAGTTTAGCTTTAATAACTATATGCAATTAGCTCTAAATTATAAATTACATTCCTAAATATTTTTAATTAATGAGGGTCTTAGGAAACTGTTGGGTAGAATATCTGCTAATTAAGCTTGTAAATTGTTGTTAAAAAAAAAACTACAAAGCAAGCTGTCTGTCTGTGTTCTGTTTACAATTTGCATATTATTAGAAATGTGAAAAAAAATAAAAAGCAATGCCAACAGCTGTGACTACAAAGTTTTGCTGTTCATCAGAATGAAAACCATTCATTCAAAGTGTCATAGTTTTTATCACATCAGCATGTTTAAAGTTTTACATATAGAAAATGTTTTCCAAAAAACAGAGGAATAACTGAGACATGTTTTGGATGATATTAATAAACATTTTGTAAAACAAACTAATAGTTTTAAGACTAAAAAATATGCTAAAATATACTTTAATTAAATTTTTATATGTTTTAAAGTTTGCTTAAAAAAAGTTTGGTACTTAGGCACATAATACCCTTTATAAACTGCCAATATAAAGTATTTTTTATATCAGCATTTTTTACGCATTTGCGTGTCTCATTTCAAATTCTGTTGTATTTATGCGTTTTTACATGTTAACTTATGTACGACAGTGTTGGACGTACAAATTCCGATCGATTGTTGACATTTATAAGCCACACATGTCGCAAATACTCTCAAAAAGCTAGCGTCAACTGCGCGTTTTTATCCGGCTAATATGTTTAAATAAATTTAATATATTCGCTGTTGATGCCTGCTGAATTTAATTTTTCAACTAATTGGAATATATTTTAAGCCTTTACACTTATTAACTCAACTTGTTATGTTCAATTTGTGCCAATTCTCGATTGAGTTCTCAACAAAAATGACTGTTATGAGTCGTATCGTGTGAAGGCATAACAATTGTAGGAACACCGAGGCAGCTAAACTGTTAAACATTATTGTTTTTCATGGCTTACGACGAGTATAATTTCTCACTCCTAGATCTAGCTATAGTCTACCCACAGTTGGTGTCAGTTAGCCATCATGTTTGGGCTCTAATGAAACAACGCGTTGCGTTCCATGCAAACAAATAGTATCAACAGTGCAGTTACAGTGGCTTTTTGGTCAACTGCATTTCGTGTTGGCCACAAAATTGCATTTGCTTTTGGCAAAGAATTTACGCGTCCCACACAGACAAAAAAAAACCATGTGATAAATGAACATTTCGCACGCACTGTAGTCGAGCTAACAGTTTTAATTAAATTCTACTCGAATTATTGTGTGAGTTATTTAAAACAAAAAAACAAAAAACTTCTTTAGCGATTTTGTGATTATTTATTGCTATTTTCCCCAATGTCATTCAAACACTGACTTTTAATTTGTTCTTTGAGTATTTTCTATAAGCCACACATGGTAGGTTAAAGTTTGTATTTGTTTGTGTCACAAAGGTTAAACTGTAACAACTGGCAAATGTACACTTAATCTTCGAACCCGATTTGCTTTGACTTTGTCGATGACTTTCACTCCTGAGTATCATTTGTACTGCCTAATTTGGCGTGTAACCAATGTCATTAGGCATTGGCATTGCTTTTGGGGTCTTTGGATTAATTTATCTGGGGGAAAATAACCACTTCAAATGGAATGTATTAAATGGAATTAAATAGAATTGTGTGTAGCTGAAGGGAGTGTAAATGAAGGGTCGAAACTACTCACGTGTCTCAACGAAATCCACTTTTATTGCAGTTGTGGGTTCGGGAACTTTAAGGTAATACACCGATTGTGTTCACACATTGTAAATGCTGTTGGCTTAGAGTCCTTTTGTAAGATTCGCAGAGACAGTAGTTGAAAAATATACAAAGGTCTATTAAGTTCATTACAAATTGTATATAAAATTGTTTAACATAAATAATTCAATAAGTGACTTGTAGTTTTGTGACTAACTAACGTACTTTCAAATAAATTAGCAGTAATTAACAGTAATTTTCGTATAACTTACTTTACGATTTCGTAAATATATTCAGCTTATTAATATTTATAACTGTCCACTGATGTTTTCAAGGTAATTTATAAGCATTTCCCTTATGAATCTATAGTTAAGCATTCAATATACCTTAATACCTGTTTGTGGTTGTAAGCTGTAATCTGTAATCTGATTGCCGACGTGATTAACGTTGTTGTGTACTCGCCAGCTGTGACGATAAACAGAATCGAGTTGAGCTATGCGTTAATTAACTTTCAATTATGCTGCAAATTTCAAATTGAATGTCACTCAGCTAACTGACTGACTATCTGACTGATATTGAGGCAGAAACCTGGCTAACTAAAGGAGCTGAATTTACTGCCTTTTGGTTTTCATTTTCAATGGTTTCCCCCCGTACTCAACTCTACTCGCACGCGTAGTCGTATGTTGTAGTTCTGACAAACTGGCGCCGTTCTGCTCTTTTGCTGCAGTTTTGCCAGCCTTTATCCTTTATGCAATTTGTCTTACACACACACACACACACTCACACACCGTCTTTTTGTTGCCTTTTTTTACGAGCCACGACTCTCGAGTCTCAAGTCTGGCACTTTGAGTGGCTGGCGGTTATAAGATACGCTCGTCCTCGCGTCTTCGCCTGCATTTTAAGTCGCACACTTTGTATGTTCACTGTACATGTGATGGCTCTTAAAGTTGTGCACCAAACCCAACTGTAAAGTCTTAAGTCTGCCAGAGATGCATGCATATTAAATTGAACAAATTTTACTCTCTGTAGCACATTGCACCAGTCCACGCAAATTATTCCCATTTGTGCTGCTCACATAATGATAATGTGCTTATGATTATTGGGCCGTCGGGTGCGTTTGGCAGATGCATTATCATTTTACGGCCTTTGTGTATCAGGCACTTCTGTTTGTTTAGACAAACAATGGAGGCGCGAATATTATGTATTATACTACTGTATGAGATTAACATATAGGATCTAAGTTTGCATTCAACGACAATTGGGTGAAAATAGTATAATATATACTTTTAGCAATAACAAACACCTGACAACTGTAAATAAATGAAAGTTCTAGCATTGCAAGCAACTTCTATTAAATTAAATAATTATCTAAGAAGTTGCATAACTTTGTCGAGTCCTCCACTTAAGTTAGAGTATATATTCTAACTGCGCTTGCAAAACTTTAACTTTTTGTATTTATTTCTCCAACAGCTGCTCGAAACTGAAGTTCCAACTAACTAACTATATTGTGCTATTTGATATGACATTAACAAAGTGAAAACAACTGCCGTTTGTCGTCATAAAACTAAACTTTAATTACATTCAACAATTGTTCATGCAAAGAATGTCAAAAATAGTTCCCTCTGCTAATGAAAATAAAGTCACTTTTCATGCTTGGTTTCGAATCTTACATAATTTAATTATTATGTCTGTCTGATTTACATAATTTAAAAATATGAATTATATTTTATGGCTTTTTTATAATAACACTTAACAATTGTTGAACAGCATAAAAATTGAATTTTAAGTAGTGAGAGTCCACTATTTGTTTAACTAATTATTTATTGTATAAAAATAAGTTGTTTGTTGACATTTATGTACATATATGCACTTTAATAAATGTTCACTGTTCTGTGTTTTGAATTAATGTGGTTCGTTCGTGTGTTTGACATGGCGTATACGTTATGCGCAGCACACAACACAGTGTCTGACACTGCTGTCCAGCACTCAAGAACGCCTAATGAACTTTCTGGCTCAGTGCGTGTGATTAAAGTGCACTAAAAGCATTACTTTGTGCTTTAGCTGTGAAGGGTTTTCAGTTGGCTGCAGTTCAGTTGAATGGCTGCAAAAAGTATCTTTGAATCAGCTGCTTGATTTAGAGAATGAGCAAGAAAATAACAAAAAATGATACAGACATTGAGCATCACGTATATTGAGTGCAGCGTGGTGGTCTAGAAATGGAACAACATGATACGTGCTTATTTGGGACCGTTCCCCTCAAGGGCCCTAGCTGGTCAAAACACACACATATGCTTGAAAGCAGAATCATTAAGACATCGCGGCAGAAGTTGAAGAAAGTTAAGTTGATACCACTGAAAGTCTGTAGGGGTTGCCACAAAGCCATCATTCATGATTGCCACACCACACACGTACTTTATCCCAAAAGAAGCACAACAGAAAAAATGTTGCATACTTTTATGCGATCGTCGAATCCCTCAAGGCTTAATATAATTGAATTCTGTTGTAAGTTTCCTTAAAATTCTATTGCATTTTAAAGAAATTTTTTTGCAGCTGCATTGTAACATTGGAGTATGTATTTTGTATAAATAAATAAATTCGACGCGACAGTTCAGATACTTTAACGATTGACTATTGTTGACTATCAGCAGAAGTAAAGCAAACCTAATTAAAACCCACATTTTATAGTAATTATTACTAAACGACAAAAACAACATTACTTTAAATACATTAAACTGTATAAAAATTAAGTGCAAAAATTCATAGAAAAGTTCATTGTGTACTTTTCATAATTGTGTATGCAGTTTTAAAACCTAATTAAGTTTCCATCGTTTTAAGTCAATATAGTAGAGGGTAAGGGACACATGTCAATTAAGACAGCGTTCCATGTATAAAACAATTTAATTATTTAATTTGCATATTTATAAAGCATTGCTATTTTAATTATTACAGTTTTTAACTTGACACAAAATTGTTGGAATTTCTTTACCGAACTGAACTTTAAATTATATTTATTATTTATTATAAAGACAATAGATACTAAATATTTTATTGTTGTGGCATTAAATACGATACTAAATTATATTAAATAAGCTTGTGACAAGTGAGCATTCATTGTAAGTCTGAAAAAAACATATGTATATACGCAGACAGAATATATAATTATGCTGTAAAAAAACCAACCACAAACGCAAAAACAAATAATTTAAAAAATAGAAGGACGCTTGAAATACATTTAAAATATAGAACAGGATACGCTACACTCAAATGATACAATAAAAGCTTGCTTTTTGTTATTGTTTTGAATTTGTGAAGTTTTTGTGACGTGCTTCAATTAAGAGCGATATTCATGCATTTTAATCGAGCGTATGATTTCTAGCTAAAAGACAAACAAAACTGACAAATACCCTGTATTTAATCATTCACAGAGCTAACTAATTACAAATGTGAGTGAGGGTATAAAATAAGCGGTATTGGAATAAGCACATTTCAAACTCAATGAAGTGTATGAGTAGTGACAATTTCAATCTGAATGTGTCTGTTTGCCTTTTCATTTGCTGTCTTATTTTTCCTGCCATCCACAATTTCGTCACAAATAAAAATACATTTCTTTTCGACTACTTTTCTTGATATGTATTTTAGCTTTTGTTTGTGCAAAATAAAATCACACAAACTCACCCGACTCGGACGTTATTTCCGTTTGATTTTTTGAAAATACTTATTTGGTTGTGTGTTGACAGTAATTAAGATAGGAATATGCAGATCAATTTGTTAGAATAGTTCCAAATTTATAAAGATTATTTTTTATTTAAATGTTTATTTGATTAAGAGAAACATAAATAAATTCTACCAGTTATTTTCATGTTAATGTATTTATAAAATTTTAATATGGTTTTTAAATGTCATTGCTAAAACAGCTGAATATTTTAACCTGTTTGGTAATAGAAGAATTTTTAGAAAAGTGACACCTAAAAGTATGCTGCAAACTTTTTTTATGTTTTACTTCTAACTTAATCGTCTTTTATTTACACTAAGATTTTATGATACAAATTTTCATGACACTAATGCCAATGGTTTTATTAAAAGATATTAATATTAACTAAACTGAGTCTAGTTTAATTGGTTTCTTACTCACAAACTTTTGCTTTAATCTTCAAAATTTTCTTCAATTAGTACATATTAAGTGAAATTAGTTTGATGATCTACGGAAATTGTTAGAAGTTATTAACTGAGTAACTATACTACTGAATGATTACTACTAACTTTAACAGCTAACTAACTCAAACAGAATCCCAGAACAGAAATAAATAAATGCATTTTATGCTGGGAATAAGATGAGCCTATCGTCCCTGACTCACAGGTAACAGGTGACCACAGCTTCGGTCATGTGCACATATTTCCGCAACTGTCAGCTAGTTGTCACAGGATACAACTAGCTACTGTCCTATCTACAGGTATAAATCATTGAACAAACTCCCCCAACTGTTGGTCGTTACTCAACACTAGTCGACGAGGTGCCAATGAGTTGCTGAAATTTTGTGGAGAACCTTCGGTCTTTTATTGTCTGGCTGAGAGTCTTTTGTTTCTAATGTTGCGGATGTGGTTTGGTCTAGAGAGGTGCTTAAGAATTAATTAGTTACAATTGCAGACAATTGCAGTATTAAGATACTGTTAGCAGGTATTTAAACAATGGTTGTAGACGATTAAGTCTGCTGCCAAGTAAAGACTTTAAAAATATTATTCAATTTATATAAACATGTATACGTACATTTAATCATAAATCAGTTTTATATCTGCAGTATCCAAATAACTTTCCTGCTTAATTCCAGCTGCTGCCAACTATCAACAAGTCGTTTCAGAACGTTGTCCACAAATGCAAATGAAGATCGCGGTCAACTAAATTGCTTTTAATTATGCAGAGAAACGTCAAGCTGTTCTTTTGGGAGTCAACCTTATGCTTGTTGACACCAACGGAGGCAGAAAACTGAAGCTAAAGCTGAATAGAGAAAGCGAAACACCAATGAACACTGTATGGGAAAGTGGACACAAATTTGATTGATGGAGTAATTGCAGACACTTTACAATGTAAACCAATGCAATGATGTTGACAAAAAATTATCGATGTTATAACTGTACGGTTTTTTAGCATTGCGAACTGACCTTCAACTCATATCGCTGGGGTAATCGACTTGATGGCACTCAGTAAGTGCATATTCACACGGGTCCCGAACTCAGATTATTCGCATTATCTCTGCTGATAAATTGGATTGTATTGTACAATTTAGTATATTTTAAACGCTCGACTTGCAGCCAGATTAGTATGTCAAATTCATTGAAAGTGAAATCAATCATAATGAAAAATACTTTAATTTTGCTGCTTATATCAATGATTTTCGTGCTAGAAACTAAGGCGGTGAGTTTGCTATAAAGATATTTTTGAAAGTGATATAAAGTGCATTATTTCAATCTAATAGAATTGTGCTGAGATGAAACGACTGGAATCGAACTGTGGCAATTATTGTTTCACAATTGTTAAAACTGTATTGGATCATACCAATGCATTGCAAAGCCAAATCATGGAATGTAGAAATCAATCTGAATCTTCAAACAAACTTCAGAATTTCGAGAACATAATGCAAGGAAAACTAGATGCTTACGAAAAATGGACTGAGCAAAAGCTGGACGATCTTCGAGGAATGATTACTGGCAATTTTAAAGCAAACAGAGTGCAATGATAGGCAAAGTGGTGACTTAATAGAAAAATACCAGGAAATTAGAGAACAGATCGAAAACATTGAACATAATTGGGCTAAAAAACTAGAGTCCACACTAACTAAATTTGAGAACATTAATAGACAGATGCAGGGCAAGATTGATGAACTCGATAGAAAAATAGTTGAAAAGAACAATACTTTAAAAGAAAAGAAAAAAGCAAACAAAATTATAGTTAGTAAACCATTTACACAAATCGGATCAAAATTTTATTATATTGAGAAAACTGAAAAGGTTAACTGGTATACCGCTTTGCATAAATGTATGAATTATGGAGGACATTTGGCGAGTATTCAAAATTTATCGGAGTTCTCGGGATTAGTATCAAATTTGAAGGGTCATACTAACTATTGGATTGACATTAATGATTTAAGTATAGAGGGAACATTTCAATCGGCAACCACAGGCGAAAGGGCAAAATTTTTACATTTTCATAGAAATGAACCCAACAATGGTTGGAATAAGGAGCACTGTGGAGAGCTATGGTATAAAGATAATTTACACTTAATGAATGACAGGGGTTGTGCTGATAAAAATGTCTTTATCTGTGAGTCTGAAAATGTCCAAAAATAAATGTAATCAATAATCAAAAACCAAAAACTATACTTGAATTACCCTGGAATCGAATTTGATAGTTGATAAAGATAGACAATATTCATATTGAAAGCAAAATATCTTATGTTCAATAAAAGTTTTGCATTTCTACAAATTATTATATTTATGGAACTACTTTTATTTTCCACTCAATATGTACATACATACATATGTTATGTCTCACTTGCCCACATCCATTTGCTTACATTCTGTCATTACAGTCTCTCTCTATGTGTAGCTCTCGCTGCTCTTACGTATAATACTGATATGAAATTTGTTTACTTATATTTTTAAAGTGCTTCATGAAGTTAGTGTTTGGAAATTATTGAGCTAGAGCGGTTTACTGTATAGAAATGAAAATCATTTTAAGTGCTATTGTTTTGTTTGTTCTCGTTGTACAAGTGATAACAGACGTGAGTTCAGCATCTTTTTATTCAATATGCAATTGTCAGAAATTGTGTGTTCTTTTCATGGCAGAGTTGCCGAGCCTCCAGGGAGCTTGAACAAATCTGTGGAAAATACTGCTTTCAAACCGTAAAACCCATTTTGGATCATGTCAAGAGTTTGCAAACTCAGGTTGATGAGCTATCAAGGTTGCGCGATGCTAACAACAGGACTCCTAGGAAACCATTAACGCAAATCGAATCAAATTATTATTATATTGAGCATGCTGCAAAAGTTAACTGGTATGTCGCGTTTCATAAATGTCTTGAATATTATTAAAAATTTATCGGAGTTCTCAGGACTTACAGCTATTTTATCAAAGGACAATTATTGGATTGACATTAATGATCTAGGCACGCAAAATGAGTTTTATTCGGCAACTACAGGAGATCGGTCAGTTTATGTAAATTGGCATGATAGTGAGCCCAGCAATATGCATGGTAATGAGGATTGTGTAGAAATAAAGTTTCATAATAATATACATAAAATGAATGATTTAACATGTTGGATTAAACGGTCGTTTATCTGTCAGTTTGACATTGTAAACTAAAGACAAAAACCACAAAACAAAAAAATAGAAAAAACATTAAGCACATTGTACTCAAATTTAATTATTAAAAACAAACACCAAATATAGGGATTTGTTAAATATAGAACAATTTGAAATTTTTCAATAAAAGTTTAATCACTTTTAGTGTACACTTAAAGTGTAGCATGCATTAGATATTTGCTTTGATTTCATGGCTGAACATCCATTGAATATGTAAGCATAAGATAAAATTGTTCTTCATTTACAGCCACCTTTAATGCTGGGTTTCTTTTGGGGAGCTAACGACAAAGACTCTTTGGCCCGTCAAAGATTATCAGCACCACTTCAAATTATTGTGATGGCCATGTTTTTGTCTTCGCCAAATTACAAGTCGTCCTTGAACATCAAAACAAAGCAAAGTACTATGGCATAGCTTGCAAAATAAGAATGGTAATGGGTATGAGGATGGGGATGGTGATGGGGATGGTGATGGGGATGGGAATGAGCTTGGGGATGGGAATGAGGTTGGGGAGTGGTATTTAAATGGGGTTTCCCCGAATCTGAAACAAAGGCAGCGTTTATCAATTTGGTGTTTGCCTTTTCACTTGCGGGTTTTTATCTTCACTTGCCACGCTGAGCGTTTTGCTTAGCTTTATGGTCAATTTTATTCTTTGCTTTTCTTTTTCCGTACTCTCTTTCTTCTTCTTTTTGCTTTGCACTGTGCAACACTTACGTTCAAAATATTTTCCATTTTCCCACTGATGCTATCTTTTCGTTACGTTTTGCATCAATTGTGAAGCTTTCGTTGTGTCAGATCTTAAATCAATTTCCTTCACAACTTCCTTTCAATTTGAGCTTAACCAATGTCAAAGCTTGTTTATTTGTTACTTAAATTAACTAATTTCCTGAAGGTTTGTTTAGTTAAATTATAAATAAACAAATAAATTTCTTGTTATTTACTTTAAACTTTTGGCGAAAACAATTTATTAACTGCAAATGTTCTTGGTTTTCCCCAGTACTTTAATTTGAGATAAACAACAATTTTAATTTAAATTTCTTTATTTATTCACATAAACTTAACATAAATTTTTGTTTTTATGAGCCCACATGAGTATTTTCAACATGTATTTAAGATGATTATAATATGTTAGCATAGGCAGGAACAAGACTTTAAATATAAATTTCAAATGCTAAAACAAATGCATAAATGTGTTGACAACTTAAGTGTGTCACACACACACATCTTGATTATTTTAATAATATATTATTCCACCACTCTCTCAAGTCGACCTTTCACCCTCTCCAGTGAGACTCTGACAACCTTCAGACAGAAATATGTTTGTATTTAGCGCACATAACTTATGTAAATATGATGCTAAAAAAAAGGACTTTTTTAACATTCTCAGAAAATAATTTAATGACGGCTTAAAAAGTAAAGGATAAAGTGCATTTTAAATGTAATATGTGCAGCCGCATAGAAAATTAAATTAGACTCGTCTAAAATGCTTTACAAATTAAAAAGCAGTGATTTTTAATTACAATTTAAAATTTTGGTGGCTAAAAGTTTTAAAAAACTTTAGTTTTCACAACAAAATTCAGAAAATCGCTAGATTTTTCAACATGTATTCGCTTTTGCTGCATTAATAAAATTAAATTGATCCAGAGCAATAAATTATTTATCCCCCAATGTTGATATACGTAATACAAATCAAAAGGGCTAAATAGCATTTAGAATTATAGCACGTTCACCGAGTGTATACGTGATGCGGTTATTTAAACAAATTTGAAATCACACCATTTTTGGGTCACATAAAACAGCAACTATCTACAGTCTGTTACTTTCGGGCATACTCTCATAAATATTATATTGGATTTTTCAGTCACATTTATCTCGTGTATAGCTAAAACTATAACAAATCGCACATAAACTGGCAGTCTAATAAATTATTTACTTTCGGTTGTCTGCAGCCCTTGATTAAAGTGTAATTTGACTACACATTTTTTGTTCCTTTTCGTTTTTGATATCGTGTTTTCAGTCTAGTTTTAATAAAAATATTATTTTGATTTATTTTAAGAAGCGATGCAATCATAAATTCTAATAAAAATTTAATAATAAATTACAGACAAGACATTCTATAAATGCAATATAAATTTTGTAGGTAAATTGTTTTTTAAAATCCAAGCTTCGCCAAATTTATTTCGCAATCAAAACAAGTCCCTTTGTTTGTCTATTGACTACTGATTTTCATTTGATTTCCAGAGAAATAACTTAAACTCCATTGAATACAACACAAAGGCACACTTACTCGTATATACATAGGACGTCCGTCTCCTGGCTACTTACAGAATCTCTTTGAGTCCAGGTCATGTGAATCAGTTGAAAATTTCAGCACACAGTACAAAAGAGAAAGAATGCGTGTGGCATATTTCATAGTTTTACCAAAGAGAAAAGCCAGAGAAAATTTTCTGTGCCGACAAATGCAAAGAAGATAAACTTGTCTGACCTGATGCTTACTCAACTTGCCAACTCACAAACAAGTTCTGCACTGCATCTGCAGTTCACAAATAAGCATAGGTAACTCAATTTCAAGTACGTTCAACTAAAGCAAATACCTACCAAGCCAAAGTCTGCAGTGGGGTAATTCTAAGAAAAAAGAAAAGTTTAGTCTACCTCATCCCTTGGTAATATTCCCTGTGTGCAGAGCGCACTTGGAACTGCTCCTAATCTGCGATTTTACTGCAGACTGCTAAGAGCTTACTCTCGATTTCTCTGAACCTGTCTTGCACAAGCAATTTACAATCGTATACACTCTGTACAGGATATTAAAATTAATAAATCTTTACTTGTAACTCATTCTTTGTGTTATTTAATACAGTCTGCTAGGGTATTAAGTAGTTGGCAACTATTGAACATTAACCAATTGTACTGTTTAACTACGCCCCATATAAACTCTACCTTCAGGCAAACAAGAAAGTTGGCATTAACTGACAGATAAACAAGTAAATTGACAGCATAATACAAATACCGTAGAATGGACAGATAATAAAGTGAAGCCACCTGCTGGCAGCTGTTGCTGCAGCTGCTTTATCCAGTCTAGGATACTGTGACAGGGATCTTTAAGGCAATTGCTGTCCATCATGCAGCTGGCATTTATTATAAAGATTTATATATATTTTATTAAAACAGTATTTAAATTTAAATAATTGCACTATCTTTTGAGTTAAGGCTAACACTTAACTTAATTTTGGGCTAAATTTGTCAAACGTACACCTTGGCAACATTTTCTATGTCATTTGTGCACCAAAACGAGTTCAAAACTCATTAAAATCTAAAAAGTCAGACAGCAACCATAGAATTGCGTATGCGACGTAAAATATGTTTCATACTTGTGCCCAAATAGCGACTATAAATTTCTACATTTGCCAAAAAGTGTAAATTTGACACAAATACGGCATGCTAATTAAGTCGTTGCGTTAATTACATGCCGACATTTAAATGTCTTTTAACGTTTAACAAAATTAGCAACTAAGCATCGTGTTGTCAACTGTCAGACCAAGAGTTAGAAAGTAACAATATATATATATATACATATACAAATAGAAACTTGTAAATGGCACTGGCAACAAGTTTTCCAGAACAAGAAAACTTTTACGACAAGCACATCAAGTAGCCGACTAGTCGGACAGCTTGAAATACTTTTCAGAGCAACATAAATATGGCAATAATCAATTGGTTGAGTCCAGCAGGGGACTCACACAAGTCAAGGATAGCTTTAACCACATCCTTAGCTTTTCGGTAACTCTTGTTTCGCATTCAGTTGATATGCATTCAAGTGTGCTAATAGCACAGTTCTAATTGGAGTCAAGGTAAACTGTGCGTAACCAAGACTACTTGACAGCTCGAACTTAATTGGACCCAGTTAGAAACAGGCTCTAAATGCTCTACACCTCAAGTATGAATGTGTGTGTGTGTGTAAATTTGTGTGTTATTGGGTCACACTCGAAAGGTGGCTAAAGTTTGCTAATTCCCTTTGTTATTTTTTGCACTTCTCCACAGAAATATTTTGAAGCTGTTCAGCTTAGTGTTGACGATATAGCAATTTAAAGTGCTTTTCCCATAAAAGTACCCACATTTCAAAAGCCTTTCAGCAACCATTGTTTTTATTAAAATTGATGATGCGTTCGCTTTCAGGCTGCTAGTTTGTTAGTGTTAGTTTTGCCATAAATCTGCGTTGTCAGCTTCGGTGACAAAGCATCGAAAAGTTTGATAATAAAACAAAAAGCAAAGTCGTAGATACATCCAAAATAGTAACAGTTTGTTTTAAAAATTACATATTTAGTTTATAAACTAAATTTTATTAAATGTCAAATTATCAATAATATTTTTAAAATAATGTAATGTGAACTTAAATTTAATTTAATAAAACTAAATTCAGCAATTAAATTTATTAAGTAGTTAACTAAACTAAATAATTTACTTTCTTCTAAATTAGACTTTTTATCTAATATATACCAAAATATATTTCAATTTAGATATAATCATTTAAATGCAATTTACATATCCGCAACATCTACTCATATATGTACTTATATAGCCAAAGTACTTACACCCATTTACATACACATCTTGTACAATTTTCGTGTTTACAAAGTACCTCATTCGGTTTATTTTACAGCAGTACAGAGTCTCGTGCTTCTACAGTTTTTACCAAAATATCCACTTAACATTTTACTTGCCTGCAATTACCAGTTTCCCATTTGGGCCAAAAACTCGTATTCTGTGCTACCCTAGAGGCATTCATATTCTATTCCCAACAAAATACTTGTACGTATAACAACATAATCCACATAAGTATAAGAGCCTTGAACTAGGCCGCAATAAAAGAACATACTCATACACGAAAACTAAACAATTTCCACCCAGCACTCGGATAAGTGTGTGATATTCCACAGCTTGTGTACTCATTAGACTCGCGTTAACATTCAAGGACTTTTGCTTGGAGCAAATATTGCTTAAAACATATATAAAAAAAAAAAAAAACTGACAAAAGTAGCCTATACAATCCTATCTAAAGTAGTTTAAATGAATAAATGGTACTTATTAAAATTTACAGAAGTGGATTAACAACTTTCATTTAAAGCCCTTCTTTATGTTTAATGATTATCATTATAAAATTTAATGTATTTATATTGCAATAAGTTAAACTTTGCTCTTTAATGATTTTCATTATCTGGCAGCATAATTGCCAATCCAATAGGATTTTGTTACAGTCGCATAAGAGCATAACGACTGAGCTCCAAGGCTAATGAGTGACTCGCATATATATGTATTTACTTGGACTCTAATCATTACGCACAGCTGCCAAGAAGCCAGTTGTTTGCCTAATGAGCACAATTTATAGTCTAACACCTACACAAATATATGTATATATATATATGTGTTTTTCGAATAGATTAGTTTAATTTAAATCCCATATCCCACATCCTTATACCACTCTGTCAAGCCGTTTGTGGAAACTTGTTTGGTTGGCTGTTGATGCTCTTGTGGCTTTTGTGGCCTATAGGATTTCTACACGAATCAACTTCAAATTTGTTCTGACCTTTAGCTAGTATGCTCAAAGAAATTTAATAAAACAAATATAAATTCTAGACAATGCAAAGGCAAATATTATTCTATATTATTTGGATTGCAGTTTCGCTTTGTTTATTCAGTCCCTTTTTCTCTTGCATTCCATGCTGTCTGTGCACTGAATTCAACTTTCAATATAAGCATAGTTCTGTGTCTGTATGTGTCTGTATATATAAGTACATAAACTATATGTTGTGCATGGCTGGGATGTCTAACTTTGGCTTCCATCTGACTCACAACGGCTATACAGCTGTAGGTCTCGTGTAAGCTGGCAAAGGTTTCAACCGGATGAAGCCCCAACCTCACTTTGAAGTGGCATAGAGCATTGAGCATAGAGAGTGCAAGACTTAACCCTTTGGGGCATTTAAACAGTTCACTGGCTCACTTTAGAGTTGATATAACTCTGAATATGCATTTCTTCTCAGACATTCAATTAAAAAGTTTGTAAACTTGCATGATTCAAATGGGCGAACACAACTGACGATTTTTGATATATGTTTTAGGAATCCTCACAGAAAACATTCCACTAATACCTATCGAAGTCCAGAAAAATCCACATATGCGAAATAGCTTTGATAAGAATGAAAGCACATTACTGAAAAATATTTATTTATTCGAACAGCATTCGTGGCCAGAAAAAAAGTGACAAATATCCCCCATTTCTTGGCTAGAAACTTTTTGGGGTTTTGTTTGCATTTTATTTTGTTGACGTTGCCTTTAAGTTTTAACAAAACCTCAGGAGTTGTGGACAGTTTTGAATTTTGCGGTGATTTATATGTTATTCTGCCGACAGTCTTAAAACATGCCACTGTAAACTTAAATGTAAACATAAACAAATGTGGTTACACCCAAAGTTAGTACAAATTTTCATATTTATCTCATAGATGTGTGAAAAATTAAAATTTAAATATTATTATGAAACAAAAAATTTTAATATTTTAAATTAAGTAAGTATAAGATAAGATATTATATATAGAAATATTACGGGTGCCTTAACATACTAGTTAAGAGTTTTCTGGTCCTATAATGAGTTCTGTTTATTTAGCTGTTACGCTCATTTCATATGTGGCTGCTACTGCTTTCCATTACGGCGCCTGCATTCATCTACTGCAGTTTTTGTGCCGTGTTTTTGTCCTGTGCACAGTCCGTGAAAAAGAAAAACACAACACAGCCACGTGGAGGGCGTGCTGACAGCTCCAAGAAGGATTTAAAAACTTTTTGTGCACTGGCAAAACAACACATGAAGCACATTTTTTACCCTCGCTGTGTTTTGCTGCAACTGAATCATATTCGTGCTAGTCAAGGCAAAGGGACTGAAGGATTTTTCCAGCTTGCATTTAAGTTAAAGTAAGTTGAAGCAAATGAAAAAGATGCTGCAACCTACTCAGAAGCCCTTTTGCAGGTGTGCAAAATATTTTGCTGTCTCTTAAGTTCCAAAGTAGATACAGTAAGTAGACGTGTGCGTGAACAATTTAATGTACGGCTATGCAGTACTATGTGTCTCATAATCTGAGTGTGTGTTGTGTGTGTTGCAATGTCATCTGCTATGTTCATGCACCATTTTGTGAAAATTATATAATTTTATCCTTCGCTGCACGGCATTTGGTAAGTGAGCAAACTAATTTAGCATCGCAAACGCTTTGAAATAAGCAAATTTATGTGCATAGCAAAGCAAACAGGTTTATGTGAATACGAAATCAATTTACTAATTATACGCAATGTGGAAAATCGTTTTGTTTGAACACCTCAGAAAATGTATTTGCGCAAATCCGATACTTCATATGGAACATCATTATTAACATTTCCAAAAGTTTTGATTATCAACAACAATATTTGTTCAAAATTAAAATTTTTATTGGAAAATCGAGCATCGTACCTTAAAAAATGTTTGATTCTACACATACTATGTTATTTTAGTGCTATCTATCACTTTTTCCTGTTTAGCTCACCTATTAGTCTATTGACTGAACAAGAAGTAAAAGCCTTGACTTATTTGTGGAGTTAAATTACGGTTGTAAAAAAATACTGTCACTGTTTATGATTGATGGCGTAATCTTGGGGTCAATCAACACACATTACTCATACGCCACGTGCCAGGGGAAAAAATCACACATTCTGTCAGATAATGTGGAAAAAATCACAAGCGTTTGACTCTGAAATTATTATCCCTTTGAGGCCACTCACTTGCCACTCATCAGGCACCCCATAAATATGGGCATGACCCTTAGCAGCGGACACAATTTCAATGCAATGGTTTGCCATAAACTTTCGTTGATAGCAATCATTAAATCTCTGCAGATAACCTTAATAATGCAGCATAAAATTTACTTCCACAAACTGGAATATACATAATTAAATACGACATCGAAGTGAGTGACTTAATCCTCAAGAGTCTTAAGTCTTATGTCTTGGATATATAAAGTGTAAATCACAGTTAGCTTTTACTCCAACATTTTGTAAAATACTTTTTTGTTTAATTTGTTACCCCATCTAGAAAAGCTGAAAGGAGTTTATTATTATTTGTATTGGACCTGTAAAATATTAATTTTTTAAAGCAAAAATTAAGATTGGCAAATGAATAACAATTATTTTTATTTTACTAGCATTCAGTTTAATTTATAATTTGTAAACTTTTTATATTTTGCAGATACACAACTTTGGTACACTTATGGACTTTAATCTCATATTACTTTCAGCTAAGTGAACACCTTTCCTACCATTTGAAGTATATTTTCACAAGTGTGTAACACACGGCGTAGAAACAGTTAATTCCACATATAAAGACAGTCAGCTGGAAGAAACTGCAATATTGTTTATTTTCTAAATTATTATGCAACCGACTGGCTGACAAGTGTTGTTGGCAGCTCGGTTTTCCTCTACTCTATATGTTCTTACAAAATTTTATAAGCCGCTTAGTGAGTTATTAATTAAACAAATAAGGTAACCAAATTCCTATGTGTATTCCGACACGAAGAAAAATTGTATAGTATGCAGACAAATTTAATAAAGAATATAATTTTTAGTGTGTACATTTTAATCAATCTACACACATTCAAAGTCTGCAGTGAACTAAAATGTAATCATTGAATTTTTGTTGTTGCTGCCTTGAAAAATTCCTAACCGAGCTGTTAAGTTATGGAGGGAAATTTACTGGCGATAACAGCGAACTGTTATGGGCCAGCGAAATATGTTGCAGCTGTGATTTGCAACCTGTTTTATATTAGTTCTGCTCACAACAGGTGAAAATTGCTAAAGAAAACATAAATTATTATTTTATTATTACTGTGATTAACTTAAGTCCATTAGGCTGAGTCACATTGTTGACATTACCGCATGTGTTTTAAAAAATATTCATAGTTTATTTGATATCCGGCGCAACTATAAAAAGAGCGACCAATTGAAACTGAAGTCAGTTGAAAATTTACCTTCAACAAAATCAAAATGAAATTGATTTTAAATATTTTGTTTGCGGTGCTGTTTGGACTGTGGATACAGTTAGCTGTCATTGAAGTTCACTCAAAACCATGGGATATGTCGTTTGATAAGTATAAACATTCCCAAATAATGCCGCCCACAAAGAATATAACAGACGTAGGTGTTTATATTCTTTTGATAAGAAAATTTTTATTAAGTATATAAATAATTAAAGGCTCAGCGACGCAGGACATTGGAGCTGTGTGGCGGTAATGGCTGGCATTGCACAAAGGCCGAGAATTGTTGCTCTCTAAAATGCTTAAGGTACTCAAAAAGATGTATTCTTTAAACACTTGTACTTATTACTGACACGATGTAATAAATCTATGACAGAATTTTAAATATATACAAATTTATAGCAGAGAGTGTCCAACAATTATGCTTTCACCCTGGTCAGTGCATATTAAATCAAAACCACTTAAACATACCCCCCAAGCGAATCGAGAGTTGACAGCTTTGACATGTTCATCGGGTATGGGGGGGGTTCTTTTTCGGGAATATTAAGTCAAATTATTCTTTGTAGATTTTTGAAGGTATGAATAAGTAAAGAGCATTAAAAAGTTTATTTTTGCTGCTAAAACAAAAACGAGATGAGAAAAACAAAATGAGATATTCGAGTAATGTCTCTCTTTCACGATTATCTACTTAAAGAGATTAACTTTATGGAATTTGTGGAAATTTATTCATTTAGCTTGTAATTACTTAAGAAGTTTAAATACTGCAACTAAGCATTGAATTCTGTTCTTCGGATTTGTTAGGTAACAATAAAAAGGTATATTAATTTAAATTCTTGTAGTTAAAAGTCATTTTTTAGAACTTATTTAAATAAACATATTAGTTTTGTATGCAACTAAAAGAAACACTGAGCTAATTAAATGAAATGGCATATACTGAATCTAAAACGACAGTTTATTTATTTCCTATTCAACAATTTGTGATTTTTGCATTTTGAAAATGCCAAATGCCGTGTCTTAAAAACGTCTTTCAGTATTGAATACTATAACAATGATTGCTATTGAGACTGCATTTTACAGATAGGTTTGGTCCCTTTTTGCCCAGGTTGATTTTTCGTTTCGAGCTTTTTTCTTTACATGACACAACCAGTTTGCTTGCACACAGCTATAGATACAGATGCAGACAGCAGTCGTTCATGTCCTTGATATCCTTTGCTGCGGTTTACTCGTCTTTTGACTTATCTCTTTTCGCAATTTGTCTTTATGCATTCCTTCCAAGTGCTATGGCTAAAACCAACTACTTTGGGCAGCTGGCGACCTCAAGATACAAGTTTTAAGTTCAGCTTGTTTCTTAAATCTTCCTTTGATGGCTCTTGATTTTTCCTCAAATCAGGCAATTGCATTCATATTAAGTTCTACCTTTTGCTTCTGCAGGCAATCTTTTAAAGTGTTGAGATAATCTGCAGAGTCTTGCCCAGTAGCTTACAGAAATTTCTATAGCATACTTTACTTTGCTTCAAAGAAATTATATTTATTAAATGTTCATTTTTATTGCATTCTTAATCTATGAGTTTAAGTTTTTTATTTAAACACTTGGCTGCAAATTTTCATTAAACTCTCACTTACTGATGACAAATAGATGATGATACACAATTTTCAAATAAAAATTTTATGTTTACGGACACAGCAAAATCCTTAAGGTTCAGGAAAAATACAGCAAAATACATAAAAAAATTTTTTTTGCAACAATTGCTATGTTTAGAACAAACTTTAACTGACAAAAATATAAATAATTGTACATTTATTGTTAATAAGCTTAAAATTTTTAAAATTGATTTATTTATTTATTGTTTTTTTAAATTTATGGATTTATTTATTTTCTGTTTTTAAAAATTTATCATATTAGCAATCAGATTATCTTGAAAGCTGAAAGCCAGCACACATTCTATTAGAAATTGAACAAAATTCCTGTGATTTATTTCATGCTTTTTTCTTACTCTTTCATACATTTTATCACCATGAGAAACTGAGTAATGTTCATCGCTTTGTTGTACTGGATGTTGTTTATTTATTGTTGATAGTGTTAAATAGATGTTGGCAATTTGTTGTCTTTTTGTTCAACATTTTCTGTTGTATACTTCACTGGATTTATTGATTACCATTCCTCATGCTTTGAGCATGTTTATGCATGGAAATTAATTTCTAGCATGCGTGTTCAAGTAAATTAAATTCAAGTACATACATTTCAAAAAGAAATCTTGGTTTTACAAAAAGATAATTTGTCTGCATAAAAAGTGTAAGTATTTTATTTTAGACTTACGCCACTCTCCCTAATTTCAAATTAAAGACTTCAGCATCTAGTACCTCAAAGTCTGGTTGAATGATTGTTATGAGTCTAGACCATTTATCGTCTTGAACAAAAGCAGTATGCGAGAGCAACTATGACCACAGTCACTTCATGAGCCTATCTAACGGCCTGTTGACCCACAGGTTGTGCCTTTAAAATTATTTTGTGACAAGAGTCGTTTAACAGACGCTTTCAAGTGTTGTCCATTGTTTCGAAATGATTGTAAGTACTCCGGGCTGGATGTTGTTGCCATTTGCATGGTCTTTCAGTTGGCTTGTCTTGCTTTTTGCCATTTAGCCCAGAGTGCTCAGACAATGGTTAAACGTTGCCTCCTGTAAGCTGAAATGGCTGCACGGCTCGACACGGCACGGCACAGCACGGTACGGCTTAATTTATCTTCCGGGGAATTGTGTGACTAGTGCAAAGTAGTCGATGCAGTGGCATATTTGCTCAACAGTGACTTGAACATAGCACAAGTTCGAATACATAAGTAGATTGTTAAATGTTTCATTTTATTTTGTTCAATCTAATGTGTTAATATTGCAATTATCTAAAATTAGGTTTAATTTAACTCCTTATGATTGAATTTCATTTGCTTGCCCTATTCCCATTCATTACGCATACGCCCCAACGCTCCAAACAAAATGAACGCAACTTTCTAAGCTAGCTGCAACAGTTTGGTCAGTACCAACATTTTATCAATATTACAAATTGTGGTATCCCTTTAACGGTTCGCATTTTGTGAGATCAACATCATTAATTCAACGCAAGGGTCACAAAAATATGTGTATAAATTAGAGATGCGTATTTTCACGCTGACAGTGAATTTAAAACAATTTACTTTGTTCAAGAAAATAGGTAAAAAATACTTTAAAAATCGTAGAATATTTTAAGTAAATTTGTATTTTATTTAGCTTTAAAAGTAAAACGCTGTCATTATTGACAAAGAATCTATTTTGTTAGTCGTGCAATTCGTCAGACTAAAACGCAAGTGTCTATTTTTTCTGTTTTTGGTATGACAAGCACAAGTCAAAGGCTCAAAAGGGATAATAATCTGAACCGTGTGGCAGCTGTGAGCCTTTTTCTAATCAAAATATCATAATCAGCTTGAACAGCCAGTTGAGATATGTGTGTGAGTGTGTGTTTGTGTGTGGCAGAGCCAGGACACGAGTTACGAGTATCCAAACAAATGACAGTGATAAAAGTAGACAGGAGGTTGAAAAACTGACAGTCTTAAGCATTCGGGATAATTTATTTGCATATTTGAATAAAGCAAGCTGCTGCCAAAACTGTCTGCAGCATTAAAGACAAAAGCTTTAACACAATTCCAACATTGCGTGCCCTGAAGTAAGTCAGAAAGTATATAATTTTTTTAGTTTACCCTTAAATCGTCTAAAGTGCATCTCAGCCTGTTTCTTACACCTCTCGAGTACGGCTAGTGTAATAAAGTGATCAATATATTATACTGAAAACACACTGTGTTGGTAGAAGAAAGTGCTGCAACAGCAGTCGATTTGTCTTAGAGCGTGCACTCGACTTGTCCTACATGTCGTATGTGTAACAAGTGCAATACATAAATCCAGCAGCGGCAAACTGAAATACCACAGAGCAAATAAAACATGGAGGTGGTAGTATAAACAATTCAACACTCTTGGCAGATCTTGGTTCCAGTCAAAGAATTTAACCAGCTGACCAGCAAATTAAAAGCAATTTGTTGGCTGAAACACAAATATCTCACTTGCCACACAAATTTCTGCTCAACTGCCTATTTTATGCTAGAACTTAATTGCAGTCTCTTAATTTTTACTAAATTATTCTTTTATTCTTTTTATTGTATTGAGTCTAACTAGAAAACTAGTACAACTATTTGATATTTTTCTAAGAAAAGCTTTTCAACAATAGTTTAAATTTATATAAGCTCACACACGACATGCCGTCAGCTACAAGAGTGATTTTAAAACTATTATACTGCTCTTACATGACTAATTATTTTTGCTTGTCATGTTTTTTATTTCTTTTGCAAGTCTTCCCATTTCGTTATAAATTTTGTTCGTTACTGTTACAGCAATGGCTTCCTCGTCATAAATAACGAAATATTATAAAGAACTTAAGTTGCATAAGGTACAAAAACATGCATAACAATAAAATATAAATAAAAAGCAAGCAAAACGTGGACAACAAAACAAAAATCACACAACAATGCGGTTATTTTTATGGGCAGTTGAATTCTTTTTATCAACTTTTTTTGTACTGCCCCAAACAAAAAGCCGAAAACTTACAACAATGAAAAATTTTATATTATGTTTCCGAAATATGCAAACCAAATGCTTAAATTAAATTAAGAGCAACGTTAAGTATACTTACAGTGCATTGTACATTGTGTGATATATATGTTTTCATATTTTTTTCAAAATATTTTTAAAACAATTTGAAAGCTTAGTTTACGTTATACTTTAAACTCTCTATCTATTTTAATCTTTCTCGCTCTGATCTCTTAGCCCCTCCTATCAAAATTGGAACATCTTGCCCAACATTTCACCTCGAGTTACACTTTCAATTTATCTCACTTTCTAACTGTCATTGTCTTTGACTCTGTTCTAGTTGCTGTTGCTGATGTGATTAACGTTGCTCTTTGCTTTCTGTCTCTCTCTCTGTTGTCAACTGTTGAGTTGCGATGAGCTAAACTGAACGCAACGCTGAGCTATGCGTTAATCAAATGTCAATTACAATGCGGATTCCGAAAAATGGATGTCAGCAATCGCGACTGGAACAGAGAAGTCAAAGTTGAGAATTGAGAATCGGCAAGCGAGAACTGAGAACCGAAAACCAAGTCTGGTTTGCTGACACAGCGCACCAATTGCCGAACTGTGCCATTTGGTTTTTCCTTTTCCTGTAGTTTTTCTTTTGCACACAGATACACACACATGCACCTGCTTACACAGATAAAGACAGGCGTTGTTCCGGTTTTTAGCTTAGCTTTCCCCGTCTCTTGTTACAATTTGTCTTTATTCCCATATTTTTTCATAGCATTTTTTTAAGAGGCAATTTAAACTCCAAAGTTTCTGACTGCATCTATGCGATAGCTAAATATGTTACAACATTGCCATGATTTCATGTTCTTTTTGGTTTTTCTACAAATTTTGTATGCATTCCACAAACTAGCCTACATAACTACAAGTAAGTAAATCGAAATTGTTAGAAAAAATGTCAGCTGTGTAGTAAAAATCAAATAAATGTGGGATTTTATAATAAAACACCACAATTGATATTATTTAGTATTTAACTTAATAAAATTATTATTTAAGTTTTGTTTAGGTATTATTTAAATCAAGAATAAGGCATAAGCGTCGTCGTCGTGTTTCTCTAGATACGTTCCTTATCAGATGCTTGTTCTCAACTCCCTCTTGTTCTTCAGTTTTCCCCCATCGTTTCGTTGTTATCGTCGCGCATAACTCCTCGTAGTTATCGTTGTACATATCGAATATCGTCTTGTTTATCGATATCGTAAAACAGCTGATATCATGTCATATCATTATAAAATAAAGAATTATTATTTTTCATTTTTTTTTATATTATTTGATTCCGATATTTCAGTATTCCGTTCCGGTTTGGTCTTTTCTTTTTATCCACTTTAAAAATAATTCATTAAGAAAATCCTATATCCACATTACATTTATCTAAGGCAGTCCTCTGCAAACATGATGTACACATGATATTTCGTTAAAAAAGTCCACTAATATATTCATTTTTCAAAAATGTTCTCAATCAATACAAAGCTCAATTTTAAAGTGCTTTATGATTGGTTAAATAACATTTTCCACTGTTATCTGCAATTTAATAGTTATAGCACAGCTCTGCGCGCATCTCAAGCGATAGTCGTTAAATTGAAGTTTCAAGCCGATTTGCCAACCTTTTTCATGTTCTTGGCAATGACAAAGTTTAAATGCAAGTTGAAATATATATTACACTTCATGAAGTAAATAGATGCATTCCCCCTTTTAAAGTTATTGTAAATACTTGCATTGTATTCTTTTTTTTCGAGACCATTGACAATGATTTATTGCATAGCTGGAGCATCATCAATTATAATAAGAGACTTATTTGGTTTGAAGAATTTCATAGCAAAAGTAGTTTCAATGCAGCATTAAATTTAAGTATGTTATATAGCTAAGCCTTTTATTTAAAGGATAAGCTCATATTTTTTGTTGATTTTTTTTCACTGCGATCAGTTCTATATCAGTTCTAATGTCTTAAAGGATAACATGCACATTACTGGTTTTTCTGGTAAACTTGCATATTATAAATTAATATATATTTTGGCAAACGTTTCGGCAAATTCTACTAACTTCTGAAAATGTTTAGAATAACTAGTATTTATTTTATATTATATACTTGAGCTTTAAGGAGATTTGCTAATTAAATTAATGTTTTAATATTTTTTTAAATATTTAAAATGTCATTTATAAGTATTGGCGATTTACTTATCTTGCAAAATTCTATATTTCATTTCCCATTTGTACATGCTTGATGCGGTTTTCCATTGAGTAAAAACATTATAGTCTTGCACCTAAAAATAACAAGAAAAAAATGTCAGTCGGCATGCCGACCGTGTAATACCCTCTGAGCTCGTTCCAATTATATGAGTTCATTTTGACTCTACAAGCATGCACTCTAAATTATACACACAACATCACTGAGTAAGTGAATACACAAGCATTCTTCACTCTAAACACTCAGCGTAAACGAAAGCATGCACTGCTATGCGATAAAAATTAATATACAAACTTTTAATTATATCCGATTTTGATGCAATTTTCAGATTGCTACATTATTTGTCTCTAATATACACTAAGTTACAAAAGTATACTAAAAATAAGTAGCCAGAACTTTGAATTCAACGCAATTTGGCGAAAGCGTGGCATCCAATAAATTTTATGAAATATATTATATTGCAAATACAACCGCATCCAAAATTGTTCCCTAGGTATTATAGTTACCGAATATTCCAAAAAACATCTATTTTTTCCGAGTATTCTATTTTCGCTTATTGGCGAATGGGCGTGCATCAAAAAAGGAAACAAACTTGTATTGCCTGACTAAATATTGATCGATACTGCCCAAGTTGAACTTGTAGCTCTTACCATCTCCGAGATCTTTCATACGGACAGACGCACAGACAGACAGACAGACAGACAGACAGACAGACAGACAACGGACAACGACATGCTCATCGACTCGGCTTTGATGCTGATCAAGAATATATAACTTATGGGTCTCCACGCCTCCTCTCCTTACATACTCGACAAACCCAATATACCCCTCAGAGGGTATAAAAAGATGAAAATAGACAAGAACAACCAGGAATTGTGTAGTTTGTTGAGCTGAAAAGAAACAATGAAATATTTATTATTATATATTGTAAATTATAAACAAAATAGTTTTAGAACTGAAATAAATAAAATTTAATATCAGTGCTGTTCTGAGTTTCCAAATGAAATGAACTGTTGAACAGCAAGTGTTAAGACGAATCGTTAACATAATTTGTATGTTTATATCAAAGCACACTTAGGAATTTTAAAAATTAAAAATTTTATTTTGTCCAGTGCATTTTTACGATTAAATGCACTTTTTTAAGCCTTTTCATCTTTGTTCATTTCCATTTAAAGCACCCAGAATAAAATTCAACAGAAAACAAAGCAAACGTAGACGTTTAAAGAGTGGTTATAGCAAACCGAAACGCGGCAGAAGTTCTTACCTTATTTGTATTCAGCCATTTGAACAGCAATTCCAACCAATTACTGTGCCGAACTTTACAAATCCCAACTTCCTTTCTCTGATGAATTTATGGCGATCCCATGGACCTCGTGATTTCTGCAGGAATGCGTGTCCATGACGATTGCTGATATCTTACTGGCATTAAAACACATTGCGCTGTGTCACGTTCTACCTGTCGCTCGTGATATGGCCATATTTGTTGAGCTATAAAGGAGGTTGAAGACAGGCAGGATTAATGCCTTGAACAGTACAAACTGCTGAAAAATTCTTGCTATATTGTGCCTGTATACATCTTTTCATCACTTGCAAACAATTATGGGATACTCTACAAAATTAATATTGCGGTTCTATTATCCGTTCTTTACAGCTTTTGTGTCTGCTACTTTTCAACAATTAAATTAAAAGCAAGTTCTTAATTAACACAGTGGAGTGCTAGAAAAAAAACAATAAGTTAACAATGTGTAGACAAATGTCAAACAACAAATGCTACTAAAGAGAAACTCATTTGTGTTTGTGAGCAACCAATTACTACCTTCATCTGACGTTTAGACCAAGTCGCATGGCTTGTCTAAAATGTCGCGTAATTTATTTTCTACCTCTTGACATCGGTTAACAAATGAGGTGATAATTTGCCACAAACATTTAGCGTCTCGCATTGTCAAGGACAGTAATCTACACTAAAGGCGCTGGAAATTAATTGGGGAGATGTCTGCCAGTTTCGGCAAATGCTTAACTAAATTGTATGCAATTCAATTAATCACGATTCATAATGCAATTGCAGCATTACTCAAATGGTTGCTAATCTATTGCATACATATATAAGCTGTGTCGGGTTAATCATATGAAGTGCACTTTAAGAAATTGAGGTTTTGTATACATGCTTTATAGAGTCTGGCTGCTATCTCTTGCCTATTGCTCACGTTTTCCTTAAAAACCAAATACCTCTACTCTAAAGTTGTCTGCAAATTTCTGACATTCATCAAAATTTATAATTTGTAATTTTATACACCATTGTAATAACAAACGAATTCTAAATTTTTTGTTCTTTTTTGCCAGAAATGGCTTCAAAAATTTGTAAGCAAGCGTTGTTTTTTAACAATGTTGTTGGCATACAATATCCAAAGTGAAACACAATCAGTAAATATCTGCCTCAAGCTATTGGCATTCATATTTTAATATTTTTTGTACAAGTCCTGAGCAGGATGAATTTCTGTCAGTTGTTGCCAGATTTATTGTAGTAGCAACATTGAAGGAAAAATTAATAACTTGGCTCCATTATACTATATTCTCATACTCTGCCCGAAGGTATTACACAAAACAAGTTTTTCGCACATACTCAAACAAAACACTCAAAAAGGGGTTAGGAAAAACCAGAGAGAGAAACAGAGAGAGAGAGAGAGTTGGGCTATAAATTTACATGGAAACTGGCACAGCTGATGAAAATGGTTGATTTAGGTTTGGATTGCATACAAGTAGTTCTTGTTGCTCCAAACTTTGACTGGATTCATTATGAATTGTTGTAGCTGCTGTTTTCTGTATAAATTATTGTTGTTAATTTATAATAAAAACTACACTCAACTTTGGTCTGAATTGAAATAGGAGTAACTTACTCCTATTACAGCTATAAACTGCTGCTGCTTCTGTTGTGCGCAAAAACTGAGCTGGAATTTATGTTAAATATTTTCGTATTATTTATTTCTCTTTATTAACAATAATGAGCTGCTTTTAAGCATCGTACACTTTAATTGTATATCGCAAATCTCTCTACAAAACACTTTATATATTTTTTTTATTTTATTGTCCTAACATTTTGTTTGTAAATATTATTGATTACCTTTGGGTCAGGTTCAAAGTTTTTTAGAAAGTTTCACCTCTTCTTGACAGCTGTCAAGTGTTTCTTTTGGTAACCCAAGTTGTTCTAGACTCATCTTGAACCTGGCACTTAAAGCTTCAAGCGTTTTGTCCAACAATTTGTGATTAGCTTTGGATACACTTTAACTTTATTTCACCTTTTAACTGCTCTGCTTGTCTACCAGTTCTTAGAATAACTTTAAAAAGTTTTACAGGTATTTTGAAATATAGAGATATGATGTTAGTTATATGTACTTTGTATAATTGTATTGCTTAACCTTTGACTAAATATAACTTTAATTTACCATCTGTTTAACTCTTAGTAAAAGAAATACTTTTACTTGTCTTATCTAAACTAATTTGAACTTTACTTAATTTTTGTTTTGTTTATGAAATTGTTTTTTTTTACAAAGTAAGAAAATATAATGAATTTTCAGTGCTAAACAAATAACTTTTACCAAGTCACTTTTCTATGTAAATAAGACTATAGTTCTAAAAGAGAACGTGACTTCCCACATTTAATGTATGCCAAGTGAGGAGAAATTAACTTGCTTGTTGTTAAGATACAAACGACTTGGTCAACAGCTGTCAACAGTCGCAGAGTGTAGCCAAACAAAGTCCCAACAATCAGCGGATGTCCTGTCGTGTCCGAGAACATGTCCTTAGGCCAGTCGCCCCTGTTCAATGGAACTTAAATTCCAGACAAAACAACAACAAACAAATTGTTTATGTTAAAGAAGTCACGTTAAGTGCTATGTACTAATAAATAAAGATAACAAGAGCTCCCCTCAAAAAGCCAGCATAAGTTTTGCTTTGAATTAAAGATTGTTTTGAATATCTGCTTTTTGTTGTACTATAAATTAAAGTAATTCTATTTTCAGGCATGGAAAATGCTTTTCCCTGTAACCGAAATATCAGCATGGCTTTAATCAAAGGCTATTAATCAAAATGCCAATAGCAATTTTTCAGCATTTGGCAATAACTTGATTGATTTTTTGTGGCTAGCGTGAAATGAACTGTTAAATAAATTAAGCAAAGTTCAATCAAACCGCAAATTTTCAAATAAATTATTGCTACCAATGTCATTTATAATTTTATGACTGTTTACTGAAGTTTTTCTATTTTAAAAACATTTTCAACAAATTTTATATGTTAGAGTTGATATTTTATCAACAGTTTTGTATGCATTGCAAATGTTAAACCTGCATAGAATTCAAGATATAAACATTAAGCGTATCTCATAGGCTAAAATTATCAATTGGAATCAGAAATACTGTGTTTATCTTAATATATTTAACAGATAGTATTTTTAAAGCAATTTGAAATTCAAATAATATTCTATTGCCAGTATTTCCCACAAAACCTTTAATTTTATTCCTCAGCCCTAGGCAGCAAAAATATACAATGAAACACTTTTGTTAACTTTATTCAAAGAGTTTCAGCATCCGCTAAAATGACAGCCGTGAGTACAAACCTGCTAAACAAACACAAAAGTATATTAATAACTAAGGATTAACGCTACATTTCGTACTTAATTGATTTACAAGCCTTGTAAATATCAATTTACTTATAACTTATCGTCGCTTTTCCCCAAGTAAGAAAAATAAATATTTTCCGCCCATTTTCCTCACAACGCAAGTAAACAGAGCAAAAACTTTGCTCATAAATAAGTTCAGAGCACTTCATAAAAAGGATTTATGAAATTGACAATATTAAATTGGATTATTGGACTTAGACAACGCAAAAGACGCTGTTCAACTTCTGTAATTCATTTTGTTTTGATGCAACTTTGATGTAATGTAAAAGCAGGCAAACTAAGTACATATTGATATTTCACAAAGCTATGAAATTTTATTATTATATCTTTTAGAATTCAATGTTTTAAATGTGTACTGTGTTTAATACTGAGTAATACAGCACATCAGTATAATTATTTGTCACACAGTTTTACAAGCAGCAGAGTGGCGCAGTGGAAGCGTGCTGGGCCCATAACCCAGAGGTCCGAGGATCGAAACCTTGCTCTGCTAGCGGTATTCTATATACAATTATTTTGCTTTTTAAACAAAAATACAATTTAATTCCATAAAAAAATAATCAAGCTTTTAAACACAAATTGAAATACGTTGTTAATATTTGTACAATGCCCAAGGGAAAATTCAGATTTAAGCAAAAACCAGCTAAATGAAAACTTTTTGGCGCTCTTAATGAGCATTTATTTGCCCAGTGGCAACTTCAATTTAGTAGGTGCCACAAACTTTTAACCAGCCAGCCGAAGGCATCTGTTAAATAACCAGCAAGTGCAAAGTAGCATAAACTTAATTTCAAATGTTAAATTTCATTTAAAATAACACTTTATATTATATATGATTTTTTTAAACTATTTTTTATAAAGTACGCAGTAAGTTCTCTTGCTCTATGCGTGCTTCGGGCATACATGTGTATGTTATGTTGCACGCAAGCTGTTACTTGTCATCCAGTGTATTGCATATGTTTTTATTCAATTAATCAAACTGGTAGAATAAAAACTGCAATTATTCATACGCCATGTTAGCCCAGAGGTCTCGCCTTACCGCAAAAAATTTAAGCAATCAAAAGCTGGGCTTTCATATAGGTGAAAAATGAGTGAGGTAATTTACAAATGCAATTAAAAGGTATTGACTGATATTTATCAATTTTAATTAACAATATTTTGTCTTAGGAAAAGCTGTCAAAACAGAACAATTGTATCAGCTAGAGAAAAAAGAAATATGTTAGAGAAATTGTAAGAAGAAACAATTATTATGTTAAATTATTTCAAACGTAAAAGTTTTGGCAGAAAAAATGTGGCATCTAAAAATGTTTTAGTTCAGTAGAAAGCATTGGAAAAAATATAAATCGGGTAACACATTTAACAAACCATTATGAGTTAAAAAATCATTATATCAATAAGCTATTTAAGAAGATAAATTTGGATACTTTTTGAAGATTGCTAGCACCGTATTAACATTTTACAAACATACAAAATTTACAATGTCTAAAGCATACGTAGCATATGTTTGGAAAACTTTAGTTCCACTGAAGTGCTATTTTATTTTCAAAAAATAGCTAAAATTTCAGAAAGTACTCGTCTTGGTAATGATAACAAGAAATGAACGTCAATTATTCCGGTTCACTTGAAGGCTAATAAAAGTAATATGCCTGTCCACATCAAATATGAACATACATACTTCCTACTAACTAACATACTCACTTTTAAGCATATGCAGAGCAAAATAACTGAGTTAACTAGGCGGCTACTTGATGTGGCTGTGGTCAAGTGTTGGTAAGAGCTTTCAATTTGCAAATTAGCTATGAGTTTACCCAAAGCACTCACAGCTCCTTGGCAAACTTCTCAGCTGTTTGGCTTTTATTTGCCGATGTCTGCCACTGAAAGTTCGACATGCAATTAATTTTACTAATCTCCCTGATGCAACTAGGTTGCTGTTTCTCACCAGAAAATGTCGAAAATGTTGAAAATTCATCGCTAGTACCATGTCACAAATTTTCCACACGCACACACACATGGGCAGTTTTCCCTTCGTACATTAGCATGGAAATTAGAAAATATATTTCGGCTACTAGTTTAAAGTTGCTCCTCTAAACCAGTCTCAGTTTCATTATCATTTTTGTTGCAGACAACCGAGGCAGCCGGAAACCGAGAGACTAACTACATTAACTTTCATAACAAACTTTGACGCACATATGCACAGAACCAAAATTATATAGTATCTATGCCATTCCAAACAATTTGCAGGCATCTGTCTAAAATATTTATTATTGTCATAAAATTATTAACATATTTTTGCAAAGTTTACAAATATAACTTTAAATTTGAAAAGCATTGTTTAATAGCATAATTTTTAATATATATTTTGTTGTTAAAAAATTTTTAAATTTAGCTCAAGCAATTGGTTTTAGTTTATTGTTGTTATATAAACTCAATTTCATCAAAATGAAACCCTTGTGTGGCTTCATCAAAAATGTAATATTTTCAACATCCGGCGAACAAAATTTAATATTACACCAAAGTGCACTTAAACAAAATGCTTGAAGCAATTTCAATTTTTGTTATATGTTTATATGCAAAGTGTGGAAACATTTTGTAATTCAAAAATTGTACGCGATACTTATGAACATTGCTGATTTTCTGTTAACCAGATTTGGTACTCGCAAGTAATAATGGGTCGCCATGGCATTATTGTCTGTGGGATATGAAAATATCTGTATGAAAATATTATGGTTTACACAAAATATATTAAGTACTAGATGAAATAGCTGCAAGTCGACTTTTAAAGACCCTGTACTTATTATGACACAAATACACTTACTAAAGAGTATGTTGGTAAGCTCTGATTTTAAATTTTATACATTTTTATAGGTTTCATCCGATTTTAATAATGGTATTATTAGTACACTCTTCAGTGGTTAATATATAAGTTTTACATATAAGTTTTCCAAAATAAACCCTGCTTATTGTAAAGTTTTGAGTGTCTCTAGCTCTAAAGTCTGGTAAGTTTGATACACTTGACAGTTGATGCTGAATCGGATATATACATATATAAGTACTTTATATATTTCCACAAATGTGTCTGTCTGCCTGCTACGCACTTTTTGTTGATATTCCCTCTGTACTTTTTTTGAGTACAGGGTCCAAGCACAACAAAACGACAATTTCGCTCAGTATTCTCGTTTATTTCACGTTCATTTTTCTACATTAACTTTGGGCCTAATCAGCATTTGTACCGATTGCAGAGGGTAACCGGGTCCATGCCACTCATCCCAATAAATAGCATACTCCGAACTATCATAATATTCATCCTGATGTGAGTATTGACCGTTGAGATTACTGCAAGTAAGAGCGAATATTATAAGTTAAATACTTGTATTTATATTATATTTATTTTAACTCACCTTAAGCCACATTTGTTGTACCACCAACCACCCAAACATGTTTGGGCGCAACTAAATTCGCTCACATCATTATCCGCGTCGAATGTGCTGAACTTTTGATGCTCATTATCGCGCATTGAATCACCAGCGGTTCCAGAGTATGCACCCAATTCTCTCAGTGTATATTGCTCGCTTTCGCCACCGATAATGATGCTGTCATAATGAGCATAGCTGCTCTCGTTGCTGAAGTCGGTCAAGTAAATATATAGTTCATGTGGTCGTGCAGACGTCATGCGATGTAACTTCTCCAGTCCGATGAAAAACTCTCCAGACAAATTGCCAAAACCCTCCTTGTAGTCCAACCAGTTACGATAGAACTTGACACCTCCATCGATTCTACGCTGTATGACCGTCCAGCCGGCACCAGCTAGACGAGATTCGCAGGGCACAGAAAAGGGTTCGTCTTCATCGACCTTTATCAGATGAATATCGGTGGAATTTCCAAATGCTAGGCAACTGTTTTCTTCAATGTCAGTTTGAGTATTTGTGGTAAGATCTTCAAGATTATTATACTTGTCAGTCATGTCTTTTGTTTTGGTCTCCATGTGAAATATTATTTGCGATTTAATTTGCAAGTCTTCCTTAAGCAATTCTATTTGCTTGGCTTGATCATTTATAATAAACGTATAGCTGTTGATAGTGTCAAGGCCCTCCTCTATACGACGATTCTTCTCATCCAGTCTACTGGCCTCTGCAGCCAATTGGTTTTGTAGATCAGCAATTTGCTCAGCATAGATTTTATTAAGTACTTCAAAGGCCCCGTTCTGCTCTTGACACTTTACTAACTCATCGTTATATTGTTTAGTATCATTTTGTTTTTCACTTTCATTTTCCTTTGTAAGGGCTTCTTTAAGCTTAATTTTATACTGTGAATGCAACTTTTCAATGTCACTATATGAGAGTTTTAGCTGATTTTGTAATCGAATTATTTCCACTAAACTCTCTTGAGCATTTAACATATGAAATATTGCAATTAATAATAGAACGCATAACACAGTTTTTGACATTTTGTTTTTTTGTATTTTCTTTTCACTTGTGATGTGACAATCGCGCGGCAGAGAACTAAATACTGTTCAGCAATGTTCAATTATTTATGTTTTTTCTTTGGAATAAACAAACACATTTAATACGAGTATTCACTCTCTTGCCGCTGATAAGCAAATGGGGAGCGAGAGAATTAAGTCATTGTAGCACAATTTCACAGAGCTGAGTTCACTTCATGTCAAAGTGTTATCAGTGAGCACTTAAAATATTTCTAATAAATTAATAAAGGTGTAATTTGCATGTATTTATTCTTTTTTACATTACAATGCATTCAATATTATTTAATATATTATATTTTTTGTTTAAACAGCATTTTATTTTTAAATCATTAACAATTTTATGAAAACACAATCACTTAGGTGATCACTGTACCCAGACAGCACTTCATATTGTACAAATTTCTTTTATTTTATTATTATTTATTTTAAACTTGCCCAATTTATCATCTAGGTGATTTCCAGTGTTGTGTCATCGGCTAATTTTATAATTAATATTGTGATTTTCCTGCAGACCATGTTTTTTTTTTATTTTAATCACACTCTAGAGAGCTAAATATTTGAGGTTTTCTAAAATACTAGCTACTACTTCTAGTTCCGTCTAAAGCACGATCTTATTCTAATTAAATATCAAACTGTGTTACTAGTCTTACGTAAAATTAAATTATTGACATAAATCAAAGTGATAAAATAAACTTGACACTTAATTTAAAATTTCTTTTACAAATAGGTTCAGTAACTAACTAGCTTCTAATCCAATCTCTATATTTGCAAAAGTTTAGTATAAATGCAATTTGTAATTAAGCTATAAAAGGGGCCAACAAAAAAAAAATTTTAACTAAAGTTTCTCTAACAAGTTAAAGGCAATAGTTATTTAGAAGTTAACATAGTTTTTCATAATTGACATAAAAGTAAAAAAAAAAGGGCACGCCAAAAATGTAATATTCTTGCAAAGTCATTTCAGCATTTATCGTTTCTATTATATAAACTTCATTAAAAAGCCTTACCTCCTGCCAATGGGCAATGTGTGAGTATTGAGTTTCCAACTGTGACAGTGCGCATAAACTTGAATCATAATATGAATCCTTTGGATTGTCTAAGTAAAATGGCAGTTGGCAGTTGAGTAAAACAAGATGAAGTGAAGAAGGAACATATTCATACCAACAACCACTTGGCTAGATAAGGACTGTTTAAGTTGCTGCTGGCTTAAGCTGCGTATGAGTTATTTACTGTTTATTTCGAAAATAAATTTTCTTTCCTTTATATGCTGTTGAAGCACTAGAGCTTAACTGGAAACCAAACAGGGAAAATGTGCCCTTCAGTTGTAAGTCAGTTGAATAGTTTAGAGTTTGTTTTACAAGCATATTGTTTATAACTTTAATCTCGCTTTTATGAATCATATAAGACTTAAGATACATTTTACATTTTCTATTTAACATTTAAAAGTTTGGAATACATAAAGTTTTTAAACGTATTTATATTTATTAGAATTTTTCGCTATTATTTTCAAGGAGTGTTTTGAAAAATTGTAGTTGCATTGTTTGTCATGAGCATTTGTTGTGGTCAATGGAAAGAATCTGGTACATTTGAAGTGTGTGTCTCTGTGTGGGTTTGGGTTTGGGTTTGCATTGTATTTTTGATCTAAATCGACTGCCTTTCAGCGTGTTTGCATATTTTAGCCAACATGCAGCGGTATAGGCCAACTGTTCATTCACTTTTCTGCCATGCAACACAAAGTCAGTCATTTGTAGAGTGCCACTTGCGGTTCGCTTTGTGGAGAGCTCACATTTATTTGTTTGGGACCACAAACATGACCACTGACAACGGATACCACTAAGAAGAGTTGAACCAATTAGTAGATTTTTTTTGTAAATTGGTCAACAACACTTGAAATTGATGGGATAGTTACAAAAGTCAGTGAGGTTTACATGAGTAGCTGATAATAAAGAAACTCATTTTTAATTAATTTTCAGTATTTTAACGATATTGCACAAAGAACTCTATGACCATTTACATATTTACGTTATATTCTGCTTACACCTTAAATATTTAAACATTTGTCACCATTTCCGGCTCAATATAAATTAATTACTCCGCAGAAAGTGGATAAGTTCCAACTGGTCTCAAACATGAAACTTCCTGTCAAACAACAATTCTATGCTTGTCAGTGAGTGGGCATAAAGGATTTCATTAAAGATAAGTAAGTTAAGTATTCAAAGGTCTGCATGCATGGATTCAAAATTTCGTTAAAGAAACATTCATTCTTTAATGAATTCAATGCATTTCAACTTCAGTTTTATTTGACATAAGCATATGTATATGATTTTATACAGTCGGAACTGTTTTTATTGATATCCAACATAAATTCCTAAAGTGCACAGAGACTGTATTGGAAGATGAGTTTCTAGAATATTGTCTCCATTCACACACTTCGGTTGAGCTACGGAATGTAAGAAAAACTGAAATAGTATACGAAATACATACAAATTCTTAAGCACTAAACAATGAATATTATTAATTTAGTATTTACTGAATAGCTTTAGGTGCATTCAGCTGTTATTTTACTTGGCACCCCTTCATTACTTTGTGTTGTGTCAGTTATTAGAATCAGCTGAATGGTACAATCTTTCATTTTAATTTTAATTGTTAAAATTTTCTCGCAGAATGTTCAAACTGCTAATCATGATTAAATTAAATAAACAGATCCAAAATCAGTTTGAAGCCTCATAAGAACATAATATACAGTCCACCAATGAAACTATCCTTAAAATGCGCTGGATCCAGAAATTTGAAGACACATCGAATTTGCCACGCCCGCAAAATAAAAGAAGCCTTAACAAAGTACAACATTTTCTGTACAAACAAACGCAATACTTCCCAGTTTCCTTTTGTCCAATGGTTTACTCAAACTTATTCAAAACAGCTGACAAAAATGTATTAAAAACATATGCAAAACTAAAAGTGTGCCAGTATGTATCAATACAGAGAATACCACACTTAAACAGTATTTTTCAGTATTTCTTAAAACATTTTGTCGTAACGATATATAATCGATGCTCCTATCGATATTTGTAATGCATTGTGCATTATCGGCGGGTTTATTTCAAACATATATATTTTAATGAAGTTGCTCAAGCTAACTTTTGATTTATATTACAAATATGAAGATTATCTGATCAAATAATTAGTTTCTGTGTCTATAATTTTTATAATAATAGTTATAATAACTGATGTTCGAATAATCTTTTGTATTTTTAAAAATCTTATTTCTTTTTTATGTCAAATAATTCTATAGAGATAGTTTTGTGAAGATACTTACGCAATAGAAACATGAAAATAAATGTAATTGTTATTTTTTTAATGATGTGTACATTTTATTTATCAAAAACTGGGTTTTGTTTATCTCTCTTGTTAAGATCCCTAAAATCATCAATCAAAATTTCTATAATATTAAATTACATATCGGGGCAGTGGATTAATAAAGTGTAGTTTGACATCGATTCGTTTGGCTTCCACTATTTGATAGTTTATATTATTAATATATATTTTTGGTTGTTTGTTCGTTTTGTACGATAAGACGATAAAAATCAATTAACTGATTTCGAATCGAATAAAATGACTCTGCTTATCAATCATCATCAAGGAAGGAGACAAATTGTCTGAATAATTATGGTAGTATTGGGTGGTTTGATTTGTTAACGGATAGTGATTGCAACTTAGACTTAATCATTATTTTACTGCTACTTAGTATGTAAACTGTACTGGCGTCTAAGGAGCGTGTGTGTCATCGCGCGGATACCGACGGGGCTGCTGCCTTCCGAAGTTGTTGTTGTTGTTATATTGATAGCGGGTGCGGCCTTGAGTTTGGGTTGCCTGTGGGTAAGCCTGCAACGGTGACGGGCGCAATGCTGGCTGACCTTGACGGAATTGTATTGGCCATCTACTTTGTGAAGTTTGTGATGGTCTCACTCCTGACGACCATGAGCCGGAGCCAGTGCCAAAGTTAGAGCCAGATCCGGAGCCGGTTCCTTGCCCATTATTAGAGTCTTGCCCATTGTTTACTGTCCCACCATAGTTAGAGCTTGGCCTATAATTCGAGCCTTGGCCATAGCTTGCACTTGGCCTACTGTTCGAGCTAGATCCCTGGCCATAGCTAGCTCCCTGGCTGTAGCTGGAGCCTTGTCCAATGTTAGAACCTTGTCCATTGTTAGAACCTGATCCATAGCTAGCGCCTTGACCGTAATTAGAGCCTGATCCGCCAGTTATACGCGATCCAGAAACAGAGCCTGAGCTATACGATGATGAAGAGCTCTGACGGGTGATGAAGCTATTGCCACGTCGACGGCACACTGTGCATCTAAAAACAAATGAAATACAAAAATTTTTTATAATACAAACTGAGTAACATCAAGTATTTTGGATTGAGGACACTTCTTGAATTTAAGTGCACTTAAAGTAAAACCGGTATAGACTCACCTGCTAATCTTGCTAGTTTGATCAGCCTTAAGCGTTTGCTGACGTGGTTGGATGAACTGATCCTGTTCCTCGATAACGGACAACCAGAAGGAAGCCAGAGTATCGTAGTAGTTGCAACGTCCATGGCCATGACATTCGATGACTGGTTGGGCACGGAACTCCTCAAGACAGGAGCCGGGTGAAACAAGGCTTTGGCCAACGCCGCCCGTGTTATCCAGAGTGGTCTGCAAATAGCAAATTTGTTTAATAATGATTACAATTTAAATAATAAGATGTCAGTCTTACCATGTAGTAACTATAGCCAGTCCACATTTCCTCCCATTCATTAGGACAGGCAGGAATAGACATGGATTGTGAGTGCAGTGCAATAATTTTCGTTGTCGTCTCGCATACGACGCAGCTGAAACAATAGAGTACCAAGATTAGAAAGAGTATTGTGAAGGCTATATCAATTCATTCATACCGTGAAATATATCTCATAAGGTCTTTGGACTGAATAGGAGTCATAGTCATTGGCATATCCTCGGCTGTGGAGAGCCAGAGACTGTCGTCATTGTTTTGGGCATAGTTGCAAACGTTGTTGAAGTCACAGAACATATACGGCATGGTAGTGAATCGCATGAGACAAGAGCCAGATTGGCCAAGATCTTGACCGACGGCACGACTGCTGGCAACGTTACCGGAGAGAGAGTAGCCTTCCCAAAGCTTATTTGTGTTTGCCGGGCACTCGGGAATCCTCACGGATTGCGAATGACGGGTGAAGATAAAGCCACGACTCTTTGGTGGCGGCGGTGGTGGCGCTGGATCACCACGTGGACCGGGTGCACCACGAAGCCCCACACGTCCCGTTAAACCTATCTCACCCATGTCACCGCGTTGTCCTTGGATACCGTCTGGGCCTTGATAGCCCATCTCTCCAGTATCGCCACGATAACCAGTTAAACCACGAATTCCCTGTAAGCCATCAAAGCCAGGAAGACCCTGGTCACCTTGTTCTCCCTTGAAACCATCCAGACCGGGCTCACCACGGTCTCCGGGGCGGGCATACGTGTACGAGTAGGTAACACCAGCCTCACCCTTTTCACCATCCAGACCGTCAATGCCATCGATGCCGCTCCAACCGGCATCACCAATAGGGCCTCGTGGACCACGTGCTCCAATAGAGCCCGTGCGACCGGGACGTCCGCTGTAGCCTCGTTCGCCCTTTGCACCATCATAACCAAGAGCGCCCTGTTCGCCTCTCTCACCGATTTCGCCATTTGCGCCTCGTATGGCAAACCCAGCTTCACCCATTTCGCCCTGCAAACCGAAGTCACCGCGTTCACCCTTAATTCCAATTCGGCCGTGCATACCATTGCGGCCAGGTGGTCCTGTGTATCCAATATCTCCCGCAGGACCAACCGGACCTGCACGGACGGGACCTTGGGGACCTTGAACGCCGTTAAGTCCATATTCCCCTTGCTCTCCGGGTGCGCCTTTTTGGCCAATACGTCCTGGACGTCCGGCCAGACCATCATAGCCAAAGTCGCCTTGCTCGCCACGCTCGGCAATTAGTCTAGCTCCTGGTGCACCACGTAGACCCATGTCTCCTTGAACTCCCTTAATTCCTGGCATTCCATCCAGTCCAGGCTGCCCAGCAAAGCCAATATCACCGCGTTCACCACTTGCACCCTGGTAACCAATAGATCCCTTCTCTCCAGGCATTCCCTGAGGTCCTTCCTCGCCTAGCAATCCGTCTTCGCCGGGTTCTCCACGGGTCTCGCTCATATCAGCGTAAAATATTGGACCAACATCGCCCATTTCACCGGCGTCTCCCACTTCACCTTGTAGACCAACTGCACCATATTCGCCAGGAAGTCCTTGGTCGCCCTGCATACCATGTGCACCTGGATATCCAACTTCGCCCATTTCTCCGGTTTCACCAGGCTGACCCATTGGTCCAATTTCACCAGACTCGCCCTTCAGGCCGGCAAGTCCATGTCGGCCGGGATATCCAGCGAGACCATCAATTCCCTGGTCACCAATAATTCCAAAGTTTCCAGGTAGTCCAATCTCCCCTCGCTCACCCTTGAGACCATTTAAGCCGGGCATTCCATTGCGACCTGGCATACCGGTTTCGCCCTTGAAACCCATTAGACCTTCAGAAGCGGGCATCGAGTCTCCTGGTTCACCACGTTCACCTTTAAAGCCAGGTGCACCATCATAGCCAGGTGGACCATCCCAGCCGGGTTCACCGCTTTCGCCTTTGATACCACTGTAGGCTGATACACCTTTAATACCGGGGTATCCAGGCCTACCCTGACCACCGCGCTCTCCTTTAACACCAGGTCTGCCAGGCACACCGGGGTAACCAAACTGACCTATCTCACCAGCAATACCTGTAAAATAGAAAATGTGGCTGAACGTATTATTTATACAAATATTAAAATGATTTTTAAATTGTTACCTTTAAGTCCAAGCTCGCCGACTGCTCCACGTGGACCCAGATCACCAGTTCGTCCAGACATTCCAATATCACCACGGTCACCTTGCTCGCCGGGAATGCCAGCCAGACCAGCGATGCCTTGAATACCAGGAAAACCAGGTTGTCCTGGATCACCAACTCTACCAGCGCGACCGGTAAACCCAATGCGTCCTTTAGCGCCATTCTTTCCAGATTGACCAGGGAAACCGACTTCACCCTTCTGACCTTTAACGCCGTGGGGAGCTATGCTGCCAGGCCTGCCGGGCTCACCTTGAGGACCTGGCCTGCCAACCACAATATCACCACGTTGACCCTTGTTGCCTGGTAGACCTTTTTGACCCCACAAACCATCGTCGCCTTTACTGCCCTTATCACCCTTTGGTCCGGGTCGGCCCTTAGGGCCCGGGTATCCAATGTAACCTTCGTCACCCATTACACCCTTCATGCCTACTTGACCAGGAGCACCGATTTCTCCAGGCAAAATGTCTTGTCCAGGCTCTCCACGTTGACCTTTTTGGCCTGGTATGCCGGGAACTCCTGGTTCACCTGGCTTACCAGGATTACCGGGTCTGCCATGTGGCCCATAGTCGCCAATTTCACCATGGTAGCCCTTTAGTCCAGTTGGTCCTACTATGACCTCACCAGGCATACCTATGGCACCAGTTTCACCTTTAAGTCCTGTTTCTCCAGACTCGCCTTTGGGTCCACGGAAACCGGGCTCACCAGGATAGCCAACCTCTCCAGGTTCCCCCCGATTTTGAATTATTTCGCCTGGATGGGGCTCACCCTTGTCACCCTTAATACCGACGCTACCAACATCTCCGCGTTCACCACTGAAACATAAATTTAAATTTAAGAAATTGTTTTACCAAAACAATTAATAGGAATTCTTACGGTAGTCCATCGTATCCAGGTTCGCCGATAAGGTAAGGCTTGGGTATTTTTGGGGGAGCACCTGGTCTACCATTTCGACCATCAGTACCTGGTCGACCATCCATACCTGGCCGTCCGATGTCACCAAAATCTCCACGAAGGCCAGGTTCACCCTTTGCTCCAGGTGCGCCGTCCCAGCCGTCTAATCCTCTTTCACCTTGAGGACCTTGATCGCCACGACGCCCATCGACACCAGGCTCACCCTTAGGAGAAATGGCCAAGCTGCCAATATATTCATGTTTTCCAGGAGGGCCCGGTCTACCGGGGCGACCCTCCTCTCCGGGAATACCAGGTTGACCTGGCATTCCTTTGAATCCTGGCTTTCCTGGCCTTCCCTGAAGACCCTTGATTCCGCGAGCTCCAGTGATACCGGCCATGCCACGCGCTCCGTGTTCCCCTGGATAGCCAGCATCACCCATCAATCCTTTTATGCCACGAGGCCCGGCATGGCAGACACCACAGTCGTCACCTCGTATACCCTTGTCGCCAGGGAATCCACGCATTCCGGGATATCCATCAGTACCAGGCCTGCCGCGTCTACCAGGTGGACCTGGAGAGCCCTGGGGTCCGACAATATTTAATCCCTCACCCGGCAAACCCTTGTCACCTGTCAAGCCAACCTCTCCACGATCACCACGATATCCATCAGCACCAGGGACTCCATGTTGACCAGCCTGTCCTTTTGGTCCATACAGATTAAGGCCAGGATCGCCAGGCCTACCATGTCGACCAATAGGGCCAGGTCCACCAGGTGGACCTTGTAGGCCAGGAGGACCCATCCAACCATACTCGCCATCTTCACCTTTCTCGCTGCGTCCAGGGGGTCCTCGATTACCAGTAAGACCCTGATCTCCAGGTGGTCCCGGTGGTCCTTGGGGGCCTCGTCGGCCTGGCTTGCCAGGAATGCCATTTAAGCCAGGTAGACCTTTAGGACCGATGTCGCCCTGCGGTCCAATGGGACCCGGCAATGACTTATCCATTCTAGGATCATACACACCAGGTGGTCCAGGATAACCTTGAACACCGGGAACACCATCGAAGCCATTTTCACCACGCTCACCCGGTCTACCATCCTCACCGTCCTCACCATCGTAGCCGGGAGCACCTTTCATGCCTTTTTCGCCAGGTCCACCTACGCCTCCATCACGACCAGGCTTACCACGTTCACCACGTGCACCATCGTCGCCTCGGGCGCCAGGTAATCCATCGCGACCAAACTGTCCTGGTTCACCGTAGATGCCGGGCGGACCAATTGCGCCTTGTTCACCAGCGTATCCCTTGTATCCCTTAAGGGTTTCATCATAACGTAGTGCGCCAGGCTCGCCCTCGCCGGGTTCACCCTTTTCACCAACCACACCCCTCAATATTGGATAACTCTCGGGTACTCCCATTTCTCCTTTGTAGCCTTGGGGACCCATTTCACCCTTTCTGCCCTCCAAGCCAGCAAAACCGGTGTCACCTTTGAGACCAGATACACCAGCAAAACCAGGTTCACCATCAATGCCGTCAGGTCCACGTTCGCCGCGGTTTCCCTTGGTGCCCTTCGAATTGATGCCACCCTCGCCAGCATCACCAGTTGCACCAGGTAATCCGGGCTTACCCATGGGTCCACGTTGTCCATGCTCACCAGGTGGGCCAGCAACTCCCTGTGCCCCGGGGCGACCATCACAGCCATCAATGCCACGTGGTCCAGATGTACCATCCTCACCAGGATAGCCCTGCATATAATTTAAGATATTTTAACCTGACCGCTATATGCTCTAAGTGTCATACTTACGCGTCGTCCCGGGAAACCTGTCTCTCCCCTGAGACCAGCATCACCCTATAATGGCAATAGTGAACTTTTTAAGCATCATTCAGAATCCAAGTTCAAATATAACTTACCCGATGTCCCTTTTCGCCCTGCTCGCCGTATTCACCGAAATCACCTTTCTCGCCAATATATCCGGGAGGTCCAGGTGGTCCCATATCACCAGGTGAACCCTCTCGTCCGGGCACACCATAATTTCCAATGGCGCCAATGCGTCCTTTAATGCCCTCACAGTCGCACAGCGTTGTATTACATTCCTGAAAAGACAATACAATACACAATTTTTTATATATATATTTTTTTTATATTTTTTTATATATATTTTAACATAAAAGCGTTGAACATAATTTATTACACATTCTACAAACGCGACCGTTTACTTGATTGCCATTGATTAGCGCATTGAATTCGAACTGCCTTTGATTTAATTTTCATCACTCTTAATTGAAATCTATGGGAAGACTAATTCAACTGCAACATTGTTTTCTAACTACGACGTCAAAGAATTGCGGTCTTAAGAGAAATAGTACTATAGAAACATATTTAAATTCCTATTCCATCGATTTTGAAAGAGTTCTTTTTTCTAACTCATGACAACCCTTTTGTTAAGTAAATGAAATTAGACACACCTCTGGGCAATACCTTATTAGATGGTTTGCTTTAATTTTAGACTTAGTTTGAATTAGGAACCGCGAATAGTACTCGTAAATCGTATAATGCAATAAAATCGCTCAGTTGATGGCTATATATGCATATATGTATATTCTTTTGGTGTTATGCTTCATGCAATTTGGATATTTTCTCATTTTAGCCATTAGTCATAACAACAACAATAACAAGATGTTTGGGGGTGCAAGTTGCAAATGCTTGTGGCAAGTGCAGCACACAACATGCAGTTTGCAACGCGGCCAAGCCATGCAACTTAAATTTTTGCTTTAATTGCACTATTTCCGTTTGCAATGAGATAATCTTCCATATATTTGCTGCTTTTATTTTTATGCCATTCCATTGTTCTATCTAAGCATTCACACTTGAGGCAGCTGCCTCAACAAACAATTGCCCTCGTAATTGTTTCGAGTGCATAGAAGATGATCATTAATGCGACCTCCGGATCGGGCCCCAGAAACAGTAAAAAATCCTCACAACTGGTAAATCTATGAACTGCATGTAAGTGCTGAACACGTAATTAGCTATATATAATTTATGATAAGAGTTGGGAAATGGTAAATCCAATTAATGATCGCAAGAGATTAGACACACAATGTTTATATTAGGTTTACAAGTTGCTTAAATATTTTTAATTCTTATAGATAAGTTTTGCTAGTTATTTAGCACTTTTCGACAGCTAAACTTTTAATAAATCTTTCTTTAAGATATCAACAATAAACTATATAAAACTCATCTATATTTCGTAAATTTTTCCAAAAACTTTTAAAATATGTCAAGGTCATGTTTAAACAAGGATCTTTATAGTAAACTAGCTACTTAAATCAAATCAAAACTTCTACCATGGACGAAAAAACCTGAAAAAATTAAGTAAGTTGCATATTTTTCCATCATATACTCAACTTTTATAAGTATTTGAAAAATATGAAACACAAATGCTCAACTATTAAGTATCTGCATTTATGATCTTGCCGTTTGTGCTGCATCCATGAAGTACGTACTTAAAGTCATGTCGAAACTATTTAGATGCTAAAATATTTCAAATTTCAAAAGCACATAAACCTACTACAAATATGATTATGCTTTCGACCTCCAGGCACTTGCAAGTGTTCATTAAAATTAAACGTGTTAGTCGTAAATGTTTTTGGAGCTGACCGCATTGATCTGAAAGTATTTCTGCATTTGCAAACTAATGAAAATTCGAACTCAATACCCCCCAACCACCGGGTTAACTGTGTTGGCGACAAATAGTTTATAAACATCCTTAATTTGTTTTGTATTGCGAGAACACACATACAAGCAATTATTAATAGAATTGACATAATTTCGTTTAGTTTAAAATCAAAATTTATTGCTCGGTTCATTAAAATGACTTTGAGCGTCGTCCAGTGATTTTTCTTCTCCAAATTTCGGATGAAACAAAAAAAAAAAAGAAAAAAAAACTAAGAACAGCACACATGTTGCAGGCATGTTAAAAAATATAAAATAATATGTATGTACTGGAAATTTTATGTTTGCAGGTTGGAAAATTGGTGTCAAATATTTGCAAAAATAAAAAAAACAGAAAAGGAAATTTACTTAATGCAAATTTAGCACATTTTGTTTATAATCGCAATAAACAGTGAGTGCAATTTTGCTGTTGCAGTCGACAGGTTTCTAATCAAAAGTTCAAAGCACCAACAACAAGTCGATTTCATAAAACGGGGAATTCCTAGAATACTGCGAGAACGATTTGTCTTTTCTTTTTTTTTTGTTTTTAGGTCTCTTGGAGATCAAACCATCTGTTAACAAAATATGCACATGACGTGTAAATCAGAAAATCAGAACGTAAAACATAAACAAAATTTAAGAAAAAAAAAAAAACTATTTTCTAGTGCTGTGGAAAATGTTCGGTGTGTGGTAAACCAGAAAATTTTTTTTTTCGCGCGGCTTCAATAAAAAGAATAGAACCAAAGCAAGTCGAGAAAACACAGACGATGACCAAAAATAAAATTCACAATGCATATGGCAGGTGTATGTTCAATGTTTGTGTATGTGTGTGTGGGTGTGGGTGTGGCATAGTTAATCAGGAAAAACAATTGCAATGAGCATTGCACTCAATTTCGGAGCAATGAATGAGGTGTTCTTATGTAGTTTTCTCTACAAAACTGTAAAGATTGCGCTAGAAGAATGCCAAACTGGGTATGCCAAGCTCCAAATATCTATAAAAAGTTGTAAAACATATTGGTTAATAATGCTATAAACTCTAAATTAAAGATCTCAGGTACTTTAGCCAACATGTTGGTAACAAAGGTATCTTTTAACTCTTTTATTTCATGCATTCCTTCAATTGAAAATGCAGCAATCGACACCCAGTAGAAACAGTCAAATTTCATTCAATCAATTGCGTCAAATACAGAAATTCACAAATTTTAAATTCAAGTCTTTCGTTTATATATAATATTTATTTTTTTGGATGAAAAAAGCGCTTAGAAAATGACAGCACAGCAATTTCCTTGAACTTGACACTTGCCAAGCAACACAATAAAATATATGTGCCACCTAACATGGCATATATAAATATATATATATGCATATAAATATTTAAGTATTGCCATACATGGGGTAGACAAGCATATATCACATTTGGGTGCCACAGACAATGCACCCAGTCGCATTATTAGCTTTTATGTGAAAAAAAAAGAAAAAGCATGCAAAAATATAAGAGAGACAGAGGGATTGTCTGCTGTTTCGCCCGATTTGATTATAACGACCACAACATTGTACTGTGCATAGGAATATATTTTTTTACCCATATGTTTGATTTTGTCGACGTCAGCTAGGAGACAGAGGCCCCAAAAACAAAATAAAATAAAATGTTGGGAACTTAAATACAATTCAGGTTTATGGGCACGCGTATATTGCGGCGTCTAGATCGCTGAGAGTAAAACGATTTAGGTTGGCATAGGTACAGGTACGTATTGCATAATATATAAAAGTAATTTATTTATTAAAACAAGTAAAATTATATATAACAATAAGCTGGCATAAAATAATCAATGAACTTTTATAAAAACTTTAACTTTTTTCCGTGTTTAACTTTGTGTGAAAAGTTGACTGCTATGTAAGAACAACATTACAAGTTATATAGAACTATGCTTAAGTAAATAAATATATATTTCTCACATAAATTTATATGCTGTTAAGATTCTAAAAGCTGGCTGCTTTGCCAACACTTTGGCATAAATATTATTAAATGTCTTTAAATGCATACATTTCCTTAAATATATAAAGAAATTATCTTGCGCATTTCCAAATTGATAAACATGCTCACAGCAGTCGCTTAGCAAAAGCTCGTTGATATGTCACTGAGCTCGGCTTAAATATGAACAAATGCATATTGTCACTTGCATGATGTGTGTCAGTGGCTCACTTGAGCGCATTTACACATGTTAATGTCAATTGGGTTGTAGTGCCGTCTTGCTTCCACCATTACGTTCTGTCTCTAACTCTGTCTGCCTCTGGCTCAGCTCAGCCGTTGCAGTTTAAGGTCAAAGTTGGTCTCCCCGCACATTCTCTGCCCATAGCAGAGCGACAATTGGCACACCCACCCACGCTCAATGTGATCCGTAGATGAATAGTATATAGTATAGGATACTATATGAAGTATATGCATATACATATATGTATACTACAACTGTAACTGAAACTGCACGTGTTTCTCGCAATCAGAGCGAGTACATTGGCCTGACTTTTCAGTCTAGAAGCCAGGGGTAAGGGCTGGGTGAGAGGCACAGAGAAGAAGAGTATCTAATGACGTTCAGCACTGGAATTCACATGTTGAGTTCCGTTGAAAAAGAGATGTGAGTGAAACCCTTTTATAAAGTATGCATTAAAGTGCAAAGAGCAGCAAAAAATTAATTATATCAAAATTTACACAACCTCTTTAAGTAAAATAAAGCACACTTGGATGTCGAAGGTTCAGAAGGTTTAGCTAAATCAGTTAGTGGTCGAATCTCATAATCTGCTATAAGCTAAAGTGTATAGACGCAAAACAAAATGGCGACATAACGGCCCCCGGATGTGGCACATTCTATATAAATCAATGCTGATAAGAAGCTGACAGCTTTTCTTTATTTTTTTTTTTTTTGCTTAGCTTGACATTTTTAATTAATACATTTTTTTTAATTTGGCATTAAATTATTTCTATATAGTATAAATGTCTTTAAATATAAGCAAAACATAAGTGAGTATATTCTATATATATATATATATGTTTCTTGAGAATTGTGAATGGACAAAGGGGTTATCTGTTTAACTTCAATGCGTACAGATTGTTGCCAACTTGAAGATTACGACTTTCGGCCGATGTCCTGTCACTCGATCGTCCATCACAATTGACCCAATTTGTCAAATGATCTTTCAAAACTCAACAACACGCGCCATCAATCAACATTTGATCAGCATCATAAACATTCATACGAGCGAAACAACTAAATGCAAAATGTGTACAAGTGCATATAGACTGGCATCATAAAAGTGTTTAAAGTAAGCCCAGAATTGCGGTAGTCGACTATAAGATACTCCATAGAAATTTGAAAGAATTTAGTTTGCTCGCTGAGTTAAAAATAAAAATGAACAAAATTTATTTTAAAGTTTCAAGATCAATCTAGAAAGTATACAGCTATATAACTGGGTTGTTTAAAATTAATATTCCTTTTAATCTCAAAGTTTTTAATGAGCATTATAGTGTTTATTATATTCTAATCCAAATTTATTATTGTGTTTCAAGCTCAATACTTTCTTGAATACAAGTTTCCAATGAAACTTTAAAATTGAAAATCCTTTTTTACATTTTTAAAATATTTTATTATAATTAATAACTAAAATCTATAGTTCACAAATAATTAGGATTTTTTATATAGTGATAACAAAACAACACAATGTTATTTTTCTTGAGGACCCTCTGGAGATTTGTTTTATCGAACTTAAAAATTTATAGTTCTTGCAGCTGCTACTCCAATTTGAGCTTACATAATTGGAAGCGAAGCTCAGAGGGTATTACACGACTGACATTTTTTTTTATGTTTTATATTATAACATTATTCAAAATTTTTTTAAAATAAATCTTAGACCCAAGTAAACACATATACCCCGACTTGCTAATGAGTGCAGGGTAGATGTAAAGAATTGTATATAGAACAAACATATGAGCAACGTGTGATTGACATGAAATCTCAAGCCCACACACACACAAACACACACGCATACAGAAACACACTCAGAGTGAGAGAGAGAGAGAGATAGATACACAGAATGAGTGTAGAGCATAATGAATGCACATCTGGACATCTGGACTGCACAACTTGGAGACTCGGGGACTGATGTTGTTCTTAATGTTATTGTTATTATTGTAGCGCTCTTGCAGCATGACATCATTTTTTTGGTTTGACATCATAAAGAAGCGTGAAGAACGCAAAAATCTGCACATGCACACAAAGATACGGACTCAGATTCAGATTGAACACCCACACAGATAAAGTTAGGGAGCAAGAGAGAGAGAGGGAGAGATAGCAAAATAGCAATGCTAAAATTGTAGTTAACAATTAACAATTTTGTTGTTTTGCATAATTGTTTAGACAAACGCTTGACAGATGATAACTAATTGCCGCGCACTCAAATTACATGCACTAAATGACAGCAGCAAGATTCTAAAACTGTGTGTTGACCATCGATAACCCTTTCAGTTACTGCCAAACTGTACATTTCTAGCAGTTCTTAAAGACGAAATGCAACTGCAGCAGTTAATAATAGTTATTAATAGCAAACTCAATCAAAATTTAAATCCATTTTAAATCTATAAATATACTAATTAATTTATAGCAAATATTAAGTGTTAATTATATAAAATATTGTTTATTATAGAGAAAAAATAGTTTTAAGCTATAAATATTCAAGAATTTTTACATTTTTCATGGGATTCTATTAATTGTAAAATCAAAACAAAATCTTTAATAACAGCATAGCAAATATTAATTAAATTTTTCTAAGTAGTACGCAAAAGTTAAAAGTATTTGATGTCTTATCAGAAATTTATTAACCTTATAGTTGACATTATGGAATCAAAAAACTATTTTAAATTGTTGATGCGAAAGAATATAACAAAAAGAAATTAAAGCAAAATACTTTTGACTGTATATAGCAGATATTCTGGTATTTTTAGCAATGATGTTAGACAACAGACGCTGAGATAGAGATAGAGATTGAGTGAGGGAGATAGGGAGAGCGAGTAAGCAGGATAGTGACACATTGACAGAGAGATACGTGAATATGCATACTTATGTATTTTTATGAGTTTTAATGAATTCCAATTTGAAAAAGCTGCAACTAAATAAAACTGATAACAGCAATAACAACAAGAATACAACAACGAAACTGTGCCTTAAACTGTAACTGTAGACTGAGACTGTGACTGAGACAGAGACAGACTCTCAGATGTCTGATAACCCAATTTCGTGCTTTAAGCACAATGAACACAACATCAAATAATCGCTTTAATTTACAGTTTTTTACACAGCTCGTTGTTGTTGTTGCGGCCCCTAGTTGCAATATATCACTTATACGACATGTTGTTCATATCATCCACACACACACACACACATAGAGCGAGAGAGAGTGAAAGAGAATAAGAGAACACTTCGCATAATTTCCGCATTCAGTTGCAGATAAATAAATAATTGAGTCAAATTGAAATGCAACTCGCCAAACAATTTTCAAGATGCACGCAAATAAACTTCATTCGTAAAGAAAGCAAAGTGTTGTTGTTGCTGTTGTTGTTACTGTTACTTGGGCGGGCTCCGTTATGTCTACAGCTGGACCAGTGATTTATGTATGATGTTCATAGATATGCGCTGTATGTATATATGTGCCTAGGGTCAGCCAAAAGGACTGAGAAATCAACTGAATGCCTTATTTTTTTTTGCATAAACAAAACTGAACCAATCAAATTGCCATGAGCATAAAGTATTTGCGTAGCCTATGGAAGGGGTAGCACATGGAATAGTGGTAGGGGAAAAAGAGTAGCAGCATCGAACGAACGAAAGAACAACAACAAACTTTCAATTCCAATTTGAAATGAGGCAGAGAGCGTCAAAGACCGCCGCAGCTGCGCACCCCTTTGCTAGCCCCTCTACACCAATCACTTGAGCTGCTAATTGTCGGCAGCAGAAAAGAACACATACACACACAGACACATGCTGAGAGACAAACAGACAGACAGACAGAAATTTCCATATAAAAATGCTTTCATTCTTTTCTTGTTTTTTTTATAGACAGTTGCTTGCAGTGCCCGAAGCCAAAGTCGCTGCTGATAAAGTAAATTTATCAAAATTCATTCATAGAAAGAGCAGTCACTGTCGCTGTCGCTACCGCTGCAGCAGTTGGCGTCATCACCGGCAACAGTAGCGGCAGCAGCAGCAGCAGCCGCAGCAGCACGCCTAGCTAAGTGCATTTGTGCGCGCACTTGTTGCGCACTCTGCAGAGCGCTCTCTCTTAAATATTAAACGCAAGCGCGCGCGCTCTCTTCGCGCGTTGCTCTTTGCATGGTGCGCATGTGTATGTGTATGTGTGAGACGGAAAAGGAAATCGTTTGGCTGTTAAATGTAGCGCAATAAATCTGCAAAACCAGTTGGCATACAGTTTAAGAGTGACTGCAACGCAAAACAAACAGTAGCAGTAAACAAGTTTTTTTTTATTTTCTTGCGGTTTGCCACAAGACGTTGACGCTCTCACTTAACCGTTTTGTGCAATTGGAGTTTATGTTGAACTTCCCCCGCCCATTATTGGCATTGACCACGTAACCGAGTGCGAAAATTATGCTTGGGATCAAATGACAAAATGCCATCTCCAATGGTGGCTCAAAACACGTGAGTCTGCTCAAACTGGTCTGAAAATGCTACATTTGCATACGTTTGAAAATACATATATATTTAGTATGCTCGTATGAGAGTGTGTATGGCTCAAAAGTCAAGCCGATAGCCTCTGTCTCTGGCACCGTTGGCGACGCTATAGAATTCTATTTTCAATTCGTTTCGACAAGTGTCACATAATCAGCAGCTAGTGCTAGTCAATGCCGCCAACATAGCAATAAACCTAATTAAATTTTAAACGATTTCAACGCATCATACATACGACATCAGCATCATCATCATTATTATAAACAGCTAAACAGTGATTGATAAGCGCACCGCACTGAAATCACAACTAATCAAATAGCCTTTGCATAGAAAACACACAAAGTTGTCTATTTAGAAAACATGACGATATCGTTTTTGAATAGATTTTGCCAACAATTTCAATCGAATGTTCGAATGAAATATACCAAATTTTAACTAACTTTCATTTGGATGGCAGTTAAATTTGGCTACAATTTATGCAGCATACTTCCAGGGGCTACAAATGTTGTGAAAATGTTAAAATTAATTACTTAGCAAATTGAAATGTTACTTTAAAATTGCTTTTCATTACTAACCGGAAATATTCAATGGCAATTTTAAAATATGTATTAAACATAATTGCCATTTTATTATGCTAAAGACAAATGTTGGGCAGGGGTTATCAGGTTAACCTTTTAGATTGCCAAATCTAAATCTGTAACTCAAATCATTATTAAAGATGACATAACATAACATTTGGCAGCTCAGAGCTTAGAGCAAGAAACTAACTTGAAATGCTTGAAATTAAACAGCAAGCAACTCGTATGCTTTGTGTACTTTATCAATGATACAAAAACAAAAACGAAATAAATAAAAATATAGTTCCAACTCTGAGTCCGGAAATATAATACATACTACTATTATATATCAGAGAGTTAGATGCAAGGAAATATGCATTGTGTTTTGCCCTTTTTGGCTGATTAAAATGCAGCAGTGCTGACCTAATTTTCTTTTCTATATGTTCAAGTCATTCTACATCTTTGTATTTTCTGTTTCTGCTTCTTCTTAATGTTCCTGTTGATTACAAAATGCAGTTATGAATCAGTTGCGGTTTTACGATGTGTCTTTGTAAAAACTTCTAGAACCACATGCAGTTTGAGCTGCGCTGAAAGTTTGAATCATATAGCTCGTGTGCAGTTTGAGAGCCACTTTGAATTTTCTTAAACAATTCTGTTGGCTAAATTTGTGAATAAAACTTGCAACAATTTCCTTACTAACTCGGACAAAATAATGAAAGTTAGTGTATTAAGTATTTGTTTTGAACTTACCTTTGCATCCGCAAAGGACACAACGCTGGCAAACAGATAGACTGCGCCTAGCACACCCGAGAGACCCACTAGATCTCTGGGCAACATCATGATGGTCCTATAGCCTGTGACCACCAAAATCTCGTTTTGGACAATTTACGAAAATGTCACACTGCGAAAATTCACACACGAAACTGCGAAAAATGCAAAAACAAATTTGAACACAATTTATTAATGAAAAGTATTATTATAATTATAATTTTTTTTTTTTTTTGAAAGCAAATTCAATAGAAAGGAATATTTGGCTAATAAAATTGTTGAAACGGGAACTAACACAATATTGCTGATGATGCGTGTTGCGGTTCGCCACTTGAATTGCTGTGCTGTTGCGATCGTCGAGCACAACACACTCCCCACATGTGGAGATCGTCAAGCGTTCAAAGTGTTACTAAAATCGGGCGGCACAAAAGAAATTTGAATTCGACGAACGACGAAACGATCAAACGAATCGTAACTTTACGAACGACTCGATGCTCAACGATCGTGCTCGGCTCACGCATACATTTGCAGCAGAATGCTGCCGTTGTATTAGTGCGAGCATTTCTCAATGGAGTGATGGCTGAGGTGCTGGGGATGGTTGCGGCTGGTTGGGGTCTAGGAGATGGTTGGGCCGTATTGGATTGGCTTGGGTTGGCTTGGCTATGGATTGCGCAGCCCGCTGATGGGTTCGCTTTGAATTTAGCACTCTGTTGCCTTGAAATGAGGAAACGATCGACGGGGGCAACATACACATTTTCCACATATAAATATATATATATATATATATAAATATACAATAAATATTATTTAGTTTCCCAACTAGTTTCTTGTTTTTGTCGCCACAAGCCGTTGTTGCGATTAGCCTAAGGCTTTTTCATTTAGTATTTGTTCGAAACGTTCGTTCTCGGTGGCCTGATAACATGGGATAAGGTTGCGTATTTCCTGTTAGAAAATCAGTCCGAACGCTTGTGCCAGCTTCCAATCATTTTTTTTTTTGTTTTATTAATTAGTACGCAGAATTGTATAAATAGAACTTTACGAAATCGTCGTTGTATTACTTATTTTTGGGGTCAGTTTTGAAACCTATTGCTAAGTCCAAGCGTAATCAAGGGCTTTCGGTCCATTGCGCAAGATTAACCCAAAAACAACACAGCGGACAGTCGGCCTGGCTTACCACAGGGTGGGTCAGTGGGTACACGACCTACTAGTCTCAATTTAAAATGTACGCACTACTTTCTTATCGCATCTAAATATATCTACATTTATAATATCCAAAGCTTGAAAACTAAATTTCTACCTTTTATAGTTTAGAGCATTAAACAGTTTTTTAATAACAAATTGAATTGCAAAACATACTTAATATAAAAGGAAATATATAGTAAGGCCAATTTTCCTTGAATCCGAATAAATTTTATTAAATTTTAACATTGAACAGCACAAAAAATGCTATTAGTTTTATAAAATAAATAGTAGACAACTAATCATACCATACCTATATTTTGAAAAATTCCGGAATAATTTAAAATTCTGTATGTATCAATATATTATAGCAAGGTTTTTTTTTTATTTTCAATTTGGCCTATTTAAATTTTGTTTTAATTTTAGTAAGGTACAATAAATCTCAGAGAAAAAAATTCAAAATATATATTTAAATTTTATAAATATATTTTTTAATACAAAAAAGTGTTTAAAAGTCCTTCAGTTAGTGAGTTCTTTGGATGATCTATCATATAAGATTGAGATGCCAAAGGTTATACACCTTATCGCAAGTTTTGAATACTTTGACTCTTTGCCTTGACTTCAAAATTCACGAAAAAAAAATCGTCTCTTTAAATGGAAAAAGCTATCAAATATAGTATTAATGTTTAAAAAAAAAACTAAGATTCAAAAACGACTAAAAATAATCACCTTAATTTAATTGTGAATAAAAAGTACAAATTTACAAAAGTATCAATTAAAAACTGCAAATATAGAAGGAAATTTGTATTCAAGCGTAGAGTGCAGGACTTGAAAATTGGCACATGATGTCAGACCGTGCCGGATCCAAGAGCCATATCAGAGCAATAACGGAACTCATGTGCCCGATCTTTCAATTGGGCTATCGGTCCCAGAGTTACATATTAGGTGCTCAAGGGGGAAGTAAAGGCATTGAATATGAATATGGCAATCCATATCCGAAGACTAAACATATCGCCCTCAACAACAACACCAACAACAAAAACAACGACTTAGTTTTGTTTTTTTTTTCTTTACTTATCGCCAGATTCATTCATATTTATTTTCTAGTTAGGTTAACTGCTTGGATTAGTCTGGCTACATAGTTGTCGCCCAACCGTTTCCACTTTGCCCCAAACCCCCCCCCTAAAAACGATCCATCCAGCACACACACACATTCACAATGCTCACACCGATACGTACAGTGTCTGTGAGACGATTGGGGCGATCATTGATCGTGCCCGATCGTTTTGTGCTCTTCGTCAGGCGATCGTGCAGTCGTGCGTTGGCTGTATTTGGTTTTTGGACGACTGGAGCTTATACTATAATTAGTCGTGTTCCGTCTTCTCGAGTAAGTAGGCTGTGTCTGCTGTCAGCGGTTCTGTCATTAGTCATTTAGTTCTCGGCTAGCTGGCTGAGCTGCCACTCGCTCGTGCTCGGTTGTGTGGTTTGTCAGTACGCTCCAGACGATCCGTTAAGTTGGATCACATTTCTGTAAGGGATAATAGCAACAACAAAACAGAACTAAAAGAAACTGAACCAACACAGAAATACTTAGAAACTAAACCAAGTGAATTTATTCGCTAATTCTTATAAAAAATAAAAACAAAAAAGTCAGCATTTCAAAATATAATAATATGATATTACAGAAATATTTGAAACTTTAGAAATTTAAAAAAAAATATATGTTGTGCTTGTCAAACTGTAACGTGCGCGCTGTCTGGAACTTTTAATTAAAACAGAAAACGGATTGAACACAAATTGTTTAATAGTCAATATATGTATAATTTATAATTATAATTTCAACCCAAATTACAATTATATTTTTTTGATATAATTTGTAAATTTTAAATATTAAGTGACTAGATAATAATAAAGTGCCTGCTTTTCTGCTAACTTTTTTACAGGCCAACGACGGCAACATATTTTTAAGTCAATAAGGACCGCAATAATTAACTGTGCAGACATTTAGCGCATAGGGCATAATGTTGCCCCACTGGAAGCGGTAAGTAATTTAACACAATACTTAATTGAAAAGTGAAAATAATTAGACAGAACTTTGTGAAATTTCGACAAAAAAAAATTTAAATTCAGTACCTTAAAGCCCACCAATGTCTTTACAAATGCCAGTGCTGCTCAAACTGTGAAATATTGCAAGCACACAGCAACAGTTGAGATAATGTTACAATAAGGCAACTTGTGCTCTCTTAAGCAATGACTCTCTTGATAGCACACACACTCACTCTCTTAAGCTCTCAGACATACTCAACCGTGTATGTGTGTATGCAAGATAAGAGACTTAACAGTATCAGGCAAATGCTTAGAATGAAACACTTAATGTGATCCACAGCAACCAATTGGGGACTTAACTTAACTGAATCTTCCGACCTTTAGTGATCTTCAACGTTTTTTTTTTTTTTTTAGGCTGCTGTTCGCCGCTGTGATAGCTGGAGCGTTAGTTTCTGCAAACGCTGTAAGAAATGCAAATAAAATTTTGTGTTAATTAAATCAAGTCAAATTATTGTTTAATTTAACAGCAATTCTGGAAGAATGCTGGAGCCACTGGCTCGATTCACGAGTCAGTCCGTCATGTTAACAGGGATGAATTGCCAAACACATTTACGCTGGACGAAAGCTATCAGATTGTAGATTCGGCCAAAAACTGCTCTGGAACACCTGGATGCATACCCAAATGCATTGCTGAAAAAGGTAATCGTGGTTTGCCTGGACCCGAGGGTCCGACCGGGCCTAAAGGTATTATGGGATACGCTGGCCCGGATGGGCCACCTGGTGATAAGGGCCAGAAGGGTGATCCTGGACCATTTGGAGCACGTGGTGATAAGGGCGAGCGTGGAACGCGCGGTGTCCCCGGCTTGACAGGCGTAGCTGGTCTTCAAGGTCCTGCTGGTAATGCTGGCGCACCTGGCACTCCCGGCAAGGATGGTTGCGATGGTTCGGATGGTCTTCCAGGCTTGCAGGGACTTTCTGGCATGGCTGGTCCCCGTGGCTATCCAGGCGGTCCTGGTCATAAGGGTGACAAAGGTGAACCTGCTAAGGAAAATGGTGATTACGCTAAGGGAGAAAAGGGTGAGCCCGGCTTTGCTGGACGTTCCGGTTATCCCGGTCCCGAAGGAGAACGCGGCATGAAAGGTGAGCGAGGTGACACCGGTCCATATGGCCCGCCAGGACCTCGTGGTGATCGTGGCATAAAGGGTGAAAAGGGTGCTGCTTGTTTTGCCACCGCAATGCCTGGCGAAAAGGGCGAGAAAGGTGACAAAGGAGATCCAGCCCCCAAGCTACCCGTTCACGGCACAGACACTGTAATGGGTCAACGTGGTGAAACTGGGCAAAAAGGTGAAATTGGACCAATGGGGGCTAAGGGTGAATTGGGACCCGCCGGAGAGCCTGGACATGATGGACAAAAGGGCGAGAAGGGAATGCCTGGTGGCGCTGGTGACAGAGTAAGTCCCTGAAAAAATCTTTTGCATTAACTTTTCAATTAAATCCATACTTTTCATAATTTTGTAGGGTCGTCAAGGTAATTTTGGTCTCCCCGGACCTGCAGGACAAAAGGGAGATCGTGGCGAAACCGGTCTGCACGGATTAAATGGACAACCTGGCATGAAAGGTGAGCCTGGACTTCCTGGCAAACCAGGAGAGAGGGGTTTGGTCGGACAACAAGGTCCTCCTGGTGGTGGTCGTGGACAACATGGTGCTCCTGGACCTAAGGGTGCTCGTGGTTATGCCGGCCCACCAGGTCCTCAAGGCTTGAACGGAATGGATGGTGCTATTGGACCTCAAGGATATGTTGGAGCAAAGGGAGGTCCTGGTCTGCCAGGACATCCCGGTAATGAAGGCCCAGCGGGACAAAAAGGTGAGCGGGGTACCCCTGGTCGCTTGGGACCCCAAGGCCCTAACGGTTCAATCGGTCATAACGGTCCTCCAGGACCAGAAGGACAAAAGGGTGAGCCTGGCACACCTGGCTATGGTATTCAAGGCCCCAAGGGAGATAATGGCGTAGATGGGTAAATATTCTTTCTTATGCATGATTTAACAAATGCTTACTTTAATGCAACATCATCAACAGAATATCTGGAATAAAGGGGGCCAAGGGTGAGCGCGGTTATAAGGGCAATGCTGGTACACCCGGTGATTCCAAATTAGGCAGACCTGGTATGCCTGGCTTAGTTGGAGCTCCTGGATCACAAGGTGATGCGGGACGCCCGGGCATTCCCGGCGACAAGGGTGATATGGGACCTAAAGGCGACGCTGGTGGAAAATGTTCTTCGTGTCCTGCTGGACATAAAGGTGATAAAGGCGATCGTGGTCTGGATGGCATTCCCGGCAATCCTGGCGCAAGAGGCCCCCCTGGAGAAAGAGGCTATCCTGGCGAACGTGGAGATGACGGTATCATTGGACAGATGGGACCTCAGGGCGAAAAGGGCATAGACGGACAAACTGGTGCTCCAGGAGCTGTTGGCCCACCAGGTCTTCCAGCGCTTTCTGATTTGAGTCAAATTAAGGTAGATGTAGGACCGAAAGGTGAACCCGGATATCCTGGTGCTGCTGGAGTTAAAGGCGAAAGGGGTGATAGTGGAATTCCCGGCAACCCTGGAGCTAAGGGAGAATTTGGAGAAAAGGGCGAGAAAGGTTTTCTTGGACCAGCCGGTATGGATGGTGTACCTGGCAGCCCAGGACGCGACGGTTTGGATGGCTTCCCTGGTCTAAGCATTAAGGGAGAACCGGGTCGTAATGGCTTAAACGGTCTAAAGGGCGACAAAGGAACATCTGGTTTTGTTGGACCGAAGGGTGACCCAGGCACATGCGCTGCCAGTGAATTGAAAGTTCCGCTTAAGGGCAACAAAGGAGATCGGGGTAACACTGGAATGCCCGGCGCTAATGGACCCATGGGACAAAAGGGCGAGCACGGTCTCACTGGAGAGACTGGTGCCCCTGGTCCTCAAGGACCTCCTGGTAAGGTTGGGCCTCGTGGCATGACTGGTCCTCGGGGTGAAAAAGGTAATCCTGGACAGTTTGGTGCACCGGGTAACGATGGTAAAGATGGTGCTCGTGGTCTACCTGGTCGTTATGGAGATCGTGGTCCAAAGGGTGAACCCGGCATTACTATCGAGGGCCCACCTGGACCCAGGGGTCGTGATGGAATGATGGGCGAGAAGGGAGACCGTGGACCAATTGGAGCACCTGGTCAGCCTGGCCCTGATGGCAATCCTGGTTATCCTGGAGATAAGGGTGATGCTGGCTTCCCAGGACAACCTGGTAGTACTGGCTCTGTTGGCGAAAAGGGAGAACCAGGCCCAATTGGTCCTCAAGGTAGTGCTGGACCTCCTGGTATTCCCGGTATTGGTGGCGTTCAAGGCCGTGACGGTGCCAAGGGTGAGCCAGGTAATCCTGGCCTGGTTGGCATGCCTGGTAGCCAAGGAGAACGTGGTGCAGTCGGAAACGATGGTCCCAAGGGATTTACTGGTCCTGTTGGTGCTCCGGGCAAACGTGGTCCACCTGGCCCTGCTGGATTGGCTGGTAAGCCTCATAGCTTGCAATTTTAAATATCCCAATTAATAATAATTACCCGGTATATAGGATTAAAGGGAGACAAGGGGTCTATGGGACTGACAGGAAACGATGGTCCAACCGGTGCCAGAGGTCCTCAAGGCCCACCCGGAATAATGGGCATTAAGGGTGATATGGGACCACAAGGTCTTCCTGGACAAGATGGTTTGGATGGTCTGCCTGGCGAAAAGGGTGATCTAGGTGCTCCTGGATTCGATGGACCACAGGGAGAGCCCGGAGATGCTTCCGAGAAGGGACAAAAGGGTGAACCTGGTGCCTCGGGTCTCCGTGGTCAAGATGGTCAACCTGGTAGACCAGGTCCAGTTGGTGAAAAGGGTTTGCCTGGCCTTGCTGTACATGGACGCCCAGGCCTGCAGGGTGAGAAGGGTGACACTGGTGCTGATGGACTACATGGACAAGATGGATACCCTGGAGAGAAGGGAGATCGTGGATTCCCTGGCGTTTCAGGCCCAAAGGGCGATAAAGGATTATCCGGACGGCCTGGAACTCCAGGTACTCCTGGTCTTGATGGTCAGCCTGGAAAGCAGGGCAATCCTGGACCCATTGGCTATCCAGGGCCCAAAGGCTTAAAGGGCGAGCGCGGCATGGCTGGCGAAAATGGCTTGCCAGGTGAAAGAGGTCTTGTCGGTCGGCCTGGATATCCTGGACAAGTTGGAGCCAAGGGTGACAAGGGTGAAAAAGGTCTTCAAGGACCAGCGGCTGTAGTTACTGCGGAAAAGGGAGAAAGGGGTCATCCCGGTATGAATGGTATGCCCGGACAGATGGGTCTAAAGGGAAACAAGGGCGAAATAGGTCAAAGTGGTTATTCTGGAGAGAAGGGCGAACGTGGTCTAACTGGACCTGCTGGAGTCCCAGGACTGCCTGGTCTACAAGGAGCCAAGGGAGACATGGGCTTACGTGGTGAAACCGGCTATCCTGGTCCTGTAGTAAAGGGAGAAAAGGGATTGCCTGGACGTGCTGGCAAAAACGGACGTGAAGGTATGAAATATAGTAATTTTAAAAGACAAGAACTATTTTTAATAAATTGTATTATATTTTTAATGAACTTTAGGTGCTCCTGGAATGACTGGCGCAAAGGGCGAGCGTGGTTTAGCTGGCTTGCCTGGTAACGCTGGCCTTGTTGGTTTGCCCGGTCCAATCGGTCCCATGGGTCTTAAGGGAGAACGTGGTTTAACTGGAGCTCCTGGTTTCGATGGAACCCCTGGATTAGATGGCGTGCAAGGAATGAAGGGAGATGCTGGCTATCCTGGTCCAAAGGGTGAGCGCGGAGTTGCTGGCATCTTAGGACAAAAGGGTGATAAGGGAGAGCAAGGCATGGCCGGACCCCAAGGTTTCCCTGGTTTGGCTGGTCTTAAGGGTGATATGGGTTTGCCTGGCATGGATGGCCATCAGGGTCCTGTTGGTGCACCTGGCGAGAAAGGTTTCACCGGTCCCAAGGGCCGTGACGGTCGTGATGGTCTCGCCGGACAGCGTGGTCAAAAGGGAGAGCCCGGCCTAGTGCCACCACCCGGACCCAAGGGCGAGCCTGGACATCCAGGACGCGATGGACAAAAGGGCGATATGGGACCACCTGGAGAGCGTGGTCTTATTGGCGTGCAGGGAGAACGCGGCGAGAAGGGAGAACGCGGTGAAATTGGTCTGACCGGTGCTGTTGGTCGTCCTGGCATTAAGGGTGAGCGAGGCGAACAAGGTATGATTGGAGCAGAAGGTGCTGTCGGTGCCATTGGCTACAAGGGTGAGCCAGGTGCGGCCTGCACCGCTGCCCAGGATTACCTCACTGGCATTCTGTTGACAATGCACAGTCAAAACGATAAAGTACCACAGTGCGCTGCCGGTCAGGTTGAACTTTGGACCGGTTATTCGCTGCTCTATGTCGATGGCAATGATTATGCCCATAATCAAGATCTCGGCTCGCCCGGCTCCTGTGTGCCACGCTTCTCAACACTGCCAGTGATGTCCTGCGGACAGAACAACGTCTGCAACTATGCATCGCGCAACGACAAGAGCTTCTGGCTATCAACATCAGCCCCCATACCAATGATGCCCGTTAACGATCAAGAGATTAGCAAATACATTTCCCGTTGCGTCGTCTGTGAGGCGCCAGCGAATGTGATTGCCGTGCACAGTCAGTCACATGCGATACCCGATTGTCCTCACGGCTGGGACGGCCTATGGCTCGGCTACAGTTTCCTTATGGTAAGTACAATGTAATACCAACTGGTTTAGCTCAAACAAACTCAAAGCTCAAACCCAATTAAATTCATGAGCTTGATTTATATTTGGTAAATTTTTTAAAATTTTGGTAAATTCTTTTCTGCCTTGTTTTCTTTTTTTTAGCACACGGCCGTTGGTAATGGCGGCGGTGGGCAGGCGCTGCAATCGCCTGGCTCCTGTCTGCAGGACTTCCGTGCCACACCGTTCATTGAGTGCAACGGTGCGAAGGGACACTGCCATTTCTATGAGACCATGACTAGTTTCTGGATGGTCACGCTCGAGGATAACGAACAGTTCACGCAGCCCCAACAGCAAACAATCAAGGCTGGCAATCTGTTGTCTCGCGTCTCCAGGTGTCAAGTCTGTATGAAGAACTCCTCATAAGCGGATCACGCCACAACCAATAATTTTAATCTAAATGTAATTAATGCCTTAACTATACCAACGAACAACAAAACACACACAAACACACACACACATACACACACATATACAAGAAGAACAAGAACAAACACTGCTACCAAATTCCTTAATCTAACCAAAAAAAAAGCGACAATTTAAGAAAAATACCCAACAAAACAAAAGGTCCGCTCCGATCCAAGCGGAACTCGATGCCATTTTTGTATCTGCCATTTTTTTAAACGTTACCAAAACAAATGTAAACTGCTTCTTAGTTACGTGTAAGTTAAGTAAATCAAGCGAAATAATAAACTAGCCTGGTAATATATGTACAACAACATGGAATTCAAGCCATATACATATCGGTTACAACCTTTAATTCTTTGATCCAGCTATTTGAAAGAAATCTCTACACACTTTTTGAGAAACTGTTTATGTTCAGAAACAAAAGCCAAAAACTGAAACAAAAAAAAAATGGTAAAAATAAATACAATTTTATAAATTCATTAATACGGATTATTCTAATGATTTTTCAAATCAAATTCAAAGATTTAGTACATATAAGTCACTAGAGTACTATCTTTTCTAAAGATACAACTATATAAAATCAATTTGAATTCTCGCGAATTGCCGGTTCTTTCTGAAAAACCGGCCCGAAGCAAATAATTCTCAAATCGGAGATTTCAAATCAATAAGCTTAGCTAAAGAATCATAACACTCATGATCAACCAAGAAAGAAAATGTCAGTCGGGCATGCCGACCGTGTAATACCCCCTGAGCTTCGTTTCCAATTATAGTATGAGTTCAAATTGGAGTAGCTGATGCAAGAACTTAACATGCACACATATTTGTATGTCTATCTCGCTCACACGCTTTTCGTTTTCGTTGCTTGTGTGCAGAGCTCAGTGCAATGCACGTGGTTATGCCTTGCTTGAATGTAACGATTTTCGTTGTTTGAGAAACCTTTTTAATTACAGTCCGATTTTAATGAAATTTTTACAATCTTTTTATATTATTTGTCTGCAAGTATATGTTAAGTTACAAAACTATACGTTAAGAGATAAGTGAGCCAGCGGCATGCAAAGTTACAAAGAAGTTGTGCTTTTGATAGACGAAGGAGGCGTGGCATCCAAAAAATTTTGATGTCATTATCTTTATATTGCATCTAGTAATCTGCATGCTAAAATTGAAGTCCCTGGGTGTTATATTAATTGAGATATTTGCCAAAAACATGAATTTTTTTCGAGGTATGTCTGGATTTTCGCTTATTGTGGGCGAATGGGGCGTGTCATCAAAAAAAGGAAACTAACTTGTATTGACTGACTAAATATGTGTTCGATACTGACTAAAACGAATATTGTAGCTCTTACCATCTCTAAGATCTGTTTGTTCATACGGACAGATGGACAGACGGTCAGACGGACATGGCTATATCGACTCGGTGTTGATGCTGATCAAGAATATATACACTTTATGGGGTCTGCCAGGCCTCTTTCTGCCTGTTACATACTTCTGACAAACCCATTATACCCCTCAGAGAGTATAAAAATATGAATTAAATAAATTTATATATATATTTTTTTTTTTGATTTTTTAAAATATTCCAAAAGAAATAGACATAAAGGGTGGCTGACGTTGGGCGGTATGAGGGTGGTTTTGTGGTCAAAATTCTACTGTTGACGAGTGTAATCCAAAAATCATGCAATGCTTTGATGTTACAGAGAAACTCACCACTTTGCCACAACAACAACTCGACACTTGTGCGCATGTCGAGGGTTTGGACTGGGCTCTTTGGGGGGGTTGGGGGTTGGGGAGACAGAGGGTGGCATACGATACCATATGATAATGATATGTCTAAGCACACATACAAATTCCAATTGGTGGTGGAAAGAAGCGAAGAGTAATGTAAAAACGACTCGTTCCAGCTGTGTGTTTGTTCATAATAAAATAGGGGTAGATATTTGGATTCAAATTGGAAAAAATCGTGCAGAAGACAGCGAGACATTGGCGAGTGCAGAGCGCCGAGAGCGGAGTGAGCGAAGAGCGTTGACACCATTCAATGGGAGTTACGACAAGTTACAAGCGATAACGGCACAGTAAAAACTAAAAACTAAAAACCTAGACAAATCGAAAAAGTTTAGATACGCACAAAAATGTGGCAAGTAAAAGAAATGCGTTACTTAGTCTAGAAAAAGTGCTACGAAAAGTGTGTGTTCAATAGAACCGGAAGAGCTGCAGACACCCCCCAAACTCCGTTAACCCAAGACACATAACCCCTTGTAACGCCGTGGTCGAGCTAACCCCCAAAAAAACAAGACACACAGGCAAAAAGAGAGAGAAAGCGAGTCGGAGAGCTACCCCATTTTTTGTTCTATATGATTATCGTGCTGTTGTTGCTATTTCAATCGCTGTGCCTCTACTGCCAACGTCTGGTGTTGCACATCCACGACAGATGCTTTCCGCGCAACGCCCGTGTGCTCCAGGAGGTGGCCGAAACCGTAGGCGATCGTAAGGCCCTACAGCATTTGGAGCACTTGGAATTGGAGCAGAGCAAACGGCGTCAAAAGCGTCGGATTTTGGAGCCAATTTTACCGCTTGGTGCCGGTGTCAATTTGGAATCGTGTCGCTTTTGTGCCCACAGTCCACAAGGCTATTGTCGCCATCATTTTCATCTGCAATTGCACACGAGACGACTGACGGGGGCTGGCAATAACCAGGGTTGCCAGAGCGGTGAAAACGATTACAAGCAACAGCGCCGCATACGCAGGGAACTCAAACGTAGTCTGCAGCAGCCAAGGAGTAGTTATCAAAGCTATCCAATATATCCCAACTATCTTAATCAGCCGAGTCCTAGCATAAGCTCCTTGAGCAGCGGTTACGCATCACTCTCACCCTCGCAGCCGGAAGAGGAGGAGGAAACAAGGCCAGAGGAGAACGAGCAGCAGGAGCAGCAGGAACAAGAACAGGCGTGTTCTGAGTTGATAACGAGCTATTTGTAGTGGGTTCTGGAAGTAGAGAGTACGAGGATGAACAGCACCTAACAAAGTTATTGAGAAAATAGCAAGCAACAGGAGCTGAAGCAGGAAAAGAATCAGATGCAGGAGTGTTTAGTGAGCTATTGTCTATGAACAAAGCAGTGGCTTGCCCCAGCTATTCGAGAACCTAGTATTAACTTCTTCAAAAAAGTGGAAAAGTTGTTAACGAGTCATTTCTAGTGCTTTTTCCGACTCAATATCAAGTAGGCTAGACGACACTTTATTCTATAAATTTCCTGTGAATGCTCTGGCAAACAATTTTTCCCACGTCTCTTGCAACCATGTCCGATCTGGAAGTGGAACAACCACAAGCTCAACCACAACAACAGCCTTCGATAACACAACGACGACGCCAACATGCCCATCATTCACGTTGTGAGAATGCCTGCGGTGATGGTCAGGATAAAAGTTTACTTAGAATAAAATCATCATCATCATCATCACCATCACCATCGTCAGCAATGTTCTGCCCCTTGGTGCATGGCATCGAGGATAATTGGACATGGAGTAAACGTCATCGATCCAAAGAGGTTGTACTTAGCGGTACCAACTTTCGTACGGTACACTTTCATCCCAATTGGAGTAAAGGCACTGCCGGCATCCAAGGCAAACGACCCCTAAATAATGGACGCTACTACTGGGAATTACATGTCTCTCAGCGTGTCTTTGGCACCTCCATTATGTTTGGCATCGGCACCAAAAATTGTCGCCTCCATGCGAATGCCTTTCGCAATATGCTCGGCGAGAATGAACACGGCTGGGGTCTATCACACAAAGGTATATATTAACAATATATATATTTGTAAAGGAAATTAATTCTTTAATTAAATTAATGTATTTTTTATTTTCTTTAGGCGTTCTTTGGCACAAGGGCGTAGCGTTGTTATATACTAAACGATTTCGCGAAAATCATCCCACACAAATTGGTATACTCTATGATGGCATTGAGGGCACCTTGACCTACTATAAGGATGGCAAGTGTCTGGGCGTGGCCTTCAGGGGTTTAGACAAGGTGAGGTTATTAACAAAAATGAAATAAAGTAGCAGTAAAGTAGGTAGATTAAATTTTGGGGCAAGTGGAGCTAATTCCATAATAACTACATGACAAACTATGAAAAGATTTGAGTGGCTATTAAATGTATTTATTATAAGCTAAAACAGACAAACTATAACTTGGAAGAGACTTTTTCCGATAAGATAATAAACAAATAAAAATTTTGATTACAGGTGGAGGAACCACTCTATCCCATTGTGTGCTCTACAGCTGCCAAGACAGAGATGACATTAAAGTGTACACGACGAGAGTTTATTAATCTTCAGGATCGTTGTAGAGCGGTGATAATGCGAAGATTACGTACCGCTGAAGATCTGGAGAAACTCAAGTTACCGTTGCCAATTAGTGAATATCTGGGCGAGGTGATTGATGATATGGAACCACTGCGTCAGGTAGACAACTATGACATATTGTGTGATTTCTAGAGTGAGGAAGGAGTTTTGTTAAATTCAAAATTTCAGTTAGGCGTATTTGTGTGTAAAAGATTTGTAGTATATATTGGTATTCTATGTAAATTATAGGTAGGTGACTACGAGATGCACCTGATGAATTATAACTAAGAAGTTTGACAGAAAGTCCCGTGAAACTGAGTAATGTGCCATAGTTTGGGGACAAACTGAAGTATCATATATATAAATTAATATATGTGCATGATAGAAATGAACTGATTATAACATGAATTCAATTGCAAACTTTATGTATTTTGTACATTTTGTTCTTGAAATTCATTATTCTAATAATACCAATTACGCTAGGTAATTCAACATTTTGTTTTTGTTTATTTCTTTTTTAGATAATAGTATTTCTGTTGAAAATTATAGCTAAAATATTTCCGGTAATAGGCCAATTGGGTGCAATATATGTGATATAAGGGAGAGGCAAGAAATGCGTTGAGCAAAATTAATGCAAAATCTTTAGCGCATAATATAAATAAAATAATAATGTTAATAATATAATATTAATATTAAATAGAGTTAAGTAATAGAAATGTATACATACGTACATATATGTATTTTGTCGAACGAGTGTGAAATCTAGTCAAAGAAAGCACGTTCTGAAAACCAAATTGTTTAAATTGGTAGAACAATAGTCAGCTAGCATATTAAGTACATTAAGAACATGTAAAATTTAAAAATAAGCGACAATTTCAGTTTTGAATGCTAGTCAAAATAAAAATCGATAGATCTCTATTTATCTAATGTATGTATGTATAACATTTATGATCATTTAATATAGTATAATTCAAGCTATTTGTAAAGTGTATAAACATTTTTTGGATTTATAGGCTTTAAGTACATAAATCACACTTAACATTTAAGAAATACACAGACAAATAATTTAGTAAAAATTATTTATTATATATAGTATGTGTTCGTATGCTATGGTTTTAAATATTTATAGATTCTTTTTGGTGTCTATATAAATTACTTGTTTTTTTTTTTGTTCTCTTGCCTATGTATTATTTTTCGAAAGGATGAATACTACATAAATTAACTAACTAAATGAATGAATAAAATACGATACTAAGCACAGATTCTCTAGCAAATTCGTGATATGTCCAATGGTTTTTATACAGTTTTACAGCTCATCTGTAATATGATTGATGTTCTGCAAATGATCGCCATAGTCGGTAGCCTCGCTGCCCACAAAGGTATCGTAGTTATTGAGAATTTCCAAATACGACAAACGATCGTCATGATCCTCATCTGTGGAGACAAACAGATGATCCACCTCATCGTTGGCTATGGCCGTATTGCTCGGCACAATCCAGGATAACACCTAAACCAAAAACAAGCAGTAATTAAAGGTAAATCTTGATAGGATTAAGTAAACTCACCTCATCGCCTGTGAGTACACCATCGCCGTTGGTATCGTGATCTTTGTCAAAGCGTTCCTTTTCCGTAATGATCCACTCCTTGTCGTGATGTGCAGCCGCCTGTCCAACAAACTCCTGAAAGTCGATTTTACCATCGCGATTGGTATCCTTGTCGTGCATCGTATGCTCCAACAGTACGGGCAGCATTTGTGGATGTTCTTCGGGATTTTGAAAGTACACATACTCGTCCATTGTGAGTTTACCATCCTTGTTGGTATCCGCTGCATTGAACATTTCCTTATCCTGCTTTATCATATTCTGTTCATCCTCATAGCTATCAAAGTCGATGACTTCCTTCTTGAAGTCTTCACTCTCCATGGCATAGGTGTCTAGCAAATACTCTTTCCAAGTTATAATATCATCAGAGTCCAGATCGATTTCCTCAAAACGATCTGCGGCTTCCTCCTCTGAGAGTTTTCTATAAAGTAAACCCCACAAAATTAGTTAGTAAATTGATTTCTTAAATCAGCCGACGTTACAATTACATGCGCCAGTCTTTTTTAAGCATAACATAAGCATTATTTTGTTTGGTTCTTTGTTAGCTTGGTTAATCCACAAACAACACTCACTTAAAAGACCTTAATATCCATGCTTTCAATTCGTGTCGATCGATAAATTCATCCTTATTCAAATCCATCAATCGAATAAGTATAGCCAGACGTCGCTTCGACTCTTCCGGCGTTAACGAGTCAAATTCCTGTGCCTCTTTTGTATTGCCTGCAAAGAGTCATTGTATTTACATAAGAATCTTGAGAGAAAGACGGAACCCAAAATATACAAAAAAAAAAATCAGGGTACGTGTGCACACAATAGAAATACTCGTATGCTGCATTCATTGAGAAGTTGTTCAGAACTCTTAATTTTAAATATTATAAGAATTAAATGTTAGCATTGGCACGTCAAACACTTTAGGTTTAAGATCTAAAATTTTTAAGAACACTTCATTAAATTTTTGTTCTTAGCAAAATTTTTCTTTTCACAGAATTTTAATAATTTATGAGTTTTTGCAGATTTTATTTTTTACAGAAAAATTTTAATCGATCAAATTCTGATATAATTAACTTAAATTTTTGCACAAAATCATAACACTCCTCTAAAAAGGGTATACAAAAATGCGCAACTACTTTAATGAACAGTGAAGAAATCTCATTAAAACCAAAAACTGCAAAAACACACATCAAGAAATAAACAATTCATATGCTGGGGGTGCTATAAAGTGGAAAATTATGTGTAATATGCCTAAAAAAAAAACCGCATGACTCAATCTGCGCTGGTTTTTTTTTTTTGATGTACCCACCTATGATGGCCTCATGATCGAACTCCACATTATGCTCTCCATGCTCGCCATGATGATGTGCATCTCGTGGCGCATAGATGCCATCCTTAACTCGCTCCTTGCTGCTGTGCTTCTCGTGCTTATGACTGTTGGCCACTGCGCCGTGGGTGGGCATGGGTCCAACAGTGGCCAGAATGGCCAAAGCACACAATAACATGGGCCAAGCTGGCATATTTCTAACTAATGATTTATGCAAATGATTTGTTTATATGCATAAATTGTCGGGCAAAACGGTATGAAATTTTTTTGGTTTGCCGCTTCCGTTTGATGCTTACTGTTTGGTAGCCAGACGCACACTAAAGTCGTTTCAGAGCCTTTTTGGCTCTGCGGATGCTGAGCACTAAGAGAGAGAGAACACTCACAAACACACTCACACGCGCGTAGAGAACCTGGGCAGTGGGGGATTTGTGGCACTTGAGATTCTCTAGCTGCCGGCGGCGACGGCACGTAATAGCCAAAAAAATATATTTATGAACTCTATTGAACCCAGTCAATGAATTTGCGTAACCTGAAATACACATACAAATATATTTCTGTATATATTGTAATCCAAACAACTTAATTCAAAATTCATGTAGTGCTTACCAGCTGTTAGGGATGCGCAGTCACAAATTTGCTATACCTTAAAGTAATAGTTAACAAGCAGCTGCCAACAAAATATTATGTAGTTTTACCTGCACTAATTTGCTGTGTTTCACTCCAGATTGCAACTATTTACAAACATTTTTAAACTTAGTATTTACATAAAAACAAACTGGCTGCATTTGCGTCACTGGGCCTATCGAGAAAATCAACGCTCCAAGCTATCGATAAACACAAAACGATACTACATTTGCGGCGCGATAACAAGCGCACCGCATATCGATACTGCTGCACATCACGAGCTATTGTTATTGCAAATAAAATAAAAATTTCGCTGATTCGCCAAAATTGTGGAAAAAGTTTAAATCAAACAAAGTGAAATAAACATATAATTCGGCCAAGCTAACAACAAAACAAAAATTCAAATAGTGAGTAGCAAAAGTAACGTTAAGTGAGAAAACTGTAAAAAGGAAAAAAAAACAAAAAAAAAACAAGCAGCAAGTGGAGCGTAGTAGCAACGGGAATTGAAATTTGATTAAATTCAAATGACATCATTGAGGCAGCAGCAGCACCTAATTTGTAGCGCCTGTTTGTGCAAACAGCAGTTTCGTTTATTGCTCCGCGCGTTTATTTATTTATTTATATTTTGTGTGCGCAAAACACGCAAAAGGGATACGCAATTGTAGGGATTTCCAGGGCTGGGTTAGACAAAGTGGGTGGCGGTATGTGCATATTGAGCTTTATGTAAAAAGTTGTTGACCGCTCTTGCTACGGGTGTATTAACTATTTTTAGTTGACTTGCGGAAATATTCATTAATGTGGGTATGAGTGTGTGTGTGTGTTTTTCTGTGCGTCTAATTATATAGCCAAAAAAACAAAGGAACACAAAACTATAATTGTGAATGGTCGTCAATTGGCGTTGACTCGTGCTTAACATGCAACTGGTCAGAGCGAGCAACTGATTGGTGTAACTGTGCAGTGCTGCCCATTTAGCTCTAGCTATCAAATAATTTTTTTGGCTATTTCTAGTTATTTTTAAAGGCTAGCTTAGCTTTTTGTGGCAGCACTACGTTTGTGAGTTGTCTCACTCTCACTCTCTTTTGTCTCCCGACTAAAAGTTGTGGATTATCTATGGTGGGCGAGTGCATGCATTGCTTACATTTGTAGGTTAATCCAATAAAGTTGCCAACTGTGTATTTCAGAGAGCGCAACGCTATTAATAATAAACAAAAAGCCAGCAGCAGCAGCAAACTTAACAGCAACTACTAGAAACTACTGCATGTGTTGTGGGGAAAACCTCTAAAAGCTTTGAAAACCAAATTCAGTTGTGAGCCAGCCTTCAGAGTCAGCACACAGCAGTTAGCTTTTGTCGTGTTGCGCGCGCGACAAATTCCATTTCATTTTGGTTTTTTTTCGGGTCAGTAACGAGTTTGAACCGGTTACTTTGCAGCGACCACCGCGCTTCACCAACACCACACCACCACTGTCCACCTCCATCATCCACGCCCCAAAGCGCGCTAATTAATAGCAAATAAAAAGACAAACAGAAAAGGAAAGAGTTAAAAAACAGACCAAATGCCGTACATTATCATTCGCGGCAATCTAGCCTCCTACAGTCACAAATATCCATGGCGTGTACTCGTCTCTGGATTGAAAGGTAATAAAAAAGTCAAAAATACAAGTCTAGAGCACCCCATAGAAACCACCACTTTTACAAAGTTAACCGTTAATTTCTTATTTTCAATGGCCACTTTGATTGCTCGAGAGTTGTCTATAGTCCTCTTCTTCTTCTTTTTGTCTGTTGTATTTTTTTTTATTGCGCGACACAATTAATTTAAAGAGTGCTTCATCACACACACTGAGACACACTACAAACACACAACACCCACAATATTTTAGGCGTCTGTTTTGTTTTTTTGCTTTTGTTTGACTGTTTCTCTTATTTTCTTCGGTTATTCCACTGTCAGCTACTTTCTGAATGGCCCGGCCTTGACTGTCTGTGTATGCGTAGTGTGTGCAAAGGGCCTTACTGGCACAGTGGCGTCTATAAATATTGCGCACACAGCGCTTATCACTTTTTACATGCGCTTTCGCTTTCGTAACAAATTGCAATTTGATTGTACACATGCACCTTGCTTTCTTACAAACTATGCATGTCTGATAAAAAGAAATATACGATAAAACAGAAGTCTGTGTATTGAACTTTCAATGCTCTTTTATAAAATTGCTTAACAAAGAAATCAAATAAAAAATTTGCATTGAATTTAAAATTTAAAGACATTTTTTAATGTGTAATTAATTTATTTAAAATATTGCTTTGCTTTTAATGCATCTTTAAAGTAGATTGACAACATAAAAATGCGTAAAAAAAAGTTAATTTAAATTTTGTAATACTAAAAACAATTCTCCTTATTTTTATGTGTTTAAAATGTAAAGAAATTTTTTAATGTGTAATTAATTTATTTAAATAATTGCTCTGCTTTCAATAAATCTTTATCTTTAAAGTAGATTGACAACATAAAAATACGTAAAAAAAAAGTTAATCAAAATTTTATAATACTAAAAACAATTCTCCTTATTTTTACATATTTGTTACAAAAATTTTAAACTTTTGCAATTAGAAAAGTGGTTAAATCTAGTTGATATTTTGATAATTATTGATGTTGATAATTTAAATAAGTTTTACAGTTTTTGCAATTATTAAATGCATAAAGCTGGTCATAAATTAGCTAAAATGGCTAAATTCCTTTGTAAAGTAAAGTAAGTCTGTTTCTATAAGCTTCGTTTAGCTATAAATTAGCTAAAATGGCCAAACTTAAAGTAAAGCACAACAGTTTCCCAATTACAGTTCATAAAATACTTTTGACATTTGTTCATTTCTATGTTTAAAACAAAAAAAAATATCACTAAACCAGTTTTGCATTGCTTAAATAACAATAAAGTGACCAAAGAGCATTCAGCTTCGGCATAAAGCTACAACGCCCTCTCTCTTACGCATTCAACCGCTCTCTCACTCTCTCAGTTTTATCTTGTTTTGCTCGCACATTGATTCGCCGTCAGTTTCATTTGGTTGCGCGCTGAGTGCAGTTGAACTACGCCTGTAGATTGCATGGTGAGGCAAACACGCACACACTCCGGGACAAACACACACACTCGCATAGAGACACCATATATAGAATTTTTATTCTACATTTTCTGAGCTTTTTATTTTTATTATTGGTTCCATTATGGCTAAAGTCAATGCACTTTGAGATTAAACAAAAGTTGCATAAATAATTTCCGATATTAAAACGTATACCTCACTTTTCCAAAATGTACTTATAGTATAGGAATTTATAGGTCTTGACTTTTGTTTAATTAGCACACAGACACACACACAGAGACGTACTAAGTGAGTGCTGACGTCATTTTACTGGCACCAAGTTTGATTATTATTATTGTTTTTATCTTTGTTCCGAGCTTGTCATACTTTACTATATAAACACTGCAAATTAAACAATATTAAAACGTAGATAAAAGAATGTACATATATGTATGTATAATGATATGATAGATAAGAGCTAAAAGTGGTAACTTCACCGACATTTTCAGCTGACGATATTGAACAGTTGAACAAATTTTCTTGTGGCGGCTACAGTGATGAGTCGACGATTGTGTATCTAGTGCATCCGTGTCGCATACTATCAGCGTTAGAGGCAAGTATAAATATTCAAATACATATTATCATCAGATATTAGCTGTGTGTTCTAACGATCTCTATAGATTTTATACCCATGGCTACATACCGTATGTCGCGGAACCCGAACCGGTTCGGGTATTTAAGGCTCCCGAACCGTAGCTTAAATCAAACTATTTAAAAACTTATAATTTATACCTTCTAATTTCTTAAAAGTTTGTTTAGTTAAATAAATAAAGTAAATTTGTAGACAATTTTTCCGATTTTTTAAAACGAAGTTTTTTATCAAATTCTATGAAAGTTATTTAATGAAACATACGCATTATAAAGATATGTAGTATCGGAGCGAAATCCTTTTTAAGTCTAGCCCTAAAGTAGCTAAAAAAAAACGCAACATTTCTTTTAAAGTTACTATCTGCAAAAATATTTAAAAAGATATAAAACTTTGGTATAAAAATTAAAAAAAAAAAACATGAATACTTATTTTTTTTTTTAAATATTATTAGTCTTAAATAACATTTTATTCTATCACATTATTATAAAATATATTTATAATATATTTTAATTTTTATTTTCTTTTCCCCAGTTTAAATTTAAAATATAATTTTAAACTTTTAAATTATCTTTATATTGTAACTTTAATTTTAAATATGTCGACTGATCATAGTCTGACATTAAATAAATAAATAAATTAATATTCAAATTTTCTTAAAGGCATTCATATACTATTTTTTAAGTACTTAACAAAAAGATGTATCTTTTAAATAAGTCAAGAAAGCTATGTATATAACCATATTTCATGACCTTTATACATAATTTTCTTATATCAAACAATAAAAAAATTAACTTAAAGTATTTTAAATATATTTCCGTTTTCAATAACCAACTCCATAGTAACATTTGGTTTCATAGAGATCCTTAGAATATATACCAAATCGCAACCTAATGATAATAACAATTGTAATTGTATTTTTTTATATTTTGTCTAATGCACAGCAGATATTGGGATTTCGTGTGGTGGCCAGTTCATCGACGGCAGTGAAGCAGGACTATAACGAATATATGTGGACCATGCGCAAGGAGTTTGACGAGCCAGAACCCGAGTCCGAAACCGTATCCGTTGTCCGTGAGAATCTATCAAATATTGGTCGCGAGGCGGCAAGTTTAGGCAATTATCACAAAGTTGATTCGCCCGAGTAAATTCTATGTTAGTTTCTAAATAGTACTTATTATTTAGTTTATTTTTGTTTGTAAATCAATTCGACAACTCTACTCATTTACTTAGTTGTATGTGTGTGGGTGTGGAGTGTATCTGTGTGTGTGTGAGTGTACTATATGTATAGGAGAAAACCAAAAAAAGAAAAACAAAAACAAAAAACTATAGCAACCCAGAGAAAGAGGTGGAAAACCACAACAGAAATAGTTGAGAAAAGAATCGAATCAAATCGACGTTTCTGTCTGCACAATTTTAACATTTTTGGTGTAGTGTTGTCTGGTTCATTCCACAATCTATCATATCCTATATACGAATATATATGTTTAACAAAAGCAAAGTATGAGCGATAATCAGTCAGCAGGAACAACAGCAACTGCAGCCACAACAACAACAGCAGCCGCCACCGCCGCCGGCGCAAAGGAGTCCACATTGAATTGCGAGTGTCCACCGCCACAGTTGGCACCATCGGCCACCTCGATACCCGGCTGTCCGGCAAATGTTGTGACCATACCGGTGCCCATTTTGCAAACGGAGGGCACATTTGCCTATGTAACCGTTAAGGGTTCCCTGCATGATTATACTTGCACAGTTTTTGGACTCAATCAAGCGGAGGTGCAGGCCCTATCCCAGCGCTTGTCGGTGAAGTCGTGTGTTAATGGAGTTTTGGTCGCCGTACCGCCCATGGTTATGCTAAATACTTTGGCACAACTCAGCTACAAGGTCGTCTGCAGTTGCGGCGAAGCCGAAATCTGTTGGACTATGCAGCGTGAAGTCTAATTTAAATCAAATCAATAACCAGTCAAAATCAATCAAATCAAATCCATCATCATTTTTAATTTCACTCAAAATCAAATATAAGAAAAGACGTAGAGAAAAATGGATCAACATAATGCGGATAATTGCAAGTGCCACAAGCAAACGCAACCGGCACAACAAACACTCTCCGACATGGAATTCGATCGTGGCATTTGGAATGCAGGTGAGCAATAGTTAAACAATCTTGTTGGAATGAATACCCATTAATGTCATTATTATCTTAACTGTTAAGCTATCTACAACGAAACGGAACGTGTGCGTGAGTTTATCAAGAAGGGTCAGGCCATGGCACGAGATGATTGTGATTATACGGCTCTGCATTATGCCGCACGCAATGGCAACGAACAGATCTGCAAGTTGCTCTTGGATGAGGGCAAAGTGGATGTGAATGCGGTGACCAAAGCGGGTGCAACGGCTCTACATCGTGCTGCCATGATGGGTAGGTAGTAGAGTCTTCTCTAGATTGAACTTTATCAAACTTTATCAGTTAGTTAATTCAATTATTTTCCAATCTTATAGGTCATCTGAGCATTGTCAAACTGCTGGCGGAGCAGCCCAAGGTGAATCTGTTGCTGCAGGACGAGTGCGGACAGAGTGCGCTACATCGTGCAGCGTTGCGTGGCCAGTTGGAGGTGTGTCGCTATCTGTTGAAGCAACAGCCCGAGTTGAAGCTACTCAAGGATAAAAAGGAGAAAATTGCTTTCGAGTATATTATGGAGAATGCCAATGATGATTTCAAGCTGCTTCTAAAGCCGGAAAAGTAAAAAATTTATTGTAATGAAATGCCAACGTATAACTAAATACGAAGGATTCACGGCAACAATTTAAATGACCCCCAAAAACGTATGATAAATGTAAAAATACGTATACGTATTATACTGTTTAGGCGTAGACAATTTACTTCATTTGTGAATGTAGTATAATATATATATAATACATATGTGTATAATTTCCTTCAATTTGTAAAATGTAAGCGCAAAAATTGTTTCATATTTTATATATTTCCAATTAATCTGCTTTATGTGTAAGACGCAAACAAAATTGAATATTGCTAAAAAACGTTTAATCAGAATTTGCACAGAAAATTTCCAATTTTGAAAAAGTAAAACTTTGGCATTGTGAAAAGAAAAGTCAACTAACTTAGTACTCGATTTATATATATATATATTGTATATGGGGACTATTCAACTTGTACTCGAAACATTTAAAATCTGTGGCAATATATACTAAATTAAGCATACTTATGCTACATTACCATTATACATACATATATTAATTAACTATAAACTAAATACATATTTTAGAAATTGCACACAATCCATGCTGCTAATGATGATGTTTTGTCAATATTAATCCCACGACTCTACGGATCGTATGTAACGATGATTACATAGCTGTGGTCCCCGTATTGTGGCCACATCGGAAAACTCGCTGACATATTGTTTCAAGGTCATTGGCATGCACAGCGCTTCGGTTACGATGCGAGCCAAAGTGGAGCTCTGTGCTGTGGGCGGATATTGCCGGTGGAGCGGGCTATGTGGCTGCTGCAACGACAGCAACAGTTGCTGGCGTATGGCGAGGCGGGACAGCGATTGCAGTGAGAGCGGTTGCGTCGACAATTGTCGCAATTCCTGTTCCAAAAGCAACTGCTTGGCTTGATTACTAGCTGAAGTAGTAGTAGCTCCAAGGGTAGGAAACTTGAGACCAGCTTGTGCCAATAGCTGGGCCAAAATCACACTCTGTGTGGCATCCACATCGGAACGCAAATCGTTGAGGACATGCTCCACTGAGATTTGCGATAAATTGCAGCCCTCACGTATTAACAGCTGAGCAATATCCCATCTCTGCAGACTGATGGCATGGGCCAATGGTGTCTCCAAACAGACAACGCCACAGACTACTGTGGGCGCCTTGCAGCCATACAAATCCCTCCGAGCACTGGGCACTTTGGCCAGCAATATGCGCAAAATGCTTGTAAATTCACTGACATCCTCGATCTGCTGCACGGCAAACAGCAGCAATCCCTCATCCTGGGCATCAGTATATAAGCCCATAGCACGTTGCCGCTGCGCCGCATCCAGCATTACGGTTAACAGTTTGGGCAACTGGCGATGGATGGCCAGCATGATGGGCGTACAGTTATCACAGTCCCGTACACTCAGACTATCACCGTACTCCAGCAGCAGTTTGATCATATCCACATCCGCTGCACTCGAACCCATGCAATGGTGCAGCAGATGATGGGAGGGCAGCCGGCGTGCTCCATGATCCAGCAGCGTTTGGGCCATCAGCAAATGCCGGCCAATGGCGGCATAATAGAATGCAGTATTGCCACGCTTATCCTGCATATTGATGCGTGCTCCCCGGCCAATTAGTTCCATGGTCACATCGTGCAGCGTACAAATGATGGCCAGCATTAGTGGCGTCTCTCCCTCATCATCTGTCTCATTGATATTGATATTTGTTTGCAGCAGCAGCTGTGCGGATGCACTGCAGCGGTTCTCTATGGCCAAATGGAGTGCGGTCTTGCCATCACTCAGTGTCTTGGCATTTACCAGGGCACCGTGTTTGATCAGCAGTCGAGTGACCTCCACAGAACCGGCGCCCACATGCAACGGTGCATAACCATCGCTGTTGACCACATTGATGGGCGCCTGATGCTTGAGCAGCACAGCAACACACTCCGCATGTCCCCAGGCGGCGGCATAGTGCAGAGGCGTTGCCAGATCCGAGTCGTAGAGATGTGGATCCTGTTGACGGCAATTGGGACAGCATTGCATCAGAAATTCTCCCGTATTCTCAAATGTCTTGGCATAGTAATGATATAACTGCGAATCCTCCTCTGCTCCATCCCCGGCTTCCGAGTCGCCTTCGAATTCATCCACCCATTCCAGTTTCTCCATGCCATCAGGTGTACTCTCCATTTCCAAAGTGTCTGTGTTGGCTGTAAATAAATGATATATACAAGTGGAAATTTAAAATTTTCATTCAAACAGATTTTAAACTCGTAGCTTACGTTACGCTCTGACAGCTATCAAAATACTGAATTGACTCTAGAATTCTTTTCAATAGCTTCTACAGGTTCTTGTAGTTTTTCCGACCTTCAACTCTCACACCTCTCTCGCTCTCATAACCGGTTCTACCTTCCACCTCTTCCAATTTTATTCTGTTTTTTTGTTTTCATTACGCTACACATTTGGGTCATTGACAGACTGCAGCTACACTGTGCTACACAGAATCTATTTTTTTTTGTGGACAGCTGTCTAAATCAACCCTAAAGACTAATGATCGTAACCCACCCCAGCATGAAGGTTCCGACACCTATTTGTGTAAGGGAAAATTGAGGGTGTTGGCACACGCCAAAAACAACTGATTTTTGTTCATTGTTTGGCTTGAATGAAATTTCAGATCATCCCCATTTACGTTTGCTGTAGACCCTGTACTTTAAGTTAGCAGCAGAGTCTGTTGAGTTTGTGCATAAAAAGTGGGTGAAGATTTCTGTTAGAATTATTTTACTACTCCATTTTATAACTAACTTTAACTAAAGCTGTGCTAGAACGATCGGTCCTAAATTATATAGAATACAGTGTAAGTGAAAAGTTTTTAGAGTCGACTCACTTGTTAGCAAACAATTTTTTCTTTACCTCTGCTTTTAAACTAATATTTACATAGTAGTTTGTTGATTTAAGCTAAAGATTGTACGTTTTATTTTATCGTTTTCTTTTGCTCTAAACCTTTTTTGTGATATCGCAGATAGGGGTCTCAGGGGTTTCTCCATAATTAGAGAAAAAATTCTTAGAATAAAATGAAACCACAAATTATGCTTTTCTTACTAAAATAAGTAAATAAATTAAATAACTTAACTGAATTAAGAATTTTTAACTTTTGAGGAAATGTGTAATAACAAGTTTTAAAAGTGTTGTTGTGCGTATTGTGTAAAATGCTTGACTTTTTCTCTCTGTGTAGTTGCATTGCTGAGCACTTATGTACACTCTCTGTGAGTTCAAGATACCTTAACGAATCTAAATTGAACTTGTCGACATTTATTTTTAGCTCAGTCTTCATTAAACACATGTTCTTTGATTTTGGTAAAAATAACTTTTGTACTTTTACAAGAATATAGATACTTAATGGGATCAAAGATACTTTCATTTACCTGCTACATCCAAAACTTTCAATAGGTTTTCTAAATTTGAAACTTAATTTTTAGTATTTAAAACCTCTGAAATCAAGCAAAGGAATAATCGGAATTAAATCCAACAATTTCAAATATGTTTGTATTTATTTCAAGAAATATTAAAATTTGGTGAAAATTTATCACAAAAACTAGCAGCTTTATTAAAATTATAAAAATTAAATAAAAAAAAGATATAAGGTAACAAAACAAGCAGCTAAAATGTATGATAATTGTGGTAATAAATTAAAAAAATAATAAAAACAAACAGCTCAATTTTTTTTTCTTTTTATATTTATTAAAAAAAATAAATAATAAATTATGAATAAAACTTTTTACAAAAGCATGCAGTTTTATTATTTATTAAATCTATAAAAACAAAGTTATATAAAATATTTACTGTAACAAACCTAAAAACAAGCACCGTAAATTTAAATAAAATTTATAAAAATGACTTATTAAATCTATACAATTTAAATAAAATAAAAAGCATAAAACCAGCAGCCAAAATGTGTATTAAATTTAAATTTTGTTTTTTTAATTAAAATATATTTTTATAAATTTGTTGCATTCCAAAAACCAGCAGCTGTATTTGATGTTAAAACTTAACATAAAATTTCAAATCTAAAAACATTCGCTTAAAAAGACTTAATAAAATCATATACACTTAATAAAGTAAAACTCAAAAATAAAGAAAAAATGAAAAGTATCTTACTGAAAACTATTTCTGTTTCAACCAAGCCGCATGCGGTTTTTTTTCTCAGAATGGGCTAGCAACGCACACTTTTGGCACACTGTCCAAATCATTGATTTTGTACAACAACAGTAGCTGTTGAACTTTTGGTTTTCGGTGTTGACCTTTTGATGGCGTTCAACTTACTTGGCTGGAAGAGATTCAATTGCGGCTCCTCACAGGATTGAACTAAAAGTTCCAGCAGCTCGGCGTCGCCAAGGAGAGCGGCAGTGCCGACAGCGGTGCGACCACAAGTGGAGGACACGTAGGTGGCCTGGGCGCCCTCAATGATGCAGTCAAGGGCCTGTCCAAAGTCTCCGCTGTGGACAGCTGTTAGCAGACGCTCGTTGAGATCGTAGGATAGCATATTATCATGCTTATTATGTGTTGGCAAGGTAAAACTAATTAATATTGAAGCAATTGGGCAATGCAGCAAATAAAAAGCGGCCGTGGAAAACAACTATAATACTGCACGGAAAAGCGCACGAAAAGAGACTAAAGCAAACAATGAGGTGCAGAGCAAAAGACTGAAATAAATTTCCACCACCAACCAAACAGTGCTGTCAGCAATCGATAGATAGAATTTAGATAGAAGCCATAAGTAGTACTAGGAAAAAAAGGTAAAAAAAAATATTTAAAAAAAATGTAATAAAATTAATTTTTATAGAAACCCGAATATAGTTTGTTTTTCATATTAATACACAATTATTAAGTATAATTGGCTAAACGCTCAAAAACTTTTGGATACAAAATTAAATTAAAAATTTTAGTGCTTGAAGCTTTTGAAATATTTAAATATAATAAATAAATCAAAAACCACGTATTAATAAAGAAAAACACAGATTAATTCATCAAAGACACATAGATAAATTGTCAAACGAAAGAGCTGTCTAAAAATCGCTGATTTGGCAGCACTGCCCACCACCGGTAGCCAGCTAGAGGCAAGAGAAGCGCAACAGCTAAAGAGAGCGCACAGTTCAAAGAGAGGGGGCGTAAATATATATAAGAGAGCGCAAGTTTCGTTCAGCTGCGGCGGCATATGCCGCTCAACAAAGTTGTCTGTTTGTGTTTGCGTTTTATTGTTTGTCTCTCGCTTTGAATTTACTTATTTTGTTTTTGGTTAACATAAACTACTAAACTACTTGATCTCCTTGGTTTCCTTGGCGTTTTGCAGCGATTCCGTAATAAAGAGTTTGGCCAACGATTGCGAGCAGAATTGTGCAATGTGCTGCGCATGCGTATTGATTTGGCCCGAGGTAATGGTGGCCGTTAACCTGGCCGGCACCGGCATGGGACGGAACTGCTTGATGACCTCTTCCTCGGCCACCGTTGGTTCGCCCTTGGAGGTGCGCACGGCATTCTCCGCAGCCAGTTTGGCCAGAGCACGATGTTTCTCCTAAAAAACAAGGAATATATGTATATCAGTAAGCCATTTAAAACGATGAAGATAAAGTTAAAACTAACCGTGTCCTGCTTGAAGACCACCTGCTGATACTTGTTGTAACGCACTGCCTCCTGGTAGAGCTCATCCACACGCTCAATTAGACTGCGCATATGATTCTCCAGCACGGAAGCGGTGCCCAAATCCAAGAAATTGTGTCCCTTATCCTCGGGCAGCAGTTCGTTCAGCTCACTCATCATGATGTTGGTCAACGGCGAGTTCTTAATCACAATGGGAATCTCCGCAAAGAGACTCTCATAGCCCACCTTCAGAGTGCGGAATGCCTCGGGCGTAAAGTCACCATCCTTATACATTTGTATGGCCTGCGGTGTCAAGCGATAGGCCTTCAGGCAGAGGAAGCCACGCGATGACTTCTGTGTGTCGTACACAACCACAACGGACTCCTCAATGCTGGTCTGGTAGTGATACTGGGACTCGAGCAGAGCCAGCGATAGGCTGTTGCCCACATCGGAGCTCTGGTACCAGCCGACATGCAAGTGATCGACATTCACGCGACGCAGGCGACGCATCACAGTTAGTTGATACATCTCCTCGTCCATGGTCTCGTCGCCGCTCTTGGGGAAGGGGAAACAGTTGGTGATTTCCAGGCACTTATCTACGACCAAACCGAGCAATGCACCCTGAGCCAAGTCCATATTGCTGGACTCCTCATGGCAATGCTTTACCATTTTCATGACGGCCTGCAAATAAATAAATATTAGTTTTAGTTGTCTCTCTCTCTCATCCTCTTTATTTGCCATTCTCATTTTGCAATGACACACGGTGTATCACACACACACACATACAAACAAACCGCTGCCTTGCCCAGCGCGTGGCATTTAACATACAGGCTTTTAATTACACCAGTTGCGCACAAATTGCATACAGCCGCTTTTATCGCTAATCAGGCACTTTCTTAATAACTTACCAAACCATCACATTGTACATAATTGATGGTATTATCTGAATCCTCAGTACGAGCATGACGACCACCGCGATTTGCCATTTTGACGACGACGATAAAAGAGAAAAACGTGAAGTTGGCCGCACACACACAATACAACAAACTAGATGTTTTCTAACACTCAAAGCTATTGAACTTTCCAGCACTGAACAGCAGCCGAACAGCTGTCTTTGCCGACAGCGATAACAAATATTAGTGTTTTCTATTTTTGTTGTTTCCCTCGAGAAATTTAACTAAATGAAAGTGTCGAGCTTGTCAAAATTTGAGGGGAAACAAGCAGCATAACTGATTGTATAGCGTTAACTGCGAACGCTGTCGCTTGACCCTGGCAGCACTCTGTAATTGGTTTTAGTCGCACAACGCTACGCTGGCAACGTAGAACATCTTCAACAGCAGCGGAAACATGACGAATTGGCGTGAATTATTTCCAACCAAACTGACGTTTCTCATCTTTTTGCTGTACATGTCATTGTTTATTGGTCAAGGTATGTAGGTGTCTTATACCCGGCACCCCAAGGGGTACAATCGGGTTGTTTAGCTCAGATAGCAGGCACATCGCCGAGTACAGAGGGCGGCAAAAGTTTTACTACACACTCCCATTTTATAGAAAATCTCATCTAAAGTATTTAATATATACTTAAGTACACTTGATTAACACGGTAAATCTGTGTCAGTGACAACTAAATACTCAATAATGATATATGTCTGCATGAACAACTGAGTCTTAGAGTTTTTAAAACCTAATTTCAGCTAATTTTATAACTTGTTCCGTTTACTCACTTTTAAAATTGTAAATACAAAGAGAAATTTCAAGCAATAGCATTAAAAACTTACACAATAGCTAGGTATTAAAATGGGCACGTATACTAAAAATTTCATAACGATTGGTTTATAAACATAAAAGTTATTAAAGATTTAGAGCGAAAAATCTGCAAATGAAACGGTAAACGCTAGTAAATTAAAGAAGCCAACAGACACAGGGTATATTATGGTCGGAAGAGCTTTACTGGTAGCTTTTTTAGCTTATTTAAAGCTAGATTTAGCTTTTGAACACATAGCTTAAATCTAGGTTATTTTAAAATTAGTAATTTTTATAGGAAAATATTACAAGCATTCCATTATTATAGTATACTGTTGCTTTATGGCATACTCATTAATCTTTTTGTGCAACATTTTGCAGGCATATTTGTAACAGCATCTCAGGAATCCAATAATTCCTATAGCTATAATACCGTCACCGTTGTGTTGCTCACCGAAATCCTCAAGCTAATTGTCTCCACCTGCCTTTACTGCAAAGAGTAAGTGATAAGCTAATGAAACGCCCAATTTAGATTATATAATAATATTTATTTTATTTTACAGAAATAATCTACAATCGTTGGTGCGTGATGTGCGCAAGGATCGTCAGGTGTTGGCATTATATATGGTGCCGGCATTTCTATACTGCCTCTACAATAATCTTGCCTTTGTGAATCTCGCCACATTTGATCCGACCACGTATTATCTGCTGCTCCAATTGCGCGTTGTCGTCACTGGCGTACTCTTTCAGATCATCTTTAAGAAGTACTTGTCTCGACGTCAATGGATCTCGTTGATATTACTAACACTTGGCTGTATGCTGAAGCAGGTGGATCTGAATAGGTTCTATAGTGATGCTAATGATGATAGTGAAGCGGCTGCCTTGCAGCCTGTTGGACTACAGGCTACAGTGCCCACCAAAACTGTGGGCAAAAACATGACTGGATTTGATTTCAGCATTAGTGCTGTTTTCATCTTGGCCCAGACAATCTGCTCCTGCCTCGCCGGCGTTTACAATGAATATCTGCTGAAGGATAAAGGCGCCGAGGTCAATATCTTTGTACAGAATGTCTTTATGTATCTGGATTCGATTGTCTGCAATGCTGGCATTCTACTGATACGCGGCGAACTGATAGACGCCTTCAGTGCTCATAATCTGGGCAGTATTATGCGTTTCAGTGTGATCATTATAATTGTGAATAATGCCGCCATTGGCATCGTGACGAGTTTCTTTTTAAAGTACATGAATTCAATACTTAAGACCTTTGCTAGTGCTCTGGAATTGCTGTTTACGGCCGTATTGTGCTATTTCCTGTTCGCCATACCGATCTATATAAACACCGCACTGGCTATCGGTGTCGTCTCATATGCCATCTATTTGTACACCCAAAGTCCGGTTGTTAATCTCGGCAAGGTGCGTCCTCTGGCGAATCTCAGTGAGGTGACCACCAATCCAAAGACTAAAGAGAGAGAAGACGATCGCCGGCTGTTGGATGAGCAGGGTGATACCGATTTGGAAATGGATATAGTTTAGAAACCATTAAGTAGGCTTAACTTTTGTAAATAGGTCTCGTCTTTATTTTACAATGTAATATCCGTTTCTACACCACAATGTTTAACTATACTACAAACTAGAGAAGAAAAACTACTAGTTTTATAGCGTAGAAATATTGTTGTAGATAAGAACGGGTTGGAAAAAAAAGTGCCTCTCAAAATTGTTGAAAACGAAAAGCGAGCGTGCAATCTTTGTTCATATGAATGTACATATGTACGTACGTACGTACAAGTCCGTCTATGTGTAAATAGCGTTTCCGTTTTAGAAAATAATTCATATAAAAATAACAAAATCACTTAAAAAATTAAACGTCTTTTATTTGTTGAAAAGTAACGATACTTTAACTCAAATGGTTGAACATGAAAAATTAGGTTTAATTTTCGTAAGTGCAAATTTAAAAGATTGCACATCACTGTTTTTTGCAGGTACGCACATGTTTAACCATGAACAAACATGTTTCCGTTTTAGATACATACATATTACTGCATTTAACACTGTACATACATGTACTTTGACGAACTTAATTTTTGCCACAGTAAAAAATGTTAAACTTTACCGGTAATTTGAATCACTAAGTAATGATATTATTGCAAATCTAATCATTTTTTCATATAAAATAGTATTTTAGAAGTCAATATCATTATAAATCATTAAAATACATTAAAAAGGTTATTTATGGAATTTTAAAAACCAAATGATATAACAAATTTTTTGGAACAAAATGGGCAAATTTAATTTAAAAAAAAAACGAATTCTAAAAACTTAAAAAATTCAAATGTTTAGCATTAGTAACTAATATGCTTTAGTTATTAACTCCTTCTAGTCCCTTTGACATCAAAAAAAAACAAATTTTCTATTAGTTTCGATACAAAATCGGACCAATTTTCCATCAACTTTCGGTTACTGAAACTTCATTTATGAAAATTATTCAGTAAATCCAAAACAAAATTGGAGGAAAAGTAAAGTAAAGAAGAAAATTATATTATATGTACATTATAGATTTAGGATAAAATGTTAAAACTGAATATAAGTAACTTAGTGCATAAGAAAACACACCTTCAAATAATTAAAAGGTCTTGTCCGATTTGGCGTTGGAACCACTGTATGTATATGATGTCCTAGCCAGATTCTCATATCTTGGTTTGCACAAATATATAAAAAGTCATAACTTTTTTATTGTTTTTTTTTTGGTTTTGCATAGAAGACAAATTTATTTATGCAGTTAATAGTTTCTCGTCAACGAACTTTTGTTACATACTGTCTATGTGACTGAACGGTACAATTTGCAGTTATTCCTTGAACATAGCAACCGGTTGAAGTTTAAAGGCACATTCTTCTAAATGCTTTGCCATCTCGTGCGGTGGCAAGCGGTGGGTGGCATTGTATTTGCAGATGGCCAGCGGTGGCCCCTTGTAGTTCTTTATACATTTCATAATGTGGCCGGGCATCCTGAATAGCACAATGCGATGGCTCTTATCGTAAGGACAGGTACCAAACTGTAATTCATCCATTCTGTCAGCTAATAAAAGTTATAGTTTTATTAAATTAATACTTTTCACTATTTATTTAAAGCCCACCTTAAAATTGAAAGTTCCGTTGCTTTAAAACTGATAATAGTATTTACATCGATAGTCACATGTAAATAGTGTTTATATCGATAGTCTGGCATCTACGATTGCAACCACTGCACCAATAGCGGAATTCCGCAACACTGCCAAGTCTGTGATAAAAATAGGCCAGGTATGCTGTGCACCATATGAACTTGCAAGCATGACCTTAAATAACTTTAAATTTAAATTTTTAATCGAATTTCAAGTTCATTTTAATGCCCAAATTAAGGCTTGTATTAACAATTATGGCTTAGCTTGCTTCAAACCTGATTCCACTTTTTAAATTGTTTAATTTAGTTTGGACTCGATAATTTGAGCACGTCACTGTATCATCTCTAATCGATACCTTTCGAATGCCTAAAATAATAATCCAGTAGTATCGCCACCCCCTGCTCACCTTTCATTCATTGAAAAGTAATCGTACAGTTCAGACGTCAATTTATCTGAGACGAAGAAAAACTTTGTATTGTTACAATTTTGTGGAAAAAAAAAAGTAATTTACGGTTGAGAAAAAATGGCTCGTACCAAGCAAACTGCACGCAAATCGACTGGCGGCAAAGCGCCTCGCAAACAATTGGCCACCAAGGCAGCGCGCAAATCGGCACCGTCCACGGGCGGCGTCAAGAAGCCCCATCGCTATCGCCCTGGTACCGTGGCATTGAGAGAAATTCGTCGCTACCAAAAGTCCACCGAATTGCTGATCCGCAAATTGCCCTTCCAGCGTTTGGTGCGTGAAATTGCTCAAGATTTCAAGACCGATCTCCGTTTTCAGTCTGCCGCCATTGGAGCATTGCAGGTAATTAAATTGGCGGGAATGTGGTACCAAAAATGGTGGGAAAAACAGACAGAGGGCGGGTGTGATTTTTCATTTTAGTTTTATCATGTAATGGCAATTTCATCATGTATTCTTATATCTTTTAAATTCTAGGAAGCATCTGAGGCCTATTTGGTTGGTCTTTTCGAGGATACAAATTTGTGCGCTATTCATGCCAAACGTGTCACCATTATGCCCAAGGACATTCAGTTGGCCAGACGTATCCGTGGTGAGCGCGCCTAAATGGCATGTCCGCCATCTTGAATTAGACAAAGCAGCAACAGACGACGGCCAAACAACAGCAACAACAACAACAACAACAACGAAAATAACAGCAGCGACGTTGGCGTCGTCGTCGTCGCTCAACGCAGCTGCTGCTGCCGCTTAGCCCTAAGTTTCATAAGATTTATTGTACTTTATATACTTAAAATATAAGTAAAGAATAAAAAAAAAATACATTTTTTGTTTGTGTAAAACTTTTGCTCCAAACACTGAAAGCATTTTTTATTTTTCTTTGTTAGTTGAATATGGATTTTTTTGCATATAGATTTATTTGTTGTTTTTTTGAGGGGATTGATTCTTTATTTTATTTATAAATAGCAAATGCAATTTATTTATTTAAAGACAATTGTGTCCAGCATGGCTCCTAAGCACTGTACAATATTATTCTGCATGACCTTGTCGACTTTCTCCTCCAGATGTCGCTTCGGATCCTGTTTTCCCACATTCTTGATCGCCAGCTGCTCGGGCGTCATTTTCTCCTCGTCCTCAAGAGACTGTAAATGAAAATTTGTATGGAAAATAGGTTACTATTTGTTTATTTCAGGGGGGAGGAATCTCTATTGCATCTTTTTAAACTATATAGGGGTAAGTTTTGAAGCATATTTGGTATAAAGTGGGTTTCCATATCTTAATTGCAAACCCATCTTATAGCAAGTCTTAAGACCGCTTTTCCACCCTGCTTGTTTTCCGCCCTTTCCCATTTTCAGCTATTCATGAAATTCCCTTAAGCCAGGCCATTTGAGATCACCAATTTGTATGACTCATAGCTAGTTCCTGGAACTAGTTCAGTCCTAAAATGCAAAAAACTTTCCATAACGTAGCCAAGAACTTTAATGCAGAGTTGCAATTTTAGGTAATTTGCTATGTTTTAGAGTTACAACCCTGTCAGAAAATTAACTGATTTAATTTGAAAATAGTATTTGGAATTTTGCTTAAGTATTACTAGCAAAATATTTTAGCGCCAAATCAACTTAAAATGTATTTATGGTAATTTTTCTTCCAATCATACCAATTTATCACTGTTATTATTAAATATATTTATATATACAGTCTCTAGTTACACTTATAAATACATGTATCAGGCTGATTTAAATGCAGAAAAAAATCAAAGATTAAATAAAAAATTAATACGTAGGTGAAAGTATAGAGTATTTTCTAGTCGGTGTGCAGCATATAAATTTTTTATGAAGCGCAAACGAAAATTTCTTCTAAAATTCAATAGCTATACGTTATTTATATATTTTTTTTAAATTTAAATGTAGAGTATTTGGTATTCGGTATGATTTGTATAAACTCTTGTTCGTCTATATGCGCTATACTACTAAAGTTTATACATAAAATGGGAAAAATAAATAAATTGGTTATTTGATGCACAAAACTTGTATAGAGTATTAGCAATTCGGTATATAATATGTAAAGTTTTTCAGCCAAGCTAAAAAGCCCAAAGAAAATATTTACAAAACAATATCAATTTTTAGAAAGATATTATCACTCGGACTGATCATCGTGTAATCCAAGTGGAAAGTGCTATATCTACTACAAATCTGATCAACGTGCAGACTAAACGCAAAGAGGCATAATGATTGAAATTTGATCAGTTGCTAACCAAAGGCAGTTCTACTGTTAACTGGAATTTAAAGCAAAAATGCTGACTATTTATTTCACTTACCTTGTTGTAGTTCTTGGCCAGATCCAACATCTCGGCGACTGTATCCTCATTGATGGAGCAGTGTTCATTGTAGTCGGCCAGTGTGAGGCCATCTTTCCACGATTTCTTGTGCAAATTGAGCAGCATCTTCTGCTCCAATTCGTTTTTGCGATAGTTAATGCTGATGGAATAGTAGTGACGATTTAAGCCATGGATCAGTGCCTGCACCGATGGCTTCTGCAAATGTCCCAGATTCGAGGTGGTCTGTCGTGGCTCTTGGCCCAGCACCAGCATATTGGGATTGATGAGACGGAAGGCATCGATAACCACTTTGCCCTTCACCGACTGTATGGGATCAACAACAACGGCAACGGCGCGTTCGGAGAGCGCTTCAAAGGATTGCTGTGTGTTGATATCAACGCCGGATAACCAGCAACCGAAACCAGGATGCGAGTGATACCAGCCAACGACCATTTCGGGTCGACCTGTCTGTTTCAGCATATCCAACATTTTGGCCTGAAAGACGGGATCCACAGCCTCCACAGAGACTCCGGTGCCTGTTTGTGGCATGGCGAAGACATCAATCACCTGCACCGTATAATCATCCACAAATTCACCAAGCATCAGACCCATCACCTCCATGGGTACACCAGCACGACCGTGCTTGAGCATCTTCAACAATGCCAGGGATGAGATATAAACCTGTTCTGCGGTATCCACAACGGGGGCATCTGTGGGTGGCGCCGCCTGTGGCATCGAGCCGCCTAAACGTAGCAAACGATCCATGATTCGACTGCGAAAATAAAAAGATTTAATTAAGTTGAGGCATCAACATTAAACTCATTCATTACGCTTACCTTGTGGGTATTGAAACGACGTGTGTGTGTGATAAAAGTTGAATTTAGCTGGCAGCTACAACAAAACACAAAGCAGCTACTTTTCGTTTTTGACAGTCAGCGTCGGCAAAGTGCAAGTAATAGTTGAGTTATCGATAGCAGGCGTATGGGCAACACTGCTGTCACGCAACAGCTGTTTTTGCGCAGTGTGGCCAACTGCTACATGTATCGTTATCGATTTGGCATGCTTAAACCGTTGTCAGTTCGTTGTGAATGTTCAAAACGTTTTAAGTTTTCAAAACACGCGCTTCAAAATGCAATTTATGCAAGTATTACTAGTAATATATGTACATATGCGTTCCGCTAGACCGCTTGCCAGTTATGATGGCAACTTCTTGGCCTACCTACACACAGACTACATAAAATACTGTATAAAATTGTAACTGCCATGTGAACGGTAAGTGGAGGAAACCATTGTACTTTATTGCTGAAGTTGGCGCGCCAATTAATTGCATTACTGCCTTTCACCTAACGCTCTCATTCAAAATGCCACAAATTCCCAGCCCTAAAAATAATCATTTAAAATGCCATCGTTTGCCGGGTCGACAAGTCAAAGGTGGGCCTACTGCCTATAGATAGCTGGCTTTATTGCAACATTTCCAGCCGACGAGCAGAGCTGCGACGCCGGTGCGCACAGTGGTCCACAGTTGATTGAACCTGGCATAACAAAATCGTTTAATAAGTTATTTAATTAAATTTAACTGGAGCTCTAGTAAAACTGCTGCTAAAAACTAATACACAAAAATTAGAAAATAAAAAGAGCTTTTTTAAATATGAATGAGTTATTGAAAATGGCAGCATTATAATTTAATAAAACATATTTTTATTTCATAGTGTAAAATATAGCAAACCGATTTCTTACTCTGCACAAACCATAATTTTCTGAACATCATGTCGTTAATTATACAAAGGAAAAAAATACATAATTTAAATAAAAATATATATTTTATACTTAAGTTACTACAAATAGCTAAACTAATTAATTAATAAAATGCACTATATGTATATTCGATTTAAAACTGTTTACGTATTTTGAATAGAATGACGCCTGACCCACTGTGCAACGCCGGCGTCGCCGTTCAGTCTGCTACTCCATTTTCTGTCTCACTTGCACCGCTAAACAATAATACAACTACTCGCATGTAGTGAGTAGCATAATATAAAAGTTTTTCATCTTCAACAAACAATTTTCCTCACTTTGCCATCGCAACTTTTTTTCAGTTGCAGTCTATCGTTGTCGTTCGCCCCACGCGCTTGTTGTTTACACACCGTTGCGGCTCAGTATATTTTTTAATTAGCTTAATTAACTACGTTAGTTTACTGTATTGTTTATGCATTCAAAAAGTACGTGCAACTAGCGACAAATTGTGTAATATTTGCCAAATCAACCGGGAAACAAGGGTAACTAAATTTGTTATTAAGTTTTGTGTGCACAGGTTACAAAAAAGCAATTATACTACATATATTTTTTTGCTTAGAAAGCTTTTTTGCTCTTATCAGCAAATTGTTGTTGTTGATAATGACAGCAGAGGGGCTGTGTAAATACTCTCTGAGTGAATTTTGTGGGGCGTCAATGTGGACAGTTTGGTTTTAAAACTCTCGATCGCACAATTGCTCATTAAATGCCATCACGTTAGTCCCCGTTATAAGTATCTGGTATCTTAACACTATCATTGACCTTGTCGTTGAGTTCAAAGAAATGCGTTCAAAAAGCATTCGGCAGCTATCGTCATTATATCTCGTTAAAAACGTGGCAAAACACAGCCAGCTGTAACAAGTAAAAGTGCACAAGTCCGCAGAGAACGACTAGTCGCTACCCTATTAAAACTTTCTTTTCTACCATAAGTACAAAGTGCTTTTATAGCAGATTATTATTGAATAATATATCGAGATTGATGGCTTAATAAAATTTCACAGTCCAACTAGTGACGAAAGCAGAAGCCAAACAACAATAAATAATTTTAACTTGTATTAATGATTTATAATTAAGCATTAAGAGTTCATTTCAACTTTTTGTATTCTTATAATAAAAAAAAACATTAAAATTAAATAGGATTAGTTTTAGCTTAGTTTTTAATTTCGTCCATACAAAACATTCAGTGTTCCTATAAAACTTTTTTAACCACGGACAACATTTGCCCGATTATTAAAAGCACACTGGAAATTTTGTATCAATGAAAACTTAAACAAGTCTGTATTATTTTCAGCAATCGTGCTCTCTTTTATTTTGAAATAATTGTAGAACCTAGTCTGTAGCTGAATTTAGCTATATTGTGCTGATTTATCAGATTTAAGCTTTGAACTCAAAAGCGCTGCTATTTTAGCTGTACACAGTAAAATTTCAGCACATTTTCTAGAGTTTTTTCAAATACAAAATTGAAAAGTAACTTTTAGATAGTTGGAAAATAACTTTTATATAAACGAAAGTTTAACTAAGAGAAATACCATTTGATTTAAGATTTAAATTAAATTTGTAGAACTAAATTTATTTGTAAATTCAATATTAATTTTGCCAGATCTAAAAATAGCTAGACTTAAGCTTATAGATTTTTAACCATCGTTTTCGTTTTTCCAATTATTAAATCATACATATTACCTAACTCCTCTCTTGCTAATCCACAAGCTACCCTTTCCGTACGTGCTACAGGGTATCAAAACAAATTACATGCGGCAAGCTACAGCTTAAACAATTTGTACATACTACATACATATGTCCAAATCCATTTGTATGTCTAAAACACAAAAATACAAAAAAAAACAAGTTTGTTCAGCTGTGAAATTGACCTTTTATAGCCAAAGAAAACTGTATTTTGTTTTAGTCATTGCTGTTGTTGTTGTTGTCCATCCATAAGAAATAAGCGGAAATACTTTTACAAAGATACATAGACTAAGAAATGTTTACAGACTGCAGCAGAAGATAATCAGGCCCTTAGCAGAGTCCACTATTAAGTAGAGAGCTAAACGTTTTTCTTTAGCAATTTTCTTTAATTTTTCTGCTGTAATTGGACAAATTGTGTGACTGTCTGTATCTTCATTTCACTAATTTTCGACTCTTAATTGATTATATGCGGTGAAAACGTTCAGAACATGTCACAACATGCCACACTTTGTCAAAGTTTAAAGTGCTTAATCATCATTATATCGTAACTACCTGAGCATTGAAGCATTCCACGCTCGAAACCTGAGATAAATTCGAGTACCTGCTGAATTATTGAAATGGATAATGACTCATATCATTTTAATATACTAAAAATTGATAAAAAGCTTGCATTGTTTCAACACTCAGTATATCTTAATTTGAGACAGCTGGGAGAGTTTTAAGAAAACTTTAGATACCACGAATTTAGTTGCATAAAGATCTTATTGCTTTTCAGATTTCGCTTTAAAAGCTCATATAGAATTGAATAAGTTTAATAACATACTATTAAAATATAACCAGATATATTTAAAAGGGTTTAATAATATACAATTTTCTAAACGACGTTATAATACTCAATATATTCCTAAAAAGTATTCATATTAGTTTTTAGCTTAGTTTTAGATTTCCTACAATTAAAATATTCAGTGTGCCTACAGCAGTTTGATTTTTTTTGATTTTATACAAATTTTATTGGTACACAGTATACTTTGAACGTATGAAACTTTCGAAACCCTGATGAAAACAAAGCAGCATTCGGTAGGTATCGAAATATTAAGTATTTTTATTCTCAGACTCTAATTTATAGGTTTTTAGAGTATACCTTTGCAGAGGGTATTATGTTTTTATCATAAAGTTTGAAGGAGGCTTGACAGACCTCATAAAGTACATACATATATACATATGTTCTCGATCAGCATATGACCCCTTATAATAACACCCCATATGCTAACCATATTTCATCTAAATCGAACTACTATATCATATAGCTGCCATAGGAACAATCGGTTGGAAATACTTAGTATGGAAAACTTTAATATATTTTTTAGTAATCGCAACCAAATGTATGCAAAAAGCATTACCAATAACATTAGACAATCTGTTACAAATATAAAAGTATTTAATTGTGTTATACAACTATTTTTAAGGATTTAGCAAGAAAATGTTGCTGTTAATCAAAGAATTTCTATAGTTTAATAATCATTGCCTTGCTCTATCAATCATGTTTTTTTTATAACACCCAAAAATACATAGGTAAACTTCAGACACACTTAATACTATTAAGTAATTACTATACAATGTTATTATTTAAAATTTTCGCTGGTTTACACAAACTCTCGACACTGATAAGTAAAGGAATAAGTTATAAAGTGTTTAATAAATCTATGAGAATGTGTTAAAAAGAGCAATTGCAACAGAAAGACTTGTGAACTGGTTGTGTTGGTGTTGGTTACACTTGCCACAAAACTGACTGAAGTGTGTGTACAGCTGCTTTGGGCTTTAACCAAGACTTGGCATTGGGCAATGTTTACGCAACAAGAATGCTTAAGCAGACGTTGGGTCTATAATATATACCCTATGCCCACGATCTATAACAAAAGCCACAAAGCGCAGATCTATGTTAAAATAAATGTGATGTGAATTTAGCAAATTTCATAATGTGCGCGACATGCAATCGACTTGAATTTCACTTTTTATTGGTAACAAAAACAAAAATGAAATGCAATGCACACAAGAGAGGGACAGCTAGAGCGAGAAAGAAAGAGAGAGAGAGAGAGGGAATGTAGCTCATTAATTTGTGTGGAGCTAAAGAAAGTTTTTAATTATTTGGACTGGCGAGCATTTAAGATAATGAAGCTTTTAAGTCGTGCATTCATTTGAAAAATTGCTCAATTTTTTTGAAAGTGCAACACAACAAATAGCAAAATTGCAAACAATATAACAAACAATAATTTGCATTTTTTTTTTATTTTCACTTTCAGCAGCAACAGCAACAACAACAAAAAACACAAAAGTAGCAGCGCCAGCAATGACGTCGTTGTTGCCACTGGATACGTCATCAAAGGAGGAACAGGAACACGAGCTGAAACAGCAACAAAAGCTAACAGATACAACACCCACACCCACACGCATACCACATCCAACCGATGGCGAATTTGTTCCATTGCGTCGTTCCGCTTCGTTGCGTTTGCGCGGCACAAAACCGTTTCACCATCATCCACACGATTCCACTGTTCCCGCCGGTGAATTCAGTACTCGCGCCAAGCTCCCCGAGAGCTCATCGTGTACGTTACCCTTAGACGCCCACACACGTCACATTCGCAGTTGGAGTAATTTGGGCCACAACAACAACACAACAACATCGTTATCCTTGCGGGTGAAGCCAACGGAGCAGCCACTTCATGCATTATGCAAAGAAGACACACAGTGCCTATCCCAGCTAGAAGAATCTGAGCTCAATAACAATAGCCTGGATATGTCCGCCTCCAAGTCGCGTAATATGGTAAGTTTCAGCAGCACTCGCTCGTCTCTACCTCCCTCCTGGCACACATTTTGTAGTTGTATCGATTTTTAATACAATTTACCCCGTGCTGACCTACGTAAGTTAGAAAAGCAATTGCCCCCGGTTTGCAGTCGTAACACGCGTGTCAGTATCATGTCATGTACAAAGTACAAGTCGCCCCTGTGGGACTCTTTAAAGACCAAGCCTAAAATTTCCATAACGTAGAACTTTTCTTCATACTACCATAATCTAAATGTCCTTCAAAGTAGCCCTATATTACACTAATAGAAATATGTATACAGTATTTTTATAATTTTGTTTATAAACGCATAAATTCTCATTAGCTTAAAGGAGTGTTTTAGGCTGCTTTATATACCTATAGTTACCCTATAGTTACGGAAATCTTTATAATGGGTATTGTTTGTTTCTGAATTTATATGTATTAAAATTCGAATATGCTACAAAAAATTAAGTTTAAACTTCTTTTAGTTTTTTTATTTCAGAAATAAATTTCAAAGATATTTTTAAATTAATAATGCTGATAAGTTTCTTTCTCAAGTACAAAATTTCAATTAGTATGATGAAAATATGTAAAAACCATACATATCTAACGTTTTAGGCTCTGTTTTAAGAAGTTCGATACTACAGAGGTTCTTTTTTGTACTTCTGAGTTTATAAGCATGAAATTTAAGTAAAAAATTCCCAAATTTTACCATTACTTCATTACAAATTCTGTAAGCTGTTAATAAACTTATTCAATACAAAACAATAATACAACTTTAAGTTACATTACAAGACGAAAAAAGCCACGAAATTCTGCCCTTGTGAGGATTTTGTCAAGTTATAGAGTATCTACTAGTCAAGCTTGATTAGTAACTATTGCATATTTTATAAGGATTACAGTAGTGTTCTAATTTTCTGCCGCTACTCTCTCTCTCTCTCTTTCTCTCTTTTTTAATAAACTTCGAACTGGTTCGATTTCCAATAATTCATAAATAGATAATACAAATTTTAAAAGAAAGAAATAGTTTTAGCATTATATCTAGCACTAAATACCTATTTGAAAGATTAAAGATACTGCTGCAAAATTAAAGTAACTGTAAACAATTTTAGGTAGCACGGGAAAGTTAATGGTTTTGTTGTTTTTTTTATTATTTTTTGCTCTTTTCTCCGGAACTTGTAAACAGAGCACAAAGTTTGCATAATCTGGCAAAAATGGTGAGAACAACTGTCGTCGTTTCGTTCTGCAGCTGTTTCAATTCCATGTTCCAGAGTGTGCACAGTGTGCAAACAGCTGATGAGGGCAACAAAACAAGGAAATGCAAGTGAGCTAAATCGCAGCTTTTGCAAATATTGACAACAAGGCAGCAAGAACCAAGCACAAGCACCCCCACAGCTACCAAGCAAAAAACACTCAGACACACGTGCAAGAGAGTAAGTGAAAGACTCTCTCTCTCTTTTGGCTGTCACTCTCTGTCCACTCGCTTACAGCGCGCGACTTGTCTGTAAATATTCAAGGGATGTTGTTGTTGTTTCTTGACTGCTTCTTTTTGGGCATCTTCTTCAGTGTTGTTGTTGTTTTTTTTTTTGTTTTTGCTCTGCCCCATTACGATTTGCGTTTCAGTTGATTTTTTATGCTCAAAGTGAACGCTTGCAAAAGCTCTTTGCATTCAATCGCGCTTTTAAATTGTTTAAACTTGGGCTTTCGTGTGAATGAGCATAACTCAAGGTAGTGTATAACGTGTACTTAAGTATATGCCCATAGTTGTGCATTAGTGTGTTTGTAACGCATTCTAAATTGTAGGCAATACTGGCAACTGCTTTGCGGTTTGTTTTAACGTACCTTTTTAATGGTAATTACCCTATGTTGGCCTTTATAGTGTATGTATTTAACCACACACAGTTCGTTGGCCCTTTGCTTTAATTTATACAGTTTAATTGTTTCTTAAATTGTGCATTCAACTGAACTGAAGTGTATTCAATGAGCAATTGAAGCAAGTGCTGAAAATATCGTACTTCAAATTAACTAAATAAAATATAGACAAGTGCTAACAACAAAAACTTCAATAAAATGAATCGTTTAACATAAAAGAAAGTGAGAAAATAAATTATTTAAACATTTGTTCAAATAGCTGTAATAATTTTATTGCAAAAGTTGTAGGAAATGTTTTAATGATTTCATTAAAGTTGTTAAAAAAATTAATGAAGCAATTCAATAGATTGATTAATTGAATTAATCATTTTGCCTTTCATTTGAACAAGGTAGTATTTAAAGCCTCTATTTAGTTAATAAATAAAGCTTTCTTAAAGCGATTGGTAAATTATTATGAGTTTTGTCTTAAGTAATAACTGTTAAATAACAATTAAGAAAGTAGTAATTTTATAGTGTCTTTGTTATAGCAAGGTGTGACTGTACGCTTCCTTTGGCGACCCTGAAAAGTAGGCAAATATATATAAAAATTGTATTGCCAAAAAAAATGCATTCAATGGGACATACAGATACGAATACATTTCCATTTATGTACCAAAGTAGTGTCTTGGCACCGGTCCAACTGGGCTATTATGAGCATTACGTGGTTATTTTATAAGACAAGGTACACCACCTGCCTGCTTGATATGCGCTTAGTCAGTGCTGGCATTTAAGCTTATTTATAGTCAGATTTTTAAATGATATAATAGCAAAAGTATGTAAACTAACTATCCTTTTATATACATATTTAAAATCTAATCTGAACAAAATAAATATTGAGATTTTGAAGAGCACTTCTTTTATTGGAATATAGTATCCCGATTCCTAAAACGAATACAGATTCATTAAACATTTGTTTTTAATTTCATCCACACAAAATTTTCAGTGTGCCCATAAAATATGTTCAAATTAGGGCATACATCAAATTATGTATAGACGAAATCTAAAAGAAATCAAAAACTAATCTGAATTTGTTTTAGTAATCGGGTTAATAATGTATTTTAATTCAAATAAGCTCCTAAATCATTATGTATATATATTTTGCAAATCTCAAATTTACTTGAAAATTTGAGCTGCAATCTAATTGTAAAGCATTTTTAGCATATTTCGCAATTTAAGCCCATGACATCTCTGGTCACACTGTGCGCAGTAAAGTACAGGTAGCACTCAAATCAAAGCTATTGATTTTTCTTAGTTGGTTAGTTTTAAGTGATATGCGGTCCATATGCAGCCTATGCAAATGGATGGGACGTGACTGTAGTGGACTTTCAATTGCTGTAAGGTGTGTGAAACGCTAACGTAACGACTACGCATATTAGCCCAGTTAACATAGATATACAAACTTTTAGATAGCTCGTAACTCTGTTCCTCGACTTTAGTGATTCACTGAAGCGAACATTTTTAAAGAAGTGCCAAGAAATATTCTCAGTATTTCTCCGTAGTGGAACAATTAAAAATAGGGCAAGAAACTCATTAATGATGATTATGAAATATGCATGAGGAACGTGCTGAACGCACCTTCTAAACCCATTGAGTGCTTCCCTTCCTACCTCTGCACAATTTCCTCCGTTTTTAACCCGATTTGCAACAACTTTCTGCTGTGTTTTGCTTTTAACCAATTATAGTGCGTCAGTTAAAAGAGCTGACAACTGGTCACTGACTGCCACAACTTGAGAGTGGGACCCTCATTTTAAATACATACTATGTACATATGTGTATTCTAAATCAATTCCCATTGAGGTCAGTTGGAAAACTGTCGATACGGCACTTTTCTTTTCATTTTTTTAACGACAGCAGAAACTCTATTACATTGTTAACTGTCAACGTCATAATACTCAAGTGTTCCAGTTATAAATAATTATATGTGTTAGATTATAAAATTACTTTTGGTAAATAAGTACATTCTTTTTGCTATCTGATTCGCATTACTAAGCCTGCCTATTCTCTGTCGGCATCCTTTATTTCACTCCTCACTGATCTTACATGCTCTTTGCGCCCACACACACAGTAAACAGTCACTTGCTAAGAGAGCAGCTTTGTTGCAGTTATAACTGCATGGCGCTCTCTTCAAATGTTTGCAGCGCAATATCGCTCTCTCTATGCAAAAAGCTTTACTTTTACAGCGGCTAACTGCAGTTTACTTCCAGAAGCTCTCAATGAGAGTTTGTATGTATGTACATTGCACTGCTCGTGCTTTTGCTCTCTTTCTGCAAGCAGTGCATATGAAATGAGAGCTTGTATTGTTTTGTTGTAAGTAGATGCTTTGAGCAGAAGAGCCACACATAATGAATGTAATGACTTGCTGATCTTCGCACAGACCAAACAGAAAAGTTAGGGTCTAATAGATTTTCTATTAAAAAAATTGATTATTTTCAAACCACAAAAATTCAAGTAATGTGCAACGGAATACATTATTCTTAAGAAAAAATATAAATAACTTTACTTGTAGTCTTCTCTGTAGCTTAAATTTAATTCTGTTTCTAACCACATAATGAAGGCTACCTTTAGTTAGCCCCGGCACGGGAGTAATAGGCAGTTATTTACCACAAAAATTTAACTGCGACTGCAAAGGGAGTGAAAGAGAAAGACGAAGGGTGAGTGGAAGAGAGACTATGCGAACCACAATGAAAGTAAACCAATGTTTAGTGTGTGCAAAATGTTTTGTAAATGTATAACAACAAATTGGTTTTTTGGGGCGTTACGGTAGCTGGTATTGTCTAATGTTGTTTTTGCCCGCTCCCTATAACTTACGACTTCCAAAACCTTTCCTTCCCGATCTCTTTTGATATTTAAAATAACAACAACAAAAAATTGATTTTGCAAACATTGCGAAGTATGCACGAATGAGCAGGAAAGCATTGGAAAGATTTAGACGCAACAACCGCAGAGATAGATTAGCCGCAGCGAAAGCAAAGGAAAATAGAAAGACAACAAGATAGATGGATGGAGAGATAGAAAAAAATTAAACAACAGTTAAACACTCTGACTAAACATATTTCTATTTGCAGTCTTTGAAGCTAAACGGTGGCAGTGCTGATACAACTGGCACCACAACGTCTACATCCACTCCCAAGACCCCAAAGACCGCCACACCATTGAACGGTGCTGGTCCAGTTGGTCTTACCTGCTCCCGTTCATCCAAATCCATTAAGAAACAGGACTCCAGCAAATTGTCAACGGTTCACGAGTCGAAAATATCGCCAAAGACACCGCCAGTGACACCGGATTCACCCAGCACCTATTTGGATGATGATCTAGATTCGATGTATTCATTTGTGACCACCACATCAGGCCGTTCCACCATGTCCTGCGAGCATCCCTATGTGGCCAGGTGAGTAAAATTAAACATCGGTTTCGAGAAAGCTATGAAAGCATTATAGGAAAACACAATGTAGAAATAAGTACCAATTGATTACCAATTTGATTAGCAAAGAAATCTTTGGCTAAAGAAAAGTTTGCTTAAGATTAGAAATGTAGCTCCGCTCAGCTATATTGAAAACTTTCTTATATATGTATATAGTTATCATTTAAATTTTCTTTTCAAATTGGAAACATGTAAAATAAAAGGTTGCAATATAAAAATTAATCTGTTCCAACTGGAAAGGATTATAGTCCATTTTATAGCAGTTTTAAAACTAAACTGCACCTAAACTATTATTATTCTACTATATAAATATATAAAAGTTTGTAATTTTCGCTTATATTTCTCAAAATAAAATACCTCATTTTGAAGCTATTAAAATTGTTTCATAGTTTAAAATATATTTTAAAAAAATTATATAAAGCAATACAAAATTGTGGTTAAGTATGATTATGGAAATAAACAATTATTTTAGTTTGGATTTTATCCATAAATAATTAACATAACTCGTGTTAGCCAATGGCTCGGTTCCTAAAATAGACTAGTTTTAGATTAGTTTTTGATTCGTCTATACAAAATATGCAGTGTGCCCATAGCACAGTACAATTTTAAGTGTTTTTTTCGAATGTTCTTAAAGTAAACAAGCTGAAATTTTATATACAAATAGTTTTAATATATTTAAATACAATTTTACTTAAAAATAGATAAATTTCTGTTTTAAAAAACAAAAAGTAAATAAACTTGATAGAATTTTGGAAACTAAATTTGTGTATATTGCAGAAATGGCACCACGTTCAGTGGACGAAAGATGAAGTATGTGGTGCACTGTTCGAACTATGCGGGTCAAGTGGGTCCGGAGTATTTGACGCCAACGCAGCGAGCTCAGCGGCAGATACGACGACTCAAGGAGTTGCTGTGCATAGCTCGGCAGGATCTGGAGGCAAAGGATACGGAGATTATGCGTCTGACAAGGGAAGTGGTGGAGCTGCGACTGTTTAAGGCATCGCTGAGTTCGCCCGAGGAACGTTCCGCCTCCTCCGATGCGGTAACGGTGCGTGAGGCGGAACTGAAGACATCACAGGATGTCTCACCCATTGTGGACATGGTGGACGAGGCCAAGTGCAGTCCACGCCACTTGCCCGCCAGGCATCAACAACATCAGCAGCAAATATCTGCGGAGATGCAGAGCTCATATGCGGACTCGGGACACTTTGAGGATCTGACCATGTCATCGGTGCACTCGAAGGATTCGCAAACTCAAAGCGAAATCACACCCGAGACGGCGGCCAGCAGTCTGGAGAACTATGAGCTGCAGCGTCAGGAGCTGATTAACATGTACGAGCATCGCATTGAGGAACTGATACGCACTCAGGATGGTGCAAGCAGTGACCTCAAGCGTTCCCACAACGACAAGGTCGAGGCATTGCTGCAGAAGCTGGCCGAGTGTAATACACGGTACTCGGACATTGTGCCGGACTATGAGCATGCCAAGCAACGGATTCGGGAGCTGGAGAAACAGCTGGAGGATCTGCAGCGTAAACTGATCGAGCATGAGGAGAAACAGAATAAAATGTATTTGCATATGTATCAACAGGGTCAGGAGGCGGAGCGCATTTCGCGCGCCGATCAGGTACAGTTCCGCTGGGAAATCAGCACGCCATTTTGTATCTAACGGTAGTTGAAGCTAGAGTAGCGTGTAATGTGATATGTGTGAAGGTTTACAACTATGTAGAAGAAATTAATTAGCAAATGCAGAAGTTTTGTTAAAGTAATGATTTAATAGCTGCTTTCCAATAGGTATTCAAAATTTCATTATGATCTTAACATAATATTAGAAATTATGGAAGAAATAGTTTAAGGAAATCTATAGAAAGAAGTGGAAGTACTTTGGTATAAACCTATTCACTTAAAGTAAAATAAAGTAAATTAGAAATTATGGTAGAAATAGTTTAAAGAAATGTATAGAAAGAAGTGGAAATAAGTAGGAAAAATTGTACAATGACATACATATAGATAGATATTCCCTTGCGTTCATGAACATTTCATTCTAATACTGTTTACAACATTTACAGAAAGAAGAAGCAGTATTGTCAGGTAGCAATTCTATAATTATAGCTTTGAGTTGTAGCAAAATTGGTATATAATCCAATTAAAACTATTCTGATGAATTTCAACATAAACGCGTAATAAAGTCAGGAGCTGTGGAAGGAGTAATTTGTGTACTTTTATCCAAACTTATATCGAAATCTTTGTTTTCAAAGTTAGTTACAATAGCCGTATTAACTATAGTCTCAAAAATATCTAACTTATGACATTTTAACCGATTTTTCTCCAGACCGAATTACTATGCAAGACAAAATATAGTTAATTAGTTTACAAAGATTTCCAAAAGGTAGTTTATGGAACTATAATGATGCAGTTTCCTTTTCAATATTATTTTGATTTAATTTACAAATGTAAAGTAGTATAAACCAAGATGTATTAATATAGGTGATATACGCCTAGGAACTGTTCCCAATAGGGGTTTGTAATTTGACACTTTAAAAGCAAATGTTAACTGAAGTTACCTATGTATTCAGCAAATGTTATGGTGAATTTATTTATGGAACTCACGAGAAAGAAATACGTATTCTTATAAATACGCCTTGGTATAAACTAAAAAATATTTAATAATTTATGTAGAAGTATTTCGTGCTAATGGTCTAATAATTTAATTTTTCACGCATACTTTGTTAACAACAACTTGTTCCATTCCACATTGTTTCAGGCACTGGAACTGGCACAACGTCAGCCCGATAGCAAAGTGTCGATAAACGAACTGTTGCAACAGTTGCAGAGCACACAGGATGAGCTGGAGAATATACGCGTAAGATTCTTCAATATATTTCTAATATTATTTTCGATATTGTTTTGTGTGTTGCATTTTGTTGCATCGTAATTGTCAAACAAAAAACAAATGAAAAACATCAACACACATCAACTAAATATCACAGCCAGCACCACAAGAACTTCAACTACATCAACAACAACAACAACTAGAACAACAACAGCAAACCACAACACATCAATCAAACTATCTATCAATCAGTCATGTGTGTGTATGTTTGTCTGTGTCTCTGTGTATGTGTTTGTGCTTCTGTTATCGATTGACACATTTCAATTTGGCGCTTTACTTGGCTGCAAAAGCTGCAATTAATTGAAATGTGCAAACAAATTATTATAAAATTCAATTCAATTATCATTTATAGCTTTTAAGTGTAATCATATACATACAAGACATATATACTATTTTAACATTAATAATTAAATATTTAATTAATTTTTTATCATTTACAACAATTTGCATTCAATTTAATTAAAAGCAAAACATTATTGATTTCATTCCGCTTGTTTCATTCCGTTTCGTTGCGAAAGTACAGTCACGTAGTGGAGACTTTAGTTTATGCATGCATAATGATTCGAAAAAAATAAACAGTTAATAGTTCTATATACAGTTACAAGTTTATAATTGCATGTATAGCATCTATTTATATGATATTTTTTCAATCCTTTTCTAGTTGTTCTTTATTGTTTAACTTTACGACTTTGTTGGCAATGCTTTCTTTCAATTTTATCTTTATAAATTAAATACATATATACAATATATATATAAATACTTTTGTCGTATAACCAAACAAAAACAAAACTATTCTTGTAGGCATCAGAGTGTAGATTGAGGGAGTGCGGCAGTAATCACGCCCTCCTTACTGCAAAGGAGGCGATTTCTTTGTGGGTTCTTGGCGCGCGTAAGGTTTGTAATATCCGTACAAAAACAACAAAAAAGAAAACCCCACAAAATTTTCAATTATTCCCAAACTAACAAATTGTAACTAATCAATGATTTTTTTGAGTTTATACCAATTTCTTTATTATTATTTTTTATATAATTTTTCAATCATTATTGGCTTTAAAAACATTTTGGAACTTCATCAAATTTCCCCCATACCCCATTAAAAATTCCATTTACATAATGCGCCCATCATCATTGTGGTAAAAGTGGGGAAACAGTTGGAATTGGGCTGGGCTGGGTTGGCATGCGTGGAATGAAACACAAAATACACACGCGTGTGTCTCTGTTTCATTTCATTTTGTTTCGCAAAGTGCCGTGTGGTACACGGTTTTTTTTGCCCTACTTTAGTGGTAACTGGAGGTATGTTTTAATATAAGAAAATACTTAACTTAAAGCTAATTGTGTTCCATTTGTTGCCATAGTGTAACTGGAAATAAGAAAATATATACAAAAAAGTTCACACACTTAAAGCTAACTATAAATTCCTTATAAGTATATTACATACAAACATATATAGCATGTGGTTCCATCTAAAACTATATATCTTATATATATTCTTAGACAATCCTTTTGCCCAAAATAAATAAAGAATATTTTTTACTACATTTACCTTCATTTATAACTTCAGTGTTACATTAAATGTTCATACATATATTGCCATAAGCACCAATGATATTAAGTTGTATGTAAATACCATTATATATTTATTTTGTGAAAGCAAATCTAACCTCACATTTAATATATACAAATATATGCCTATCATATAAGTACATATATATTTATATTTACTAATCTCAAGCTCTTTTCTTTTTGCAATCTCTCTTCTATCACACTAACTGCCAACTTAATCATATATAATATATATATATTTAGACTATTTACCGTCGCTTATTGGATGCCCAAAAGAATCGTACCCATGTCGATCCGGAAGTAACGTTGCAGTTCCTGAAAAGCGCTATTTTCTACTTTCTAACCGACAAAGAGAACTCCCAGGGCCATCTGCAGGCGATCGAAAGTATTCTGGAATTTACCGATGCTGAGAAACAGAAAATTGATCAAGCAAGATCGCCAAAGTAAACAAAAAAAACAAAAAAAAACCAAACACAACAAAATTTAACTATATTAACACATTTTACCTTTTTGTCGGCAAAATAATGTTTTATTTTTTTGTTTTGTAGAGTCGCTAAATGCATTGTTTGGTGTCTCGTTTATGTTACGAATTTATTTTCATTATTATTTTGTGTTTAAAAATAATTTTGACAAATTAAGACGTACCCCTATTATTTAATTTCGACGATGATCACAACGAAGAAAGAACCTTGTAAAAATTTACCATAAGCTGTATATTTATTTATTTTTTTTATAAATAATTTGTTGTTATTAAGCAAAACGAGTACGTCCTTAAAATAGAAAAAATAGCGAAAAGATACAAATATATAAATACAATATAATTTTATTAAAAATATATAAGTGCAGCGTTTTAGATAGTCCTGAATGGTCAGGCATAAACAAACAAAATCACATCTAGTTTTGATCGTGTTTCATTGAAATTTTAATGATAAATAAATGCTAAACTAGTTAAAAAATTGCGTTTTTTTTCATTTAAATTAAATAAGCTATATTAAAGGTAAATGTCTGCTTTTAAACTGCCGCCAACTGCTACGATAACATTGCGTTTCGAAATTGTTTTAATGTCTAATCGACTCTTTGTTGCGTCAATTGACGCAAATTGCGCTCATATAATTTCTTATCGATAGCATAATCGCAACACTCTTACCATCGCCATATGTTGCTCAACATGCTAAAGGCTTAGAAACATGTGTCTCGGCAACAATTGTGGCAACATTTGCCAAGACTATCTCTATCCCGTTCACGCCCACATGCACCGGCTTGAAATAGTATATAGGCGGCATAAGTGCAGCAACATTGTGGCTAAGCGTGTTTACAGCAACATGGTCGGTGTAAAATGATTATCGATATATCGATACCAGCGCTGTTTTTTTCACTCATTCTTTTTCGACTCGACAAACTGTGCGGACGCGTGGCGTGGTCTGTTTTTGTATGTATTTTAACACCAAAAAAAAAAAAACAAAAAGAAAACAAAAAATTAAGCGTTTGCTCAACTTATCGTATTTGCTCTCTATGTGTGGGTGGAGTGTATTGCAATAAATATATATTTAAGTAAATGCACATACACATTCACAACTGGCAGCCGGAAGAATGTGTGTAAACTGTTCCGTCGGTTTTGTTTATACACAAAAAAAAACAAGAAAAATACATGAAAGATAATTTGTGAAAATTCAAAGTTCGCTGCAATGCAATTTATGTATTGTTATTTAAATTAAAGAATATAAATAATATAATAAGTGCTAATAAGACACACGCACACACACACATTTCGTGCGTAAAATATTGTGTGTGTGCGTGTGTGTTTGTGTGTGTGTGAGTGCGCAGGCACTTGATACCTACAATAAACCAACATGTATTTGTTGTAGTTGTAGTAGTAGAAAGTGCGGTGTCGACGGCGGCAGAGACAGAGGCAGCAGCAGTGGTAGCGGCAGCGTTGCCCACCTCCCTCCCTCCCTCTCGCTGCAGCGTGTAAATAAACCGGGTCGCCCACATCTTCATGTGCGGTTAACGTGTTCGCATTAATCCTGTACAAGTGCCTTGCCTCCCACCTGCCCCCCCCACCCTTTGTCGCTCTCTCTATTTTAACTTCAACGTTTCCTTTTTCATATAGGAATATTTAACGCTGCTCCTAACACAAACGCCAGCTGCGACGCCCACTGCGACGCAACGCTACGTCTTAAAAAAAAAAAAAAGGTAAGAAATTGTAAAGAAAATCAACAATGGAAACTAGAAATGAAATTTTTTTGTTGCTATTATTAAGTGTACACTTAATGTGATGACTTGTTATTGGCGGCTCTGTGAACTTGATACTTATTGGTGGAGGCCGTGGCTCAATTAAACCGGTTAACCGCACCGTTAACCGTTTCATCTTTTGCTCTCCATCTATAATTCAGCCGCTGCCACAGCTGCTGCTGTTGGCGCTGCTGCAGCAGTTGCAATTCTGCTTTTTGTTGGCTTTTCGTGTGTTTGAGTGAGTTTTACTTGTCGCTGCATTTCTTTTATCTGCTCTGCGCTGCAGTTGCTACCTCTGCGCTCTGCTGGCGTCTCTGCTGCTGCCTATTATCGTTGTCCAGGGAAGTTTGCAAATTTGTGTGTTTCATTTTTTCACTTTTTATCAAGCGCAGAGTGGAACCAAACTGCATTAAGGTCGCCTTTGCGTTGTAATTAATGTTAAGTGCTCTCATACCCCTCATCACTACTAGACCAACAACCTGTGCGAAGAGATGGAGAAAGAAGAAGCTAACGATGTGATTGCATTACGCTTTATCGCCACAGCATTACACTGAGCGAAAAAATACAGCACAGCTACTTTTAGTTTATGGTCAAATATAAATACTGTTTATCAATAGTGCTGTTATATTAGCTTCTAATATGCTAGAAACATTATGATAAAAAATTAGCTATAAAATTTAAAAATTCTTCAAAGTAGTTGTTATTTATTAAACATTAATAGTTTAAAACTTTATATAAATGAAATATTGCAAATTATATTTTTCTACAATTTTGTTTCTTACATAAATTTTTAACTTTATTATATTACTATTCTAATTTTATAACTTATTAACTTTTGTCAATTGTAATAGCTTTTGTCTTTTTAAAACAGATAAATCTAGCTAGTGAACGTTTTTGGACATATTTTGCTAGAATTCTAACAAGTTGTATGGTCACACTGGTTATTTTGTATGGATAAAAACTAAAACTAATCTCTTATCCTACCATTAGAGCTTTCAGAATGACTTTTGTGTTTCTCTTGGAACAAAACTCTTCAACAATAGCATTGCCCTATCAAAAATAAAACAAATATTTATATTTTTTTGTAAATTTAATTATTAGCACATTTCCTGAAACGATTACCAATTAGCTTTAGATATAATTCATATCGAATTCTTAAAAAATATATCCAAATGTCCACACTGGATATTTTGTATGCAAGCAATCTAAAACTAATCTGCATTTGTTTTAGGCTTTTAAATTAGGCTTATAATAATATATATGTTCCAAACAGAAGTTTTGTAGTTTTCAGTTTTTAATAATACACAATGTATTGTAAAGTTATTAGTAATGTAACAATGTTAATACGTTTCAAAAAGAAATAACCGCTTAGCCGACTTCAATCTATGTTTTCATAATACCATAATGGCTTTTTATTCTACTGGGTGGGTTTGTGTGAAAGCGGCCTAGAATACACACCCACACAATCACAGCCCACATCAAGCCAAACCAAACCTATTGTTTTTGTCCAGCCATAGGAATAAAGTCGATTGAGTAAAGAAAATCGCATTACACCAACCACAAAAGCAATCTGAGATACTTTTTATTTTATCGAGATTTCCGTTTGATTTAACACAATTTTCTTTAGATTTTCATTAAATTTGCGCAAATTGAGAAAATAATAATGGAATATTACTGTTTTAAGGGTGGAGAAACTAGACAAAACTGTTGAAACTGTAAAGCTAAAAAAAAAAACAAAAACAGTGATTTACCCAATGCTAAATGAGTTTTTCTGCCAGTGTACTTGGCCGAGTGAAGTACTTAATTGCCTAAGCGCCACCAGTTTCAGCCTGATGTTTTCTGGGGCCAAATGAAGCTATAAAAGTGGGCCATGGCTGACACTGACCACAAACAGATAACTAGATGCTTTTAATATGTCCAGATCGTAGTTGCAATGTCCAAAGTTGTTTTCAGAGAAAGATAGACCGAGCAAAAGAGAGAGAGAGAGAGAGAGAAAGCCATCAAATGAGCGCACAATTCCCCCAGAGTTTGGCACTAAAACTAGAAACAGAGACGCACAGACGCCAGTGTAGCCACAATTGTATGGTCTAAAATAACTAGCTAGAAAAAGCTAAATCAAATTGAGAAACGATAAATAAACAGTTGTTTTATGTGAAATAAATTAGAAATTAAAATTTTATTTGAATAAATACACAAAATCTCAATAGAGCTGAACATTTTTAAATAAATTTAAATATTTTTTTCAAAATAAATTTTATAAATTGTATTTAGAAATTTTTTTAAAATTAAATGATCAACCTTAATAAATTTAATACTTAAATCTTAAATAAAAATCTGAGTATATTATATTCTATACATATGTATATTATAATTCTCTAAGTTACTCAGCTCAATTATAATAGGGAATTTAAATTCTTTTCAAGTTCAATTCGAAATATAGCTAGATTGTTAACATGCTTTTGTAATTATAAAATTGCTGCTACTAGCTATAAATGTGCTCAAGTAGCAGCACTGACACACACACACACATAAGACACCTGCCGCAGTGGCAACAACTACAACAACAACAGCATTAACAGTAACAGGATTAACAGCCGCACAAAATAAAGCTAACAAACCCAAAAAAGCACAAAATGAACAACTCAAGCAACTGGATGCTGAACAGATTTCCCCACAGTGCGACATGCGGTTACTATTATTGTAGCTGTTGTTGTTGTTGTTGTTGCTGTATAAGAAGAGATTTTAGTAGCTCATCAAGAGTTGATTTTTTATTATGTGTTTTTTTTTAGCTATAGAAAAATGTAGCAAGATGTCATCATAAAAGTTCACACTTCACAGCAATGAGAACTGAGTTCTTCTGAGTGCGAGATGAAAAACAAGTTCATCAAAATAGAATCACGGCTCTGAATAAAAGAGAAAAACTACAGAATGCACATATAGTCATAAGTCATACATATTTATAATTGTGGACTGAAGACAAACATTAGCGTTGCTGGTTTAGCTAAATAACTGTTAAATTTAGCTTATTTACACATAGCTAAAGCGGGCAAAGTTTTGTAAAATGTAAATGGCTACTAGTGATTTGACTATCAAGTAGTGTAGCTGTTAAATAAAAATTTAGATATTTTCTGTTATGAAATTTAATAAAAAAGTAGATCAATTTGCAACCAAAAGTATTCCAGATTTCATATAAATGTATTGAAAAAACATAAATTGAAAAGTAATCTAGCTGATAGCTACGAATGCAGCTATTTTCAGACATAAACTAAAATTTGTAGATGATATACATACTTTATTTTAAAAGATATAAGTTTTGCGCTTTCATGAAAAATGAAGTTGGCTGCGATTCTCTGGTGTTGCCAAATTAGTGTTTTGTACAATGTTATCAAATTGATTTAGGTACTTTTTTTACAATGCTTACAAATTGAAACAAAGGATGATGTCTTGCCATATTTTCATTAAAAACCTATAAAAAAAATAGTGAGAGATCGTCTGTTAGAAAATTAACCTAAAATATTAGAATTAAAAAAAAACAAAAACATTTTTTTGAAGCCATGAAAATAGCCGAGAAGCAGGATTACACGATATATATTTTTCAATTGCATATCCACTATCAATCGAAAGACTCTACAGCGTATATTTTAGTCGTGTTGCTCAGCTGTTATCTTGAAAATATATAATAATAATAAATAAATATTACGCAAGAAAAAAAATTAATTATACATAGTACATAAAGGTTATTATTTTATAAGCTTCTTTGTTTTACCCACACTTTGACACACACACACACACAAGCACAGTGACACACATTTGGTTAATAAAGCAAATAACACACATGTATGTACATATTGCCAACTATTATGTTGCTCAGTGTAAATTCTTAATTATGAGAATTTTTTGTGCTCTTCACTGAGGTGTCAAAATGTCAACAACAATACAGGATATCTGCTGGTCTGGTCTGTTCCACACGATTAAATCATTTTTCTCTTTGTTTTGTTCTATCCTTTGCATCTTTGCCTTTCTCTCTCTCTCTCTCTCTCTCTGTTTTCCTTTTTGTTTGTGCATTGATTGACTTTAACGGGACAATCAGCTAGCCGACGGCTCTCACATGAAACTTTAATCACTTGCAAAGCTCTCTTACTCTCTCTCTCTCTCTCTCCCTCTTACTCTCTTGTAGATTGCAATGCTTTGTTTTTGTGTGTGGTTACTTCTTCATCTACATATTTGTTGTTGCCTTGAGTGTTGAAACTTTTGCATTGGCCTTAACTGCACACGCCCGCTACAACAACAACAACAAGAACAAGAACAAGAAACACGTTGACGTCTACTCTGTCTACAATTACAAGCATCATTGGCCTTATTTCTTTTAAGCTATTGCTGTTACTTCCACTTGTTTTTGTTGCCGTTTACTGTTTGAAATTTCTGCCACACACACACACACTGACGTTGCCTTTGAGTATTTGCACAGCTTTTACTCAATTTGCTCTCGTTCTCTGCATCTCCTGCTTCTCTTCGTTGTTGGTATTGTTGGTGTGCTCAAGTTACTTGAAAGCTTCCGAAAATGATTACGCAGCATTTTAGCAGCCACTTTGTGACTTGAGAACTTCACTTACCGTGACGCTCTATCGCCTCATCCCACCCCCCTCTACTGCCTATCTGCAGCCACCCACTTTCTTTCTATTGTGATCAACACTAAAGCTCGAGTTTGTATGAGCATGAGCATGAGTAATGTGTGAGTGCTCCTATAAACTTGCTGTTTAAAACTCTTTGCAGTTCTATTTTTAGCATACAACATTTTACAACATGTCCAAAAACCCATGAAAATTTTAAAGTGACCTATCAAGCCGAATATTATATGCTCTACTAGATGTATTACGAAAAAAAATTACGAAAATGAAATACTTTTCTGTTAAAAGATTTAATAAATTAAAATAAACGCTTTCGTTAAGTTTTTAAAAATGTTAGAGTCAAACTTAACGAGACGATCTGTTAAGTTGTGAATTTTTCTGTTGAATATTCTATAAAGGTTTTCATTCTGTTATACATATTTTATAACAAATTCACCAGACTCTTAATTTCTCTATCACTCTGTATGTTGTGTGGCGTAAAAGACTTAGTTAATGTGAGTACATTTAAAAGAAATGTGTACTTTTTTTATAGCTACTTACTTTCCTTAAACTAAAGAAATTAAAACATAGTTGTGAGTTATGATGAAGTTAAAGACGGTTGACTTTAATGGTCATGTTAACATAACCAAAAAGCTGTTATTAACAGAACGCATTTATCTAATGGCGGCGTTCATTAACACATATTAATGTAACATGTTTATGTAAATAACATTATTGAAGCGCTGTAAATAACTACAAAATTTAACAGAAGCTAATGTAACAAATTTATGTTAGAAGCCTAACATGTTATACGCCTAACACAAACTGTTAAATTCAAAATGTTATACAAATGTTTTAACAAAAATTTATGCAAAAAGCTGTAAATTTAATTACGTAAATTATAAGTCTGTAATACTCGGTATGTATGTATTTATGTTAGTTTATGAATAAAGGGCATAGAAATTTTTCGACCTTTAACGCTTTCTTTGAATTCACATTTTGTTTTGGGGGCTTTCTTTCAGTTGATGAATTTCGCTTTTTGCCATCTTTCAAAAGTTGCCTAATGAAAATCGCTTGCTTATTTATGAGCATAAATTAAAAATTAACAGCACACTGAATACACACAGCACACAGATACACAAACAGACAGACTTAATTCAATTATGCTGCAAAATATTTCATATTGCAGAGCGACAAGAAATTTATGAGCCATGTGAGGCATTTCCCCATACACCCACGCCCCCACTACCCCACCGCCCCACAACACAGCTATGCAGGTCCAGGGCCATTTGCTGCTGTACTTGACAAAGCCCTGGAGTTGCAACAGCAGCAACAACAACAACAACAAGCGTAACAATGTAGAATCAACGCCAACGCAGCAGCAGCAAGCGCAGCATTTTTAGCCAAGGCTAACACAAAATAGCTTCGTCGAAGTTTGCAGCAGCAACAACAACAATTACAACAACAACATCCACCCCATATACATAAATGTTGATCAACTGTTTGTTGTTGTTGTTGTTTATTTGGCTGGGTTGGCAACAAACTATTAGCGCATGAAACACGCCTGCCAACGCAGCTAACAAGCGGAAAAAAGTATGTTGAAAAGTGGTATCAAAGCACGAGGGTTGCTCATTAAGTAATTAACTTCAAATGCACTTCAAATGAAATGTTCAAAAGGCGCTCAAAGTGACAATACTTCTAGTTAATGAATTGTGTATCTCAAAAATACACGACACATTGAGATGTGCAACTCAAATTAATTGCGGCAAATAATATGATTAATTTTTAAATTTACAAATGTGTGGTTCTTATATTTTGATAGTATTTAAAATGAGTATTCTAGTTTGGGAAATTTTTGTATATATTATTGTCGCTAAAATAAAGCATAGAATATTTTATTAGCGGTTATATTTGATTTTTTTTACATAATAATTTATTTTAATAATTTGGGTCTTAAAATTGTAAAATTATTTTGCAAATGCGTTAAAGGTGCTTTTTATTAACAATATTTTTTTAATCTAATTATTTTATTGAATACTTATGAAAATTGCATTTTCTCCAAGTTTTTCAGCTTAAGATTTTTTAACAATTTAATTAGTTAAAAGAAAAAATTGATATTTTAGCGCCCGCTTTCTATAAAATCTGTTTGTTCATACGGACAAACAGACAGACACGGTTATATCGACTCGGCAAAAAAAAAAACAACCCACAAAACAATTTCTAAAATTTTTAAAAAAAAAATAATCAAACTTCCGGAAGTAATTGTACCAATAGAAACACTCAAGAATCTTTTGATTTTGGAAACATTTTCAAGTACATGTGTAATTTGTATTCATTACTTAATGTATAGGACAACCCACGTAGAGTATACTTATGGGAAGCATAAACTAGACTTGAGACTCACGACTCTAGACTCTACGGAGCATATTCACAGATGGTCTGACATCTAATTTTGAAGAAATACATTCATATTTACTTAACATATTTTTCCACTCTGCTAAAAATATAGTACGTTTTGTGTATTTGTCTTTAAACAGGTGCAAAACGTGCTTCAGACAACAAACAGAGAATCTAGTTGCATATCGTAATTTGATTGTCGCTGTGATAAGGGCAGAAGAAGAGAGCATTCGGTGACGGTAGATAGACAATCTTTTTTCGCTTGACTGCACTCAAGCTAATTGCCAAGTGCTGCCAATGGCCGAAGGTCTTCGCCTCCTCCCAAGGGTGAAACAAAGGGGTCGCTGAGGTGGGTAAAGTGGCAGAGGGGCAGGTCTAAAAGTTACGCAACTTCTTAATTAGTTCAATGTTTTTGCATTGACGCCTCCGGGAAAAAGCAGATTGAACTAACTTAAAGTGCAGAGAAGTGGAGAAGTGGCACGTTTTTAAGGCTCTTATCGATTTTAACTGGAAACTAAGGCAAATTTACATACAGATATATGCAGGTATAAGTGATTTTATGCCGGACAAGATGAAGCTATACAATTTTACTATTGAATGGTATGGCTTTCTAGATATTTTATTATAATAAAATGAATTTGTGTATATTTTTGTACAGCTGTTGTATACAGCCTGAGTTTCGATCTGCCCTAAAAATTGCATTACGATCGCATAACAAACTAATTCTAGATGAGAAAGATGAAGTAAATTGAATTCGAAACATTCACACTCTGAAAATCTCTAGTCTGGAACTATTTCAAAAATTTTAATATGTTTTAAAAGTAAAACCAAAACTTTTAAATTTTATTTTAATTCATTTTAAATCGATATTTGACTTTTCAAACAGTAAGTTTTAAATATTTCTTAAAATATCCATGCTGATTCTAATTATATTTAAAGCAAAATAAAGTACACAGTTGTATATGTAGACTTTTAAGATACAACTGCATATTTTAATTTATTTTTTTTTTTTTTTGGGTCTATGTCGAATTCTTAAAATAGTTGCATTTATTTAAAAATATCCACAAGTTAAATTTCTATTAAATAAATTCAAATTTTGCTAATATTTTTTTTTTTTATTTTAAACTATACTATCTAAATTAAAAAAAAATTAGTACAAAATGTAAAAATTTTTATGATTTCATAAAATTCTATACTAAACGAGTCTGTCGCTTTTTTAACCCAAATAAAAGTAGTTCAACTCAACAAATTTATTTTAAATTTTTAAAAATTTCACTATTACTCAGACAACACCTATATATAGTTCATTTTTTATGCGAACTATATCTAAAAATCGTTTGATTTCGAGTTAGTAGACTTTAACAACGTGATGTGTGTGTGCACAGGGTATCTCTAAGACGTGCATACTTACGCTTAGCTCCATTCTTTACTTGTGCTTATAATTGTTGTGGCTTTATTATAAACCTAATCATAATAATATGTACGTGACGTAGCTAAATATGTTTTTTGTTTGCACATTGCCTATGTAGTTAACAAACAAAATATGCCAGCTTAAAGTGTGTATGAGTTTTTTCACTGTGTATATGTGTGTGTTTGGCGCCTTTATATTCATACAAAGTCAAGAAGTGAAGATTACGTGGCCGCAACTCGGAAGAAATGTGTATGTCCCATATAAATGTGTTGGCATTGTTATTGTTATTGGCACGCAGACACGACTTGGAGTCGCACATATTGTCACACTGTCCATCCAAGCGTTTGTCATTCAGTCATTCACATGTTGAGCCTGGATATAAGTGCTCCCCAATGGGTGATGTTGTTGTTGTTGTTGATATTACTGAGGAAGGCGATTAGGGCTAAGGGCAATAATAAGGAAATAACATTTTAATGGCCCCTACAGTCAAACAAAATAAAAGAGAAGTCAGAGAGTGAGAGAAAGAGGAGAGGAAGAAGCTGGCTATGCGTACAAAGAGAGATGACAAGTATTTTTTGGGTATTTTTGTCTGAGAAAACCAAACCACAAGAAAACAAACGAATGATGTCAACAGCTCTAAATGTTCATGCGTGCACGTTATTGTGATAAATGTCAAATAACAGAAAATAATAAAGAATTGCCTGCATATTTTATTATAGGAATTCTTACATTAAAACGAGTTGGCGCTTAAATTTTTTTTAAATTTCTTGCCTGCTGTAGTTATTTAAATGTCTGTGATAAGTAAACCACAAAAAATAAAAATAAAGTGTGAAGATAGGGAAAAAGAACGTGGCGCAAAGTGATGAATCATAGCACTAAACATTCACAGCACGTACAAAAGTTTATTAAATATTTACCGAAACTTAAATTGCAGCTGGTTTTAAAAAATATATCTTATAAATTGCATATGAATCATGTTTCAAGAATTTTCTATAAATGTAAGAGATAATGTAGAAAATATATTTTGATCATAAAAGAAATTTCTCCGTTTTTAAATGCTATAAGTGGACTGATAAACCGTATATGGTTACTTAATATAATAATATTGAAAATAGTTTATGATAAGTTTAAGAAAAAAGTAATTCCTTAATTAGTTGACTTTAATATTTTAATTATTTGAGTTACTTTGAATTCTTTTTTTTTTTTTATGTTTGCTTAAGACTTCAAAACTTAAACAATGTTATAAAATACGTTTTTTAAGAATATTTTTATACTGATAGCATGATAGCATTTTACATGTTTTAATTTCTTTTGAAATGTTAGGTTAAAAGATGTAAACCTAGGTAAAACTGTCTTGGCATTCCATAACTGCTTTCTTTTATTGTTTTTAAGCTAATCCAATGATGCGTTTTCATGGCATAAACCAAAAAGTAAAAACAGTGTGGCTTTCGGTTCGCTGTTGTAATGAGCGCATGGAAAAAGAAAAAGTTAATGATGCGGGTCGGTGCCACCGTCCGTTTGTCCGTCCATGGACCAAATGTCAAACCTCAACAAACTTTTCTTTGGCGCTTATATTTTGCGTATTTTGTTACGTTCTTGTACTTAACGGCACTACAGGGTGTCTGTGTCAGTTACAAGAGTTGGCATAATTTATATAAATTAACCCATGAGAACAGCGGGTAAACGCGATACAAATATGGGTCGTAACCCAATCTTGAATTTTCGGCAATTATTTTCCAATGTGGGTTTTTATAATTTGAACAATTGCTGAACGTTTTTAAGCTAATTAGCTTCTGAAACTCTGAAAATAAGTTTATTTCATTAGTAAATATACAACCGAAATTGAGTAGCTTAGTTAATATTTATCAGAACTCTGCATAAATGTCAGAAGATTCACATTTGACTGAACAATGCTTAAATTGAATTGAATGAGACTGAACGAGTAGCCGATCAACTTAGAATGACTTATGTTTACAGGGTATCTGCAGATAAAGAATTGGAGTTTTTTGGATGCCAAAGTGGCTAATATTTGATATAATTCTATAATACAAATATAAACTAACACTAAAAATGTCCATTTATTAGTACCTAGAACTAATTTTTTTGGTCTTTATTTAAGTTTTCATAATTCCAAGCTATCTTTATTGAGAACTTAAAATTATGTGGGTCTATTATATATTATTACTTTATATGGAATAATTAATAGATTTGTATTATTATTATTGCTTAGCGACTGAAATCAATGCTGTAATTTAAAATGTTTGCCAATAATTAAGTAATTTACAGGGTATTTCAACAGGGCACTCAACTCACTTCTAGCACTTTCGATTTGCGATGGCAGTTTTTAGTAACAAAAGTTTACAAAGCACCAAAAAACACACAACTGCTGAAAACTGTGCAACTTTTTCTGTATGCTCTCTGGTCTGACAATGGGCAATGGGGCAATTGCTATGCAAACGGTTTTGCCGCTTAGCATATTTCTGCTTTCTAACCGCACTTTGCCACGCCCATGCCGCCCAGAGCGGTGGGGATGGGTCTGTGTCTGGTACTCGCAGCTCATCTGGTACATTTAACAGCGTACTGTTCGCGTATCCCCTAACCAAAATCAGAATCCCAATTCGAATCAACTGCGTACTTTGCCGCAAAAAAACCCCGCCAACTCCACTGGGCATTGTGGGGGGCAGCACCCCAGATTTTCAGTTATTCTAGTTTTTTTTTTCGTCCAGTTTCAGTAAAAAGTGTTTTGGTTTTGGCAAGAGAATGGGGAAACTCGTGCAACCTACCATACAAATTGTTGGAATTAGCGCGGACTTTGCTGTTCCCTTTGTGCTTTTCCCGTCCCCTTACCCACACAGTTTTGCCGAGTCTCTATTTGATTTTAATTAAAATGCGTGTCATGAAATTTTTATATACACTTTGGGAGTGAGTTTTGTACTTTTGTCAAGGTATATGGCACAAATACATATATATAGATTTCTGTTGTCTAAAAAGTTTACTTGATAAGTTATCATTGTTGTCATTTTAATGATTGATCGGCATAGGGTTTGTAAACAATGGATTTCTAAAGTTATTCCATATCTTTCATCAAAATCAAGGCTGCAAAACTTTGATAGAAAGGCTGACGTCACTGTTCCTGGCACTGCAAGCCAAGTTGGTCAGTGATTAAAATTGTTTAAAATTAACTTTTATGTACATAAAATGTTCTAAAACTCTATTAATACTATTTAAATAATTTATATATATTATTTCTTGCAAATTGGACACTTTTTATTAAGAATTCAAGTTTTATATTAAGAACTACATTTTTAAAGGGTTTTATCTTCATATAATAAGTGTTGCTCTTAAATTTTACGAACTTTCTGCAGTTTAATATACTTTCACAATCTGTAAGAGCATCAAATATTCGTTATTAGGCTACTGCTGTGTTTTTATTTCTGGGTGAAATTAAGATTTGAGTGCAGCAATCGCTTTATGAGCTGCTGGAAGACAAGTGACGCTCTTGGAATAACTGATGGCATTCGCATGTTAATGTTAATGATGATGTTGATGATGATGATGATGACAGCTTTCTTTACTGGGCACAGATATAACAAAGCAATCAAGATTTTACCCACTACTTGTCAATCCACAATCCGCACATTTCGGCACATTTCTCACAATTCAGCCGCACTTTGCCGCGATAGCGAGAACCGTACACAGCAGGATGGATATTAATCGCAATTCCCCGGAAACCTATTACATGGACTTAATATAAATTGATAATAATATATACCATTTGTTGATTCGCTGGCTATCTTTTTGTATTAACCAAATAAACAACACAAAAGCCCAGCTGGAAAAATTAGCTTTTATATATTGATAAAATAGCATAGAAACATTTGATTGCACAGCTGTTTGGGATTTGACGATTGTTGGCCTGCTTAGCGTTTAATGTCCACATACTTATAAGATAGACTGTTGTATTTAGACAGCTTTTGCCATACATTAGTTTGACGTGACAGTTTGCTGTTGTGTCATAACTAAGTGAAGAACAGCTTATATAGATTCTGGATCGTATTAGTACTATGAATTTTTGAAAATAGTTTCGAAATTTATATAAAAATATTGTATTGTTATTGTTTAACAATATTTTGTATTAAATTTACTGATCCCATCTATTACCTACTTCAATTGATTTGATTTACAAATTTCAGGCTCGTAGCTCTATTCAGTTTATGCTGCACGATGATAATGAGTTATGCTGGGTTTACAGTGGGTCGCATTTTGTTATCGCCATGTCACTGTAGAGCCTCAAAACATACAGAGCGGGTCTAATATAATTCTGGGCTCTAAGATGTTTATAAGATTATTTATTATGACATTTTAAGATGCAGTGTAAGCGTAGCATTTGACATTTATTCCATTTTAAAGCTATAAGAATGTTATAAAAAACGTTTAGTAGGTTATAATTCGTAATTTCCTTTCTTTGGTTGTTACGATAACTCTTTAAAATTTCATATTTTCATATTTGATATAATTATCAGATTGTTATATATTTATTTTGTTATATATGTATATAGTGAGTTTTAACTAAAAATCATGAAGCTGTACTACATCAAGTATCTACAAATTTCTTTAGTTAGCAATTGATCTCGTATACCCATTACCTTGATCCACATACTATTAACAGATATCTCGCACAGCTGATTCATCTTTAGATCACGTCTGATCAATCTAGACTGGGTGAACAGTTTATATACAATAGATATGTACAGAGTACAGTTAATCAAAATGCGATAAGGCAAGCCGGTTGGCAAATTAACATTTTATTAGCTCAAATTGCTGAGCATCGTCTTCTCGCCTCTCACACGCACACACAAACACTCACAAATAGTTCATTAACCCTTTGTTGCCGGTTACGGCTTTAAGCGACAGCAGCAGCAGCAGCGTGCTCATTTTGTTTATGACTTTGACTTGATTGTGGATTGTATTGAGAGTATGTGTGTCGTATTTATAGCACAACAATTTGTATCAGTGCATGCCAACATGTAACTGAAAATATATTTCATTTGTGTGCAATATAAATTACGCGCCTCTCAAATCTCAAATCTTTGGCTCCTCCGAATTTAGCAATTCAACTGGAGCTAACAGCAACAGCAGCAGGTCGTCTGGCGGCCATCACGGATCATTAATGCGATCCAAGTGCAGGGCCTCAGTGCAGATTTCAGCTGCGTCATTTCAATCAGGCGGCACAACGAGTCAGTGTTAGTCATTCAGCTTGTTTATAGCTATGTTGTATGTTTACAAAAGACAAGTTTAGTTAATCTTTGAATAATAACTATTTGAATTTTGAATTTTTGAATAATAATTTGAAATAATAACTAATCTGTTGATTTTTTATTTAAATAAGAAATTTAATTAACTTATATAGATTATAAAAAAAAATAATTAAAATCAATATATTTAAAAAAACAAAAACTGAACAATATAAAGTTCTTTAGAGAAAATGGCAAATAAGCAAAAAGCTGAAATTTTTAGAAATAAAGTTAGTTGATTAATTGTTTTTAAGTTATTTTTCAACTAAAAACTTAATAAATACATTAATATAACAAAAATTATAACTATGTCTTGAAACCAGTATAGAAAGGAATAAAAATTTGTGCACTAAACTAAAATATCTATAGCTTAGTTACAGTGTAAGCACAGTTGGAAGCGAATTTTTATGACTTGTTAAATTACTGATTAATGTTGTTAAAAACAAATTCAAAGTATTTGTCTTACATTTAAGAAGTAAATTAAGTTTAGATTCTTAAATGTAATTAAAAAAAAATGTTTATAACTAATGTTTAGAATTTTTGTTGAACAGGAAAGATGTAGATTTGAATATAGTTTATATTTATACTTATACTTAGTAAACCTTTTACTGTCAACAAAAATTCACAACTAAACTTAATATAAACATTTTAGAGAACAGAATATTAAATTTATTGTTACATTTCTATATTTTTGCTTTTTTTTTTTGGCCGCTTTTTACATTCATCACTCTATGCTAGCTAACATATTAAATTCTGTCAGCACTGTGTGCACAACGGTTAGACACTTTAATACTCCCCTTTTTGTGTAGCATGGAGGAGGCGACTGACTTTGATGTGTTTGTTTCTGTGTTACTCTTTCTGCTGCGGCGTAAAATTATGCGAAATGTTGTGTGGGATTTTAATACCCGTTACGTGAGGAGTAAGGGTATATTGTAGTAGAACGAAAAAGGCGTGGTTAAAGTAAAGTTTAAAGCATATTCTTGATCAGTGTCGAGGGGCGATACGGGTATTTTAAAGTGCGAAAGCTCGATTTGTTGTGTTTAGCTTTTTTTGTTCGTTATTGTTTTGTTTTTATGCTGGGTGCGTGTGTGTGTGTGTGTGTGTGTTTGGAGTGTGCGCCAAATACGCGTGCTTAATTATACAAAATGTATTTGCGCTCGACTTAACAGCCAGTGATTTATTTTGGGGCCACTCGAATGATGAATTTACGACGACAGTATTGTGTGTGTTTGGTTGGTGGGAGTGTTGCTTACAGCGTTAATAGATAAGTTTTGTGGATTGTGGATTGCAATTGACAGCGTGGAACATATTTGTATGTCTTCTATGTTAAAAATGCAGCCATTTAATTAGTATTTCTGCTAGCGCATGGGAAACTCAAATCATTCAACAAAGTGTCCAAATGATCATCTTCATTATAATAATCATTTGTGGCGTTCAAGGCAGCAGGCGTGGAGGGGTGTTGTCCGGTCACCCGTCTTTGTTTTTGTAATTGCACAATTTGACAATTTCATTAATTGTCTTTAATTGCTTACGTTTTTGTAAATTGTTTGTGTTTGGTTTTTTATTTTTTGCTTTTTTGTCGCTCTGTTTTGCCGTTTCTTAATTGCAATTTCTGTTACAGTTTCATTTGCTGTAATCGTTGTTGTTATTGCGCGTACCCGTAATTTGCTGCTGTGTTTGGTGTGTGGTGACGCGACCTTTGCCAACTCACCAATTTATTAATGAATTGTATCCAAAAACAGAAACAGAGAGTGAGAAAGCTTTTAATACAGTTATTCAATTGCTTGCGCTCACTGGACGAAGTACACGTCACAAAACGCACCGAACTTGTGTTTTGTTTTGTTTTCTACATTCATTAAATTGAAGCCTAAGTAAAGTGCCACGCCTCCACTTGCCGCTTATCAGTAGCGGCATAAACATAGCAAACAAAAATCGTTTTGCTTCCGCTTTGCTGGTTCCAAGAAAGAGAGCGCAAAAGAGAATGGGAATGTATGTAAGAGAGTGGAGAGCGTTGGACAGCGCAACGGAGGGGGGCGGTATAGATGTTAAGTGAGATTCGTTTCAATTTATGACAGTTTGACAGCTTTTCGAAACATGGCGGAGTCGCGAGTCGCGACACTGTGACTTTTAATTAAAATACAAAATTAAATTTATGTGCACTGCAGCGTAGACGAAACCTTGACACACAATGTAAAGAATAAGGAAACACGATAAACACAGAAATCAGTGCAATAGTTTACAGACACACACTTACAGGCACAAATGTACATATAGAATTCATCAATTGTTATTATTGTTTGCTTTGGGGAGGCGTATGCTGTATTGCTCACTCACTTGCTCGCTCGCTAGCTATTTCACTTGTTCCCCTTGGGATTTTTACATTCGTCTCTTAACAGAGACATACTCTCGACTGATTGCTGTTGCTGTGTTGCTGTGTTGTTCTGTATTCAATTGCTTTGAATTGAATTATAATTAAGATCTAATGTGTCTTTAATATGATATTGTTATTGCTAATGGCATAAATCCAATCATTCTAATGAAATAATGCTGATTACACTGCATGCTGGACTGTTAATTCATGAAAAGATCAACAGCTCGTTAACAGTCCATTAGCACGAGCACTGCTGTTCGTAATTCTGTTAATTAGCAGTGTACAGTGAGTCAGTGGTGGGGGAGTGATTTTAACCTTGAATTGTGGTAACTACTCATTTAACCCACACACAAATACCACACTTTCAGTTTCAATACACGATTATAAAGGATTATCATTTGATGGATTTAACTGTCAGTCCACAGTCAAATTATTTTCGTTTATAACGTAAATTGTAGTGCAATTGAATTACATTTTTGCATAATTGAATCATAAATTAAAGCCAGTAAATGTCACTTAAAATTGATTAATTTGCCAACGAATTCGAAACGTATGGTTTTTAATATTACATTATTCTTATGAATACATAATTAATAACATTTTTTTTAAAGCACTTCCTGAATAATAAAACAATTTAAAAAAATATGAGCTGCTTTTGTTGCAAAGAGCTTTTACAAAAATCATACATGTCTGTGTGCGAACAACTCAATCGAGTCAACTGTAAACTCGTTTTGTATCTTTGATATTGAATGCATTATTGACGATGAGTCGTCTCCTGGTTCTGCCCACACCGCTGCAGGGCACTCTCACAGTGCAAGCTCTTTTTTGCTCTCTCTCTCTCTCTGTCTCTCTTGTTGTCTGTCATTTGCCACTTCATTTTTAGCCTCTTTTGGGTTTCTCTGCACATGCAACTGCATATTTTAACAGTTTGCCCTTTTGCCAAACTGCTCCTCCCGCTACGCTCCCACTCTCTTCGATGCACAGACGCCCAGAGTAATCTCAACAAGCTCTCAAACATGGTATGCGTGTGCATAGGAAACTGGTTTTGACTGCGCTCTCTCTTCCATCGCTCTCTTACTATCTCTCTGTGTCTAGGAGCAGCTTTGGTAGTCGTCGTCGCATGCCTTATGAATGATTCAAATGCATGTTTTTCTGTGCAAAAATAAGAAAGAAAGAAAAAATACCGTTAAGAGTTGTTGCGCTTTTTGTTATACCCCTGAGTAGTTGAAAGCTGTAAAACGAGTCTATGCACTGCACAGCCATTTGAGCACTTTGTTGTATTATTTGTAATGCATAGTTAGTAAAGGGTATTCAGTTAGTTGCGCTTTGTTTAATGCGGCATTTTCTCATGATATTTGGATGCCGCTGACATCTCGTTTGGATGCCGGTTTTTGTTTCGTTAGTTGTCTGTGGCATTTTTAGGAGTGCTGTGACTATGACCTTTGTCAATGGTATTTGGGTTCCCCATACTTATTTCTTATTCCCTGCTTTTGCATTTTCTATTGAATTGTTTTGACAGAGTAACGAGTTACAGACATAAATTAATACATATGTATCTGACAGCAAAAGGTATTGAAAGCTCACTTGTATTGAATTTATTGATATTAATGTGGATTTGCTATTGGCATACAATAAAATCCGCTATGGAGCTATTGAAATTGAAGTGATGAATCTTTCAAAGAGTTGAAATTAATTACAAGTCATGCTGTTGCTTATAACTTTCATTTCTTAATCATATTTACATAATAGTTTCAATTTTTTTCTTATTAAATAGTTATTTTTGATTTTGCTTTCATTGCAGTTGAATAATTTCTCAAGGTCTTTCATTTGTGCGTGGAACTGAAAGGGAAACAAAAAACCAACAATAAAAACTGGTTGGGGCATGAGCTGCTGGCCGAGGCGACTCAGGGAATTGGACGTCGTCTCGATGGATCAGCCAACAACAACAGCAGTGAGAGGATGATGCAGCAGCAACAAGAAGAAGAAGAGCAACTTAATGAGTAACAACAAAAACAACAAGAGCATTGTCGTTGTCTGTGCGTAGCATGAGACAGAGACAGCTACAGAGAGAAAGAGCGACTGCTCCACATATGTGCCAACCAACCATAACAGCAACAACAACACCAACAACAGCTTATTAACAGCTTGTTCTCATAGGAACGAAAACAGAGAGAGAGAGAGAGAGAGACGCAGCAGTAAGCTGAGATCACTGACGCGACGCGCGTCTAACAAATAAGTCTGATAAGAAAAACGTTATAAATTTTAACATAGGGCAACCGACAGGGCAACAACCATAACATATCGTTAATTACTAACAGCAGCAGCAGCAGCAGCAGCAACAACAGCAGCATAACTTTAACATTAACAGCATGCTGTTAAGCTAAGTAAACATACAATACAATACAATACATGTTTACATACAGACAAAAGCTGATTGCTGCCAGCTAATAACTAATAATTCACTGTCTGACAGTTACAAATCAAATTTGTCGCTCAAACACACACACTACATAAATTCAAACAACAAATACATACCAGCAGAAGAAACCGAAGTAGCAGCATTATCATTAGCAGATTGTTCAGTTAGATCAGTTTAACAAGATGTCATTTCAAACCTTCACACGCAAAATGCGTGGACGCATGCGTTCCAACACCTGTCGCATTGTTCTGCTCACATCCCTGGTCTGGGTGATATTTGACTTTGTGCTCATCGCTCACTATTCGGACTGCATAGGCAAAGATGGCTGGCGTTGCAGGCGAGCCGGTGAATATGATGTGGAGGTGAGTTAAACCAAGTAATGAGGAGTTAAAAGTAATGAGGAAGCATCTGTGATTTAAGATAAATATATTTATCCATATTTGATTACATTTGGTGCTCTAAATTTGTTTATTGGTCTATTAGCTGGCCTTAAAAATTATAATTCTAAAAAGTAGTTCACGAAGAAGTTGTTAAATCTAAACTCTATAATTTGCAGCTACCCAACGCTGAGCGTTTGGTGGACGATAATCAATTGGTGGATGATAATGAAATCAATACGGAGAAATCTCTGGATGGTGATAGCATTGCTGGCGTTGCGCCCATAATGGGACAGGGCTTTGCATCGGGCGGCATTTCGATGACTTATCGCAGCCTGATGCTAAAGAAATGGTTCCAAGCACCCACGGTGCGTGAAGCCAAGGGTAAACCGGGTGAGATGGGTAAACCTGTCAAAATACCCGCCGACATGAAGGATCTCATGAAGGAGAAGTTTAAGGAGAATCAATTTAATCTTTTGGCCAGTGATATGATCTCATTGAATCGCTCGCTAACAGATGTGCGGCATGACAAGTAAGTTTTAGCTAAAGAAAATCCACCAAACTTTAGCAGAAACTTAAAAATTTGTATCTTTTCGTTTCTAGCTGTCGTCACAAGCACTATCCCTCAAAGCTGCCCACCACCTCAATTGTGATAGTTTTCCATAACGAGGCATGGACGACGTTATTGCGTACAGTTTGGAGTGTTATCAATCGCTCACCGCGTACCCTGCTCAAGGAAATTATACTGGTAGACGATGCCAGCGAAAGAGGTTAGCATAGAAAGTAGTATGCAATATGATTATACTTTTCTAACTATATGCCATCTCTTGTAGATTTCCTTGGCAAACAGCTGGAGGATTATGTGGCCAAATTACCGGTACGCACATTTGTGTTGCGCACCGAGAAACGTTCGGGTTTGATACGTGCTCGTCTGTTGGGTGCCGAGCACGTAACCGGTGAAGTAATCACCTTCCTCGACGCCCACTGTGAATGTACCGAGGGTTGGTTGGAGCCTCTGTTAGCGCGTATTGTTCAGAATCGTCGTACGGTTGTGTGTCCCATCATTGATGTCATTTCGGATGAGACATTCGAGTACATTACCGCATCGGACTCCACGTGGGGTGGCTTTAACTGGAAACTCAACTTTAGATGGTGCGTTATAGTCTTTTATGTCTTTACTAAGCCAATATTTGATTCAGGATTTAAGGCAGAGAAGCTTCGCATTTGAAAGTTTTTGTTTGCATTTTTAAGTTTCCAACGCAAAAGAGTTTCTTAAAAAAGCTTCAAGAATTACATTAAAGTACACGTAAGACTTGTCAAAAAAATATAGATAAATTCACTAAACTTGCATCAATGTAAGGAATATTTATTTAAAATTTAACAATAACATTTAACATTTGTAACTATTATAACTATAAAATTGAAATATCATTATATATAAAGCTTTACTTGGATAGCCTCCAAAGCACTTTTAAAACAAATAAAATTTCTTAGAGCACGAAATTCCTATTCAATATAAACTACATTAAACTCAAATTAAGTTAAATAATATATTTGTTAGTATTTTTTTGTACTAAAGTAAACTTTTTATTAAAATCTTTAATTTTATGTTTATTTTTAATAACTTTTCTAATTGTATCTTTGTATCTCTTCTCAGGTATCGAGTGCCTCAGCGTGAAATGGCGCGACGTAATAATGATCGTACAGCACCACTGCGAACACCAACGATGGCTGGTGGATTGTTCTCCATTGATAAGGACTACTTCTATGAGATTGGCTCCTATGACGAAGGCATGGACATTTGGGGTGGCGAGAATCTGGAAATGTCCTTTAGAGTAAGACCAACATTCATATGCATATTGTGTCTTCTTTTTGGTTTTTCTATTCGTTCTTACAGCTAACAGCCAAGCCGCAAACAAAAGTTGCCCATTTGCCTATATATACCATGATATATGATATACTTATGATAATTATCTATAATTTCTCTTTATTTAAGTACAACATTTTTTTTTTGTTTACAATCATTTTTATTAACTTGAAACAGAAAATGAAAAAATGAAAAGAAAATTTTTTAATCACATTCAACACAAACAACAATTCAATCCATGACAATTCTCAGATATGGCAATGCGGTGGCATTTTAGAAATTATACCCTGCTCGCATGTGGGCCACGTTTTCCGTGACAAATCGCCGTACACCTTCCCGGGCGGTGTGGCCAAAATTGTGCTGCATAATGCGGCGCGAGTGGCCGAAGTTTGGCTGGACGAGTGGCGTGATTTCTATTATGCAATGAGCACAGGTTCGCAAATATTCAAAATCAAAATCAATCAAATACAAAACAAAACAACAAAACCCAAAAAATACATTTCAAAATCAACAACAATAACTACAACAAACTTTTTGATCAACAAATCACAATAAACTACCATAACATATATAAACTTATACTTATTAAACCTATAACGTGCATCTAACTCTTTAAGTATATGAAAATTTTTGATTGTAATTGGCTTTAACACGCTACTAAAACAAAACAAAAAAACAATAAAACGACTAGAAAACTAATATTTTCTTCGGTTTGCCGAAGTTATAATGCTTTTGCAGTAGTATTTTTAAATAATAGAATTTTTAAAGAATTTTTAATGCTACTTATATGCTTAAAACTCGTTTACAACCTCCAATTATCCCAAAGTGCTGACAATGTCCGTTTGGTAAAAATATTCCATAAAATTCATTCGATAAAAGGATATACATTATAATAATAACTTAATAAAAATATAAAAAAAATCATATATTTTATCAATACTAGTGCTATTGTCATCATACCCACTGCAAAAGTAGAACACAGAAAAAAAATACCCAACAAATTGGTTACATTTAAAGCTAATACACTAAAACAACATTAACATTAACACACTACCAGAACAAAAACAACACAGACTTGACTCTGTTGTGAGCATTACAAAATGTGCATCAAGTTTTCGATATCTAATCTAAATATATAGTTGAGTCTATGTGTCAATTAATACTTCTCGTAATAACTACTAGCTAACCGTATAATACAATATAATGATACTAAGTCAAAGCTAATGCCGCTGTCGTCGTATATGAACTTCAAACTTACGCACTGGCATTTGTTTTAAATCATATTCTAATTAATATAATTTAGTGTGCTCTTTAAATATATATTTTTTAACAACGATTCTCTCTCTATCTCTCTGTCTCTCTAAATGTTCTTGAATTTTGTGCTCATGAGACTAGACTAACCCAACCATACATACAACATACAACACACACAAAAACAACTACAAATAACCAATATACAACATATATCTACAAAGCGTTATATGTAATGTAATACTTATACTTACAAGTAACTAATTATTATATAACAGTTGTATTGAAACCTTAACATTGAACCTAAGCTAAACTTAACATAACGTAACGTAACGTAACGTACTACATAAACGTACCTAACTTATTCTCGTTGCTTTGTTTTTAATTGTTTTTATTTTAAATTTTAAGTACTTTGTTGTTAATCAAACACTAATTGGTAATTAATTTTAGCATTTAGTTTATTCGCTTAAGTTGTTACTAATATTCATTTTTCGGTATGATTACTCGTTATATCTCTATATGTATTTACTTTATAGGGATGTGCCCCTGCGTTGTGGCTTTGGAGGTTGTGAAGCCAAGCACCAGTTGGCCAACGAGTAGCAAATTCGTTGCATTTTATGTAGCTCGTTACTTTTACCCTTCAATTGAGTACTTCGTTACAGTATTCGCTGAAGTACTCGTTGCTTTAGAGTCTCGGTACTTTGGACAATTTCTTTATAAATGCACATAAAAGGTCTCGTTACTTGAATTTCTGAATCTTTATGCGAAAAGAGCTTGATTTCCAGTAACTTTGTAAACCTTTCGTTTGTGCTTTTTAGTTTTTGTCATAAGACTCTCTGTTTTTTAAGAACAATAAATGTTCTGTTATTACATATAGTATTTACTCATTCAAACTTTGGATGCTTCTAAGTTTGCTTTAAATTCTATAAAATCAAGTTTCAAGCTTTAACTTTACTCGCCTCTTAACTGAAGTTGCAACGAATAATTTGCTGAATCTTTCAACTTATTTGTAAAATTACTCGTTAGATTTGCTCGTTGGTGTAACTGGCGTCTTAAGGGCTTACAACCACTAAGGAACAACAACATACTGTTCTACCCCTGTCAGATATTAGCTGTCGCCCTTTCTCTTTCTCGTTAAGTCTTGTAATTCTGTTTTAAGTTTATAGGTAAAAAAATATATACAGATATATTTTCGTCGATCCTAGGGATATTTGGTATTCGCAACATTTGCGCTTGGCTTTAATATGTGATGATGAGGATATCTGCTGATATAGTATACATACATATATGTATACCGTACATTTTTCTCTGCCCCTTTTTAACGCCCACTTTATTTTTGCTCGATTATTGAAAACTTTTGATATACAAACATACATATATAAAAAAAAATAAAACAAATACGAAATGAAATGAACAAAATCCGCCGCTCCTCCAGGTATGGATGTGTGGCGGTGTCCTCGAAATAGCGCCCTGCTCCCGGGTCGGTCATGTCTTTCGCAAATCAACGCCGTATACCTTCCCAGGCGGCACCACGGAGATTGTTAATCACAATAATGCGCGTCTGGTTGAGGTTTGGCTGGACGATTGGAAAGAGTTCTACTACAGTTTTTATCCAGGTTAACGCATTAAACAAACAACAAAACATTTAAAAAGAAAACTATATCGAATGCTTTTTCACTTTCTATCAATCTTTCTCTCTCTCTCTCTCTGTTTTTCTATTATTCTCACTCACTCGCCTCTGTCTTTATATGTCTCTATGTCTCTCTATCTCTTTCACTGTCTGTCTTATATAGTTACTATATCTGTTTCGTATATATTTATATATATATTTATTGAGCAAAACAGCACGCTCTGCATTTTGCAAATTGTCAGTTTTATATATTATATATATATTCATATATACTCTACACATATATTAATATACTATTTTATTTATGATATCCATCGTTCTTTCGATCGATAGTACTTAAAAGTATGATTTATGGCATGGCCGTGACAATTCAATCAACCAACCAATCAACCAACCAATCAATCAATCACCCAACCGCAACCCCCGTCCAAAAATATCAAAATGTTCACCCTGTATATTTGATTTGCAATTTGTTCTATTTTCTTTACAGTCACTAGTTTTATAATTTCCATTTAGTTTATGTGTTTTTTCTTATCAATTCTTATGCCTTTCATTTTCCATTGTTGTTTTGTCCCCCTCGAAATTCACGACGTGTCCCACCCTTCGTATTTCTGTTTGGCTTGACTACCCCTAACTATTGTTCCCGTTGTATTGTCCAACGTTGCATGCTTTGTTTTGGAATGTGTATTTTTGTATTATATTGTATCTGTTTATCTGTTTATATAATATATTGCTATACTATTTTATAGAGAGCTTTGCACATTTGCACTTCCTTTTGATGCGTTTTTGCTTGAGAAACCTAACCTCACTTAATGTGCTGCATTTCTACTTGTATATATAGAGCTTTTAACGGACACGAATGTATCTCCAAAACACGTACACACTTACACTAACATAGATGTTTGAATTGTATCTGTCTCTTGCAATTGCAATACGTACTCAATCAATTCTATATTCTCTTTCTTACTCTCTCTCTCTTTACTCTCTACAAACGTTTGGTGTGTGCTTAATCCTCGTTTAGGTGCTCGCAAAGCTTCGGCTGGTGATGTTAGCGATCGTAAAGCTCTGCGCGATCGTCTCAAATGCAAAAGCTTCCGCTGGTATCTGGAGAACGTGTATCCCGAGAGCTTAATGCCCCTGGACTACTACTATCTGGGCGAGGTGAGTTTTGACTTTGTTAAGAATTTTTAAAAATATATATATATTTTTAAAGAAGACTAATTAATACTTGGGCCTATGATATTTAATATTGTTTTTTAAGAGTACTTAAGAAACATTAATAGTTCTAAATATTTGTAACTTCAGATGTTTTTTTAAGAAAAATTTTGAGTACATTTTTATAAAATTTTATATAAAAAATAAAATATTTTATTATTTTATAATAGAGAATATTATATTATATATAACATAATAGAGAATATTATATAATAATTCTTCAAAATCACATTAATTTCTAAAGCTTTTATATAATTCATATTCAAACAGCTATGCAAAATCGTAAATAAACATTGGATAAATATAAATCAAATGATTTTTAAATTTTATAATTTTTATACCAAAAATATTTTCAAATATAAACTTAAAGTAGATAAAATCAGTAAAGTAAATAGCCGCAAAACTATTTGAACATTATGCCAGAATATTAATATATTTTATGCTGACGTTATTCAGTTTTCAATTAAAATCATTTTTAAATAAAATACATTTAACGAATTTTGTAGTATTGGCCTTATATTTAACCATTTTATTAGTCAAGTTTGGTATATTTTCGAGTTATTGAATACATTTTGCAGAATCTTCGCTTATTTTTCAAATGTGCCTAAATTTCTTTAACTTTTGTGCTATATATTCATATAAATATACTTCATATATTGATTTATTTCTTGACTATTGCAGATTCGCAATGCCGAGACGGAAACCTGTCTGGATACGATGGGACGCAAGTATAATGAAAAGGTGGGCATTAGCTACTGCCACGGCCTTGGTGGCAATCAGGTGTTTGCCTATACGAAGCGGCAACAGATCATGTCCGATGATCTGTGCCTCGATGCCTCCAACTCGAATGGGCCAGTCAACATGGTGCGCTGCCACAATATGGGCGGCAATCAGGAATGGGTCTACGATGCAGAGGTGAGTGCCTAAAATTTAAGCATTAAAAAAATATTTAGCTAAATTTGCTTATTTGGTTTTTTTTTTAGGAGAAATGGATAAGGCATACGAATACGGGACAGTGTTTACAGCGTGCAACGCGTGATGATGCAAGTACGCCGCTGCTGAGACCTTGCAACTATACGAAGGGGCAGCAATGGCTAATGGAGTCCAAGTTCAAGTGGCAGGCACACTAGCTGATCCGAAATCCCAAAAAGAAGAAAACAAACACCAACTACAAACACAAACACACAGAAAAACTAAAGCAAAAACAGAAAATAACTAAAACTAAAACTCAAACTAAACTAAACTAAAACTGAGAACTTCCAAAATTTGTGTTTAAAGTTTAAACTGTTAACTAAGTTGCCAGAATTCTAATGGGAAGAGAAGCAAAAAACGGATTTCAAGCATTTTTCGTTTACATTTTTATGCTATTTCTAAGTTATTATATAGACTCTAAGCAGATAGTTATACCAACTCTTAAAACTGTCATGTGTGTGTGTGTGTGTGTGTTAATGTGTGTTGCGCTATGTCTTCCCAATTGTTTTTATGAATTTATGCAATTGCATATATATATATATATAGTATATATACATATATATTAATTGTAATATACATATGTATTTACCTAGCCTCGACCAAGTACCAATAAATTGGCATTTAAATGACATTGTGCTTCATAAAACAAAAAAAATACTAAAACTAAAACTAAAAGCAAACAACTATAATTGTAATTAACTAAAAATGTGTCATAGCAGAATCAGTTTGGAAATTGTGAAAGGCGTGTTCCCAATTTGAATGAAAAAAGCGAAACATCTTTAAGTAACTTGAAATGTGAAATGCATTGAGGAACACTGCCGTTAAGAAGAGATATGCAAACATAGATTGAAAGATGATGATATTGTAGTAGTACCCAGCACATTCCCCCCATTAGCTAATACAAAACAGTTTGAGTTGTGTTTTAATATTTAAGTTTTAAGTTTTTTCTTTCGCTTTGTACCAAATTATTTCGTTTTGAGACCATATCACATATATACTACAAGGAAAAACAAATGAAAATTGCTTGGAAAACCATAATCATACAAACTATTATATATACAAAACATTCGTAATAAAAACAAATGCACGCATATCATAATACAGTGTAAAAAAAAAACTAAATATTTATATACATATATATATAAACTACGAGAAATGTTGTACATAAAATTGAGAGATTAGTTATAAAGAATTATACATTTAAATTAATTATTTATACATAATGTGAGAATGAGTGTGCGAGTGTATGCTAATGTGTGTGTTTGTGTTAAACAAAACTGTACTATAAATTTGCATTAAGTAATTCCTCTAAGTTCGAATTTAGAGTTTAGACTTAGTCGAAAGTTTTGCATAGTTCACATAATCCACAACAACAGCAACTAAAACACCAACAACAACAATAACAGCAGCAGCTCTATTAATATCTAATGTATGTGCTCAAAAAACAGAAACAAAAACAAAAACTACAACTTTACTCAATTCGCTGTTGTGTAAATATTTAAACAAAATGCAACCTGATAAACTATAAATAACTGACTTAAATGTTGTCCCTAAAAACTATCCAACTCAACAACAACAACAAGAAGAAGTGTAAAAGCCAAGTAAAACTTTTTAGCTAAATTAATTTTTTAAACCATATACATATATAATATATATATATATAGTAATAGAGATGATATATATATATATATAACTGGTGACGGTGCAATTTTAATTTTAGCATTAAATTAGCAAAAAAAAAATACAAAAAAAAATTAACAAACAACATTCAATCATTTAACAAGAAACGAGGTAACCCCAATCCTCTGCCCCGGGCCAGTCTGGCATCCAAAATCTCCTATTTAGTTTAGCTAAATATAATTTTGTAATTGTTTTCGATTGTGAAATCTCAAAAAAAAAAATATTAAGGAAAATAAAATATTATAACGTAAGCGTTTGAAAATGTATTTTTTGTTTAATTAGAAACTTTTTAAATTTTATAAATAATAAAAAGAGAAATTGAAAAAATTATGAGCAACTGTTGAAATATGTTTGTATTTGGGAAGTTTTGTTTAGGTTAAATTATATAGACTGAATTGATTGATATTAACTTTGAAATATATATGTATGTAGGTTACATTAACATTCTTGCAATCCTCCCTAAAGGACGACCAGCAGACCTCGGTATATATATTTATTATTTGTTATAGTTCTCCTGCTTGTTACATACTATTATAAAAATCCAATATTCCCTTGGCAAGTATATATATATGTACTGTTAATTCATACGAACTCTTCACGGCAATATTTTCAACGTATTACAATGTCAAGGAAATCGGTAAGAGTTGGTTCGTTATCTCCGCCAGTCCATGTACGTAAAGAATTACAGAATGACGACAGCATTCTTATCAAAGTTCATGTGCCCAAAGCCTCCCGACCTTCTGCATTGTAAGTATAGAAATCTGCGTTAATAAGAAGTATTATTCTTTTAATGATTAATGTGAAATACTAGGAACGGGAAATGAATACGTATTAAAAGCCAATACGACAAATTCAATCCTACAGTTTATTTATTTATTTTTACAAAGATGAGTTTCGTGTTATATTTCTGGTAAGCAATATAAAATATGTATATTTATATTGATTTTTTTGGACCACGTACTATATTGGGATCTCTACTTGTATAGTTCCCATGTTATAGATCTATTTTTTTCGAAAAGAAAGTGTGCTTAAAAATACAAATCAGTCGAAAAATGATCAAAACAGTTCAATTAAATTTAGTTAATATTATTTAAGTTTTCTTTCTTCGGCAAAAAATTTGTTTGGCCAAAATTTCAAAGAAAATCATTTGACGATGATTTATTTTGAATTCAACTTAACTATGTATTTAAGCCTTTACTCCCAAAAGTGTGTGGTGGCGTAGGGAGTAAAGTGCTCGCCTGCGAAGAGCAGCGGATCTGGGGTTCGAGCCTCGGTAGCGGAAACTTTTTCGCAACTAAAGAAAATTTAATTTTTTTTTAATTCCTGACTTTTTTGAAAAAAAATCACGTTTTTAAATGCCACGCCACTCCGCCCATAGTAGAAAACAGTATTACTGTCCATATTTTATTTTTACAACTATCGCTTTTTTAAATTAATGTTTTGAACTAATATATAGGATGTAGAGTTGTATTAAAATTCATTCCTTCATGTATCTTCAATTTAATATTCTTTTAATCAAAAAAATATTATCTGGATACTGGCTCAATTAAATTTTCTTTTAATCAAAGTATTATTTTTAATATACTGGCTCAGGGTCTTCTACAGTCGGGCAAGCTCGACTGTAATCTTCCTTACTTGTTTTAACTTATAAAATATTGCATTGAATGATGATGTCTAATTCCATTGAATTTTTGAAAGTTGATTTATTTAAATCTGACATCATTGGCGTGTTATCTCCGCCAGAACAAATAAGTAACGAATCAGAGAATCCATTTTTTATAGGGCACTAAAAATACGCTGATTGGGTTTTCCAGTCTGCACAACAGCGTCCTTATCAAAGTTAATATATTTTGCACTACTGAACTTTTATAGATTAAAGTGGAAGTGAAGAAATCGTATAAAAAGTCAATACATTGCTTTCAAACTTTCAGTTAATTTATTCAACTTTACAAAGATGAGTTTCGTGCTGTTCCTGGTTTTTGTATTTCTGGTAAGCGATATAAAAATGAAAATATTTTTATACGATAAATATTGGTTTGCTAGACGATATACTCAATAGGGTTTGTCAAAAAATTATGGTGTGTAACAATTTGTGTCAACTATGTATATCTTGACTAACTTTGGTTGTAATCGGACTACTAGATAGATCTATCAATTACTATATATAAAGTGTTCAAATATGGTTAGAATCGGACAACTGTAACCTATAGCTGACGCATTAATGGTAGATCAAAAGCGGAGAACAACATAGTCTCTTACAGTCGGTGCACTCGACTACAACCGTTTTATCTAACTAATATAAAACTCTAATTACAGGGCGTCTCTAATGGTCTACCAAGAGTGGTTCCAGAAAGCGATCGAATTATTTTAAACGAATTGAAGACAATTGGAAATAATTCACTTAAATCCAATGTTAAATCTCTATTAAACGCGTCTCTAACACTGGCGCAATGGATAACGGACCAAAATGATGCAGAACCCTATATTAAAGAAGAAATGCAGTCCTATTTAACCCAATGGCGTCCGATCTATGCAAACGTGAGCGTTGAGGATTATCCCAAATATGCTTCGCAGTTTCCACTGCTAACCTGGATAAATCTAATCACAAGTATGGATGACAGGGATGGACAATTTTATGTGCCGAAGGATGTCAGGCGTTCGATGATTACCCACGGAAGACGTGAAGATCAGGATTGTTTGTCTGCTTTTAAGGTTATTGCAATTCCATTGATGGATCAGGTCAGCCAGGGTACAAAGCAAGCCGACCACCCGTTGATGAATTCATTCAACAACTTGGTCAATAAAACAAAAATAGATATGAGGGATTTCCTTAAATTCGTATTTGAAATTAGAAAATATTAGCATTGAACGATGTTTAATTATATCATGTTGCCAATAAAGATTGAAAAGTTATGGTTATTTGTATTATTATTTGATTCCAAATGCTACAAACAATTAAAAAAGTCTTTGTTTTGCACACTTTAAGATTGGAGAAAATCGCAAACCCATAAAGTAAAGCCTATTACTGCAAAATGTTAATTTTTCAGTTTTACGTTTTACGAAGTGAAAAGTAATTAGTCATATCTGATGACTAAGACGAAGTTTCCAACAAAAAGTATTTGCATTTCAGGAGAATATCTCCTGCTTCATATTTTTTAAAAAATGTTTCCAAACAATATAAAATAAATCATACTATCTTTACAATAGCTCCTGAAACAATCTTAAGTATCTATCTAAGTACCTATCTTCAACATTTCTGGAAATCCTCAAAATATAAAATTTAATTTTTAACTAAGAAGAATATCAGATTTTTAAAAAAATTATTAGGTTTTTTGATAAGTAAAATATATTAAAATCAAGTGAAATAGTTTAGCAGTTATTGTATGCCACATATCTGTCTTAAATGGGGTATAATATTAGAAGAGTTGCTTGCCATATAAGGAGCGCTAGATCGTTTTCCAGACGCCAACACATAGAAGTAAAAACCGGGAGATTCTTAAATCTTTCAAATCAACTTCATTATATTGGAATAGCTGCTTGACATATGAAGAGGCATTGTTAACGACTACTTTATTCGGCCACTACACTACTTTACCAACTCATTTCGTTTTGATTACAGGGTGGAGAGTAATAGAAACATCACTGGTTAATTTTTACTCATTTAAGTAAAAAGTATATTTTTTATTTTCGAATTTTTCACTTTTTTTCTTTTGGAATAAAGCAAAAGAACAGCTCTTTCGACCGGCGCGGCACAAACCACAGAAAATCGCGTTGTCGTCTCCTACTATATAAACTACGGGAACTACTAAACATAATGGGTCATCATTGAAACAAATCAAATCCATTCAAGTTTTTACTGTTCCTTGGTCTCACGCAGACGACGGACAGCTGAGCGCACGGACGCGGCAGCAGTGGTGGAGTAAACCCAGGCACCACCGGCAACGGTGCGCTTGCAGCGTTTGCAGTTCCAGATGCCCACAACGGAGCGCTTCATGGAGTCCTACAATACAAAATTCAGAACATTAGTATTATTACCACGATTAATCTGCCTTTTTGTACATTACCTTTCCGCAGAACGAGCAGGTATATTTGCTGTGCTGGGTGATTTCCATCTTCTTGACCATCTTACGCAGCGAGGCACCATAACGGGTACCATATTTACGCCCACATGCAGTAAGTAATTTGGTGTAATTCTAACAAAAATAATAAACTATTATATGAAAATAACAACAATAATAAATAAAATAAAAACTTCAAAATGGACAATAACATATTAATATAAATTTAATCGAATAAATTTGTCCCATCTTAAAGATCAAATGCTGATTTTAATAAAACTGACTTTTTTGTGCATGGGAGTTTTCTTTGGCCAGTAAGAAATGGATCTGAGCTCAGAAGCTCCTTATTTTATTTAATACATTTCGTAAGCTCGCTCATCTCGGGCACATAGCCGATATTTTCAATATTGCTTTGTACATGATCCACAGCCTTCTGTAACTTTTCTGCATTGGTACCTATTTCTGTGCACCAACGATTGAAAATGTATAATCGTGTAAAGACACAGCGATTAGAGCCGCCTTTAATACCAAATTTGAAAAATAACATTAATAAATATAATTTTAACCTTGAAAATAAAAGACGGCGTTAGTATTTTGTAGATTACGCACACATCTGCAAATATCTGCAGCTAAAATAAATTCTCTTATTACCTTAAGACACACACAAATACACTGAAAATAAAAACAGAATGGGGGAATCGTGGGGGAACACAACTTAAACTTTAAGTAAACACAAAAAAGACGCACACAAAATGTACAAAAACAGGGTAAACTAAAACATTAATTTTAAAACAACTACAACACAAATTAGTATTTTTTCAATTTAAGAACATAAAATAAATACCTTCAACTTAAAAATCCATTTTAAATAACACAAATTCATAAACTGTACTAAGTGACTTAACTGATTGAAGTGCGCTTTTGCTGTGAAATTTTCGCAATGCGTGCAGCAGCGCTTTAAAAATGAACACGTGTTCACATCTTCAATGCAATTTTTAAAAAGTCCAGTAAAATTTCCAGAAAAAACCGGTTTGCCATTAAAAAGTTTGGAGATTTTAGAGACAGTTTGTGTACTTTTTGTAATTTTTTTTTCGCACGCATTTTTTGAATTTTGGCCTATGGAGGGAACCACTGTGAGTTGGTTCGTTATCTCCGCCAGACCATGTACGTAAATAACTACAGAATGACGACAGCATCCTTATCAAAGTTCATGTGCCCAAAGCCTCCCGACCTTCTGCATTGTAAGTATAGAAATCTGCGTTAATAAGAAGTATTATTCTTTTACTGATTAATGTGGAAATACTAGGAACGGGAAATGAATACGTATTAAAAGCCAATACGACAAATTCAATCCTACAGTTTATTTATTTATTTTTACAAAGATGAGTTTCGTGTTATATTTCTGGTAAGCAATATAAAATATGTATATTTATATTGATTTTTTTGGACCACGTACTATATTGGAATCTCTACTTGTATAGTTCCCATGTTAAAGATCTATTTTTTTCGAAAAGAAAGTGTGCTTAAAAATACAAATTAGTCGAAAAATGATCAAAACAGTTCAATTAAATTTAGTCAATATTATTTAAGTTTTCTTTCTTCGGCAAAAAATTTGTTTGGCCAAAATTCCAAAGAAAATCATTTGACGATGATTTATTTTGAATTCTACTTAACTATGTATTTAAGCCTTTAATCCCAAAAGAGTGTGGTGGCGTAGGGAGTAAAGTGCTCGCCTGCGAAGAGCAGCGGATCTAGGGTTCGAGCCTCGGTAGCGGAAACTTTTTCTCAACTAAAGAAAATTTAATTTTTTTTTTAATTCCTGACTTTTTTGAAAAAAAAAATCACTTTTTTAAATGCCACGCCCCTCCGCCCATAGTAGAAAACAGTATTACTGTCCATATTTTATTTTTACAACTATCGCTTTTTTAAATTAAGTGTTTTGAACTAATATATAGGATGTAGAGTTGTATTAAAATTCATTCCTTCATGTATCTTCAATTTAATATTCTTTTAATCAAAAAAATATTATCTGGATACTGGCTCAATTAAATTTTCTTTTAATCAAAGTATTATGTTTAATTTACTGGCTCAGGGTCTTCTACAGTCGGGCAAGCTCGACTGTAATCTTCCTTACTTGTTTTAACTTAGAAAATATTGCATTAAATAATGATGTCCAATTCCATTGAATTTTTGAAAGTTGATTTATTTAAATCCGACATCATTGGCGTGTTATCTCCGCCAGAACAAATAAGTAACGAATCAGAGAATCCATTTTTTATAGGGCACTAAAAATACGCTGATTGGGTTTTCCAGTCTGCACAACAGCGTCCTTATCAAAGTTAATATATTTTGCACTACTGAACTACTATAGATTAAAGTGAAAGTGAAGAAATCGTATAAAAAGTCAATACATTGCTTTCAAACTTTCAGTTAATTTATTCAACTTTACAAAGATGAGTTTCGTGCTGTTCCTGGTTTTTGTATTTCTGGTAAGCGATATAAAAATGAAAATATTTTTATACGATAAATATTGGTTTGCTAGACGATATACTCAATAGGGTTTGTCAAAAAATTATGGTGTGTAACAATTTGTGTCAACTATGTATATCTTGACTAACTTTGGTTGTAATCGGACTACTAGATAGATCTATCAATTACTATATATAAAGTGTTCAAATATGGTTAGAATCGGACAACTGTAACCTATAGCTGACGCATTAATGGTAGATCAAAAGCGGAGAACAACATAGTCTCTTACAGTCGGTGCACTCGACTACAACCGTTTTATCTAACTAATATAAAACTCTAATTACAGGGCGTCTCTAATGGTCTACCAAGAGTGGTTCCAGAAAGCGATCGAATTATTTTAAACGAATTGAAGACAATTGGAAATAATTCACTTAAATCCAATGTTAAATCTCTATTAAACGCGTCTCTAACTCTGGCGCAATGGATAACGGACCAAAATGATGCAGAACCCTATATTAAAGAAGAAATGCAGTCCTTTTTAACCCAATGGCGTCCGATCTATGCAAACGTGAGCGTTGAGGATTATCCCAAATATGCTTCGCAGTTTCCACTGCTAACCTGGATAAATCTAATCACAAATATGGATGACAGGGATGGACAATTTTATTTGCCGAAGGATGTCTGGCGTTCGATGAAAACCCACAGAAGAAGTGAAGATCAGGATTATCTGTCTGCTTTTAAGGTTATTGCAATTCCATTGATGGATCAGGTCAGCCAGGGTACAAAGCAAGCCGACCCTATGTTGATGAAATCATTCAACAACTTGGCCAATAAAACAAAAATAGATATGAGTGATTTCCTTAAATTCGTATTTGAAATTAGAAAATATTAGCATTGAACGATGTTTAATTATATCATGTTGCCAATAAAGATTGAAAAGTTATGGTTATTTGTATTATTATTTGATACCAAATGCTACAAACAATTAAAAAAGTCTTTGTTTTGCACACTTTAAGATTGGAGAAAATCGCAAACCCATAAAGTAAAGCCTATTACTGCAAAATGTTAATTTTTCAGTTTTACGTTTTACGAAGTGAAAAGTAATTAGTCATATCTGATGACTAAGACGAAGTTTCCAACAAAAAGTATTTGCATTTCAGGAGAATATCTCCTGCTTCATATTTTTTAAACAATGTTTCCAAACAATATAAAATAAATCATACTATCTTTACAATAGCTCCTGAAACAATCTTAAGTACCTATCTTCAACATTTCTGGAAATACTCAAAATATAAAATTTAATTTTTAAGTAAAAAGAATATCAGATTTTTAAAAAAAAAATTTAGTAAGACAATGACTTTTTTAATTCAATAGTTTGGCAGTTATTGTATGCCATATATGTATCTGTCTTCAATAGGGTATAATATTAGAAGAGATGCTTGCCATATAAGGAGCGCTAGATCGTTTTCCTGAGGCCAACACATAGAAGTAAAAACCGATAAACATTTAAATCTTTCAAATCAGTTTCATTATATTGGAATAGCTGCTTGACATATGAAGAGGCATTGTTAATGACTACTTTATTCGGCCACTACACTACTTTACCAACTCATTTCGTTTTGATTACAGGGTGGAGAGTAATAGAAACATCACTGGTTGATTTTTACTCATTTAAGTAAAAAGTATTTTTTTTTATTTTCGAATTTTTCACTTTTTTTCTTTTGGAATAAAGCAAAAGAACAGCTCTTTCGACCGGCGCGGCACAAACCACAGAAAATCGCGTTGTCGTCTCCTACTATATAAACTACGGGAACTACTAAACATAATGGGTCATCATTGAAACAAATCAAATCCATTCAAGTTTTTACTGTTCCTTGGTCTCACGCAGACGACGGACAGCTGAGCGCACGGACGCGGCAGCAGTGGTGGAGTAAACCCAGGCACCACCGGCAACGGTGCGCTTGCAGCGTTTGCAGTTCCAGATGCCCACAACGGAGCGCTTCATGGAGTCCTACAATACAAAATTCAGAACATTAGTATTATTACCACGATTAATCTGTCGGTTTGTACATTACCTTTCCGCAGAACGAGCAGGTATATTTGCTGTGCTGGGTGATTTCCATCTTCTTGACCATCTTACGCAGCGAGGCACCATAACGGGTACCATATTTACCAACGATTCCAACCTTCTTGGTGCGCTTGGCCTAAAAAGTTGCACAGAACAAAAAAAAAATAGTAGCAGTTTAGTATGTAGCAAAATAACATGTTAAATTCACTCTGCACACAAAATCTCACAAGCAATTAACGTTAAACATTTTGCAAATGTATGTTACCGTACAATTGTTGCACAAAATTCAAAGATTGCGTATATATTTAACGATTTTAAGAAATTCGTACCATTTTTGTGTTGTTGATTTGTCAAAAATTCAACAGGAAAGAGACGGCCTGTCAAAGCGTTCGCGTGAAGTTGGCTGCACTTGCAACGCAGGCAGACAAAAGCTAAACGCTATGCAAGTGAAATGGGCGGCAACAAATTTTAAATTTTATGCAATAAAAACTAATTAAAATGTCGTATAAATATAAGAAAGCAGTTAGAAAGACTTGAAAGTTATTAGTAAGCTATTATTTTGCAGTTTTAAATTTAATGTACGAAAATTGTGCCATTCGCGTGTGAACGCAACTGCCAGCTGTTTGTTGTTATTACCACAGCCACTGCTGCCGATTTGGTTATTATAGGAATTATTAAACATTGCAGGCATAATTCTAGGAAAACATAAAATTATAGTTTAATTGGAAAAAGAAACTATGATTTTGCAGTTATTAAAATAATTGCAACCAAAGTGTTTGCCATTCGCGTGTTAACGCAGCAAAGTCAGCTGGTTGCTGCAATGGAAGCGTTTGTTATTATTACCATTGCCACCAGTGCTGTCCAATCTGCGGTTTTGATAAAGTAAAGAAAAAAAAAAAAATACTACAAAAACAATACAATACAAACAAAAGACACTTTTAGTTTACATTGTCGCGTAGCTTTATAAGATTGAGTAGTGCGCACTTTGGCGTACTGTTACGTTAGAGGCAACAGAGAAAACATGCACAGTTGCACACTGCTGCAGGATGAGTCCAATTATCAGCCGGACACACTGGATCTCAACACAGACGCCAAGGCCGCGGCCTATTGGTTTCCCTGCTTTCGTGAGCTGGTGCTAAAATTTGCCAAACAGGCAGCAGATAGCCAACCGGATGACAGCAGCGCCGAGCAGCGGGCGGCACAATTTCAGGCCGCCTATCTGCAACAGTTGGATGAGTATCAAAACAACATAGCCAGCAATAGTGGCAAAGTTGTGCTGGGCACAAGTGAGCTGCTCAAGCTTAACCAGACCATGCTGCGTCGCTTTGGCTTCACCGATCCCTGGCTAAACCAAAAGCAGCTGGAAAACGCCTCGGCCAAGGCAAGACTGAAGCAGCGTCTTCAGGAAATCGATGACATTGCCAATGAGAATGCACGCTGGACGGAACTGGTGCGCGGTGTGCTCGCCGGCAACATGTTCGACTGGGGCGCTCAGGCCATTGCCAGCATACTGGAGCAGGATAGCAGCTTTGGACTGCATGCGGCCCTGGAGCGCATTGAGAAACGTCCCTGGCTGCTGGATAATCTGGATGCGTGGCTGCAGCGACTGCAACGGCCGGCGTCGCCGCACAAATGTGCAGTCATCTTTGTGGACAACAGTGGCGTCGATGTGGTGCTGGGCGTGCTGCCCTTTGTCCGCGAGCTACTCAAGCGGGGCACCAAGGTGCTGCTGTGTGCCAACAGTGAACCCTCGCTTAACGATGTGACGAGCAGAGAGTTGAGTGGACTGCTCGACGATTGTGCCTGCCAGTGCAGCATTTTGGAGAACGCATGGCGTTCACAACGTCTACTTGTCTATGCCAATGGCCAGAGTGGTCCCTGTCTGGACATGAGGACACTGCCACACGAACTGTGCGATGCCATTGCTGCCAATGAGACTGATCTGCTCGTCATCGAGGGCATGGGCCGGGCACTCCATACCAATCTGAATGCCCACTTCAAATGCGAGACCTTAAAACTGGCGGTGGTCAAGAATCGCTGGCTGGCCAAATACCTGGGAGGCGAACAGATGTTTGCCGTCATTTGCAAATACGAGCACAGCTAGTGACGGATTGATTGTTGCATTGTTTTCAATTTATTGTTATTGTTTAATATCCCCATTACCCACTCCCCAACACCTTCCCACAAAAGAAAAGAAAAGATTGAGATTGCCTTTCCCCTTATATTTTGTTTTTCTACTAAATAATTTGTTATTAATATTCTGAATTGTAATCAATCAAAACAACTAACGGGGACTGTAATCGTTACTAATTGTGCTATAAAAATCAACAATATATTTACTTTTATTTATAAATTTATGCGATTTATTTCTTTAATTTTATTAACGCTTTAAAATAAATTCTTTTCAAATTTCAATGTATTTCGGTCTAAATATTTTGAGTTATACATTTTTAAATAAGTCAACTTAAATTATTATTTGAATTTTAAAAATATATTTTTAAAATTTAAACTTTTGAATAATATTATTAATCTTTTTTGTTCTCTTAAAGTATTTATACAATTATAATTTTAATTTTAAAAATTAGAATTTCAATTTTGGGTTTAATAATAAATTTTTTTTAAAAGAATTTTCAGCTTATTACAGATGAACGAAAAATTACAAAATATATAATTTAAAAGCTTAAAATATTCATAAATGTATTTCTATTTATTTCTCAAAATTTTTATTAATACAATATAACTTTTATATAAGATAAAATAACACAATAATGTTTTTTACAGTCCCTGATTGTTATTTTAATCGAATTTCGGGGCTCAATTTATAAACCCATACAGAAGTGTCAATTATTCACTTAAATACACACACATTCATATTTTTTAATTATTAAATGTATAAATAACAATGCCATTGTTTATCAAAAGTAGCCACAAACAAATTTTTATCGGTCATGGTTATAAATTACTGGCCTGATAAGCGATACTATTATGTACAATACATATAGTAGTAGACCCCAAAAACCACAAAGGATTAAAGCTTGAGTGTCGATAAGACACGTAACTAACCAAGCAGAATTTTTGATTATGTGATAGCAATTGTTTATAATGAGTAGCGGTGATAAAATGCATAAACAAATTAGAATATGGCACTAACAACTATTGTATTTAAAAAGTGTTTTAGTTTTCTTATCACCACTCTCTTATCTCGCAATAAAAGTTAGCTATCTCTTACTGCGAGTAATAAGCACTGTTAGTGGTGGCAGTCGGTAAACTGTTAATCGAGCTCATCAAGATGAAGCTTACTTATCAGCTGAGCACTTAATGATAATCAACAGCAAGATTTAAAATGCAATTGAAAGTTACCAGCAAATAATTGATAAGCTTAAAGTTTACCCTGTAGAAATATAACAGGGATGTCAGACGTATACAGTATGCTAACATACTTATCTTAATTAAGTTCAAATTTAAAAGTACTCGACTAGCAAGATACCCGCCTGCAACACAAATATCGAATATTTTTATTATTTTATTTTATTATTTCCTATATACTTACAGGGTATGTGAACAATTTATACATAAAATATGCTGACAAAACTGCTGTCAGTCTATAGCTTGAAATATACAAACATATGTATGTATATGATTAGACGATATTGCCATTGATCAATGCTTAAATGAGTGGAAAATAATTGTCGAGCTGATTAGATACAATTAGAACTCACGCGATGTCAATGTAGAGGGTGAGAGTACTGCAATGCTGAGCTAGGAAATACCCTGGAAATATTGGAAAAGTTTAATAATATACTGCTGGGGTATAGTAGAATACAATATGCGAGATGTCTGATTTCCATGACACTACACTACTATTAACTACTTTATCTATCGCTTCTTTAATAAATTTTGTGTTTATCACTCAATTTTACTGATAGTTTTGGAGAATATTAATCTTCTTCTCTGTGGTAGTTTGAAATTTATGACAGATATCTTCTACATTCAGTAGCTAAGATAAGATTGGTTTGTCATCAGAAATAATTAAACAAAATCAGTTCTCAAGTTTCTGAACTTTATATGTAGGTAATCAGCTTTTAATGAACATTTGTTGGGGTTTTTAAAAATTGAGACCCTTTAAGATAAGTTATAGTTATCATAATAATACTTTACAATACTAAGTTTATTGATAACTTTTGAGTATTTCAACAGAGGTAAACAATTCTTTTATAATCATACAAAATTAATTTTTTAACTATTAAAACTTTCAGAATTCTCATTAAATTGAAATTTTTACATAGCGATAAAAGTAAGAAACTTCATTCATTTACTAAACAATTTGAAAACATTTTTAATATATAAGAATTTAAAAACGTTTTGTAAATTATAAGTAATACCCTCTGCAATGGTATAACATTCAGAATAAATGTTTACATTACTTATAATAACAAAAGATTAAGTAATCAATGTATTGACTTATTTACATATGTATAAGTATGCATGTACAATTTGAAAATTGGGTGAAAGGAATTTCTAATCAGAAGAGTGTTATCAATATTCGTACGTAAATAATGCGATCAGCGAAATGTACTCAGCATTTTTAATTGCAAACGTCGTTTCAGTATAAATCCGGAGGCTGGGGATGCCGTAATATAGATCGCGGAAATAATTGAGCTTTAACATTATTTGAATTTTTAATTTATATATTTTACCACTAACTTATTTCGCGCACCTTATGTATCTAATAATCACAGTGATTTTGTTGCTGTTGCATGTCTTGCTGTTGCCACTGTATTTGTACTTGACATGGCATCATCGACATTGGCACAATCGTGGACTAATCACAGCGAAACCCTTGACTCTACTGGGCACATATCCTGGACTGCTTACGCGTAAAACTAATCTGGTTGAGGATGTGCAACCTGTCTACGAGTAAGTAGCTGCTCGTATTGAAAACTGACTGAATTTGAGACAAACTTTATCAAATCTTAGCAAATACAAGGGCAAACATCGTGCTGTGGGCGTGTTTGTGACCAGACAACCTCAGATCCTTGTGCTTGATCCGCAGTTGGCTCACGAAGTGTTGGTGCTAAATTTCCGTTGCTATCGCGATTCCCTTACAAGTTCTTACATTCGGCATGCCAAGGGTGATAAGTATGTGAGTCGGAATCCCTTCTGGGCATCGGGTGACACCTGGCGACGTCTACGTACCCAGTCTCAGCCTGGCTTAACCGCCAATCGGCTTAAGCAAGGATTCGCTATTTGGGAGCAAAGTGGCAAAAAGCTCATAAATTACCTGGCTCAACAGGCAAACAAGCATCACAATATTGTGGAGACAAGAGATGTAAGTAGAATTGGGATTGAGTTCAGTGGGGAGCACTTTGAAAACATTGGGAAAAGTTGTATAAAGTTTTCTATTTTATAGTCCACTAGAAGTAGAAGAATATACTCCAGAAGAATTTTTGGAGTCCATCTCTAAACGTGTTGATAAAATTATTGATATCATCGAGCATCAATGCATTAAGTAGTGGCATTAAGTTAACGCGGAGAGTTTAACAAACTTTACTTTATTAACTCTCTACTTACTTAACTTACCTTTTTCCTAACCTTTCACCCTTTTTTCCCCCTTAGCTCTGTTTTCGCTACACCGCCGATGTGATGTGTGACTTTATATGGGGCATAAATGCCGACACTTTGACCTCAAGTTGTGAGCAACCAAATAAAATGCAGGAAATGGCCAGCAAATGGACCAGCAATACTTTCTATATGATTTCAATTTATATGGCATCGATAGTGGCACCTATCAGTCGCAGATTGTTCGGCTTTCGTTTCTATACCAAGGAGACCGATGAATTCTTCTCGAATTTGACCAGAGAATCCATTGAGCTGCGTCTCAAGTCAAACGATCAGATTCAAAGGGTTGATTATCTGTCGCATCTGCTGAAGCTGCTTGGAGAGAAAGAAGCCTCTCACGATGATCTGGTGGGACATGCTCTAACTGTGATGTTGGATGGTTATGATACTACGGCCACAGCTCTATTGCATGCGCTTTACTATGTGGGTATATGCAAGCTTTTACTTTATATAAATATTTTAAGTTTTCCAATATTTATAGCTTTCGGAGAATCAGCATGCCCAGCAAAAGCTACGTACAGAGATTCTTAATAGTTTAGAAAACGATAAAGATCTTAACTTTGATCAATTGTGCGAGTTGCCTTATTTGGAGCAAGTAGTTTATGGTAGGTAGAATATACTGTTAGTTATGTTTTAGTTACCAATTTCTTAACTTTTCTCTAGAATCCTTGCGCTTGAGCAGTCTGATTCCGCAGTATACTAAAGTTTGTACACACCCTACACATATTCAGCTGAATGAGTTTGAGCGACTGGACGTTGATGTGGGCATGACCATCATGATACCCAACTATCAGTTCCACCATGATGCTAAATACTTTGCCGATCCAGAAGCATTTCGTCCCGAACGCTTTGACAATGGTCTTCATCATGAACTGATTCGCAAGGGCATCTTTTTACCCTTCAGCGATGGACCCAGAATTTGCATGGGTAAATAAATCTAGTTATTTATCAACATTTAACAGTAGTATACAAATGCTCAGTCGGTTCTTAATTTTTATCTTATCTGATTATTGTCTAGGTTTGCGTCTGGCGTTACTAACATTGAAATCGGCACTATTTCATATCATTAGCGAATATCAAGTTAAACCCGGTAAGCAGATAAAGTTGGCGGGAGATTCTGGTTTCGGAGTTGTTCTACAAGGCAATATCAATCTCGAATATCATCGAATTTAAAAATATTTCTCTTCCGGAATCATATATACTCGAATAAATAATATACTCATTGTTGAAACTTTTTAATAAACTAATGTCTTAAAATAAAAACAAAATACACTATAATTTTGTGCGTTTATCTATTCTAGGTAATCCTAAAATTTAATCAAAGTACCAATGAAGCATACACTGTGCTATGTTTCCGTATTCATTAGGTTTTGTTAATCAATTATACAAATTACTGTAAAAAATTTCCATTAATAGCATAGGTTAAGATCTGAAATCTGGCTAGATCCCGTTTGAAGTCATATTTAACTAGGGTGCTTCATAGGTGTAAGGCCGCCTGACATTGCTGTCACAAATCATTTTAATAAAAGTCCTACATTCACTGATAAGATTGCATTATAATACTATATAGACAATATAAATAAATACTGCAGTATCAGCAGATCATTGACTGGGGTCCACACAAGGTTAAATAATACCCGATTGTTGCAGTAGACGATTGCTATATAAATATAAGAGTTTTGTTTTTGATTCGTTATAAAAAATATAAGAGATATTAGCCAGTAACACTGGAATTTCGAAGACTATAAGTATAAGGTTGAACAAATTTGTGCACGGAGATCAAGTGTTGGTTTTTACGCTTCGGCAAAGAGACAGAAATAAGTTTTTTGAGAATCGTTGGAAAGTAGCTTATAAGACTATAGTTTTTTAAATGTTCTATTTCCTTTTTCAATCGAGTGTACTCTTAAGAAAGTTCTGCTATTAATATTATTCCAGGGTATATGCAACCGACCCCCTTTTTGGAAAGCTCGCTGACTGCGCCTCTGCTCGTTTCGACTACTAAGTAACGTTTCCCTAGACGATTTCAGATAACGCTCGCTGCCTCTTCACTCGCCGGTATCAGCCGATAGTGCGCAATTGGAAACTCGCTTTGGCTTGTTGAGCAAACAGTTCTCATCTTGTCTTGATTGCGATTAGTTTATATTTTTGTATACGTAATGTGGACACTGATTGCTTTAGGATTGGCATTCGTGCATATTACCTTTGCTGTCGTCTATTTGTACCTGACCTGGTTCCACAGTTATTGGGATAAACGAGGTTTGGTCACAGCCCAACCATTGACAATTTTTGGCAGTTACCCAGGACTGTTTGGCGGCGGCACCAGTTTTATAGCTGATTTGGGAAATATCTATAAGTAAGTCAATAGTGTGGGTGTTTAAGAAATTAATTTCAATTAATATTAATATGGGATAGTCACTTGCAATTGATTGATGTGCATGCTAATAGAAAATAGCGATACGATCGTGCGAGTTGGAGCTTACGATAGTTCGTAGCTCCATTATACACGCTTACTATCTTAATTGTCTCTTCAATCTAATAATCCGAACCTTATGAGACTTACAGGATCGTTTTATAGACATCAGCTAACTCATTTTAAGTTTAAGGTAGAAAGTAACTATTCTGGGTTAATTTACACCCACGAAATCTGTTCAAAATACAACTAATTAATTGTTATATCTACTTTTGTGCATAGTAAATACAAGGGCAAACATCGAGCTGTGGGCGTGTTTCTGACACGACAGCCTCAAATACTTGTGCTCGATCCGGCATTAGCACATGACGTGCTAGTGACGAATTTTAGTGACTATCGTGACACTGTGACAAGCAGTTATGTGACGCATTCCAAGGACTACGATAAGTATGTGGCCAGGAATCCGTTCTTTAGTGCCGGCGATGAATGGAAGAAGCGCCGCACAGATGGAGGAGCTGGTCTGACATCCAATAAACTGAAGCAGGCTTATGCCATTTGGGAACAAACTGGACACACCTTACTCGATTATATAAAACGATATCGCGAGGAACGTGGCGATAATGTAATCGAAACAAGAGATGTGAGTAGTAAAATATATATGTAGGTGGTATAACTAACCGAGTTAATCGATTAATTTCTATGTCACTTTTAGCTGTGCTATCGATATACCATACAAGCCATGGGTGATTTTATCTGGGGCATCGATGCGGGATCTCTAAGTGGCGGTGTGAATGAGATCAGTGAATTGCAGAAGATATCCATGGCATGGTCCTATAATGCATTCCAGAACATGTCCAGATTCAATAGAACTGCAATTGCTCCCATTCTACGCCGATTGCTGAGGTTGCGTTTCTTCACCCAGGATTCTGATGAATTCTATTTGAAACTGACCCGTGATGCGGCACAATTGCGTCAAAGTGGCAATAACGATACACGTAATGATTATCTCGCCCATTTGTTGCAGTTGCAACAAAAGGGTGCAAGCTACGATGATCTGGTGGGACATGCCCTAACTCTGCTCATGGACGGCTTTGAGACATCGGGAGCGGTGCTCTATCATTTCCTCTACACGGTAAAAAACAAGTATTTCACAATATTGCTTAATAACAAATATTATATATATATTTACTTTATATTTAGCTGGGCGGGTATCAAGAGCAACAGGAAAAGTTACGAGTTGAGATTCTGAATGCCCTGGAGGCTGATAAGAATATTTCCTATGAACAGCTGAGTTCTCTACCTTATCTCGATCAGTGTGTGAATGGTGAGTGTAATTAAATATACATATTAATACTCTAACTTATGCATTTGTAGAATCGATGCGTTTGACCAGCGCTATTGGGTTTTTCATAAAAATCTGCACGCGACCCACAACAATGGATTTGGGCGATGGCAAAGTTTTAAATGTTGAACCGGGTGTTACCGTAGCCATTCCCACCTTCCATCTGCATCACGATGAGAGCTACTATCCAGATCCAATGGAATTCAAACCGGAACGATTTGATAATGATGCTGCCAGTGAGTTTAATAAGCGCGGCTGTCTTTTGCCTTTCGGCGATGGACCACGTATTTGCATGGGTGAGTACTGTGATAGCATCAAGTTATTGGTAAGATGTATTTATTGGGATTAAAAACCGAATAGGCATTCATTCAGTATGAATATTTTCTTGAATGCTACTTTTTATTTGACTTTTACCACCGAATTTTATATAAGTTTCCACAAACATTTTCTCAAAATTTCGAGATTTTCTCATATACGAAGATTTTAGTATCTTAAAACCTAATTTTGAAAAAAATCTCTCTGGAATATGTAATCTAAAAATTTTCAGTTCAATATAAGAGCTTTTGTGTTGTTAATGCACTCTCAATAATGATTTAAGGTCAAGTAGATATTAATAAAAATATTTTATATACTATTTAAGAAGTTTCAAAAAATTTTTCATACTTAAATAAAACATCAACGTTTTGAAAAATGTAGCTACAGCAATTTTATGTCATGTATACATATGTACATATGTACATAAATAAATCAGTTTAAGCTTATAGTTTTTATTATAATTACTTACATAAAAATGCCTTAACCGTTTTATTTAAAACTTATTTACAGGCATGCGATTGGGACTATTGAATGTTAAAATGGCAGTGGTGCAAATTTTATCAAAATATAGAATCGAGCAAACTAACAAATTGGCTCTCAGCTCAGACTCTGGTCTTGGAATGTATTTAAGTGGTGATGTGAACTTAAAGTATACAAAATTGTAATAATTTATAATTATTTCGAATTAATGAAGTTACTTAAATTATTACATTATACTAAAAGTGTATAGTTATTTTAACAGTAAAAGCTAAAGTCTGGTATCAGTCGACAATAAATATAATTTTGTTTAAATAATAGTGCAGTTTACTACTGAAAATTCACTTGGTAATCTAGCTGGAATATTAAAATTAGCAGAGAAATTATGCTATTTTAAAATATTTAAAATAGAAAATGAATCAAACGCTTTAACCGCTAATCCAAAATTAAACGTCGAGACATGAAATGCATTTCCATTAAGCCAATCAGACATAAAATATTTTCTATTAGGGTCAATTAAAAACTAACGTTAGATCACTTTGATTTTCTATATAAAGCGAACAGTTTTGTCGTTGAATTGATTCAAAGTGAAAGATAATGTCGGGTACAAAAGAGGCACTGCCACTTTATCTAACGTCACAGTTCTTCCGACGCACCCTTGAGCATGGACTGCAGCAGCAGGATCTTAAGGTGCTGGATGTTCAACTGACCGATCTGACGCGAGGCGGGGAGAACTATTGTAGTAATATCTATCGGGCGCGTATCAAGTATACAACGGCAGATCAGAATGTGGTTGAGTGCTCACTGATCGTCAAGAGTATGCCGACTGAGAAGCAGGCTATATTGGCACGTCTTCACATCTACAACAAGGAGACTCTCTTCTATATGCACATTAAGCCCAAACTGGAGGCACTTATGTGGCGGGCAAATGATAACGAAGAACCCTGGATGTTGGGTGCCAAGTAAGTAATACTCGAAACTGTTGTATGTAGTAGGAACTAGAAACTATTTTGGGCGCAGACATTTGTACTCTACCACACAGCCGGAGCAGACGATTATCTTTGAGGATCTCTGTTGTGACGGTTATCAGCTGAAAAGCCGTCAACTCGGCTTGGATTCAACCCATGCGATGCTGGTGATGCGCAAATTAGCCCAGTATCATGCCCTTACAATGGTTATGGCTGAACACGAACCCCACACGATCATCGATCGTTATCCATTCGGATTGCTTCACATGGACGCCATTAAATCGCAGCCCTTCAAGCTACTCTTCGGCACTCAGTTGCTCAAATTGGCGGCCTTGATTAACGATTGTGATGGTTTCGGTTCGATAACTAGGAAGCTTTATCGATATCACGAGCATTTCACAGAGCGTGTCCTGAAATCAATTTATCCACTGCGTGGAGCTATCAATGTGCTCAACCATGGCGATCTTTGGGTGAATAATATATTCTTCAAATACGATGAGCAGTATCGAGCACAGCAAGTTAAGATAGTAAGTGATTGCAGCATAGCACCATGGGAAAAAAGAACAATTTTGTGGTATTAACCTAATTTTTTTGAAATTGTGCTTTTACCCCATAGTGTTTAGGCTTACTGATATTCAATTTTAGTCTCTCTTAGATTGACTTTCAGTTGTGCTTCTACGGCAGTTTGGGCTTTGATATCAATTACTTTTTGAATACCAGCCTAGAGCTAGAAGTGCTGAAGACTCAACGTACTCAACTAATTGATGCGTACTACGATGCCTTGGTGGATTGCCTAAAGAAACTGCCTTGGAGCAAACCTCTGCCCACCCACGATGATATCTTGACGGAGATACGAGCCCGGGAGGCTTACGGCTTCTTTGTGGCATTCGGTTTCTTTCCCCTGATGAGCATGATTGGCGTCGATTCGGAGGATAACTCCTTGAAGAACTTTCACGATGAGGAATTCGCCAGACAGAAGGTTCAACTCATGTTCGAGGGAAACACACGAACTCTGGAGAGCCTAAAGTTCACGCTGAAGCGTTTAGATGACTTGCAGGTCTTTGATTGAATTATTATTATTGAATTAAGAGTGTTTGGCAGCAACAACATACATACATTTCTTTTCTTAATCTGAAAAAAAAAACAAAAACAAATGATAATAATTTTGTATAATCATTTTATCAGTAACATCTTTTAATATTTTTACATTGTATGCTTTAATAAACATAAATTTGGAAATTTAACTACCACAATCGGTATTTCTTTGATGGATGCATGTAATCGACAAATGTAAGCATCAGGAAAACCTGGTAAGTTAATCAACAATTGATTAAGTTGCGTCTCATACGCAAGACAAGACAATTGCACTTGATTACAATTTTTCCTACAACAGTTGCATGTGCGACTTTTCTATAACAATACAATAAAAATTGCATTTAAATTACCCCCTTATTTAATTAAATGCCGTTTTGTCAATTTAACGCCTGAGAAAAATACGTAACATGCATAACAATTTTATAGAAATAAAACTAAATAATGGGGTTGATAAAAAATCATCAAAGCTATAATAACTTAATGAAAGCAAATAATGGGGTTGCAAGAAAGTTTTTAAACGATTTAACATAGGTCTATGATAATTTTTATAGAATGTTCTTAATGATATTTTCTTTTGATGATTATTAAATTTTTGAATTCTTTATTTTATTTTAATTTTTTAATTCTTCTACATACAAAACAAACTAAGTTGATATTTTATATGATTTCAGATAGGTAGAATAGCTATGTCAACTAATCAAATGTTGCGTGAGAAATCTTATTTAAAATAATTATAAATAATTAAGACAATAAATTTAATGCGGTGATATTAAGCAAAAAAAAGTGAGAGGTATGTAAATAAGGAGCAAACACCGAATATTAAATATTCTTTTCAAAAATCTACAATCCAGAATATCATTGTAGCTAGAACTGACAAAGTATTATGTCATAAGATTCTCACGTCATACTGGGAGAGTTAAGGAAAGAGATGGAAAATGGAATAGAAAGATAGATAGATAGAAAAACGTGTTGCAATCTGCGCCATCAGAAATGCGCACCTCGCATATCAAAAACCTAGATGAATAGTGAAAATAAATAGGAGAGTGTTATAATATTATAAGCTTAGAAGTTTTACATAATCGGTCTTGCGGGTGGGGGCTATCGCAAGGCAATTTCCTAGTCTCTGGCTGTCCATCAAATAAACAAGTCAATGCTACTTGCGTGCACATACATATGTATGCATATATATAATGAGAATAAAATAAAACCGGGAAAATTAAATAACTGGTTTAAATGTGTGTTTTAAAAAGGTCGCGTGTATTTAAAAGTAGACGTCTATTAAATGAAATTATATATACAAAGCTATATACACACCTATAGAGAATGATTTAATAGAAACAACAAAGGCAATGTCTCATTTATGTATCGCATACTATAAAATGGGCATCAGTTCGTTGACGCTTTTCAATCAAGTTGAGAACACAATATGGTCAGCATTCAATACGATCAGGAGCTACAGGCAGCACCGCCCAGGCATCTGGATGTGCCCTTCTTCGTAGAGGTGCTGGAGACGGCACTGCGCACCTCACGCATCCAACTGACTGGCATCCACTGCAGCATGGGCAGCAGCACCGGGGAGAACTACTGCAGTCAAATCTATCGAGTGCGTCTCAAATACAAGTCTCTGCTTGGAGGATCAGCAGCCCAGCCGGAGCAGCAAATGGCTGTGATAGTGAAGAGCATACCACGCAATGCATCTGTGGAGTTCATTGAGGATTTGCAGGTGTATTTAAAGGAGAAGATCATCTACTATGAGGTGCTGCCACGCCTGGAGCTGCTCATGCACTGCAAGCGACGCTTTGGACCCAAGTGAGTGTGGAGTGATCTACTGATCTGCTGCTAAATTAACATTAAACTACGTTTTGAATTCTGTTTTCAGGCTCTATCATTGCCTCAGGGTACCAGAGAACGCGTTGGTCTTTGAGGATCTTGGCCAGCTGGGCTATGAGATGGCCTCACGGGAAGCGGGTCTCAATGAAGCACATTGTCGTCTGGTCATGGAACGTTTGGCGGAGTTTCATGCCAGCTCAATGGTGCTAGCGATGCTAGTAAGTGAGATGAGCAATCTTTAATCCGAAGCTGTGTTAACTTTAATGTTGCTATGATGCTCTAGGATCCGGATATCGTTGCGGCCTTTGGAGATGGCATGTTGTCGCCACAGGGTCTGGCCAGGGACGAAGGTCTGATACTGCGTTTCTTTGCCGGCAATGGCCAGCAGCTGCATAAACTGGTCAGCAGTTGGCCAGGATTCGAGGTGATTGCCAGCAAAATTGGCAAATATATGAAAGACCAGCGTTCGAATCTGGTGCTGGCACAAGCGCCGCGGGATAAAGAAATCAAAGTATTGAATCATGGCGATCTGTGGGTGAACAACATGCTCTTCAAGTATGATAATGCCCAGCAGCCACAAGACTTGATCTTCATAGACTTTCAGCTAAGCATCTGGGGCAGTCCAGGCATCGATCTTAACTACTTTTTCTACACCAGCCTCAGCTTGGATGTGCTGCAGCACAAGCGGCAGCAGCTACTCAAGATCTATCACAAACGTCTGGCCGACACACTGCTCCAGCTAGACATGGGCATACCAGTGCCCAGCTATGAGCAGCTGCTGGCCGATGTGCACAGCCGGGAGAGCTATGGTTTCTTTGCTGCCTACGGTATTCTGCCCACGGTGAGTCAGGATAAGGCTCAAACAGCCGACAACAACTTGGAGAACTTCAATGATGCCGACTTTGCCAGACAAAAGATCGAACAGCAGTTCTCCTCCACCCGCGTAACTCAAACATTGCGCTACGCTCTGCCGCACTTTGATCGCGCCGGAGTCTTTGATTAACTAGCTTATAAATTAGACAGTAAAAAATCGTATAACATATAAAATCAAATTTAAATATAGCAAATACTAGAATATGTTGTATATGTTTAGAAAAGCGGATTCGACTTTTTAACCTGTTACTGCAACTCCTTTACACTGCGGCTTTGAAAATCTGAACTTTGAAAGCACTTTTCTCGATTCTCCTATAAATTACATTGATAAATTTAATTGTGAATTATTGTAAAAAAGTGTAACTAGAAATATTAATATTAGAAAAGAGTATTATCTCAAATATATATTAACTGATCTTAAAATTCTGCTGCTACAAATAGAAATTACCACAACTTATCGTAGATCTGTTTGGAATGCAGATTTTGTAATGAGTTTTCATCGCTATAAACTAAAAATTAGATTATAAAATTAAATTATAAAAGAACATAAAATTTCTTTAAATATTTTGTAAGACACGTAAATGTTTTTCTGTAAAGAAATGTAAAATTATTAAAATTATTTACTGTTTATATTTTTTATTTATTTATTTTGTGTTTACTTTAAGATAAAATACAATTTCATGTTGCTTAAAATTGCACAAATTGTTTCATTTGTTGTGTTTTGTTTTGTTTTTTGTTTTTTTGGAAATCACCATAGAAAATACAATTCAAATTAATTGCACACGTACAAAAAGATCTACTTAGAATTATTATAATCATCAAATATCATCATAGCTCACATTATTTAAAAGGCATTCTCATCATTTATATAATCAATTTAACACTAGAATTAGGCATAATGGTTACATAAACGCTGTTTGTTGAACCGCCGCTGAAGTTCCCAAACCGATTTATATAATTTTAATTAATATATATATATATTTTGTTATAAGTATAGATGTAGTTTAATTAACTAAAACATTACGACTTTACACATACGTATATGTAAATGTTGTGCGGCTTCTAGTTATTCATTGCTGTGTTCCTTTATTCCGCAACTTGACTCTAGTTGAGAGTGTGAGTGGATAGGATGAGATGGGCGTGATGCGATTAGCTCCACACATCGGCTGAATAGCGTTTCTGAGCTTCCATCTTCTTCAGATACTGCACGGCATCCGCCTCGCTCATGTTGCCCTTTGTGGACAGAATTTTCGTCAGAATATTTCTAACATCCACAGCCATGTTTTTGGCATCACTGAAAATGTTCAAGTCATGTAAAGTGTTAGAAGGGAGTTAAGAATTGGGAATTGTGTATGAAAACTTACCCGCAAATGTAAAAGTGACCCTTCTTCTCGCCAATCACATCCCATATAAGATCTGCGTCCTGCTCCAGCAGATGCTGTACGTAAATCTTCTTCTCCTGGTCGCGTGAGAAGGCTGCCTTCAGGGTGAGTGTGCCCTTCTTGACCGCCTCCTCCAGTTCGGACTCGTAAATGTAGTCTTCGCTGCGTTTGCGGCAGCCAAAGTAGAGCACAGACTCACCCACAGTCTTGCCCTCATCCCGCAGATGCTGGCGCTCCTGGATAAAGCCACGGAATGGAGCCAGACCGGTGCCCGGACCCACCATAATGATGGGTGTCTCTGGCTTTGTGGGCAAACGGAACTGCGATTTGCGAATGAAGACAGGCACCTTGACATCCTCGTCTCCTTCTTTGGGTTGCTTGTGCTTGAGATACGTGGTGGCCACGCCTTTGTTTACGCGACCCGTGGGGGTCTTGTATTCAACGAGTACGGCCGTCACATGCACATCCGTGGGATGCAGCTTGGCCGACGATGAAATGGAATAGTAACGTGGCTGCAGACGCGGCAGCAGCTCACAAACATGATCCAATGGCGGCTTGCAGGACTTGATGTCCTCCAAAATGTGCACAACATTACGGCAAGCATCCTGAATCCAGCTCTGATACTTCTCCTTGCCCTCAGGCGTCAAGGAGGCCATGCTGCGCAGCAACTGCTTGTCCGTCTCATCGGTGCAGTATTCGGCCAACTCCTTAAGGATATGTGTACGTGGTATGGCAGTTATTTCCAAGTAGTGCGTCAAGGCAGTGCGATAAGTGGTTGGGCAAGGGAATGGATGCTTCTTGCTGCTATCCGTATCGGTGTTAATCAGCGAAAACACCGTATCCAAGTCAGCACCACACAATTGGCCAAGTTTCTCGACTAGCGTCTTGTCGTTAATGGGATACATGGCCACATGATCGCCAGCATCGTAGCGCATCTTAGAGCCATCGATGTTCAGTTCAATGTGCATGCACGAGCGACCACCGCCCTTGTGCAGCTCACGATTGACCCGAATGGGGGCCAAGAAGGGATTCTTGGCATCGAAAGGTGGACGCTGATTCTGCACGGAATGCAGACGGGCAATTTCGCCTGTGTAAATGCGATCCGGCTGCACATCGGGCTGTTCAAGCAGACGATACTGACGAATCAGCACCTCCTCGCCGCTACCCTCAATGCCAAAGTGATCACAGACGGCGGGCCAGAAGCGATCCTTCCACGTGATGAAGTCATCCTCAATGCTACAAAAGGATTTGTAACATTAGTATTACAATCATTTACTCAAAACCGATATTTATCGATCAAATTGATGTTTTATCGATTTATATCGATGTATAATCGATATATCGATTTTTATCACTTATGCATCCAGTTGATTTATCTCAAATTTATTTATCAAATTGATGTTTTATCGATTTATATCGATATATAATCGATTTATATTACTTATGCATCCAGTTGATCTATTTTCAGACTGAATATACTCTCTACTCACTTGGCATCATCGTCTCCCAATCCCAACTCAAAGACCCGATTGGCGCCCAGCTCCTCCAGCCGCTTATCGACATAGATGGCGACCTTGTTGTAATGCTCGTAGGTCTTGTTGCCCAGGCCAAAGACCTGCAAATAAACAAAAACAATAATTATGAATGTTTTAGCAATTATGAAGCACACACAAACACACACACACACACAAGCATACATAATGATCTATTACCCCATGCTGGGTTTTTGTATTTACGCCCTGTGTCGCTTTATTGCATAAATCTTTTAACAGACAGATCAAAGTGCGTCCCTTCCACTGACGCGTGCCAAGGCCAACTGCGACGCTTGCGCCGACGCCGACGCCGACGCCAACGCTGGCAAACGTGTTCAGCATTACACTGCACAGTTTTCTTTTGCACACACTCGTCGTATGTGTTTCACATGGCAATGTTTTCATTCAGCATTTCGAATTATTGTTATTATCAGCATTCCGGATCGGCGCACAGGCAAAAACAACAAGCAACAACAGTAAACAAAATTGCGCAACAGATGTGCGGCTAATGTGCACGTTTTAATAGCAGCTGTTACGTGACAGTGTGACCAGTTGACATGACTGCTACATCTGTTAGCGGCCTAACAGAATTACTGGCCCACAGACTGTTAACTAACAGCAACTATTCAGGCTGTGACGTCACAAACCTAATGCGTTTTCTCTTCCTGATCATCGGTCGGGTAAATTGTAAAAGAAACTATAAAATGTGACATTTTAACATTTTGGACATATTCTCAAGTTAAACGTGGATTATTTAAAAAGAATACTTAAAAGTGTTATTACCTCACTATGGAATTTGTCGAGTTAAATTAGTTTAATTAAAATTTTTAAAGCAAATACACAAAACTAGAAACGAATTTTCTAATAACACAGTAATAATGATATAAATTAACTAAAGAATTCAATTAAATGCTAAGCTGATTATTTGTAATATTTGTTTGAAATGTGCAACTTATTTGTATACTATAAAACTAAGTAGAACAGTCGCTAGATTAAAGCTTTATATAAAAGCTGAAGCCGTTTTTTTTTATAATTGTAGAAACAACTTTAGTTTGTTATAATATAGACGTTAATTTATTAATTTCCCAGCTGTGTTCCCCCGTCAGATTACTCTCAATTATCTAAAACGTGCTACAAATCGATTCATATATAATATATAAAGCTGATATTAAATCTATGACAAATTCCCTTTGATCTTGAGTGATTATATATTTGTTATGGCTGACAGTTTTTTTTTTACTTCCTGGTTAAACGTTAAACATTTCCCCCCAATGGCATTGCTTTTTATCTACTATATATATTATTTTGATTTCGATTGTTTATAAAATACTCAAACGCAAATAATGTTGGGCTAATTACACATTCGACATGGACATATAATAAATAGATAATACTTTGTTATCAAAACAACAAGCCAATGCTTGATAAGAGGAATAGAAACAGAAGTAGACAAAAAAGCAAAAACCGAAGGCCATGCGATTTAGAGGGGTCTGTGTCTGGGACTGTGACTGGTCTTATCAGTTAGGTAATGTTTGAGAACTAAACACACACTCACCGCATAATTCAGACCCGTTAGATCAACATCACCGTTGGTAATCCACTCGTAAAACTCCATGGCATTATCGGTGGGATCACCCTCGCCATAGGTGGCCAAACAAAAGACGGCCAGCGAGTTTTCAATATCCTTAAGCTGCAGCAGTTCTTCCATATCGCATTCCTCGGGATCAGCTACCATGCCCTTTAAACGATAACGTATACCCTCCTTGGCCAGACGTCCGGCAAATTCCTCACCGGTGCCGGTCTGTGAGCCATAGAAGACAACCAAACTGCGTCCCGATGCCTTCAGTTTCTTGATAAACGAATTATCTGTTGAGGCAGTGGTGCACACTGTTGTTGGTCTGTTGTAAAAAGAGCGTTAGTTAACAGCTGTAAGTTAACATAATGCTATAGCGGTATGCTTACTGTATGGAATAGCTGCGTACAGGCTCTTCTTCCTTCTTGCGACTGCGCAGGAAATAAAATGCAGCACCACCGATCAGCACTGCCAGCAGTGCTATATCCAATAATCCCAGAAAGGGCTCATCTCCATTGGCGCCGGCAGCGGCTGCTGCTGCTGCTGCTCCATCGACTGGGAGCTGCTCACTAGACATGGTTTAAGGTCTGTCTGACTGCAAATAAAAAGCGAAACGTGTGTTTAAGTGTTACTTTTCTTTTTCTTTTTCTTTTTTGCGTTAGTTTTGCATACACTTTACGCACGCTCGCACCTAACCTAGCAGCTAGGAGGAGGAGGCGTGGTAGGTACAGGGTGAGGGAGAAGCACACACAATTTGCATATGGCACTTTGATCACACACTCGTTTAATGTATGCCACGTAAGCTAGCAACGATAAAGAACTCTCTCTCTCTCTCTCTCTCTCTCTCTATTAGTAGTACAGTCTTCGTAGACTATTTTGCATGCGTCCAAACGATCGATCGATCGATCGAATGGAGGAAGACGCCTAACGGCAATACACGAGCTTCCGCACTTGTTCTAACGGTACATGCTTGCACTCTCTTACGCACACGGACACACACACACACTGTCTATCTCTCTCTATCTCTCTGTCCTGCTCTATCACACTCGCGAGCACATTGACATTGACACTGTAATGCGTTTTAAATTGCTTTCGCCTTGTTGTCTATCAAAAAAAAAACAAATTAAAACTATTTATATATGATCGCATACGTCTTTTCACTTGCTGTTAATTATACTTTTTTATAATTTACATTTTTTATTATTATTTTAATTGGCTTGCTTGTGTCTAGCGCTTTTGACGCTCGCTCACCTCTGTCTGTTCGGCTTAACAGCACACTGTTAACTAACAGCTGAAACGGCTGTGCACAACGGTTTTAAACGCCTCAAACGCATCGCTCGCGTTATCAGCTTTGACTGCAAAAATGTTATCGCTTCTGCACAGCAACAATTAGCGTCGCGATAATCGTGTTTATCATCAATTGATAACGTGCGTTCGATTTCAAATACAATGATGAAAATATTAACAGTATTTTGGCAATGTTTTCACTATGAGTAAACAAAACTGACTTTTGACCAAGCCAAATCTATTTTCAAAGTGTTTTGAGCTAATTTTAAGTTTTATTTACTTTGTTTGCTGTGTAATTGTTTATCTATGAGTCTAACAAGCATATCGATAATGTCATCAATACCCAAAACAACAATTGTATGAATGTATTTATATGTACATACATATTTATGGTTATTTGATATTCATATACATACATACATACATGTATATTTAATTATAGACATTCAATACAAGGAGTTTTCTATTCAAAATTTTGACACTTTTACAGCGAATTTGGTTAGCTTATAATCTAAGAACTCTTTATTCACAGCACATGCGAAAGAGCACACGAGAATTTGACGTCACTGTTCTTGGAACTGCAATTTTAGCACTTTTGCTGCCTAAAAAGATTATTAAGAATTTCATCAATTTCCCACGAAATTCTTACATCACCAATTTCAATAAATAATCTATGTATATTAATGGTTAATTAATATGTAATTTTTAAATTACTAATTTGTATGAGGCATTCTACGTTAACTTTTTTGCTCACTGTATGTAGATAGTATTCACAATATAAGTTTTACAGATTTTATTATGAATTTGAAGTCCAAATTATTTAAAAACTTATTCTATAATATTTTTTCTAGCTAATTTCACAATTTCTAAATAAAAAAAACTCTAATTATATAGTTAATTAAAGTTTGTTTAGATAAAACTTGTTTTAAAACATAAGTTTTATAATTTTAGACATTTCAGAAATTAAAGATAATGAACTTTTTGATTGAAATAATATTTGTTCTAGGCATATTTTTAGATTTAAATTGCTTTAATTGTCAATTATTTAGCAACATCGATTAATTGCCACCTCTGAGTGAGATTGGAATCACCCAAATGGATTATTTCTGCAGCCCCCTACCCCAGACACACGTGTATAAGGGAGCTGTCAGATCGGCAGTCATTCATATAAAAAATAAAAAGAACACTTTGATGTTGCACCTTGAATTCTGAACAGGTTTTTATTAATGTCTAATATGTGGAGTGCCGCTATTGGTGTTGCTATTGCTGTTGCTGTTAGTGTTGCTATTGCTTTTTGCATAGAAATTGATCGTGCAATATTTAGTTCTTGTTGCTGTTGCTGTTGCTGTGGTCAACAAATGGCAAAAAAATAAATATTAAACATGTGTGACGACGACGCGTATGCAAATCAAACGTTTCTTTTTTTCTTCGTAGTGCTTTTGTCGTCTTAAGGCATTAGAAAAGGTGTTCTATGGTCAATCGAGTACTCGCACAATCAAACGAATAATATAAATTCAATAGACGGGGAAAGCAACAACTAACAACTACCAACAACAACAACATCAACAGCGGAACAACTGATCAGCTTTTTAGGTCACAATTCGCAAGGTGTGTGACGCCATCGGGTTCACAAATGGGCACTCAAAACTACTACTCAGTTGAGGGTCTAATTGTCTAGGTTTTGTTTTCTAATTAGGCACCGAAAATAAAAATGTACAGTGTAATAATAATAATAGTATAGCTCTTAAGTATATTTTTTAGTTAAAAACATAAACACTTTCTGTAAGTATTTAATCAGATTTATCTCTACTCTTTTATCTTAATTATTTGCTATGAATTTGATAAGATTTCAGATCATAATCTAATTGTACTGAGCCTTTTTATCTTATCTAGTTTTCTTGCTATATCTTTCTATGCTTATGCACCCTGTTGAGCGAGTATAACTAAAATCAGAAATATGAAACGATATGGAAAATTTCATAAAGATTGGTCCATAAACATAAAAGTTGTTATCGTTTTCTATATGTTTATATGTATGTATATAGTTTAAATTGTACATTTATTTGCTTTATCAATATTCAAAAAATGCGTTACTTAATCTTAATTCTACCCATAATAAATCTTTTTTTAAAAATATATTTACAGTATTTTTCAATTGAACTCCCAACATAAATAAAATATATAAAACAACAAAATAATAAATCCTAATCTTGAAAACTACTTTGAAGTCTGATTACATAGAAATAAAACTACCAAAAATACCTGTCAAATAAGAAATCACCTATTGTGATCAGATCAGCCGAGCCCTATATTGGTTTCTTCGAGAATATAAAGTAGCTAGTAGCTGGCGAGCCAGTCGGCTGCTGCTTTCGTCTCTAGCGTAAGCTGCCGTACACAATAACTTCTCTGTTTCTAAACCGATTATATTTAAACTTTTGGAATAAATTTTTAAATTAGCACAGTAATGTAATTTGTACAATTTTTCTGCCAAACTTGATCTGCGTTCACAACGTAGAAGTGCTGTCAACAAATTTGATGACTTGTACTTATATCCCCTATAAACATAGAGATCAAAACAAATAACTTTAGGTTTACATTTAAAGATTCAAAGTGTCAACACGAAGAAAACAACAAAATTTTTTTGAAATAGTATTACTAGATTTGTAAGCAACACTCGTTTGTTGTGCACGCAGATCAAGTTTGTTCAAAAATTTGAAATAATTAAGTGTTTGGCGCATAATTGTAGAGAATATTTAAAAATTAGATTATAACGTCAGCAAAACACAAAAGTTATTTAAAATGTAGTAATAAACTTATGCTAATTTATGCAAATTCCAGTCGAAAACGGCGACAGTAACATTCTAACATGTTTTATGTTCTTGGGTGTAGATAATATGTACATATGTGTTTTTTATTTGCGATTTGTCATTTGCTAGGGTCAAAAAGGTGAAGCCCTTCTGAAACCTTTTGAAATTTTTGGAATTTACTAACAAAGCCACATTTTATTTTCGACAACAAATTTCAACGTGATGTTGTGTACTACAATTCGATGTTATCAAATGGGATTTTGTCTCAAAAAAACAATGAACTCTAAAAACTCAACTCAACGTGCAAGATAATCATGAATCCAGAGAGAATCGCACGATACGACGATACCCGTTAACGCATGCTGAGTGGGCAAATTTATAAGTTGTATTGCACATACATATACTATTTAGAATAGTACATCCGATCTGCTGTTGCGCCTACGTGTGCGAGCTTGCTTTGCTTTGCTTTGCTAGTGATTAAATAGTAAGTAAGCATGAGCTAGCAAAAATTTGCACAGTTTGAAATTTTTTTCGTTATCGCTGCGAATTTATTGTTGTGATTTTTCAACTGTTTTGCCTCGATTTGTGCCAACTGATTTTGGGCAAGAAAAAAATAAAATAAAATAAAACTGTATATATACTGTATAAGCTGATTTAATTATGTGGTAGTAGATTGTAAGTTCAACATTCAAACTACTATTACGAATACACAAAATATATATCTAACCTTATGCACGATCGCCTTTATTTGGTTCAATGTCAAATCTATCGGGCAAGTGTACATATACATATATATTTTGTTGCTTTTCGAAACGTTTGAATTGGCCAAAAAGCGGCCATAAAAAATATGAATAATACATTTGTTAAAAAGTGAAAATCAAAGCCTTAAAGCTTAAAGCATTTCTTAAAAATTTGCCCATGAAAGTTGAAAAGTAAAAGCTGCGTTCTAACAAATTTAAATATATATAACATTATATTATTAACAGCTGTTAAATAAAAACCAGACTAATCAGCTGAAAGGGAAACGCAAGAAACGGGTTTCTTAATGTAATCAAACAAGAATATCTTAAAAGATTACATCAGATAAAATATAAATAAAATACAATACAATTTGTTCATATTCATATTTGTATTTTTGTGGCGTGCCTCTAATATTTCGCTAATAATAACATATAAAATTGATTGAATTAAATTGCACTTAAGAGCGTAACGCATGGTTAACTGACGAGAAGATTGTAGGAAGAGAGTATTAAATTGAGAGAGCGAGACAGTCTAGTCAGATGTAACCTCAAAACTGAACGAGCATGCAACCTGTTTAATGGGCACAACATCGCAGCGCAGTCCACACACTCTAACAGCGCAGCAGCAGCGGCGCGGCGACAGCAACAAGTAATGAACGAACTTTACACTCCATTGGTAATATGCGTTTGTCTCGCTCGCACACACGTAGCTCACTTTGAACATTGTATGTATGTAATTTGGTGTGTGCGTGTATTGATCTTATATATTGTTGCTGTAACCTTGACCATCAAATGCCGAACTCAAAACGATCAATCGTCTCAGATAATAATACATATATATATGTATGTGTGTGTATCTATAATGCGTACAACTTACACTGTTACAGCCGAAATGCGATCCGTTGAAATGTTTGAGATTTTTTTTTGTATTATTTGCTTAACGCTTTCGATTTTCCTCTATTGCTCGAACACACACACGCTTAATTTGTTTTATTTCATTTAGTTTAAGTGGAAGCCACGACGACTAATGCAACAGCCATATGTGTGCGCACCTATACATATAAACTCATATTTACATAGATGTACGTATGTAGAGTTGTGTGTATATATGCGTATTGAGCTAATCACTGTTTATCGCGTTCAACGGCTGCTCGACTAATAAACTTGGATCGTTTTGTAGTTGGGGTTAAATTGTAGATGTAGTGTCACTCAATTGGTATATAATTTAGGCTTATTCGGCGTAATTATAGCAGAAAATCACGTCCGATCAGCAGCTTTAACAAAATGATACTGTTGCATGTTGTTATTGTTACTCAAAAGGTGCTGTAGCGATACCATCCGTAATTCTCGTTAAGTGGCCAAACTCAACGAAACAAACGCTGTTAGGCAGAGTACGCACTTCACAATTATTGTGTGCAAAATGTTAAAGTTACTTTGTTAGTAAATGTTAGCAATTATAGTAATAAATGTTAGCATTCAATATATTTAAGCAAATTGTGTGCAATTTCAACACATTTTTTAAAAAACATTAAACAGCACACATTTAACAGACGTGCTGTTAACAAACAATATCATAATGTTATGGTTGACCATCTCTAGCACGCAGCCATTGTACTCATTCGCTTAATCGATACCACTACGACAAAAACTACTCGTTCGTTTTAGTTTTTTTTTTTTGTGTTAACTCTTTTATTTATCTTATTCGCAACGACTTTGAATTAGTTTTAATAATTAAATATTAGTGCTTAACGTGCACACACACAGCGCAGTGTGTGTGTACTAAACGAAGTGCCTTAATAAAAACGCAAGAGCAACGGAAACCAATTGTGTAATTTACATGCAAATGTCGTTGTTGGTACCTGCTGGCCAACAACAACAACAACAACTACAGCTCAGTCTCTGTCAACGCCAACAACAACAGCAGCAACGGCAACAGCAACAGAAGAGGCTGAAAAAGAAGAAGCAGAAGGTGGAGCGTGTCTCTGGCACACAGTTCCCCCATAAGGAGTGAGAAGTGAGGAGTGAGAAGTGAGGAGTGCGGTGTGCGAGCAACAACGGCACGGAAATGCCTTTAAAATTCTTTAAGAAATGTCGACAGTATAATGTGACGTCGAAAAGTTTATTTGTTATATCTGTGCATCATTTACTAGGTGAGTGCTTTAGTGTGTGTGTGAGTGCGGGGGCGTAGCAGCCCAAAAGCAACAACAACAACAATTAAACAGATCAATAAAAAAGAAAGAAAGAAAAAAAAACAAACGGCGCCTCCCTAACAATTGTTCAAATTTCAATTGCTTGCGTCTATGAGTCGCTGTTACAACAACTATTTATACTACAACTACCACAAACAACAACAACAAGTTTTACACTTGTTGACTTTTTTAGTCACTTGAGCGTTTTTAATTGGAAACATATAATTGTGTGTTATTTTTATTATGGCCAACAGCAACAACAACAACAGCAGCAGATAAGCAATGAGTTTATCTTTTGGCTTTCGTTATTACCAGTTTTTTGGAATTCGCCTTTGCTGCTAAAACATATCAACAACAACAGCAACAGCAACAATAACAGCATTTTTATTGCATGACTTGTTGCGCCTCTGTTAGCTAACAGCGTTGCAGTGTTAACAGTGAGATACTATGCTTATGCTAGAATGACATGTGCTAACATCCTGTAAACAATTTAGTGTGAAATATTGGAAAAACTTACAAACAAGTAAACAAACAATTTGTAATCGTTTTTCAAGTGTCTGGAATTTTTATATTGATTTTATTTTAAAAAAGTTTCAGTTTTCAAATGATTCTGAAGTAACGCATTCATCATGTGTAAAATTATTTAAGTAATATTTTTAATGAAAATATAGAGTGTAAAAAATTAAATATTATTTTAATTGCTTCAATACTGCAATTTAAGTAATTCTTTATTAAATTTTATTTTAGAAAATTTATTTTTAATTTTAAAAAGCTTATAAAATTATTTAAAAACTGTATTTTATTTTAGAAAATTTATTTTTAATTTTAAAAAGCTTATAAAATTATTTAAAAACTGTATTTTTAAAAATAAATTTTCTAAAATAAAATTTAATAATGAAATTTAATAATGAATGAATATTTTAATAGAAAATAAAATTTATTAAGCGTAATTCATTATTAAATTTTATTTTAGAAATTTTTTTTTTTCAATACAGTTTTTAAATAATTTTATAAGCTTTTTAAATTAGATTATAATTATGATAGTAAAGGGAAATTTATACTAACAATTGTTTTGTTAAATTTTTTAGTGAACAAATATAATATTGATTTTTTAAATATTTGTAAAAAGTTTTCAATTAATATTAATTTATAAATTTTTGAGCAAAAATTTTAAGATTTAAAGCAAACAATTTTAAAAAGAAACTAAAATTATTAATTTTTGATAGGTTTGAGTTGAAAGACATTATTTAATAAATATTAATAAATATATTAAGCACTTGAGCCACAACTATGAGTGTTTTGTTTATTGTTTAAACATTTTAAGCAAGAATTTAAATTTAATAAATTAAATTTATTGATAAATCAGCAAGAAATAATATAAACACAGAGTTCAGTGCTCAAAAAACTGAGCGAGAAAAATAAAAGCCAAACGATTTCCGTTGGTGGCTCAATAAAACGTATAAGGCAATCCACAAAAAAAAAATGATTAGACAACAAATATATATATATAAACATACATACGGACATGTGTACATTAGCATATTTGCGCGTGCTCTGTTGTCAAGCGTTGCTGTTGTTGCTGCTGTTGTTGTTGTTGCTGCTGCTGTTGTTGTTGTTGTTGTAGTCGAGTTTGTGTTTAGAGTTTTATCTGTGCACGTTTTTATCTTAAAAATATGTAACTCATGTATGTCTCTTATCCCCATTCCATTTCCAGACAGCTCGAGCACCGTCGATTGCACAATCAGTTCGGAGAGCAAGGGTCAGGAGTGCTTGGATAATGTGTGCCAGCGTCTGCTCATCCAGCAGCCGGAATTCTTTGGACTGCGCTATCTGGTCAAGGACAAGGAGGATGAGTACAAATGGATCGATCTGGAGCGTTCGCTCAGTCGCCAGCTGGAGAAATATGCAGCGGCTGCCAAAATGTATCTACGAGTGCGGCATTATGTGACGACCGGAGTGAGGCATCTAACCGATGAGGCAACACGCTTCTATTACTTTCTGCAGTTGAAGAGTGACATCTATGAGGGGAAGATTGCGTGCGATATACGCACAGCAATATTGTTGGCTCTGTATTGCCGGCAGGCGGAATATGACAGCTATCAGGGGGACAAGCAGTCCAAGGATTATCTAAAGAAATCACTGGTGCTGCCGCGCAACATGCAGGGATTGGCCAACGATGACAGCATGCTCGATGGCCTCGTTATGGAGGTGCTGCAGCAGCACGCCGGCCTGGCGCATCTCAATCAGTGTCAGGCCGAGGAAATGTATATACAGTGCTGCCAGCAACTGGATGGGTATGGCGAGGAGCGTTTCGCTGCCAAGGATACGCTGGGCAATGATCTGCTGCTGGGTCTGGCCATCAATGGCATGGTGGTGAATGCCGTCAATGGCCGACAGTATTTCCCCTGGAAGGAATTCCATACGGTGACCATTGATAAGCGTACAATAAAAATCGAGCAGAATAAACTCGATGGCGATGGCAGCATTGTGGGCAGCTTCATCTTCAGTGAGGCGGACATAGCACGGTATTTCTGGAAGCTTTGCATAACGCAGCACAAGTTCTTTAAGCGTTACATTGACACGGACACGCCCTCCAGCATGGGCAGCAGTGGGGCGGATATGGAGAGTAATAATGGTGTCTCTATGGCAGCCGATAGCGTTGGCTATGTGGAGTATGACTATGTGGCTGCAGCAGAGCAGCAACAACAACAGCAGCAACAACAGCAGCAACAACAACAGCAGCAGCAGCAGCAACAACAGTTGCAACTGCAACAGCAGCAGCAGCAACAGCAACAGTTGCTCTCGTCCAACATTTCGTTGGCTGCCAGTCACAGTCAGTTGCTTGGTCAGAGCAGCAGTTGCTTGGATTTGAGCAACAATAATTTACACAGCAGCAACAGCATGTTGCATCACAACAACAACAACAACAATAATATCAACGGCAGCAGCACGTTGCATGCAGCGGACAACCATGAGCGGGAGCGCCTCAAGGCCATGCTGCCCACATATCGCCCGGCTCCGGATTACGAGACCGCCGTGCAGCTCAAATATCGCACTCCGTCCGCTGAGCTGCATAATGTGGCTTTGGCACTGGCCACGCCCGGCAATGCAGCCGCCTACTATGCGGGATCACAGCCCGATGTACACAATTCGGCGGTGTATGGTGAGAGTTTGTTGTTTGGCCATCATTTGACAGCGGCATCGGCACATCGCTATCCGGATGTGGCACAGCCGGCAGCAGCGTTGCATGCACATCATCATCATCTCAACTTTTATCAGACGCAGCAGCAGCAACAGCAGCAGCAGCAGCAACAGCAGCAACAACAGCAGCAGCAGCAACAACAGCAGCAGCAGCAGCCAGCTGCCTATTTGGAGCTATCACAGCGTATGCACATGATGCGACACAAGGCACCACCGCCGTATCCGGTGAATCGTTTGAGTTCCTCGTCTACACCGGATCTGGCTGTGGCCACACCACGTCCACTGCAGGGCTATCGCAACTATGTGTCTGGTTCATCACCCGATCTGGTGTCTAATCGCAATCTACTCAATGGTGGGCAGTTTGTTGCCTTGGCCACCGCAGGCGGCGCAGGTGGAATACACGGCGGCAACATGCCCACATCATCGGGTGCGACTATGTTGCATCAGTATCCGTACATTGGCCTCATGGGCCACTCGCAGCCATATCTGCCACCGCATGGCACCTTCGAGAACCTCAACATGATCGAGGAGCAGCCGTCCATAATGTCCCAACTGCGTCAGTCGGCATTGAGTCAAGCAGCTGCCGCTACCGTCGCCGTGCAAAGGTGAGTAGCGTGTATATATACTTTAAAAACTTCCAAGATTTACTCATCATCTTTATTCTAACAGTTCACCAACTTTGCCGCCGAGTGGCTATCGCAGTTCGGCTCCACCACCGGCAAGCAGTCCACAGCCAGGAGGAGGTGGAACGCCTACACCGACGCCATTGCAACGCAGCGCAATGAATGGCTCAATTGAGCCGATATATGAGAATGTGCCACTGCCATTGCCACTGCCACAGCGAGCGAGTGGTGGCAGCAGCGGTGCGGAAGCCATGAGGCAACGTGCCTCCTCCATACAGTCAGCACCGCCGGGTGTGGCACCAGTGCCCGCTGCACGGCATGCCAACAACAATTCAAGTAATAGTAACAGTAACAATGTGGTTACGGTGACTGTGAACTCGCAGGCGGACGATGAGATTACCCGGAATATTAAGAAATATGGCGCAGATCGAGCGGCCAGCACAGAGCTGCAGTTTCTGGAACCGCAGGCGCCGCAGCGTGCAGCAAGAGCGGCAAGTGCAGCGCCCACAATTGGTGCCACGCCGCCGCCGCGTCAACATCGCTCGACGGCCAGTTTAAATAAGTCAACGGTGGATGTGATTTCGCCAGCGGGTGACTCGCTGCAACAACAATTCAGTGCCATGAATCTGTCGGCGTCCAACACATCGGCCTCAACATCCTCAATGTTCAACTCGACGCTGGACACCACGGGCTCATCGTCGGCCAGCAAGGATGTGAAACGTCGCCGGCGTTGGAATATATTATCGCGCAGCAAAACGCCGGATAAGCAAAAGTCCGCCACATTGGGACGCGAGAAGGCCAACACTTCGGCGGCGGCTCAGCAAGCCAAGCTGGCGACCAAAATGAAACTCGCCCAGGACGATCTAAATCTGCCGCATCGTTGGTCGACGGGCGTGAGCAAACCACAGCCCATATCAGGGCAGTATTCCAAGGATAAATTGGTAAGTCTTATTTTACCTAAAGTTTACTTTAGTTTACTCACTCACTCTCTGATCCTCTTGCAGTGCCAGATATTAAACGATAAGCTGCAGGATGCACAGCTCTTTATGGAGTTTGAGCGCATACCGAAGAGACGTGAGCATGCCCAATACGATTGTGCGCTGCTCGAGGAGAATGAGCTGAAGAATCATGATCCCAATTTTCTGCCATACGACGATAATCGTGTTCGTCTCACTCCGTCCATGGACAATCGACATGGCTATGTGAATGCCTCATATATATCGGTTAGTGAGCTTAATCAAATCCCTTTTGTTTCACAAAGTCCGTCTGTTTCTATGCAAACTAAACTCTCTAAATTTGTATATTCCCATAAGATATTCTTTATTTATCGCCTGTACTAACTACTTTTTTAAATTTTCAACAGGCCACAGTGGGAACGAAGCAACGTTTTTATATTGTCGCCCAATCACCGCAAGAATCGCAGACGATGCGAATCTTTTGGCAGTGTGTATGGGAAGCCGATGTTTATCTGGTGGTGCAGCTAATGGAGGACATGAGCTATATACCGCGTAGTAGCCAGGAGCGCATGGAGTTTGGTCAGGTTGGTAGCAAACAACAACAGCATAAATCTTTTCAAACTTTAAACTATAATTTTGTTTACTTTCCTGACGCGTAGTTCCAGGTTTATCAGGAATTCTCACAAACCACAGATCGCTGCACGACCAGCAAACTGCGTTTGTATCATGCACCGTCGCGTCGCTATCGATCCGTGTGGCATCTGCAATATGCCGATTGGGCGGAACAGAATTGTCCACGGGATGTCAATCACTTTCTCGACTTTCTCGAGGAGCTCAACTCAGTGCGATTGGCTTCGACCGACGAGGTGCCGCCGGGACACAACACCAATCCGCCCGTGCTCATTCACTGTCTGGAGGGTGGCGGTCGTTCGGGTGTGACATTAACAGCGGATCTTTTGCTCTATACGCTGGATCACAATGAGGTAGAGTTAATATATAGTCCACAAAATTATATAGTTGTTAATCTTCAACTTATTTCATTTACAGGACTTGGATATACCGCGTGTCATTGGCCAACTGAGACATCAGCGGGATAGCATTATACCATCGCTTGCGCAATACAAGTTTATATATAATCTGCTCATCACCTATCTGAAGCGCACGAGGTTGATTTAATTTCGGTTTAGCAATACTGGCTAATCGTAGTATTTTTCGCAATTTAAGAATAACTTAACAAAAATCGAACAACTTTCTTGTATCCCACAAAAAATCATATCTTGAAGACTATTCAAATGCGGATACGGCAACTGTTCTTCCAATGGGGCAACTACTATATATATATATATATAAATTATATATTATACATAAACCATCATATATTTGATCATATTGTCTATTTACGTTGTGATCCAACCCCAATTGTTTATGTATAAGCATTGAATTTGTTAACAACTTTTAAGCGCTCCACCCAAAATGCAAAACTAACATTTGTGTTAATCATAGTGCTTAGGTTTAAAGCCAAATTATTTATACAATTTTTTAACTGTACCAATTGATATGCATTACGCAACGCAAAGCAATAAAAATTGATTATTTTAATACATTTTTCAAAACCCACTTGTCTCAATTTCTATTCAAAATCATACATCAGATTGGGAGATGTAATTCAAATAATAATTATGTTCTTATTTAAATTTGATTTGATTCTAAAGTATTCTGAGGAATTTCGTTCAATATCGGATTGGGAAAACTTAAGTTAAAGAAACAGTCAAAAATCTTTATCGTTTCTCCTTTGTTACTCCTGAACTACATACAATACTAAACATATTCGAACACCCGGTACCGCAAAGCTGCGGATATATTTTGCTAGCATCATATTGTATATTTTTCACATATATAACACACAATACATAAAGAATCTTAAACGAATTACATAAATTGAATTTAAGATTTGAAATGATTTGTAAATATTTCATGTATTTAGGCATTGTTTTTCTCATTTAATATGCGCCGTCTTCGGGGGAATTTCTTAATTTTAGTCTTATTTATGCCCAGAAAATGTCTTAAAGCCTCTTGTTGTATGAATTTGTATTTGAATTTTAGTGTAAAGTCTTAAGTTATAGTATGAATTCTTTTGATGTATTGCTAGATATTTTTGTTATCTTTCAGTCTATCCAAAAGGATCTATTAAGAATTATTCCCCCCAGTTTTGCATTTAATATTATTGAGAACTTGTCTTTTCAGTAAAAGTTAATTCAAGCGAAAAAAGCACAAACATTATTTTCTGTCACATTTAATTTAATTGTAAGCCATAAAAAGCAAAGGTTTCTGTTATCTTAACTTAAACATAAAAGAGCACAATTATACATTAAACATTTAGAATTTTATATATATATATTTGTATGTATATATATTTTCATTTTTGATTCGGTTTTTATGCTGTTCATTTTTGTAGATGTTTCATTTTCTTGATTTTGCATTCAAGAAATTAGGCTAATTGAGCTGCACTTTGTTCAGGTTTGTATATAGGCAATGTATATAGAGATTTCTTGTATATAGTTGTATGTATATATATATGTATAATTTATATTTAAATGTATATAACAGGCAATTGCATATATACACACACAAAAATATTGGAGTCCTTTACGTGTGATGGAAATATGTTTACAAAACATTATTATTACTTCGAGTCTCAGGTTTTAGGTTGATTCTGGTTGGTTTCGATATTCTTGTACTATCATTTGTGTTGTTGTCTTTTTTTGTTGTTCTTGTTTTACATTAGATTGCATTTGTCTTTTCATTGTGTTTGTTGATTAAATTATAAATAAATTCAAAGTTTGAAAAATATTCGAAAAAATGTCTCAGCTTATAAACTAAATATTTGGAATTGGAGCGAAGGTTTCTCATTGATTTGCATATGTATATATATTATTTATATATATGTATATCGAGAATTAAATATAAAACTAACTTGTACATAGAGCTAAAGTATACATAAATGGAATACGCACGAGTGAGTGAGTAAATCTCAACTCGTCCTTTCGTTTTCTTTTTTTTTTGTTTTGTTTTTAATTTTGTTGTGCTGCGCAATATATTGAAATTTGTCATTTATTTTTTACATTTTATAATTTTTTAAATGCCGACTAAAAGCCAAAATATATTTGATTGCAAGTTCTTTGATTTCTTTTTTTTTTTTTTGATTAAGTCTGCTGGTTTTGGTCTGCCTGCAGACGTTATTTTCTGGCATTGGAAAAGGCAACAACTTTGGGTATAATTTGTTTGTTTTGTGTGGAAAATGTTTACAAAGAATTGTGCTAAATTAAAATTAATCGTAGGCCACTTAAAACATAATTTGTTAACGTAGAGCAAAAACTAAACTTTAAGCGCTTAATATCTAAGAATACGTGACGTGAATGGGGTCTTCGAACGTTGATAAATGGGATATAAACATGTATGAGTGAGTGTTTGTGTTTGTTATGGGTGGGTGGGGCAGCATCATCTCCATCATACAACTCCATGGTATGTGCCTCATTTGTGAATATATATATTTATACAAATTTGTTGTATATGTTGTATATATATGATGAGTGTGTGCTTTTGCTGGCGACATGGAAACCACAACCATTAACAAATTTTGGCATCTTTATATGCTGAAATGTAAAGATATTACATTAAATGTTTTTTGTTGATATATAGACTGGTTTTTGTTTACTTACAACTAATTAAATTAACATTTAGTAGTTAAAACAGCACAGTTTGATTTATTGATTCATTGGTGGCATGGGGCATATGGTACACTTGGTGCTATCCATAAAATTTGGCGGTCCACCTGTAAAACAAAACAAGAGATGTCGTTAGAAATTGTTAAATTATCCATCCACTAGCTATTAAGAACTACTTAAGTCTATTTTAATTCATATAAGCTAGTTGTTTTATTGCGTTTTAACAACATTTTTATCACAAATGATAGTAACTTTGTTTTCTAATATACTAACTTCATAGCGGTAACATTAAATATCGAAATCATTTACTTTTAATAAAATATAGACATAATCTTGAATACGCAAAATACATTTTATAAATTCATTTTATTATATATAATTTAAATATTACAATATATTTATAACTTCTGCAATGTTTTACTATTTTTAATGCATATTCTAAGGTTATAGATATTTTTAAATTATGAACAAAGTTTTTATGTATTTAAAATGTTAAACAAATAATTTCACTCAAAGGACTTGAATTATTTATTTATAATATTTCAAAGCTTTATAATAATGCTGCTTAATAATGAGTAAGATTATTATTGCTTAATAACTTAATCGATTTTAACTTAATCGATTTTAACTTATACTGAATTCTAAAACTTATAGTTTTCACCCAATGCTGTCACTTTTGCTGCTTTTGGTGGTTATCGATCTCGAGTCCTTGCAGACTCCAAACTCCAGAACTTACCATGCATGTGGTTGAGGTGCCTGTTGTTGTTGGCATTGCTGTGATGATGATTGTACAGGCTGCTTGTGTTGTAGACTGGCGGTGGTGGTGGTGGCATTGCCAATTGCTGTTGCATTTGCTGTTGCAGTTGCTGATGACTGCGCATATGCAAATAAGGCGCTGGTGGTGCGGGTAGCTGTGGTGGTGGTGCTGCATGTGGCATGCTGCCTGATGATGCTGATATTTGTGGTTGTGTTGGTGGTGCTAGTGGTGTTGGTGGCGGTGGTGTGGGTGTGCTGGGTTGTGGTGGTGGTGTTGGTGTGCTAGTGCTCTGGCAGGGACTATTCAAGTTCCGTGTCACAGCATTATTTGAAATCTGCTGCAAAAGTCGACAATCGGCAGCCGTGTAAACTGGTGGCGATGGTTCACTATGCGGTGTGTGTTGCTGCTGCTGCTGCTGTTGTTGTTGCTGCTGCTGCCTGCTGCTGTTGGTAAGTCAAGTGGTGATGAAGTGTGGTGCTGCTGCTGGGCGTATGAGCCATGCCCACTGTCACACGATGAAACCGAACCTGTTGGGTGTTTTGTTGTTTGTTTTTGTGACAATGAGTGAAGAGTAAAAGTAGCGTAAAATGTGTGTCACACAGCGAGTGTGTAGAGTAGAGTATTGTGTGTGGGTAGAGTATTGTGTGTTTGTTGTGTGTATAAAAGAGACCAACAACCAATTGCCAAAAGCAGCGATAACCAACCACCAAAAATGCAAGCACAAAGGGGATAACTAAAGCGTAATTAATCTAGTTTTGTTTTCTTTTTTTTTTTTTTTTTTGCTAAAAGGCCAAACTAAAGTTAAGCTACAATTATGCACTAATTATTAACTATGTAACTAGTATGGAGCTTTTTTAGTAGCAGCACTAAGCGTTTAGTTCTTTGCCATTGTGTGTGATTTAAATAGTAGTTTAGATAGACTCACCGGAAGTCACGGATTTGCGCAGCGGTAAATCACGAAATGTGGTCACACTGCTGCTCTCCAGCGATAGATCCACCGAAGGTAGCGGGGGCGGCGGGGCGGGTGTGTCCGAATGCGAACGTTCGTGTATCGCTCGAGTGGGCATTATGTTGCCTAGGAAAATTAAAAGAAATCGTTAAATAATCAATATGCTCTAACACAAAAAATGTCTATCGAGTGTTTTTGTTCTTTAAAAACTTATTATGGTAAGTTTTATAGTTTTGTCTGTACGTTGATCATTCAAATAGTGAGTAAGTCATAAAGTATGAAAATTTTTATTACGGTTCTATAAAGAAAAGCGCATCTTTTTGTATATCTTTGTGTTTTTATAGTTATTTTTAGTAGTAAGATGGTAGCAATACCAAAAACCTGTCGTATAAGGAGGCTTAAAATCAGACATAGTTATCATATAAGGTCGTATACGACTAACTCTCAGATTTATCATGACTTTAACAAACTTATTTGCATAGATAAAGACGGTTGATCATGAATATTCTGATCACAAATGTAGTGTACTTTAAATATATAATCAAAGAGCTATCGGAATAATTATATTGTTTGGGTTATCAAACAAGTACTTAAATTTATAGGGTCATCATTTTTTTAAAATTAATTGTACTTAAATCCACTATTATTTTGTAAATTTCCCACTTTCCCAACCACCACATTATGTACTTTATATAAATTACCAAAGATCTATCGGAATTATTATATTGTTTCGGTAGTACTAAATTAATAGGATCATGAAATTATTTATAAATCTAATTGTACTTAAACCATATTACTTTACCCTAAAGTTCTCTTGTTTAACTACTCAAAACATGCCATAAACCTTTAAGTCTGCTGTTGTGTTAACTTTCCTATGGTATGTTCACACTGTGTCACAGTAATACACACTAAACTATCCAACTTTTTCTATGCTCCCAACAGAACTTTACAAATTTGCATCGTTTTATAAATGAAATTCGAAATTATCCTCTTCTAAAACCTTCTTATAAGCATTACTTTGACCTTGTAACATTTAAATGTAAACCCGTGTGAACCTAGCATAATAAATACTTTCTCGTTAGTTTTCGTACCTCCAGATGCCAAGCGTCGATGTGCACATGGACTGGGACTGGGAGTACACTGTGCATTGACGACGCCAGCAGAGACGACGTTAGTAGCTGCCACGCCTACTACTCCTCCCACTACCACACCGGCAGGGGTGGCAGGCGTAGCGAAACCATGTGCGGCATGCAGATGATGCAGCGGCGGAATGACGCCCGGCAGAGCCGAGTTGTGACGTGGAACAAACGGTTGATGCGGTCGTATCTTTGAGGATTCCGACAACGACAACATCTTTTTGACCGCTTGAGGGGAAGCAGTACCAAATTTGGGTCCATTGTTGTGCAGCTGTTGGCGCTGACGCTGATGATCGCTGGTGGAGCTAGTCGAACTGGTGGTGGAGAGAGTCGGTGAGCTGGGATGTCGTTTGCGCAACGACAGCGATGAATTGGGCGCCGAACTGGAGCTCGTTTGGGAATAAATGCTATGCTGATCTCCGCCGCCATTGATGCTGCCAGTGTTGCCAGTGTGACCGGCATTAATGCTGCCACTTCCGGCACTCCGATGCGATGTGTTGCCATGCGAAATGCTGCCCGAGTAGGTGGACCCATGTGGCGGTTCACATTCGAGCGATAATTTGTGCAGCAAATCCTCATCGCTGAGTATTTTGAGACTATTGAGATATGCCTTGACGCGACGCACCATTTGTGCCTCCTCGAACATTTTCTTGGGATTCGGTGCAGCCGTTGATTTCTTGCGCCGCTTAATCGTAGCCTGTCCAGCATTGGCCGCAATCACAGTTCCCGCAGCGGCATTGCTCTGCGAGGCGGACATTTGATTGAGCGAAAACAGAGCATTCGAGGGCGTCTGTCCCTTTAGCTCCAGTATGGCCAGCAGATCGTACGGTGAGCTGCACATGTGCGTCAGCAGACGCACCTCCTTCGAGAGCATGCGCAGCTTCTCAAAGTTAATCAAACCATCGACACGCGTATCGTTCCCCAAATGGATGAAAGTCAAATCCTTGCGCACAATCGGATAGAAGGGTATAATGGGATGTTGGGCCAACAATTCCGCTGACACTAGCTGTCGGTACTTGGACATGTTGCGCGATGGATCCATCAGATCCTGCAGATCGTTAAACAATCGCTGATACTTTGACGGCACCTTCTCCCAGGTTAAACGCAACCGGGACACAGCCCCATGTCCCAGACCCGAAATGATGGCAAACATGGAATTGAAATTGCGACACTCCTTGCAATGCCGGGCAATCTTGATGAACTGCTTCACAATCTTCATGCGTCGCACGATATTGTGCTCGGCACAGATTTCGCTGACCACCCAGAACATCTCACGATTCACCAGCTCCGAGAATTTGCTCAACATGGGCACACCGTACTTCGATTGCAGCTCGAACAGCTCGTCAATGTACTCCGTGGACTCGATTTGCCGGAAATTGGCAAAGTCCTGCAGCGTCAGTTGAATGGCCAACTCGTAGGCATTGAGCTGCAGAAAATGTACACCAGATTCACGCACCAATTCCAGTGCCAACTCATCCGGCACCAGAGGTTCCGTGCTGTCGTTTAGCTTGAGATAATAGCGTGCTGCGAAACTAATACGCTCCGCCAGATTCTGCAGCTGATCGGGCAGACGACGCTGCTTCACCATGCCCCCCTCACCCACACTGACCTCACACAGCGAGAAATTGGAACTGGGATCGTGTATGCCAAATTCCTGTAGTGTTAACATGACCACCTCATGTGCCGTCGTCTCCTTGTAGATGAGCACATATTTGCATGTCTGATCCGACTTGTATACCTTGAGCACATGCTCCGGATAGTCCGGTGGCAACATAGAACTGCTGGTCAATGTGCTGGCAATGGATGGACGATGCAAATGGGATTGCAAATAGTTCACCTGCAGTGTTGTTGTTGTGGCGCCAATTGGTTCGGAGCTGTCATAGTTGAGACTACTAAGATCCGGATTCGATTGCGATTGATACAAACGAGCCGCATGGCAATTGCCATTGCCATTGGAGGCGGAATTGCAGCTGCTGCTGCTGTTGCCCGAACTGCCAGCTTGGAGCTTGGAAGGTTTGCTGCTGCCGCTGTTGGGTGGTTCATTCAGCAGCGTATCGGCGCTGTCGTTGAGACTCGGCTGCTGCTGCTGTTGCTGCTTGTTGAGTAGATTCATTTTGGCCAAAGCCTTTTGCAGTCGCCGCTTGGGCGCTAGCGTCATAAAGCCACCACCTGTTTTTGCATCCTCCGCACTGCACTTTTTGGCCGAATTCGAGTTGACGCTCTGCAGCAGCTGTTGCATAAAATTTGAAGCCAAATTGCCACCACCACCACCGCCACTCACTGGCGCTGTCTGCTGTGGCACTGCACAGTCCGGCTGATCGAGCAGCATGTCCACCGAACTCAGCCGCACCATGTGAGCACGTTGCGTGAGCTCATCACTGTTGGCGCTGCTATCGCTGCGTCCATGCAGCTTGGCAATATCATTGGCACAAATGCGTCGTGGACTGCGTAAGCTTTTGAAACTGCCACTGTTTGTGGAGTTGTTGCTGCCACCGCCGCCGTTCGCTCCACCGCCACCGCTCGTTCCAACGCCACTGCCATGCTCCAGTGCCTGCATAATCTCCTTGAAACCCAACAGATTGCTCTTCACCTGTATGCTCAGATGTGTGGTGCCCGTGAGCAGTTCCAGTGCCCGCTTGCTGGTCACATGATCCAGTGACTGACCATTCACTTCGTGTATTTGATCGCCACGCTTGAGGCCCACATCCTGGGCCTTGGAGCCCGCCTCCACATGCGATATGTAGATGCCTACGGAGGCATTACCCGTGGCAGCTGCCACGCCACGCAACTCATAGCCGCCAATGATCTGGAAATTGAGTGGTTCATCGCGTGAGGAGCGCGTCAAGATGCAGCTACGCATGCGTGCTTTGGCGGCACACGCAATGTGCAGCAGACGCAGTTGACTCAGTAGCTTCTTGCGCTCGAGACCGGCTTCGAATATCTCCAGGAACTCCATCATCTCGTGATCAGCCTCAAAGTCAGTGAAATGATTGTTCACCCAGAGCAGCACGACACGCGTGACACGATCCCGCAGCTCCTGTGTCTTGTGCGAATCCTGTTGCTCCAAATCGTACCAGTGCAGCAATTTGCTGGTCACCTGCTGTGAGTTCTGTATGAAGATGCGATGGGTGAGCAGAAAATCCTCGACATATGTGGGATCCGTCATTGAATTCTCCTCCACCAGCTGTTGGAGGAGTCGCTCCGGTGTGCCTCTAATGACCACATGGCCACGCTTTGTATTCAGATTCGCAGTGCTTGCTGCTCCCGCCGACGACGACGATCCACCACTGGCCGTGATGGTGGCGGCACTCTCTGCCCCACTGCCGCCAATGGAACGCAGTTCGGTGACCATTACAATCCGTCCATTCTCATCCTCATGCCGCCGTGTATTCTCCTCACCCTGATGCTGTATGCGATAGTAATCGGTTTGGGTAATGCACACAAACTGACAATCATCGCATTTGGTTCGCATCACACCACGATGATACAGTTTATCCATTGTGGGCAAAATGCCAAATGAATCACCCATTTGCAACTCCTCGCGCACACCATTCGCATGCTCAATCTCCACAGCACCATTGATGAGCACCGACCACGAGTCCAGTTCCTCACCATCCGACATGACCACCGTGCCCGCCTTGTCCACCACAGCGAATACCATGACGGAGCAGAGGGCACGTCGCACCGCCAGTGTTATGTTTGTGAATGCCTTGAGACCCTGTGTAAACTCCAACAGTATTTCCACATCATCCTCGCTACGCTCCGACGGATCCTTCTCCAGACAATCTCGCACCGCATCGCGCACATTGAGACTCTGTGGAGATTAGAAACAAATGGGTATTAATTAGTGTAAAGGGTTGTAGTATTTCTGTAAAAGCTTAGAGTAAGCTATGCTTACATCCATGCTCTCCGCCAGATCCTCTTCATCAGAGTCCACCACTGACTCCACAAGGCCGGAGAGATCAATTTCCTCCGCCTCTAGCGATGATCCGTATACAGAGGCCATTGTATCGCTGCCACTGTACGCTGAACTTGTGTCACTCGAATGCGAACCTCGATTGCATTTTTGATGCAACTCTGGTCGATTGATTGCGTTGCCTGTTGTTGTTGTTGCTGTTGCTGTTATTGCAGTGCTGCCAATCAATGTTGTGTTGTTGGCGGCGCTGTTAGGTGGATACTATAGGAAAGGGAGGGAAAGAGATAGATGTAACGAAATGTTAAAACATATTTAGATTAAAGCGATGAGGGAACATCCCTTAACCCACTAATAACAAAGAGTAGCTGTCATACAATATTTAATATTTTAAATTTAAAATATATATATATAATTTAAAAAATTTAATTAAATATTTAAAATATTTTAAATCTACAAATTTGTAATAATTGAATTTAAGAAATTTTTACCCCTATAATAAATGTGTTAAGTGCGCTTCTTTCACCTTTATAAAAATGTAGTCTTTAGAGGGTTAAGATTGAAATACAAGACTTACATGATGTCTGATATGATGATATGGATCCATTAAGTTGCTGCTTATGCTGCTGCTTTAGCTGCAGCTAAACGGCATGCCAGCCAATCACTTTTTGTGATATGCAATTAATTCTCAATTCTCAATTCTGAACTGAACTTTAGACCTTCTTGTGCTTGTGTGTGGCTAAGCTGCAATTAATAATATATAAAATAATAAAGATTACAATTAAAAATATTGCAAATACAAGCTCAATATATAGAAACGTATAGCTAGTAGAAAACAAGAAAGAAAATGTCAGTCGGGCATGCCGATGTTAATACCTCTGAGCTTCGTTTTCAATTATGAATTCATTTTGGACTGCTTACAAGCAGTGCACTGCGTAAATTTTATACACACAAGCAGTGCAGCACTGAGTAAGTTTTAAACACACTAGTACTGCTTGTCACTGCAGAAACGAAAGCAGTCACTGCTATTGCGATAAAAATTTTAGTTTGTATGACAAACTTTTTTAATTATAGTCCGATTTTAATGAAATTTTCACAATCGTTTGATATTATTTGTCTGCAACTAAATGCTTAGTTACAAAACTATACGTTAAGAAATAAGTGAGCCAGTGGCATGCAAAGTTACAAAGAAAAAGTGCTTTTGGTGAACGAAGAAGGCGTGGCATCCAAAAAATGTTGATGACGTTGTCTTTATATTGCAAATAGCAACCGCATGCCAAAATGAGTCCCTAGTGTTATATAACTGAGATATTCGCAAAAAACCTGTATTTTTCCGAGGTATGTCTGGTTTTACGCTAATGTGGGCGAATGGGGCGTGGCATCGAAAAAAAAGATCTTGTATTACTACTAAATATGTGTCGATACTGACTAAAACGGATATTGTAGCTCTTACCATCTCTGAGATATTTTGTCATACGGACAGACAGACGGACATGGCTATATCGACTCGGCTGTTGATGCTGATCAAGAATATATATACTTTATGGGGTCTGCCACGCCTCCTTCTGCCTGTTACATACTTCTGACAAACCCAATATACCCCTCAGAGGGTATAAAAATGGCAATTGATTGATTCGACTGCTAAAGACTCTGTAATTACTTGGAAGGAAGTAAAAAATAGGTCTGATTAAAGTGCTTAGCATTTTTTTCTTCATTAAATATTCCTAAAATTTTTTCAACAATTTTCTAGACTCTTGCTCTCTTGTTATGCATTATTTTAGACAAATTTAATACACCCTTTGATTACTTTCAATACAGGGTCTAAATGCAATTATATAGCACTGCAAGCAATTGATTTAAATCTGGTTTTCAAATGCACTTTTTGGACTGTTTACAGCTACTTTTACAACAGTAGCTAGTTGGCTACAATATAATAATAATAATAATAAACAAAAAACAAACCCATTATAAATTATGAAACATATTTTCTACTCTTCAGACAGAATTCAACTAATTAAGTTGCAAAATGTAAAAAAAAAAAATAAACTGAAACAAAAATGAAATCTCTTTAATCTCTCAATGTGAAAAGAGACTAAAAAATTGCTGTGAGATTTTATTGGTTAATTTTGTTTGTTTGCTTGTTTGTTATTTTTGTTTTTTTTTTGTTTCTCTTTCATTTTGTTGTGTATTTTTTTTTGCTTTTGTTTTGCTGTGCGCACAATTTGCCACATACACATACATACATACTAACACACTTTCATTTTCAGCAGGCGCAACAGCAACAACAATGCTGCCAATAAATTAAGTCAACGCTGCGGCCGCAACGACGACGACGACGACGACGACAACAAAACAAAAACCCAAGTGAAACACAAAAAAAAAATTCTCATGCAATTGAGTCTGCGCTGCTGACGCTAACGTTGCCGTCGACGTCAACGCAACTAGCTACGACGCCGACGACGCTGGCAGCGACACTGCTGCTGCTGAAGCGTGTGGGTATCTGTACAAGCAGCATGTGTATGTGTGTGCGTCGTAAATGTGTGGCTGTGTATGTGTGTGTGTGCTGCTGCTGCTTGATTGCTTTGCGTGTGTGTGTGTGTGTAGGGGGAGCGAAAAATAATAAAATACAACAAAAAAAAAAAAGAAACACGAAAATTGTAGGCGACGACTTCCGTTCGTTCGTTCGCTGGATAAGCAGCAACAAGAGCAACAACAACAATTTATTGCAAAATCAAAGTGTAATAAATAAACACAGTGCACACACACACACACACAGACGCGTATATATATATATAGCACACATACTATAAATATGGGCGTGTTTTTTTTGTACAGTTCAATGGATTTGATGTAGGCTGCTTTTAATATATATATATATATATATATATATATATGTGTATAGCTGCTGCACTTTGCTAATTATATACGCACTTTGTTTTTTTTTGCCACCACAATTTATATTTGCTTCTTCTTCTTCTTCTTTTATGTGTGTGTTGCGTACGCTGCTTTGCATAAAGAAATTTCAGTCAGCTCGCTGCTCCCTGCGCATTGTTGGAATTTCACTCACACACACACACGCACGCACACATACACACGCGTACATAGTTTTTCTTTGAGCAGAAAAGCTGCAACGTTGTTGCTTTCCCTTTAAAACTTTATTGCCGTTTATTATTATTTGTTTAGCATTATATACCTGCAGTTGTGTTATGTTGCTGTTATGTATTGCACTTTATTTAAACAATTTGTGGCTTGCATATGCCATTTTAATTTAGAAAAAAAAAATGCACAATGGGTCTCGCCGCGCCAGTGTTACCCAAGTCGATATATATATACTAATCGGTCGGTCGATCAATTGTGTTGTGGCGGCATGTCGATAATATACACTTGCACACACTGTGTTATCGCGTGCTAGCTGTTAGCTAACATGCTCATATTTGCGTTAACAGCTGTTACACTGCTTGCGCGCTGTTAACATTGGCGGCAGTACTATTTATTTAAACGCAGCAACAACCCCCTTGAAATAGCAAACTGTCCAAGTGTATTAGCAAAAAGGTAAACTCCAACTCTGCAAAAAAAACTGTCCACAATATACAAACAAATTTTTTATTGAAAGTAGTGACTCCCTTGGGAGTCGCTCGCGTCGCCGATGTAATAGCAAAAAATAAAAGAAGGCAGCAGGAAAAGGGCTCAGGTTGTGTACCAATTTCAATAAGCCGCCTTCGTCTTAATGCAAAGCAAGCGACTTAAATGCATGTTTACGCCATTATTGATGACCTTAGACTGAAAGCCGTTCTGAAACCAAAAAAAAAAAAAAACCCAACCCCAACTCTAAACCAACCCAACCCAAACCGGGGATCTAGTAGACCACATAAAAAAACGCAACATGTTTCGTTTGCGGCTTGCTTACGCGTTTCTTAAGGGCATAGAGAAAGGAACAGGGGCAGACAGGGGTTGGGTGCACAAGGGTGTGAAACTAGCGCATCGAATTGGCGAAGGGTGCAGGCCACGTGGCCGGCTACCAACATAAGGAGATACACACAAACAAATAGAAGAAAAAGAAGAAAAAGAAGGAGGGCAAGAAAAATAATAAACATAAAAAGCAAATCCTTAAGGTGCAGTGGGCTATTTTTTTGTGCTCAGCTAATAGGCAAAGGGAATGAGGGGCGAGAGTGGAATACGAAAAGTGGGGGTGTCGTAGTTGATGACTTCATGTCCCCGAGGTGTGCAGCAGGCAGTGCAGTGGCCTAACACCAACACCAACAGCGTCACCCACTGACATCGTCTGCATTTTTATGGCTTGCACTGTGCGCCGGCTTTATGGCTTTTTGAAAAAAATATTAAATTTGAATTTTATTCCAGTCAAGCGAAAGCAACTCACTCCATAAGTACATAACTACATACTTTGTTTTATAACTTTAGATTTTAAATAGCAATAAGTTACTATATAAACACACATTTATTTCTATTCGAATTTGAAAGTTTACTTTGATTATTTTATTGGAAATGTGGGTTAAGACTTTGTTCTAAACTTTATAGCAGATTTACGTGAATTTCACTTAAGTGTTTATTAATAATTTGTTGTCAATGAATGAATTTTAATGCGTAAAATAATTAATAAATATTTATCAGTGTATGTATTAATTGAATACATGAAGTTAAATAAATCAAAATTTGTATTAATAATTTGCTATCAATGAATTAAGTAATGAATGTTCATACAAAAAGTAATCAAATAAATGTCTCATCGATTCTACATATTACTACATTTTCATCACTAAATTAGGATTTGTATTAATAATTTGGTACCAATGAATTAGTTATTGAATTTTAATGTATGTAAATGTTCCATCGATTTATCATTAATGCATTTTATTAATAGAGTTCCAGGTACAAAAAAGTAAATATATTTTTTGCGTAAGTTCATTATAGAATTTTTTAATGAATAATACATTTCTATCGATAAATTAATAATTAATTAATAATGAAGAATCAAACAATGTTCAGCTAGTTTTTCATTAATGAATTTTCATTAATAAATCAGAATTTTTTCAATAATTTGTTGTCACTGAATTGATTAATGAATTTATATGCAGAAAAAAATTAATAAAGCTTCATTAAATGTTTCATTAATGCCCTACTATTAATATATTTTGAACTATGAAAATAGTAACTAATTTTTTCCCGTAAATTCACTAATAAATTTATTAATCAATAAATTTCTATCGATAAAAAAAGTCAAAATTGGAAGAATTCAGAAGGAGAAGAAGAATCAAAAGTGTTCAGGACTTCTCAAATGCAATTCATTAAAATCAAAATTTTTTCAATAATTTGTTTTCAATGAATCAATTAATGAATTTTTATGCAGGAAAAAAAATAACAAAGCTTCATCAATTGTTTCATTAATGCCCTCTATTAATAAATTTTGAACTATGAAATGTTAATAATCTTTTCCCGTAAATTAACTAATGAATTTTTTAATGAATAATACATTTCTATCGATAAATTAATATAATAATTAATCAATAATTCGTTGTTATGAACTCATTATTGAATTTTGATTAATTAAGAATCAATAAGTGTTCAGTGATTTAATTTAATTAGCTCCCGTCAATTCACTAATCATTTTTTTTATGATTAATGCATTTTTATTGATAAATTAATAATGAATTAATAATTTGTAAAGTAATCAATATGTGTTCATAAATATTTTTATTGATGCAATTTTATCAATAAATTTTTATTAATGACAATAATTTTGTAGTTCTAAATTTTTTAATGAATTTTCAGCCGCAACTTAAATTCATCAATGAATGAATTAATTAATGGTTTTACCAATGATTGTTAAGTTCTAAGTTTTTATTTGATCGATCAAAGAGCTAAGAGTATATTTTATACTCTTTTCGTGCAAATTGCCTTTAAAGATTACAAATTTAGGTCAATGGAATTATAGAAAAACATGATGGTATATGTATATTATTCAACAATATTATTGCACACAAAATTATTATTTCAAAAACTCATTTTTAGCATTGCATTGTGAAAAAGTTGCATATTCTTGACATCAAATTTTTACTACCGTGGTTTTTGTCACGTATAATTTGGCATAATTTTTTAAAAATGTTTAAAAATCATATAGAGTAAACAAATCTTTTAAAATAAAGGTCTAAGGTAAGTTTTTCTATGATATACAGTGGCTAACAGCTTATATGATACAGTAGTTATATTTCATTTATTGGCTCTTCTGAACCCGTCGCTCGATAGTTGACACAAAGCGGCGCCACAAAAAAACGACATGAAATTGTACAAGTGTCGTTTCCAAACGTTCCGATTGCGTTGTTATCGATAGTTGTGATGGCGGCAGCAGCATCTTTTGTTCAAATGAAAAATAGTTGTCTGTTGTTTTGGGCTTTATTTATTACACGGGCTTCTAAGGCTTTATTACAATTAGTAGTTTATTGAGTTGTTGTAGTAATAGTTGTTGTATCTATTGTTTGCTATTTATGGCTTAAATGCTAAACTTTATTACATCGTAATCTACAGCACGGACAGGAAAAGTAAACAGAACTGAGTATTGGTATTTGTATTATCAATTAACTGATATTGTGCATCTTTATTATGCGATTGCAAGTTGTGTGTTTAAAAAACCCGTGACAATGGAAAACATGTTTGAAAAAAAAAAAAAATGAAATGGAAAAAGAAATATTTATGTATATGTATTTGCATATTTGCTAAAATTAATAAATCTTAATTATAGACGGGCGCTTGCCGTTTTTTTTTTGTTGCTGCTTTCTTCGTCCTCTCGCCATAATAAATAAATTATATTTAATAACTTCAAAAGTCTAACTTAGTTAACTAATGATAGGGGGGCCTACGCTGCAGTATAGTTGTTTGTAGTTGTTTTTCTTCCGTTTTAGGAAACATTTTACTTCCATAGCTCACCGCCGCATATCTCAAGGACCATTTTCTTGCGAAAGAATTCCATATTCTCCTGGGTGAAATCAAGCGACTTGTTGCGTGTTATAACTCTGCGAAAGTGCAGCTGAAGACACCGCAAGATATATTATTTACCTCTTGACCTGGTCCACGGATAAGCTCATTATATCGATTATGTTGATCATTTGTGAGCACCAATATATCCTGTTCGGTCGCCTCTTTGGATTGAAATGCATCGAAAACAAACAACGATTTCCAACTGAAACGCCACATCGATAATGATTCGCGTAATAGTTGCTCGTACGCGCTACGCTCCTCTGTAGATTTCTTAGCTCTGTACCATAGTTGAGTTTAAGATTCAAATATCATATTATAGTTGCATGGGAATGGATACTACTTACTCATCTATTAAAATTTGCTTCGCAATATTGGCTTGCTCATAGGTTCGTGCACATTTCTCGTTGAATTGCCTTATATAATCGTCCGAATAGTATTTGCAAGAGCTCTGACGCTGCTTTAATGCCTTCGTTAACGGACGGCAACCCAACTCTGCCGATGGCGGCACATTGTCATCCTGAGAGAAAACTAAAAAATACATGAAAGAAAGTACATTATAAACATAAATAAAGAGCAAGGGAAAAAAATGTTGGCTTAAATTTAGTTGTTGATGGTGGTAATAATTGGTCTTACTTTAAAATAATCCACTATTTTGTGTCATTCGATCATTTCTTGGCATGTTTTATTTTTCTATAAATAATTTCGATATTTGATTTCAAGCTGTTATGTCTTTTAGAGTATTAGACAATTACTAAAGATTTTTCGTATCCTAATATGCTGTAGTTGTATGACTTTTTAGATTCTAAAAAACAAGTTTATGTTCCTTGACGTTATTGAGCTGACATATCGAAATATACCTAATGGGGTTGCCAGAGTTTTTTTTGACAGTTTAAAGCTCCTCCTTATGACATTATGACACATGAACTACGATAATTTCGGAAAATAAATCAGCAATTGTTTAGCTGTATAGCATTTTAGGCAGTTTTTTTTCTCCATAATAAATTTTGAATTCAACTTACTTGTTAGTATTTCCGTAGGGATAATCATCATCATCGGAAATTGTTCTCACTAAGTTCTAAGTTCTTTAAAACGCAAATAAATATTTCTATTTATTTTTAAATAAAATGTACAAAAATTGTTCTCTTTGTAAAGCTTTGTAAAGCTTCACTTATGTTAAGTTGTTCTCTCGCAGTCTCAGTTGAAAATAGTGCTATTGAATACTTTATTAACAACATATTTCAAGTGATTCGATGTGTGTGTATCTATAATGTTACATATGGATGAGTGGTTATCTATTTGAAATGCTTTACGCACTTTGGCAATTTGCACTGGGGAGTTCCCCCAGAAACTCCGCACACACCACAGCTGCCCCCGCTTGTCGAAACTTGTGTGATTCCCCCCTTCTCTTTGAATGCCCCTGAGGCAGTAGCTGTTGTTATTGTTTTTGTACTCAAACCAAAATCTCTGAGCGCATTTGTTGCTAAAGGCTGCTGGCATTCAATGTTGTTTGTTCTTTTTGCGTCTGCTTTGTTTTCGTTTGCTTACAATAAAATCAAAGATTGCGTCTGGGATTTTGTTGTGCGCAAACCTTAAAAGAAAACCAACTCAAATAAGCGTAGCAGCCAACCAGGCAGCCAGTCAGCCACATGTCCAGTTGGAGCAACTGCTGCTATGTAGCTTCAGTCCCTTAACCCCTTGGAGAGAGCACAGAGTGGATTTCAGCTCGAGGCCTTGCTCCAAATAATAACTTATTGATTTCGATTGCACAGGAAACGTAACTTTAAATTAAAGCAGCATCAAATATGTATGAGCTTCAGTGGACATTGTGGCTGTGACTGGTGTTGCCAACACATTTTTACTGCTAGCATTTTTTCCAATTAGCCACAAGATTCGCCAAATCCCAATTCTGGCCAAAGAGCTTTCCCACACACACAGAAATAATTAAGGCGTGGGTTGTAGAAAGGCTACAAAACACACAAAATAGCGGGAAACTGGCCAAACAATGTTACAAAAATAAGTGTAACTTCTATTTTGGGATTAGCCGCTGCATATAAAAGAGGCAAAGAAAGAGAAGGGAAATGTTTGTTTTAGCCATTAAAGTTTAGCTTAAAAATCCGCTGTAAATGTTTTAATTGCTTGCAAAGTTCTTAAGCTAAATTTTTGGATTAACGTTGATTCCAAACAAATCGAAGTAAGCGCTGCAAGAACTTAGCATAAACGTGTTTGACGGCAGCAGAGCTCAGTGCTATACACTGTGGCTGCGCCTCTGCTATAAATTTACGTTTTTTACTGTATGATAACTTTCTTGATTATCATCCGATCTTGATTTCCGATTCAGAATCGTTTGATACTGTTTGTCTTTAAACAAATGTGAAGTTACAAAACTGTACGTAAGGAAATACGTGAGTTAGAGGCATGCAAACTTTCAAATTGTATTGTTTCTTATGAGCAAGGGGGCGTGGCATCCAAAAAAAATTATGCTGTCATTGCATCTATATTGCTTCTGGGAGCCTGTATGCCAAAATTGGTGTCCCTAGGTGTTATAGTTATAAAGATATTTGCCAAAGACATGTATATTTTCCGAGGCATGACTGGTTTTTCACTTATTGTTGGTGAATGAAGCGTGGCAACAAAAAAGGAAAATAAGCTTGTGTTGATTAACAATATATCGAGTCCATACTGACTAAATTTCAGATTGCAGCTTGGCTATCTGCCATGTCTTATCGACAATAGATAGACTAATGTGCAAATAGATAGAGGTACAGTCTGTCATGCTGCTCAAGAATAGATAAAGCATATAGGCACTACCAGGCCTCCTTTAAAGCTTAAGGCTAAGATTAGCTGTACTAGAAGTACACTCTTTACTCATAGCTGCGGTGGGTAAGGGAAAAGATCAGGGGTGTGTGTTGGTCGTTGGAGGCTGAAAAATCTGTCTGTAATTGAGCTCGGGCGTCGCAGCTGTTTGGAGGATTTAATAATGCGACAATGATGAGCCACTGAGCCGACTCCAGGGCCAGACAAAGGCACTGCAGGACACTGCTGGTCGTTGCGAGGATGCCAATTTGAATTAATAAGTTTATTATTTTCTAGTTGCCCATCGGATTTGTAGCGGATTTGTATTTTATGTTATTTAATTTGCCAAGGCACAGGCCGCAGTCGGGAAAGCCGCAAGGCAATGGGGTGAAATTTTCTTTTTACTTACATTTTCCGGACTCACAGGACTCGCAGGACTCAGCTGTTGAGCAGCACGCAGCGGCTCAAAGTCTCATTTAGTTTTCCCTTGGCTTTGACTTTCATTTGGCATTTCTCAACAATGAAAAAAAAGTTTCTCATTTTTTTCTGTTTTTCACTTTTATTTCAGTTTATTTTTGCATTTAGTGTACTTAGGATTTTTTTTGTTACTTTGTCTGTTTTTATTTGAATTCTCTTTTGTTATTTTTAGCTGCAATTTTTGCTTAAGCTACATATTCGATTAATTTGGTTTTTCTTGGTTTTATTTTCATTTTCAAATTCTTTGTTTTTCTAACTTAATTTTTTGCCATTTTCAATGCGCTTAAATTTTCATTTCTTGTTTTTTTTTCTTTAACATGATTGTGCTCAACGTTTTTTCTTTGTAAATCGTTTTGTCTTTTTTTTTTGTTGTTTTTAGTTTATAATTATATTTTTGAAATTAATTAATTAATTTATATAATTTGCAATAATTTGATTTCGTTGCAGGTGAAACTTGTTTTTGTTTTTCGAAATAATTAGAGTACGTGTAGTGTGTTTACTAATTTAATTTTAATTTTAATTGCATTTAATTCTACGATGCAAAATCAGCATTTATGATTGGAATAAAACTACGAAACAAAGTTTTAACTTTCAATTAAATAAATTGCACAGTTTTAATTTCCATTTAAATTTTAACATTGAAAAATGCCTTTTCCAACCGACTTTTAATGCTAATTGATTGCAAAAGGCATTTAGTAATAAGTTTCGGTATGCCGAACTTTTTTGTAATTATTTTAAATGAGTTTAATTAAATGTATATATGATATTCTCAAGTATTTTTTTGTTTTCATTTATGTTTTTGTTTTTTTGTTACAGTGGCGAAACCTCGTTAAAGCTTATTTATAAAAAAAAACGGAAAACACGCAAAATGATTGAAAGGAAACGCGGAAAAGGCACAGTAAAAGTGTTTTTCATATGATAAAGTCAAGAGTGTATTAATGATGGAAAGCCAGAAGAAAGGAAAATATAATTAGATAATTTGATATGCGTCTAATTGACTTGGTTATGATTCGAAGTTGAAGCTGTTGGATTTGAACTCTTATCGGATATTATGATACTATCTGATATATATATATACGTACTTCTTCAATAGTTTAGGCAGTTCTAGAAGCAAGAAATTCTAAATTTGTCACTTATTGTCGAAATTATATGCAGGTTTTTGTTTTGTTTTCTTGTTTCCATTCCATTTTCATTCAAAATTGTATAACTATCAAAATTCAATTTCGATTAGCGGCTGATATAGTTGGACAAGGGGAATTTTGCATAGAACTAGGCTTATGAGTATACTAGGTATATAGATAGATATACGAGTATATGTATATATATATGTATAATATAGAGTTCTTTATATACATTTAAAGCAAAATTATCAGATAGAGAGAGCATTCAGGTGGAGGAGCGATAGGTACACACATATGTCAAATGGTTTTGTTTTCTGTTTTTAGATTCTATTTCATAGAATATGCGTAGATTACTTTTAAATACTTAGGCTTATCTCGTAAGTATACATACATATATAATAATGATATCATTTTTATTTACATTAATTATTGTGTAATAATGCTGAGTGCAAACCTTAAGCTATTGACTCGAAATTGTACCTAAAGCTATAGCTAACACTAAGCATCTCCTGTGTTTGTCCGTCCCAAAAATCGTTTTATTTATGTAGATATATGTATATATATCATATTTGCTGGTTGCTCTAACTAAAAGCATAGAATGCTTAGGTTTTTATTTTGTAAGAAATTAAAATTGATGATTTTCGAAAGATTTTATGAAAAGATTGCGCAAGTCAGTATTTAGATAAGTGCTCTGAAAAGTATGCTACAATTTTTTTAATTGCATTTTTCAACTCGGAATCAAACTGAAAATTATACTAGAAGCGGTTAAAAATACTCTTTAAGACTGGTAACAGTTCATTATTTTATTGCTATAAATAATTTAAAATTAAAGAAGTAATTTATTAAGATAGTTTTGCAAAATATATGCGAAAATGTGACTTGGAAAACATTTTAAAATTTGATAAAAGTGTCAAAAAAAGCACTTTGAGCTATTCAAAAATTATTGCTTACAATTTCAAATATTAAATAAATATGTTTTATACATTTTCAATACGAAACAGTATATACTGGGTTTTTAACGGATAGACAAAAAGTGTTTTTTTTGTATGTCTTAATATTTTAAATTAAATTTAAGTTTATTGATACATTACTTTGTTCACTTTGCTCTCTTCTAGTTAGGGCATTTCAACAGCGACTTTGCCGCCATTTGTGAATAAATTAATTAATTTGAAATACACTTATTTGTAAATACATAAAATTCGCATGGTGCTTTAAGTTTGCCATTTGATATTCAATACATAAATACATACATATATATATATTCAAATGTGTGCTAAAATCGTGTGTAGATGCTGTCTTTCAATTGTAATCTTTTAGTTTTGACATTTCTATTTTTTGCGTTTTGTTTTTTGGGTTTTTTTTTTACAATTTGTATTTCAATACATCAGCGTTTGAATGCTGGGCTTAAAACCCAAATTCTTTCGCTGTAAAAACAAATGAATCTCCCTAAAATTGGGTCGACTCGACTCGTTGCGCTGCCAGCACTCGCACATCAGATCGTAAATCTCCCGCGGACAGTTGAGTGGCATTGGCAAAAGTTCCTGAAAAAATATTTGAAAGAAGTTTTGTAGTAGTAGTAGTAGTATGTAGTACTCGAATTTGTTCATACGCTCGCTTATTTGACTTTCCGACTTACATGCATTTTATCATCCTGATAGATATGTCCAATATTTTCAATAACATTCGCATCGCTCATGTGCTCATACGGCTGCTCTCGGGCAAATGTCAGTATCTCCCAGAGGGCAACGGCAAAGGACCAAACATCCGATTTTGTGCTGAATTTTGCCTGCAATTAAATGATTTTTGTTAATTTTCTTTTGTTTTGCTTTGGAAAAGCAAATGAAAAGTAGAAAAATATGTTTTTCTCGGTTTGTTTGAGAATTTTGCGGTTGTTGCGCCACAAAAGCCATTCATGTGCACATGTCCTTTAAGGCAACTTTTGCGCTTTTGAATATGGAATATAGTATATAGCATATAGCATATCCCATATAGCGCGTAGCATAAGTCAAGACCCTTTGCTCTTTGCCCTTTGCCCTTTGCCCTTACTCCTACTCTGTTGCTGTTCATTTGGCCCAGCGGCAATAGCAAAACTCTAAAAGCAACTTGTACTTTGCGTTGTCTCAAACACACACACAACCAAACACATGTTAACAGGATATAAGAGTACAGTTGAGCACACCCGACTTTATAATACGAATATGTTGAGCTCTTTACCATCTCTGAGATTAATGCTTTCATACGGACAAACAGACAATCAGACAGATTTGGCTATATCGACTCGACTTGCGGATCAAAAACACCCACTGTTTGTAACAAACCTAATACACCCTTGGCACAGGGCATAAAAACAACCTCAGTAACAATCTGAGCAACAACAACAACAACAATCGGAGCAACAACTGGCACCATATCTAGTGCTATATGCGTGGGCTTATCCATGGCTTTTATTCCTGCCATTTGGATAGAAAACTTCATGTATGTTTGTTTTTGCTTTGTGTCTGTGCTCTGTTCTCTTTCGTTTCGTTCTCTTCTCCTCTCTTCTCTTCGTTACTCATCTGTTCTGTTCTGTCTGCTCCAAAACCCCTTTTCATGTAGTTAATTAATTTATTTAGTGCGGTTTTTCGCTCGGGGATTTACAAAATATTCTGCTCGGTTTCTGTTTTTCGTTTGCTGTTTTTTGTTTTCTTGTCTATATTTATATTTTTTACTTTTAATTTGTTGTTGTTTTCTCATTTTTTTTGTGTGCTTCATGCTTTCTGTCGGTTCGTTTGTTTGCTCGGTAATAAAAATCGCGCTCTATGCCACTTTCAGCGCAAATTAAAGTGCTCGGTTAGCATTTTTGATGAGTGCTTAGCCCGGTTATGGCAGGGGGTTAATGGACTTCAGCTAACCGTAATTTATTTGCTTGGTTACACTACATACGGCTGCTCTGCGGAACACGAGTAAATATTTTTTGGAAATGTAATGGTCTTCTGCTGAGGTGTACTCAAGTTTCTCAGTTATGTGCCAAATGTAATCCAACAGTTTTTCAGTTATTTAAAACTAGCATTTAATATAAAACAAAGTCCTTCGAGTGCAGACAATAAAGTTATATGTATGTATCTTTAAGCAAAATATGATAACTCTTTTGTTATACAAGCTGCTCTAATGGACGCCATCATAAGACTTGAAGACCGGAAAAGGTAACTGACATAAATCGCCAGCTTAAAGAGGCAGCAGAAAAAGCAAATTAAAAATAATTAACACAATTACATCTCATTTTGCTGTCAAGTTGCCCGAAGCATCGACTAGCCCTCGTCCCCTCGACAAGTTACACAATTCTTGGAGGAGAAACAGCAGGTGGAAAGATGGAAGAAAAGTGGTAAACAGACGAAGGAAAAAAGTGAACACTGTTCATTAATTTATAATTATAAACTTGTGCCTGAGTGCACAAAACTCAGGTTGCAAGCGATTAAAGCAGTTGGAAATACTGCAATCAAGAGTGATCAACGAGAATATACCTTATTTATATTATGCTATATTTATGCTAATGTGTTCTTAAGTTTTTAAGTTTCTTACTAACTAAACACAATTACAAATTAAGTTCTATACTGCTTAGACCAATTCTAACATAGTGGCTCTACAAAGACTACTTCCATTTGATTGGAAAAGAAACGAATAAAATATATATTTTTAATACATACCAGTAAAACACTCTCCCAGGCCATCCAACGAATGGGCATTGGCTGTGTTTGTCGGCCCGTAGTGCCCTCCAATTGGCAATAGTCCGACGCGTATGCCGAACGGTTTATCACAGTGCCAATGGAACAGACCTTGACGCTTAGTTCGGGTCCGATGATGCAACTTCTGTAAGCAGAACGAGATCAAGTGATGGGGATTTGCATCAGAAATCTGTGGCAACATTGAGAATTCAATTAAAAATACCAGAAATTAAATAAACAAACACATCCGCAGGCCAAAAAGCCAAACAGCCAGAAACAGAAACAGAAACAAAAACAAGGGAGAAATTCAGCATCAGAATCAGCTTTAGCAGTAGCGGTAGTAGTCAGGATATGCTCCTTGCTGACACGAGTTGATTGCTACGTCGTCGCACCACATCCACACACCAATCCGACTTTGAATCCGAATCCCAATCCCCATACTTGTTTCCAGTTCCATTCCCATTACCATTCTCATTCTTCTTCTCCTGCTCCATCTCCATTCTCGCCTCTCATTCTTGCCATCGTCGCATGCATTTCAAATGAGAGTCGCTGTCAAGCAAACCCCTCGACATTTTACCCATTGCCTGTTGTGCTACACTTTAAGGGGTTTAATGGGGTTGCATGTGTTGCTGCTCTTGTCACTCAAGAAGGTATTTGCAACTTGATCAAGAGGTTTGCTACAGTTAAGCCTAATATCTGTTTGGTGAATAACTAAAGTACTACACTGATAAATGCTAGTAGAATCGATTAAAAACATTAGACGATGTGTTTTCTTATTTTATACAATTTTCTTTATATGTATATTTTTTCCCACAGTAACTGCTTCGAATCAGGCCTAAAACCAGAATTGAAAAACATATATTTTTACATTCCCATAATAGATTCATATAACATAAGTTCTACAAGTTTGACAACTCTTTTCTTAATCGCAGCTAAAGTTAAGCTTCTTAAAGGGTATACACAATTCATGGAATTGTTAATAGTTTCTGCTGATTTCTTGCTGCAGGGCTTTGCCGGTGCAAAACAGATTTAACATTACGTTTGAAAGCTGGCAAGTGGTCAGTCCGCTGAGTTCTGAGTGACCCCGAGGGCAGCAACAACAGTAACAGCAAACAGCAACAGCAGCAGCAGCAGTAGCAGCAGCAGTTGAAAAGCTTTATATTTTGGTATTATTGTTTCAGTCGTTACCCCAGTTCCACATAAACCGGAAGCACCGAGATGACTTCAAGCCAGCACAGTACAACACGGGGGAAAGGGCAAGGAGGAATCAACAAATGTTGAAGCATGACTGAGAATGACAATATAAGCGGAAAGGCAGAAAAGACTGGGAAACGGATTGGGTTGATGCGGCTTTTGGATGCTACAATACATATAGTATACACTGCATGCATACTGCATTGAGGGAGTAAATGAAACCATGAAATGGTAAACACAATCAACATTTGATATTGGGCAAAGCGGAGTGTGCCAAAGTTAAGTAAATACGACGACAGTTACACTTTATGACTGATGACAGAGCATACCTGCGAGCAAAACAGACAACTTGAAAACATTTGGAAAAAAAAAAAACAAAAATTATGAAGAATGCGACAAATGTCGAGTAGAAAGGGGGAAGCAATCTGAATGTATTGCTTTTTAGACCCTCTAAGAAATCTACTGGGTTTGTTAAAAGTATGCAAAAGCCAGAAGGAGGCGTGGCTGTATATATATTCTTGATCAGTATGAACAGCCGAGCCGAGCCATGCGTCATTCGCCCATAATAAGCGAATAACCTGACATACCTCCGAAAAATTACATGTTTTTGGCAAAAATCTAAGTAACTATAATATCTAGGGACACCAATTTTGGCATGCAGCTTGCTAGATGCAATATAAAGATAATGCCATCACAATTTGTTGGATGCCATGCCCCCTTCGCCCATAAGAAACACAAAAAAAGTTCAAGTTTTCATGATTATAGCTCATGTATTTCTTAACTTGTAGTTTTGTAACTAAGCGTATATTTGGAGGCAAACAATATGAAATGATCCTGAAAATTGCATTAAGATCGGACTATAATTAAGAAAGATAATATACTTTAAAGCTGTGCGATTCGCAGCCACGTGCATTGCACTGAGCTCTGCTACAGCGCTGAATTGCATAAATCTATATTAAAATCATTACCATGATAGATTCGCATATATTATTAATAAAAGTTGTAAACATATGATGTGATATATTTTATATGTGAACGATTTCGTGTTATTGAAACATACCTTTAGCAAATTAGTTCACTTAGACAGAAACACACAAAACATTAAAAGGAGTCATTAAAATTTGTGATAAAAATGTAATATTTTACAGAAAGTTGTCGATATCATGTCTAACAAGCATTCTGCATGCATTCAATTTAATAATTACCAATAGTTACGGGCTCTTTTTGTAAAACAAATTGAATGAACATCAAGGTAAATATGCAGATGCTGTTATCAGCAGTGAATTATCGATATCGTGTCTATCGAACATCTGGCACAGCTTCAGAACATTTCATTAACGGGAAATGCAATCAAGTATACAAAGACCGAGTCAGCGAACCATGTGGTAAACCCTGGCAAACAAGACATGGGGCTAACTCAAAATGACTGACGAAGGGCCAGCGGGCAATATGAACTCTGTATTCCGAGAATATAACAAGTTATAGATAGATGAGAGGGCGGAGGGAGGAGTGAGAAGGGGGAATGATAATGGAGATGGCATGGGTATTACACATAAGCAGACAGGTCTGACGTGCATAATTTCCTGTTGTTCGGCCTGACTCTTAATATCATTGAAAAAGGATATGAAGTGCTGTCATATTACAAATAAAATTTCTGCCTCAAGTGCGCCAACAAACATTCTCAACGGTTTGGCATGTAATGCGTTTAGGCCAAATCTCAAACCACACACACGGGGGGAGTTCTGAGCCAACCCCATTTGGCGGACAGTTTCTGATTTCGTGCGTTATAGATTTCGATTTTGAAGACGCACAACAATTGAATTTGAGTTGAGTGAAAGGTTTAATTTTCAGCTGACATGCGAAGTGTATGTGGCAGTAGAGATGGGGTAGTACTCTATATATATATACATATACTATAAACACATGACGCAGTTGCAACATGGATCGAGTGTCGCTTGTTGAGTGAGTAGTTAAGTAGGCTTGTCTAGGCAGTTTACGGATGGGCTAGGATTACCATTTCTATGCTCTTGACATCTATTGACAGCGACACTGACACGTGTCAAGGTTTTGGCCGAGGGTTGAAACAGTATTTGCTCTTCCTTCCCAACATATCCTCCCCTACCCTACCCCTCTCTCAGAAACATATCAGACACACAGATATTCGTATCTGTTGGCTGTCTTCAAATTGGCCAATTGATACCCATATAGTGATTACATTAGCTACCGACTTTAAACTAGATTGTGGTAACTTAATCGATTACATTAGCTTCGCCAAAAAAAAATAAATAAAAAAATCTACACTATTAACCCAATTAATTTGGCCAATACACACTCACACAAAATTCGACCATAAATTTGGTTAAGAAAAATATACACGCCAAATAAAATAAAACTCTGGCGGACTGTGTGAACTTGGCCAGAACCATCGTCAATTAAAATGCGCTATAAAAATGTTGTTAGCTGACCAACAAATTAAAGCAGCGAAATGGTCAAAACAAAATAACAACAGCGGAGAATTTAGCCAAAAATTGGCAAAAGCCAAACTAAATATACTCTACCAATTTTCAAGTTTTTCATGATTTTCAAATTCGACATATGTTTTGCAGTAAAAGTTCTTTTTTATTCGAAACATTTAACCGACTCAAGTGACAAATAGTTTTGATAATAAAAATAGGAAAAAAATTAGCTAAAAAATGTAAAAAGTTTATTATTATAAAAGTATTTCTTATAAAAATTTAATATAATTTTATCTCTTTAATTGGTTGTCTTATAATAAAAAATTGTTTATATAAAAAATATTATAAAATAAATATAAATCTGGTTTTAAAAGATTAAATAGGTCAGCTATGTCAAAAGCACTTTTAACAAGTTATTTTTACTTTTGCAGCTACTTTTATTTTGGTAAAAATATATTTATTTTCAGACAAAAGGTACAATTTTTTTTTACCAATCCAAAAATTACATGAGAGTTTTATAACAATTAACCATCAATTCTATAGCTTGTTCGTTATTTTCAAAAATGTTATGTTGCCCCATTTTAGTTAGTGCATTTAGTATATATTTTGGATAATAAAAGGGCAGACAATGGAATAGTCGTTAGTTTTGGTTCTTGTTTTGCGCAACTTTCACTAACAAGCTGTGTGCCAGAAACAGCAGCAACAGCAACAACAGCAACGACAACAACAACAACTTTAACACTAACATTGTTCCAGTTTCAGTTTTTGTGTGTGTTGTTTTTTTTGTGCAGCTGGCAATTACAAGGATATTAGGTTAACACAAATGCACAACAAAATGTCCTTGGATTTGCGACATAAACAGAGATAGATGAAGTGAAAGAGAGTGTGAGAGAGAAAAGATAACAACAGCGAAAAAAGAAGGACAAAAAAAAATAAACGAGTACAAAACGCAATAACAATAAATTGCATGCGACTTGCGGCGCACTTTAAAAATGTGTCAGAAAAACATATAGTTATGGGTTTTTAGTTGCCCAGAGTCTGAACACAGATCCTCGCCACCATGCTATAGTATTGTATATATATGTCACATGCAACCCCCAGCACTTCCCTCGTAACGTCGCGACGTCGGGAAAAATAAATAAAAATACTTGGCAGCAAGGACAAATAAACGACTTTGGGATTTGCTTTGGCGTGTGGGAGACGCGGAAAGCGTCTTGGCACTTGGTTATAAATTAGAACCATGTGCCCAGTGTCCGGCTTTGGCTTAAAGCGAGTTAATTAAAGTCTTGCCCTGCCATCGCCACCACCACCCTTTTGGCCTAGTCGCCGGACAAAATGATGGCCATTAAAAACACGCCATGGACATTAAGTGCATCAACTGAAGTGCCTCATAGAATGGTCACTTGTCAGTTGTCTGTTGTCTGTCAGTCGGGCGTCTGAACGGCAGTTCAATAAACTAAGAAAACAAACAATTAAACTCAAGACTGATGAGCAAAGGGTATCTTAAAAGCCAACCCCCCAAGCAAGGCAACTGCGCCCCAAGGCATATTGGGAAAAAACTTGAACAAAATCGATTTCAGTAGTGAGCCCTAGTAACGGCTGGGCAAAGTAGTGCTTATATAGGTCACATGATATCTCTAGAGGGCAGTCCTACTCAAATAACATTTATTCTACTTAATGTGCAGGTAAAAAGCTTCGATTTGAATTTACTTTAAGAACCACTATCATCTTAAAGATACTCAAGTTTATCTCTTTTTTGTGCTGTAAAAACCGTTGCATACTTTTAGTTGCACACTCAAAATCATAATATTGTAATGTCGAACAGTTTGTTCATACAATCAATGCATTGATTGCATTGCAATGTGGCTTAAATTAGAAGAAAAAATCATAAGAAATTTAATTTTATTACTAATGTAAGATACGATATCTTATAAGTTTTCAAAGTTTTCGAGGGACAACAACACGATTGCATTGTTAAAAAAAGAAATTCTTCAAATTCTAAGATGATTGAAAATACTTTTTTGCCAGTATACCAAATATTTAGAATTTGCTGTGATAGTTTCATTGCTTGATAATATAATTATAATATAGTAAAAATGCCTTAACATGCAGCAATCGCTGCTTCACCATTTTGTTTTTAGCAGTATGTATGAGAGCAAACCACAAAATCAACTACAATCAGTTTTGGGAAACAAAAGTAAAGGCAGCAGGAACCAACAATCCACGATATCAATGCCAATACAAACTCTGGACATTACTGGACCATTTACTGGTCGCCTCTCAATGTAGCCCCATACCCAACCAATATTGTCAAAGGACATCATCAACATAATAGACATGCTATAGCCACAAAAACGGATGTTAAATTGAAAAAAAAAACGAGAAAATAAGCGACGAAGGCGAAACCAAAACCAAAACGAAGCTATGAGCAGGAAATATATGGTTAAGGGCAAAACGAGCTTATAAGCTTATGAAGGACACGGAGATAGATTCGGGTACGGGTATGGATAAGAGGAGTACGGGTTCGACTTGGCTTTCCACTCAATTGAAACGCTCCAATGAATGAACCCATGAATGAAGGACTTTGGCGAAACAACTACAACTGCAACTACAACTGTGACACAACACATGAACTGAGCGAAGCTGTTTTTTTTTTTTTTTGTTATCACTCGGACAACATCAGCATCAGTCGAGGGTTCCCGGTCCATATGCATTGTGTTGTGTGCCAACAACTATTATCATTTGCCCCGAATACACATGCACATATAGACCCACACATTGAACGAGTGTAGTTATTGGTGTATCCCAGACCCAGAAAGTACCATGAAGGACCTTTGCTATTGACTGGACCAGAGCTACAAAAGGCAACAAAAAAAAATGAGAAGAAAACATGATGAGTTAGTAAGCCAATGGAGCAACCAGATACAAGCACATAATAGGCCATTTGGACAGCACTTGAGGGTCAAGCCATACCATAATGTATGCTAATGATAACGATGAAGAGTCTTGGCTTCCCGCCCAACGATGCCAAAGGTTACGACAAGGCCTCATTTTGCATTTATGATTGATTTTTTAACTCGCTCATTGCTCTGATTTAAGTTTAGCCTTATGGCTTTAGCTCAACTCTGACCTCGGCACGCGCCAATCGGTTGGTTCAAATTGAACTCGAATTTGCATTTGCATTTTTGCAATTTTTTGTGACATGCAATATTTGCATTAAAGTTTTCTTAACTAAATTGACTAATTTGGCATATAAGCTTTAACAGTTTTATATATTTTAATGAAAATAAAACTAAAGAAATTCATTTCAGAGACTTATCCGTAGCTATATCCAGCTACTCTGGTAACCACAACTTAAACCAGTTCAAATGGAGTGATATTAAGCTTCATTTGCACGGAAATTGGCTGGCTGTTAACCCATTTGTATACAGTTGACATACGTCCATTAATTAAAACATCAACAGCATTCCCACACCCCACCCCCCAACAACTGAACACAGTAACAGCAAAAAGTCAAGTACTATCAGCAACAAAACATCGCCTGGAGACTTGTGCAACAATTTCACATGTCAACGCATGCAAAAATTGTAGGTGATGGCACAGGGGGAGACAGACAAAAGTAGAGGGAGCCGTGTGAAATGTGATCAGGTGGAAGCAAATGGTTGCCATTGCCAATAAAGGTCAAATGAAAGGCGGTTTATGTTGAAAGAGGGGATGTGAATGCATTTAACCCCTGACAACGCAGCGCGTGCAAATAAAATGAAGCTGAAGCTGATGGTGGAACTGGTTCTGGAACTGGAACTGCTGCTGACGTTGTCATGGCGGACTGGCAGACTGGCGGACTGGCGGACACTTGGGGTTGCCGGGCAGGTAATAATGTGCAATCAGGCGGAAGTAGTTGCTATATTCCAAAGTCTCGATTGACTCTAAATGCAACTCAAGCAGCGATCAATGTAATCAAAGTTGTCAACAAAATTCAAAAGCATTCAACTGACTTGCCGATTGAGTAAGTGTGAAATTTGCAAATTACCATTAAAACTTTGATACAAATTGACTGACGACTTAAAGGAAATTTATAACCATATTATTAATCAAAGTTTTCACTATTTTAAGATAAGATTTAAAGCAGTGTGACGTTTGATAATATACATTATGAATACGGCATTTATGCTTATAGCTTTAAATTCTAGAAAACTACTACAACTACTAAAAGATTATCTAGCTAGTTTAGCGTTAAAATACTAGAAAAAATTAATATTTCATTTAAGAAATATGGAAAAACATTGAATAATATAATCAAATTTAATTATTGATCATTCTCTTGGTCGCTAGGTACATGAGCTTCACCTAGTACTAATCGTTAATCGTTTTTATAACTTTCAAAAATATGTGTAATACAAATATTCCATAATATTTTCGTATCTTTATCTGTAAAATTATTTTAAAAATATTTATAAACATAAATTGTAGTTTTTCAACTTTAGATAAGAAGACATGTATGTTATTTATAATCTAGTTAAATTATGCTGATCTTTGTTACCATTTTTTTTGCGGTCGATATCTTTGTCGAGGCGGTTACCTCAAATTGCGGCACGCTGTTAAAGTGCCACGCCTGTTTTTAAAGAAGGCACGCCCCTTTGTTGCTTCATTAGTGCAACGAGTCGTTTTGAGTGATGTGTCCGGGGGTTCTTAACCAAAACTGAAAAACTCTGCAGTCGACTCGCTTTAATTTGCATTTATGCAAATTTTCTGCATTTGAGGGCTTTCACTTTAACTACTTTCTCTCGGCAGTCTGGATGGATTGGGTTAAGTTCTGGTTGGGGCTTTAGGTGACTGCGTCTAAGTTCTACCTTCGAAAGGGGCATAAAACTAACTAAGTGCCGTGACTCTAGTTTCAGTTTTGAGCAGAGTTGCACTTGGCAACATTTTATGCTTAATTTATGCGCATTTTTCTAGTATTTTTCAGCATTTCGTTTGTTTTTTGTTTTAAGTTGAAAATTTATTGCAAGTCTTTCCGTATTCAACCCCCCTTCCATTAGTTGCCAGCACAACAATTTTCATTTGCAAATTTAGTGACTTTCACTTTTGCCCACTTTTGGAAATAAAATACAACAACAACAACAAGAAGGAAAACATGCAAGTTTTGCATGTTCTGTACCAACTTTTTTTGTTGCAAGCTGATTTTTAATTAAAATTTCGCCAGGGCAGAGTTTTTACTGTAGTCGAAGGACGATGCCGTTTTAATGTTGATTTTATGCAAATGACAATTGATTGAAATTGAGTGTATGTGTGTGTGTGAGTGTGTGTGTTGATTGAAGGCATATTAAAATAAATGAAAGCGGACAACATAATGGCCATAATATGCCATAAACAATTACCATTTAATAAATTATTGCTTGTAAATGTGCAGACATCGATTGGAATGGCTTAAATACATATCCATTGTCCATATGCATATACTATATATAAAAGCATTCAGATAATTATATAAATTTACATATAGGTGTTTTTCATATTTATAGTTATGCGTGTATAAACAATTATCTCGCTTACATTAAACAAACACACACGAAAAGGGTGACAAAAATGCAAAGCTAACCAAATCAAAGCAGAGAAGGCGTGCTCTTAAACACAAGAGTGGTACCTTAGGAGATAAGTTTCTGATGAGTTCCAAAGGTATTTTATTGTTTTAAGCAAATTAGAAACTTGTAAAAGAGTTCTTTTTTAAGTTTCTTAAAAGAATAATTAAATTAATATTTGAATTATTTAAAAAAATTATTTTGTTGTTTAAAACAAACTAGAAGCTTCAAAAATACTTTTTCATAAAACGCTTATTTAAATAAATATTTAAATATTAAAAAAAATATTTTAAACAAACTATTCTTATAAACAAACTATCTATAAATCTTAAAAAAAAAAAAAAAAATTAAAAAAATAAATTAAAGAAATGCGTTTGTTTTGCTTAAGACGCTTAGTTAAATAAATACTTTAATAATTTAAAAAAAATTAATTTTATTTTTTGTCCAATCTAGAATCTTGTTAAAATAATCTGCATTGGGTTTCTTAAGACGCTTAATTAAATAAATACTTAACAAATTTTTTAAAAATGTATTTTATTTTTTTAAACAAACTAGAATCTTGTTAAAGAAATCTGCATTTGATTTTCTTAAGACGCTTTAATAAATCAATATTTCGAATAATTTGTATATCTCCCTTGAACTAAGCCAGTGGTATTATTTTTGTCATTGTTTGATTAAATCAATTAAATTGTCCCTTAACCCACACCAACACTCAAACACACACACACGCATACTCATACTTATGATAATGCTTGGCCATAATTGCGTTGGCCATTTAAACACAAATCCTTTGGCATTGCCGCCCCCTCCTGCAATATGTCAGGACACATTTGGTTCTCTGCGCTTTTTGTCAATTTCAAATCGATCCAATTGAAATTTCAAGCTGCTGCTATTGTTATTGTTTCAGTTGTTGTTGTTGCTACTGTTGTTGTTGTTGTTTCTGTTGTTGTGGTGTCGCCTAGCAGCCTTTGAATTGAATTTCCCTGTCATTGATTTGCAATTATTACTAAGAGCGCCTCGCAGGCAAACCAAAACCCAACTGTTTAGCTAATCTGTACAAATCTAACGCACAGCTGACCATGGCCAACAGTTTGTGGCAGTGGCGGTAGCCATGGTACAGACTTGGCTCGCAGCAATTGGGGTTGATAAGGGAAAGTAGGTTGGTGAAGAGGGAAGGGGGAAGAGAGAGGTAGAGGTTTAACTTGTCGCGCGACATGAAACGATTAAGGCTGAAATGCTTTTAGCCATGCTATTGGCTTCTGGCTTTGGCTGCCTGCCCGCTCTGAGGTGTTTGCCGGGCTGGTCATTACGCAGGAGCAGCAACAAACCAACATACATAAGTATATGTATATCGTGTGATTGATCACAATTTTCGAAAGTAATTAGAGGAGCATGTGGCACACGACAGCGGGTGGACCTGGATATACATATATATAGGGAAAAAGCATTAGACGTAATTACTCTGTAAATAATTCGACGCGTTCAATAGCCAAAAGTGGTGGTGGCCACAAGCTGGCCAATACCAAAAAGGCTTAAAGCCGTTGACTTTTATGCAGATAAGACAGAACAGACAGACACATTTAGGTGAGCAATGCATTATTAAAATTGATTAGTAAAGTGTTGGCCCGAAAGCATATTAGATTTAATAATCTATCACTAAATAGTAACAATATATTATTATACTACGGCGTACAAAGTACGGGTAGTATATTGGGTTTGTCAGAGGCAGAAGCAGGCGTGGCAGACACCAAAAAGCATATATATCCTTGATCAGCATCAACAGTCAAGTCGATGTAACCATGTCTGTTTGCCCGCCTGTCCGTCCGTCTGTATGAACATCTGGATTTCAGAGCTGCAGCTACCAAATTTGGTTTATATATCCGTCTATTCATAACGTTTTATTCGTATGCTTACAACAAAATTATAATTTTAATATGAAACAAATATATTTATATTTAAAAAAAATATATATATATTTCTTTGCTTAAACTTTTAGGAAATAGTAAAATATTTATATATAATATATCAAGTTTCACTTATGCATTTGGTAAAGTGCATTTGGCTATTAATTGCAATTGATTAATTTAATTGCAAGTCTGATATCAATATTGCTTTATAATTTCGTTGTTATTGTTGCCATAAATCAAGTTAAGTTTTAGTCTGACATCAACACAATTATATGTAAGTATTCATAATGACACACACACACACACATTAAAATTCAGCATCAAATTTAATTAACCTTGCAAATGTGCTGGAACTGAGCAACCCTCTAGACACGTTGCCAACTCCAACTCCAACTGCAAGTCCATCTCCATGTCGACGTCTGTCAAGTAATCAGTTTTCTTTACGGAGAGTGTAATTTCAATGGTTAATGCCTTTGAGGCAACCCCAATGGCATTAACCCAATGCCTGCCATAACAAACCACACAGAAGAGACGCAGCTGAAAGCTGGAGAAGATTGCCAGAGTCCTTGGATTGGTCTGTGGGTGCCAATAATGACAGCAAACATATGCATGGGCGGCGGCAAAACAATAAGCAGTCCAAACTTAACGACAACTAAATCCAATTATAAGCACATAGAGCGCAACAGGAGCGCACTGCATAGTAGCCCAAAAAGGACACCAAGACACAGGACTTGACATCGAACACGTGTGCGCAACGAATTTTCCACACTCACACATACACTTACACACAAAGAGAGATCAAGTCTGTGCATGTGTAAATGTGTGGGGTGTCGAAAGGGGGGTGTCCTTTGGATGCGGTTTCGGCAGCATTGCATTGCATCCCGCAGCGCGTGTTGCACAAAGGTTTGCTTTTCATTTGTGCTCTCAGACAAAAGGAAACAACAACCCTTACAACTGCAGCACACAAAGCAGTATGCGTGTGCTTGTGTGTGTGTGTGAGTAATTCTCTCCTTCTGCCATATCAACGAAAAATTGTAATTAAACTTAATCCGCTCAATTTGAAACGCACGCCAAACCAAAAGTACTGCTCTCAATATGCTACTTTTGCACTGCCGTTTATTTTATATGCATACCCTGTAACTGCAGTTGAACGGGGAATATTTTATTGCTTGAAATTAAGCTAGAAGCAGGAGATAATAGTTACATTGGGTATTGACTAGAGTTGAAGAACTATCGATAGTCGGCATCATCGATAGTTGGCGATAGTTTTCGAAAAACATCGTTTGACTATCGATAGTTTTCGTTAGTGGCATGAGTTATTTGTTTAAATTTTGTTTAAACTCAAATTATTTAGTTTTAAGCATACATAAAAAATATATAGTCGATAGTGCCGATAGAGTCATGGATAGTTCTCTACCTCTAGCATTAACAATTTCTATAATTCAATAATTTCACTGATCAAGCAATACATGTATTATAATTTAAAGCCTGTATTACATAGAGTAATAAATATTTCAGAAGCCTTTAATGTAGGCACAGCATATTATTTACTTTTTAACTAATTTAAGCTACATTTAAAATTTTAAAGCTAAATTAGTTTAAGAGTTTATAAAAAATGGCTTCTTAACTACGCCAAAGTTTTAGCCAATACTCTATTCACTGTACCTTAATTGGTACATTAAAATTTTTATTCTTACTCAAATACACAATCATAGTTAAAATATAAGCTTCCATGTACAGGGTATCCACTCTCGCGTGCAGCAGTTTTGCTTAATTTTAATTAAAAGTGTCAGAAAAAGGATTTGGGAATCCTTGCAGTCTCACTGAATGCGTTCATGTGTTAAAAAATGTGCATAAATTATTAAATTAGTGCGTTTGCAACAAATTTTCCCAATTTTTCGCCCTCTCTCTTATACACTTTCTTACTTACGCTGTCATTCGCTTTCTCTTTCTCTTTCTCTTTCGCATTTCTCAGTGTCTGTGAGCCAATTTTCACGCTGTGCGTTATTAATATGAAATTTAAAAGCATAAATTAAGGCACACTTGCTTATAATTTATGCATGACGTTGACTTTGGTTCGAATTGGTTCAGTTTGGTTGAGTTTTGGTTCAGTTTGGTTTGCCTTTCATTTATTTATTTATAACACTCACTGAGGACTGCCAAAGGGCTGCGGCAATTAGTTCCAAGCTCCTTGGGGATGTTTTAATTATCGTATTGTGTTTTTTTTTTGGTTTTGCTTTCTGTTATTCTATTATTGTGTTTGTTGCCTTCTGCTACTGCTGCTGCTCGCCGATTTAATAATGCAAATTAATTCAAGCGATTCAATTTTTTATTTGGCATTTTTTGTGTCTTTTGTTATTGTTGGGTTAGGTTTATGGCTGCGATTTGATTTATATCCTTGAGGTGGGCGATTGGGCGTTCCATCGCCAACGAAATTGATTTATGTGAGAGACAAGCTCAGGCTCAGACTGTCTAACGCATAATGCCAGTCATTAAGGACCATTAAATAGCAGAGGGACACTTCCTAAATGTCTGTATATTATAAATTTAAAACACTTTGCGTACAGATTATTAACTTAAATTTCAATTAAAATTTGAATTGTTATATTTTCCCAATCGGATTATCATTTATAGAGAAAATCAAATAAATTATTACAAATAAATCTATAAAATTAAAATAAAAACAGCTCTTAATATTTAGCTGCTCAACTTTCGCCCGTATTTAAACGTGTTTAATTTACCATTAAGCAACAAATTAAATATTATGCAAATTTTAAATGCTACACTTTCCACCCACTTGAAAGTTTTTCTCTCATTTTTTTTTCTTCCACCGCATTTCCTTTGGTCTTTATAAATATTTCAAATGTGTTACGAATTGCCACAACAAACAAACAAGCAAACAAACAAATAGACAAACAAACAGTGAAAATGTTTCTTGGTCCTTCAGTACTCAGTTTTCAATTGCCTGCCTGTGCACTTTACACGTTCAACAACAACAACTACAATAATAAACTGTACTGCATTGTCGTAACTCTCTGTTGCAAGTTCGCCTTCAGTCAGACATTCCTTTTGGATCTGGTTGCCCTGGCACAAGTGTTTTGTAGTTTTGCAGTGATTTCATTAAAATTTTACTGTCATAGTAAAAGTTTTATTATGAGCATGGGAGTTGTTGCTCTTGTTATTGTTTTTGTTGTTTTTGTTGTTGTTGTTGTTGTTGTTGCTGTTTGTAGCAGCAAACGTGAGCCAAAAACAATTCCCGGCACATGCCAAAAATAATACAAACACAACTGAAAGCGGCTCGGACTGCAACACTGTTACAAAAAAACCTTTAAATTAGATTTATAATATTACGTATTTGGAAATTCATAATTTGTTGAGAGTTTCTCATACACATTTTCTTACTTTAAATATGGCAAAATTGTTACTAAACATAAATATATTATTAAAATTATTTCCATGTCTCATTTAATAATATTTAATAGCAGTAGTTTTCTGCTCTTTCTTGACTGTGTTTGCTGTTAAATTTTTGCAGTGTAGAACAGCGAGATGGAGACACAGTCAAAAGTCAGCCAAGCTCGCTCAGTTTATATAGTAATTATGCTATTGCTGTTGTTGTTGTTGTTGTTGTTGCTGTCCAGACTGCACGCATTTCGCCCAGACATGCATATATGCAACAAGCTGCAGCAACAGCAGCTGTGGCAGTTCCACATAAGTATACAGAAAAAAATTGTAGCATACTCTGAGGCGTATTTGTATTTTTTATTTCTTTTACGCAGTCCAACACCTCGTTTTCTCTCTCTCACTCTATCTCTCGGTCTCTCTCTCTTTCTCTCTGGAACGACAATGGAGTTTATGTTGCCTGCTTTTAGGCTAATGTGCTCATTTTATGCAAGCGTCTTTCCTCTGCGCGTAGAGTGAAGAGGAGAGACGAGACGACGAAGACGAGAATAGCGCTGCAAAGTATGCAATGAGATTTTTATGCGGCACTCGCCACTTTTTACTGTTGGTTGTTGTTGCTGTGTGTTGCACGATGGCAAATGCAACAGCTTGTGTTTATAATTGAAATAATTGCAGAAAGCAGACATAATTATATTCTTATACCTCATTGTTGTTGTTGCTCTAGTTGTTGTTGCTTTTGCGTTCATTGTTTTTGTTCCCAGGCATTTTTTTTTGTTTTGTTTATTATCATCATTGTCGTCATAGTCTCAGCCGGAGTGAGACTATGCATCAGGCCTTCGGGCTATAAGTTTATATAGCAGAGTTATTATGCTCTACAACTATATAATGGAAGTGGGTATATTAGCGTTGAAGCTGCTTATGCATTGTACATAAAGAAGGCACATGAAACTGTTTACATAATTGCATTAATAATTTTAATTTACTATAAAGCACATAGTCTATATGTTCTACCATACTCGTTCAGCTTGGAATTTGTTGCTCTTCAACATGTTATCGATTATTTTTAAGGGGCATCTTAAAGTCACGCAAAATTCAGACTTTAGCCTGTGGCATTTTTCATAGCCCACTTTTAGGAGCTTACGTTTTTAATTGCACAACATTGCAGTAGATCAAAAGCTCGGCTCATTTCCAAGCAATTACTTTAAGACCTCGTCATGTTGTCGACTTAATCACTAAGCCGCCTTTGGGTGCGCATTAGCCACAACAATTTCGGCAGTCGGTTTGCGCCTAATATGCAACCCTTTTGGGGCTAAGCAAATGTGTGCTAACTACATGGTTTCCATACAGGTAGCCAGGCGGGGTCTTTTGGCCAGAATAACTTCAAAAAGCGCCTTCAAAAGCGGCTTAAAACTTCTTTAGGCGAAACGGTTCTCGGAACCAGACACTTACTTGCCCCCAAACAAAGCGCTATGACAACAGTGGCAAAGATAACGGCCGATGGAGGGGCAAGGAGCAGAAATAAGCAGAAATTAAGCATTACCATGGTGGCGCCATCTATGTAAGATGATTGATTGAGCTTTTAGTTAAATTGCGCAAACGGCCAGCCAAAGCTCATAGAAGTACAGGCATCTTAGTGAAAAGTTTTCTCCTACTACCCCTCAGCCCAAGCAAGGGGGAAGTGTAAGGGGTGTGCGAGTAGTACGTCCCTGCAAACTGTAAAGTCGTTGGCAAAGCAACTGCTTCGGGCTTATGTCTGGCAAAATTATTTGCACATCAGCTGCGTTGGGACTTCATTTTCCATATCATTTGGCAGACTCCATACAACTTGGAGTCTCGCCAAGCATATTATATACTCGGTTATTAGGATGATAATCCTGATTAGCTCTGCATAGTCATGAGTGTTGCTCAACATTTTCTAAATCACTGTTTAGCGAGTTTCTAAAATTTGAACATGGTTTGTATACTTTTAGTAAATAAAATTGTTTCCCGCATTAAAATATGTTATCATATATTTTAAAAGGTCGACTTTGTGTTTGAGCTAGAAATGATACAATTGCTCATCTCTATCTCTATCTCTCAGCTGTGTTTGCGTTGAGGTTTAGGTGCGAAAAAAAAGTTTTGTTTGCTCCACTCACACGCTTGATGTTTTGAGGTTAACGATATTTGTTCATCAACTTATTCGAATATTTTGTAGACAAATCTATTAGTGCAACCAACAACTGCGATCCAGACATTGGCATTTAATTCCCCGGCGCAACAACTTCATCAACTGCCACATAATCCAGCAAATTTTTCAGCACTTAAATTTGGACATGACCCGAAACTTTTATTCTCGTCTCTCTGTTTTTATTTTCTCGTTGCCTACTTCGGGGCTGCTAATCCCTAAACTGTCGCAGAACTTTGTAGAGAGAACAGAGAGGGAAAAAAAGGCCAACAAAAGTTTTGCAACAGATAAAAGTAGAAAGTTTGTGTACAAAACATGGGAACAAAAAGGAAAGCCAGGCGAAAATTACAAACATTTTCAATTATCAAGCCAAACAAGGACGTTGACGTATTGTCTGGGCTCTCATTATACCATTACCATCATATAATTACAGCCTGATTATTGTTTATTAAGTTAAAATGCCGCCAGCCACCTTGATAAATGGTCGCCAGCGCGTTCGCCTTTTGTTGCGACTGTACCTGTGTGCGCCATGTCCATCAAAAAGTCCATCAAAAATGGCGACCGGGTGTCACCTTTGCCAAAGGGTTCGTCCCGCCAGACAATGAACTACATATAAGCGAACCTCTTAGAGTCGCTCATTTCTCAACATTTCTTTAGTTTTGTTATTTTTTCTTTTTGCTAACGGTATCATATTTTTCAAGTGTCACTGTTAACGCGGTTTATGAAAGGCTTTTGTTTGATTGAAGGCAATTAGAGGAACTCTGCTGAAATGGTCTCCTACAACCTTTGAGCAACATTAAATATTCATATCATCCCATCTACCATCAGCTCTCTCCTCCCACAGCGTTTCCCTGGGGACTTTAAATTAATTAATCACATTAAATGCTTTGCGGGCTGGTTGCCTCCCGCAATGTGTATCCATTGGGTCCTGCAAAATTGTCAAAGCAAACTATTAAGATCAAAGATAAGAAACAAAAATAATGATGCTAAATGTTGGCACAATTATGCCTCGTTGCTGCCCCACACCCCCACTATCCAAATGGATAATATACTAGGAAGTGACAGGAGAGCTTCTATAAGCAACAGTGTAGCCGAGTCTTGCTATCCAAGCCAGCTGACATTTCAATTAATTAAATATATATAATGTTTGGCGCATGTACATATGTATATATGTATTACTATAATGCAGAACGAGGTGTGTTCTAGCAGTTTATTGAAATTTTTGAGCGGAAGATTGAGCTTATGTAATAGCTACAGACTTTGAAAATTGTTTTGCAAAAAGTTTCTATCACATTTAAAATATATTTTGATTTATAAAGACTGTTACTAAAAGAAAACATTGTTCAGAACAAGAAAAGTTTTTAAAATGCCTTCTTGTCGTTTTTTTTTAATATTTGAACAATTTTATAATTGCAAAAGCTCATTTCTTTAAATTTAAAAATTTAATTAGATGGTTTAGTAATATATTAAGTAGGATGAAATATATGTATAAATAATTGTAGAAGAAATATTGCATATTTCTGATATATAGTTGTCAAATCTGAAAAATATATTATTATATAAAAAGTTTTTCTACATAACTTAAATTCGCCTTTTTCAAATTCCAATAATTTATTTAATATATGGAATAAATATTTATTTAAATTTATCAGACGAACCACTAATTTTGATATTGTTATGTATTTCATAGAAATTAACCCTTTTCTTGTGCCTAACCATTTTAGTGAAGTCGTGCAGAATTGTGCCTTGAAAATCAGCAAAATATGAAAACAACATGAATTGAAAACTTTCGACCATCTTGAGAAAGTGAAAGTGAAAAAAGGGGTATTGCCACAAAGAAAGTGCATTCGAGTGTTAATAAAGATGAAAACAGTGTTCTTCTCATTGGTATCCCTTTTTTGGTATACATTATTTGATTTCGATTGTGAAACGGGTAGGAGATTGGGGAGCTTGTAGAGGAATGGCGTTATTATCTGAAGCCATTGGCCATTACCTTTGGCCTTGTCTTCAATTAGCGATAATAATATAAATGATACGAATGAGTTTTTCACATTTAACTTTTTGACAGCTTGATGCGGGTATGCTGTTCCAGCCAATTGTTAATTGACAGTGGGATTGGCCTCGGGACAACCAAGCAGGACAGACAGACAGGCAGACAGAAAGTCAGGACAGGTCTGATTTTGACTTTGTTTTTCTTTGCTTCGTTTTTGTTTTGTTTAATGGCGTCGCTTGTTTTTAAAAACCGCAATCCCAAAACTGTCAAATTGACAGAAAAACGCATCAACAGTAGAGTACAATTATAAAAAAAAGAAATATTTCAATTCAAGTTAATTGTAAGCAAGGCAAAAACTTGTTGTCAATCCAAACAAAAGCCAAGCGCACATTGGTGTCGAAATGTCAGAAACATTTTAAGCCTATTTGCAATTTAAAAATGTTGAAAATTTTTAATTTTAATATTAAAAATTAAAACAGCTGATTTTTATAAATATTTCAGCTGTTTTGTTTCTACTAAAAATACTTTTCAAATGAACTTAGAGCTTGTTTACATAAAAGCAAATTGAAATTCTTTGTATAAAATTATATTTTACATTGAATTTTTAAAGATGATCCAAAAATATTGAAGTTTTTATATTAAGATGAATGCACAGCAAATTATAAACTTACATGTTTAAACTAATTATTTTGTAAATAATTAAAATATCAATAAATAAATAATATTTAAATAAATAAATATACATATAATTATATGTGATTCTTTAAATATTTTTATCAGACAACTGTTAACCACTGTGCGTGCTCGCTTCGAAAATGAAAACTAAACACAATTAAAACTAACGAACCTAGCAAAATTTACACAAAATAAATTTCGTTTTAAATGTTATGAGGCTCATATTGAGAGTAGAGTGTAGTATATGTGTGTGTGTGTGTGTGGGTTTTTGGGTGTGATAAGGTCATTTGTTGAGTTGTGCTGAATTCGTTGGTGATGCTGTTGCAGCATTTTCTTGTTGGTTCTAGTTGATTTAATTAAATGCATTTGAATGCAAATGCCTGGAAATGCGTAGAGCACTCAAAAGCATCAGCATGCATATGTGGTTTACATACTGCAACATAAATGTTTTGATATATGTATATACATATGTATGTATGTGTGTTGCCTACTGTACGCATACCCATTCCTATCTATGGGATAGTTCTAACTAAAACAAAAACGGAAATGCTGAGCTTATGCTGCTGACAGCGCCCTCTGGTGTTATTTTATGTCAAAATATATATTAAACCAAAGCCAACCTACCACATTTTCATAATACGCAATCTCTGCTATTGCGTAGGTCTATATAGTCTACACACACACACGCACACACACATATATAGTTACAGTAAACACTCGCTGCGGGCCACATTTAATCAAAAACTGCAGACATCGTAGACAAAGCAGCAGCAGTTGTAGCCCCAAGACTAGCTTTAAAGTTAAATATCTATTTGTTTTTTTTAGCTTTTAGCTTCAGCTGACATGTTGTTTTATCTTAACTGGCATTAAAAGGCAATTTTTCGTATCATAGAGAGTTTGGAAAGGGTTAATTGATTATATTTAAGTGTTGAAGCGTAGGGTGTTTGCTAGTCGTATGGTGAGCACAAAATTCTAAGACTGTTAAAGTGTTTATTATTTAAAAATTGTGTGCGAACATACATAGATACAGACATGTAGACTGTAGACTTTATGAACTAGTTAACACTTTAGACTCCTAAATCGCCTCAAAAATTTCTTAAAATTATTTTTATTAACAATAAATTATGTTTACTTACTAAAGTAGTATCTTAAAGTCAAATAACAACTTGTTCTTAACTTATAAATACTATATAAAAAACTTGCCGATTTTAATGTTATAAATTATTGCAACACAATAAACAATAGAAGTAATCTCTCTTCTCTACACTTAATAACATAATTTGCAGCTGACACTATTATTGCTTGTGGAAACTCTTAGAATACAATCAAAATTTGATTGCATTTTGAATAAGTCACTTAACTAAGTTGCAGTACTCGTGTCTGTATCTACTAGCATCTATATCTATCTAGTTGTATTTGTGCTGCTTGTGCACTACTTCATCATCTGTTGGGCAGCCTGGCATAACTAATTGAATACATAATTTACAATTAAGTACGTAAGCTACTTTAATATTTATGTCTGTAAATGTGCATAGACACACGCATACAGTAGCATAGTCCTTTCCCCCGTTCCCCATCCCCCATCCCCCATACCCACTGCTGTTCCATTTCCTCTTTGTGTGGGTCGTCCATTATCGACCATCACTTGTGCCAACTGCAATAAATGTCAATTATTCATGAATTTTCAATAACTTTAGCCGAGGCAAAATAGAAAAGTTTGCTGCTCTCGGTCGTCGTCGTCGTCGTCGTCATCGTCTGAGCTTGAAAAACTTTTTAATAATATGTAAATATAGCTAACAGCAAGACAGAGACAGAGACACAGAGAGAGAGACAGAGACAGAAAGAGATGGAACAAGCGTTAACTAAGAAGCACATAAAATGTAATGCCAAACAATATGAAAGAGAATTTACTTGAGCGGCAAAAAGTACATAGTAGAGAAGCAAAGAATGAGAGCAGAGTAGCGACCGATGTGGAGACGACAAGGCAAACAAGAACGTGCTCTGAAGCATAGTTATAATGGTGAATAATTAACAGATATTAATAATGACAAAAGCAGCTGGCACCGAAAGGCAGCTCACAAATCTGTAGCATACTTTTTCGGGCAAATCTCACTCGTCTTTTTGGGGACAGACGAACAGCAAACAGCAGCAGCACAATTTGTGCGCTTTTTGATTTAAAATTCACCGCCAATAATAATAAAAATAAATCATTTCGCTCACAGCACAATAACAACAACAGCAACAGAGCACGACAACGTCCAGCACATTACGTATACGCAGTGCTGTCATTTCTACAAACTTTTGTTTGCCGCGTGCGGTGTAGAAACTTTCTGTGACTCTTGCTTAATAATTTGTTATAATTTACGAGCGTCAAGCGTCGTTCTTTTTGGCTTTATTATTGGATATTCTTAGCCAGGTCCAGACCCAATTCCAGTTCCATGTCCACAGACAATTTAAACTTTATGCCAAAACGTTTTTGAATGCTTAATTAGTTCGGGCAAATGCCAAATGAAAGTCGAAAGCGTCTGCATTTGACTATGTCTAACAATTTAGTTTGTTTGTGGGCGGTAAATTATAAAACATATTTCATTTAATAAGCATTATAATATTGTAGCTATTTAATGACAGGTTCCAGTGCATTAATTGTTGGCCAAAGTTTATTGAAGTGTTAATGCAAACGATTTTCCAGCTAATAACTCGAATATGTAACATATGAAAATTGTAAAGTTTATATCACTATTTAGTAATTAATTTTAATTAATAATATCAGTCGATAAAATAGAGTGACAGTTAATTTATATGCATTTAATATTCGAATGATTTAAATGCAGTAATTCATTTTAAGAACCGTGTTCGTGGCATCTTTGGCATACCGTTCCCCAACCACCCCCTGTATTCGAAATGTAATACATTTACCAGTGCGCTTAGTCAGGCATAACAAAGCGCCAATGGGGCATCAGTTGCCATTCTTCAACACCCCTCCAAACCTTTCACCTTTGCAAAAGGCGCTGGCAACAACTGCGCCCACATTAAACTCAATAAAATAAATGTGCAGCCATAAATTACATAAAGTGCGTCAGTTACACACACACACACGCACACTAAGAGACAGGAGACTTACATCTACACCTATTCTCTTTACCCCAAGAACTTCATATCAGCTGCTGCGCCGAAAAGCAGACTATGCAAAATCGACAAGTGCCACAATTTTTTATGTTAAATAATCCTTTGCCTTTCCTGTCCTCCATTGATGAATTATAGCAAATTAATTTTACACTAAAAAGCGACAAAGCTAGGCACAATGACACACCCATTCGCCCTGTCGCTCAGTCGCCCAGTCGCTCCTCCCCACCACTTGGCCCCACCGCATGTTGGTGTTATCAAACCATTTGCATGGCTGAAGCTGCCTAGGCAAACAGTTTAACCATATCAAATTCAAATTCGCATAAATTTTTGGAAAGGCAACACACAGGTTGGGGCTATACACGTATACTACATACATATAAAAATCGATTCCCAACAGGAAGTGACAGAGTTGCTCCATTTTTTCTCTTTTCTTTTACCACCCCTCAGTTGAGTTGTGGGCTTGCCAGCCAAATGCAGAATAAAGAAAAATAAACTCAAACCAAAGTCAAATCGATTATTATTTTATCGCCTGCAGTGGTGCGGGAGGAATAAGGGGGACTGAAGAGGTTGCTAACATAACATAGAACGCAACACGTTCGCTCGAGGGTTGTAAAAATAAATTTAAATATACCAGCAAAATGTATCAAAAATTGAATATTTCGCATAGTCTCTCAGACAGTCTGCCAAAGCTAAAATGTCAAACTGGTACGTGACTGTTGATTGTTTGAGCTGTTGCGCCCCATTTGGCTGTGAGTCTTGGGTAACTTTTAGACCTGATAAATTATGATGTGACAGTAGAAGTGGTCGAAAACACACATAATTTTTATATGTAATTAAATTTTATAAAAAATTTAATTATTATTTACTTTTCAGTCCGAATTCGGCAATTTTATGAGAATTGGGGAAGAATAATAACAATAAACAATAAAAAACCTATAGATAGTATAAAAAACTTATTTGTTTCGGTTTTTAAATAAATCAACTAAATTCACGTATTGTGTAATTTGATATTATATATCAAAATTAATTGAGAATCATAAACTTTTAAATATTTGATTTCATTAAAGCAAGTACAGGGTCTCATTATAGTCGGCTGTAGCGACTAAAAAGCCTTTTCAATGAGTTTTAGTTTTAAAGTATGAATAGTTATAAAATTTGATTTTAATTCAAGCTGAAATCTATAATCACTACAAATATAGACTTATCGACTCCACTAGTTTCGTCTACTTGTGCGTCACACATTCGGCAAGATTTCGATGTGATGCAACGGTGTACTGCACGAATGATATAGCTGTTATCAGCACAGTTAAGAAATAGTCAAAGGCAAAGCCTCGATCACAAATGACATCGAAAACCATTTCATTCTGTAGCGGCTCCAGTTTCTGATGCACTATCAAAGAAGTATGCTGTAGGGGGGTAGGCAATGTCAAAAAATAAAACAAAATCTCCTGTGAACAAATCGAAATACACTCACCTCATTGTGAAGTAGTTTGAGTGTATGATCGTGTTGATTGTCCTTACGAACATATAGAATATTCACGATGACAATCTGTTGTTGCAGCGTCAACTCAACGTTACGCAATCGATCCGTACATAAACCGAGAAGCAGCACATTGAGTATAGGAATTAGAGTAGGACCAAGGCAGCCATCAGTAATGATATAGATTTTATTCTCCAGTTCATCTTGAGCATAGATTGCGCACTCGAGAAGAAGTTCCATATTGAAGATGCTTGTGAATATGCCCAAGTAAATGACCGAGGGTAGCCAGGCCAGTTTCTCTTTTAGGTACTTGTGCAATTTATTAATGCGTATGTGTAGCTTAAAGAGCCACAGCAGACGGCGATGGTAGTTTCGGGTTATAAACTGTAGTTTATCATGATACTCAACGAAGGACTGCAGAAAGAAGGCCAAATTGCGATACCAATTAAGTAGCACTAACTGGTAGATGAAGTAGGCAAGACCACAGTACTCCAGGAGTAGCCAGTAAAAGAAGTTGATCCATATAAAGTAGGGCTTATACCACATGGACTCCAGCATTATGTAGGTCAAATACACCTTGAAAAGATAAACTGCCAATAGGCCCCATTCACTGTGATAGATCATGCCAAACTTGGATTCGATGGTGCGTGAGATTTTTAAGATCTCATTGATCAACTCTTTCATCAGATTTCGATCTTCCAGGGAATGTAGAAATATCATCATGCGTCTTAGCACATTTATGTAAATCCCCTGCATGCCCAAGCCCATTAGAAAGTTCTGGCCATCCGCCTCTTCGACTTGAAACAGATGTATCCAGATAACGAACCCGATCACTATATAATCAAACAAACCTCTTAGCAGAAACGAGAACTTTACAGCCAGTATTAGCTTTGAGATTATAGCACTGTATTTTGTATGCTCCAATCGTTTGTTCTGCGAATTATAGCGCAACTTAAAAAAGTTACAGCAGCGTGCAATCCAATAGAGCATCCAGCTGGTATATAGTAATATACGTCTATATACAGCAGGTCCAGCACCACTGCGTAGCAATCTAATATCCTCTGCGTTCCACATGATGGTAATCAACCGACTAAAGGCTGACTATAGCATGTGGAATAGAAGCTCTACGCAATAAAGTTTTTTTTTTGTTTTATTGATGACTTGTGCATTAAGTAAAGAATTAACTTAAATTGACAACGCATTTGCTGCATAATTGTTATTATTGAGACTCTAGGGAATGAGTATATTCCGGAATACATTTAATTATATCCAAAAAGTACTTTCAAAGATAATAAACACATCGTTTTTAATATTATTATTATTAATTACTCTTTCTAATATTTAAAATTTCTGTTTTTATGTAGTAAATTTTAGCATAACTTGAAGCATATACTATTTATCAATATTTGTGCAATTAATATAACAATCGAGCTTTTGTTATTTATATGATGGGCATTAAATCAACGTAATATACAGAATAAATTTGATAGTATTCATTTATTTCTTATTTGATCCACATTACAAGTTGTTGAACTCTTACAGCCATTTGAATACGTATAGACATTTTTGTTGAATATTATTTTTATATAACCTCCTTAACCTCAGCTTAACTTCAATGCGTCTCAGTTAAACTCTTCACACTTCAGTTCATGCACTCTTTGCAGAAACCAATTCACCTTTAACTAGAAATTATTTGAATTTTACAAAGTAAGAATGCCTCAAATTACATAGACAGTTTCCTCAAAATACCCAAAAAATAAAGTGAAAAAAGCAGAAAGCAAGTGAACCGCATTCACAGACAAACATTTCATTTTAAAAGAAAGTTCAATGCACCAAAACGAGAGGCAGAACAGTCAGAGAAACAGACGGGCAGACAGGCGGACGGCAGGGCTGGAGGACAGACAGACTGGCAGACGGACGAACGGACGGACGGAGCAGCATCCCAGCCGTGTAAAATACTTGGCAGTGCCATTTCCCCAATGGAAATGCGAGTGCCGGAAAATGCAACTCTACTGACGCCGTTGCTGTTGTCGTTGTTGTAGTTGTTGTTGCATATCAAAAGCGCGCTGAGCCGTTGCCTAGACAACAACAACGACAACAACAACATACACCGACACACATACATACACTCACACAGATATATAATCCCAAAAAAAGAAAAACCCACCCGAAGCAACCCAATTCAATTCGTTCTATGCCTCCTGCCTCATTACGCAGGGCACGGCAAAGAATTGCATTTACCCTTATATACATATATATATATATATGTATATATATACATATAAATATACACGTTTTTACAAGTATGAATGCACTCATTCAACACTGGCTATGCTCTGCTATTCATTTTCATATTCATATATGAAAAATGGTCGTGTTTCAATGAAACGAGAAACCTTAATGAATCCACAAGTCGCGTACACTTCAGTCCACAAAAGGTTTAGAGGCTTGGCTGTCTGTCTGGTCGCGGCATTTTAATACCCTGTAAATTAGTGTAAGGGGTATAATAGACACTATTTGAATAAGTTTACACAGTTAACATGTACGAACACCCTATATACTTATGTATGTTAATATTGGTCTCAAAAATATCTCAATTTTAATAGTGAACTGCTGTTGTTGTTATTTATTTTTAATCAAAATATAGTCAGCAGATTTTAGAAGATTTATAGAGTATATTGTAGTCCAGCAGTAGGTGTGGTCTAGGTTTGCTTGTTATTTATGTATCAATTAAGGCGCATTTGCTTCGCCTCCATCAGGTTGAGAGTCTGTCAAAGTGCAACGAAAGTATTTTTTTTTTTGGAAGTTGCATTTTGATAATTTGCCACAGCTGACAGCTGTTTGGAGTCCCGTGGGCTGTTCTGGAGAAGGCTCTAGAGAGATTGCAGTCATGATACCCTTAGACCAACTGGGAAGGGTGAGACACCCCCTTAGAAAAGGACCGATAGAATATGGTTGGGCTTTGCATGCGAAGCCACCCACTAAATGAATTACGCGGGTTGGCAAAAAGTAGAGGATAGAGAGGTGTTGGGGCAGGGGGGTGATTAAATGTTTTTGAAGCCACCCATTCCATAACCATTTGTCGTGGCATTTATACAGTTTGAGATTCTCTTTCATTCGCGCCACACAATATGGCTTGCATTGTAACATTTCTGCAATTATAACTCGCTTTCTCAAAAATTGGGGTTGTCGTTGTCGCAATAGCAACTCTGTGAGGCTTCACTGTGTCTGTTTCTGAACGTTGCTGTATTGTAAGCATTTCTCAAGTGCTTTGCATAGACAATGGTCTTTTAACGAACAATGAAAACCACATTGCGACGTTACCAAATTTGATGAAAGTAGGCTAATAACTGCGGGTTGAGCACTGAAGACTGTACTCGTAAACTTTAAGAAGTTGAAGTAGAGAAATCTATGTTAAAATCTGTAGCTTATAAAGGCGAACCTGTTTTTGGGGCAATCACCGTGGGAGTGGCAAAGCTTTAAGGCTAATTTCAAATCAAGTCATGACCTTCATTATACCACACAGCAGCCATGTCAAAAGACAGCCAATATTTTATATAAAATTTGTGGAAAAATAGCTGCCAGCTATTTGTGAAAAATCAACACACAGACCCTGACGAGCGTGTACACACACATACAGAGACGTAAACCAACGTAAACAGGAATTTGATAAAATTTAGCAGAAAATGGAGAAGCGGCAAAAAGAAACGATATGGTTTATTAAATATTTTAAGCCTGTGGCAATGTTGAAAGCAAGCACACATGCCGTCAGAAAGAGAACGAGAACGAGAGGGAGAGAGAGATTGAGAGGAGCAACGTTCATGTGGACCGGGTGTTACATGGCGTATGAGTAATTGAATTTAAAGTGTTGCAACATTTGATAACAAAAAACGCAGTACAACAGTTTGCTAATGACTTTGTGGCCAGAATGTATCGACTTCTGACATCAAATCGCTTTGCCACTCGAGACTGTCTAAGAGGAAAGTCAAGTCAAAGCGAGTGCAAGTTCAAGTGCTTGTCATCGAATTCATCAAGCACTCCATAGATCAATGACAAACGCATTCATTTTTTTATTATTATTTATTTGCAGCAATACTAATGCTCTCGCCGCAAATGCCTTAAAGAGCCATCGAAGTCATCGGTTGCCATATCGTAATCATCGTCCTGGTAATTGTAGCTCAACACAACAGGTAGAGCATCCAAGAATACGGTTACCTTGTACACGAACCAAGCTAGGAGCGCCATTATCCAACCGCAAACGGCTCCAAAGGCAATGCAAGTGGCCGCCTTGATCAGCAGCCCGTAATCGGAACGCAGATGGTAATGAAATATGATCAACTGCTTGTAGAAATACTCCTGAAAGTCCATGTTAATATCACAAACTAAATTTGGTATTGAATTTTCGATTGAATTTTAATTATTTTCACTGACAAACAGATTTCGTTTTGTTATACTTTAAATATTTATATAAAACATAAGTTACTCTCATACTTTTGTGTCATTTTACATAACTAAACCAAACTATTCTAACAAAATGATGTTAAATCCAATAGAAATTGTTTGCTATTATGTGGCGCAACCCGTGGTCGATTTCTTAGGGTATTTGCTAAACGAAGTGCACTATTTGGCTTTTCTGGCTGCAGTGGCTGTAATTGGAATATTACTAGGTCTCATCATGGGCATCATAACACTAGTTTGTTATAAATGTCAGGACACTGAGGAGATCACGATGAAACAAACAGAGGAAAAGCTAGATGAAAATCAATCAAGTTTTCAAAAACAAAAGCCTGATTAGACAATTAAAGATTTCAAGAGTTTGTTTTACATATATTAAATTACTATATTGAACTGAAAAATTTGCAAACTTGTGTCAGTTAACAAAAAAGAAATTAAAACAAATATATGAAATTTAGTTCCATAGCTTTGCGTTTCTCTTGTCAGCAGTAGTAAAAATGGTAGCCAAATTATTTGCTAAGCACATTTTAATTTCCCCCAGGAAACGACGGCTAAGCAGGCAGTCCTGAGAACGAAAGGGAAGAAGCCCAAAAACACACAAAACTAAATTTAAGCAATAATTTAGACGCTTCCCTCGTGTTCAGCCAAAGGATGCCATTTTGCCAAAAACGCAAAATATTTGCCAAAAATAAAAATAAAGAAGAAAGTGAAAGAAAAACGCAGAGGGCAGAGGTTGGGTCAAAGGACAAGGTCTAAGTGGCATGCAGTTGGCCCATGGCATAAAGACAATTTAAGAAGCAAGCAGTTCATAAACAGGACGCTCGATGAAATGAAAAACGACGACGACGACGAGAAACCAAAAACCAAGCGAAATAAAATTTATTTTAGTAACAAAATTGCACGACACGATGGGAAGGTGAAGGTGGAGCATGGTGAGCAGGGTGCGGAGAAGACCGTCTTCTCTAAATGGCAGTGAGCCAATGGCATTCACAAGTATATTAAAATGTTGCCCTCCTCTTAGTAAGACATCCGTTGAGACCTCAGATAGTAAAGGACTCACTATACAGTCCGCTGTGGTTTGAGTGTAAAGGAAATGATTGGTTCTGGGCGACATTTTCCTGCTCGTCGCCGTTTTCTCTGTTGTCTGGCCCAGCGAAGCAACAAATAGCCTCATTCTACCCCAAATTGTTGCAGCAAAAACAACAAATGGCTAAAGTTTTAGCGACTCCACGAAACTTGCCACTGCAATGCAAAAACGCAGAACAACAACAACAACAACAAAAGAAGCGGCAACAGCAACAGCAACTCCGCAGTTACAGTTACACAGCTACAGCTACAGTGGGGAAAATTAAGTTTCTGCGCCGTTGCGTAGGCAAAGGAAAAGAACACCAAAGTTGTCGTCATCGTCATCGTTGTCAATGTTGTTGTTGCTGTTGTTGTTGCTCTTGTTGCCTCTAGACGCGGTCAAATTAAAAGCGCATTGCAAACAGAGTAAGAAACGACATTTGTCACTATGATAAGCTGCTAAAATACCCTATATCAATTCAACTTTCCAATTGCTAACAATCTAAGCTCAAGTTATGCTAATAAATTTATGAAAAAAATTATGCGCTAACGGATGGTAATATAATGAATGGAAGCACTGTCTAACTATCTATTATTACAAAACATAATTTTGCTATGCCTTCTATTAAGCCGAGTATACCCCAATTACACTGCACACATATACAGGCAATCAAAAGAAACGCAATCGAGTGCTTTTCGCAGTTCTAATGCAAAGCGGCGACGACGACTAAAGCGTTTGCCATTTTTATTGCATACTTTTAGGCCGCAGGTTCAGGTGCAGAGTGTATAGAGCGAATAGACCAAGGCAGTATCTGCCTGTTTCTTGCCTCTTTGCTCGCTTCGCCTTGATGTGGCTGTATTTGCTCTATTTGTTGACATCGTCTATAGTCGCATTCGATGCGATGTCGTCAATGTTGCCAACTTGACGGTTTTTATTGCTTTTCCCATTCCTTTATCTATGTCCCTGTCATACACTGCGTATGCGTGTTTTTCCCTTTTATATTTATATGTCTTTGCATTAATTTTCAAATATTTCCTATGCTGCCATCACCGTTGCCGTCGCCATCGCCGTTGCCCTAGCCGTTTGTTGTCGTTTGTTGCCTTTTGTGTATTTGTGCTTTTGACTTAAATATGGCAAATTTATTTATAGGTTTCGATAGGCATCTCATTGTTGTTCCCTTTTGTCATTGTAATTGTTGTAACTGCTGTTATTGTTGTAACGTGCAAATGCACAGGGGTTGTTGAAGCTCTAAAAGACCTTTGTGGCCACGTTTGTCTGTGAAACAACCATTAAGTTAAAGTTACTGGAGCCAATGCGTGTCTAATAGCAAAAAGAAGGAGAGGAATTCATTGTTTAAGTACATTCTGTGTACACATATGTGCATGAAAGGTGCTTTAAAGCAATTGTCATATTGTCTTATACTTATGTATGAGTTTATTATTCTACAAAAATTAAATATTAACTAAATTATATCTGCGGTAGAAAATAACAAAAAATGTTGTAGTGATAAAGTCTTCAAATAAAACTATACTTGGACTGAGAATCTTTAGCAGAGATTGTTTGTTGTAGCTTAAAGTAAATAAATAATTTAAATAAATAAATTAAAGTAAATAGAATTTGGCCAAACATTAGTCAACTGCATAATAGAAGTGAGAAATTAATATGGTGTAAAATTGCAGTATGCTATTTCCTACAGCTTGAGTTGCTCAACGATCAGCCAGTTTTGTAAATACAATAAATTATTTAAAAATATTTATTTTACTAATATCGTAGGATTCTGTAATACCATCTGCTTTATTAACCTACCAATTACTTTCTTTTTGCCAACAATTATCGTTCGATTTCTGAAATGTATTATCACATATTAAGCGCATTTTATTTTGTCACATCATTATCAATTCTTCGCTGGCTTTCTTCACGCACTGCGTTCATACAAAATTGACAGTCAGTCAACAGCAAAGTTGCCATTGTCGCCGCATTGCTGCCATTGCCAACACAATCCATCACAATCACAAAGCCAACGCGACCAGACAGCTCCACACACACACAGAGAGAGAGAGAGAGAATTATACATACACTAGCTCACTCAATCACAATCACACACACATATATATAAATATACAGACATATAGAGTCATTCAGTCAGTCAGTCAGTCAGGCTGTCATTCAGCAATAATACCACAAACCGAAAATGCCTCAACTTCAGTGCAACCCGGTGACGATCTGCACTATGAAGCGAGTGAGGGGGAAAATGGAGCACCACCAAAGCCCAGGGCACAGACCAGGGATACGTAATGGCAGTCTCAGACGTCGGCTTACCCAACCACATTTGTCATTTAAGCTCAACCAAATGTAATATGAAAATCGGCATGAGTGAAAATGTCAACGTGCATTGTGGCAACCAAAGGATTTGGGTGGTGCCTTGCCCATAGGTGTTGGCGGTAAAGAGAGTGAGAGAGAGAAAGAGAGAGAGTGCGGTGGTTTTTGGGGTAGCTATTCTGTATGCACAGCCTCGTCGCAATGTTGTGGAATTTCCTGTCAAGCTAATTTCCTTTGGGTGCAACGTTGGTTGGCTGCTTTGCACTCGATGGTTGACTCGATGCTTGGTTGGCAGGCAGCTCGTTGAATCAATTCACCTGCATGCATAAAATATTTTTCGTTGAAAAAATATTCAAACATTGCATATTTTATAGTTTATTGACGGCTCTATGAGTGTATATATGTATGTATGTATGTGGTTGTTGCAACTACTTTTCAACTTGTCAACTGGGCGAACTTTGTTGTTGTTGCTGTTGTTTTTTTGCTGCCCTTTCGGCAATTTACGTTGCGCAGTTGACACAAAATGAGCGTCATGTATACAGTTACACACACACACACACACACACATATGAAGCTGCTCCCAATAGAATACACGACCCTTTAACCCCCAACCGCTCTTATCGGAGTTCCACTTGCTATTTACCACCTTGACTTGTTTACCAATTGCAGCAGAAACAGCAGCGTTTTTCAACGCTACGTGTCGCTACATTTGGGAATTGTTTTGTGTGTTGTTCTCCACCCATACATACATAAAAATATGTGTATATACACAACACAACATATACATATGTTTGCATGTAAAATGTCATATATGCATATACACTCACATAACATATAATAGGGTCATGTGAGCGTACCGTGCGGGTGCAATTTACATGCACTGCGTTTCTGGAATGTGTTATTAAAATTTATGTGCGAAAAGGTGTCGAAATGCGGGCCGACAACAACATGGACATTTTACCCGAATACCCAGAAGCCCATCCCGAATCCCGAATACCGAATCTCAAATCCCGAAACACCCCAAAACCGTCAGAAATGAAGCAAACAACAGGCAGCGACAACACAGCCAATGAAATGTTTTTACCACATTCATTTCATTCTTTCCTTTATTCTGCCAAGCTATTATTTCCACAAAATACTCTATCGGTTTTTTATATGACAAAAAATGCGCCGGAACTCGGTAAAATTTATTTATATTTTTTTAAAATATTATTTGACTATTTATTGCTAAGCTCTCATATCCGCCAATAATAAATTATTTATTAAAACATAACCAAAATGCAAAAATAATTTAAATTTAATATTCATAAATGTTTAATTTGTATGCTAAAAATCTTTTAATTCAAATTTTACTGATTGAATAATATATAGAATTAATTATATTTTGTATTTCAATAAAAATTTGAATGTTTTGTATGAAGCTTGTATTAAACACATTTAAAATTTTAAACATATATTGTTTAAAAAAATTTTATTTCAAAATCATAGATAATATGTACGCAAGCCAAAACATACTTTAAGCTATTTTATTTTAAACTTTAAATGGCCAAAATATAGTTTCAATAATAAATTGATTTAATTAAATTTGATTGAATTTTGATTTGATTTAAACTGTAATTTGATCTGAGAAATAAATTTATTTACATGTGGTAAAATAATTTAAACAAAATTATTTTAAATTGATTTGGTGTTAAGGAATTGGATATGTTTAGCAATATTGCATTGCATTTCTGTAGTTTAAAATTTACATTCAAATATATTTGTATTTTAAAATAATTTAAATATAAATAAATTCGACATTTAATTGCAATTTAAATGAACTTTAGCAAATAAATGCTGGCTGTAATTCCCTTTAATATTAACTGTGTTGTAACGCGATATTTGGACACGCCACGCAAAGCGAGTAGTAAATAAATACGCCTGCCGCTAAAGTCAAATATTGCGCATACGCCACATACGTTCTACAAGGTTTTTGGTCATGCCAAGAGCTGGCTGCCAGCGAAAATCCAAGGATAAAGCCGTGTATGTAAATGCAAATTGTTATTGCGTTGGTTATGTTTACTATAACCGACAGTTGGGGAATGTGAGACTATACATACCCTTTCGTTCAAGACTTTTGGAAAACTTGAGCTGCAAAATTAATATGTGATTTGTTTTGTTTGGCAAAGAAACAAGAACTTTTAATTTATCTAATATTCTACTTGTAGTTGAAGTTGCTAGGTATTCTCCCGGACTCATTTTGTGTGTTTATTATTCCATCATTTCAGAAAGCACCTCGGGGGTTGCGGCTATTTGCGTGTCTGCAATTCGTTTGGGCCCTGCTGCACTTTCGAGCCATTTTTCGAGTGGTGTAATTAAGAAAGCAAAAAGCGAAAGCTTGAGGGCTTACAACCAAGCCAAGGAGACGACACTTGAGCTAAGCTAAACAGAAAACTGAGAAACAGAGAAACAGAGTTTTCATTTAAAACATGGAAAAAATATCATTAGCTGACAGATTTAAAGATGCAGACTTAAAATGCGGTTTTCTCTTGCTCGAATGCAGGCAGTTCGCTTATCAGCTAACAGACAGCACCAGCAGGCGTCAGTTGTTGCTCTGTTTTGGGCCAAAAGTTAAACTTGGCTTAGCAAACTTACACACAGTCAGTATGTGTATGTGTGTGATTTACACCTGCTGCATACTGCTGACGTGCCACATCAGTTGGCTGTTTCGAAATTATAAACCTTTTTGCAACCCGAGTGGTCGTCGCATAGCTCTCAGCTCATAGTTGGCAACTAAGGACACAGACTCTACCTCTAACTCTATCTCTATCTCTCTCTCTCTCGCTCTGTCTATATGTATTTATCTCTCTCATTCTCTCGGCAAGTTGGCTGTTAGTTTTTAGCAAAGCTGTCAGTGTCAAAGTGACTGTCAACATGCCATTCAAAATGAAAATTAATAACAATATGCAAACAGCAGCAGCAACAACAGCAGCAGTTGCTGCCACGCCCACACAAGTAAGCATTTAGAGATGAAAAGAGATAGATATAGCTGCAACCCGACCACATTCAGGTGCAGCTTTTTGCGGCATTAGTTTTTGGATAGCTGTCAGTTATAGTTTTTAATGCAAACTTGTCAAGCTCAACAATCGATGCACGTTGCAACAACTCTATTTCCACAAATCGTAATGGAAACTGCTTGAATCTCTCTCTCTCCCTCCCTGGCTGTCGGCATGGCTTAAGTGTTTTTATTTTATTTTAACATTTTCATACTCTCATATGGTAAAATCGAGCAAATGGGTGTGTTAACGCTATGCACATCTCGCCTCTTGTATCCTTATATGCTTAGATTATTTAGAGGCTAGAATCAAAGTATCCTTTTGTTATGTTTGCTTTATTCATTCCATTGCTATTTGCTTAAGTATAGCTTTATTTTAAACTATATATCTCTGCTGCTGATAGGTTTTTAATTTTGCTAACGTTTCAGCTGCAAACCATTGAGAATTGACCTTGTTATCGGCCTGCTGAGTGCAGACAGTGGTTTTCTTCATTCAACCCAATTGAACCCGCGACCTATGACAATATTCTCCACAATCTTTAACACAAATGGAAGAGTATACACAAAAAAATCTAAAAAAAAAACTCAGTGTTTGAACACACAAAATGCTTGGTTAGCAAAAAACGTAGAACCGACAACTGTTCAACTAATTTCAAATTAAACTCAACGATGCTAAGAGGACGAGTAAGAGAACGAGAACGAGAATCAGTACTAGGACATTCTTGTGCACTGTCCCCTGCTGTCCTCTTGTGTTCCTCTCTTTCGCTTGTCCGTCTGCCCTCCAAAATGGACTATCACGAACAATTTTTCAGCATTTAAACACTCAAGTGCCAAGCTAATAAACGATATTAGTGCCAAAGCTCATTTCAACAAATATTGTCAGTATACTCTTGGTGCTTGGTATGTATGTGAGTCCTGCTACTATTACACTTGCTACTACTATTGCTGCTACTACTACTACTACTACTACTTCTTGCTGCTGCTGCTGTTGCTGGTGTGCAAACATTTTCCAAACAGTTACCAAATAAAAATGATTAGGAACGTGACTAAGAGTGCGAAAAATGTTATTTACTTAGCTGATGTGCGCTATGGGGACCAGACACAACGAGAACGGCAATGGCAACGGCAACGGCAACGGCAACGGCAATGGCAACGGCAACGACAGCGATGGGTTATGCACACACACTTATACACTCACACACATGAAGACCACACACTCAATTGCATACATACTGTTAGTTGGGTGTGTGTGTGCGTTTTGTGTGGGAGTATGACAAAAGTTTGCTGCATTGCGGCTTTCAACATGATGGAGTGAGTGAGAAGTTTGTGGGTTAAAGTTGCGTTCAGACACACTACAGAAATACCCTGTAAATTAGCTAAAGGTGTGCAGAATAATCTTTGTTAAACAAATAGACTTTAATATAGTTTAATTGCTTTAGTATATTCAAATCAATATATTGTCTTGAATAAAATTAAAATATAATTTGTATGAATGGAAAAATTTAATACCTTCTATAGTTTAAAAGCTGATTTAGTAAATGAACACTTGATATTTAATTATATTTTATAATTAATTAAATAACTTTAAAATAATTAAAATACTTAAATAATGTTATAATAAATTAAAATTTGATTTGAAATCGTATGTTAATATTGTATATAAGTTTTTCTCATACGAAGTTAACCATTTCAAAACACTACTAATATAATGGAAACTGATTACTTGGCATAGCCTACATTTGTTTTCAGATACTTTTCAGATAGCAACACTTATAATACCTTTTGAGATTTTATGTTGTAACTTAGCTTAAACTAAAATAAAGTCTTCATTCTTTCAGTCTTCCCATCTACTTGGAGTCGAGTTTACTTTAAACTAAACGAAAGTCTTCATTCTTGCAGTATTCCCATTCACTTGAAATCGATTTTATTTGACAGGGTATATCAAGAGTTGGTTAAGTTGCAAAGACTGTTGAAAAAATACTTGAAAATTACATGAAAGCTACGCACAGCAATGGCAATAAATGACAACACAGCCCCGGCACGCCCACTTTTACGCCCGCCACTCAACACTCGGCGCAAAATTTCATATCTTTTGGGGGTTTTCACTCGTGTGCCACTGTGTGTGTGTGTGTGAAGTTTTCGTTCTTTTTTTTTTGTCTTGCATCATCTTCTGCAGCACTTGGAAACTATTTTTAAACAATTTCTGGGGTGCACGCCGGTTGCCACGCCCATGCCACATGGCGCCAACTCTTGGCCAGAAGGGAAATGGCGCTGATAAGAGTTTTGCAAGCAGCGGAAAAAGCGAAAAAAAATGCGTTGTTATACAATATGCACTCGTCCGAGTCGGGTGAAAGGAAATGGATGGGTGCCACTACAAGTGTACGTTGTGTGTGTGTGTGTGTATATAAATTTCTGCATATTTGCACAGTGTAAAGTTTCAACAGTGGCATGGAGGGAAAAGTGTGGAAAAACAACGCACATTGTTTTTGCTGGCGCTCAAAAGTAGGCAAAACTATTTAAAGGCCGAAACTGAAATGCATCGCACTTTTTGGCCAAGGATTCTGCAGCGACTACCATGGCAATAACAACAACAACAGCTGCTGCTGAATTTTCTTTTCATATCCTGTGGTCCTCAACTTCCTTCACATACTCCCCCTCGCATTCTCTTGCCCTCTCCCACACGGCTTGTCGGCAGGAAATGTTGATAAAAGTATTGCCATAACGACAATGCCATTTAAATCATTTATAGTTTCAGCAAGGACCTCACAGTCCAAGTTATATGTTATATGATATTGTCGATGATACTACAAGGCTTAATTGCCAAATTGATTGGATGTGAAGAACAAGAGTTTCTTTAAAAACAACATTAATTAGCAGTTAACAGACTTGACTTAAGCATCAAATATACAAATATAGCTAAGCTATCATTCCGATTGAAAGTTCTATAATGCAACAATTAAGTTTAGAATTAATGCATAAATACTATTATACAACGAATTCTTTTCCTTTTTTATAGTACGTGATACTATAATAAACTCTAAAATAATAATAAACATATTTCAAACCAAAAGAAAACAAATTATGTTTACCTACAGCAAAACTTTTGAGTATATGTAAACTATAACGATTTATTTTCGCTTTAATTGTTAACATTATGGAATTAACTTACAAAAATTACTATTTTTTTGTTATTTGGAATTCTTTTGGACTCAAAAATTTAGTTTCTAACCCTAAGTCATAGTTGGCTAAGAGTAGATAGTGGAATTGTGGTCAAAAATAAGCACTTAAATTACAAAACACAAGCTGACAACATTTTGCTTAAAACAAAAATAAAAACAAACTTAGGAATCAATGATACATATAAGATGGCTACTCTCTGGGCAGACGGACAAACGAACCGCAAAGCCGAAAGGATTTTAGCATTTTTGCCGACATCAACTAAATTTGAGGCTTAGCAAGAGTTTTTTGGTTGAAGTTCTGACAAACATTTTACAATATTTACAACGGCAATAAACTCATTTCCTAGAAAGAGAGAGAGAGAGAGGTAGAGATAGAGACTGAGAGAGTGCAAAAAAAACAAAAGTAAATGTATAAATACAAATTCAAAGACAATTCCAACATCCTGTGGACTAAACACATGTAAACTGGTATATGGATAAGCTGCAGCAACAACTATACTATAGTTGCTACTGTTTACACTTATTTAGTGAATTTCCTCTGCTGTGGCACTGTCGAGAATTTTCTCAACGTCAGCTGTTTGCCATTGGAATCCGACCAGAAGTAAAATCCCAACCAACAGCACATTAGTTAAGTATAAAATTTTAATAGTGGTCGTGGCCTGACTCTCAGCATCGAGAGTCCAACATTGGCCAACAACTTGTATGCCTGCCACTGCTGTGCTGTGACAACTTGCAACAGCCACAGGCAGCAGGGAGTAGTAAATGGTAACTGCTGGAAGCGTGGGCAGCCGCGGGGGTGTGCAGGGTGCAAGGGTCGACAGCAAATTTGTGCAAATTTGGCTTGTGGCCAGAACTACTTTACAGTTGTGCGGGCAGACGGCTAAAACTGTTGTGAAATTTTAACTAATATCAGCAAAACAGTGGAATGAGCGAGGGTTGCACGAAAAGTATTCAATGAAATAGCATTTAGTTTTAGTAAAATTAAAAATAAAATGAAAGTAAATACATTTATTTATATTTAAGTTTACGTTCTGTGTATTTTACATAATTTTCTTAGTTTATCTATGACTAATATTCTACCTCTACCCATGTCCAGCTGTAATTCTGTAGTTTTTGATTTACAGTCTCTGATTTCGTTGTGCAAATATCACTCAGTCGAATTTTTTAGCATTCAGTGCGGCTTTTCAGCTAATATTTGCTGATGTTTCCACAATGTCTTGGCCCGTTGTCTGTGCGCTAGGTAAAATGCTAAATCAAACAATGCCAAGTAGTATGTACTTCATCTATGCATACATGTCTTTCTCTCTCTCTCTTTTTGTCTTCCTTTTCTTCTGTGCTGTGTGTATTTGTGCTTTGGTCCTTTGTTTGCTCGGGCAAATGTAGCAGAAATCTTATTTAAGTGAATTCGGGCTGAAATCTTAGTTAATTTTTATGTCAAATATGTTAAGCTAACCGAAAAAGAAGCAACATTTTCAGCAGCTTGTAAGTGCTTTTGCTTAATGCCTTGACTGACAGCTCAGTAAGCTCACTCTCTCTCTCTATTTCTCTCTTCTAGGGCTTCAACACAATAATTGCTGCTATAAATAACACAGTAATAGTTCAAATGATCTTGCAATTGTCCATTGTCTAGAGCTTAAAACTTGCTTACACGTAGCGTATGCTTAATATGTGCTAGAAACTAGTAACAGTAACCACAATAAATATGAAAATGTATTGGGACAACGGCATGCATACGCAATATTTTGTGGTCATATTGCGCATACGCCGCTTTGTCATGCTCAAATATTTATAGCCAGCAATTCGCAAGCAAACGAATTTTGCACACACCGAAACAGAAAACCGAAAATAGATAACTCACAAGGCAATTGCTGTCAAATGATATGTTGCTTACCTATCGAGGGTATTCCACTTTCTTTCCTTTTTTTATTATTATTGGATTGCATTGTTATGCAATGGAAGTCATTTCTATGGCAGAGTGAGCTGCGGGGGGCGTGGCGTGTGGCCAAAAAAACGGCAAAATTTCTTATTGGATTTCAAAGGCATTCAAGAAATATGGTCATGCCATGGCATGTCAGGCTACTTGTTCTGCAAAAGTCTATTGATTTGTTATGACGACAACGACAACGACGATGGCGGCGACAACACTGGACGGAGGGTTGCTGCTAGGAGCCAAGGCTACGCTGCTATAACAACAATGTCTATCAGTCATTTATATCGAAGCTAAAAGCACAAAAATTCGCTTATAAACGACAGCAACGTCGCCAAGTGTTGTTGCTATGGCCATTGTTGTTGTTGTTGTTGTTGTTGTTGTTATTATTGCCACTGTTATTAGTCTCCCGATCATTGTTGTATTTGTTGTTGTTGCTATTGTCGGCAGTCTCCTTGTTGACATTTTCATTAGCAAATTAATTTTAATTGATTACATTTCATGCGCAAATGTGCAGACAGCACAGCTCTCCGTTTTCGAGGTCTCCTAATATATTGAATTACAATTTTATTTATAACTTTGTCTTGCTCTTTTCTCGACTACAGTTTGCTTGGGCAATATAATGCGATATTGTTATTAGATGATTTCATTAAAGTAACCCGAGACCCACGACTGAAAACCGTTGACTAAAAGCAATTTTCATTCAGTTGTCACAGGTGCCACAGTTACCACAGGTGTTCACATTGGCATTAAATATCAATGACTTCATTAACTTGTATCTACACTGTTCAAAAAGTCAACCGAAATGGAGTAGATAAGTATTAAAAGTATAAAACTGTTTTAAAGAAGCTAAAATAATCATTATCGATAGAGTTCAGAATATATGACCCAGAAAGACTAAATATTGCTGTTCTTAGACTAAAATTTCATGCTTCATTTTTACCGTAAAGTGTGTGACAATAATTTATAATGGAAAATATTTATTTTTTATAAAGAAAATATTTTGTTTCATATAATAACATTTTCAGTAATCAAATATAAATTTTTTTTTGCCTGTATTTATTAAAAAAAAATTTTTATATATAAAACACTGTATATTTTGTAAAATTCCTTTTTATATATAAATTTAAATAGTTTAAAAACTAATAATTAAATGCATTGTACCTTCTTAGATAATAGGGAAACATCTGTGTTAAAATTCAGGTAAATTCTGTTGATTTGGTTGGTGAAATTAAAGTGATTTTCAAAACACCTTTGCTTGTCTCGATTGCCACTCAACGACAAGTTGAGAAACTTTTTAAGCACGCACCGACCAAAAAAAGGGAGAAAACACAACCAGAAGGTAAGAAAAAAACAAGCAAAAATACTTTTCAACATGTTAAGTTAAACTTCAATTTGCAGCAATGATGCGACAAAAATTTCAAGAAGAAGGACGATTTGGTGCACCCCCCTCCAAAGAGCCGAGCTGAAAAGATGTTGGGGGGCATTCTTATCTTTAGCACTTACCTTGTTGCCAGATCCCGATGTACGAAATTCATTTGCTCCAAATGCTTCATGCCCGATGCAATTTGTGTGGCAATGTAGACTAAGCAGCCATAGCTACAAGCATGCCGGTGGGGCACGAAGCGGATGCCGGTAGAAGCGTTGGCAGGAGAAGCATAAGGAGAAGGATGCCAACGTCAAATGAGAATTTCAAAAGTTTTCGCGTGTGGCAAGGACGACGATAGCACCAGTTTCAGTGGCAGTGGCAGTGGCAACAAAGTTAACGAAGTTTTTACATCCGTTTGCGCATGTTGTTGGTGGTTGGTTCGGTGGTTGTTCGTTGTTCGTTTTTCGTTTTTCGGGTGGATCGACGTAATCATTGAACACGAGACCGGAAGTGTAGCGTCGGCAAATGGCGTCGGTACAGGAAGCATGATAAAAACGCACGCAAAAGAACGAGAGAGAGAGAGAGACAAACACACACACACACATTAGATTTCTGTTCATTAAAGGGTCGAAGGAAAAACAAGCAGCATACCTGAGACTCTTGTTGGCCAGCAGCCCATTGGTTTCAGCCACATGCTCCTGCAGAAATTGATTCAAGTCGCCCAAACAATTCGAATAGTCCTGCACAATGCAAATCGGTTCATCCCGCAGACAGGCACCCACCAAACGTGCCACATTCGGATCATTGAGTCGTGCCAGCTGCTTGGCCTTGCCACGAAACTCCTTTCGCAGATGATCACTTGCACCAGGTCGGAGAGTGGCCACGGCAACGAGTGTGGCGCTAAAGGAGTGCATTGAAAGGAATAAAAAAAAATTAATAATTAAAATTAAATTTATTTATGTGAGTTTATGACATAACTTTGATATTATTATATGTTAACATGGTTAAATAACTCACTGATCATAAAAACAAAAAATTTTACTATTAAACCAAAAAAAACTAAGCATTGTTTGTCTGCAACAAGATGAAATAAGATGCTAAAATCATTTAACTTGAACATATTTGTCTATTAATAACAACATAAAACTGAGTTTACTAGCTAAACCCTACTAATTAAATTCACTTTAGTATATTTACGTCGATTTTGAAAGCCTTTAATAAACAATCGGTTCAGTTAGATACTACAATGGAAACAAACTTACTGCCAAGTATTAAGTATTGTTTTCTCATATTTTTTAGCAATTTTTTGAAGTTTTTATATAGTGCTATAATTATTTCAATATATTTAAGTGTAAGAGAGTTTTTTCACAAGTCTAAATTCATTAACGAAACAATACCACTGAGAATTAATAATATGATTCTACGATTTTGAATGGAATGACAGAAAAGTGAGCAGTTTGATACAACATCGTCTTGATACATCACTTAAATAGTGTCCATTGTTAAATGTAAATTCATGTTGCTTGCTTACGAGTTGACCACAGATAACTCTAGGTTTATAGCCACATCTCCCGCTGTGCTGCCACTCGCATTGACCACACTAGCATTTCCAATCTAACATATGTATATCAATTGATATATATTCGTTTAGATATGTAGATGGCTGTGTGTGTAAGTATGCCCATGACAATTTTGTCTCTAGCGCAAAAATCAATTAGAGCAGCTCAACAATGTGATGGTATCTGCTGTTGTCAATATATGCATGTATGTATGTATGTTAGTCGTCCTTTTGCAATTTTGATACGTAACGTAACAATTCGATTTGCCTGCTTGCTTTAATAGTTTTGCGGTTAGAAAGCCACAAAACGTATTACGTATACGTAATATTGCACTGCAGTGACAGAAAAACCAGTCCAGAGTCGTTTGAACAGCAGCAAGGATGGACCCCTAGGCAGCTACATATATGCAAAATAATTAACATACACACTAACACACGCACAGTTGCCTGCATAGACAGTGAAATGCTCTAAGGGCTGCCCGTGTGCTAAAACTTCAAGTGGCCAACACCGAACGAGGTCGTCTGCCTCACACGCCTGTGTGTGTGTGTGTGTGTGTGTGTTGGGCGTGGCAGTCTGATAAAATATTAATAGACAGCTGGATAGACAGTTATCAGACAACAGATGGACTTTATTGTCCTAGACTACAGATGAAATTTATAATAGACATGCAAGTTGAAAATCAAACAGCACAGACACCACTAACTTACACACACAGACATTACGCATACGCCCTGTTGTCTGTGGGAAATGAGAACCACATCCCTACACTGGCAAAACAATTGAAATTATCAAATAATTCAGACCACTTTAAGAGTAAAGTGAAAATATAAATAAAATATTTATTTTAAATAGAAATTATAATTATTTACAATTGCTGCATGCACAAAAATAATGTTGATTTCTGATGGAATTATTTTTAATATTCAAAATCTTCGCTTGGAGGTGATAATCTTAGTTAATGCAGTGTACACAACATACAAACTGATGTTTCTTATACTCTTACACATTAAGTGCAATAAAAAGCTTCAATTAAATGGCAAAAATGAAATCAAAGGTATCATATCCCCTTCTCTTCCATCCATTGAGAGCACAATGTCAGTTTTTCAGTTCTTCCAACTTGTCTCATCTGTGTCTGCCATTGATTCCTGTCTCTGTTTCTGGGCTCTGTTCCTGTTCCTGTTCCCTTTCCCACTTGTGGTACTGTTTCTGACTGTTGACGTTGCTGCTGTTGTTGCTTTTGTTGTTGCTTTTTTGGTTAAAGTTTTCATAATGGAATTTCTGATAAGCTTTTTTGTGGCCAACATGTGCTTCTGTTGTTCTTGTTCTGGCTGCTGCTGTTGTTGTAACCGCAGACGTGGCATTATAAGCCACATCCCTGATACCTGAAACCTGCTACCTGCTACCAGTTACCAGTTACCTGCAAACTGCAATCCGCAACCTGCAGCAGAGCCCAGAGACGAGACATCTCTCAGCCTCTCATATCGGTTTCACTTTGCTTTGTGCCTTTTCATCTAACCATTTGATATCCTTCTCTATCTATCTACTACTATGTATCTTAGTGTGTGTGTGTGTATTAAAGTATTGCGGTTTTATTCATTGTCAACTATTGTTATACCATTTTTTGATTTTTCTAAATATTTTCTAACATTACACTGTTCACGTATCTGTTAACTCTCTTTTTAGCCTTAACAGATTCACAGCGTTATCTTTTAAAAGAAACCTTAACCACAAAGGGAGCCAGTTGAGGTATTTCATCTTCACTAACACCCAAAGATGAAATGTCCGACGATGAATCAGTAGCAACATGATTTGCAGAATCAATCTCTGAAAGTAATCTTCCACATTTTAATTTTTTACTGGATTTTACTTAAATATTTTCAACACCTACTGCGTTGTATACCTTAAGATAACATAATATAAGTATAACTAAAAGTACTGCCTAAACTCAAATTGATAAATAGCTAATTGCCTATCAAATATTAACAAAATTCGCATCTATATTCCCTTTGCTATGGAAACTTTGCTTATTGGCCCAAGTTGTGGAAGTTAATCTGCACTTTTGCATGGAGTTGAAATAGCTCATTCAAACAATTAGAGAAAGTATGTAGATTGAGTGCAACTCTCAATACAGCTGCAGCTGTGGCCCGAGGGGAATAGACCGTAGTTTGTAGTTGTTCTAGAGTACGTACGTATTTCGCAAGCCGTAATGCAGCTCATTTCTGTTTTTGCCACGGATTTTGGTTTCGTTTTCGCAACTGCGTAGATTGGAAGAAGGAGCAGGAGGAGGTGGTGGAGAAGCAGTAACTGGGGAGTTGGATACTTACTTCAGCACATTTGTTTCGCACAAATGCAGTTCACCAAATACGCCGGAACCCAACTTCTCGACGATGACCAGGGACTGGCGCGGAAACTCCTGCACTTGGCAATTGGCCTGTTCCTCGTTGATGTCGGCGAAATTAGCGCTCATATCCAAATTGTAATGATGCGGTTTGCCGCCCGTCGGCGTGGGCGTGGTCGCAGCCGTGTTCGAGGAGCTTAAACTCAACGAACCGCTGCTCTGTGAGCCCGGCGGTCCCAACACTGGTTTGCTGCTGCAAATTGGTGTTGCTGCGTAATATTTCTCTGGCGGCGGTGGCACGGGTGGTGCTGGTGGTGGTGCCACCGAGCCCGCCACCCCTGAGGCAGCCACAACAGCAACTGGAACTAGAACTGGAACTGGAACTGGTAGCGTCAGTGGTAGTGGTACTCCCCCGCCAACGATGGATGCATTCAGCGAACTGCGGGCTGTGCCACTGCCAGCGGCATTTGGTAGCAGCTGCTGCATGTGAGGCACCGCATAGTCCTGGCAAACAATGTCCGGCACATCTGTATGTAGAAAGAGAAACAAAGAGAGTGAGTTGGAGATGGAAAGCGAGTTTCCAGTTCAGAGAGTGTTAATTTTTGACCATAAAACTGAGCTGCCAAAACAATAAACTTTTAAGCGCCATTTTACGTGCCAGCCAAAAGTTTTGCTACTGCAACGAATTATACAAAAAGAGATGCCACAAATTTTTACGGATATTCAAGTGAAGTTTACACTCGACTACACAAGTCGTAAAGTCGTTAGCAAGAAAGCATAAACTGAAACTGTTGGAAATTAAAACAATGAAAGCCCTGCCAGTCATAGTACACATACATAGATATAAAGTTAGATAAAAATCATATGGAAATTCTATATCTTTTGCTTTCTTTCATAATAATTTCTCCATCATATTTACTTATTTATGCCACCTGTACAATTTCCAGTCTCTAAGCAAGCACACATCATACCACACATATATCAAAGGGGCAGCACATAAAATGCAACTCTGCATGGAGTGTGGAGTGCCATCTCCCTCTAACAGACTGGACTTATGGTTCTGCTTTTGTCTCTCGCTTTCATTTGTCTTGTCCAGGACTTTTGTTGCCTTCAACTTCAAACTTTTCCCATTTAGTCAACTCTCATTGCAGAGGGGGGGTGGAGGTGGGGGTGGTGCAAATTGTAGGAAAAACAGAACCTCAGGCAAGACAAAATGGCGTGTGGCAAAAAACTAAATGAAATTAATTGCAACTTGATGTTGCTGTTGCCTCACTCGCACTTATGCACTAAATAGACGAACAAGTTTTAATTTTATTGTTGTTGTAATAACATTATTTAGTTTGTGCTGGTTTGTGTGTGTGTGTGTGAGAGAGTGTGGCTCATTGTCTGTCTATCCTCCATTTGAACCTCCATCTTGACTGTCATTTTTGCATTCGTTTTGCCAAAAAGTAGTGGAAAACATAAAATAACAGACAGTGCGAAAGAGACAGATGGAGAGACAGTCAAGCAGATAGGCAGACAGACAGCAAGACGGACGGACAGACAGACATACAGACGGACAGACAATTCAACGTTAATGACAAAACTTTTCGACGACTCTGCGAAATTCGTATGCAAGTTGACTGTACATGCATTTGCATGTGTGTGCCTGTCTTTCTATCTGTATATGTCTGTATGCATGTGTGTGTGTGTGTGTGTTTATGTTTGTATGTGTGCGTGCCTACTATGTAAGTATATCTATATGTATATATATTTGAGCAATCAGTGCCTTAGTTTTGAAGTTGCACTGAAGTTTTGTGGCCTTACGTTTTCAACTTGAAATTGCAAACATTTCTGAATGCTCTACAGTAATAAGGGTATAGCCGAAAAGGGATCTTTAGATTGTAGATTGTTCAACTGCAGCTTTAAGATAGATATGCCTTTGACAATCTATGCAAATCCTCAATTAATTTAATTTATTATTTATTACTTATTTATTTCATATTTCATTTATTTTATATATATGTTTCACTTCTTATGCTTGTTTATTTATTGATTTAATAATAGTTATATTTGCATGTTTTTTTTTAAATTTTTTTTTTATTTGTTAATTTTTCTTATTAAGTTAATTAACTAAAAAGTTGTTAAGTTCTCTAGTTGGTTGTTTACGTTAATGTCTTTTAATTTTGTGGTTTCCTTAACTCCTCTTTTCTTCAACTATTCATAAGTTTTCTTGCAACATAAACTGATTTGATTGTGCCAAATTGTAGAACTATTCAATTGTCTAGTATAAGAAAGGTATTGCGACCTGCTTTTAAACGAGTTTCATAGCGAATACTTCGGCTTATTGCCATGTTTATTTGCATGCAATGTTATTAAGCGTGGAGTTTTTTGCAGTTTGGTTTAAAAGGGGAAAGGACTGGCATTGGCAGTGCAAATTGGCAGTTGACTTCAAAAATGGGATTCAATTTGAGTGTGTGTGTGTGTGGAGTAGAGGCAGAAGTTTTCCAAGCCAAAAACGAAGTTTCAAGCACTCAATTTGAAGCGTGCGGTACGCGCGAGACTGTGACGAGTGACGCTGAAGCTGACACTGACTGGGAATGAAACTGGTTGGAGTTGCTTGGCCAAAGTTATAATTTATTTGAGCTAAATTAAATTATTATGGCAAGAAGACACAGAACGATGATGTGGGAGAGGGGAGAGGGTGAAGACGATGACAAATATTTGCTGCCCAGTTATAAAATGCACCCAAAGGCAACATCAGAAAACTTTCTGCCAAATGACTCGAGCGCATGAAAGGCGTGCCATAAACGCTCATGATGACAATGACAATGCTGATAATCATGATAATGATGATGATGATGATAATGATGATGGCACAGGAATGTGTGCAAACAATGTGCTTGTCCTGCATGTTGTCGATTTTATGCGCTTCACTTCTTCATCTTCTCCTCCTCAGTCGCAAAACACAGTTGGCCAGAAAGATAAAAGTAGGGAGAACGAGGAAGAGAAATGAAGGCAAAAAAATGTGTAGCATGCCTTTAGGCGGCAAGTAGAAGACATTAGAATTCATTACAAATTACGTAGCTAAGCTCGTAACCCTTAACCAAGAGACCAAGGGTCCATGTTCCATGGTCCATGCTTCATGTTCCATGTGGCAATTAAACACTGCACATGTTACTCGAAAAATACATGAAATGTTTGCTTAACAACGGCAAAACTGACATTTAGTTACTCTTCATACAATTTGCCAGCATCTAGCACAATAACATGCAAAGGTAAGTTGGTTAATCTACGCATTCATTGTATGAGATTAAGTAACATGTTGTTAAGCTGCTTAAATAGTTACAAGTTAGCAACATTTTTAAAGAGGTAAATTCTCGTAATTTCTCTACATTTTCTTTAAATTTCAGTAGTGTAATCTTGGCACATAAATATACATCTTTCGTATTTGGTTTATCAATACTAATTTAAATTTATTCAAGCGAAAATTTTTCAATTGATCTGAAAAGATATTCTACGTCGTTTTTAATAACATAATTGTTAACTAAAATATTATGGTTTTATATTATAAATAGAAATATAAAGTGATTGGTACAACTTGAAGTTTGTTTCATTCGAAATAAATTATTGCTTTTGCGTAACATGGCAAATTCTTGACAAAATAGAAACAAAATTTATGACATTTGCTGCCGAATTCAATTGCAGCAAACTTGTTTCGAAAGCAGCCAGCCATTGGCCATACCCTTACTGCAGGACTGCTGACTAAGCAATTCAAAATTATGTCCTGCGGCGCTAACAACGCGCAGTTTTCCATACTTTTTTGCGAGTTTTTGTTGACTCTTGGTGGTGGTGGTGGTGGAGCATTTGCTCCTTTAGCACCACCGCTGGCTGATGCAGTCGGGTAACTGGACTGGACTCTCATGTTGTGCGCTAAATTAAGCATTGCTTCGTACTCGAATTTCTCATTTTTTATCCGTGCGCTGCAGAAACATTTGCATGTCCTGTCACAGCCAGCCGGGATGGAAAACATCAAACTCATCAGCTGCGACACCAGTCGCTGCAGGTATATATGGGCATATGAAGCTGATGCTTGATTCCTGCTGTGAGCACAGTTTATGGTTTATAGCAGGGACGAAAGCAGGCGCAGGAGCAGAAGCAGGAGGGGAAGCTGGTGCAACAACTACAATAACAGCTTCTACTGTGAACTCACCTGTGTAGTCCGGAGTTACATGCTGACGCTGCAGGTCATTCATGGAGCAAGCACTCGCCGCGCTCGTGTACATGTTCACATTGAAGGGCTCATGGTAGAGACTGTTCTTGTCAATGGACGACTCATTGTCATCCATTGTTGTGACCACCTGAGGGCGAAAGGTGAGAAAAATGTTTTACAAAAAAGAGAATTCGATGCTAGGCGTCAGTTTTTTTTTCTCTTTTACATTCCCTACAACTACAACTACAACTACACTGCACTACACAACAGTTTTTAATCATGATTTCTGCATATGGAGCTGGCCACTACGGAAGGCTCTTTGTGCGTTACCGGCAGCAATTTTCAATCCTCTTTTTTCTAGCCACTCGCTTTTTTCTACCGATGCCTGACATGCATTTTGGGCGGTGGCCGTAGACCGGTGACCGGTGACTGACCCACAGTGCGACAGCAGCTTATGCAGTTTCCGTGTAAAACCAGTTAGTGGCCAAAACCAAATGCCAGTTGATATTCAGTGTCATACACTGTTCAAAAAAAAAAAAAAACAAGAAGCTTCTAAGGTTCCTATTTAAAATTATAACAGTTTTAAGCAAATTAACTTTAATGCAAATGTAGTTTAAATATAGAATTGTTAAATTCAGTATATTATATTATTTATATATTTTTTTACTTTTAGCTATAAGATGCATATCTATTAGTCTCAAATAACAAAGTAAGTATTGTTTATGTTCACAATATTTTTTTAAACTATTTTTCTATAAATTTGTAATAACTAAGCAAAAAAAATAATATTTTTGTTTGATAAAATATGATACAAGTTCAACAAAAAATGAATTTCAATAGAAATATTTTTAACAAAAAAGTTGAAAAAAATATTATAGTTAAAAGCTATAAAAATTCTTAATTTTTGTTATTTTAACATGTACATAAAAATAAATAATGTATTTTTTTACTTTCAAACTATTTTTAACTGGCCCAAAAAAAAAAATTAATTCAACTAATCTTTTAATGAGGTTTTTAATAAGTTAATAATATAATAGTTAATATAAAAAGCTAATAAGATACATTTTTCTTAAATAGAATAAAATATCCAGTGTTTGTAAACTGACAGTCAAAGTAGCAAAAGTCGATAGTTCCAATTAATTTTTGCTACGACTTTTAAAATGTTTAAAAATAAATATTGCTTTAATGAATCTTTTTATGGAGTTTAAAACTAAGTTACATTTTTTTATAAAATTTAATATATAAGCTTTAAATAAGCATGTTATCTACATATATTCTCTATACAAACATTTCTAATACTGATACTCGGTGTATTTTTAACAGTGTACCTTTAAGATGCCATTGGCATTGCCGTTGCCATGGAGACGCTTATCAACACCGCCAAGAGTGTCCGGATTGTAATTGTGCTGAAATGCATCCAAAACATTGCCACGTCCGCGTGCTCGCTTATTGCGTGTTATTATCACAAGGATAATGGCAACAAGCAGCATTATAATCGTTGCCAGCGTTGTGATTATGGCGCCAACGAAACTTGCTTCCGCTTCCTGATGGTCAATGGGTTTCGGTGAGATAGCTGCAAAAAACAAACAACAAAACAGAGATCTGTTATAAAACAACGGCAACTACAACTACAACTGCAACTGGCGGTTAAACAAGCCAGAAATGGCAGATATAAAATGGAAACAGTGTGAAAATAGAAAAATGAAAGAACTTTTTGCACATTTTCAGCATTTTTCTTCAATTCTGTTGTATTCGGGGCGTGGCTTTGCCTATTATTTGTGCCTTCATTGGCAACACTTTTGTTTTGTTAACTCATTGTTAATGATGAAGTGGCAGTGAGTAATTAAAAAACTCGCCGCAAATTAGTAAACTCTAAACTGCATATACAATGTTGATTCAAATGTGTTTCACAATGCATTGCAATGCTTGAATTAAAAAGATTAACAAAGGACTCAAGTTCTTTTACAATTTGCAGCTTTCAAGAAGAAATTATGTTGTACCTTTTTTTTAAATTCTCACCTAGAATTTTAAATACAAATTTAAAGAGGCTTTAATTATTTGTTTCGTTTAAAATGTAAACCAAAAATTGATTAGCTTTTAGAAGTTTTTGCTATTAATTGTAGTTTGTAATTAACTTGAAAAAGAGTTGATCAAAAATTGAAACTAACGACTCACCTTGCTTGGTTTGCTGACTTCTCTCACCGCCGCTGCTGACAGCTCTGCCCACTTCATCCCGTTGCAGCGGATATTCCGATGTGTTTGGCACGGAGACGCCATTTGAAGGCGGCACATTGAGCAGCTCCTCATCTGTGAAATTGCCAGCGACAGGAACTGTGAAGAGATTAAGAGACAGAAAGGGAGTTAAAAATGTAGGTTAGAAAGGAAACAGCAGCAAACTGCGAGGAGATAGTCAGTGATAAGAGAGTGAGAGAGAGCGGTATAACAATGACAGCTGCCCGTCTTGATAAAGCAGCGCAGCTAATGGCACTCTCTCCCAGCAATTAGCAGCGAAACTGAGCGAGAGCGAAAGAGAACGAGTGAGAAAGAGTTTCGCGATTATTATGATAAATGAGCTGGCGCTGCTTCAGTTAATGTCAGCGCTGATGGAGACGAAGCAACGCCCAGTTGAGTGCCAATTAGTGTTGCATACTTTTAGGCAACGCCACGCCTGCAAACACTTCGATATGGAGGCGTTGAAGCGTATGCATGTTGTTTGCTTGCTGTTGACCTTTTGCAGACCAGACAATAAACAAAAGCGTTGCAAATGCCATCATCCAGCCCAGACAGTCGTCAATAACAACAGCCCCTTACGCCATCCACTTCTTCAGCCCCTTCACCCCTTCTGTTTGTCCAGCAAACTGCTAACTTTGTTTTGTTAGCCAGCTATAGTTATCCTGGTTCGGAGCACAACTTCCAAATGCATTTCCGCCTCGAGCGTTTGTTGAACTCCGCTCGATATTTAAAAGCAAAAAAAAATAGAAAAAAATATAGAAAAAAGATAGCAGCAGAAACTAACGAGAACATTTTGCACAAATTTTGAAAAACAGCTGAAAAACCGTTGAGGGAAATGCAAAGTTTTACAGCTCTTGGCATTGATTTTGAACTTGTTTTGTTGTCGCTATTTGTTGTTGCTGCTATTGTTTTTGTTTTTGCTATTGTTTCTGTTACCGCCGCATGTCGTCTATTTTCTTTTGGCGTCAACTTTTGTTTTTCTTGTTTTTCCGTTGTTTTTTTTTTTTGTTGGCATACAAAAGTTTTTTGTTTACTTTCGTGTGTTTGAATTTGCCATGCAAATAGAGACGGCAACAACATTTCAGCCATTCTGTTCCTGTTGCTGTTTGCTGGTTCGCTTCTGGCTAACGCCTGTGGCATTCAACTTGGTCCGCCGCATCCAAAAGTAGCGCTGTGCATTGGGAGCACATTCCTCATACCCAAAATGTTCAGTCATATGTTTCCCAGAACGAATCCCGAATGCGAATCGAACCGAACCAAAGAAAACCTCAAATATGCTAATTTGTTGCGCTGCCAGAGACAAAATGTTAATGGCACCACTTGATGTCTAACGTATGTGAAGAGAGAGGGAGAGATATATATAGAGTTACAAAGTGATGGAGAGAGAGAGGAAGAGGTGAGTGGTCTATTCATTGTGCGGTGTGAAAGCTGTACTTAGACTAAGGATTTTGTAGATTCAGCAGATAGAAGACTATTCTAATAAAGAAATTTTCAATATTTTTAATAAGAAAAAAAACTCTTAAAAGATTTATTCAAACAGTTTCAGTTTTGAAGATATTAACAGTCAACAAACTAAAACCTAATTAGCAAACGATAGATATTTAATTAAATAAAATACAATAAGTTCTGTGCCAAATCCAATTGCTTGCCTTAAATTTGTGTGGTTATTTGTTATCTTCCTGTCAATATAAGAGTTTCATAAATTAAATTAAATTTATACAATAGAAAACCAAAAGTGAAAATTCGCATGTGATTTAGAAGTCGAAATGGATATTGAGATTGAAAGCTAATAGCAAACAAAATGAAGTCATCATTGTCTTCCGCTGTGAAGAACAATATTTTTAATGGTTCATTAAATACTGTAAAATTGCTTAGTAATTAATGTAAAATATATTTGTGCTCTCAGGTGCAATAGATTTATGTATAATTTCCAGCTGGATAAATTGAATTAAAACTTTGCATATTCTCGAAAGTAATGTCAATTACCATTATAACTTTATATATGAATGTGCTTACTGTCAGATTTATCATAATCAGTCGCAATGCACGTGACCTCCATTAAGATCTCATTGTTGGTCTGTCTGTTTGCCTATTTGCCTGTTTGTCTGTTTGGTTGTTTGTCTGAAGTTTGCTTCCTTTTCTGTGAAATCATTGATTGCATTATTCACTCGGCACTTTAATGCTTTCAATATCAATGCACTTTGGCTGGCTGGCACTTGAACTGAACTGAACCATTAAGCAAATTACGATGCGAATTCCGAATTCGGAATTTCGCAATGCGAAATGACGCACATTGTTGCAACTTGAGAGAGTGAATGAGAGAGAGAGAGAGAGAGGGAGATAGAGATAGGCTCAAGGCCAGAAGCATCCTTCAGTGGTGCAACAAATCAACTGCATCATATGCATATGATGATGCAATTTCATGTAGCATCAACTACGCATTACCATCCATGCAGCTGCATTTCTCATCCCCTCCTACTCCCGCCCCTTGCCCCCCACTCTTCAGCCATTTGCTCGACTCACAAACATTCCATATAAAAGCACTCTCAGATCTCGAATGGGAATACAAAACGATTTTCAATTAGAAAGGATTAAGCGAGGGAAATTGCTGAAGGATTTAAAGCGCAACAAAGTTATTGAAATGAATTTGAATAACCCACAATATCATATTATTAAGAATGCATCAAAATCCAAATAGCGGAGGGTGGGAAATATGCAAAAAAAAAATATATGTATGTATATTGCAATGTTATTGATTTATAAAGCAAAGCTTAAATACGTTTCAGTCACAACAACAAAAAACAAGAAATCTGGGAAAAAAGAGAAAAGTAACAAATCTGTAAGCAAAAAGCAGAACTAAGACACAGCCAATGGCAAAAGGCAACAAAAGAGAATAGCCAATGAGCCATACCAAACATTGAATTCTCTTTCTAAAAATAAAATTTTGCTATATCTTTTTAGTATTGTTAAATTAAGAACTGTAGCTTAGTTTACATTTATAATTAGCACAAATGGTTTTAAGCTTTCAGTGTCTTAAGTTAAATGGCATTGTTGCCGTCTGATTAGCCAAGTGCCTAAGCCTTTGTAATGTGTAGAGTATACGAAAGCTGTGCATTGCTTGATTATGCAACGTGTAAAAAGAGGAAACTGGAGACAGGAAAGCACGTTGTTGCTACAGATATATACATATATATGTATATACAGTCAGTTATATTCTATGTAAGCAATCTCCTCTGTCTCTCTGTTTCTCTGTCTTTATATCTCTGGGTTACCCTTAGGTTCCTCTTAGCTCTCGACTGGCTGCGCTGTGTGCTCATTGAGTTGCAAATTTCAAATGCACAAAAGTAATGCAACTCATTTAATTTTCACAATATCCTTGTGCTTTGCTGCTGCTTGTAGTCTGTATAGTGAAGCATATGCCATAGCTGCTGTTTCCTTTACCTCTATATTCCCCCGTGTATACATATGTGTGTGTGTGCTTCCGTTTCCCATGCTTGTTACAATGGCTGACTCGGTTTCCCTTCTCTCTCTCTCTCACTCACTCTGTGTGTGTGTGTGTGTCACTCTATGCACAATTGCACACAGCAGAGTACAAAAACAAAGCTGCTTGGTTGTGAGTTAAGTAAAAATTGGTTCATAGCCAGACTCTCACTTGGTAATATATTTTGCACCATCGACACACACACAATTCGACCCCAGTCGAGTCGACTAGAGTTCAGTTCAGTCGAGTCGAGTTGAGTCGAGCCGTTTGCCAAGGGTTTTAATGAAATGCGCAACGAATTTTTAGTGTCAGTGGAATTTCAATTGCTTCAACTTGTTTCTGTTTTTGTTACTGCTGTTGTTGTGGTAGTTGCAGTTGCAGTTGCAGTTTATGTTTGCTGAGCCGCTGCCGTTAGGCGCATAAAGCTTAGAGTTTTGCCGTTTTGTAGTTTTGTACTTGTGTAGTTTGCCGGGCTAAATTATGTTTACTGTTTGGGTTATTCGTTCTGCTTCAAACGGAATCATATGAGTATTTAACATAGAGCACATGCATTTTTAGTCCAGCTGCACAACATGAAAATGAAAATTAAACACATGGCCAGGTAAATAAAAGCTCGACTCTCGGTTTTCTCGATGTTTTTACGGTTTTAGCCATAAAGGGGCCCTATGCCTGGCATAGTTCAGTGCTTAACTGGCCGAAATCCACAGCTGGTTGCATTTTCCATACATTTTTCTATGCTACAAAATACTATTCTGACCAAGAACATTTTTTGCTTAATTTATTGAGCTTCAAATACGCAAATAAGATGATGATTTAATAATTATTAATGCACTCTGAGGGGTATATTGGATTTGTTGATGCCAGGCTGCCTCCCACATATCAAATTTTAAATTATCAAGCCTTTAATTCACTTACTTTTTCGGGTATTACACGGTCGGATTGCTCATAGTTTTTAGTATAACAATAATTGAACTCAATATACATTTTGCAAATATGTGTTAAAATAACAACATTTATTTAGGTGAATTACTAATCATATATCTGTCAGCAATCCTGAGCAACCTGTGCGCTTTATCGCTGCCTTAAATTCACTAACAACTCAGCGCAAACGAGCATAAAAAATTAATTTAAACTACAAACAACAGGGGCACATATCAACTGCCCCCTCCTGCATTTCCCCCTTGTGGCATTCACAGCGCAACTACCATAGAGTTGACAACGAATGCATTCACATTTATTGCAAGTGGGGCAGCAGGTGGCCAAGAAAGGAAACTGAGAAGCGAGTTAACCCTTTATATATAGTTATATATATTTTTTACTTTGCTCTGGATACTCGCAACTTTTACCTTTTTGCGTGTTCGTGTTACATTTTTTAATAAAATAATTTTTGCTGCAACACTTTTTGGCCCAGCGGGCGTTGCAGTGGCAGTTTGAGTTGGAATTGGAGTTGGAGCTGGTGTTTGAGTTGGAGTTGAAGCCTCTTACCTGATATAAATGTAATCTCGCTGAGCATCATCCAGCGGGCGGCGAAATATAAATGCAACTGCAGATAACGCCCCAGGCGATGATGTAATTTGATTGTCACGTCGCGTGCATGATCCAGCACCTGGTCTGGCATATACGAGAACTGAACTGGTTCCCCCTTGAACTGTCTTCCGCCAATGCTGAAGAAAACCTTAGCGTGAACAAACACCTGCAAAAGAGAGAAGAAAGAAAGAAGAGATTGAGAGTAAGCAGTGGGGAAATGGGCATGAGTAACAGTTTGCATGGACAATTCAAGAAACCAATGTCTACACTGCAAACAAAAATGTATAAAAATTCTGTCTTGAAATTGTTGCTATGATATTTAAAATTGGAAATTTTGCATTTTAACATATTATAAATCATAGAGTAAAATTAGAAATTAAAGCATTTTCATCAACATTTTCAAAATGATTAAATCTAAAATAAATATCAATGCATTTAATTTATAAATAATAAATATTTATATCATATTGTTAAACATTTGCATAGATAGCAAAATTGTTAATAAACTAGCTGTCGGCATTTTTTCCTTCTTAGTACAAACAATAGAGTAACTGATTAACAAACTCTTAAATCAATATTTATTTTAATTTTATTGTTAAAAAGATATTTTCTTTTAAATTGAGACCAATTTTATTTTACAGTGTGCCAGTACGTACAATATTTGTGTGTTTAACTGTGAGTGGCATAATAATTAAAGTAATCACATTTATTATGTTTTTTACGCGCCAATTGTATTCTCATATTTGTTAACTTGGCTGACAGTTTTGGCCAAGCAAACTTGCCACGGAAGTCTCGTAGTAATAAAAATGAAAAAAAAAAAACAACAAAACGAACAAACGAAAGAAAATAATGTAAATGAAAAGTAACATTTACTTTTGGCCAGGCATTGGCTACACTTGTATTTTATTTCTGCTTTTACTTCTTTTCTTCGTTTTTTTTTTGGTGCTAGCCGGATGTGTAAGTGTTGTCTTTTCCATTTCCCATTGCCAATTGAGCCGAGCATGGCTAATGAGTTGTTGTTGACTTGTTGACTCGTTGTTGTCGCCTTTGGGCCATTTGTTTTGGGAGGTGTTGTGACTGTGTGTGTGTGTGTGGACTTTGTATAGTTTGTAACTGAACACGTTGAATACAAATAGAAAATAGATGAACATATGCTAAGAACTGCTAATAAATTAAACAATACAAATCGATTGCGATTGACATGTGAATCTAATAAATGTCCACTTCATTGACAGTTTTAACTGTTGTACAAATTGTTGGTTGATTGATCAATCAATCGTTAGTTGCCAGACTCCAACAATGTTTGATTATTTTAAAAATGTTCATGATATGATAAAGCATAATTCGCAATTTCTGGAACGACTTTGCCACAGTTTTTGTATTCCAAAAATTAATTTAATAGTATTAAGTTGGGAAATATTCACATTTATGCAATCAACATTTAAGTTTAATATTTTTTAGACAATCAAAAAGTAAAAATAAAATGTACAATCCTTTTTTTTTTTGGGTTTCCAATTAAGTCAGACTAGTTTCTGGCAGAAAAATTCAAAGAAATTTTGTCTTTAGAACATATACATATGTAGAATATCCATTTGTTTTCAGTCAAAGTTGAAAAGTATTTATTATTTCAATTTGTTGAAAATATATATTTTTGCTTTTTGTTATTCGCAATTGCAAGTTAACTCAATTATGATCTCTGTTTAAGCTTATCTATGCTGGATATGTTTGAGAAGTGTTCTTTTTAATTAACTACTCGCCAAGTTCTCGTTCTAATCCAAGCTGTCAAACAATTGGCCAACAAAGTTTCTTAGACCAGTTGCGCCGCACGGAAGTCAGCCACTTATGGGGACAAACAATGTGAAGAGACTAAGCCCCCCACATTAATTAATAGGACCACACGTAGTCAAAGTCGTCGCTACTCGACCCCCACAACAATGTCTTAATCGGGGTTATAAATCTGGGCACGCATTTTAAAGAGTACACAGAGGAGAAGGAGATGTAATGGGTGGCGGAATGGGGGAACTCATTAGAAATGCTAAAGACAAAGTCAAACAAGCAGACGCTAACCGACAACACAAGAGCTCAAGGGGCTTATCGAACATCTGACATGTAATGACTTTGAGTTCGGGTTGGACTTGGACTTTGTGGCAGTAGTGAAGTAGATACAGGTGCGGTGAAAGGTGCAGCAACAGCAGCAGCAGCAACCACACGCGTGTCATAATTAAATCGCAATTAGCATAATTTTGGGCTTATCAATGCATCACAAATGGCATTCTGAGTATTTATGGTACGGCTTCAGCAAACAGTCCACAGATTCCCCCCAACAAAAAGCCGCACTAAGTAATTTTATGACTTATGGGGCATTTCCAAATGGCGCTGGCCAAGCAAATGGTAATGAAAAATCATAAAAATGAGAATTATAGCGAGACGACGACAAACGTTGATGCTGTGTAAATTATGGCCAGCCATAAAGCGACTGGTCAATGGCCACGACTCGGACTCAGACTCAGAGCAGGAGTTTCTACCAGGTAGGCAACCCAAAGATGCGTCCAGTTTCAGTTCCAGTTCCAGTTCAGTTGGGTTCAGTTCACCGTCCAAATGGCGGTAACAAATCAAAGCCCAAGAAAATTTGTGGTAATTGAAATTTTATGTGCCGTTTGAATCTGCTGCCAATTGGCTCTGCATACTTTGTGGTTAATTACGTCAGCAGAATTGAGGTAAATTGCTTAAGCTGGCCAGCAGCAGTACGCTATCTAGAGTGGCATCACCAACTGATTCAGAGGTAGTATATAAAACTGAAGAGCCCATGACATAGTGTACATATAAAAAGGCACATAAACTTGTGGGTAAACTGAAAAATAGACAATCATCATCATAGAAACTACTCAGGAATCTTATAAGCGATAAGAGCGAAGTAAACTTAGTTATACACTAGATATACTAAGGGTTTGAATAATGGCAGGAAGCTTAAACTAAAGCCAATAAAAAGAAAATAAACATAAAACTTAAAAGTTATATTCTTGAACTTCAGCTGCATTTATGAGAAGGCCTTTGCTTTAGAATCACTGATGTCTGTTAAGCTTAAGTTGTGATAAGAAAATTCCTGCTAGAATAAGTATTATAACCGCAATGACTATAACTTCTGCTTTTAAGACTAAATGTGTGTTTAGTTTACTTGCAAACATATAACTAAAGACTTAACTGACTGTGATACTCTATTGTTAGTTATTCTGCCATCATTTATTTATGTTGCACAATAAGAAAGTTTAAGAGTTGATCTGTAAAGAGATATGTTTTTGTATGTATTCATTCAGACGGGCGGACATGACTATATTGACTCGCGTTTTTGAGAGACTTTTTTCACAATCTCTAAAAATTTAAATATGTATTTAATTTAGATTTTAATAAATTTTAATAAAAAGAATAGTATACAATTTTTTTTTGAATTTATAAACATTAAACTGGCTTAGGTAAGGGCTTTATGCAAATATTTTCTTAGGGATAATAGCTGCAGTTCGAAATGACCCAAATTTCATGAGCTACAATCAAAAACATTTTATGATACCTTTGTCGGCAATGTAACTAAAATGTTTTCCATATATGCATATGAAAAACATGTAGAACTTATCAGCAATTAAAGCTACATATTAAATGCATAATTATGACATACCAATAGACCCAAAAAAACCGGCGGTTATCTATGCAGTCTGCTCCCCAAAATGTAATCGAGATTAATTTGACACAAATTTGACAAGCATATGGAACAGGAACATGTATTGTTATATGAAGTTATCAAAGATAAGATCAAACAGGGCGCAAATACAAAAAATTATTAAACTGTCGAACGATACTTGAAGCTGTCGACTAAAAGAAATTTACAAGAAATTTATTACAAAATTGGGGTAGGAGAAAACTCTGTACACGAACTAAGGAGAGCTTTAATTAAAGATAGTGCTGCTGTTGTTGCTGTTTTCTGCTGCAATCGTACCTTCTCTAATGTGGTTGAAGTAAAACAATTTTAGAGTTCTTATCAGTCAACAGGCTCATAGCTATCTCAATCTACCAGTTAACACATTGCCTCAACAAATTTGGGTCAATGGACTTGAAAATATATATTCTCCTCTGGTTTTCTGTTATTTTCTGTTCACTTTTATGGCCAGATTATGAGAGAAGGGGGCCATTCCCTTTGCCCTCTTGCCACTCTCCTACCACTCCTACCACTCCCATAGTTTGTGGGGGTAAACAAAACAGCGCCCAATCATTATATGATTGTACTGACTGCTTTGCTCGCATTGTTTACTTTCGATAAAGAGAACGACGACTAAGGAAATTGACTACATACAAAAATATATTGGGTTTGCCATATATGAGTACAGACTGTACGTACATAACATACATACATTTTCAAGTGCCACCTGAGTCGGTTCCTATCAATTGTGTGCGGTTTGTTTAGGTTCGATTTCGTATTTGGTTTGTTTATAAAAATCGTTCGTATTTCGTGTATTTTTTTTTTGTGGATGGAATTTATTTTATTACTGCTCTGTGGTTATTGTGGTTGTCGGAACTGTTTAGCATTTATTTGCTCAGTTTGCCGCCGCCAGTTTGTCTGGCTCGGAGCTGTCATTGGGCTATGGGAATGGGGGAATGAGGAAAGCAGGGTATTGCTATGAGTATGAGTATGGGTATGTGTATGGCTATGGCTATGGGAATGGGAACCTCATGCCGGCTGTTGATTTTTTACGATTTCCAAACAAAAGGCGCAAATGCATTTTGTTTATACAATTTTGTTGCTGCATTTTATTTTCAAGACAGTATCGTTGTTTTCTTAAATACCATACGGATTAATTGCAATAAAAATATGATGAAATACAGTTGCAGTTGTCGGTCTGACTCACCTGTACGTCCTTGGAGAACATGTTGTTTGTGTGTATTATCACAGCGCTGAAATTTCGCACAGTTTCAAACTCAAATGTGATTTCCACGGGACGTCCGAAGAGGGTATCATTACGCCAACCAATCCATTCGTACCCTGCAATATTTGAAAAAGTTAATAACTATGGGAACTATTCACATTTGTACTATATAAAAAACTCATAGAATATTTTCTCTTAACGGCTTAGTATTCTTACATAAAAGATCTTTAAGAATTTAATTGAAAATCAGCAGCAACTTTAATTTAAAAAAAAAATACTGTGGCAGTTGCTCTTTTAACTTGTTTGGTGGAAGCTTGTTAACCAGTTCAAAGAACAGCACTATACACAAAACTGGAGCACATGTGCAATAACTTGAAGTGCAGTTACGGATTGCAATAAACATAATCCCACTAGTCTCATTTCAGTTAAGCACTATTTTATGTGACATTTATGTGCAGATACAACAAAAACACTGAAATTGTCTCAGACTTTAAAACACTTTATGTGGCTAATAACGACTTTTTGATCTCGACCGTCTATGTCTATACAACATTTAGTTGTTGTTCTGCTTTTTACCTTTACCAAAGCCATTGATGTCCATGCGAAAGTTATCCTTGCCGCGTTGCCCATCTACCAGTTGCCCGAGTCCATTTACAAAGCGATCGGCTTCCTCCTGACCATCGTAGGTCTTATCGGATAGATCGATTTCCATGCCACGCTGCACACCTTTCGGTATACTATAGGCGACAATGCCCTCTGCAAGACAAGTCAGATAACGAGTTAGTGAAAGGCACAATGGGGCATGTCTGTCACAACAGCAATTTAAGGCGATTTGTGGGTTCATATTTTAAGGTATTGCACATTGGCTACTCGTTAATTATAAGCCTATTTTATGACTCAAATTTAAATTGCCTTAAGAGTGCACACAAACTGCAAATTAAACTCATGCCTCCAATAAAACAATAAAAGAAAATAACAAACTTTTAGCTTGCGGTTATAAACACAAAACAAAGTCATCAAAACTAGTCGCACACTTGATTGCATGCTAGCATATACTTTTCATAGCCCCTACAAAAGCTAATTTTCACTTTGTAAAGCTGGATAATTTAATAATAAATTAGTGTACTTTAGTCTTAGTTTTTCAAATGGTTTTAAAAGGGGTAATTTATAAAATAATACTAAGATCTATTCGAATTTTTGCTTTAAAGCTTCATTTTAATACTACTTGTTCCTAGCTCTAAAACGCAGTTCGAATTTACCTTAAATTTTAATGGGAAGATATTGAGAAAATCTAGGTTTTAAGCAAATGATTTCTTATTTTGAGTGTTGTTTATAAATTTCCTGATTATAGTTTATCTAACGTTTTTCATTTAAAGTAGTAAGATATACTAAAAATCATGTTGTGTGAAAGTTCAAGTACCTAGATTTTCTTGTTTAGTCTGAACGTTGAGCAAACACTCAGTGAGTATGTCTGTTTTAACAAAAATCTATGTATATATACATAAATTGTTTTTAAATTTTTTTAAAAAATTATTGCTATTTGTTATAAACTTTCAAAGAGTATCTAAACTTCGAATAATTTCTCAGATTTACAACTTTCCCGTTTCGTTGCAACTAAATGATACTTTAGCTGTTTGCCAGCCTCAGGCCACGAACAAGTGCGACCATCACGCTGGGTATGCAAAACTAAGGGGACGCTGAAGGGGACGGGAAAGAGGACGTGGAAGAGAGCTGCAGTGCAATGTTAGCTATAATTCATGACTATGGATAGACCACTTACCTTCCCAGGCACAGCCAACGATCTCGGCTCGCAGACAGACTGTGCGATCGTACTGACTGTAGGGATAGATGCGCACCTTGGACGCAAAGATGCTGGGCTGCAAAACGTTCTCCACCTCGCTGTAGGTGTTTATATTGCCGGGAAGTATCTGTATGTGAGATGCAACGAAATTGTATAAAAATAAAACGTTATTAATGCCCCAGCTGTGAGTGAGTGTGTGTGTGGGTGGGGGAATTTGAGCTTTTTGGCCAAAATGAAAAAACAAAAGCGTTCAAATTGATTTTCTTAGCTTGCACACAATAAATCGATGGAACCGAAACGTGTTCGTTTTGGCAATCGGGCAGCGGCGAATGGAGAGTGGAGACCGGAGAACTAAGCATCGAGCCACAAGCAACAAGCATCGAGGGACACCTACGCAATTCTCGCTCTTTTTGCTATAATTCGCACGTAAATTGTGCAGCCTAAAGATGCAGATACATTTTGTATCTGTTCATGGCTTGCGGGTTTTGCGATGCTTATCTCGATCCCTACTCCCCCTTTCGCTCCGTTGCGACGTCCGTGATTAATGTGTGAATGGCAGAGAGAGGTTTGGCACTTGAGTATTCAGGCATTCTTTCATTCTCACCTCTTTGCCCTGGAAGCTCTTCCAACGCAACCATTTCTCAAAGCCCGGCCTCCAATATTCCAGCACATAGGCCTCCGTATACTCCTGCCCCTGACCTTTGCCAAAGCGACCCTGTGTGCGTATGGCGCTGACCAAATGCACCTGCAGCAGATCAACTTGCAGATACTCCTTGAGACCCCGTGAGACCATATGCTTCGGACACCAGGCACCTCCATTGTTGTCCACCTTGAGTCTGTAAAACACGAAGTAAATATGTGAAAAGTAATTATTAGCCCATCAAAATGTTGTGATTTGTATAAAATTATTAAAAACTACCTGGCCATAGCTAAACAGACTTAGTACATATTTCAAGCTCTAGTTTTGCGGTACGGAAGTTTTATAAAAATGGGACAAGAGAGAAAAATTCAGTTGAAATGGAGGTAAGCTCTTCAATAACTTAACATGTACATGTGGTAGTATTTCTTTCTTGCTCGCACACATGCTGCTCTCCTTTATGCTGCATGTGTATCGGGCGCAGTGCTCAGTGCTATATACTGTAGATGCGCCTATGCTGTAAATTTACATATTTCATTGTATGATAACTTTTTTGATTCCAATCCGATTTTGTTGCAATTTTCAGCATAATTCGATGCTATTTGTTCATAAACGAATGTAAAGTTTAAAAAACTTTCGTTAAGAAATACGTGAGCTAGAGGCATTCAAATTTTGAGTTTTTTATGTTTCTTATGGGCAAAGGGGCGTGGCATCCGAAAATTTATGATCACATGGTCTTTATATTGTATATAGACACCTGCATGACAAAATTGGTACTCCTATTTTAGTTATAACTTTTCATTCTGTGTAAAATCCATTTTTACTCTAGAAAGTTTATTTAATTTATTTATAAAAGGCTTTTAATAACATACTTTATGCTTTTGTAATTCATCTGCAGCCTATACACTTTGTAACATGATAATGGGACAAACATTATACATTTAGCATAATGCTATGTAAAATAACATTTGTTTTAATTTGTATCACATTTGTTGTCTGATGTTTTGTACTTGTTAAATTTAATGACAAAATATTTATTGTAATTTATACAAGCGTGCCCAATTTGACGGTACTCAACTTGACTTTATTTTTTTTAAAAACGTTTATGAGCAATATTGATCAATAATTAATTTGCATTTGCATTGATTACCTCAGTGCATGGCCACGCCCACTTGGCATGTTACGGCCCATTGCATGTTTATTGCCAGCCGCATTGTATTTTTACATTTTGCTACCGATTTGAAGTAATTTTTTTGTTGCTTGTTGTTTCCCTTATTTGCATTGGCGTTAATTATTTAATTAAATTAATTTTTTATACATTTTTCGCCCACACTGAAAGTGACTGTAATTGAGCTGCCTATCGAGAGCAGCGGCTGCTTTCAATTAAATGTCGTTAACTGTGCGTGAAAATCAATAAAAATCGTCCTTTGGAGAAACAAATACACTGATTTTCAACTGATGTGAATCTTGGGGATACAAATTAAAAGCCATATTGAAATATGCTGTGAGTTTTAATAAAATCAAGCCAATTTCGTTAAAACTTAAATAAAATTACTTCCCTATTTAAAAATTATCAGGTTATGCTTAAGCACAATTTGTAGTTATAGTTATTATTTGTTACATTAATGTAACTACTCTTATTATTTGAGAATAATTGTATAAATATTTGAATAAATCGTTAAAAAGTTAGAGTTTCCATGCTTCATATATGTCCACATTTATAGTTTCAATTGAATTGGCAAAATAAATCATTTTTAATATTATATTGATAAACCGACCATTTAGTTGTCAAATTATTTGCTTTTATTAAATTATAATATGCTAATTTGCATGTTCACTTCATAATCAAATCAAATAATGTGCCAATATTTATATTGCACAACTTTTTTATTATGTGTGTCAAGCCATCAATTTTCATACTTAATCATGATGAAATCATTTTTCAAAATATGATGTTTTTTTTTTGTATTCTTTTTTGCATATATTTATTTTTTATTTAGCCACAAAACACGCGCTCAATTTATGAATTATTTGGCAGAACAGCTGCGGCAGTTTGGCAGTTTTCACTTTCGCTTTTCCTTCGTAAACAGGCGAAAAACAAAAAAGTTAACCACATGCCGTGCTGCTGTAGAAACTTTTAGCTTTGCGAAAATGGAAAACTCAACTCAACTCAACTCGACTCGAAACTCAAACACAAACTTTTACGTAAAATTCAAAAACTGCAACTGCATTGCGACAATTTCTTTATAGAAACACTGTGTGTGTGTGTGTCTGTGAATGTGAGTAGCATACGTTATATGTTCATATTCATATTTTATCTAGTTTATAGTTGGCTTGAATTAGAATGGCAAGGACGTTGCAGTGGGGCTAAGAGCAGTAAATCATGCAAGTTATTGACTCATGCAAAGTCATTTAAACAATTTGCACTGTTTGCCATGGACTACAGAGTATAAAGTCATAAACATATAGAGACAACAAGCAGAGGGAGAAGAAGACGAACAAAGAGAGAATGGGTTATATATACTATATAGTATAAGAATCGTTTGCCATAGCTATGCGTATTTACTTATGCAACATGTTGTTTGCATGCGCATTTTATTGTTGCCCCACTTTCTGCTGTTGCAAATGCGAGTTAGAAAAGTTCTTTTTAAAATATATTTATTTGCATACATCTATTATATATTGTGTTTACAATAATCACTATAATCCACTTTAAGTAAGGCTGATTTCTGATTTGTATTGTGCATAGTTAATATTTTAAAAACATATTTAATAGAAATCTCTTTGCGCAGTAATAACAAATAAGTAGTTTCCCGGGGACTTGTAATTGGTAATTCAATATACTATTCAAAGTCATTAAATAATTAATTTAATCCCTTATTAGTAGAAATAAAACCATTGTGTAAATAAAACATACGAATTAAAGCAGGCCTTTGTTTACGCTGCTTGTGAGTCGGCAGCGCTGCGGCAGAGCTTAAATTTACTTATTTCGAATTATGATAACTTTCTTGATTAAAATACGTTCTTAATGCAATTTTCAGGATCGTTTGATATTGTTTGCCGCCAAACAATTTTAAAGTTACAAAACTTTAGGTTAAGAAATAAGTGAGCTAGAGGCATGTAAACTTTCATATGTTTTTTGTTTCTTGTGGGCAAAGGGGGCGTGGCATCCAAAAATGGACGATTTTATAAGACTTGACAAAATTGGTGTCCATAGGTGCCGTAGTGCTGTGATATTCGTCAAAAGGATGTAAATTTTTTGAGGAACACACATGTTTGTTGATGTATAGCAAAGTAAGGAAATAATGTTTAACAGTAACGCATTAAGCTGCAAATGGAATTTACTTTAAGAAATTTTGTTTAATATTATTATTCTATTCGATTATGAATATACTCGTACTTTAAACAAGAATATATATATGAAAATCTTTAAATATGTTAAAAGTAGAATACATAATTTAGTTAGCTTATACTTTGCAATGTTTTATAGAATTATTTGTATGCTTGTAGCTAAACACTGATGTGTGCTCATTTTTTAGTGTGAAAATTAAAAACTGCTCATTACTCGCTAAGCATTTTTCTTTTTTACCATTATCCATTCGCTCATCAGCAGTTTTTTCATAATCGTTGCGATCCCAGCAGTAGCCTTAGCTAATCGACAATCTAATAAAAAACTTCAACTGCTAATTAACTGCTGCAGTGGCAGTAGCAGTAGCAGTAAAGGTTGTTATTGTTGTTGTTGTTTTGCTGCTGCTGCTGTTGTAGTAACATCAACATCAACAGCAACATCAACATCAGCAGTTGCCTCGTTTTGTGGAAATTGCAACAGATTTTCTGCATGGCAGGAGGCACCACACAAACATATGAACACTTCTACAGTGGGCTGTGGCGTGGGGGCAGTGGCGGCAGAGGCTACTAAAGGGTATCTCCACTGAAGTCAACTCGCACATATCCCGCCCTGACCTACATTACTATATGTTCTGGCTCTGGGCTTTGGTTCCCGTTTCTGCTTGTTCTTTTCTGACGCAAATACGTTTTTTTTTTTTCGTTTCGGCCACACTCGTTGTCTATGTGTGTGTATATATATGTGTGTGTGTGTGACTATCTGTGCCATATTTTTTTCCTGCCACTGTGCGCCATTTTTTCCGCTATTTACGTTAATCGCGGTTTACAACACGTCGAGACAGCAGGCCGAGGACCAAGGCAAGCGGAACTCATATGCAAAATAGGCAACGGAAAAGCCAGCAAGTTGACTGCCTGCCAAGCTTTCCCAACACCCCTTTCCATTTGCCGTCTCCCGTTTTTGCTTTCTCATTCGTTGGCTTTGCCTATTTGCCATTTGTAGGGCGACTTTTCTACATTAATATCAATTCTGTTGTCATAAATCCAATGAGATGTGACCCGCTCTGCGGCTTTGGGGACTTGACATTTTTCCCGTTAACTTTTACGCTTCTGTTGTTTACACTGTCTGTACTCTGCCTGAAGGATACCTTGAAATTGTCAGAGAACTTGATCTAAGATTTAAGTTAAATTATCATCTTATTTACAGCTATTAAACATTTAATTGCTTTAAAAAATTCAAAGTACTTTATATTTTAAGTTTCTTAAAGAGCATTGCATATTCGTCAAGTGTCTGTAATTTTTTTTTTTGGCTCTTCTGCGGCTGTTTATTGCCGCTAACATATGGGTCACCTGGGATGGCATTTTAGCATCATTTGCATGACAAGCCCGCAAAATGTTTTCTCAATGCGCATTCAAATTGGCCAAATAATGGCAGCACTGGCATCAAGTGTACTATACAAGTGCTTGGCCATGCCGAATGCCGAATGCCTAAAAGCATGCTCCATTTCTCTGCTTGTTATGCAGCCCTCAATAAGTATGCTATATTCTTGGCAAAAAATGGCAAAAATGGGGGAGCATCAGCTTTAAATTGCAATGCAGCCGAATTAGCTTCGTTTTAAGCACTGCCATGACGCTGGAGATGATGCCTTCGCCATCTCATTTAGTGCTAACGAGGCAGATACTTGGATACTTGTATTGCTCCTTATATAACACCCGAAACTTTTCACACTTTTTACCTATTTCCAGTGGCAAAGTCTCTGCTCATTCCCCCCACCAAAAAGTGTGCATAGTAAAAGACTTCTGAAATGTGCCGTGCCAAAATTTTATGTTACTTAAAAGTAAACCGTAAGTTGTTGGCAGCTGAGCATGCTCGACTGTTAGATACAATACATAGCTGTTGTTATACTTATAGGAAACATATATAGAGAAAGTTATATTAAATTTAATAGTTAAATTTGTTTGAGCTAAAGTATTTGATATTTCGAATGATTTTCGTTTATTTTTTCGGTAGTTAATTTATGTTTTTAAATTGACTCAGCAATACACAAACTTATAAGGCATTAAATGATATTCAAATACAAATTTAAAGTATAATAATAATAATAAAATAATAATTTGCTTTATTCAATTGCACGAAGTGCTGCTACCCCAATTTAGTCCATTTTTGATGATTACACGGTATACAAATATTTTCACTCTTGCGTCTTAGTGCTGAGGTTTCGTTTTACAGCAAATTGTTGCATTCTTCGTGGCATCTGTGTGTGTGCGTGTGTTGCATACTTTAAGGCGCTATGGTCAGCTACAGGCAGCAGGGCAGGAAATGGCACCTAGCAGCACTTTTATTTAGGAAAAGCCACTAAAATATGCCATAAAAAGACTGCAGCTATCGCATAACTGCAGCGCACCAACACAACTAAGTGCTCGTAATGTTGCATTTGTAAACACATAGACACACACACACACACACACACACAACCACACACAACACACAAAACACACTCATGCAAATACATATAGAGGGGTAGATAGCAGTTAGTTGGTAAGGAAAGTCTAACTAGGTCTTGGGTTTATTTTATGCTTTCAAGCCATGCCTGGAATGGTCGGGAATGGCTGTAAACGTGGCTGAAATTAGAGTCAACCAACAGATACAAACACATACTCGAACACACACGCACACAGATGCAGCTACATTTATGGGAAACTGGGTCCCGGACTGTGCAAAAGTTCTGCTCGTATTTAATATAAATTCATGTCGCTTTCACTTCTGTGCTGTGCTGTGTTGTGGCCTAACACACATTTATTTAGATAATTATGAAAATATATGCATGAATATCTGTGGTGGCAGCGTCATGTGGCACGTACCAAGGGCTATAAGTGTTTGTGTGTGCGGTCATATGTGTGTGCATTGTGAGTCTATGTTGTACTTTCGCATAAAGATCAATGGCCAGTGCAAAAAAACAGCTGGCAGTATTAAATTGTTAGCACATGTTTGCTGATAATAATATTGGAAAACTCGCGTCAACTTTTCAATGCTGATATATTATTATTGTGAAATATAACAAAACTTTTTGTATGCAACAACAACGATGATAAAACTTTTTACTAGTACAGTGCGAAACTGAACTTAATTAAAAGAATTTAGTTGCAATCTATTGGCTTGTTTTAATAACAATAAATTTTTTAATTTTTAAAACTTGTCGAGAAAATATCTATAATATTTGATAGTTTTAAAATTCTAATTTAGGTTTAATTTTATGATAATTTATTTATAGAATAATTTTAGAGGCTGCTTCAATATAAGATTTCTGACAGAATAATTTTTTTGACATATTCACAGGTAATTGGTTATTAAAACTGCTTTTTCAGTCAATAAATTTAATTTTTGTTATTGCAAAAATATAAATATAAAATATAAAAAATATAAGTTTTAAGCCAAAATCCAAAAATAATTTTATTCTATACTTTGTATGTAAATAGTAAATAAATTAGTAGTTATATTTCTTCTTGGATAACAACCGACAAAAAATTCACTTTGAATATATTTTTAATGACTATATTTTTTCTGTAATGTAAAAATATCATTTAAGATATTTAAAATTTTAAATATTAGTTACAAATTCTAACTCTTTCGAACTAAATTTTGCGAAATTAAAGTGAAGCTTAAAGAAATTTTTTTTGTTTTAAATATTATTTTTAACAGTTTTCTCACTTTAAATCGATTTTCAGCAGAAAAATCAAAAATTAAATAACGAAACTATCTCTACTCCCTATGATGAAAATATACAATATTTATAGAAATAAACTGTAATTTATACATGTTTGTCTTTAAAGAGTGAACCTAAGTCCATTGTTGAGCTGTCTCCGACCAACACAGAGTGCTTTTTGAATATCCAACCATTGTGTATTGTGCTTTGCGTATACCCTGTTAATTTGTCCATTTACATCATTTGAATGCAGTGAATATTTGGGTACATTATTTATTTTAATGCTCCTATACAATGCATAGCTTTATCTATATAAGTTGTAAGTCTTCTGCCATATGTATTGTACGTTTTGCCAAATCTAATTTGCATATGTTTCTGGCAAAATAAGGCAGAAACCCCTTTTGTAGCTTAGGTGCCCAATTGGTTTGTTGTGCTAAGCACAATGAAAACTTCCCCTTGAGTAGTAGGACGACCCTTTTTCCTATGAAGAAAAGAGAGGGAGCACAGACTTTAGCCCCTAGGCTGATATGTGTATTTTTTATTCCCTTTTTCTATTCGTTGCTGTTAGTTTTTTTTTTCTTTTATATTTTGCTCTAAATTTGCGTATCCCTTTCGAGTATGAAAAGTAAAAAAGTGTAAGGATCGGATACGGAGTCTTTATCAAGTTTCGTTTGCAACTTGTTTGCTAGATGTTTTTCCTATTTTTAATGAGGTTGTCTAGATTTCTGTTCGAGGCTTGCCCCTTTAAGAACACACACACACATTCGGAGGGGGGACATTCGAGGGCAGGCAGAGGGAATTCCAAAATATGCTACAGTTTATAGCGCAAAAAGTTAAGCTGATTTGCAGTGAATGAAGTTCGTTTGGTTGGCCAACTTAACTTCTGCTCTGTGCTTGGGGGCTCGGACCGAGACAAAACTTAAGCGGCTTACACATTTTGAGTACACTCATACTCATACTCATACCCATACTGGCATTCGTGCTAAAGCCACATATGCTTGGAGGGCCCCTAGCATGCTGCGAGGGTTGCCTTATAAGTAGCACAGCAGAAAGGGTTGACAATCTCATTGCTTGGCTTGTGGCACGTGTGGAAAAGTGCAAGAAAAACACAGGTGACGCTAAAATATTTGCGTTTCCAATTTCACAACTGAGTGTGAGCATTACTTAGACTCTCTCTCTCTCTCTCTCTCTCTCTCTCTCCTACGCAGACTATATCTATCTCTCTCTCTTTGGAGCTTTTCTTATAACCCACTCGCACACATATTTATTTTTCATTTAATTTCCAATTTTTCTTTCGACGTTTTTAATGGCACTTGATGCAATTAAAATGCCAAGGCACAAACTCAACTCCATCTCTTGCAGTGTCCTTGCCTCAGTTCCTGCCTTCCTCCTTCCTCCCTTCCTGCTTTTCCCTTTCCCCTTTCGACTATGCAGCCAGCGGCTTGTAAGCTACTAAAAATTATTTTTTACGATTGTCATAAAGACGTCGCCGCCGACGTTTGTAAAGACCAACTCTTTTTCTTCCTCTTCCTCCTACAGTTGCTTAAAACAATGGTTTTGTTCCTATCGCCCGCAACACACATACACAGCAGCGCCATCTAGCGACTGACGGCACCAGTTCGTTGAGTTTTTAATTAAATTGTTCTTTTTTCTTTATTTTATTTTTTTTTATTTCATGTTCTTTCTTCTGCCCTCTTTACCAAAATATTTAGCTTAACTTGAAGCGTCTGAGCCAAGCCAAACGAAGCCTTTAACAAATTAATTTTTAGCCTCAAAGCGTGCGTCAGCTGCCTTTAATTGCCTGTTGCCACGTATCTGGGTATTATAATTAGATCCAAATATTATATTGACATTGAATTCAGTTGGAGAAATGTTCAAATTAAGGCTTAAAGCATAAGTTGGCAATTCTTGAATGTATTTAATAAAGTTTTCTATATGACTTAAAGAGAATAAAAGCTTTGAACATAAAATTAATATAATTAAAAGTCAGTGTAACATCAATAATACATATTTTAATCTTGAGAAAATTCATTTTTAATTTTCAATCTAATTTTATTATGCATTTATATAATATTATTTATTTTAATCCATTTCTAATGTTTAATAATTCATAAATATAATGAATCTACTTATGTTTCTTACGTCTCTTTATTTTACTTATATATCCATTATATATCCATAATTTTGAGAAGAAAATATTAAAAAAAATCCTTTAAAGCTGTAATATTAAGTTAAATAAATAAAATATAATTTGTCTTCTTTGCAAACCATTACTGTAAACTTTTATTAACTGTTTATCAACTTAATAAAAGTGTTTAAAATATTAAGTATACGCGTCAACTAACAATCTTTGTTAAATCTGCTTTATTTATATCTGTGAAAATAACATGCAATCTGCTCAATGTTTTATGAACATTTTACAAACCGAAATGTTTTAAAAACAATCACATTTAATGATAAAGTTTTCACATGCAAACTATGAAATAAATCTATTTTTTATGCACTTGATTGCCTTGACTGACTTTTTACTTTCTACTGTGACAGTTGTCTGTCAGTTGGTAAAAAGAAATATTTCCATCAGTTGAACTGTCAAGAATATACAAATATGACAAAACCATTAAAACAAAAGTCAGCCGCGACCTACTGAAGGTGTGTGACCCTAGAATAGGGCAGAGTAGTGGTTGTGGAACGGAACTGCGGAGAACAACACGTACATACCACAAAAGATGACTTTGTCACAGTTATTGCGCCCCGACAATAATGACTTAAGAAAGCTGCAACAACAAACATGTCAGGGAAGGAAGAAAAAAGGCTGAAAGCTAAAGCCGACTTGCAACTAGCTGGGCGAGAGTGAAAGAAAAACAGCTGCCAAAAAGAAAAGTAAATGGAAAATGGAGAATGGAAAATGACATGCTGAGGACAAGTTTTGCTACGGTTTTACGTTTGAGTTTGAGTTTGCTTTCCGTTTGCCAACAGGCCGCAAAAATATAAAAGCATACAATCCAAATGCCGACAACACTTTACAGAAGCCAAGCAACAGCCAACAAGAAGACAACACGACAACGAGACAGTCGCTGGGATTGGGTAAGACAGAGTGTAGGGATAGATGGGAGATGGTAGAGGCGGGAAAACTGCAAAAGAGTTTTGCATTTTGTGTGCCATTGTGTCAAGTGGAAATTGTACGAAGGCGACGCTGGCGAAAACCTAGAAAAAATGGCAAACACGCCGTTGCGATGCGATGACAACGGCAAAGATGACAATAAAAATGGCGGCGTTGGCTAAAAAGAAAGCCAATGCAACAACACCAACAACAACAACAACAATGTCAACGGCTTAAAGCTCAAAAGAAAATATGAAAAGCAAAATGGCGACAGCCATGAAAGAGAGAGGGAGAGGAGAAAGGACGTGAGGTGGCGGCCATTAGCGTTTTATGGCACAACCCAAGAAATCGATAAAAAGACGCACATGTGTTTGTTGTTATCCCAGCTACACAGCCATTGTACCCATTGAAAGTGCACCAAAAGGGGTATATAAGCACAAATACTAGACTTTTGAATTCGCAAGATTATTTTAGTTTACAAAGCAAAAAATTCGACTAAATGGTTACAAATTCTACTATAAAAGAAACCGAAATGTAACTCTGTTCTATTATCTGAAAAAAGAGAATACTGAATAGTATCCCCCAGTCGAGCATACACAGTCTGCTGCTGTTGTTGTCCATTCACCTCATATGCAATTTGTGTTGTGCAAGGGTTAACACCAGTTTCGGATTCTGCTGCTGCTTCAGGATGAGCTACAGCCTCAGTTTTGCCTTTTTGTTTGTTTTTACTGTAATCATAAGAGCATAACACAAAAGCCATTATGCTATGTGCCTCAACCCAGCCGAGGAGCAGAAGATAGAGCTAAAGCAGCCTCTAATGTGGGTTACAGAGAGGCACAGACGGAGAAATTGGATGACGAGGACGTAAAGAACGAAAGGGAAAGTCATGTTGGCTACAAACATCTTAAAGGTACTGTTGTACTGTACTGTTATTTTATAGTTTAAAGTAATGTTATGTTTTGCTTAAAAATATTAAATATTGTGCAACTTTTATTTAATATTATTATTAAAAATTCTTACTCATGGAATGTATGGTTATATCTGATATCGAACTTACTTCATTTTGTTCAAAAGGTTAAATATTTATTTGAAATTTTTAATAATTTTTGAAAGACCTGAAGCTGTTAGTGTAAGATCTTTTAGTTTTCAAATACTAATTAGTATTTTTTTTTTTAATTATTACATATTATACATTACCTTTTACTGACATATTTCAATCATTTTGGCTTAAAAATGTAAAAAATGAATTCATATGATGATTTAAAATTGTTTTATATAAGCTATAACTTTGTTTTATTTTCAATTTAGGTTTTGCATTTTATTGTAATTTTTTTTTATCTGCATACTATATGCCCTACTTTCGTATCTAGCGCGGACTGCCGTTCACAATGATATTTGCTATCTAAGCCAGTGCATTCATTAGTATTCTCAACTTTGCTGTATGAAATGCCAACATAAAGACTAGCAACACTCTCTAGATTTAGTTTAGAGATTGACTTAACCTTGATAACCCATCCGGGTTGGCTTAGACCGTAAGTCTTACCAACTGTGTTGCCTATTCGCATGCCTTTTCTAATCTTGCATTATACACACAAAGTACAAAGTACTCATATTTAATGAACAGAATACCGCTACAGCTGCCCAAATATGCTGGTGGGTAACTCGAACCCAACCCTAACGTCACTCTTGATTAAACAAAAATAGACAAGAAGCTGTAACTGTTTATTTCTTTTTAGCTGTTTCTGTTGCTGTTGCAGTTGCAGTTGACGGAGTGAAAACGCTTTGAGCAAATAGCCCAACTCAACAGGCAATGCGTAGGCAAATAGTCTCGGGGCCACACCAGACATTTAAAGATACAAGATCCGAGATACAAGATCCAAGATCCGACTCTTCGGTCTCCAGTCGATTGAGTTGTTCCCCCGGGGTCGCCTCGGTCGCATTGTTGTCTTCTGTCTACACATGCGCAGTCTTCGACTCTTTGAGTCTTCTCAGCTTGTCAACTCTGTTGTCGGCTCTATCTTGTGTCTTTCTGTTTGCCTTTCAATTATCGCAGCAAACATTTCCATGGTATTTGCTCTGGCTATCTAAATTTAACTGGCATTGCCAATGGGTTATCTGCTGCTGCTGTTTTTGCTGCTGTTTTCTCTGCAGCTCTTGCCTTTTGCTGCCGCTGCTTCTCGTTACGCATGCGCGCTACACAATTTGCTGCCTGAAAGCGTCTCAATTGTGTTGACCTGTTGACTGGCTCTGAGTTTTGGCCCTGTCTGCTTAGCTGTATCGCATTGCCATTTATTGTGCACACCTTGCGAAAGAGTTGCAGGTTTTAGTTTGAAGCTTAATTTTCTTATGATACTCAGTGCTTAATTGGCTAACTGCATTAGAAGAAAAATAAAAGCTATAAAGCGTATAAATACTTAAACATTTCTTAAAATCTTTTCGAATTCAGACCAACTGTTTAATTAATAGTTCTTAAACTGTTTCCAGTTTTCGCAAACTAGAAAAATTTACCTGACTATTAAAACCATAAGTATAATTCACATAACAAACTTTTCACTTTGGCACAATTTTACTTGTAAAATCTAAAGATTATATATTACATAAACTGCTTTCCACTTGAAAATAATTACTTACAGGTACATCTACTAGATTTTCAGAAAAATGTGCAGACTAAGCTTATTATTTAATTAGTTAGGGATTGTGTTTTACTTTTCTCTTTGTATTTTGAATTAGCTAAAAACCTTTTAATCATACATATGTATTTAACATTTAATGGAATAAGTCCTTTAGTCATAAAAGCTCTCTGCTAATGCTCTACTTTGTTGTCGTTGTAATTTTCCTGGAATTTTCGGTACGTTATACGCACAAGCTGTTAGTTTTCATATGCTGCCTATCTTTTACCTATGTATATGAGAACTTCGGCCTGCCCGGCAGCTAGAAACTTGACAAAATTTAATAAAAATAAACTACGGAGTGTGTTTTTAACAAATGAAATTAATAAAACATGTTTTTCTCAGACAGAAAGAGATGAAAAGAGAGAGAGAGGAAGAGAGCGGAGAAGAGCAGTAGATAGTTAGTCGAAGTTTTTCCCCTTAAGTTCGTTTCAATTATGTGAGGCATAAGGAAAATTGTTTTAAAACGGCAAAATGCCTATAAATTTTGTATGGCTGAAGAAAAATTCAAGCAACCCAAAACCCAAATCAATGCCAGAGTTTCATGTAACGAATGAAATAATGTGTGGCAATGAAGAAATTCAATAAAATGTTATAAATAATTCAATAAGCAAGCAAATTTATGTATTTGTCGGGTCATACTGTGGCCTCCATATTGGGGTAATCAATGTAAAAGAACAAGAGAGAAAAATGCCAAACCGTTATCAAAGTTCGAATTGGACGAGGCGTAGAGTAACATTAAATCATAAAAATTGACTCATTTGTAACATAAAAAGCACATTAACACATTACGCACACAAGGAATGGAGGCGGATGGAGAGACGGCGTGGGGGCGTGGCACAAGTGGGTGTCGAAGTTTTCTACAGCTAACAGCTGAAGCGAAACGAAATCGAAATTCAATGCGCACAAGTGCCAAAGAACTAGCAATAAGAGCAAAGATACAAACAAAAAGATACAGATACAAATAGAGAGAGTGAGAGAGAGAGAGAGAGAGAGAGAACACGACTGAGAGATACGGATACATGAATCTATACAAAACAATCAATTCAAGCGAAGCCAGAACAGGCAGCAGTAGAAGGGGTTGGAAGAGGCGGTGTTTGGAGGGGGGGGTGCAAAGCAAAACCAAATCAAACATTAATGCAATAAAATGGAAAACGCGTTAACAACAATTGCTTCAGTGGCCAAAAGCTGGCAGCTGACTGAACATTTCCAGCCGTAATCAGCAGGCCGTGCCCGATTCTGGCTGCGTGACGTGCCGTGTGCCTAAAAGTAGACTATGCTAAAAGCGAAAATCAATGCCACAGTCAGGCGCACAGAGAGACAGACAGACAGACAGACAGACTGGCAACGATTAAGTGAGCGACAGCCGCAGACAAACCAAAGCAAAGAAAAATACAGAGACTGAGTAACAATGGGAGTTTGGAGCTCAATTGGAGTCTCAAATGGACTGGGGCACAGGTGGATTGTTGTTTTCGTTGCTCTTGTTGTAGCATAATGTGGCGTGGCAACGAGCCTGACTTCAACACAAGGCAAATGCACCGACTAATGGGGCAATTAAGGGATGAAGTGGGGCACGGGACTGATGCCACTCCACCTCCAAATGGGAATGTGTTCGTAATGTGAGCTCTAAGCTCTTTCAAATTTGTGGCTAGCCCATTCTGAAGATAACCAGGTTAACAGCCTACATCAGATGCCATTGTGTGGCCTTTTCACTAAATACCTTTAAATGTAATAAACATATTCTATTCTATTCGTAATTAATAATAACTTAAACCACATGCTGATTGTTTGAACTAAAGTATGTAACATATGTTGTATTCAATTTGCAAGTTCAAATAATTTGATATGTTGCTCTTAATGAAATTCCATGCCTAATTCTATAAACAAATTTCTACATGAATTTACAATGTACTAAGTACTATATTCCACATATATTTTCTGTGGATAATAAAATTATTTAATAAATATCAAACTCACAAATGAGGTCAATTGAATCAAAATCAGCTGACACTCGAATGTGCATTTTTTTTTTGCTTTTCTTAGCCCATATTAAGGCTGACCTTTAAGTTTATCGTTACCATTTTTCACACACTTAGCAGCTGGTAACAGACCTACAATAATTTGGCAGTTTATCAAGTCGACAGATGAAAAACTGTCAGTCAGCGTTGCTCATACGCAGCGTTGTGCCTCAGCCGTCTGACTGAAATTGGAACTTAAGGCCCAGAGAGAGAGAGAGTGTGTGTGTGTTGCAAACATTATCTTGAGCCGACATTGACATTTGGTCGTATTCACATTGACTTTGACATTACCCCCAAAAAGTGTGAGGATTTTCGACCCTTAGTTTCCCGCTCCTCTTTTTGGGAGAACTAACAATAGCTCTCTAACCACAATCGAAGTTCCATTGATTGCAAAACGATGTAAGTTTTCTGCTGAAAAGTTGTTCCTTGTGGTTTTTGGTTTTGTGAGTTGGCGTATGTATATGTATATGAAATGCAGCTTTCAATTCTCAGTGCTCAACGGAGAGTTGAGGACAGTTTCCAATTGAAAATGCGTTGATTTTGATTCGATGCTGTCAATATAATGCGAAAAACAATGGGGAATCCTCCCCTTCCAACTTTCCCCCAACTCTCGACTGTCTTGCATTTAGTCGATGTGTGTATGTGATGGCATTCAGAGTTCTTGGTTCTGGGCCTGCCTTTGTTTCCAGTACATAAACCAAATGGGTCAATTGATTTCTGCTTATTGCATGCTAAGCTGCCATAAGATTTTACGTAGTTCACTTTGTTTTTTCCACCCCTCCCCACACCCCCCTTCTTGGAGAAAATGTTTGCAATTGTTTCACCACTCTCTCTCTCTCTTTCTCTCTCTTTCTGTCTCGCCCTCTCTTTCTCGATTGTTTTGTTATGTTATGTGTATTTTCCATCAGCTGCAGACATGAAAAGTTTTTCGGATATTTTCGTTTATATATTTTTCTCTTACTTGGTTCGCTAATTTCCTTGGCATTTTTACTTTACGCTAGAATGAAGAAGTTTGCTTAATGGACTTATAAGTCATTTAACTTTATTAATCAGTGCCGCTTGAATGGTGTCTTGCCACAATCATCATCGATAGCTACATAGTTTTGGGGTTCAAGGAACGATAATGCTATGAAAAGTATACCAAAAATCTATCTTCAAATGATTGTATTCACTTTCATTCTACTCACAGTCGCTTTAAGTAGCCCAAAAAGCCCATAATTTCTGACACAGTTTTATAACATGGTAGACTTTCATATAAATTATTGAAACGCCCCTCGCTCCCCGACCTTTTCTTAAATTGCTTCAATTATCAAGGCAACTGCCACAACAGGCTAAAACATCAAAAGGAGTGAAATAAATTTATGTGCAGCCTACATTTAGGCAACCCAAACGTGAGTGAACCGTGCACGGCAAAAGAGTCCAAGAGAGAGAGAGGGAAATAGAGTGCTCCAGAGAGAGAGAGAGGGAACACAATCCCACAGTGAACTGTCGAAAATAACTCAACTGTCAAAAATTTATGCCAAACACATACGAGCTAAAGCTCTCCAGAGCGTAAAACAGCAAATGCGACTAAGAGATAGAGTGAGAGAGAGATAGCATAATTGAAACAGAGAGTGAGAGAGAGAGGGCAAGTGAGTGAGTTTGATATTTTCATTAGGGGACATCCATCAAAATTCACGCATGAATATGGACTTTTCATGTTTCCGACACGAGGCGACATTCACATTGTCATTTCCCAATCCCCATGAATAATGGAAGAAAAATACCCACCAAGCTTTTCACGAAAAATCAAGCGAGTTTCTTCATTGAAATAAAACCTAGTAGTATGCAGCTGAAGTTTATTAGCTGAAAGCACCTGAAAATCATCGAAGCACCGAAGCCAAGAAACAACTACAACTACAACTCCAGAGCCAGCTCGAAATTGGAAAGGCAAAGAGTTTCTGGTCACGTAAGGCTCATAAAGAATGCTCCAATGGCATCATTTGCAGTGTGGCCGCCTTTTGTTTCACTCACTTTACTTTCATATACTTGTGTGTGTGTGTTTTTTTTTGTTGTTTTGCGGCCCAAAAGTAGGCTACGCTAATAAGTTGGCTTGTATCCTTGGCAAATGGCCCAAATGCAGGCCGTAGATCGTAAATCGTAAATTGTATATCGTAAATCGTGCAAAGTTGGCTTTAAAACGAAACAAGAAATAAGCGAACACAAAGAAAATTGTTGCTTTAACCCCTTTCAATAAGACAGCAGAGTTTCATTTATCATACGCGCTGCTGAGTGCTTTGCTGTTCGCCTTTCTCTGCGCTTCTCAAGCTCAAGCAACGCTTTTCGCTGTCGCCCGGCAACCTTTTCATTTTGTAATAAAATTCATATGACTTTGGCGCATGTTTAACGTAAAACTGCCCGAACACCTCCCCACAGCGGGCATCATTAGGCCTGGGCACGCACATTCCCGACTCCCGACACCCTACCGCCCTCCCTCTCCCTCTCCCCACGACACGACTCAACCCCATCCACATGCCACATGCAAAACGCCATGTGTGACATTTTTACTACCAAACATTTGTTAGCACTACGTACTCTCTGGCACTCGGTTTGGGGGGGCTACAGCTGGAACCTTGTAGGCAACACGTACCAGGGCACCGTCAGCCAGGGCTCCACACCATTTCCATATGCGGGGCATGTTGTTGGGGCATCCGTCGCCTGTCGTTGCTCGTTTTTCTGTTGACTTTGCATAATTTTATTGCTTTTCTTTTATTTTTATGCGCTTTGCTTTGGCTACGGATTTGCCTGGTGTTCCACTTCCTAAAGCCAACCAACACTCCCCATTACCCTGACAGCAGAGCACTTCCCTGCCAAAAGACGACATTGACATTATAATCAATATTTTTGGTTACTTTGCTCATATACTTATTTTGTGTAGCTTTTGTAGCTTTTGCTTACAACGTCGTTGCTTGTCTGTGCATGTCATTAAGCCAGTGGCTGACCTTTGGGGTCATTTGGCAGAGGAGGAGCAAGGGTGTTGTTAAGAAAAGAGAGCGTGCATCTTCACATGCTATGCTCACAGTCGAAAGAGAAAGTTGTGCAATTAAATACAACACTATATGAATTATGAAAAGCTTTAAATTGTCTACTTTTATCTTTATTTTTATTGCTAACAAATCATACGTTTTATTTGTTGATACTATTGATTTATGTACATTTTTTAACGATAACGATTATCACTTCCTCTCATTGCCAAATGTAGTTGCAGCAAAAGTTACTTTTTTTTTGTATTTTATATTTTGTTTTCTTTCCGGAGAAGTTTGCCAAGTTATTTGGCTTGACATTTGTGGGCTTGTTTTTGGGTTCTTAGTTATTTTTATTTTTAGCATTTTATTTTGTGGTGTCCATTGCAGACTTGTTGTTTGTTTGCTTGTTTGTTTTTGTGGCACATTGTGTAAATGATTTTAGTGTGTCGTAAAAGTGTTTGTTTGTTTCTATGTGTATGGGGGTTTATTACATATAATATACATATATTCATGATCTCAGCGCTTTGGGTCAACATTTGGGCATTCGAAATAATTACCAGAGAATTTCTTTTTTATTTTTTGATGACCGCGAATTTGTCATTCTGCGGGGCCAGAAGATAAATCAGCAAATGTTTTTCACAACGGCACAAATAAATGTCAGCAAAATATAAAGCGGTCATAAGTTGTATCATTATTCTACATAATTTACATGACTGTGCGTATGTGTGTGTGTGTGTGTGCTGTGTCTTTGTGTGCGTATTTTAATTTATGTGATTTGAGTGTTTGCCTTGTTGTTTCTGGCACAAATGACATAAAGGCATTTAAACACGCCATAAAATAATTCATAATCATTTTCATGTACACAGGATACAGCATTTTCCTCATTTCCTCACCGCTCCTTACTCCTATCTCTCCCCCGCTTCTTCTCATACTCCACTCCCACTTTTCCTCTCATTCCTTTTTGACTCATCAATGTAACCATTTTTATGTGGCAGATTTTAATGCATGTTTGTTGTTTATCATTACAAGTTTTCATAAATAACATGTGGAATTTTGTTGTTTTTGTTGTTGTCATGCTTATTTAAATCATGTATAACCCAAGGGTAGGCTTAAGTATTAAACAAAGCCACAAAGTTGCCTAACATAATTGCAAATTTGTCGTTTATGTCTTGAACATTGCCTAATAATAATTGCATTAGACAAGATTCGTTTGTGAGTTTGAAATCTATTTATTTGTGTCTCTGAAACATGCTTTATAAATGCTTAAATGCTTTGTGTATTGATATCGATTTCACGACTTTCTTAATCTAATGGATTTAGTTTTTTAATATCTAAATTGAATATTAATATTTATGAAAAGCTGTCCTTTGCCGATTATAATAATGAAACGCTCTGTTCGCCCATAAGAAACAAAAGAAATTGAACATTTGGGTGCCTTCCAATACACGGATTTTTGAACGTATGGTTTTGAAACCTTATATTGACTTAGAGACAAACAATATCAAACGATCCTAAAAATCGCATTTTAATACGACTCAAATTAGGAAAGTTTTTCAAACAACGAAACACGTAAAGATTTCCTATTATAAATTGGGGATATTACAAGTAATTAAAATGCTTTGATTTGAATGGAAATAATGAATCAAGTCTGGTTTTGAATGTTATAAACTAAACGGAATACAAAAATGATGCTGTTTTTTTTTAATATTTATATGAATAATGTTTTTAATTCTATTTCATTTATATATATAGCATTTTTGTATGCCTTCAAAATACCAAATATATTGTTCATAATTGGATTCTTCCAATTGCATATAGTAATCATTCATATAAAAACACTTAAATTTAATTTTGTAGAACTATATTTTCATTATTATTAAAGAGATTGATTTGTAATATGCAAAAACCTTTTTTTAATATTATTTATATAATCATCATTAATCGTAACTGAAGCTTATCTGTATGGAACTCACCTGGCATGTTGTGGTCCCACATTTCCCATATCATGTGCTGAACTGGCTGTGATCTGAAAATCCGCAATGGCGCCAGATTCCATGCCCAATGCTTGTTTGCAGGTGCCTAGAAATTATAATATTTGGATGAGATTGAGCAATGATATGTTCATTAATTATGCTCTGCATTTCTATCATGTTCAGTCGTCGACTCTCTCGCTCTCTCTCTCTGACTCTATAATTACATATGTGAATTAATTATGTGTTGCATATTCGCTTGCAGCTAGGTTGCATAACGAGCAGAGCTAAAATTTCCAGGCTAACACGCCCACAGAATCTGGCAGCTGGCACTTGAAAAATGGCACCCAATTAAAATGAAATATGTGGAAATATTATACAAAATAAGCATACGTAAGTATTTCAATGTGATGATATTTGGGAGGGGAGTAAGTAGAAAAGAAAGAAAGATAGAGCTTAATACAGGAATCAAATTAAAACAAATCAGAAATGCTATGCAACAAAATATTTCTCACCTGTCAGGAGAACGCATAAATTAATTAAGCGAAAACAAAGCAAATCAAATTACGGACACTGAGAAAGAAGATACAATCAGACACAGACAGAGATTGAGACTCAGACTGAGACTGAGACTGAGACTGAGACAGAGACTGGAGACTCAATTTCCCTTGAATTTGTGTGAGAATGCATGAAAAGCGCAATTATCATTTGGGCTCCTCTTGTCGAATGGACGAATGGAAGAACAGACAAACGGACAAACAGACGAGCGGACGAATTGAGCAGCTGACGCTTCAAATGAAATTCCACTCAAGCGGCCAGCGGCCCCCAAGAGGCCGCGAAAGGGTCATGAATAGGTCGTTGAGACGCCGTCATCAGCATCATCAACATCAGCATCCATTCTCTTAATGTATCTCTATCCTTCTCTATTGCTCAACAGATGCTGCTCCAACCAGGCAGACACAAATATCAACAATATTATCATTCAGTGAATAATTAGATGCAATCAGTCAACGCTTAAGCACCATAAGTCAAAGCCAGCTGAGCCAAGAGACAGGAAACTAGACAAAGGTCAGACTCTGACTTCATTCTCCATTGAGTCAGAGCCAGTGGCAGAGTCAGAGTCAGTGAGCTTCACTCTGTCTTTTCACCAGCCAACAGAAGATCCACTTGACAACCCTATCGCGGCATCTCTGCAGTTATAGATACTTTAACATCTAGTCGTAGTTTCATTTTACTCACTTGCAACAATGTAAGTTCCACTCTTAACTTTTGTTTATATCTCGTCGCCCGATTTGTGTTCTAGCATTTTCTTACTTGACGAATGGGTTTTCAGTTAAGTTTATGGGAATACCAAGTAAGGAACAGTTAACCTTAAGCATCATAAAGATCTTTTAACTAGTTTAGCACTAGCTCACATTTCGTTCATGACGATTATCTGATTTGTTTGCTTGACGTATTCTAACTATAAAACTGTGATTCTTATTATAAATCTTGATTTAATCTCTATTTCTAAAAGGGAATTGTTAAATACAGAATTTATGTTTTAAATTTGTGTTAAGTTTCATGTGAAAATAGTAATACTAATTTTTAAATCCACTGCAAGTTATGGCAAAAGCAATGATTGAGTAGAAAGTCTCTTACTTATATTATAAAGACTTCTGTTTTATGAACTTCTCATACTTTTCTCTTAAAAGAAAAACTTAAACAAAGTACTTACATACCCACTGATTCCTTGGCTTCTTTTCTATTCTTCCCTATTCCCTCTCGACCAACTCGTTGCACTCTCAAAACTCATTTGGCCCAAACGCAATTGCTTAATTATCTACAGACAGCACAGAACTTTGCCATTACCCGTAAATTGTTGCAATCATTCAAGAGACCCCCTAGGAACCGCCTACCCGAGAGTCCATAAGATACAGTTGGTAATATTTACATTAGTCTCTGACATATTGCTGCTCATAAATAATTTTTAATTATTGGCAGCGAAAAACTATGTGGAGAAAACTGTGTTGTCTGATCGATGGTTTTCTAGCTTTTCCAATACAAAACTGTGGGTAATCAATTATGACTCGAGGAGCTTATAGAATTCGAATTCTTGGGGAAAACTGATGATTATTGTTGGGAGGTGTGGAAATTGAAAGACAGAAAACGATGAAAACTATGCCAAATCAATGGCAATTGCGTGGAAATGGAGAAGTGCGTTTTATTTACAGCATAAACAAAGAGCTTTTCCCTCAAATAGGATGAGGACGCGGCATGTGGAAAACTGTTACGCAAAACTCTGTCGGCGAAATGCAAAAACTACAAAGTGAAAAGTAAACAACACGAAGCACAAAACAACAACAATTGCAGTTGTTGTTGTTGATGTTGTTGGTAAAGTTTTGCACAAAATAAATTGCACAAAATTTAATTAACTGCACTTGAGTGCGTGGCCGGGTATGTCCGCTGCAGTGCGTCGATATAAGCATCCGCAAACACACACACACACACACACCCACTATGTGTGTTGCTGTTGTTGTTGTTGCGATAATCATAATTCAAAGTTCTTTGGGCTTTTGGCATAAACCAACACAAACAAACACCGCGAAACTTTATGAAATTGAAAATTGCACAAATTTTACAGTTCAATAACAGCCAAAGCAACGGGGAAAAGTGCTTTTCTGGGCTTGTTGAGGGTTTGAGTTGGAGGGAAACGTATGCTAAAGATTGTTAAGATACTGTTAGCTGTGAGCAACATATCAGCAACAGTCGAGAGCACTGAGAGCATCAAGTGCAGACATGGAGTTAGTCAAAGACTTAATTAGTTTAGATCATTGAACAATTTGTTGCCACAGATAACTGCAATGTAATGAAGTACTCTGTTTTAAGCAGTTGTAATTTATTTAATTTTGGTTGATACAATAACTAACACTTAATTTACACTACTTGCGAACAAATAAAATACGATAATATTCATTAATATACAAAAATATTCAAGTTATAAACCGAAATGGAAAATTGTCGAAAAAGTTAAGTTTTAGATGAAGTCTTTAACTGCTATGTGCTAAATTAGTTAGTATTTCCATAGCTATTAGAGCATTTAATTGTCGGTTTCAGCCAAATACTTATACGCTTCGAATTGTTTGAATTATGGACTAGCTGCAAGAAACTTTTCGAGCAGCGAGAAACAACTAGAAAACCGCTCACAAACCGCCCGCGAAACGCGTGCAATGGGGCGTATCTGCTGCCAGCACTCATAAACAACGAAAGCAACAAGGCGTGCTTTATGAGGACGAGGGTCCCCATAACCAAGCAGTGTCCCTCGCCTCGCCCTTTCCCCCTGCCTAAGTGTAGAACTTTTGGCCATGCTTCGTTAGGGCTGAAAGTGAGCGAAAGATTTGTATTAAACAATTTACGCACGCGTTTTAATTGGGTTACAAAAAAAGAGGCAAAAATATCTAACGGATGCAACGTATCTAACGGAAGTTGCAGCCATAAAGAAAAGACTGCAATACGCTGATTAATTGTTAGTTGTAAGTAGCCCAAAACACACACACAGAACATAACCGAACACAAAACGAGCTGTGGAAATGGAAATGAACGTGACAAATATCTAACACGCAACATTAAACAAAGCAACGAGCAACATTAGATACAAATGTCTACAAGTATCTACAGTATATACGTGTGTGTGTGTGTGTGTGGCAGTAAACTAAGGCGAGATATGACTATAAATTAACATAATTTATAAGCAAAGTATCTTAAATGCATGTCACCACATTTCGAACATTCACTTTTACGCTCTATCGCAGTCAACATAAATCGCAGCGAGACCCAAAGAGAAGGCACAGAAGGAGCCGAAGAGCAGCAGCAGGAGAAACTGAAGAAAAGAAACAAACTATATGCTACACTACTCTACATACATATCAAAAGCAAAAACCCAAAAAAGAAAACATGTTCCCATGTCTCGCAGTCTCGGCTTGTCTCTCCTAATCGTCGCCAAGTTATCGGGCCTTAATTTATCGACTGACCATGCAAAATCCTGCAACTCTTGCGCTCTTGTGGGTGACGACTGCAGCCCAGCTTTGATCCCCCCCAAAACTCTCCTCCGTTTTTTTGTGTATTGCTGGGCGCTAAAGCTATTAATTGTTATTTAATTTTTTTTCACAGACACGGCTGTCAGTTGTCGGTGCTCTGTACTCGATTCTTATCGCTGCTTTGCTATCGAAGTGCAGCTGCAGGTCTGTAACCTGGAGGTGACTCTCCCTAGACATGGGTATGCCGTTGGGCAAGCTGTCAAAATATCCAAGTGTATCGCCAGATCTATGTATAGCCAAGCCAAAATATAGTGTATCTCGAACAGCCTGTCATGTTGTTGCATTTTTCAGCAAAATGCCAAATACCTGAATTTGCAAAACAGAAGCCAACTAGCGATAAAATTTTCACTTTAATTTTGATAATAACTAGCTGTATACATAACTTAGTTGGTAGATTAATTTTGGATTTATTTGTTGGGTTAGCAATTAATAATATATTTATTTAAATAAATATAAATATATCATATTATTAATTGCTAAAATGAAATAAATATAAATATATTATATTATTAATTGCTAACCCAACAAATAAATCCAGAATTAATCCACCAATTAATCTAAATATGTATATCATTTAAAATCAGTTCATTATTAATGCAGCTACTTGACATATGTAAGCTGTCCGATAAAAGAATACACAATTTGTGAGTTGAGTTTAATTCCACATTTAAAAAGAATATATTTTCTGTCTATAGCTATCCGATTTTAAGTAAAGCAGGTCTAAATTTAATAACACCATATTCATATGGCTGATCTACAAAATATTTTTGCCAATTACTAGATTTACTTAACATTTTAATTAAGATCCCTTAGTTTTTTGATTCTATAATCCATATTTTAATTAAAGGTTTGTAAACATAAAAGTATAAAATATTTAAACTAAAATATTCTAAATAAATTTGGACTAAATGTTAGGACATAATACTCATACTGACAAACCAAACGTATTACTTAAAATGGCAGCTATTGCTAGTATAACAAAACTTATCTAATAACCCTTTAGTTATTTTATAAAAGAAACTCCACAATTTATTTAAAAGTTGATAAACTTAAAAGTAAGTAAATTTAGCTATACCTTATGAAAATATTTTAGCTATTAAACTACTTCCCACGTACATAACGTAATAAAAGAGAAATAATATAAATCGTAATAGTAATAAAATCCATATTTATTAGTCGTGCAGCATTATGAGTACGAATATTTGGTATATAACTTCCGCTAAATGCCCCCACAAGTTGCTGCAAGTGGCACATTTTAGCTGCAAGTGCTGGCTGCTTGCCGCACCAGTTGCATTTTGGTTGGGGCAGCTTAGTTTTGATTGCCACCGTGGCTAGTGGCACGTTGGCGGTTGCAGTTTACATACATAAATACCACATAAATATCGTTGCTCTGGCCAATGGGGCAAATTACATGGATTTGAGCATAGAGCATTCAGCATTTGACTTGCTTGGCGTTTAGTTTATCGCATTTGGCCACTGTTTTAGGCCATTATAACGCTGCCACACAGATGCCAAGATGCCAAGAGACAACTGAGCAGCGACAACATCTAAAAACCCAATCTATATCAGGTTTTTTTTAGCATCTGTATTGAAAGTGGTTTGTTTTTTTCTCTTTTTTTATATTTTGTGTTAAGAGATGCTGTCGTGTGACGGCGTGTGTGGGATTTTCTTAGCCTGGCCAAAATACTAGCATAACATAAGTCGCCCATCTGAAAGAGAGGCTAGAAAGTAAAAGTCCGCCTGGGTGTATTGTGTGTAGTGTTTTGTGTAAATGGGCTATGGGGCTGGCCAAAGCAATTAATTCGGAAATTGCTTTTTGGAGAGTTTAGAGCAGTCAAATTGTCTGTTAGTTGGCTGCGTGTTTTCAATGCAGCAATTTGTGGCATGAAAGTGTTACTGCATGTCGATATGTGTGTGGGATATGATTGAGCTTCGACAGTTAATAAAGTGATTTTCAGCTAATGGAAAATGCCACATGTGTGAACTTGCTCAAATCAAGTTGAATAATAATCAGTTTAAGCTACATTTTAAAAAGTTTTAGTAAAGATATAAATAAAGTTTCATTTGTTAACAAATGTATTTGTTAAGTTTTTTAAAAATCATCCTTCAATTCTACTATACATCTGCCCCACTGAATACTCTTATGACCTCGTAATGTTAATTGTTGCTCGTATTTCACGAGAGCAATCGAAATTGCCTGAAGACAAAAGACAATAAGTTATCAATGCACCAGTTTTCAACAGAGCACTCCATTTCAATGCCAATTTATACATGCTTTTAAAAAAAAACGGCAACGCTTTAACATTATCAATTTAAATATAGATGCTGTTTGTAAATGCGGTGGGGTAATTTTTTATTTGCTCGCCACGAAGCAATTCGAAGCAACATTTCAACGCGCCTACGGTCAAAATGAAATATGTCAGACATGCAGATATTTACGCATTTAAATAAATACTCGCTGCAGACTCAGATACAGATACAGATTCAGCATCGTAATCGAGCAAACCAGCCAATCGACAGACAGACAGACACATGCACCAAAAGGCGGACAGACAAAACGACAGACCAACAACATGATTTTCATTCAGCTTCATTCATTTCCTGCTACTGACCTGGCCTGGTTATGCTCTCAAATCTTGGCCACTTGAGTTACTACAGTGGGTTTGGATCTGCAAAACTTCTAAGCTTAAGATATGAGACTTAAAAGTTATAGTTGCTGACTATAAATTATACAGTAATCATACATAATTTTTTCAATAAATAGCATAGATAAGATAACAACTGAGACAAAGTATACTTAACATAATAAATTTAAAATTAAAAAAAAATGTATGTATGCAAACTAAATTTTTATTTATGGGGAATAAATGTAAAAATTACACCACAAACATTTTTTTTAATAATAATATGATGAACAAAAAACTAATTTAGTTTTATTGTCCTTATAAATTTGACCAGTATTAGGTATTCAAAAGAAAATTTTATTTTAATTATTTTTTATATTTACAAAAAAAAAAGAACTTAAGAACAATTTTTTAAAATTTATAAAAAAATTATTTTAGAAATTTTTAAACGAAAGATAGATCATTAATGCGGCTTGCGATCTTTCAGATATTTCAAAATTTGTTTTAAATGATTTTAATACAACAGAGAAATTTAAAAAAATGTATTTTCGCTTAGCTAATTTGTTTTAGGAAAACTTGAAACATTTTGTAAAATTGTATAGACATTTTGAAATCAAGTGTATATGATTGTACGTTGCTGCTTTATTGTTTATATCTTTGGGTTTTGCAAACAAGTTGCTCGCTAACGAGCCAGAGGCCCACAACGAGATAATTTGTTATGCTCGGCAGACGAATGGCACAACAAGAACAATGCGGTGAATGAAACAATGCCAGCTGTGATGGACGCGACCACACACACACGAATACACATGTGAGCCGAGGGAGCCACCGTCGATGGTAACGGCACCGGCAAATGCTATCGTCACTAGTACACGTAAAGCAACCGCCAAGACGTAGGAGCCAATCAGCAATGTTAATGAGCAGCGTCCAAGTTGAAGAGCAAGTTCAAGTCAGAGACGCGTACAAATGCCATCTATCAAAAGCACCGCTGAGGCTTCGATTTTATGCTGGTCATCTCAGCACCTAGTATATATACTAGATATAGAATGTACATGCATATATATTGTATATGAGCGATATCTGCCCCTTTTGTAGTTTAGGCCTAGTTCTCAGCTCATGTTTATTAATGACGTCTACAGAGGCGCATCCTGGCATTTTGCCTAAATTTCTGTAATTGGTTGTGGTTGAGTGCGTGGCGGTTAGAGTGTGGATATGTATATACTATATGCGTATGTTTGTATAGATCCAGCTCCCGCTTAACAGTTATTAGTTACGGTTTGTGTTATTGGGCTACACTTGAGAAACAGGATGTGTGTAGATCCTGCCTCATTGCGGGTCTGTACCTTTGCGGTTGATTGATTTTCATGTTGATTGCTGAATGCAAATGCAAATTTGTGGACTCAGCCTCAAGTTACAATTCGCTCCCATTCACATTTCACCACCCCCTTCGCCAATCTCTCTTTATATGGCTATGACTATTTAGTGAGTGCCTCGAACTGTTGCATCTGATGCACTGAAGCCGAACGAGAGGGAGAAATGTCCATATAGGGCGGTGTTAGCTTTAAGGGTCTTAAACTCGAACTCGAACTGGAACAACTATAAGTCCAAGTCTCCACAAATGCAATGAAGCATAACGGTATAGGTACATAACATATAGTATATGTTTTCGTTTATATATTTCTATTTCTCTTATTGATATTTTAAACCCTCCCAATAAGTAGAGCAACAAATTCCATTCCAATTGGCTTTGTTACATATTCACGAAACATTTTCCATAATAATTCTTTGTACCTTTATTTGTATGGCCATTGGTGTATGTACACTGTGTGTATATGTTATCGAAATAAAAATGCATAACTTTTATGTCATGGGAACTGAACATACGGTATTTTTTGTTCAATGAGAGAGAGAATGGGAGAAGGTAGAGGCGTAGAGGTATAAAATGAAAAGGATCAGTGGACAATGGAAGAGAGGCGGGTGGCAAGGAGAAACTGAATTTGGCCAAAACAGTTAAATTGTTTATCAATGTGGAAGTTTGCTACCATACATAAAAATGCACATATGATTGAATATTTAATAAACAAATGCGAAACAAATCGTTTTAGATTGCATTTAATAAACTGTTTAAAGCAGCTAAAGTCAAGTCTTAAACGTAGTTTTTATGCTTTAATTTTGAAATTTTCTTTAAAAATACTTCAGTGTCTTAATTTTAATTCAATCTTGACATTTGTTGAATACTTCTGCCTTGTGAATTTGTATTTCATTTTTGATTACTTACCAATTTCCAGAGCTGTTATGCCTCCAGCTGGGATCGTTGGACTTCCGACAGCTGTTGCCCTTCCGTTGGATTCGGTGAATAGAATCAATGCGAATGTCAACCAGCATAAAGTTTTATGGTTATTAACATGCCCACGCTCAATTCGGCAATAACTTTTTAAATAATTTGTTGCAAATTGCCAACAGCTGTGGTTGAGGTGACTTCCAATTGGAAGTCCGGGACAATCAATAGACAAAGATTGGTGTTGCCTACGTCTTGAATGCTTCAGTTGCAATTGACGTAATTTTATTGCCGTCATTTTGAGTTTTATTTCCTTCACAAGCGTTGACAAAAATCATCCAAAATTCTCACATCGTGCACTCTATGCTGCAAAGATAGAAGAAGAATTCCAAGGGAAATGTTGATAAATTGAGCATAATTTTCAAGGCATTTTTTAAATTTTCGCAACTTAATTGGCGTGGCTTTAAGAATGTCGAGAGTGTCAAAAGGGCTACCAGGCAGTTTGTCCCCCCACCCCCCTACCCCTCTCTGCCCTCTAAATACATCATTGTCAGCAAATTAATGTGACGTGACCTTGCAAACTGTCGCGTTTTTTGTCACATGACAGCAAAGTCATGTGGCAGTTGCCGTCAGTTGCCTCCAGTTGCTGCCAACGTTGCGCAGTTCCTTGTCACGATTTGCAGAGCCCAGAGTCGAGAGAAATTTATGTAAAATGTCAGACACATAGCTCCTAACCCAGCCATACCCCATCCACTATGAATACCCCTCCCAACGACATGCCAAAACGTGTCAAAATACAAAAATATATAAACAGCGCGAAAAACTCTACGAAAATGCCGCCCAGAAAACACAGATATTTGCCCTTTACTCTGCCGGAAGTGCGACATCAGCAAAAACAAGGATTACATAAATTTAAGATCATGTCTGGGATTAATAAACCAAAATTTAAGTTGTGCTAAAACTACACAGATTTAAGGAAAAGACTAAAAAGTTTAATTTACTTTATTTTAGAAATATAAATATAAATATAAATATAAATATAAATATAAATATAAATATAAATATAAATATAAATATAAATATAAATATAAATATAAATATAAATATAAATATAAATATAAATATAAATATAAATATAAATATAAATATAAATATAAATATAAATATAAATATAAATATAAATATAAATATAAATATAAATATAAATATAAATATAAATATAAATATAAATATAAATATAAATATAAATTAGAAAAAAAAAAAAAAAAAAATATAAATATAAATATAAATATAAATATAAATATAAATATAAATATAAATATATATATATAAATATAAATATAAAAATAAATTTATATATTAAACACATTTCTCTCTTACCGTAATTACTTTTACTACACAAAATTAATATCTTTTTAACATCTGCACAATGTGGCATTTAAAGCACTTTTCAATTTCCATCAAGATAGTTTCCATATTCGCAGTTTTCCAAGTCCACACTAAAGTGTCTCAAAAAAGATCAAAAGCGAGAAAACACAAAGAAAATGTTGCAGGCAGGCGTCGGCAGACGCGAATTCATTCAAGCAATTAATAAAATGCAAAAGAAAAGCAAAGTAACGAGAATGAAATGAAAAGAAAAAGGAAATGAAAATGGAAAAGCAAAAGCAACAGCGCAAACAAAAAAGATAAAAATGAAGAAAACTAAACGACAAACGTTGAGGCCGTTTTGCGGCTGATGCCTGGGATCTGCAATGGTTATGGGGATCTGTGCTTCATAATGTGGATGGGATGGTGTAAAGGGGCAGTGCAAGGGGTAGAAGTAGGAGCAGAAGTAGGGCTAGTTGTTGGGAGAGTGGCAAACTGGCGCCCACACTTCCTTTCATATGCGAAATGAAAAATTTTACGCCAACTTGACAGTGGAAGTGGCAGCAAAGTTGCAAATGTGCTTTGTTGTTGTCGCGTTTATTGTTGTTGCTGTTGTTGTTGTTGTCGGCACAGTCCCAAATAAAAGGCATAAAATTTAGCAGCCGCCACTTGAACACTACGGCGAGTCGCATAGTTTTTATGGCACTGGTTCGGCCTTTTTAATATGCTCTTCCCCATGTTCCCTCAGTGAGAGATGCAATTGCAATTGCAGTGCACAAAACGGCAGCTGCTCAGTTTGCTGTGGTTGGTTTAGGTTTTCAGTCTTCTGGGTCTGCTATGGGGTCTCTAGTTGCTTCTATTACACCGATTCTGCAGTTTTAATGCAAATTTGTTAAGTGACGAAAGCAAAAAAAAACTAAAACCAAAGCGTAAAAAGTGGCAGCGTTTTCCTAGTGTCGCTAACAGATTGCTTGGGTTTAAAGTTGAAGACAAATAGCCAGAGATCATATAAGATTGGAATCAGATAAGTAGAGAATACACTGGATTAGATACGAATAAAAAAAGTTAAAAAATAAAATATTAAAATTAATTTAAAGAAAAGTATGTTTCTAACAAATGACTTCCCAATGTATTCTACTAAAAGAAAATCTAAAGCACTTTAAGAACTTTGAAAATAAGATCTATCGAATTAGACAGTGTAAGAGTTTTTTTAAATATTGAAGCTGTAACTTACAAAAATATAATTAAGGTAACTTAGCTTGATGTTTGAACATCTAAGAAACGCCAAAGTGATATCTTAGTGCAGTGGTAATACTTGAAATAAGTGCAGTTCCAGTTGAGATCTCTGTTTTTAAATAATTTTCTTGTCAAATTTAGCATTAAGACATAGACTTTTAACCGACTGGAGCGATTGGGGATAACAAATGCTAGTAGAACTCTTACCAAAATGCAAGCAAGATGCCCGGGGGCCAGAACATTGAGACAGTTGTTGTTGTGTAAGTGTCAACAGTAGCAGCAGCAGCAGCAGCAGCAGCAGTTGCTGGCAGAGAGCACATAAACCCACAGCCTAGAGGCAACTCTGGTGCAACGTGTAGCTCTGGCTTTAGCTTCAATCTGTGGCCCCAAACTCCTTGGGGAGACTCCACTGATAACGTGGACCATTAACACCCGACACCCGCAAACAATAAGCAAGTCGAAAATTAATTGAAGCCAGCGCCGCAGACGGTTTCTGGCAGGCGTTGGACCACAAGTTGCCCAAGTCTACTCCTCTGTCGCTTGCGCTCCCCTCGCTTCCCTCGCTTCCCTTGCTCGTCGTGTTGCCAACTTGCCACTGTGCAACTTGCAGCCAGTTGCAGACAGACATTGCAGACGCCCTGGCATGTCATTCATTTGGTTTCCTATGCTTCCCCCATTTTCCACTTCTTTAGGCGTTGTGCCCCGCCCACTGCTCTCTTCTGCCTGCCCCTTTTCGCATTGAAAGTACCGTTGCCTGCGGCCTGCTCATATTATTTTCGCACTCTCCAAACTGCCGACCGACTGCAGACTACCGACTACCGACTGCCTGCCGCCAACTGAGTCACTAAAAAGCGCCATTTTATTTGCACTCCAAGACGCGAAACTCAGCGCCAAAAATTATTACGCTCTCCAACAACAACAACAACAGCAATCTCCAGTGTTGTTGCTGCTGCTGCAGCACTTTGCTTTCTTTTTGCTGTGTGTAGCTGGCATTTAATTGCCACATGCAACACATGTTGACGACGCCAACGCTAGCAGCAGCAGCACCAACAAAAAAAGAGAAGAAAGAAACCAACTAAAGGACAGCTTGAAAATTAATAGAAAAAATTCGTTTTTTTTTTAAACCATTTTTTTAATTTGGGCTTTGTGGGCAGCAAAAACAACAACAACATGAAAGGCAATGCCATTTTTTATTTCTTTTTGTTGCAATTTTCCTTTTGGGGTATACAATTTCACAGTAATTGTGGTTAATGTTATGGATATTTTATGTGGGAACTAAGTACTAGACGGCAGCAGCGGCAGGGGAATCCAAGCGAAAACACAGACTTGCAGCTATTTAAATGTAATTAAATTTATCAGATTAATACAATTTACAAATTAAAGCTAATGCGAGGAAGCAACAAGCAGTATGAATAAAAAGCTGTAGAATTTTAAACACAGTAAATAATACAATTTCAAATCAATTCAAATAAATTGAATACTTCTAATTGATTCTTGATACAAAACTGTACATAAACCTACATTTAAATCAATATTCATTAAACTTGCTATACCCGATTTAGTCTTAAACACCTTGTGTTGGTTGGAAACACAAAAGACCCTTTTGCTTTTTCTGGCTTCTGCTTAGTGATAATGACATCCTTGGTCTAAGTTCAATGTCATCTGATGTCACCAAAAGAATACAATGAGTAAAAGTATGTATATCGTTACTATGTATGCCATAATTTAGCCAAAGCGCAGCGACAGGGCCAAAAGCTGTCCTTGGCCAGTTCCCAGAAATAGGGCTGGCCCCTGCAGTTGCCGTACGTAGTAGTAGGTTTTGTAGTTCCCCTGAGGCCTTGGGCGCCTCGCATACTATTCAATGTCGGGCATAAATTTTCTACCGTGCGCCTCTGTGTAGAGCTGAAAATGTAATAAACAATTTTTGCCAGGCATTTTTTTGTTACTTGTTTTTGTATTGTTTTTTTTTTTTTATACTGCAGCGTCTGGAAAAGTGCAGGCAGCGACCGCAGAACAATAGAAAAACCATTTTAGCAATTTTTAACATTTTCTTTAATATATTTTTCGTGCCGTGCAACGGAAAAAACGATGACGACAACGACGACGACTACACAAAAACACTTTATCATTGAAATGCTGCAAAAGTGACGATGGGGAAAAAAGTGCGGAAATATTTGTGTATAATGGACGCCGTTTTTGCCCATACAAAAATTTAAATAAAGCAAAACTCAAACTAACATGAAATGAAGCCAACTACTGAAAGCTGTGATGCTCTCTAAATAGTGAGCTTACATACGAGGAGACTTAAATATACTTTTATTTTATTTTATTAAATCTAAAATAAGAATATTTTAAACGAATATTCTTATGTTTTTGAGATATTTCTTTTAAATACTTTAGCTAGATTAATAATATTACTCCATAATATATATCTTTTACATTCTTCTATGATGATTTTCATATCTTTTAAAAATATTTAAAAAGTGCTCTCATATATTTTAGAAAATTTATTTTAATAAAGATTTATAAACATTTTTTTTGTTAGTTTTTTTTAAATATTTTTAAAGTATGTTTATATTTGTTATTTGGAACAATTTATATATAATGACTAAAACGTCTAAAGTAAATTCTTCAAGGCTAAGTTAAAATGCTTCGTGTAGCCATCATACCCAGTGGCAAACTTATGAGTAGAGCATCTCATGGTCAAAGGCGGCAGACGAGAATGACGACCATAAAGACAAATGGAGAGTGCAAAATGTTGTAGCCACATTTTTGTGTTATTTGTTTTGCTACTTTTTTTTTGGTTAATTGCATACGAAAGTTGGAAAAGTTACTCTGGTTCGTTTTTGGAAATTTAGAAAATATGGAAATGGAAAAATCGTCACATGCGACTATGTGAAATCTTCAGTCTCCAGGGAACTCTCTATTCCATTTAAGCAAGCTGGCTAACTTCTTGGGTTGGGTAAGGTTAAGGTTTTGGCCCAGACGCCTGGCTAGAAATTAAATGCGCTAAAATTACGTTGCAATTATGCGGCGTCAGAGACGGTTTTGTGAAAAATTATGGCCCTGGGAATATTCCGCCTTGCCAGCGAATATCTCTCCTGTCTCTCCACCTGCTTACCCCCCGGCAGCAGCCTGGCTTGCATTTTATGACCATGTAAATGGCAAAGCCCGTAGCTGTAGCTGTAACTGTAACTGTTTCCCCCATCGTCACCACGTCTTGGGTATAATAATCGCCCGGCGGCTGCGGCTGTGAGTGTGAAGTGTTTGCCTTTTTGCGTAGGTCGTGAGCCCCTGAAAATTGCACTTGATGATTAGGCATGATATTATGTGCCTAGACTACTCAGGGAAAAATTTACAAAAAATCTACGCCCCTAGAAAATATTTTGCTTTCATTCTTTACCTAACTATCAAAAGCTAAGAACTTAAGAGAAAACTTTGAATGTTTCAGTAATATTAAGGTTCCTGCTACGAATCTCAATGTAACAACTTTAAAAAGAGGATAGAGGCCTTTAATGAGTTCAGATCTTAGAATGAAAATTTCATAGCGATAGGTCGGTTTTAGTCCAACAAATTTTAAAATCGACGCAAAGGCTATGTATATTATGATCGGATATTGAATACAGAAGCCTTAAATATCAACCAGGACTTAAATTATTCAAGCAGCTCGTCAGTATGCTTACTTGAGAGTTTAAACTTTTCTAGTGAAGAGATCACTTAGATTTCTAGATCGTAACTCTTTTCATAAAAGTTAATAAAGAATTTTACTTACTTAGCTATTGACCATGTTTTTACGACTTTGCGATCTTGGGAGTTCCATTGGAGTATTCTTATGTGGTATATGGAACATCTGACCATCTGTAATGACACTGTGCTTACTTTTAACAACCTGGTCTGGTTGGCATTACAATTCTCTAGACATGTATGTAGTTTTGCTTTTTGCACAACAATTTCAGGCCATAAAACGCAAAAACCTTTGGCCCTAACAGTCATAAATGTGTACGATTCACCGGACTGTCAGACTGTCAGACAGCCACTCACCAAAGAGCTGTCAAAATGGCTTGAAGCGGTGTATTTCGCGGGAGGGGGTGAACAAGGGGCATATCACACGCCCCCCAAAAACACCCACACGCACATGAGGCAAGAAAGATGCCGCATGCTTCACGGTGTTGTGTATGTCTCTGTGGCACCTTATGGAGTGGGTGGAGTCGCGACTAGTTAGAGGAGTCGAGTGCTAGGTGAAATTAAAAAAATAAAAATGCATAAATATGAATGATGAAGACATAAAAAACATAAAAAGCAATGCCAAATGCCAGACAGACTGAGCTATAAGGCGGCAACTGAGAACTGAGAACTGAGAAAGGGGAACTGAGAACAGAGTGCTAAAAATTATTTCAATTTCAAGTTGAATGAGTTCTCCGTGATGTTATAACTTTAACAGTCGTCATAATATTTTGAAATCAAAACTGCACTATAAACTAAAATACTAAATGGAAGTTGCACTCCATGTTTGAGTTCAAGTTGCAACTGCAGCTGTAGCCAAGGCTGAAGTTGAATACAAACCTGGCCAACAGAGACCTGAGAATTTGGAGTCAGGCCGCAGCTGGTGTTGACAGTGAGCACAACGAGAGGGGGGAGCGTAGAGCTAGAGCTACAAAGGGAGGAAGATTGTCTGTCCTCTGCTATACTGGCTGTCTCTGTGCTAGACCGTTTAATAGCTTTTCGGGGCAGAGAGTTGTAAGAGAAACATAAGAAACACGCCTACAAAGCCAGCCAAAGAGAACTAGTTGCTTGTTGTCATTGCTGTTGTTGTTGTTGCTGTTGCTGTTGTTGTTGGTAACGCCTACCTAATCATTTTGGCGTTGACACTTGACACTTGAAAAAGAAATGCGACAACAGCAACGACAACAACAACAACAACAACTTTCTTTGTCTTTGTCATTGTCTTTGGGTTTGGGCTTCGTTCGGTCTTTGCCTCCTTCCTCCTCATTCCGTATACGACATGTACAAGAGCTGTTTTAAATTTTTTTATTTTTTATTATTCTTTTTTTTTTACACTTGCCAGATGCGTTTTTAAGTGAGCATGTGTGCGTGTAAGTTAGTCTTTGAAGATTGCGACTTTGGGATAGCGAAACTTTATAGTTGGACTTGTAACAGAATGATTTAGTCAAATGTAATAAACTGGAAATTCAATTTTAGATCTTCATTAAAAGTAGATTAAGTGTTTAGATTTAAGAAAGTTTATCTAAAAAGTATATAAAACAAAGTAGTATGATTGTAAAGTAAAGTAAAGTAACTTAATACGATAGATACTTCTTTAGTAAATGTTTTAAATTTGTTAGAAAAACCTTTTGATGGCAAATTACCAAAATCTTTACTTAAATTACATAAAGATTAATTTTTTTTTAATAAAAATTAATTTATTTTTAATAATTAATTTATTAATTTTCGAATTTTTTTAAGAAAATCATTGATTAATTAAACATACTGGGGTCTTCGAAATAAAGGAACAGAAATAAATTTAGAATATTTCCAGCAGAAAAATTTTAAATGCAATTAATACACAATGTTTAGAAAAACTTCCAAAATACATTTCTCATAAAAGATCTCAAATATTGGCTTCATGGACTATTAAGAAATCATTTTTGACGAATTATTCAAATATCTACAAAAGTTTTTTTATGATGTCTTTGTTACTCAAACTCGTATTATTATTCCTCCCACTTGATTGTTGGCTTTGTCTTTGAGACTTTGATGGGGTCGTTTTGTCAGATACTTTTGTAATTGATTTGTTGTTTTTTAAATGTAGCACTCATTGAGACTAAACTTTATAAATTATGCACTCAAGACAGTGGGGGTCTGACATGTTTTCTCTGCGAATCCGAAATCGTTGCGGGGGTTACATTTTATAATGTTGCATGCAAAATGTTGGATGGCAAATGGCGCATGAAAAACCAAAATCAATAAGAAAAGCGTGGAGAAAGCCACGAAAAACTTTCAGAATTGCCAACTCAGAATATTTATTTTTTTGTGTTTTTTGTGTGTGGTCGCTTCATTTCACACGGTTTTCCGTAACCCAAGAAAACAAAAAAATAAAGTAAAATAAAATGAGAAAGAAAGAAAAGCAAAAGGAAAAGTGTAGCTAAAAAACACAACACGCTTATTTAAGCAATAATTTCTTGACGCTCATTTTCAGGTTTGGTTTTTTTGTTGTTGTATTTTGATTAATGGTCTCGCTCATAAAGTGACACATTGAAAATTGGAAAGCAAATCAAGCACAAAAAGCAACCGAAAAGTCGCAAAGCAAACGTATGAAATCAGCACAAAAATAAATAAATAATAATAATAATAATAAAAGTGGAAAAGTGGAAAAGAGAAAAGCAGAAAAGCCAAAGGAAATTGTTGCTAAAAGTGTAAAAAGTTGAGCCTCTGGCCAAAGGTCGTCAAAGTGAAAAATTCGATAAACGAAAATGGACAACAACAACGAAGACGTCGACGCGAAGTCTCAGTCGACGTCAGCATCAGCGTCGAAAGCAACAATGAAGCAGCGCACGAATTGAAACGGAAATCCTTATTGAACTAGAGTGAGCCTCGGGGAGGACCTTGGCAGCAAGAATCGCTGCTGCGTCGGCAAACCGGAAAAGCATGCTGCCGAAAATTTGTGCTGAGTGGCAGCTGAAAGTGCTGTGCATGTGGAGGCCCCAAGGAGGTGTGGCAGCAATGGCAGCCTGGCAGCAAAGCGGCAAGATTGTCCAGCGGCGGATGCCTAATGGCAACGCGACGCAAAACACAGGCACTCACACACTGACATACACTGATCAAAATAAACAAGTTCTTAAATTCAGTTTGGGCTTAAGACAATTTGTTATAAAACGGAATTGGTTTGGTTTTTGAATTGATTTTGTATAACTATAAATAATAAATTATTTATGTTGATGCTAAGCGACTCTTCTAATAGTTTTGAAGATGTTAGGGTTACTCAAGGGTTACTGAGGGGTATATTGGGTTTGTTTAAAATATGTAGCAGGCAGAAGGAGTCGTAGCAGACTCCATGCCATGTCGATATAGCCATCCGTCTATCTTTCTGTCACTTTATCCGTACTTTCTTTTTTTGATGCTACGCCCCTTTCGACCATAAGAGGCATAAATAATTAAAAATTTGCAAACCTATAACTCTCGTATTTCTCTACGTAAGTTTTTCTTACTTCATATTCGATTAGGAACCAATAATATCTAACTATCCTAAAAATCGCATTAAATTTGCATAAGAATCAAGAAAGTTATCATGCATCGAAAAAACTAAATTTAACAACAGGGGCGTAGCGACTTGCGTAACACTGAGCTCAAATTCGCAAATTTGTCGTTTTTAAAGCTGTTGTTTTTGTAGCAGTGTAAACATCTAAAGTGCGCCGGAAATGGCTTCAAAATGCCACTGCCGCTTCCATAGTCTGAGGCAACTTGGCCCGTTTCATGCCACTTGAGGCACAAATGTTTCAGCAGGCTGCAAGATGCTTAAAACATCTTAAAGTTGAAACTATAAGGCTTTCCTTAAAATCTATTACTCAATACCAAAATCGATAAGTCTATGTTTTGAGTTAACCAATTTGTAACTGGCTGTAAAAGCTCAGCCTTCATGCAGTTATCTCGAGTGTTCAGCAGCTGTAGATTAACACTTCTCTGGGTCGGTGGTGAATGAAAGCCACAACAACTTTAATTAAGCTGCAGACTAAGAGACACACAGTTGGTAGTCGGTGAAGCTACCACAAAAACACTTGTTAGCCATGTTGCAGACCAAAAGTTGCTACTCCCAGTGCTACAACAGCACACAAAACAATCCGCCTCAATTGATCGGAAGTTGTAGGACCCCCCCAGGACACACAGTTGTCGTCCAGTTGTTGTCCAAATCTGTCTGAACTGCCAATTTACGTAAAAATGCTGGCACACATGCAAAATGGGCCAGGGCCGAAAGGATTTTGCGGCGAGGCAGTTGCTAGATGTGCTGATTTCTAATTTAATATCGGCCAAAAGGAAACTCGGCCTATCTCACTGTGTGTAAATTGGCACCTCAACTTTGAGGAAGAGAGAGAGAGAGAGAACAGCTGATGCCCGTAGTTTTAAGCATAACGAATTGGATTGTCATGGCAATCGATAAATATTTGCACATGGACTGCGAGGCACCTCTTAATGTGGGCTAAATGCCAGCAGGATGAGAGGGAGGGAAGAGTAGCCAGGACATTGAGGTGCACCTGCAACTCAAGTTAAGCTACAAACCCAACCACAAACACGAGATGTGTGGCAAGCGTATTAGGCCGAATGTGAACCAGAAACAGTCTTTGGTCAATATTAAATGACAAATCTCTCGCCCACTAGCTGTTTGAAAGGCTGCCATTCTGTGTTTCTTTCAATACCAACACCGATACCAATACCAATACCAAAAGCATTGCCAATCCAAATCGGAATCCTCGTAGCGTTTGCCAAATAGAATTTAAATCTGTTAAATCCTCGTACATGACAGTTTCAGTGTTGAATTTGTCTTTGCTTCAATTGTTGCTCGACTATTTTGTTTTTGTCTTGTATTTCTTATTTATTTTTTACTTACCAAAGAGCTCCTGCAGCAATCATGCTTGAAGCAGTCCTCTATATCCAATACTCCCCTCCCATTCCTCACATACCCCATCATCATACGCCATCTACCATAGTCAAACACTCAGTGATTCGTTGGGATTTTATCTTTTAAGCTTTCTCTGGTTTCTGGTCTTGAGGTGATTTTGATTGAGTGCGATTTGTACTTTGTGTTGCCTACGTGTTTTGGTTTTTTAAATAATATTTACCTCATATGGTGGTTGTACTCTTTGTGTATCTAGGATTTATTGTTGCCTTTGCCATTTGCCATCCGATTCTATCGTCCTTCAACTTTCACTTTCATTGCTTACTAGCTCCTCTGCCAAAACGGATATTGTTTGATATTATTTTTGTTGCTGTTTGCCATTTACTTTTTAGTTAGTTTTGCCAGTTTTCTCAGTTGTCTTGGCTTAGAGGTAGTTATGTATTTACTCAGCCATATCAAAAGGAAATGGATTTATTATGGGTCTAACGTAGTAGGAAATTGATATGAAATGCATTCGACGTTGGTCGCCTCAATAAACTTTGGTAAAAATCGAAAAGTTTTCAAAACATGTGGAATAATTGTAAAGAAATGTTACAATTTCGAACATTATAGATGTGGAATTGTGTAAATCAGAAACTAACAATTTTTAATTAAGTAGAACCAGAGAATTTCTCCAAGTTCAATCTACATATATAGACGATGAGATGGTTCAGAGTTGAATGGACTTTGATAGGCCTGCAAATTATCCATTTGGCCCACAAGTGCAGACTCAATCGCGAATCGCATACCATAAATATCTGCTCGAGTCGTAAACTAAACAAATTAACGCTCCGGAGATCCAAATAGTTGTCTGTTGAGGCTATCAACTTAATGCTAAATCGATCATGAAAGCGGCAGAACATAAACACAAAGTCGGTCAAAGAGTACGGCCAGACCAGATCTAAATCATTTAATGATTTCTATAAACATCGAATACGAAAAAAGCAGCTTGTAAATTGATTTACGACTAGATAACTTGGCTAACAAGCTTAGTACACAAAAAAACCCATTGATTTAAGTGTGTGAAATTGGCAATTAATGCTGTGGCGAAATTTTAAGTGAAATGTCTTCTTAGAAAGTAAACAGAACCCTTCAAAGATCTTAGTTACAGTTGCTATATAAGCGACATTTGAGCATCACTTGGACATCAGTCAACGTTCACTGAAGCTTACAAGATGTTTAGCAAATCTCTTACAATTTTACTTCTTGGTTTGGCCGTAGCAGCTGCTATCCAAAAAGCGGGTAAGAATTTCGAAAGGAACTTTAAATTGTTTAAGTTTTAAAAAAACACGTTTCTTTCTGTGTATAGCAACTAATACTCAGGCCGAGCCACGTTTACTTTGGTTCAAACATGGCGATGGCAAGCAACAGCAGCCAATTGTCATAGTGCAACAACCTCAACATTCGGAGCAAGATAGACACCATCATCATCCTCCTCACTATCCACATTACTATCCTTATCCCATACCCAATACTCCACAGACTCCACCCTTCCAGATTCCCGGCTTCCCTCAATTAGGCAACTTTCCAGCCATTGTCATAGTCAATCCGAATAATGCACAGAATTTGACATTCCCCGCTGCAGCGGCTGCGGCAGCTGACACTGGCACTGGCACTGGTACTGGTGGCAGGAGCAGTTTTGTTGCCAATCCCATTGCGGATCTGCTGCAGGATGGTATTCTGGCTGATGACACCGAAGTGATCACTGCGTCGGACAATGCTGAGGCAGCTGCAAATGTTGCTGTTCTACCCCAAATCATACCACTGGCCACTTATAACACCGAGGAGCGGGACGAGGAGCTGGCAGCTGGTGAGGAGTTTGCCCGCAACTTGAGCAACAAGCAACTGCTTTCGTACCTGGTGCAGGACAAGAAACGCAGGCGCATTCAGGAGGCGGTGGCCAGCATCTACTTGAGGAACTACAATCTGAATCGAAAGTGAATCAAGTGTAACAAACAAACAAAAACTGAATTGTCCACTATCAAGAATCGAAGGCAAATAAATTGAAATAATTCCAGGCAAAAAATGCAAAAAAAATAAGCCAGGCAAAGCCAAAATCCCGCTCTCAGCTCTATTTGTCTTTATTATGCCCGTCCCGTTGTTCGTTGTTCGCCTTGGAGCAACACACTTTATCATAGTTCCCTGGAGAAATCTAAGCTGAGTTCTTCTCCTCTGCAGCCCTGCCTGTCTCAGCAGTTTTTGGCTTCACTATATTTGCCCCTGTTTCAGCTATTTCCAAGTTTACTTTTTTTTCTATTTCATCTTTTGTTGGGCCAACATTCTGCTCATTGTTACGACTTTTGGAGCAGTCAGTCGTTGCACTAAAATAATCTGCAACTGCAGTTGAAATATTTATTTGCAATTCCCCAAACTAACGTGTGTTTCTATCTCTCTATCTCACTGTCTCTCCCCTCTCTCCCCCTCTCACTTTCTCTTCCTCGTTTAGCTGGCCTTGGCATGTCGTAGGTTCTGACTATGCTTAGTTTGAGTTTGCTTCAGTTTGGCTTACATATTCATTAAGTTATGTGCACGGAGCAACTGACTTTTCTGTTACATTTAGTATTGTTTCAGGCACAAAACTTTGCTTAACTAAAAAACTATTTTCGAAATTATTTCACAGCATTTGCAGTTTATTTGTATATAGTTTTATATAGTTTGAACATGTAGAAGAAAAACCTCTCTGTGGAGTATATTTGGTATGTTTTGTAATAGGTAAATGATAGTTTTACACTCAATTCAGTTGTTTAATTTGTAGGGTTAATTTTGCGTTTGTAAATGCTAAGCTACTCTGGAGTACTTTATTTTGCTCTTCATGCAGTTCTCACTTAAGATGAGAGCGATATCAGTGCTAATAAGTTCAGCATAGGCACGAAATGATTGCTCTGCTCTGCCGCTCTGCTCTGCGTAGCCGAAGCGGTAGCTCAAACTTGAGTGGGAGATGAGAGCAGAGATAATGCACTCTTTATTTGCTATGGCTCTCTCGCGAGTTTGTTTTTACTGCAAATTCATGATTGTTTCTTTTTATGCTGTTTCGTAAAGATACGTAATGTTTTTTGTCTCATTTAAGTGTTGATTGAGACCGTGAAAACTTGAGAGCCGCATAATAGACTTCTATTGTAAATTATTTTAAATTTTATCTGCCGAGTGTAAATAAGAATATATAATATATATTATATATTAGTCCAGAGTTCCTATTAAATTTATTGTATTTTTTAGGGCTTTTTAATAATCAATAATATCCACACGATGAAACAATTTTAAAAGTTTTCGGTACAGAATTTCACTATTTTTTTTTTAAGTTGAAAAGATTTTGTAAATTTACATTGAGGGATGGGTAAAATTACTCCAGTAGAAACTAAAAAGTTAGTTGTAAAGGCTTAAAATGGTAGTTAAGCAATGTTGTGATCACACCAAATATTAATTGTTATTTCTTAAAACACTTAACTTAACACTTAACTTGTTTAAGTAATTTCATAAGTGGCTAAGGTATGCTGAGAATTTCCATTTGTGTCATTTTTTTGTCCTTAACTACTATTAAATATTGGAAAATATTTAAAAAATAAATAAACTTATTTTTTAATAGTTAATACAACATACTTACAGTTTGCATTTAAATTTTTTGAAGCCGCAATAGTTTAGATTTTATAAACTTTTTTTTAAGATGCTTGGTTTTGGACAAAATAAAGGTGCGAGCCACTGACTGCTCTGTTACTAGATTTTGTAGTCTTTAGCGTTGAAATTCACTTTTAGAACTTTTCAAAAAAGGCTGATAAAAATAAAATGATTATATAAATAAAACAATTATATTTAGTCAACAAATTACTATTTATGTATAATTTAAAAATAGCCGCAAATTAAAATATATAAAACTAAATAATTTATATAACAATTGTTATCAAACACATCTTGACTTAAGCTCTGCTAATAATATTAACTAATTATGTATAACATGTTAAGTATTCATAATAAAAAGTATGAAATAAATTGCATGCTTAAACATGCCAACTTTTGCTTCATGCATCTCAATAACTTTCCCCATTTGATTGTCAGCTATGCCGAAATAAAACTTTGCAGACTTTAAAAAGTATTAAAGCCGAGGCATATTTTGCAGACGGTACAAAAACTTTTAGTAGTGGATGTATGTACAATGTACATATGTATGTGTGTAGGTACATAGTAGAAGCAGCTACCAAACTATGCTCGTCTTACATTCCTTTAGCCATAGCTGTAGTTGGCCATTTTGGTTGTTGTAGGGATACGAGTTGGAAGGCAGCAGGAAAAGCGCTTACAAAAACAACAGTGCTGAAAAAATGCCAGCTCATACCTGGATGTCTAGGAGTCTAGGGCTCCTTTTGCCAGATTCTTTTTATATGCAGCCCTTGTGCACACAAGGGTTGAGGAGTAGTGGAGAGAAGGATACGGACATGGTCGTGGTCTTCGGTCGCTCGGTAACTGCATGCTACCGTTTGTTGCATGTCCTGCGGCAGCCGAACTTGTTTGAAATTTGACGTGTGTAGTTTGCTGTCCTGACGGCAGGACAGCTAAGAGTAAGAGTAAGAGTATGAGCTTGGGGAACTGCTAGCCAAGAGCTGTTGGAGCTGCACTTATTTTTGCAAATTTATATGCAAGTTGCAGCGACGGCAGGACGAAAAATGTTCGTTTCAATTTCGCTTTTTTGCTCGGCTTCGCTTAACAAATTGATGAATGTCTCGACTGTAGGAGGCCTGGTTTTCCCAGCCATTGTTGTTGGCCCTGGCTAACTGCTGCTGCTGCTGCCTGCTGCCTGCTTGCTGACTGGCCAAGTTTAGTAAGATGAATGTTTGGCCAGGCAAATGACAGGCTTGCGAGTGCCTTCCATCTTGATTTTTGAGTGCATAATGACAGGAGGAGCCACAGACACAGACACAGCCACAGCCAGTGCCTAAGTTTGTGCATGGACCTAAAGCTAAACCTGGACCTGTTCCTGTTCCTGGACCCTATATAATTGGTTAGCACCGAACAGCCACACAACTGGCTATGACTCTTAAAGTGCTACGGCTCCAAGTGCTGTCAGTGTCGGGCAGGGAAATACAAAGACTGAGGTTGGAAGGCAAACGTAAAAAAAAAAAAAACTAGCACCATCAAAGGCAACCGGATAAGCGTCTGTGGTACGGAGATGGAGTTAGAGATGGAGGCGTCAGCCTCATCATCGTCGTCGTGGTTTGTCTCGGTTTGCAATTTCACAAATGGATTTGTTGTAATTTCTTTTGCCACAGCACCTGATGCTCACACAGCGACAGATAGTAGATAGACAGACAAACGGACGGAGAGACATTCAGACAGTGCAAACAGAGAGAAATATACAAAACACAAACAATGTGGAAATAGGAAATAACAAAAAGGCGAACAACGCGAACAACCGAACTCTGCAAACGGTATAGAAACTTTTACACTTTACACATTTTCACATATGAAAATATTTTTTTGCAAGTTTTTATCACTAGTCCAAAAGACTACCCCCCCAATCTCACACAGGGGAAGAGGCGGAAAAAAGTACGGGAGAAACATTTATGGGATTTGTGTTTGCCAGACATGTTTGCATTTTGTATATGCGATATGTTTGAAAATCCCATTTCTGCCATTCCAAATTTTGTAGTTCGCTATGTGCATAACAAGGGGACTATTTTTTATTTACCTTCCTCTCCCTTTTTGCCTCTCTCTCTCTCTCTTTCTAATATCAGAAGTCTAGAGTTGTAGTATGGCAACGCTGTGTAAACGACAGAATTTTTAAAAACTGTTGCAAAAGTATGATTAAGCTTAAAAATTGTCATTTAAACACTTGGAAAGTTCGTGGACTTGTGTGATGATTTTAAATGGGTATTTTAAGTAAAACATAAATATTTTTGTTAACTAAAAACTGTTTTAAACGTATCACAAGTTCTTCATTTTAAAATACTTATGAATTAGTAGAATTTATATAAGCAAAACATTCAATTTGCAGTAAAATTTCAAATACACGTCGGAATGGAAAGTTAGCTTGATTATAATTCAAAATGTATATTAAATATTTTCCAATACTACATTTATCACTTTCATTATTTAGTTTCAGATAGTTACGAAACAACTTAAGTAAACTAAAGGTGATTATTAGACTGGACTGAACTAGAGTCTCTCTTGAAATTTAGTTTCCTGGTATCTAATGAAAAATGATCACATAGCGTGCCAGTTTTATTTGCTGGATATTCGAAAGTGTTGAATTATATATTTATTATTAATATGCGAACCCAAAGTTTGCAGTCATAATGACCGCAACTGACCGAACTGACTGTCGTCTGTCGTCTACTCCCCCTATTTTTCTGTCTGTTCGTCTGTTTCGCTTTACAAATGACTTTCGTTCACGTTAGCCTCGATGTCGTCGACAAGTTTGCCAACTTAAGTCATAATTTTCCATCATAATTTTCTATATTTTCTATTTATTATGTCCAAGTTGTTGTTGCTCTTGTTGCTGTTGTTCTACGTCCTTGTTTTGGGGCTCAGCTTGATTAGTTTCTCTTTGAGTTTCTGTTGTGTGTGTTGTGTGTCTCTTTTGCACTCGTCTGAGCGTCGCCATATAATATTGTATTTAGCTTTGCCAACTTAATGCCACTATAAGCAAATTGAGGTTATGTTGACTCTGTTTAGTGCTTCGCTTTATTGTTGTTGAAGCGCTTTTGCTTTGATTTCAGTTCTCTCCACTACTATTTGCTTGATTGATGTGCCCGATAGATAGATTGTTGATTGAGTGCTGAATGTTACAGTTTTAGATACGAAATGAGTTTCTTTAAGCATTTGGCTTTGCTGTATATGTATGTATATTTACGATAACTGCGATATTGATTGACAAATGGGAAAACCTATTAAATGATATCTAAGAATATAAAAGTTTTGGCACACTAGGTTAAGAAAGAAATGTGGAACTATTTGTTAATGTATGAAGTTTATTTTGTATATTATGAATAATATATAATAATAATGTCAAAACATTTCTATAAAAATTTTATTTGACAAGAAGAAAATGTATATTCTTTGTGGTGTCCGTGAAAAGCTAACTACATCAATATTATGTACCTTTTAAAGGCATTAATAATAAATGAAAATGCCAGCTCCTTCATTTTGCAATACCATTACCATAAATAAGAAATAAGGGGGAGGTAGGAAAAAGCCAAGAAGAAACCATAACCGAATGTCCGCCCACACGAACACGGCAATAAAATTATATAGAAATCACCGAGGGAGCACAATAAATTGTAAAATGAAATGAAATGTGCCGCCAACTGGCAACAACATTATGTCAAGTGTGCATGCAGGCGACACCTACAACAGAAATCGGAGGGAAGTATCCAGAACCAAATGTTCAACTGCGGAAGCAATGCATTTTGGGGTAGACATACTACTACAATAACATACTATATATTTTGGGTGGTTTCTGCGCTTTGTAGCCCGCTCCGATTACAGGCAAAAATATCACCAAAAAGAAATAGTTCAAATCAACAGAAATACACTGACGTCACAAACACTCTGCTCAGAACTGCAAACGATTTGAAAACACACTCCTTAAAAGAACTTCAAAAGATTCAACTAAATATCGAATCAAGTGCAAAGTAGATGAGCAAACTAATACACCCTATTTGTAAAAATAATTCCGCTGTAAACTCGAACAATGTTTGCCGCAATTTATGCTTTGATGTGGCATTGCACATTTGGTGTGCTATTTTTATACGTTTGCAGCATTCGCACAGCAGGTGGCTAAACTGCTGCAGCAGAAGGCGTAGGGGAGAGAAGAGTAGAAAGAGTCGGCCTATGAAGTACCGATTCAAAGAACGTGACCAACTAGCCATGTTGACAAAGTTGCGTCCACTTGAAAACTGTTAATAAATCAAAAAACATTTGTCATGCACACGCCCGAATGTTGCCTCAAGATTTTGCAGCACACAAAACCCATATGCCTGAAGAGCTGAGTAGCGAACTGGGGACTGAGGCCTGAGGAGGGTTTCCAACAAGTGCTGAAAACCTGACAATGCCCTCTATTTTTTGGGATTTTCGTTGGTATACCTGTTGCGCAGGCGCCGCGAAGCAGAGTTTATGAGGGTGCTGTGCCGTTTTGTTGTTGTTCTTGAAGTCTGTTGAATTGATTAGATTAACGGCAATGAGATAACAACTGCTACAGTTTTGTTACTGACCACAGCAATGCAGACTGCGCTGGACCGCTGGAGTTCTCAGGCAGAGAACTCAGTTCCCAGTACTCAAATACCTCCGTTGTTCTTCATTCCTCATCCTCTGTTCTCCATGTCCAATGCAGACACATAAATCATTTCTGTTTATTAATATCTTTTGGTTTTGCCCTCGTCTGCCTTCTATCTCTCTCTCTCTCTGTCTTTGTTATATTTTGGCAAGTTTGTTTTGTTAGTTTTCAAAATCGATTTACAAATTTATACGCAACGCGGAGTTGGGGTTCTGCAGAATTATATACTTCAACACAGAGTAGTCGTTGCTCTTGATATGTGGCTGGGAAAAAATAAAGAAAATACTCGATTTATGGATACATATCTTATGTAAGCACAATCTCACAACCTTGAAAACATTGTTGATTTTTATTATTTATTATATATATATAAACATTTGCAATTAAAGGTCTATAATCAAATCAAAACGTCTCATCAAGTTATTTTAGAACTTTTATTACAATAAGTTTCGTAATTACATATCTGTTAGTTACATTCTTTCATTGAGTTTTTTATGTATTTACCTTTAAGATTAGTTATTGAACATTTTCAATTTCAAATCACACTTTCAATTCACTTTATTAATTATTTACAAATACAAACTTTTGAGAAATTACATATAATTAATAATTCATTAAAGCACAGTCCGTACATAATTTGTAACTTACAAATGTTATGTTGTGCAACTCTCCGTTAATCATTTTAATTTGCCACTTTGATACATTTTAAAATAATGGATTTAAAATGCTAAGTAAATAAACAAACTGCGTAGCCAAAAAGAATGTTAATTGAAAAGAAAAAAAAAAGAGAAAAAGCAAATGAATAAACATAAATAATACCCCACACGGCCTCACAAGATTCGTTATAAATATTCAAACGAAACATGTGAGAATGTGATAGTCGAGAATGCTCAACTACAAGATACCCGTGCCAGTGCTCTGATGTAACTTTTGAGTTTAAAATGGGTTAATAATTGCAATTCTGAACAGCTATATAAAGAAGTTAAGTTTCAAACTTAATGATTAACTGACTTTTATTGTACAACTTGATCTACTACATTTGGCAGATCTAGTTCGTCTAGTCTCTGATAGATTGGATATAAAGACTGGTCTATGAATACTAATCGACAATTTACAAATCTTTATCTGCCTTGTAACTACTTTCAACAAACCTTATATACCCTCCAGTTGGGGTATAACAACAAGATAGAGAGCAAAAGAGCGAGAGAGAAAAATTTAACGAAGTGAAACGAAGCCGACAAGCCGACTGACCACTTGAAAGAAAATCAGATAAACGAATTGAATTGAATTGAATTTAGTTTAGTTTAGCTTAGTTTAGTTAGTCAGTAGGCAGCTGTATTATAATTTACTCATAATGCGTTACACATTGTGTAGGCAGTGTTCAGCATTGAATGCGTAGACCCCTCGATTTCCATTCTTTCAATCGTTTCATCTTCTTCTTTCCACCACTAATTAACGCTACTCAAATTAGCTGGACCCCCTGACCGAGATCTCGAAGATCTACTCGGCCAAACAATGGATAGTCAGTCGATGATTTCGAAACCCATGTGCTACTTTATCTCTCCTATACAGAGCCCCCGTAGTGCAACTGAAAATTGTTTAATAAATTAATTAGGCGAGATATCATCAGAAATCAAGTGGCAAGTTATTTGGGTAATTTCTAGATAAAAATTCTATATTTAGTTCCACAGCATAAAGTTCAAAGTTGACTGCAGAGTATTTGGGGGGATATTATAAACCTTAAAAGTGAGTTGCAGCATAGGAATAACGTTTATATACAAATATACTAAAGTTAGAAATCATGAACATTTAAGCTCAAACATTTTTAAATAAACTATTCTTTCTAAATTTAGTCTTATCTGCATTCTAAAAATACTTTTTACACACATATTCCAGTTATTTTTTTGGGTCTCTTTTTGTTTTCCTATCACAGAGGAAATCTAAGTCAATGGAAACGATATGATTAAATTGGTTTCTTTGATTCTGTGTGTGACCTCAGCATTGTTGTCTTCATCAGCTTCATCTTATTGTTTACTTTTCAGTATTCTTTATTTTTTTAAAGAGTGAGTTAGCGAAAGAGTGTGGGAACGAGAGAGAGAGAGAGAGAGAGAGAGAGAGCGAGGGCTTGGCACTGGGCAGCACTTGTTTTAAATTAATCTTCATTAGGGTCAGTTGGAGAATAAAGAACTGGTGGCAGCATTCGAGGTCGCCGAGCATATGTTGCAAGTAGCCACTGCCCCACACACGCACACACACACACACATGCACAAACTTTGATTGAATTTTCATTAATTTCTGCACTGCGGTCGCAACTTTATTCGCCAAATGTGCGCCATAAATCATACGGTACTATAAAACCAAACAAATAAAAAATTAAAAACAAAAAAAACTTTTAACTAGAGAATGTTGTCAACTTTTCACTTTTAATTAGTTGGCAACCTGAAAAATTTGGGTCACGTTATAAGAGCATAAATCAAAAATGCACTTGTGCAAATATTTGTGCGAAAATTTCATGTCGTTGCATGCCACCTAAAAGTATGCAACACTGCGCTACAGCTGCAGGGCGTGGCTAGAGTGAGGGGCGGTGGTGGCTGGGTACCAGAAACAGCTGTTCATGCCTGTGGTTATCGCCCAAAGTGCAAAAAGTTCCATCAGTTGAGTTGCAAACAATGCGAAGCAGCAGATAATATGTAGAATTTTGTATATTACGCACTCAGTTTATTTCAATCAAGGCGACAGAATTAACTAAAGATCAGAGCAATTTTGATTAACTTTGATAAACTTGCGTCCAGTGCAAATTGTAGACTCAACTTTAAGGCACCTGACTGCCAGCAAGCGTTAGAGCAACAGCAACAGCCACAACACCAACAAGAACAACAACAGCAACAACAACAACTGTAACTAGTCTGGTTTAACATGGCCAACAGACTGTTCAAATAGTCCAGACTGTCCAGACTGGTTCAGTTCTCCCTGCTCTCTGCTCATTTCTGTTCATGTCGAACTCATCCAGCAGACATGTAAATTATGTTGGTTTTTGGCCAGTTTGGGAATTTGCAAGCATTCAGACGAAGCAGACCCAACCCCTCCTAGTAATCCCATCCAACACTCACCACTTACCCTTCCTACGTAGTCCACCCCCTTTTCATTTTCTCTTCTCAGTTTCCAGTTATCTGTTATCCGTTTTCCTGTTCCTCTGCCAGATATTATGCCAGTTTAAAGCATTTTACAATTTTTATTCTGAAAGAGGCAGCATTCAAATTACAGGGTAAGTAATATTTTTCAAATTATTGATAAACAGTGTTGATTTTTAATTAAATCTATGAAAAATCTATATTATCCATACAAAAGTCTATATTGAATTCCTATCTTATAATCTTTATATTTGAATTATTAAAGTTTGTGGAAAAACTTGTAAGAAATATTACAGTCGAGTGTGTCGACTTTGAAAGCGAAACAATATTAGGCACAGAATTTAATAACGTCCAATAAGCAATGTGATAACTAATGAGTTGTTGTAGAAACCATAAAGTTTTCATATTAATTACGGAACTCTAACTCACACTTAATGTATAAGTTTGGTTTTGATATCTTAAACACTAAACGATTTTCAAAAAGAAAAACACACCCAAATTCCAAAACAATCTGAGTCTGCTTTCCGTATAGATCGATACACGTGCAAAATCTCGTGGTTTCTGCACATTAAGTCTCTAAGATTTAAATAGTCGTACAAACCGATAGAAAAAGCAATATTAATTTGGTTGTTTAAGTTGGTTTAGAATGGCCTAATAAGCACCAAAGCAATTAAAAGTTGATTCAGTAACGATCCACGCAGAGAGGGTATGCTGCAGCCCATATACTGAATAGAAAACATTGAACCCATATACATACTTATGTTACAAAAAAGATGCACTGTCCACGGGTGACATTCGTAGTCTTATCAATTGAAGTACGTCACTTTCAAGTGCTAATCTACTCACTGACTGATAACGCAAAACAAGTCACAACATTTCAGAAGAATATGCGACTAAAAGATACCCGGTGCTTAACTTAAAAAAGTCAAAAAAATTACTAATGAACAGTATAAATAATTTAAAGACCATTTTTAAGACATTCTCAGAAAAGTATATATACTCTATTACAGATTAGAAATTTGTTGTTGATTTCCAGAATGAATATACCTTCTAGAAAATGCCGTAGTGCTCTCATCTCTCTGCTATATACAATACTTTGTAATATATACTTTGTATTTTTACAACGACCGGGTATAAAAATAATATTTTGTTTATGAATGTAAAATCAAGACAAATACAATCATTCAATAAAATTATTGTAAGATTACGCCCAAGAAACATACATAGCTTGTGCTAAACATCTGATTAAGGTAAGTAGAAATTCAATTGGGAATACTATAATGTAACTGAGGAAGTATTCAAAAGCAATTTCTGAAATAAAACTTGGGCATTGTTGACCAATTGAACCGCAATGCATTTCGAGTAGCAATTCACCAACTGCCTGATAATTGAAATTGCATATATGTAAAATGATAAGGAAATGTCTGATAAGCAGACATATATATAATGGTAAATTAACGTTGTGAACTGCATTACAAAAGCTACAAACTGCAACTGAACATGTCGTCGGAATTGAGCTCGAAAAATGGCATTCGCATTCGGATAATGGCCGTGGAGGACTACAAACAGGTGAAAATCTTCATGGGTGGCAATTTCTACAACGGAGAACCACTGTGCGCCTCCTCCGGCGAAGATGTGCAGAAATGCTATGAGAAGGAGAACGATGAGTATCACATTTCCATGATAGAGCAGGGCACCTGTCTTCTAGCTGTCAACGAGAACGATGGAGGACCCATTGTGGGATTGGTACTAGCTGGCGCTCAAGTACCTAGTGATCTGGAGAAACATCGCAAAGAAGCTGAGGCAATGGAACCAAATACCTGGGGACGTATAGCTGTTTTCCTGTCCGAAGTCGAACGGAAAGTTAACATTTTTGAGCGTTACGGAGTCTCCAAACTATTATACTCACACATCACCAATGTGGATGCCTCCATGCGAGGTAAGGGCCTGGGGGCACGTCTAGCTGCCGCTCTAATGGAAGTCGGCAGATCCAAGGGATTCCCCCTAATGGTGGCCTACTGCTCTAGCTATTACTCGGCACGCCAGAAGGAAGCCCTGGGTATGCAGTGTATATACGAACACGCCTATTCCGATTACAAGGATCAGAATGGCATAGTCATATTCAAACCGGCAGCACCCCATACCCATCTACGCATAATGGTCATCAAACTATGAAGTGTATTTTTTATGTACCTTGTTTATAAGTTTGATTATTAAATACTTTTCTGTTTGTGATTTTTAAACTAGGTGAAAATAAAAGCAGTGCACAAAATAGCTAGAATTCGGTTTCAAAATGCAAAAGATATTTCTATAAAATAAATATATTTGAAGCTAAAATAAAATAGGATATTTCGTAGTCAGGCATTCTGCAGTAAATCGCCACGCGCGATTAATTAAGCCTGTTTGAGTACATTCATTCATTTGTAACGATCACTTAAAAAGATCTCTTCTGATAATTTTGAGTAGTCACAACCAACTGGTTTCTGTTTATGCTCAAATCAATCTATTACAGTTGGGGTATACTCTATTTGTTGCAATTTCGGAAACAGAGTTGAGACCTAAATTTCACATAATCTAACTAAGCAAACAATTTCCGAAAACAACTCTAGAATTGTTTAATTCACAACTTAAGTTTATATCAGGTATCTTTTAAGTCAGAGGCTTGACTATAATAAAATAGATAAAAAAACCTTGAAAGCACGATAAAGTTTATGAGATCTCTTAAAGTAAATGTGTTTTGGCGAATCAGTTAAAGTTCGTATGTCAAGAATACAACATGTCTGCGAGTTTTGGTGAAAATGATGGAATTGTAATTCGGTCTATGACTCTCGAGGATTACAAAGAATTGGATGGAAAAGTATTTGATGGAGAACCACTTGTTACTTATATGGTTGCTTTAAAGAAGAAAAGTTTCGATGAATACTATTACTCACTCATTGAGCAAGGTACCTGCTTGGTAGCCGTGAACGAGTACGATGGAGGACGCATTGTGGGACATGTCCTAGCAGGAGCTCAAGTCCCTGTAGAAGTAAAGGAGCCACAGAAAGAAAAAGATAAAATCTTATTATTTCTGTCACACATTGATAGAAAAGCCAATATCTTTGAGCGTTTTGGTGTCTCCAAAATACTCGCTTCGATCATTACAAATGTGGAACCCTCAATGAGGGGAAAGGGCATCGGTTCAAGACTAACTGTTGCTTTAATGGAGTTAGCTAGATCGAAGGGATTTCCCCTGATGGTAGCCACCTGTACCAGTTTCTATTCGGCTCGACAAAAGCAGGCACTGGGAATGGAGTGTGTTTACTCAGAAGCTTACGCGGACTACAAAGATGCCAATGGTGACGTGGTATTTAAACTTCCATTGCCTCATACACATGCTCGTGTAATGGCAATTAAACTATAAGAAAATCTCTTTAAAATGTGAAATATGGTATTAAAACTTGTAAATAATAACCTGTAAAAATGTAAATAACATAAAAATAGTTTCCCTACATTGCATAATCAACACCAAAATCAGACTAATTTCGACCACTGTTGATAAAATGAGTCAAATAAAGTAATTGAAATATAAACAAGGCCCTGGGAATGGAGTGCATTTACTCCGAAGCCTATACAGCCTACAAGGATGCCGATGGTGAAGTAATATTCCAAACAAAACCTCCTTATACCCATACAATCATTAGAGTTACGAAATTGTAAGCAAATGATTTCACATAATGTTGTTATGCTCTCTGAAATTATGTGTCTACCCCAATGATTTGACCATCAGTTAGTTAGTTAGTTAGTTAACTGAAGATTGTCAAAGCTTAAAGCTTAAAACTTTTCAAAACTAACGCATAGATAAGAATGAATTGCTTATCAAATCTAATCAAAAGATGGTGATAGTCATTATCGTAATGTTTTTATAGTGTATCTTGTAGGCACGCATTTTACAAAAGCTCCGTAAACCACAATATGCTTGATAATATTGAAAGCTTGTTCAAGCTCAGTGACATTCTTGAAAAGCTCTCTTCCTATAATTGAGAATTGTCGTTACCCACAAGTTTCAGTTGATTGTTTTATTTCGCTTCATAATGTCGATAATTAGGGAGCTGAGAACGGATGACATTGCAGATTTCTGTCGGTTTCTAAGCGAACACTTTTACGGCAATGAACCACTCATGCGGACACCGGGAGATCATCAGATAGTATCTGATACGCCGGAAAAGAGGGAGTATCGTCTGGGAATAATCCAACAAGGTCTCTCACTGGTTGCTGTTGATACTCAAGATCGAATTATAGGAGCTGCATTTGCCGAACGAATGGTTCCCAGCGATTTGGACAACAATTGGACGAAAGTCAATGAGATAAAACCAACGGGATTACTTGAACACATTCACTACTTTCTATCCGGCTTTGAGAGACGCTCTCAAATCTTCGAGCGTTACCAGGTTCCGAAGGCCCTATACTTGAATAATTTAACCGTAGACGGGTCAATTCGTTGTCAGGGATTAGGCCGAAGACTAGTTACCGAACTAATGGAATTGGGTCGTTCTAGAGGATTCCCCTTGCTGGTTACCACTTGTACAAGTCTGTACTCCACAAAGGTCATGTTAGCTCTTGGAATGAGTTGCATTCACTCGGAGAACTATGCGGATTACAAGGATGAGGATGGTAATGTGGTTATAAAGCCTCCAGCACCACACACCAAAGTTTCAGTCATGGCAATAAAATTGTAGGGTATTTTTACGTTAATATTATTTTAACAGATTGTATTAATTAATTACTTATCCTTGAATAAAGTATAAAATATTCAAAACCTAATCAATCTAAATTAAACTCTTTGTTCTCACCAGCACATTCACTGATCACTGTCCAGGAAAATCCGCAAGCCTTGCACACATAAAATTATCATTCTAAATTTATCATCTATCTGATAAGTGCCTTGAAAGAAAACTTAAATTTTCTATCAGCATTATTTCGCACTCTTATGAAATACAGAATTTTATATTAATGGTGCATATATGAGTATATGTAGGTCACTATAAGAAAATCAAGATCAGATACTTGAAATCTTTTACGATAAGCTCGCATAGAAAGCTCACAATAAAGCTTCACTGATAAGTAAATAAATAATTCTGAATGAATTTAGGTTTAGGTGTCCATATGCTCATTTTGAGCTTTAAGAGCTTTAAACAGTAATCTAATCAAAATATAATGATGCTAATGATCGTATTATTAGCTAGGTAGAGCTGCTCTTCTATCATAGCTGTATTATCTCTTAGGCGAATACAAGTTTATTGACATTTGAATGCCTGATAAGCTCTCTCGAAATCTTTATTCGCAATGAACTGGTTTCAGTTGATTCTTTAACTTCTTACTAGAATGATGGCGAGAATAAGGGAGCTGAAACCTGATGACATCACAGATTTTAGCCGGTTTCTAAACGAACACTTTTACGGCAATGAGCCACTTTTGCAGACACCGGAAAATCATCAGATAATAACTGATACACCGGAGGAGAGTGAGCCCCGTCTGGGGATCATCAGACAAGGTCTCTCCTTAGTAGCTGTTGATAATCAAGATCGAATTATAGGAGCTGCATTTGCCGAACAGATAGTTCTCAGAGATTTGGATAAGAATTTGAAAAAGGTTAACGAGAAGCAACCAACGGGATTACTTGAACACATTCACTACTTTCTCGCCGGCGTTGAGAGCCGCTCTCAAATCTTCGAGCGTTACCAGGTTTCGAAGGCTCTTAATTTGAATGTTTTAGCCGTAGACGGAACAGTACGTTGTCAAGGATTAGGCAGACGACTGGTAACCGCTCTAATGGATTTGGGTCGTTCTAGGGGATTCCCCTTGCTAGTAGTCAGCTGTACAAGTCTCTACTCCACAAAGGTCATGTTAGCTCTTGGAATGAGTTGTATCCACTCGGAAATATATGCGGATTACAAGGATGAGGATGGTAATGCGATTTTTAAGCCTCCTGCACCACACACCAAAGTTTCAGTTATGGCAATTAAATTGTAGGGTATTTTTACGTTAATATTATTTTAAAAGATTGTATTAATTAATTACTTATCTTTGAATAAAGTATAAAATATACAAAGCCTAATCAATCATGGTTAAACTCTTTGTTCTCACCAACTCATTGAGTGATCAGCGTCCAGGACAATCCACAAGCCTTGCATACATGAAATTATCATTATATCGCACTCTTATGAAATACAGAATTATATATTTATTGTACATATATGAGTATATGTAGGTCACTATGAGAAAATCAAGTTCAGATACTTGAAATCTTATACGATAAGCTCGCATAGAAAGCTCACAATGAAGCTTCACTGATAAGTAAATAAATAATTCTGAATAAATTCAGGTTTAAAAATCTTTGGTGACCATGTGCCCATTTCGAGCTTTAAAAGCTTATTAGCTATGTAGAGCTGCTATTCTATCATAGCTGTATTATCTCTTAGGCGAATACAAGTTTATTGACATTTGAATGCCTGATAAGCTCTCTCGAAAACTTTATTCGCAATGAACTGGTTTCAGTTGATTCTTTAACTTCTTACTGGAATGATGGCGATAATAAGGGAGCTGAAACCGGATGACATCACAGATTTTTGCCGGTTTCTAGACGAACACTTTTACGTCGATGAGCCACTTTTGCAGACACCGGTTGATCATCAGATAGTATCTGATTCGCCGGAGAAGAGGGAGTACCGTTTGGGAATAATCCAACAAGGTCTCTCACTGGTTGCTGTTGATCCTGAAGATCGAATTATAGGAGCTGCATTTGCCGAACAAAAAGTTCCCAGCGATTTGGATAAGAAGTGGTTGAAGGTTAACGAGAAGAAACCAACGGAACTACTTGAACACATTCACTACTTTCTCGGCGGCGTTGAGAGACGCTCTCAAATCTTCGAGCGTTACCAGGTTCCGAAGGCCCTGTACTTGAATAATTTAACCGTAGACGGGTCAATTCGTTGCCAAGGATTAGGCCGAAGACTGGTAGCTGCTCTAATGGATTTGGGTCGTTCTAGGGGATTCCCCTTGCTGTTTGCCGGCTGTACAAGTCTCTACTCCACAAAGGTTATGTTGTCTCTCGGCATGAGTTGTATTCACTCGGAGCCCTATGCGGATTACAAAGATGAGGATGGGAATGCGATTTTCAAGCCTCCTGCAGCACACACCAAGCTCAATGTCTTGGCCATTAAATTATAGGGTATGCTCATAATTTAATGCAATAAAATGTTTCAGTTCCGCAGTGTTTTGTGTATTTATGGTAGTTGGGTAAAAGTGGATTGGTATTAGAAGATCAAGGTAAAATCGCTCTAGTTTAGGTTTATCTTAGCTACTTCGATAGTATAAAATCCTGTTATATCCATAAGGTATGTAGTGTGTTTCTTAATGTATGATATTAGCTTATGAACATAGAGTATATGATGATTCTCTTCTTTCCGTTTAGTTCTCATCCCCGTTTTATAGTTGTCACATGTGAACGCCTCGATGCTCACATGCAAAATGCAGGTCATTAGTGCAACGATCCCACTCAGCTGCACCCTTTCCAACTTTCTCTTTCTCTCTCTCTCACCCCAGCACTCTCTCTCTCTCTCTCTCTCTAACTCGAGTGCAAACCCTTTCACGTCAGTTGCACGCATTCATTAACCCTTTGAAAACAACCGAGTATGTTAGTTTCCTCAACCCCTTAACCCCTTACCCTTCCCCTTTGGCAGCACTATCGCGTTCAACCTTGACCAACCCATTGTCAACTTTGTTGTGTGCTGTTTTGTTGTTGTTTGTCTTAGGGAAATGTTTACGGACTGCGTTTATATCATCTGGATCGGGCATATGTACATTTCGTGCGACTTTAAAGTGAGTTGAATTTTTATTTTCATTTTGATTTTTATTGTATTTCTCTTGATTTACTTTTGTTCAATGAATTTCGAGCGTTTATGGCAATTTAATTGGATTAAAAAGCTATAAAAATGCTTGGAAAATCATTTGGCATTGGGATTTGTTTGGCGGTTAATTATTTTAAATTATTGACATTTAATTTGTTACGTCATTTCGTACTTTATGTAGTGAAATAGTAGCAAAAGTGGCTTTTAAAGAGGTTTTCACATAAAGCAGACAAAAACGACTGAACCCGATATCGTTCGGTATATATGTATATAAAAAATTAAACTTTATTGAAATCGATTCGCGTAGCAGAAAATGTTGTTGCCATTTTCATTGAGTTTAATTTTCGATTTTTATTCTCGTGTTGATGACAACACGCAGCAAACGAACACTGAAGAACGGAAGAGGCCTGTGGCAGTTATCCAAGTGGCAAGCGGCAAGTGGCAAGTGGCAAATGGCAGCAGGGGCATACTACTACGTGACCCGCTTAACAAATTGACGCGTGTCCGACCCAATACCAATACCAATAGCAAATACCCAACCCATTTTCTATCCTAGATACAGATACAGATACATATACGTTCCAATTCCTCCCCATAGAGTGGGCCCCCGAGTTTAAACTGCTCTTTATAGTTATTGCAGTTTTATCTCTAGACCATTTCAAAAGTCACTTTTGCTCTTTTAATTAAAACCAAATGCATTTCATTTCACTTCACATCATTTCACTTCACGTAAGTTTGAGGCGTGTCTCTCTCACTTATTTGCTGACCTTGCCGCGTCTTTTTCCATTACATTCCCACGCTAGCCGTACCGTACCAACAACTCCTTTACCCTCCATCTCCTCCAACAAAATTTTCACGCTCATTTCATTGGGTCAACAGTTTCAACATATTTCCTCATATTTGTCAAAGTTTTAAAGCCACCAATTAGCATGATCTGAAGGTTAAGTTTAGGGAACTACGAAGCTGTGAATAGCGCTCATTTACTGGATAGCTAAGTAGTCGTCTATGCTACTGCCCATAAAGATATCTAATTTTATTGTTTGCATTTTTAATCAATTTGTTAGTCTTAACATTAAACGTTATTATCGAAATGTTCAACAGCTCATCACGATATAAAATTAACTATAAAAATATGTTTTAAAGTATTTTTTTTAAGCACTATATAAGCACTTCTTTGCAATACCCTGTAGATTTTTATAAAATACAGTAGAAATCGGTATTAGCGACACTCAAAGGACCGACGTTATAGCCGGTATATGATTTTAATTTTCATAAAATTTGTATAGTCATCGCATATTTGTCGCTGTATGCGGATGGACGTTATAAGCGATAATCATCTGCTCAACTACTAATCACCCTATCTTTTTTAAAAGTTCTCTCTTCACACCAGCAAAGCAAGCAGTGCACGAATGTAGTCTGCACTGCTTGACTTTCCGGTTTCCCTACCACTGTTGTTATGCTTTTTTTGTTACCAATATACCCAACTTTTGTGTATTTACTGGGTATTTAAGGCCAATCTGCTGCCACGAATTCTATTTTCACATAATTAAATTGACATTAGACATCGTTTAACTTATCTAATTCGGTTTAATGACCATAAACTTCGACTTCGACTTCGAAACAAATTGAATTTAGATAAAGTTTTCGACAGTCGAAACTTGGGGATTAAGTGTATCAAGGACTCGTTGCAAGTAACAAGTTTTCCATAATTATTTAAGTTTTATTTTCAGTTTTAAGCTTACCTGACTAACGGTACTTGCAATACGGTTCTTGAAATATTTTGCAAATTTTGTTGCAATTAATTTCTTTTAATAAATTTCTGTTGCTTTAGCGGCGGCGCCCCACGCACACACTTGCAACATGGGGCACACACACGTATGCGAGACTGTTGCACGAATGTAATACACTAATTGGCAGCCCCAAACACACACACACATGTGCACGCACTCGCGAATACGTAAAATGCAGACCGAGACGTCGACGTCGACGTTGACGCTGACGCTGGACGATGAAAACGCCGCCAATTTCAATTGCGCGACACGTTACTCCAGCAAAAGTTTCGCAACGACTACCGTAAGCCGACAACTGGCGCTGCCCCAACGAGCGCCGCAATGTCATCCACACACACACACGGACTCACATACGAACCGAATGGACGTAGAACATTTTGCCATTTCCTTTGCGACGTTTCCTGCTGCCCAAAGAGAGCAAGAAATAAAGAGAGCGAAACCAGCTACACGAGGAGCACATGTAATACGTGTGTGTGTAGGTGCCGAACAGCGAGGGAGTTAACGGACGCGCACCTGTGTGTGGATAGCGACTCTTCTGTTTTTACCGTTGGTTAGCGCTGCAGCAGCGCGCAACTCAACGAAGGCTGCAGAGAGCCAAAGAGAGAGAGAGTGCGCTAGAGAGCGAGAGTGTGTGTGTGTGTGGAATGCAAGTGGATTGCAAGTTGAGACTGAGTGGACTGCAGGTGCCAGCGCACAGGTAGCTTTTATTATTATTTGTTTATGTTTTAAAACAAAGTTAGCTAAATTTCAAAATTAACCAATTATAAAATATTTTAATTAAAATCATTACAATTTTAATTAATATTTTTAAGCACTTACCAAAACGTTGCAGCATACATTTTATGCATTTTTCTACCTGCCACATTAAATATTTAATATTATTGATTACATTTAGCGCCTCCACACACACACACACTCACAAAAACAAACAACTTGGAGTTACATTGTATTAACTTCAAATTGAGCAGAGCAGCAAACAAAAAAGAGCGAGCGACAGAGTGAGAGCGCGCTCACTTTGCGCTCTTGCTGTGGCTGCCGTTCTTTGCCTCTCTTAACACACGCTCTGCCGCTGCTGCTGCTGTTATGTTCCAATGCCATAGCGTTGCGTATAAGACGGAATGTTTTGGCAAACGGCACACACGCCGAGCAAAGAGCGCGTGTTTAAAGAGAGCACAACTTTTTAAGCAGCTGCCTGTTGATAAGCATTTAACGCTTAACATTAGCAATGCTCTGATAAAGGAAAGGGAAGAGTTTATTTCCAAACAATATAATATTTCGTATCTAATTACGCCAATTATTGCATTAACATGATAAATTAAATCAATTCAGTAAATTGATTTGTTAGTAAAAATTAACTAACAGTATGTACAGAAATTATTACAACCTGTGCTGTAATTAGGGCCAACTGAAACTGACGCCCTCCTCCCGCTTCGGCAGTGATAACGGGTAATCCCCGTCGACGCGTCGTTGCCAAACATTCAATCAAAAACTGTCAAAAGTTGCAGCGCCAAAAAGCTTAAAAAAACTTTTGGGAAATTCCAAGACAAACAAAAAAAGAATATTTCAATTGAAAAAAAAAAAACAATAACAAAAGTGCATAGCGATATGTTGACTTAATAAATAAAGAACACTGTTATCAATGAAAAATTGAAATTCAAATAATAATAATGATGAGTAAGAGAGTGGCAAATGAAGAGGGAGAGTGGGGGAGACGCACAAGTTCTTGGCAATTGTTTATGTTATTTATTGCTGTGCCACTTAAGTTTGTTCAGTTCTTTTCAATTTTGTTATTATGTGTTATAATGTGTTATCATTTCTACATACATATATATCATTTAGTCTGCAAAGTTTTATCAATGGAAAAACAATGCTTATTATTCAATCTTGTCAATATTGATGACTTTTTATGCAATTATTGTTATCATTTAGAATGTTTCAAGTGCAGAAAATGATAAAGAATTTATTTCTTAAGCAGAAATATTTATAAAAGCTATCAACAATGAAATATTAATCCATTGAGTTACGATAAACTAACAATAATTGTAAAATTAAATTGGAGAAATCTTGAATAAGTTGTGTATTGGTTTTTAAGCTAATTCATATGCGAAGTCTTTGAGCGATTTCTATTAATCGGGATTGTGAAACATTTTTAAATACATATAGTTTTGTAACTTCGTATTCGTTTAGAGACAAACTTTATAAAATTAGCCCGAAAATCGCATTAAGATTGGGCTACATTCAAGAAAGTTATCACAAATCGAAAATGTAAATTTACAACAGTGGCGCAGCAATGCGCATAGCAGCGCTGCCGCCATGCATGCAGCGTAAACAGTTTGGTTATTATTCAATTTAAGTCTGTTCTTTTTGAATTTAAATAATCGGGAATAAGCGTCAATAGGTATTAACTAATCGAGCGTGCTCTATTGAGCCTTTCTTGCTTGTAATTATTTATGTTTGTGCTAATTAAAACTAACAACAAATGTTAAACGGTCTCATGTAGATTGTTTTCAAAATTTTCCTTACTTCAAATCAATGTTATAATTTTTTTCAGTGTATTTTAAGAAACTTTTCTTTTGTTAGCTAAAACTTCTAAGACTTGTTTGGAATTTAAAATGATTTTTGTTTGCAAACTTATTTTTAGCAGAGTTAAAAATAGCAAAGAGTCAGTAGTGTATGTCCTTGTAACAATAGCTGACCTTGAGTTCAAGGCATTTGCAAGGTCTGAATGCTATTTTCGGTTTTCTGTTTTCGGTCCCGAAACAATTAGTTGAAATGAGTTGTAAAAATGAACAAATCATAGCACCTACAAAGTGTCCGAATAGTAAAACCCACCGCAGATCCTGAGACCGAGACTGGGACTAGGCTTAAAAGCGGTGACTTGACAAAAAATGTGAAACTGTTCGTGCCACATCAAAGTGCCACATGTGACCAACAAAAACAAAATGTGTGGAAAAAGGCAACAAAATTCTAAAGAGCTCTGACTTGGCCAAGTGTTTGTCTAGGAGTGTGTGGGTGTGTGTAAAGGTGGCAGTCTTAAAGTCAAGACATCAAAGTGTTTTTTTCTTTCTGACATTTATGAAGAAATGCGCTAGACCAAAAGTGTTGGGAAATCAATAAAAAGAAAGAGAAAAACCTAAAAAAAAAGTGTAAAGAAAATAAAGAAAATGCGGCGCTGCCAACTGACGTGGCAAACTATTTTACACCTGAGCTGTCACCCTGTCAGAAAGGCCTAAAAACAACAAAGCAGCAACAAAAAAATAAAGAAAAACTCGGAAAAACAAATAGAAAAGCGCTTAAAGTCATGAACGTGAACAAAGCGAACATCGAGTAGTCAGACTAATGAAGATATTAGAGGATTACTAACGGTAAAGGCGAAAGTGATGGCAGGGGCATAGAAGAAAGGTTCTCTAATAACCTGACAACCCTGACAGTTATAATAAGGCAACCTGTCATAAGCTGTTACCAGCCTTACGACTCGGAATATAGAGCCCAGAGTCAGACAATTGAGTGGGTGCACTTTTCAGCTTTTCACCACATTGCACCTGAGACACATTCCACTCACCCACAGTTGGTTTACCCGCTGCTGCTGTTGCTGTTGCAGGTGGTGCAGATAAGTTGGGTGGTGCAGGGTGAATGTGAGTGCTGAACTGCTGCTGAACTTATCGTCAAACTATGCTAAAATTGCCGTCAATATTTCAATCAAAACTGACGGCAATGTGTGTGGGGACTTTTCTGCATTCGGAAGTTAAACGGCAACTGCTTTGCAGACAGAAAAAGAGGGTCATTCCAAGAGTAACTCAAAGATATTTCAGTTTCCTATTGTATTCCTCTCATTGTGCCGCAACACTAGGGTTCAATGATTGTGCAACTTTAGAGGAAAGAAAACTATTTAAATTGCTTGACCGCACAGTTTTCCACAAAAATCCTTAAGATGTTTAAAGAGCCAACAGCTGTGCACCGCAATTATATACTTCTAACCATTAAGATCTCAAGAGATAAATAAAGAATATGCGTAGAATCATTTTAATCATTCAATGGTATATTACTTCTTCTTTTTTAGTAAGAGAAAACAATATACATAAATATACAAACCAAACGAATCAAATTTTAAGGAGAAAATGTATGTATTTGTGTTGATTGGATTATGAAATGCTACTGTAACCCAATATTTTCGCACGAATAATTTAGATCATAAAAATGTGTCTTTTAGGATTCTTAAAGTGATTAAAATTTAATATTTTATTAATTTAATTTAAATTTAAATAGTTATACAGTAAAAAATGTATTATTTTTGTTGTCTTTTTTACAAAAATAATTTGAATATATTTTAATATGAAAATATCTAATTATCTTAGGTAATTTCTCAGCTATTTTTGGCTTTTAATGTTTGGAAGTTATTCATATAATGTAATAAAATTATTTTTAGTTATTATTTTTATTAAGGAAATTATTATTTTAACTAAAACATATTTTTTTCTCTTTTTTTTGAATGTGATGTGATTATTTTTTAAATATATTTATAGCTACTTTAAATATGACATTTTCCAATTTTCTCAGGTAATTCATCGTTTCTGTTTGGCTTTAAGAATCATTAAAACTTTCCATTTAATGTAACAAATTTATTATTTAATTTATTATTATTTTTATTTATAATATTATTATAATAAATACAATTTTTATTAATTTAAAACAAATAGTATTTTCTTTCTATAGAAAAAATTGTGTTTTTTTACAAATTTATTTGTAGTTATTTTAAATATGAAATTTTACATTTATATCAAATTATTCCTTTGGTTTTTAGCTCTAAGTGTTTTATTTATCTAAATAATTTAACAAAAAATATTTTGTATCTATTTTTTTATTATTCTTGTATGTTAACTATACTTACTTTAGTTAAAAATTATTAAGGCGTGAATTTAATACAATTTTCAAAATTTGCTATACTTTTAATACTTTATTTATAACATTCCGTTTTGTTTGTCATAAATTTCTATGCAGTTTCATTGCTTTCTGACTACATTATTAACTCCCCTCGCAGCATTATTTGGTTTTAAAGTCGAACTGCCGCAACATGCCACTCGCACCCAAAAAATGAAAGAAAAGTGAAGGAAATTCAACAGCAACAACAACGAGAACAAAAACGAAAACGAAATGAAAACAAAAACAACGTGAATGGCAACAGGAAGAAAAACTCTTGCCAAGTTGTCAGCTGCCTGGTAGGCGCCAGAGTCGGAGCACAGGTAACCACTTCCCTCCTCTCTCTCTCAGTGCCTTCCAGGTTCTCCATGGGCCATGTCAAGCGAGTTGCCAATAGCATGTCGGGCCAAAAGGTGCCAAGGGGGAGGCGAAATTCAAAGGCTGCCAATTGCCAATTGAAGCCGTAAAGTATGCTAAGCAATTTGATTCGCAACGTGAACGGCGTGTGTGTGTTTGCATGCGTGTGAGTGAGTGTATGGGTGCCATATTTATTGTTGTTTTTGCCAAATTGTGATGCCTGAGTAGAGGGAAGTTGAGCTGGCCCAGCTGTCGACCCCTTACAGCCCTCACTTTCCCCCCGTCGCCTCTTCTTCATCCTCTTTAGCACCTGTCGTCTGTCGGACTTTTGCACCTGCACCTGCTGCTGCATATCGAGTGCCTTTCATAAGTCGCACAGTTGTGATTTGAATTTTTTGGTATTAGGCTCTATCACCGAGGCAGCCATAAACTACTTCTTAAATACTCTGTAAACGGTAGAGTCAAAGTGTGTGCTCTGCATACGATTCGCCTATGGCATACTCGTTAAACACACGCACTTTTCTAGAGAATGAAACATGTGTTCTTAACATTTTGAGCAGAAAGTTATAGGTACTTCGTAAAATTCATCTGATATCTATTTGATTTTTAAAATTTTGATAAATTAAATACAATATTTTTTTTCCAATTACAAAAAAAGGCTAGATTTGTAAATATTTAGTGAGAATTTCATAAAATTAAAACTATTTGCAAGCAAAAGAGAAAATTCTAAGTTTTCTCAAGTATCATTTAATATATTTATTATTTTCATTTCTTATTGTTAAACATAAATAAATATTATCTTAGCTTAATGCTACTATTAACTAATGTTCTCAAAAGTTTGCACTAAAAATTACTTGTTTTAATTTACACAAATATTTAACAAACAAAAAACAATTTCGAAAAATCTTCTGTATTTTATGACCCAGAACAAAACAAATTTTTTCTTTAAACTTTTAAAGTTTTTTGTTAAAATGTTTCTGTTTTTATAGCTTTTGTATAAGTACTTGATCTATTAACTATTAGCTGACTATAATTATTAGCTTTCTATATAATTAGTTCTCTTAAAATGGTATGAAGTGTTTTATAAGGGATATCTTGAGAGTCAAGTACTTTATGTATTTCCTAGCGTTTTGTTTCTTGTTGTTGTATGGCCATTTCCGGCATACGTCCAGCCGTAAAGCTAATCAAAATGTCCAACACACACACTTCACACACTCACACACACACACACACACTAAGCACACCAAACACACAGACACGCACACACACACACTTGAATTGAATGCGTTTCAAGTGCAAAAGTTTGCTCTGCTTTCCGAGTGACTCTCTTATGGTCATGTGGAGAATCATTCACACTGAGTTCCTTAACAGTGTGTGTGTGAGGGTGAGTGCGAGTGTGTGTGGGGGTGTGGGGGGTGTGTGTTGTGGGGGTGTTTGAATCAGAGACACTTCATTTTAGGTGCCTATTTGAGCGCTGGTCAAGCGGAAGTGCCGACTGACAGCTTCTTTTTTGCCCATTATTATTAATATTTGATGGTGCGTTATTGGCCCCATTAGATAAAAACCTGCCCCAAATCTAAAGCCACACTCCTCCCCTCCCCTCCACCCCTTGCTATATATCCACTGCCCCCGTAACTAACTCACGCTCCATTATGACACGTAGCTTTATGCAGCTTCCGGCAGCTTCCGTTTCCGTTGGCGAAAAATATTTGATAAATTGCAAAACCATTGAAGGGGGGTTCCCATTTACTAGTGGGGGAAGCGGGGTAGTGGAAAGAGCAGTGGGCTGTGTGGAGTGTGGCAAGTTGGAGGGTTGCAGCTGCTGCACATGCAGATAATGGAAAATGTGTTTGCATTCTTTTTTGGCTAAAGTAAACAATATGTTAATAGCAAAAGACACTTCCATCATATCGAAGGTGTCATCAAGGCAGAGCCGAAAGAGAGAGGGAGAGGGATCGGAGAGGGAGAGCGAAGAAGGTAACTGTTTTTGGAAGATTACGGCAAAGATTTATGATAGAGTTTCGTTTATGCTGGCTTAATGGCAGTTTTATGATTGCCTTCCCATCGCTTGATTGATAGATGGGATGCTCTGGATTGGGTTGCATGCCACTCGGTTGGTGCAAGGTGCAAGCAACTTTCGAGCAATTGGTCTCAGCTGTTGTCAAATTTGTCACAAGGCACTCGGAAAACTTTGGAGCACAACTTACACATGTAATTGAATACACCAGACGAGACGCTATGGGATGCTTGCGCCCCTTTCCTTCCTCCTCCTGGATTTCACCCCAGCTAGCAGCTAAGTGCAACTGTAAACCAATCCATCAAAGGGGGCATGCAGCAAACAACTACTCGAATTACTACCAACAATAACAACAACTAGTTAGACACACAGACTTCATAGCAAAATAACACGCACAATCCCGAATCCCATTTTCAATCCCAATCTCAACCCTGTTTCGTATGGACATCCTTTCTCCCCCTTCGACCGATGTGGCGTGTCGTCTTTGGGCGTCTCTAACTCACTCTCTCTCTGTCTCTCACTATCTCACTCACTCTCTCACTTTCTCTGCTGCTTCTATGAGATCCGTTGCAGATGTTTGCATTTATTTTGTAATTACTGTCACGCAATGCGACCATCAAATCAAATAAAACAAATTCCCGTTGAGTGAAAGTGAAGCGAAACTCAAGTTTCCACACAACGGTTTCAACTTTTTTTTTCTACAACTCAGAAACTTTACACCATAACATATTTACCGCCCTTTTTTAATTAATGAACATTACTTGAATCAAGCACTGAATACTTCATTGAACAAATTTGAATGAACATGCCTACTACCAATGAATAAACAATGATTAAACCTTTGACCTAGTTTCCAAATTGGATGCGAAACATTTGCCAAACATTTAGAGTTTATGTAAACGTCACAAAATTCGCTTTTCATATATATGACGTCACTGAAGCTGTCCTCAGAACTGCAAACGCGCTAGCCGAAAGCTTTGTAAATTGGCTTCATACAGAGCTTGTGAGTTAAGAAGGGTTCCTATTAGAAACTTTCTAATGAGACATTCGGAAAATATTACCACTAGAATACTTAACTACGGATTAAAATTTCTTTAATTACTACTTTGTTTTATGGAAAAAACAGAAATTAAAATTTTGGATTCTGTATTACACATAATACACGGATATATATAATATTTTGAGGACTTTGACGTTGCATATTGCCAAAGAAAGGTTAGAGAACCGCTATACTTAATGTATTTCCTCGAAAGGATCCTATGTTGAAGAGTAAGCAATATTTTGTACAGAAAAAAATTAGTTTTCATTAAAAATCTAATCCCTTATCAGCCCATTTAGTATTCCAGATCAACATAAACAGCCGAGATTATTGGCATGACTGTCCGTTTGTCTGCTTATCCGTTCGTCTGTCTATCCGTCCGTCTGTCTGTCCGTTCGCCTGCTTATATACCTCTATTTTTAACGCCTTAAAAACTAGAGTCACTAGTTTAAAATTTAATTTTGTTTTAAATGACAGAGAGAAGAAAGGAAAAAAATTAAATTAAGTACAAGTTTTTCTCTATTTAATACTTTTATATCATAAAGCTGGTTTACTTTATCATATCGCACAACTGATATTATCATTTTTGATTGCCTCAGCATAAGTATAAAGTCTTTTTCAGTCGGTCTGTTTGACTGTATAATTTGCTACTGGTTTATAACAAAATTTATACAGTTGCAAAAGATTGCTGACTAGTTTACTTGTGACTAACTAAATATTTGCATAGCTTGGCTAAATAAAAAGCTTATACATATGTCTAAATGTTATTAAAGCTTATATAAAATGAACTCTATGTAGCACGAATTGTGTAAACAATTCAACACTTTCTTAGCGCTAAAGCAACAAATTTTAGAAGATACTTTGAGCTCCTTTAGTGGATGGTGGATGCCTCATAAGCAACTCGTCAGACAGATGCGGAAATCCACTATACAAAATAAAAGAGAAGAGCAACAGAGGCAGAAGGGAGGTGAGAGTAGAAGTCTGGCGTTTAAAACTAAACACGTCTGCCAATATTAATATATATGCTGCTATATATACGTATATATATATATATTTGGAGCTTGGCAGCCGTAGAGCTTCCATTAATGTCAAACTGCGGCAATGTGAATGGTTTTTTCGTTGTTTTTTTTTTTTTTGTGCCAAACTCAACCCATTCAACAGGAAACTCTCAACTCTGTGGCATGGCAGTTTTTCAAAACTTTTCTCATGCCACGAGTATTTCTTTCTCTCTCTCTCTCTCTCTATCGTTTTTGTTCTCTGTCTCTTTCTTGACTGAGTGTAAAGTTCAATACGTTCGATGCTTTTTAGCGAACAATTTCAAATGCAACACAACGCGGCAAGGATATTTTTCACTTTGCGCCACGCTCCATGCTACAGAAAGCCGTGCCACAGCGAAGGAGGCGCCTCCATTTGAAAATTATATATGGAATTCACGGCCAGGGCCATTCGGCAGTCGCCTCGACTCTGCCACTTGTTGTTTGGGTTTTGGGTTGAAGCAAGTTTCTCCAGCTCTACTCTCCTCCTCCTCTTGCTTCTCCTCCTCCCCGTTATCGCTGTGCAAACGTCCTGCTGTCCTTCAGTTTTGCAGTCCTGTTTTCCCTTTGAGTGTTGCCAATGTTAATCGAAGTTGTGTGCACGAAAAGGAAGCAGAGAGAACAGAGAAGAGAGAACAAAAAAAAACTCGTCGCGTTATCTCACGTATATGGGCAGACATAAAAACAAATTACATGTCAGGAGGGGAATGAACTGGGGGGGTGAGAGGTCACAGAGTGCTGCTTAAGCGGCTTTATGTACAAAAATTGTAAATGGCATTTGTCTCTGGTGTGGCAAGTGCATAACTATGTGTATGTGTGTGTTTGTCTGTCTGCATGCAGCTATTTCCGGTGTTATGGCGGCCAACGGAAGCGGCTGCCGTTTGTTTTCCTACTTCATTTTCCATTTTTCCCCACGTTTTCCCCACGTGCTTTTTTTTCCCGAATGTGCAAAACTGCTAAAAAAAAAAAGTTTAGCAATATTGAAAAGTTTAGCGTGTATTTATTGTTGTTGCCACTCGGGCCGTGCCCGGATCACAGTCATAACAATAAACTCGGTCCATAAATAAGTTATTAGTCAATGTCTTTCAGGTTTGTGTCCATTTTATGACTCTGATGGCGCCAGAATTACCCCCTTATTGATGTCTGCCCAAGTTGATCAAAAGTGCGCTTAATAGACATCGTTATCGTATTACGAGTCCATCAGGAATGAAAGTTAATAAACATTTAAGCAACTCTTTCAAACAATCAAATACTCTACGAATATACATATTTTTCAGCACATGTCTTCTAAGCTCTTGTTTAAATCTATAGAAAGCTTGACAATTAATTCATTATATATAAAACAGCTGTTTTAAGACTTAAGCATATATTTGAATATATATTTTAAACTGATAGACAACTGATCAAACAACCAAATTTGTACATTCTTTGTTATAGACATGTGTCTTGTTATGAAAAGAAAAGTTATAAACTACTACAACTACACAGAGTAACAGAAACAGATTCTATAAATTGCTTAAAATTTGCAAACAGCTATTCAATCCCCTTTTGACAATACAAGCATCACTATGAGCACTAATATCATCTTACTGAGCTGCGCACTTTTGGCCATACTTATTGCCAATATGCCAATGGCAAAGGCTATCGGTTGCCACGAGGATTCATCTCCTGGCTGTACAGATTGTGCTCTTGTAGAGAATGCTGCCTCAGTTGACTGCATTGGATGGTATGATGCGACTACAGCCTCTTATCAATTTGACACAACCACTGAGAGGAAACACCACGGAGGAAAGCTTGGCGGCAGAAGGGGACGCAGAGGCAGCAAACCCATCTTTAATTTCTTCTTCTAAAAAGAAAATTATATAAATTAAGTTAAATTAGATACATTTCTAATTATATAGAGTACAATTTCGTGTTGTGAAATTTCTCTCGATGGAATAAAAATAAAGGAGCTTCAATAAAGTTCAAATATTGGATATTGTTAGCAGACAGTATAGTTTAGTCTGCAGGAATATTCCATTTATTAGTTAAATATGTATAAATATGTATATATATATATGGATGTATATATATATATATATATATATATATATATATAGAGAACAATCAATATATAATTGTTTGTGTGTATAGCAAAATAACTAATCCAGCGATATTCACTCTGGACTTTGCTTTAATTTATTTAAATATATCTAATCTGTTATTGAATACATTTTCTATAAATGTTAAATTTTAGAAATTTAAAATAACTAAATTCTAAAAAATTTTATATATGCAAAAGAAGGTCTTTTCGATCAGCACCAATAGGCGTCTGCGCGTCTGTCAGAGACTATAAGAGCTAGAGCCTCCAAATTTGATACGTAAACGCCGCCTGATACGCAAAAGTACGCCAATTTGGCGCTATACTGTTGCTAGCCCTTCCTCAAATCCTTTTTTTAAGAACGTTTAACCTTAAAAGCATGCGAAATATCTATTGTGTATGATATTATTTGCCATACGTATAACTATCTTAAGCATATTGAGATATCAACTTTTAAATTGCGTACTAATTATATTGTATTGTTTTTTTGATATTGTTCCAGAATAGGTATATGGTCTTTTACAGTCGAATTCCACTACAATGCTCATTTTTGCTAGTTGTATTTATTTTCTATTTTATTTTATTTATATTGCATCTAATACTAAACGCCGACTGATTAAACAATATCCATTTTGTGTACATATGCGATGAATAGAATACTACCAAAATAGATGTAAACATTTTGCTATAAAATGCTTTAAATTTGGCAAAATTTATTATTCTTCTCGTGACGATACAAGAATCAGTATGGGCGCTAATATCATCTTGCTGAGCTGTGCACTTTTGGCCATACTTATTGTCAATATGCCAATGACAACGTCTGTCAGCTGTGACGGTTGGTTGAACGGTGATGATTGCACTGATTGTAGTCTTATAGAGAATGCCGATTCACCCGACTGTGTTGCTACAACTACTGCATCTTCTTATGATGACACAACTACCGCATCCTATCCAGATGTCGCAACCACTGAGAGGAAACACCACTGGGGCGGCAAGGGATGGTGGCGTGGCGGCAGAAGGGGTCGCAGGGGCAGCAGGCCCGTCTTCAATTTCTTCTTCTAAATAGGATTCTTTGAAGCCTGACGACAATTTCCCGAATTAAATTAAATAATACATCAACAAATCTATAAGTTTATGATTAATAAACAATTTTAAGTTTCCCTTTATTTAATGCTTTTCCCATTTAAAGTAATTTCTTTAAACGTTGTAAAGAAATAGTTTAAGTTTAAAGGTCTCAAATTAAAGTTTTTTGCAGTCATACAACGCTAAGAAATTAAAATCCTTACAGTAGCATTTAAAGCCTTGCGGAAATAATTCTTTTAAATATTCTATATAATTATTTTTCAGTCAACGTTAAAATTATTAAGACCCCATTAATTTAATTACAATAATTAATTTTTAATTTTAAAAGGAGTTATAAATTTATAATCCTTATTATGCATCATCATTTTTATGTTTATTAAAATATCAAAAATTATATAAATGAAAGTTCTTAATAAAACAAATTATTCAGATGTTTTTATAAGTAACAATATGAATACATAAAATAATTTAAATAATACTGATTAATTGTCAAATTAACGATATGTGTTTGTCTTGTTTGTCTGAAATGATATTGACAAAATAATTTTATACACTCTGAGGGGTATATTGGGTTTGTGAAAAGTATGTAACAAGCAGAAGGAGGCGTGACAGACCCCATAAAGTATATATTCTTGATCAGCATCAACAGCCGAGTCGATTTAGCCATGTCCGTCTGTCTGTCTGACTGTCTGTTCGTATTAACAAACAGAACTTAGAGATAGTAAGAGCTACAATATCCGTTTTAGTCCGTATTTACCACATATTCAGTTAGGCAATACAAAAATCTTTTTTTTTTTGATGCCACGCCCCATTCGCCCACAATAAGCGAAAAACCAGACATACCTTGGAAAAAATGCAGGGTTTTTGCGAATATCTCGGTAACTACAACACATAGGGTCACAATTTTGGAATGCAGGTGGCTATTTGCAATACAAAGATAATGGCATCAACATTTATTGGATGCCACGCCTCCTTCGCTCACCACAAGCACAATTGCGTTGTAGCTTTGCACTCCCCTGGCTCACATATATCTTTACGTATAGTTTTGTAACTTAGCATATACTTGCAGACAAACAATATCAAAAGATTGTGAAAATTTCATTAAAATCGGACAATAATTAGAAAAGTTTCTCAAACAACGAAAATCGTTACTTTCAAGCAAGGCATAGCAACGTGCATTGCACTGAGCTGTGCACACAAGCAACGAAAACGAAAAACGTGTGAGCGAGAAAGACATACAAATATGTGCGCATGTTTAGTTCTTGCAGCAGCTACTCCAATTGGAACTCATATATTTGTAAACGAAGATCAAAGAGCTCTCTTTATAAATCAAATGGGTTAATTGCATCTAGATTGAAAATATTAAGTTGTGGATAGACTCAAATATTTAAATTTAATCTGTGGTAACGGGTATTTTAAAGTCAAGAATTGTCTACAGCCTCAGTACTTTTCAATAAAGTTTGTTTATATATTCATTTTCATCCAAAACCTACAATAAAATGTGACTTAGAACACATTAAAAAATCTTTGAAGTGTTAAAATATTATTAGATATTTCTAATTTTCGAGTATTGAAAATATAATTATTAACTATGTTGTTATTTTTATTTAATCATGTTCATTAATATTACGTTTTCCAATCTCTTATAATTGTTGCGTACTAGTGAAGTCCCAAATTTTATTATCAACTCAGACAATTTGACCAACTGATCAAATAGTCAATTAAAATTCTGACGTCTTTAAAAATCGCTGACGCCATAAAACATTTGACAAAGAAAATTTGATGCCAGCTGTATTGACATGGGCTTATGATGTCAGATCTTGAGGTGCTATAAAAGTGCTTGCGAGTTCGTTAAAAAGTATCATTAACCAATTGATAATACTGCAGTTAAGATGAGAACCAACGTCTTTGTGCTGAGCTGTGCTCTTCTGGCCATTTTATTTGCCAGCCTGCCCCAGGGCGAAGCTGTCAGTTGTACTGTTGAACCAGATAATGCCGACTGTGTTGACTGCAGCCTGGCTGCAAATTACGATCTTCCTGACTGTGAGGCAGAAACAACACTCGCTCCCGTTGTTGATGATGATGATACAACAACAACAACTGCCATTCCCGATGATGATGATGATGATGTAACAACAACAACCGAAGCCGATGATGATGAAACTACAACTGAAAAGGGATGTGGTGGACGTGGAGGTCGCGGTGGACGTGGAGGTCGTGGAGGTCGCGGAGGCCGTGGAGGTCGCGGTGGTCGCGGTGGTCGTGGAGGCCGTGGAGGTCGCGGTGGTCGTGGAGGCCGTGGAGGTCGCGGTGGTTGGGGTGGCAGACGTGGTGGCAGAAGGGGCGGCCGTTTCTAAAAAGATTTTTTAACCTAAAACATTCCAAGCAATTCAATAAATAATGCAGTTAACTGAAATTTTGTTATTATTATTCTGATTGAAATGAAGATCAATTAGGTTTTTCACCGAGAATTCACTAGAAAGACATGAGAAATCCAATACAGCACAATTTTATTTAATTGCAAACGAGTTTGCAGTGCCACGATCAATGACGTCAGACAATCAGAGCTCTTCCATATGTTTCTTAAGGGCTTGCAGTTCTGTTGAACATACTTCTTCATAAGTTTTATATGGATTGGATTGCAAAAATAGAAAGTGTATCGAAGTCGATTTATAAAGTGGCCCAATCAGTAACGAAACACCATCAAATGTGCAATCACAGTTCAAAGTCGCACACACAATACTAAGATAATTACGATTGTGTGTGCGCAGCTCCAGAATAGTATATAAATTTCACATCTCCGAGTACAAAATAAAAAAATGAAAACAAAAATGAAGTGAAATTTTAATAAGCTAAATAAGGCGTCAGGAGAGAGAGAGAGGGCGTAAAAAAAAGAGAGAGACGCTTCCAGGTGAAAGCGCCTAAGGCAAACAGCACGTTAAAGAGAGCAGCTACCGAGGACTTTCGCCACAAGGGAGGAGGTGAGCACATCACATCGCATAATGCAAAGCCCCAGACAAATATGTGAGCCTCACTCTAACGGCTTCCCGGGCTCCCCTCCGCAGTTGTGTGGCGAGACAGCGCCGAGATGTATGCTATGCTTTTCTTTATGCATATTTAAAAAGCCACCCACCCAATAAGTATGCTACAAATAATAAGCGTAGTGAAGCGGCGCGCATTATAAACCAGGGCCGGGTACGCAATGCCTCCAACCATTTTAGCCCAAAGTCTACATGGAATTATGCGAAGCTTCTGCTGCTGCTGCTGTTGTTGTTTTTGTTAATGGAGCAATGTTGTTGTTGTTGCTGCTACTGCTGCTGTTGCTGCTGTAGGTATTATCCTGTGACTGTGATTGTCTGCGCTGTTTGTAGTTAAAATGAGCACAACAACAACAGCAACAACAACATGAACCACCAAGACACGACATGAAGCGCCATTAAATGCGCAGCAGAAGCTAAACAAAAATCAGAAGCAACACAAAGAGAATATGCTAAACGTTTGACGAGTCTCAAAAATATATGCAGAAAAAAAAATACAAAAAAAAAATGAGTAAAGACAGCTTATAAAAATAAAAATAAATATATATGCTTAAGAATAACAAAGAAAATTTCACAACACGCTATAAAATGCATAACAAGTCAGGAACGAACAAGTTCTAATGAATCCATGCCAAAGATACAGGTGCTTCTATTAAATGGATTTCGAGTTTTCGAGATTTCAGTTTTAAAGTGCACTTTGCTTCAGCAGCACTTGCAAACTAGTAAGAAGGCTTTTAAGAACAAGGCAATTTTGTATGGACAACAAAATAATAATAATAAGTAACCCTTCTAGATTTTGCCTTACCTGCAGAAGAATAACTCTAATTTGCTGCACCTTCTATAAAAATGTTGTGATTTCCAATTGAACATTATTCGTATATTCTGGCAAACAGTTATGAATACTTTGCATTGAGTTTTTAAAGGGGTCTTAAGCTCTTTTCTTTCATATTTTAAAGAATTTCAATTGGTTTATTTCCAATGATTTCTGGAATAAAATAATGGCAGTATTAGGTAAGTGTATAATAGTTCTGCTTAGTTATTTGAGTGGATTAACCTAAATGAATACATTTTATATCAAGTTTTTTGAACTCTCTACTGAAAAAAGTGTTTAAAACTGAAGAAAACTGTCTGAAAAGCACAATTACAGTAATTTAACCAATTAATCTATGTTTTTCGTAATTCCTGTATCCGTACGTACAATCTACAAATTAAATATCCCCAGCTTCGAATTCGTTCCCCCAAATTCCAACCAGTGTTTGCCACAAAGTGTTGTCTAATGATGTGTTGCGCCCTCATTTTTGTGTGTGTTCTTTTCTTTGTTGTGCACACCCCATAAAAGGTGTCAAAAAACGAATAGGCATAAAAAGCAAATGCCAAATTAAAGCTGTGTGGTTTAGTACAAGTGATTTTAAAAAAAAACCGAATGCCAGGAGATGAAAGAGTGGGATAACAAGAATTACAGAAAGAGAGAAAAAGGAAAAAAAAAAGAAAAGAAAAACACATCTAAAACGATGAGCACTTTCAGCCCCACAAATTTAGATGAAGCCTCGATGGGAACAAGATAGAGCACAGCAAACCAGGACTGGGTTATTGAACTGCCTCGATGGATGGATAGATGGAACACTAAAAACTTCTACCTTATCGAAATGACAAACAAATTTTAATCAACATACAACATGGCACACAGCTGTAATGCATTCCTGCTGCCTGCTGACTGCTGCCTGCTACTGATGACATCCTTTACGCTCTGCGGCAGGATACGATCCCAAAAACATCACGTCGATTTTAAGCACATTGATTAGAAGTGCCTGGAGGGGGATTCGCAATTGCCAACTGCAGACAGAGGGATGAGTGCTGACTACGACCACCGGATAATAATAGCTGCTGCTCATGATGCCACAAAGTGCTGAGCTCGAGCCCGAGCCTGAGCCTGAGCCTGTTTGATGTTGATTATGACAAAGTTGCTGCCGCCTGATAAGCCTCAAAACTCTCGAACGATGAGCGTGCAAATTTGTATAAAAAGAAACAAAGTTTAAAAAATCCATTGAGTTTCGAAAGCCGAATAATCAATGCACTTTAAAAATAAATAAAATAAATAAAAATAATTATAAAATAAAATTATAAAAATATATATTATAAATAAAATAAATATTATACTAAACAATAATATGTAATTAAATAATTAAAACTAACTTTTTATAATTTTGAAAAATTTTTAAAGGAAAAAAATATATTTTAACGATCTATTACACTCTCTAATCTCTTAAAAAATAATAGCACATATGACTTGTTAACAAATTAACTGATAAATAAATTAATTTAAATTTTATTAAATATTATGGATAACAAAATTCAAACGATTCAATATAAAATCAAGTGGCATGTGCTATCAGTTGCGTATACCCGCTAGTAAAGGGTATATACCGATAGCGATTTGAAAGGCGGAGTCGAGAAAACAAAACAGGATGCGTGGCTTTGTTGTTGTTGTTCTTGTTGTTGATGCCACGCTGCCACACAGACTCCTGCCACACTACCTCCTGTCTCCTGCCCTGCCACGCACGTGTCGCCCTAAAAAGGCGATCTAATCAAATGGAAGTAAAATGTGTAAAAGGTGGAAAATTTACGCTGAGAAAAAATAAAGAACAGCAGCCGGAAAAATAGACCAAAAAATACACAAAATAAAAAAATAAAAGAAACCACTCAGTGTGCTAAATGGAAAATCATAACTCGTCGACTTTTTTCTATTGATTCGAACACACTAAAGTTCATCGTGTCGCATGACTAGACATTTTATATGTACATATATTTACAGTGACTTTAAACTTTAAGTTTTCTACTTTATGCACGGCAAATGGGAGCAGAGAATAAAGTAGCGGGGGCCTGTCCCTGGGAAAAGCCCACAAAATGGGTATCATATGCTAATTTTCATATGGTCAACCCTTTTCGAGCAACGACCCAACACGAGAAATTTTAATAATTTTCACTGAAGTTTTTGCCAGGCTTCTATGCCACTTTCCAGCCAATGCGTTGCCTTTTGGGCTAATTGTATGCTAAACGTTTAAGGTGCGGAAGAGGGCGGGTTTTTTTTGGGGGGTGGTGGGGCCTATTGAAAGTTTTTGTGGCAGCTTAGAGTTGGGTCCAACGAGCACAGGCACACCCAAACACAGAGGACACACAGGATATATACATAGGACACACAAGACACATGAGACAATCGCTTTATAGCCGGCGACTGCCAGCTGAACTATCAACATGATAGCAGGGTAATGACTTTAATTGTTCGGGACACTTTCGATATTCGAGATAGAAAAGTTAATATGCTATATGATGGAGCATTGCCTAAGCCATTCCTATGCTCCACTCTTCTTTGCTTTTCCAGGGTTAATTGCTAATTTTTGGTAACTTTCTGTCAAACGAAACCGAAAGAGTTTACCGAAAGGAAAAGTAGTTTATATTATCGGATAGACAAGCATCGGATGTTTAATTTATTAAACAAAGAAATGAGTTAATTTTTAAAAATAGTTTGAGTTTATTTTCTCAATTAATAGCCTAAGGATTTTTAAGTTTTAGCAAAATGTTTCTGTACAAAATATGAGAATGTTTGCAATAGTCTTCGAGATGTTTCTACTAAAGACAGCCAAGGAATCGAATTTAAATTCGGAAGATTTTTTAATTTTTCGTTTGAGTTTGCAAGGCAATAGAGTATTCGTCCGGACGGACGCTCTAAGCGAAGTAGTTGTAAGTGAATTTTTATGTACGTTATAGTTTATTATAGCTTTAACTTTATTTTGGTAGTATTTTTCCTCACAAAATTGTTATAATATGTTTTGTGAGTTGAATAAAGTACGTTTTCGTTACTGGATGAATAACTCTCTAAGAGGTTTTTTATATAATAGTTTACATTTACAATTAATGACTTAACTTTATTTATTTAGGTAAGAGTAAATTAAATATTTTTTAAAAATAAATCAGAAATATTCAATAAAATTACAAGATTTTTTATAGTATCAGAAAGTTAAGTTTTATTTCTTATCACAAATATATTGATTATCAGAAAAAAATATATTTTTGAGGAGAAATGAAACTTAGCTTTGTGATATCTGGATCATTACCAAATTGGATGATTGTTAAAATAAGTTTCATAAACAAATATTGTTAAAATACAAAAGTTGCAAGTACTTTTAGCATTTGAATTTCTAGTCTGTTTCCTGCTACCATTAGTATTGAATAACAACATAGTTTTCAATCCCTTTTAAATTCCTAGCCTTCTTTTTACTTTGGCCTAACAAGCATGTTGCACATTTTGGTGCTTGTAACCATTTTGCCACAAATCTTTTCGAAATTTTCTTAAGCTTCAATGAGCAAATTTTGCGCTCCTCACTGACGTTTCCCATTTCCCTCCCTCCTAAAAAAAAAACCAAACTGTTTCAAGTAGCCGCGTGTCGGCAGCTCAAATGCAGTTGCAAGATTCGGAGCTAGAGTCAGATCCAGATACAGAAAGAAGCCAGGTCGAGGCCATTATTTTTACGGTTCAACGATGCGCTAATGCAAGGACAACGTTTTCCACTTTCTCCTCGAGTTTCTCTTTCTCCCTTTCTCTTGCCACATCTTTGCGCTCTGTGTGCGTTTCGTGTTCGTCTACGTGTGTGTGTGAGGCATCCACGTGCTGTGCCATAATTAGGCGGACTGTGGCAAATCCAATAATTACCGAGCGTTAAAAAAGTTTCAAGTGCATCGAGCACACAGTGAACCGCAGAACACATGTCGTTGTAAAGCAGGCGGGTGGCAAGGCGAGCGGCGGAGGGCGTGTCAGGATATGAAACATGAAAAACAAATTGAAGAGCCAACATCCGGTTGACTGACTGAGGCTGAGAGCTGAGAGCTGTGAGCTGAGCGCTGCTTTTGCACTGTTGCAGCTTCCCTTTACTGCTGCTGCTGCTGATGACGTCGATGTCAATGCAACAATGACGACAATCAAATGACGTTTGCATCAATGAGCAATTGGCAAACAGACGCTGCCTAGGGAAGAAGGCAGAGGATAACGACGACACTGAGCTGCAGGACGAGCATAAAAAAGGGAAAAGCAAAATAGAGAGGGAAAGAAAGAGAGAGAGAGAAGAGAGCATGCGAAAGGCAGCGGGAAAATGATAGCGTGGATTAAACGATTTTTAATGAAAAGCCTTCAGACGGCCACATGAATGAATGACAGCGGCTGACACACGCACAAACACACATACTCACACACACACCCCAGTGGATAAGGGCTTGTATACAGAAATGTATACAGAAACAGACGCACATATGGTGCAGTGAGTACAATGAGGAAAACGTAGCCTCAGCTGCAATTGCTGGCAAATGCAGGGCAAAAAATTGCATGATTGAAAATTGCACTTGAGGCCGATCGAGCGAGAAACAGGGAAAACGGGAGAAAAATGGGGACAAAATGGGAAAAATGGGAAAAATGGGAAAATGAGAAAACGGCAAAATGGGGTATACACATAGGATGAAAGAAGCAACGCAAAAGGACACCCTTTATCTCAATTGTTGTGAAAACGGTTTTCTTAACTGTTCACAAAAACTTTGCTATGCTAAAGGAGACCAGTATAAGTACACCCCATTTCAGACCCTTGGATCTTTGTACTGCTCCTGTCAAGGGTTTCGCTGATTGGGTTACGTCCCCCCCCTCTCCCAAAACGCAGTCCTTGTCCAGTCTTTTGTTGTGAAGGTGCGGGCAGACACACAAAAGTAAAGTGGAACTTGGTCAGCGGAACTGTAAACGTGGCTGAGAGAGTGCTTTGAAGTGGCCCAATGTTTGTGGCTAACTTAATGAAGTGGACATATCTGTCAAAAGCTGCACAATAAGACAAACAAAGGGTGTACACACAGCAGCCAGAGATATCAAGTCAAAAGCAGCTCAAGAAGAAGTACAAAGAGCAGGGCTTGTGGCAGCAACAAAGATAAGAATAACCTGAAACTTGAAATGAAGCTGATCCCTTTTTGCTATCAGTAGATCACAAGAAACCAAGGCACAAAACAGTTTTGACTATCATATGTTAGGATCTGTAGAGTGTCGTATTTTATCAGGCTTCAGGCACATGTTGCTAAAACAAACAGAGCCTTGAACACGAGTTCATTACCAGCCGCATTAGCATTAGCATTAGCATTAACATTACCGACCCGCCATGCTTCAAAGTGGCCAGTGTTCTTCAACAACAACTTCCCGCTGTGCAGGTCCCGAAATAAATAACCAAAAATGTCGACAGCACATTACATTCACCCACACATCAGTTTAGAGCGGGGCATACAAGACAGGACACAGTGTACAGGAGGTGTCTCATTATGCAGCGTTGACAAAAACGATAGAGAAAGAGAGCGGGAGAGTGAGAGAGACTGGCGCCAGGACACTGGGAACCGTAACAGACCTTTGGGGAGGCCTTGAAAACTATTAAGAAAACATATTTTTCTTTTTCAGAAAATTGCGCACGCGGCGCGTTTAACACTAATCATTGTCATTATTATCTTCGGGTCTGTGTTTTGCCTTGGCTCGTTGCCAGGACTAAATGCCTTTTCCAGTGCCCTAGGCATTAAAAATGCATGATCTCAAGTGGATATTTGTTAGTTTGGGTGCCATATTTCTCATCAGACAGGCAGTAGCGACGCCTTCAAGTGGATTTTCCAGGAAGCACATTGAAACATTTGAAACGGTTGACGAACCCTAAACTCTCGGTACGAAAACCCCTTTTACATTAATTGATCAGAGAATCAATAAAATGCCAATTAACATTAATTTTCACACGCAGACCGCAGACATAGTTGTCTGTCCCCCTCGCCCTTTCCCTCCTCTATCCACAGCTGCGACTCATTGTTCAATTTGTCAACTAATGTGAAACGCAGTAAAACAATTAAAAACTTATATTGTGGGTTTTTCCATTGGGACGACATGGGCCATGAAATATGAAACTTTGACTCTTTGTTTTGTCAGCTACCAAAAACTCGAAAGAAACACAATTAAAATTTAATGCAGCCATTTGAATTCGAAACTCCAAACTGTTTTCATGTCCAAGTCCAACTCATGGAACTCTAGTTCCATGTCCAAGTCAAAACTGTATCAATAAGTAAGTAGGCATTGCCATAAGGCGTATTTAAAGTAAAATATTTAAGCGTTTGTCGTTGTGGTTTTTCTAGGAAAATTGTCTTCTCGCATGCAACGCAAACGCTTCAATCTGAATCTCCCTTGTTCTCCATTTCTCTCTCTCTCTATCTCTTACATTGTCTATGAGCAATTAAAGACATTACTCTAGAGATGGAGAGGGAGCTGGAGCTGGAGCTGGAATTGGAGGCACTGAAATGTAGCCAAGGAATAATGTTTTGCTTGTCCCCGCAGGGAATTACCACAAAACAACTACAGAATGATGCATGATGAGCTAATGGAGCAGCTGTGGAGTCAAAGACTATGAATGACAGTGTCCCAGGGAGTCGAAAGTCTAACATAATTGATTTATTTTGACTTGGTCACTCAAAACAAGAAACTGTTTAACATAATATTTACATGAAATAATTTATTCAATTTCGATAGGAAAACAAACAAGATAAGGATAAGATTTTATGCAACAGAAATCAGAGATATAAATTCAGTTGTATATCCCGATCGTGTAATACCCTCTAACTTGCATTTTCAATTATTTGAGTTCAAATAGGAGTAGCTGCTGCAAGAACTTAACATGACGTTGCTCGTGCGACGGCAGCGCTGCAGCAGAGCACACTGTTATGCATGTGGCTGCGCCTCTGCTGTAAATTCACGTTTTTCGATATATGATAACTTTCTTGATTATAATCCGATCTTGATGCAATTTTCAGAATTGTTTTATGTTGTTTGTCTTTAACAGACTGCAAGGTTACAAAACTATAAGTTAAGAAGTACGTGAATTAAAGGCATATGTTCTGCATTTTATGGACAAAACGGGTGTGACATCCAAAAAATTATGAGGCAATAGTCTCTATTCTGCATCTAGCAACATTTATGACAAAATTGGTGACCCTAGGTGCTGTAATATCTGAGATATTCGATATTATTGTAGTCGAATGTGTCGAGGTATCAAAAAAGGAAACGAACTTGTGTTAACTAACTAAATCAAATGGAGATCGAAGCTTTTACCATTTCTGAAATCTATTTGTTCATATGGACAGACGGACGTACAGACGAACGTGGCTACATCGACTTTATTGGGTCTGCCACGTTTCCTTCTGGCTGTTACATTCTTTTCATAAACCCAATATATTCCTCAGAGAGTATTAAAACATATTAAGCTTGCTAGTTACATATATTCAATATATCATTTTAATAAAATATTAGTTAAATAACTTGTTGAACTTGTAGTTTTCAAAAGTATTTGAGTTTTGTTTCTTTATTTCCATTAAAGATTTTAATTTATATTCTAATAATCATTATTTCAGAAATCTATTACCACAAATGTCATAAGCTATTCTGAAGTCTGAATTGAAATTGGAGCTGGTCATAAGGATTTATTGAACCTTGTTTGTCAGTCGATTTGAAGAGTTCTCTAGCTGAATAGCTGAATGCTTTGGTCTATTTCCGTTTAGTATTCAGATTATTTTAGCTTTACCTGAGCACATGCAACCATTCACAATTCTGTCAATCACTTGCCCCAACCAATTCACATACATACACATGACACTTATCCCGCAGCACACTCTTCCTCCCTCTCTCTTTCTGTCTCTCTGTGTCTCTCTATCTCTGTTGCCCTCTCTTCTGCCTGTGGCAATGTGACAAGCAAAAGTCAAGAAAATTAAAAGTGCATTGCAATAGAAGATACTCGTACTTCAGAGAGTACACGACAAGGAAATGCCAAAGCATAAATGTCATTCCAAAAAGGGAGCCATGGGGCAAACACCTGCCTTATGTCAGGTGAGGTGACTGAAAGGTGGAGAAACTGAATCACTGAACCACTGAGAGACTGAGCAACTGAGCGACTGTTAAAATGGAATGACATAAAATTAAAATTGAAAATCGAAAATCAAAAATGGTAAATGTAAATGGAAAACTACGCAAAGATACTTTGGCTGGTACTTAAGTAAGTGTTTCCGGTGTCAGTTGTATAGTCCCAGAAAGTGCAGATAAGGCATGCCCCAAGCGTGTGGCAAGTATGGTAAAAAGCTGGCAAAGCCCAAAGGCAAACAAATTGCCAAGTGTGATAAAAAAACAGAGAAAAAATGTAATGCGTAAACCATGATAATAAGTGTGGCTCGATTTTCCACTTAATTTATGGCAAATATAGAAGCTAAAAGAGGGAGGGGGAGAGGCAAAAAGGCATTGAATGTGAATTTATAATAGACTTTTAATAACCCAACCAGTGTAAGAGAGCGGGGGGGAAGACTGGGCAATTCTGTTCTGTTTCTGGCTAAACAGAAAGTGTAATGAACCGCAGCCGCACATCGTGCAGACATTTTCCAAATGAAAAGCCATTGAAAGGCGTTGCCAGTGGGCAAACAATGGCACGACAACAACAACAACAGCAGCAACAACATCGACATCAAAAAAATATCCAAAGCCAAAGCCAAAGCCAGGAGAGAGGATACAGGACGAGACGATGGCAGACAAACACAATAAAGATAGAAATCAACGCAGACGTGTGCATAAAATATTAATTATCAGCAGTTTACGGGCAGCAAACTGTGGCAGAGGCAGCACTGGCAGTGGCAGCTCGACATATTGGCAATGACTCTGAAAAGTCAGGCCAAGGGAAAAAGCCGAACAGCAACAGCAACAGCAACTGACTTTGGCAGACGCGACACGCAATATAGAATGGCGAATCACTTGGCAATGGCATTGGCATTGCCTGCAACCGAGACTCTGAAAAGGCTGAGGGACTCAAAGGGGCAAAGGGGGTGTAGAGGGGGACTGGGGGCACTGGCAGGGCAAGTTGGGTGCTTAAAAATTAGTGAGCTTAGCAGTTAGCAGCAGGCAGCTGCATTGATAACTGACTCAATATGAGAGGATATCTCTATACTCTATGGTCTTGAATGCAATTTCAGTGCTCACTGCTACACTTAAAGAAATAAATGTTCTAATATTTTAAATTGTTGTGCTCAAAATGAACATAAGTAAGCATTTAAGTGTACAATATTCATACATTAAAGTGGGGAAATAATATAAATATAATAAGCTAATAATAATTCATAATACTTGTACTAATTAAACATAGATACTTTCCACTTAAATGAAATCATTTATTCTATATCTTTTTTTGTCATTGTAACATATCTATTGGCTGCTATAAAAACGGCTACTGAATGAGACCAGAAAAGATTGCACTAAACACAGATGTGTGCACAGTCATTATCATTGTCAGAGACGGTTGTGGCTGTGCAGACAGCTGCATTGCAGCGAATGCTCAAAATTAGGGTATCACGTTGTGAGTGTGGATCATTAACAAAATAATTGCAAATATATCAGATACAATCAGTTAAATGGGAATGATTTTACGCTCTTATGATTGCTGATACTTTTGGCATTTCATAAAATATAATAAAAAGATATTTGAAAAAGAAGTGGGAAACTATCGATAGCACTATCGGCACTATAGATGGGTTGGCACTATTAAGATACTTACTATCGGTAGAAGCTTGTCACTACCGAATTATTGTAACACTATCGAAAACTACAAATAATCGATGTTCTTCAGAAAACTATCGTACACTATCGATGGTGCCCAGTATGGATAGCTCTTCACATCTCATTTGAAACCCACAGAGCACTGTAATTCTAACAAGAAAGAAATTGTCAGTCGGGCATGCCGACCGTGTAATACCCTCTGAGCTTCGTTTCTAATTATATGAGTTCAAATTGGCTGCTGCAAGAACTTAACATGCACGCATATTTGTATGTCTATCTCGCTCGCACGTTGTGTGCAGAGCTCAGTGCAATGCACGTGGCTATGCCTTGCTTGAAAGTATCGATTTTCGTTGTTTAAGAAACTTTTTTAATTATAGTCCGATTTTGATGAAATTTTCACAATCGTTTTATATTATTTGTCTGCATATATATACTAAGTTACAACACTATACGTTAAGAAATAAGTGAGCCCGCCGCTTGCAAAGTTACAAGGAAGTTGTGCATTTTGTGGGCGAAGGAGGCGTGGCATCCAAAAAATTTTGATGGCATTGTCTTTTTCCGAGGTATGTCTGGTTTTACGCTTATTGTGGGCGAATGGGGCGTGGCATCAAAAAAAGGAAACAAACTTGTATTGACTGACTAAATATGTGGTCGATACTGACTAAAACGGATATTGTAGCTCTTACCATCTCTGAGATCTGTTTGTTCATACGGACAGACGGACAGACGGCCAGACGGACAGACGGACAGACGGACAGACGGACAGACGGACATGGCTATATCGACTCGGCTGTTGATGCTGATCAAGAATATATATACTTTATGGGGTCGGAAACGCCTCCTTCTGCCTGTTACATACTTCTGACAAACCCAATATACCCCTCAGAGGGTATAAAAACTGTTGCATACTTTTGGTTGGCTACCTAGCTGCCAGTTTGTCTTCTGGAGCTTATAAACAAACTTTCTATTAATATGCTGAATGAATTGATAGCAGAACCTACAAATTCTGCTTGTTGCAAGTATTTTTCGTTTAAATGTAGAGTATCTAGCTCTTGTTAAACAAATTTTCTGTGTAAACTTATATAAAACATGCATGTTTCCTTTATAGCTAAGTCGTTTTCTCCTGCTATATTCATATCGATGACTGATTTTGTGATGAGCAGCGTTAACATTTTTTTTTAGATATTATATTTATTTAACTTTTTCCATTTTTTTTACAATCTGTATTTAACCCCTTTTTTGGCTTATACTATTCAAGAAGTTAATTTTCTTCTGCAGAATCTGGCCAAGAATTGTTCTGGGTCTGACTGTCGTTGTGCGTCTTCCCCAGCCAGGCCTTCCCCAGCCGGGTCTTCCCCAGCCTGGTCTTCCCCAGCCAGGTCTTCGGCTTGGACGTGTTCTTCTAGTCGTACTACTTGCTCCAGGCGCCAATGTGGTGGTTACCTCTGTTGTTGTTGTAGTCTCCTCCTCCTCCTCCTGCTCTGCAATGCATTCGGCGTTCTCGACATTGAGAGGATCGGTGCAGTCAACACAATCGACGTTATCGGGTTCCACTGTGCAGGTGACTGCTTCTCCGGATGGTAGCTGAGCAATAAGTATTGCCAACAGAGCACAGCTTAGAAAAACTATCTTCGATTTCATTTGAATACGTTCAATTATTTTCAGTGATCGAATGATAACAAACTATCAAAGCAACGCCTTTTTATAGTTCTGAGTACTTTCAGTTGACTTGATAAATTTGCGCAGCTGTTGCGCAATTGTTTTTATCAAATATTTAAAGTATGCGATTTGGGAAGTTAAACAAGAGTTATATAAACTTAAGATCCAAATAAATATTTAATCATATGTTTTAGAGAAATTTGCTTGGTAAACAGATCAATTAAATTTGACTGTTAAGATGTTTCACATGTAGACAAAAAATTAAATATATAAATAACAGTTCTCTAGTCTATGAGTTGTTAGATTTGGGTAATACTTACCTCAAGATAAAACCGAGCTGTGCAAATATTATACATTTCGTTGATGCAAACAAAAATAATGGAAATTTTTAAAAGACCTTAATGGCGCTATAGGTATATCTTATTTATATAATTAGTAAAACTATTTTTGTTAAAAGCAAAGGCATCAAAAAAGTAAGAAAAATGTAAACAAATAACAAATGTTATTAAAAATTTGTAACAGAAAAAGGAAATAACAAAAAAAATTATAAATTAAGCAATTTTTGAAAAATAGTTGGCATTTTAAGTTTTTGAGATAACGAAATAATTAAAGAAGTGTCTAAATAAATAATTTTAAATTAATATATTATTTAAGTAATCCATCTAAAATAGGAATTCCTATTGATCCTAAGATATATTGTCTTTAATCTATATTTTTAACAACAGTCTAAAAGTTTAATTTCTTAAATAAAAACTTAAAAAAAGCCGATTTAGTCAATACAAGCATATGCCTCATTTTCATTTCCATGATATATTTGTATTCCCCAGTCTGTTCTGAAAATCAGTCATCCATCTCATTTATGTACAGTGTACTTAAGACTTGTTCATCGGCTCATAACAAGCTGGTTAATTAATTTTTCTACACTTTGCTGCAGGCGTTACTAAGCAGCCAGAACCAGAATTAGAATCAGCATCAGGATCCGCACCATGTCAGAGTCCATCGGATATCCAACAGATCCAAATCATGCGTGAACATTAATTCGATTTGCACAGATGTGTGCCAATCGAGAAACCATCAAACTACGTGCAGGACACAAACAAGACAATGAGACGAGTGTCGAGAATCGTGAGTGGGAGCGGACTAGAGAAGTAATGGGAGAAGTGTGGAGAAGAAAATAGTCAGCTTTAATTTCGCATATTGTTGACAACAAGACAGAAATTGATGGAAACGAGTGGGAGAGATAGAGAGAGAGAGTGAGAGACTCGTTGGCATTGCTGTACCTGGCATTCGGCGCTATCTGTATCTGTGAGTTCTGTTCTGTAGCATGGAATTGTCCACTTGGGTCTTTCAGTGTCACTAATTGTGCACAATATGAAAGATACCTGCGAGTGAGTGTGTGGGTTACCCATCGTACTGCTGCTGTTGACTGGTGGTTGCTGTCCCTGTTGTCTGATGGTTTCGCTGCTGCTGGTTCTGCTGGTCCAGCCACACCGTATACCAACTACCACCCCTCTCCCCTGCCCATAGACAGATGCGGCTTTGGTCTGCCATTGACCATTAGCTGTTGAGTTTTTTGCCTTTTGATCTACTGTAGCTGTGTGTTTGTCTGTGTGTGTTTGCTGTGTGTAATGCAATTAATGTGATTTTTGGTTGCAAATTAAACGTATTTATCAGCGTTTATCAATTAATTTTCATTTTCATTTACGGTCGACCGATTCTCTGAGGCTTGACAAATTATCAAACAATGATTAAACATGGCACTTTTAATGTGTTCACATCAAGTTTAATTAAATATAAGCAAGACCAGACCAGCAAACACATCATACAAACATATATGTATATAATATATGTGTGTGTAAACGGAAATCATCTCCAGTTCAAGCATTGATCCATATTGCATCTGACTAAATCGCTAGAGTCCTGTAGCTAAACAATAAGTTTCATTTTGCGACCATCACATTTCTCCTACTCTTTGGGTATTTAATCTCGACAGTGTGTGGTCAATTGTATACCCTACAATTAAAGTTTTTAGGGTATATTGCAATATAGTTAAAGTTAATAATTTATTATAATTTATAAATATTATTTATTAAAGCTTTTATTAAGTCAATTGAGTTTTGATTACTATAATACAAATTTAGTTATTTAGTTAGGGTATGCTGCTGTTGATCATTTGCCAAATTGTTTGCCAACTGAACTTGTTGTTGGTAATTTATTTGATTTGGTCATGGCTACTGCCACGCCTACCAGCTGAAAACCGCCCATCGATCATCCCTCCTGGCTATGCTAATAATGTTTTGTAATTTATTTTCAACATGTTGACAGTCGACGCGCATTTCGAGTCGTAAATTTGTTGAATTTGCCATTATATTATTACAGGCAGTTGTCGATGATGCTTTTGCTGTTGTTGTTGCTGTTGTTGTTTCTATTTCAGTTGTTGTTGCAGCCACCGTTACACATAATTGATTAAAGGAAATTATATAAAAGGTGCAAAACTGCCGCAATTTGATGATGCATTCTGATGGCATTCAGAGGTTTTTGGGATTTCCATTTCACAGTCACGCGTTTGTGGAGAAAAGCAGCGAATGAAATTCACGGGGAGAAACAATTGTGGAAACTATCAGCTATAGTAGAGGTAATCGAGCCAGCGCTTTCTATTAATATTTTAGAATATATACCCGAATGCGCAATAATTACTTATTGCAAGTGGAATATTGGATTATTAGCAGATACATTCATTATTTGTGGGGAATTTATATGTACACTACAATTTCAAAGTAATTGTGCATTGGATTACTTCTATTTTGCAGTTGATTCAGCTAATTCTCTTTAGTCAATGCAATTCAATTTATGAATATTTTAAAAAGTATCTAGCAAAACTAGAAAATAAGCATTGCTTGCTTATGCTTCAAGATAGCTTCGAAATACATATATCAGATTGAATGCCACACTCAATGCAAGTATTCAATAAATTTTAAGTATTTCTGTATATTGACTTACTTGCCACGGAGTGACATACCTTTGCTGCGCCTTGTCTCCCTCATGCAACAACCACTAGATGTTGCACGCCTCCAGCCAACCGCATGCCACACAGAAGGCAAAAGCAAACAGAAGAAAAATTAAATTAAGTTTATTGACATATTGCTAATTAGACAGAACATGACAGCGTATCAAGATTTATAGCGCCCGATAAGCAACAGCCCCCAAATGCAGAGAGAGAGAGAGAGTCTCGGACAGAGGGACCCCAGTACACAATTCCATAGCAGAACCGAATCCCCTCCACCTCCTACCCACCTCCACCTCCTACCAACCACAGGCGGATCAATGAACGCATTCATTTTAATTGGAGACATGGAAAATATGCCAAACAAAGAAAATGAGAGAAAAACATATATGAAAATTGTGGTGCTCTCTAGGAAACAACGTCGCTCTAATTAAATGCACTTGAGAATGCCACAACAACAACAACAAGAGTGTGTGTAAGATTGTCTGTGTGTGTTATGGTTCACTGGAATTTATGTGCTGCCCCTCAACTGTCTCGTAAATCTCACAAAAATCCAAAAATCATCGTCTGCAAAAAACCAATGAAAAAAGCGCATAAAAATTGTTCAGTTGTTGTCGAACATTTTTTTGGATTTCAGTTTCAAGTTTTTTTTTGTTTTGTTTTTGGATTTTTGTTTGCTTTGGCAATATTTACCTTTTAATAATGCTCGATGTCTAGTCGTCACCCCCTAGTACCAGATATCCTACTTCATACGTATGTAGGTACTACGTTCCCCTCCAGGTACGAGGAGGAATTGTTGCATTGCTGCCACGCGATGTGCAACACACACAAATTGCTGGCGTGTGTCATAAATTTCGAGACATAGAACACCCTACGAAAGGGAGAAAAAAGTTGATAGTAAAATAACTGAATATAACTGCCACTGGAAATGAATGAATCTGAACAGATCCGATATAGCGACAGCTAAATACTCTATTGTTAATGTTGAGAAATACTTAAAACTGTCTTCTTAATTTAGGTAACAATTTACATAATGTATTTTATTAAAATAGAAAACTCTGTTTAGCTGCATTTTCGTTTCTTGTCAAAAATATATTAATTCTAACTAATTCACTAATTAACTATATACAATTTTCAATATATGCTATTGACGATTTGTTTGCAAATAAATAAATATAAACTTTTTTATAAAATCTGATAGTTTTTGTTATAATAAAAGTAAAACAAATTATCCTTTAATCTTAAGAGCTTCCTAAATTTCAGTTTAATTTTGTTTCATGCAAATAACTAACAAGATTATTTTACAATTATTTACAATTTTGATTTATTAATAAAGAAAAATTTTTAAAATGGTTGTTTTGTATTATTCTTGTCTTGTACACTTGTATGACAATTGTTTTGTTGTATCTGCTTTTAACAATTTCAGCAATATTTCCTTAATTAGCTTGAAGCGAACAATAAATATCTATTTGTGAATTAATTTATGCAATTATTTTAGACATTTACGATAAAACTATAAAGTTTCACAATAGCTGACAGCTAATCGAAGCACTCAGTGTGTTTGTAAGTGATTTGTATATATGTATGCATCTACATGTTGTATCCACTAATCCAAGTTGATAATATGCTTAAAGTGCCACAAAGTGGCTGTAGAGCAAACCTCGACACAAAAGCGCACACATTGTCATACCATAATCGTAAAAAACGCGAAATCCATGGTCAGTGTTTTGACATAGGTATGTATATATGCATATATATACATTATACCTTTTTTTCATTTTATAGAATCGTGGAGAAATACGAGTATTTTACTTGCACATTTCATTTACCTGCAATTCGTTTGGTATTTGGTTTGTTAACTACAAAATGTCATAATAAAAACTCTGTAAAATTGTCAGTCGTAAACTAAAATATGCATTACGAGTGACATCTACACAGACATTGGCATTACTTAATGCACTTTCCGTGTAGTCATATATAGTTTGACCCCTCTCTCTCTCTCTCTCTACACACACACAACCGGTACGACAATTGAAACAAGAAATTATTGTATATTGATTTATTTGTCTGTAAATTTTCTTAATGCCACATAAATATTTAAGCAGATGCTTTAATAAATAGTTGCCTCTTTTGTATACTTAGTTGGTATACTTACAAGATGTTCCCAAACATAATCGGCAACTTGAATTGATTTATGCACTTAACACTTTGTCTCTTCGCTTTTCAATGAATTCAGAGCAACAATAAATTATTGTAAACCATGAAGGGAATGGGAAAAACATTGACTTGTTGTTATTATTCTTTATATAGCGCTTTTTATTAGTGTCTTAATTTGTGTGTTTTGAATTGTTAATTTCAACTGATTGAATGCTTGATAAGACAACGAATACAATAGAGCTGTATAATCAGCAGATTTTCGGTTCGTTCTTTAATCTTGTATCTTCATTGAATTACTTGATTATTTATTAAAGTTTTCAACGGAAATAAGCTAAAAACCTGCGGCTAATTATTGAAATGCATGTGTGTAGTCAAATATTTATAAGTTCTAACAATATTTATTGAACTAGTATTTGATTATACTGAAATAGTTTCTTACAGACAATGTACATACATCGGTTCACTTTAAATCCAGAATTTTTCTAGGCATTCGAGTTAAAATGCTCAGGATTGAGATGCCGACTGCAGGCGATTGCTGCAATCAAATTTCAATTAACCCTTTGTGGGTTTTCATAGCAAATGCATCGATTGACAACTTCATAAGTCTAGAATAGCCAAAAGGGGAGAGGCAGATATAGGGGCGGGCCAGAGGGGCTAGGCACTTCAAATTCTAACGCAAAGAGTTGACAAGTTGCACACACTAAACTTGACAGCAAAATTGGCATATGCGTTGAAAAATTTCCGGCTCGCAGGATATGTGGTTCTGTACAGACAGCTAGGACAACTAATAAAGGGGCAGGTTTTCTAACTCTCTCACTCTCTCTCTCTCTCTCTCTCTCTCTCTCTCTCTCTTTGGTCATACGTATGGCATGTGTACCATATGTGCGTGTGTGCGTCTTGTAATCCTGCCAATGTTGACACATTTTGCAACGTCAAACGGAAATTGGCTGCAGTCGCAGTCGGCGTTGGTTTCTTTATAGGATTTGCATGGTTTACATTTTGCCCCGGCATATTTGCCAGTGGCATGGGCAGCAGCCAAAAGGTACGTCCATTGCTACCTACCCTAAATCCCCGACCCTTTTCAGTTCCGTTCAGTTTAGTTCAGTCTGCCTAGCGGCTTTCCTGTCGATGTCCTAATTGGCTTGACTGCAGTATGGGTGCTAATTGAAAATGATTTGCATTTAGCAGTTAAATCGGCTTCGTATCGATTCCCATTCAAATGAAAATGTCAAAGCGTATCTTAACGGCTTTACTAGGTAAGCTGGGTTTCCAACTCGATGGGACCAAAGCTGAGCAGCAAACGGATCATACTGATCCTCAACAGATTACTAAAGTTAAATGGACCAACAATAGCCAGTAAAGTGCACAATTGAGTCTGACGAGATGATGTCGCAAACTGACAATCTTCCCGTCAACTGATCAATGACAACTTGAATGCATTGTTAAGGAGTTACTGAACGTTTTATAGAGTAAATGTTAATCTGACACATGATTGTTGGTTAAAAATGAGCACGGAAGAGATCGGATTTGAAAATCTTTTCTGTAATATGCTAAGCTCCCAAAGAGTGTCATAAAAATTCAAATTCTATATCAAGAGCATTTTAAAAAAATTTCAATTTAAAATATAATTTTAAACTTTTAAACTATTTTTATATTGTAACTTTAATATTAAATATGTCAACTGATCATAGTCTGACATTAAATAAATAAATGAAACTCTTTGAAATTTGGGGCAGTCATTGAGCTAATGTTAAAACCTTTCCTGGAAGTTGCAACACAATCGATCAATAAAACAAGAAAAGGAGTCAGCGCAGCAAGAACCCAACATTCACATGAGGTTGTATGCCTTTTTCGTCCGGCAGCGCTGCAGCAAAGCACAGTGCTATTAACGTGGCTGCGCCCCTGCTATAAATTATGTTATTCGATGCCTAATAAATTTCTTAATAATATTCCGATTTTGATGCAATTTTCAGCATCATTTGACATTGTTTGTCTCTTAACGAACACAAAGTAACACGACATTTCGTAAAGAAATACGTGAGTGAAAGGCATTACAATTTTCAATTTGTTTTATTTCTTATGGACGAAGAGGGCGAGACATTCAAAAGCCCATGATAGTCATTGTCTTTGTATTGCAATTATCAATCTGCATGCCTATATTGGTGTCTATAGGTATTATAGTTATTGAGATATTTGCTAAAAACTTTTAATATTCTATAGTTTAATAATTTATTTATTTTACTATTTTTAAGCAAAATACAAACTAAATAGAATGCGTTCTTTGAATCTAATAGATAAACAATTGTTTATATTTGTATTAAGCCGAAGTTTAAAAGTTTTCATAAGCTTTCGCTTATCGAAATGAAATTTACAGCAGTTTTCTATTATGATTATTATGTTTGACCCTTTAAACAGTTAAATAGCAAAGGGTTTGGCTTATACAACCTGAGGACTTTGGAGATTTTCGTTTGTTGCATCATTAGCATTTGCTGCCACACGCTGCCAAGGCAGCAAGTCAATCCCAGCTGTGCTCTGATTTCCACCACTTTTCTTTGGATTTCAGTGAGTGGGTGAGTGGTTTGGTGCTTGGATGGTTGGGTGGTTGGGTGGTTACAACCCCGCAGCACTGTGCATAATATCGAATCCAGCCAAGTCAGGTCGCAACCATGGTAATCATTTATCAAACAACAAGCGTTAAATTCAATATTTTTTTTAAGACGTCGCCGCCGAGTTGATGTGAAAAATTAATTAAATTATGAAATTTTATACCCTAAAGCAAATATTTAATTTAATAACATTATTATGCAGCTCGGGTGGTAAGTGGGCGTTGCTGGTGCGATGGGCGTGGACGCACGCACCAGCACACGACCGCGAAGGGAGGCAATGGAAATATGCAACGCCAAAAAATATGTGTATACATACATACATATTTTTGTACACGAATCCCTCAGGTTGCAGCCCTGGATATAATAAAGCACGCGCGTGTCCTGCGAAACGGGAAGCAGGAAAAATATTTATTCCTTGGCCGCCTGCCCGGCTAATTGCCAAAAATCATTTTTCAAGCGTGCAGCTCTACTTCAATTTTCATATTTTTCCTTTTTTTTCATTTTTCTCTGCCATTCAAAAATATTTTACAGCCAGTTTCAGTTGGCAGGGTAACGCAAGCGCGTGGCTACGGCTTAAACTCTCTTCGTCAGGTTCCGGGTTCCCGGTACACGGTACCCGTAAATTCGCTTAATCAAAAAATAAACAAACTTAATAAGAAGCGTGCATGGCTCCGTGCTGCCTCCGCCTACTTTCCATCTCCCCTACCCTACTCCCTCAGTGTGGTCGCTTTGATGCACTACCGCCACGCCACGCCCCACTCCGTCCAGTTTTGGTGGCAGCCTCTCTGGCAAATGCAGCCATCTCTGGGTTCGGGTACAGGTTAACCCCTTGTGGCCTCTGTTGCATGCGAAATGCCAAAAATTCAACAACAATGGAAACAATAACAATGGCAACCCTTTTGCCATTTTAGCCCCAACTGCACTCACTAACCCCTCAAAAGGCACCCTCAAAGAACTGCAAAGGTCTATAAGTCTGTGCAGCACAATATGGCTCCATCCAAAGTATTTCTACATATTTCTTGAAGTACTTCTTTCAGTTCATGATTTCACTTTGAATGAAAGTTTGTTTATATGAGATTATTATAATAAGTTTTTTAAATTTTAAAAATAAAACATTAGACATATATATTAATAACTTAGATATATATTTAGCTCAATATGCAATACAATTTAAAATTATAATTAAAAGCGTGAATTTATGTATAACATGTTTCTTTTAAAAGCTTTGAAAAATATACACACCAAATGCAATGCATAAAGACTAGTGCACCTATTTATAAGAATCATCAATCTCATTTTACTAGTATAAATAAATAATAAGTAACTCTGCACTTTTATTCTTTTCTCCTACTTTTATTTAAACATTAAACAGAATATTTAATCTTTTGCTTCTTAAGTGTTCTTCATTTCACCCTACTCCCTCCCTCTCTCTCTCTCTCTCTCTTTCTATTGGCCACATTTTAAAGAGCCGATCCCTGGGCTTTTTTCTTTTCCAATAATTCTGAACTATAAATCAAAACTACAGACCCGCCTGGGTATCCTTGTGTCCATATTCCCATTCAAAAACCAATACTTTACTAATTGCTAGGCTTAATAGGCATTAAAAGCAATGCCCAGCAGCGGGCCCATGTCCAGGGCACGAACAATGCCCAGCTGGGCAGCACTGTAGAGAGAGTGGGACAGGGAGTAGGGGAGGACTGTAGTGCACACGCACAGGATAATAAGCGCACGCCAGGATGCTTTTGTACAGAGCTCGAGCAAATAAAATTAGAAATTTTACGTTTTGAAAAGCGGCGCTGAATGGGAAACGGTCCTCACTCTACGCTTTAAATATGAATGCAAAACGGATAGTGCCAGCCCGGGGGCGGGGAGTGAGTGGCGGGTGAATGGTGGGTGAATAGTGGGTACATGGGTGGATGGGTGGTTTCAATGGTGCTGGAGTATGAAATGTGAGCCGCGGCAAATTGCATAGAATGTGTAAAAGTTGCAACTGCAGCTGATGCCTTCTGTCCCGTATTGTGCCTGTTCCATTTTAACTTACCCCTACCCCCCTCCCCACCACACACCTACAGCTACCGCTCCTTACCATTCTACTTGCCATTCCTTCTCTGATGGCCAAACAATTCCATGAAATTAGCTAAAAAGTTCTTCTCATGGGCCTCGAAAAGAGGAAGCCATTTTTAGGCTCAAGCCGCGAGCGTTGAATGAGCGCAAATTGTATAACAGATGAAAATGATGATGATGAAAAGACGGAACAAAATGAAGAAGAGCAATACGGAACGAAAAAAGAAGCAGCAGCAGCAGCCAAGAATTACAGAAGAAGCACGTAAAATGTAAAGCTTACAATTCTATGCCAATTTTAATTGAGTGCAAACGGGATGCGCAATGGAAGTTAATAAGCTGAAAAGTGGACTTAAAGTCCAAGCGAGCATGAAAGGCAGAGGGGAAGGTAGGTGGAGAGCTGAGAGTCCAAAGTGCTTAAAAGTGGACAGTTCTAGAACAATTGTCAGCAATTAAAAGGTGCAAAACTAGCAAGAGAAGAAGTTAAAGTGATAAGGTAGAGTACGGAGGACATAATTTTAAAAATTTAAATATAATTAATTTAAATTAAATTTAAATTAATTAATATGTGTATGTAGTACAAAATTTATAAAAACAAATCTATAAATAAAAGATTTAATACAACTTATTTAATAATTAAAAAACAAAACAATAATAAATATAAAATAGTCAAACTTTACTTGTAGATTTCTATATAAATTTAAATCGCCATCGATATAATAAAATCTTTCGCAGCTATTAAAATGTTAATTATTATTAGAAAATAAAATTTACATTAAAGACAACAAACTTCGTATATGTGTTTCTTAGAAAAAAGAAACGTAATTTAACAAAAACAAATCAACAAAGAAACCCTAAATCAAATGTTATTTAATACACTATTAATTCCCTGAACTTATTTAAAGCTAGAAATATATGCTATTGACTAGCGAAATTAGTTTGATTACAAAAGAAAAGAAAATGAAAACTATTTTCTTTTTGGAGTCAATTGAAAATCAAGTGCAGAACGTGAAAGCAGTCGGAAAATCAGTTGAAAAACACCTCGGGTCACGCGATTTTCAAACGTTGCAAACGCGCGAAATTTAAATTGAAATGCAAATCTTAAAAGGGAGCAGTTCGTTTTCATTTTCTGTTATCTTCTGTCGGATGAGGATGAAGAAGGAGAAGATAGAGAATGAGCTGCTAGATGTTGGGGTGTTATGCCAGTCAATATGCCAGTCACGTCTGGCGATTTGTAATCGAAACGAATCTAATGGTCATGACAGAAGTTTTGAAGTTTACACAGCCGAGAATAGTCTAAGAAATATGCAAGTTGCAATTGACAGACAGTTGAAATAGCATTGAAAGATTTAAGTATGACCCAGATGGGTATACAATGATTTGAGTACTACAATAGTTACTTTATATAGCAATCAACTGAACTGCAGAACAACTTAAGATTTCTTTTATTTTTAAGACATAATATATAATATTTGCCTAAGAAATGTGCATTAATAAAACTATTTGAAATTGTTGGGTAACTTAGTTTATAGTATATGAATCATTCATATTTTTACTTATTGCAACTTATCATGCAATTTATTTAAATTGCAACAGAAATGATTAAACATTTTTTCCAGATTTTTCTCACAAACTTACGCATTTAATTATTTAAAGTTAATTCTCCTATCTAATTTCAATATAAAGTTCATACAATGATTTCTAATTATGACTTTTTACTGCAATCGTTACAAAGTTCAAGTTTTCAATTAGCTATCGGGTCTTACTTTCCATCTTCTCTCCCTGCAATCACCCCTCTTACTACCTTATAGCTTTTTGTTCTATCTTGAGCAAAGTGCATTGAATTCTCGTTTCGATAACAATTAAAAGTTTCGCATTTGAGAAATTAATTTAAAACAATTGCAGAGCAGCAGAGAACTGCTGCTGGAGATGCCATAGAGGTGGGAGAAAGTGGTGGTGCATTTGCTGTCATTGATGCGACTGCAACTTGTAAGTTGCAACTTGGCAACATGGCAAAAATTGCCAAGCTGTAAAAGTTGCTCCAGCTTCCTCCAACCTCTGTCCGTGGAGGATTCTCGCTGGTTTGCCTTTGGCCAGGCCTCAGCTGCTATGCATCCTTTTCCCTTTTGTGTGTCAAGTTTCATGGCGTTGACCCAATTTGCTGGCTGACTTTTCATTTTCATTGCGATGCAATAACTCTCTGCTATTGAGGGTCCATGCAGTCCATATACTTGGCGACCATAAAGCGACATCGATGACACTGGTTGCCAGTTGCAAGTTGCAAGTTGCCCATTGAGAACATGAGAATGAAAACTGTCCCCTTTATGGATGCTGATGTGGCACCTTTAAAACGCGCTGAAACACTGAAAAATCAGCGTTTTTCTCTCGTTTCAAAATCAAATCAATTATCGCCAAAATCAATTACGCCGCTGACAGAGATAGAAAGCGTGCGAGATAGACAAACTAAGCGAAAGCGAGAAAGAGATAGTGAAAGAGAAAGAGAGATAGAATTACGTTTAGGAAGTGCAGCACTCTGACAGCTTTTCTTCGAGGTTTGCCTGCAGTATTTTTGCTAAACTTGGACTAGGGGAATGTGGGGCAAGGCAGGTGTAGAATTCCGAAGGTTTCTCCCCAGCGGCGATGGAAACACGAGAAATGCATCCATCACGTGACTTGTTATGCCTGACTTTTGATTTTTGCATGTGGCATGTACAATGAGGCAAGATGCAGCCAGTCACTCGAAGGGACTCAGGGACGAAGGACTTTAGCCGCAAATCACCCAAACGAGCGTGTCCAAAATGTCCTGAAGTGGTTACTCCATGTTGTTGTTGTTGTTATTGTTGTTGTGGCTGCCGTTGTGCATGATTTGCAAGAAACCAAGAACAGCAGCAACACTAGTATGTACAATATTGAGGATCAAACAAAGCTGCAACTTGTCCAACTCATAGTACTTCTGCGAGGGTTACTCATACGCTTCACTCAGCAGGCCACCTTGCGCTGAGGTGGTGTAGGTGGCAGCCAGTTGCTTGTTGCCAATCGATAGCTTGCAACTGTTTTTGTGGCATTTGGTTTTCGTTGTGTGCTCCAATTTGAGGCAACATGCAAAAGTTTACCTTCAGCCATTATTAATTCATGTTCGAATAAAGTTTTCTATTATTAATCCAAGTGAGCTGAATCAATTGATTTGAGATCTAGTTTTGGCACAGTCTATAACAAGGGTATAATTAATATCTATAAACTCTAGAAATTTAAACAAATTATTTTGACTAAACATTTTAATATACATATTTTGGTGATATTTTAGTTATTTTATTTTAAGACTCAACAAAAAAGAAAAGTTCAGTCGAGCACGCCTGATCGTTCAATACCCTCTGACTCTCTTATTGGATTATACTAGTTGAATTTGAGTAAGCGCTGCAATTACTTATTATGAACGCGTGCTTGTATGTCAGCGCTGAAGCAAATCTCAGTGCTATAAACGCTGCTGTACCCATGCTGAAAATTTACAAATTTCGATGTATGATAACTTTCTTGATTGTAATCCAATCTTAATGCAATTTTCAGGATCGCTTAATATTTTTAGTCTGTAAACGAGTGCGTAGTAACAAAACTATATGTTAAGAAATACGAGAGCTAAAGTTGTGAACATTATCAATTTGTTTTGTTTTTAATGAGCGAAAGGTGCATGGCATACAAAAATATTATTCTGTTATTTTATGTATATTCTACTTCGCAAACATTTTACCAAAATTGGTGGCCCTAGGTGTTATAGTTACTGAGAAGTCTCCTAAAAACATGTATTTTTTTCGAGGTATATCTATTTTTTCGCTTATATATACGGCTCGGAGGCTATAATAAAAGTTTTAAAACTTATACTAAATACATTTTTAATTCAGTACAACGAAAACTTAAGATTCTTAGGTTTAAATAGTCGAGAATACAGTTGGTACTACAAAGGAATAATCCAATTAAATTATATAATACCAGAATAACAAATAAAAAGTTTAACGATCCTATATTTATAATGCTCAATTTGACTGTTCTACACTTGTTCAACTTGAGAAACGTTCATAAAAGTATCAAAATATTTACTCAAGAATTGTTTTAACAGTTTCAACTGCATATATTTACAATATTTGGAGGATCGAGAGACTGCATCAGTATGCAGTGCTTTGAGATGTTGACCAAACCCTATCATATATCAACAGCTGCCACAAATCTAAGCAGATGCAGTCGTAAAAAACTCTCAAACACAAACAAAAGATCAATGAAACTGCCTTTTCTTGTTGTTATTATTGTTGCTGTTGCTGCTGCTGCTGCGCCTTAATTAAAAATCAAAACAGAATTTGTTTAGGGCTATGGCTATTAAAATGAGTATCTCTTGAAATGCAGCCAAAGAGTTGTAGCTACTTGGAACATGAAACAGTTTTATGGCCCAATGCATTCTGGATATATATTGTACAATGGTATTATGTCCGAGTTCTTTGGGTATTCAACAAAATTTATTGGCTCATTAGGCATATTATAGTTGTGGGCATGTTAACAACTTGGCATTTTAATGGCAACTTTACCAACTTCTCAACTAACCTCAGAGCCACAAATCCACACAATCTCCATTCTCTCTCTCTCATACTCTCTGCAGCTCTATGTTTATATTTACCCAAATTGCACTTTCACTTAACCCAAATTTTGGCAAGAGCAATGAGTTCTTAAACCATGCGCTAAAAAAAAAAAAAAAGTAAGTACAAAACTACAAACTTTCGTCTTCCACAAGTTAACAAACAAATGAAGTAAATTTTGCATTTTCGCGTCTATCTTCGGACTCTTTGCTGTGGTATATTTAAGAGCTTAAGTACTTTATTTAAAAGTTTAGAAACTATACAAAAACTGAGGAAAAATTTAAAAATTTTTGAAAATTATATTTGAAACATATCAAAATGTATATTTAAAAATTTTTATAAATTTTTTTTATCGAAGCTTAATTCTTATTGCTTTTAGTAGAGTATACGTTGTTCGTTTTGTTAAAATTGCTTTAGTTTTTTTTTAATTTTGTTCTTTGGCTTGGTTGTTCATTAAAAGTTGCTCCTGTGCCGTTTTCAATTAAGCCACAGTGCCTGAAGCAATGCAATGCAATGCAATGCATTGATTTCATTTCGTCTGGCCTAATTGCAAATTAGCTCACTGGCAAGTGCACTTGCCTTTCCGCAACGCCCCTTGCCACGCCCACTCTTCACTGTCCACTGCCCACTGCCCGACCCAACCCTCAGCAAATGCTTTGAGTATTGTGACAGTCAGCGGAAATCACTTGCCAAGCAATTAGAAACTGTCAAAATGAAGGAACTAGAAAAGAAACTTAACCCCAGCAAATGGGAACAACAAAACAACAACAAATTTCTGTGTCAATTTGGTTGACGTCAATGTCAAGCGGATTTCGTTTAAATCGACAGTTCACTGTACTACACTGGCAGCAAAAGGTGCATACACTGACTCATTTGAATGTAACAAGAGTTTTTGGTTACACAAGTTTTGGGGGCGAGCAAAGGTATATACATACGTATGTAGTGCACCCATGTCACTTGACAGCTTAGCGCATAATTAAATAACACTTCCTGAATACACAAATGCATAATGACACATCTAGTTGTTGTTGTCATTTTGATTGAAATTTAAAATGCCAACGAAATGTGTTTTAAATCGATTTGATTCTCTTGTTATTGCTGTCAGAACCCAAAAGTATTGAGTTACAAACGAGTTGAGAGTACAACTCTTGTATGAAAATGATTTGAAACTACAGTGAGTGGAGGAAGCAGCATTCAAATGAGAAATATTGTAAAATATTTGATTTTCAATAGAATAACCTAACTGATATTAAAGTTAAGGCAAGCTTTGAGCAGGTAACTTAATGGCAACCAGTAATAAGCTAAAGTAATGAGCCATTAAATAATTACTATGTAGGGGCCTTCATCAACCAACTGACAGTTGATAAGAAGTAGACAGACATTCCTTTACACTTGACCTGATGTCTGTCCATCACAATGTCATAATCTGCGACATATGCCACGCACATACAAAAAAAAAAAAAAAAAAAACAAAGAAAAAACAGTCAGAAGAGAGCAATAAATATAAAAAGCGACGAAAATTGCTTGGCCACAAATAACAAATAAAAACGGAAGCTGACAATTGACGGCAAACGCACAATGTAATAATGAAAGGAAAACCCAAGAAAATGTTGGCCAAAGGCAATGAGAGATGGAAGCAGAAAAAAAAGAAAAGGACATGACAGACACACACAATGCACGAGTGACTCGAAATGTTTTCTATTTGTCTGCTGGTGGCTGGTGGCGCCTCAGGAGCAGGATCTCAAGTCAATTACATAATTACTTCAATGCAATTTCCCAAGAAAAACTCCGACAAGGCTACCTGAAACTACCGCTACCCTACCGCATCTCTTCTTCCCAAGCACACATGTGACTTCTGGCCCGTTCCCATACCATGTCATGTGCCATGTGTGTGGGCCCCTAACCGAAAAGGTAGTAACCCTGGTCTATCGACCGACTACTTACCTTCTGCAGTTAAGTCAGTGGCCGCACCTAAACCGCAATTTTCTGTCAGTTAATGATGCCTAATGTGACCTTTTCGGGGTTTTCTTCGTCTCTCAATGGGAAAATTTATGCTGCCCCGAAAAAAGCATCAGAAATTTGTCTTTAGACTCAAATGATGGTTTTTCCTATCATCGTTTTATAGTTCTAACGGCCCCTTTGTAGATTGCCAGGGACTGCAACTGGGGGACCACAGGTGTTGTTCGACTTTTAAAAGCGCAACTTGTTTATTAATATTCCCACAAAGGGTATACACGCTTTGGCGAACAGTTTGATTCACTTGAGAAATATGCTATAATGTAGAAAAGATATCTTAAAGACCTTTGGAATTGTGCAGTTTTGGAAACACTTTTTACATATCTAATTCAAATTTGATGCATAAATGTACTTGAATTAGATAATAAGTATATCATAGTTATATTTCAATTTGCTTAATCAATTCTTCATTAAACATGCATTTTTTAAATATTTTTTCACTTTAGTAGTGCAATGTAAAGTCGGCTTAAAACACTCTTTAGAGTTTTTTTTAGAGTTTTAACATTTTTATTGTCAGTTTTTATGTTCGTTTTGTTTTGGCCACAAAACTTTCAACTTTTAGCGCCACAAGTTGTCACCATTTGGTTTTGGAAAAGTCATAAAATCATTTAAATAAACAAACCGTTGAGCATCCCAAACGTAGCAGGGACAGGGGTAGGGGTAGGTTAGGAGTTATCACAACACCCAGTTGCTGGGCAACTGGACACATTGGTTGCCGTTGCAGCTGCAACTACGTGCAACAACATATGAAATTTGCATTAAAATTACTTTGATTACAAATTGGTTGTCGCGTCCCATCGACACAATACGAGATCACGCTCTACTGTTAAAAAACATGTACACACACACACACAGCAAATCCTGGTGGGTATTTTTTTGGAATTTTCCTTTTTTTGTCCAAATATTTTTGTGGCAGTTTTTTTTTGCAGAATTTCAATGGACAGCATATTAAATAACGAAAGCTATTTATGCGTAAAGTATTGTATTTTTAAGGATTATTGATTTTATTTGGTCAACACTTTTTTGGTGCAGCAGATTTGTGAAGTTTTTGTACCCGCTGTCGATTGAAAATGTGCAAATATACAATGCATGTAACTGCAATAGTAGTAATTCAGAGAACATAAAACTTAAAGCTTTGAGTAAGTAAGAATAAGAAGTATTAGATAAAAATCTTAATTTTATATTAAATATCTGGAGAATATAAAATTAACTTATTCCTAATATAACCCCCATATATATTTTAAAGTTAAAATAGAATTTTGATTCATAGTTTAGCATATTGATTACGGTTCAGAGTATTTTAAAGTCGAATTATCTTCTCTGTTTTGTTTCAGACTAGTACTTTTTTGTCCTCTAGTCACCTACTGAGGCAAAAAAACCACTGATGGAATTTATGGGAAATGAAAATACCACTTTAAGCTTACATCAAAATGCTAACAAAACATAGTTAATGCCAACATTTAATATGTACAAGTGGCTTAAAACTGTTGACCAAATAATTCTTCGCAATAAAAAGTCTGCGATTAGTTATAATTCACTAATTGAAGAAGTCGTAAAAGCTAAAAACAAACAGTTTTCTATTTGCAAAGTTAAATATAAATTTGATCAAATAAATTCTGAATTGTTTAAAAATATTGTTAATTGATGTACAAATTTAGTTCCCACTATAAGTAACCTTTGATTTTTGGTTTAAAAATGAAGAATTCACTAAACAAACCAACATATTTAAGACTTCAAAATGGAAAACCTAGCTTCCAAAAAACTTGCTAAACTAAAAATTTACATCAATAATGCAGCTTATAAATATATACTCTCCATGTGGAATTTGAAGCGCTATAAAATAGTATATTTCGTTGAAATTAAACCCTTTTCTTTTACTGCATTCGATTGAAACAGCCACAACCAATAAAATGAATTTGGCCAAAACCAAATAAGGCAACTGTGCAATGCATAATTCAATTGCCAACGAATCGATTGGAATGTTTATACATTTTCGCAGCTTTTCAATTTACGCAGCAGCAAATTTACATTACCTAGAACTGTCTCCCCCTCTCCACGCTGCTATCGATTAGCCCTTGTTTCGATCAATGTTCAGCGAATCAAATGAATCCATGAAAAACTGAATACGAAACAATAAAAAACTGCAATAGCTGGCGAATGGATGGAGGTACTGCTATGGTAGGATGCCTGGTTTGCCATAATTCAGCACAGGACACATGCAAGTAATTTTAAATTGTACAATTTCTGCCCTGCCACGCCTACGAGCAGAGCAGTGGCAAATAAATGATCTCTTGATGTACTTATAAAAATAAAAGAAAAACGAAAAGTAAATTTTCGGCTGACAAACCGCAGCAAACGATTTTCCCACGCAACCTTGATGAATATAATCGAAATTGAATTTGAACGTAGTACGCGAAACGCTTTCGAGAAGGAAAAACTGGACACGCAATGCAGTTTCCCATCGTTAAAATGCTGAACCCGAAAGTAATTGCAATTGCACAGGACACGTGCGGGGTGCAAATTGCTAGATAAAAAGAGAAGGAGGAGGAGAACAGCCCAAGTGAGAGAGAGAGAAAAAGAGCAAGCGTATGATCCTGTAAGAGAGAGAACGCTATCTTGTACTGATTGAGACATATCAGTTGCCATTGCCACTTGAGTTTGAGGTTGCTGTAGGGTAGGTTACGCATATCACACGCATGATGAACTGCCTGGGATAGCAAAGGGACCGCGAATTGGAATGGGAAAGAGCTTGGAATTGAGAATTGTTATGGGATAGGGTATGTGGCACGGGGATCGTATCCCCTGCGGCTTTATGAATTATGCTTCGACTACTGCGTAAAATGTTTTCATTTGACAATACCCATGACGCAGCAAGTTTCTATAGTTTTTCTTTTTTTTTATATTTATTTCCAACAGGCATTCCTGTTTTTGTTTTTTATTCATTCTCTTTTATAGCTTTGTCAGGCACTTCAGAAGGTATTCAATGGAAATGAGTACCTCTGAATCTCTGCTGTTGTTCCACATTTAATTAAACAAACTGCCAACAGCGACACATTAATGGGAACATTCTCTGCATAAACTTCTTAGATAGGTAGAATTCAAACTGGTTTGCCAGGGGTTAAAAACAGGATTTAACTGAGATTCACATGCATCACATGATCCCAAAGAGGCACATTATTTAATTAAGTAAATTAAGGCAAAGGTAAACAATTTGGAAATCATTTGCATTATCAATTGTCGAGTAAAGAGTATTATTTCTTTTGAGAAATGTACTTGAGAGGAACAGGAAGAAGATTATATTAAAAAAATTCACGACTCTGAAATCTAAATTAAATAGTATTGTGCAACCAGTTGGTATGCTTTGATGAAAAAAAATGTTGTTCCAGCTATTAGTGCACTGTTAATTAATTAAGCATAATTTAATTAAAAACCAACCATTTTGCGTTTCTGCTTGCACCGCAGCACTAGACAAAGCTAACTAAATTAAATAATATTTTACATATTTTATACTTCTGTTCGAGACTGGTAAATGGAATTGTTAAAGGAAGTCGTTACACAGACAAGCTTCTGACAGCTCGTTTGCGTTCTGCTCTTCAATTGGCATTTGCATACTAAAAGATACAAAACAATTGCGCGGATTTCTCAGATTCTTTTCAATAGAATAGAACAAGAAATAAAACAAAACAATAGCACCTAAAAACCAAAGCTTCAAGTGTAGAGTAGTGTGTGGAGGGAGTAAAGAAATTTTCGCATGCCTTTTACGTTTGCTATTTCAATTGAAATTTGCTTATTGCAAAATTGTTATTTTGTTTTCAGTGCAGTCTCTCTCTCGTTGGGTAGTTTGAAGAATTTTCAGCTTTCTTTTTATCTATTTTGGATACAAGTGTGTGTGTGTGAGTGGGGGTATATATTCTATATATGCATCTACATATACCTAGGCAATAACATAGCGACGTGCAAAAGTATTTTGGGAATTTCTGTAATAAAGTTGGCAAAGTATTCAGAGAGTTAGAGCGAGAAAGCCTTTCACAAATTGGCCAAAAACTATTCAAAAGCTATTAACAAATAGCGCATTTGAGTCTAGTCTCTAGCGGCAAATCGATTTTATTAGTGCAAACAATGACACTTGATAACTATTAACAACTTTTATGCAGCAATTGCAGCAATGAGTATAGATTGCAATTATAAACTGATAAAATAAATAGTGCGATAGTAAATGAAATACACAGAGAAATTAATATACTTGCACATTATTAATAGAAAGACTAATTTGTTGTGTATGGTACTATTTATTCGACGAGACTACCTTATTGTAATTATTCTATCAAGAGCCGAACTTCGATTAAGTTATGCTCAGGTCTGCTTTAGTTTTTTTGCGTCGTTGTAGACTAGAGCAATACCAAGATCACGAAACGAAACGATCGGCTATCCGTAGCCGAACCCGTGGCTCAAAACCGAAAGCAAGATGAGAGCAACGATAAGGCACTTTTTTTTTGCAACGGCTCTCGCGTGTTTTCGTTTTTACTTCAATTCTATGAACGTTACTTTTTGTTCTGGTTCGTAAAGCGCCGTTATATGTTCTATGGTGCTTTTGATCAAAAGTACTGATTTAGAGAGTAAAGACTTTAGAGCCGTAGCAAAACAAATATTTCGTTAGCTCTCTCATTTTGCATCTCGCATACCATATTGTTTCAATTCGAGCTATTTTAATATTTTCATTACTTTTGCTGATACGGAGTGGTATTTGTTTGGAATCAAACTACTGTATCACACATGTATCATGTTATCAAAATCTTAAATATATGTTTCTTAGAAAATTTTTTGTTTTTTGAAAAATTTTTTGTAATGTTTATTATGTTTATGTTTATATTATAAAATTTTATAGAATTTATTATTGACTTTACTTATCTTTAAAACCTATTGTTTTTTAATTTTCTTAACATTTTTAGTATTTCCTTTAAGTTTTCTAATAATTAGACAAAATAAAAACTTGCTAATATAAAAAGATATAAACATAATGCTTGCTAACAAAGCAAACAAGTCCAAGTTATTTGCAGCTATGAAATTCATGTGTACCAAAGGACTCTGCAGATGGGGAGCGCCATGATGCCGAATGACATACTCGGTCCAGTAGAGAACACTCTGGCGAGCGGTCATGGGACGATCTCGGTAGAGAGCGGAGAAGGATTTCACTTTCTGGGCATACTGCGGATTAGTCAAGATCTCTGTCAGGCTCTCTTGGAAGGGTTGCTCCTCAAGGGTTAACAACTCCAAACTAAGACCAAATCCCTTGTTCACCATACTTTTAGCATTTGAGGGTTGATCACCAAATACTGGAAGAGCCAGCATTGGCTTGCCGTGATACTGGGCCTCTGTGATGCCGCCTTTTCCGGCATGGGTTATGAAGAGTACGACTTTGGGATGAGCTAACATATCATCCTGGGGCAGCCATTTGGAGTAGAGTATATTTGCAGACTGGCCGGGAGTGTTTTCCAGATCTTCCCATTTCCAAATGACGCTCTGCTTCAGTTTGGACAACACATTGAACATTTTGTGTACTATATCAGGCCTCAAATGTTTTCCCTGTACATTGGATCCCAGGGATAGGAGTATAGCACCGTTCTCAGCTTTGTTTAGGAACTCTTCAATGGGTTTGGGCAAAGGATCGGGAGTATCCTTTATCTGTATGCCTCCCATCTCAACCATTGCCGGTACAAATGGCTGAATGGGACCCTCGCTGAGCCCGTGAGAGCTAAACAATCCCAGGGATACGTTCTTGGTCAGATCGCTATAATCTGGCATAGTAGGATCGTCTCCAAATATTTCTCTGTAGAGAATATAAAACTGTGAGTAAAGTAATTATGATAGTGGTAAAATCGAACTTACTTGTATGCTTTGGCATTATTATTTTCAAGTATAGCAATGAAGACTCTCATGCCCATAATCGAAAAGAAGTTTTTAGCTCTCTGGGTAAAGGTCATCCCTTGACCTTTCTCGACCGATTGGACCATTGATGGCACATAGGACATAGAGCTGGGAACTCCGAAAATGCTTGTGAACATTTCATTCGGTGGCATTGAAGCTGCCATAATGACGGGTACTTTCAGTTTGTGCGCGATACCCAATTGATAATTGTTCAAAAAGAAACCATTTATCATCAGATCGAATTTGTGGTTCTTGTTCTCATAGATATCCTTGACACGCTGATCCATAATCACATCCTTCATTTTCTCAAAGAAGAACTTCATTTGCGACATACTCCGAAACATGGATACAACCATATTGCTGTTATCTCTCATGGCCATGTTGCCAATACTTTCACTCATCCTCTCTTGCTCTTCTGCAGAGAGCGGTATCAGCACCACATTGATATCCTTGTGATTGACGGTAGGTTTCAGAGCCGTCACCACTGTCACATTGTGTCCATTCTCGGCCAATACTTTAGCCACTGACATTTGGATTATCAAATGCGAGGGACTCAGACTAGTGAATATTCCCAGTATATTTGCTCCCTGACTGCCACTGATAAGCAGCGCACTCACTATCACCAGCAGCAGTTTTCGATTTGTGGATGGATCCATGTTGTTGATACGAGTATTTCGCCAAGACTGCTGCCAATTGAATGCTCAACGTGTTTTATAGGTTCACAAAACAGCACCAACATTATCACACTTACCTGACTGATAACACGTTTTAACGCAAGTTTCGCAGGCAATGGTGAAATTAATGAGCGTATAACAAATTATTTAGTGACCTGGGTTATGGTTTGCTTTTGTTATCTTACGATTTCATTCGGACTCTTTGTTAGTTATGGGCCCATAATCGGAACATGTTATCTTTATGTCAAATTATTTTCATTAAATTTCATAAAATATTATCATACATTTAAAGAACTAAATTTCACAAAAATAATTAATATTGCAAATCAGAATTTGTTGTCTTTTATGTAGAACTTATAATTTGTACTGTATAAATTGAACACTGTCTGTTGCTAAATATGATAAGAATTGATAACACCTGTCGAAGTAGCTAAATCGGTTGGCAAAAGCAACAATCCATCTTTATCTCTTACTGATTTGCAGTTCAATATACTTTAAACTGTCCAATAATAGTGATAAATGTGGTGATAGCGCAGTCGGATTACTGAAGTTTTCAAATTTAGACACACGTTGACATATCCATGGAAATGTTTGATAAATAAACTCAAAACTTCCATTTTAGTTAGAAATCAACTACTTTATTTTAAAGTATTAAAAAACTATCTGTAAAACATAGTTAGCCGCGTCTCTTCTATTACTGATGCGCAGATCAGTGTTGCCAAAAGTTACTATAGGCATAATGTCACCAGACTGAGCCTAACAATGCTTTTAAATTAATAGTTAATAACAAATATATCGTTATGTGCCACTCGATTAACATTTGCTTTAAGATTGCCCACAATAAAATATTTTCATCCCATTGTTTCTACGTCATTTCATATAACAAAGTGACCCAAACAATTCTACTTAATCTCTTAACAAACATTTTGGCAGACCAGTTTTATGAATACAATTGATTAGAAATTGTTTTTGGTTTGTTGTCGATAAGACAAAAACTGCTTATCATCATGAAAATGTTCTTAAAGCAGCAAACCATGATGACTACGAAGATTGTCCATATACACTTGATTCCATGTTGAGTTTTAAAGTGTTTATCATAATCAGCTTATATAGATTTTTCATAAATACTGAATCCCCAGTGGAAAGAATTTACCAGTCTTCGTCCAGCATTCGTACATTCAAGATGTCGTCGCGTTTCGGGTTCTTGGTGTTCATTGGAATCGTTTTAATCAGCTGTGTTCAGGCAGCTAACATTTTGGCAGTCTTTAGTTGTGCCAGTCCATCTCACCTGATAGTGGAAATATCAGTTGCCAAGGTGTTAGCCGAGAATGGACACAACGTGACTGTAGTTACAACACTTATACCTCATGTCACTCATGAGAACCTACATCTCATATATGTGCCCTTAACTGAGGAGGAGAATCGACAATATAAGGGCACAATATCCAACCTTACCCAGATGGATAATTCAGACTTTTTATCTGCTCTATTTCGCATGCGTGAACAGTTTCAATTTATGTTCAACAAGAATCGCGATGTTATGAAAGACCCGCGTGTCATAGATCTATATGAGAATAAGGACAACAAGTTTGATTTAGTTATGATTGGATACTTCCTTAACAACTTTCAGAATGGCATTGCCCAAAAGCTTAAAGTGCCTGTAGTGATTGTATCTTCAATGTTTCAATGGGAAGTATTTAACAATATGCTAGGAAATCCCAGAGGTCTCTCATATATTCCAACACTAGGAATATATGTTGATGATAAAGGCACAATGACATTCTCTCAACGTATACAAAATTTGATATCGATGAGTTTTCAACGTGTTTTTGCATATCTAACGGATAAAGATAATGCAGATATTTACGAGTGAGTAAAATAAATATATGAAAATTTTCTATAAGTATGTAACAATGGTAATATTTACAGAAAACTCTATGGCGATGATCCCAACATGCCACCATACGAAGAAGTCAACAAGAATGTCTCCCTCATCTTTTTCAATTCTCACTCCATCAGTGAAGGTCCTATAGTCATAGAAGTTGGTGGTATACAAGTTAAGGAAAACCCAGATCCATTGCCAAAGGAGATTTCTGAGTTCCTAGGCAATGCAACAGATGGCACTATACTCTTGAGCTTAGGATCTAATATCCAAGGCTCATACTTGCAACGTGAAACTGTCCAGAAGATGTTCAAAGTGCTCTCTTCTCTGAAGCAAAGAGTCATTTGGAAGTGGGAAGACTTAAACAACACTCCTGGTAAATCGAACAATATTATGTACTCCAAATGGCTACCACAGGATGATATTCTTGCTCATCCCAATGTTGTACTCTTCATAAATCACGCCGGAAGGGGCGGAATCACAGAGTCACAGTTTCATGGAAAACCAATGCTCTCTCTACCAGTCTTTGGAGATCAACCATCAAATGCTGATAAGATGGTTCACGATGAGTTTGGCCTAAGTATGAGTTTGTTAACACTGGAGGAGAAACCCTTCCGTGATAATATATTGGAAGTTCTCGAAAACCCCAAGTACACTCAGAAAGTGAGACGCTTTTCGAAACTATTCCGAGATCGGCCAATGTCTGCTCGTCAGTCTGTTCTCTACTGGACAGAGTATGTTCTTCGTCATCATGGAGCATCTCATCTTCAGAGTCCCCTGCTGCACATGAGCTTTGTAGAAGCAAATAATGTTGATGTCTATGCATTGTTTCTATTTATACTAATTGCAGTTGTATATATAAGTAAGTTTATTTTACGTCTTCTCTATAGAAAGCTTACAAGCAGCTCAAAGAAAATTAAGACAAAGTGAATGATTGTTAATTCGAATAAAGTGCTGAGTTATAGTCAAATCAATTTATTTTTTTGAGTAATTAAAAAAAAAATTCAATGAATTCCAATGTTATCAATGTATAAGGTTGATTTATTAGTTTTGGTAGCGCCTGCAATTTACTCGGCGTTGCTTTTAGTTATTTTCTAGAGATTTGCAAAACATGCGTGACACTGATTAAAATACATACGACATTTGCCAATAATCTATAAATTATATTTAATATTTGGTTGCCACTGCATAGCGGGCTGACTCACAAAGGTTTGTTATGAAAGTCGACATCGTCTTGCGAAATTCCAGTTTAAAGAGTTTTGATAGTATTATATGCATTTGATCTGAGTTTGAGTATCCTTACATATCAAATATGTGGTGATGGAATTTACGTTTGAGTCAAAGTTTAAGAAATACAAACTAATATATCTGCAAAAGCGCTCAATAGTTTAAAATACGAGTTCTTACCCTTCAGTTCCGAAGCGTAATTCAAATTACTTATCAGCCTTTATCAGTTAACGGCTTAACTTTGTTTATAAAAATATACTCCAAAGTAGTTAGCACTCACCAGTCTTCGTGTAGAATTGCTACTGTTAACATGTCGTCGCATTTCGGGTTCTTAGTGTTATTGGGAATTGTTCTTATCGGCTGTGTCGAAGCAGCAAACATTTTGGCGGTCTTCAGCTGTCCAAGTCCCTCACATTTGATAGTGGAGATATCAGCTGCCAAGGTGTTGGCCGAAAATGGACATAACGTCACAGTAGTTACAACATTTAAACCTCATATTACTCATAAGAACATTCATCATATACATGTGGCGTTAACCGAGGAGGAGAATCAAGAATATCAGGACACAATTGCCAACCTAACGCAAAGGGATAATTCAGATATGTTTGCTGCTCTATTTCGTATGCGGCAACAGTTTCAATTTATATTTAATAAGAACCGCGATGTCATGAAAGACCCCAGAGTTGTGGACCTTTATGAAAACAAGGATAACAAGTTCGATTTGGTCATGATCGGATACTTTATGAATAACTTTCAGATTGGCATTGCTCAAAAACTGAAAGTGCCTGTAGTAATTGTGTCATCTATGCCCCAATGGGAATTATTTAATAAAATGTTGGGGAATCCTAGAGAAATATCATCTACACCCTCTATGGGCATATATGTTGATGATCAAGACACCATGACCTTCTCCCAACGCTTTCAAAACGTGATATCCTTTGGCTTTCAATGCTTTTTTACATATTTAATGGATAAAGATAATTCAAAACTATATGAGTAAGTAAAAATTATAAATAATAATTTTTTAGAGAAATCTTAAAGTTTGGTATTCACAGAGAACTCTATGGAGATGATCCCAACATGCCACCATACGAAGAAGTCAACAAGAATGTCTCCCTCATCTTTTTCAATTCTCACTCCATCAGTGAAGGTCCTATAAGACCCGATGTACCTGGAGTTATAGAAGTTGGTGGCATACAAGTTAAGGAAAATCCAGATCCATTGCCAAAAGAGATTTCTGAGTTTCTAGGCAATGCAACAGATGGTGCTATACTCTTGAGCTTAGGATCTAATATCCAAGGCTCATACTTGCATCGGCAAACTGTCCAGAAGATGTTCAAAGTGCTTTCAGCTCTGAAGCAAAGAGTCATTTGGAAGTGGGAAGACCTAAGTAACACTCCTGGCAAATCGAATAACATTCTCTACTCCAAGTGGCTGCCCCAAGATGATATTCTGGCTCATCCCAATGTTGTACTCTTCATAAATCACGCCGGAAGGGGCGGAATCACAGAGTCACAGTTTCACGGGAAACCAATGCTCTCCCTGCCAGTCTTTGGAGATCAACCTGCAAATGCTGATAAGATGGTTCACGATGGGTTTGGTCTCAGTATGAGTTTGTTAACACTGGAGGAGAAACCCTTCCGTGATAATATATTGGAAGTTCTCGAGAACCCCAAGTATACCCAGAATGTTAGACGCTTTTCGAAACTATTCCGAGATCGACCAATGTCTGCTCGTCAGTCTGTTCTCTACTGGACAGAGTATGTTCTACGATATCAGGGTGCATCTCATCTTCAGAGTCCTCTGTTGCACATGGGCTTTATAGAAGCAAACAATTTGGATATTTACGCATTGCTATTCTGTCTTCGAATTGCAGCTATTTATGTATTAAAAAATATTGTACGATTCATCTATAGAAAGCTTACAAAAAAGTCAAAAATAGTTGGAAGCACAACTAAAGTTAAAACAAAATAAATGTATGTTTGTGAATAAGAATGATTGTTATTATTTTTTAAGCAAATTTAAAAATGTTTTGGATGCTTTGAGGTGCTAAATTTATACGGAAGCTTTTTGTCTTTTGCTTAATATTATATTTTATTACAATTTCTTTATGAAAAAATGAAAATGAAATGCTCATATCACTAAAAATATATGCTATTGTATTGTAAGAGTTGTTAATTAAAATTGAACTTCCTTTATAATACTTTTAAAGAAAATGCATACCTAGTATACTTTGGAAAAATACGCCTAGAAAACCCGGTTAAAAAGTCTTTAGTATATTATTATATTTATTTAAGTCTGTTAGCGCTATGTTTGGCACTATATACATTTGTTTGGGAATCACCCACTTTTTAATTTCTAGAGTATGTATGTATTTCCACTGATTAGGGAAAAGTTAGCCACAATCAGCCGAAATTATCAGCACGAAAAATATCGCAAAACAGCAATCCACGATGATTCTAATAATTGAGACTTTAAATCTACAGTTCGACACAATAGTATACCCGTCATTAAAAATTCAGATTTATTTTTCAACCCCATTGAGTGCGTATCAAAAATTTTATTAGATACTTTGTGGTATTTTCATAATAAGTTGAGGGACACTTCTTTGTCATTTAAAACTATAAATAATTGTCCAAATAAAAGTTTGCAATTCAATTAAAACCACGAACTTATTAAACGGGTATCTCAACGTTGATACCCAAAGCTAAACGTTATTGAAACTGTATTACTCTTTTGCGTCGGGTGCGAAAATATTGTTCAATAATTTTACTCTTTTATTTCAGAATATAATGCTCACTATCACTATTCTGTAGTAAAGTGATGTCTCATTATTACGTTTTATTAATGTATTTAGATTATAAATACCCAGAGCGCTGCATTAAGAAATCAGCAGTCTTCGAGTAGCCAACAAACATTCAAGATGTCACTTCAAATATTGGTGTTCTTTGTAATCGTTCTTATCGGTTGTGCCCAAGCAGCAAACATTCTGGCAGTGTTTAGTAGTCCAGTTCCTTCTCATCTGATTATAGAAATATCTGCGGCCAAGGTGTTAGCCGAGAATGGACACAACGTAACAGTTGTCACAACATTTAAGCCTCATGTTAACCATGAAAATCTTCACCTCATCTATGTGCCGTTAACAGACGAAGAAAATCAACAGTATCAGGATTCAATAGCTGAGCTAACGCAAAGGGATAACACGAATATTTTCTCATCTCTATTTCGCATGCGCAATCAATTTAAATTCGCTGTTAATAAGAACCGCGATGTTATGAAAGATCCACGCGTTGTGGACCTCTATGAAAACAAGGATAACAAATTTGATTTGGTCATGGTCGGATACTTCATAAACAACTTCCAGAATGGCATCGCTCAAAAGCTTAAAGTGCCCATTGTGATTGTATCTTCGTTATTTCAATGGGAAATATTTAATAATATGTTAGGTAATCCAAGAGAAGCCTCATACGTACCCTCTTTGGGCATTAATATAGACTCTAAAGGCACCATGACATTATCTCAGCGAATTCAAAATGTGATTTCATTGTCTTTGCAACGAGTTTTTACATACTTAATGGATAAAGATAATAAAGAGATATACGAGTAAGTAAAAAATATATGTGTATGAAAACTTCCTAAAAATACTTATCTGTATAACAATTTTAACATTTATAGAGAGCTCTATGGAGATGATCCCAACATGCCACTATACGAAGAAGTCAACAAGAATGTGTCCCTCATCTTTTTCAATTCTCACTCCATCAGTGAAGGTCCTATAAGACCCGATGTACCTGGAGTCATAGAAGTTGGTGGTATACAAGTTAAGGAAAATCCAGATCCATTGCCAAAGGAGATGGCTGAGTTCCTTGGTAATGCAACAGATGGCGCTATACTCTTGAGCTTAGGATCTAATATCCAAGGCTCATACTTGAAACGTGAAACTGTCCAGAAGATGTTCAAAGTGCTTTCTGCTCTGAAGCAAAGAGTCATTTGGAAATGGGAAGACCTAAGTAACACTCCTGGCAAATCGAATAATATTCTCTACTCCAAGTGGCTGCCCCAAGATGATATTCTAGCTCATCCCAATGTTGTACTCTTCATAAATCACGCCGGAAGGGGCGGAATCACAGAGTCACAGTTTCACGGGAAACCAATGCTCTCCCTGCCAGTCTTTGGAGATCAACCATCAAATGCTGATAAGATGGTTCACGATGGGTTTGGCCTAAGTATGAGTTTGTTAACACTGGAGGAGAAACCCTTCCGTGATAATATATTGGAAGTTCTCGAAAACCCCAAGTATACTCAGAGAGTGAGACGCTTTTCGAAACTATTCCGAGATCGGCCAATATCTGCTCGTCAGTCTGTTCTCTTCTGGACAGAGTATGTTCTACGTCATCATGGAGCATCTCATCTTCAGAGCCCCCTGCTACACATTAGCTTTGTAGAAGCAAATAATGTTGATGTCTATGCATTGTTTCTATGTATTCTAATTGCAGCTGTTTATTTTAATAAGCTAATTTTACGGTTTATCTGTAGAAAGCTATGTGACAGTTTAAAGAAAAACACAATTGCTAAAACGAGTAAGAAATCAAAAAGTAATTAAGTTTGAATAAATATTTTTTTTGGGAAACATTTAAAATCTTTTGACTTAATTGAGGCACACTTAGTTTACACTAGTGGTATAAGTTCTAAGTTATCTTGGCCAAGATGTACCCATAACATGTAAGAGAGTCTAATGGCAACAATATTTAATAGCCATTTGTGTGCTCTGCTGCTTGGCTAAAAAGAGAGATTTAAGCAAACGAATCGTTGGCTGTGGCGATTTTATATTTCAGTTGCGTGTTTCATTAATTCATTCGATTATCGCTACCCCAACCCTTGCTTCCCCGGCTAGGCGGAACTAATGGTCATCCTCTGCGTGTCCAGCACGTCGATTCTTGTTTACAGGACGCATTGGTCGGGGTTCAGGGGTCAGGGGCAAGGGCGGCACATTTTCGTACACATTTAATCGTCTGCCAGCCCGCTGCAAATTCTTAATTAACACACACGCACACACACATACATTCTCACATGCAAATAAATATTTATCGGCTTTCGTTAACGCGTAACTCACATGGGCAGGTCTTGGGTGTCTGGTATCGGCTCCACTTTGGTCTGGACGCGAGAGAGGACGCGTTGTTTCCAGTGTTCTGCGAAGCCCGCATTAAATATTTCCGTTTCCGTTTTTGTCCTTTTCATTTTGCTCAGCTCGTTTACACATTTATTCTCTTTGTCATCTACAATTTGTGCCGCAGAGAACTCAGAGGCTGCATGCAACGGTGCAAAATGTAACTACTATACAATACAGTGGCTTCGGAATTAGAGTGTATGCATTAATATACCTAAATTTTAATAGAATCAAAAACTGCAAATTAATAAAATATTGTTAGTTAAAATATATAAAAAGAAAATAATATTTAAGAAAATATTTCTATAAATCAGGATGAATGATTTTATTTTAATAAAGCTAATAATAAATATTAACAACAAAATAATATTGAAGATAGTAAATTTAAGCTACACTGTGGTGGGTAATATCTACTAGTTGATGCTTATTTACAGTAGCGTCCCATACAAAGAATTAAAAACGAACGAAAAGATTTCCACTTGGATAGTAGATGCCACTGTAATGTCTTGAAATGAATTGCATGGAATTTTCGAAAAGCTGTTAAGCTTATTATACAGATTTGAGATTTAGCAGGAGATTCCGCTGTTCTGTTAGCCATGTTCCTTTTTATTATACTTATATATATATATATTACGCCATTGTGTATTGCTTGGTTGTTGCCGTCATTGTTAATGTGGCTGTTGATGTTGCTTGTCGGTTGTTGGCTGGTTACTTGGCCAACAGTTGCAATGTTAAGCGATTTAATGAAATATTTCATTGCATACTGCATGCCTGACTGGACTTACCCCAGTCCCAACCCCAAACACAATCCCAACTTCAAGCCTCCTAGCCAGCTGCTTGCCATCTTTACATTGTGCCATTTTGGCCTACAGTTAAGAGCGAACTGTAATGAGTTTTACACTAGACAACACACTTCAACTTGGTCTCCGCCCAAAGTAAATGTCAAATATTTGATTAGCCCCATTAAAGCAGCCCCAAGCAGCACCAACGCTGACCCACATGCATGGCCAGCAAAATAGGGGTGCTTTTATGGAAGTAAAACTTCATTATAATTTCGCTCATTAACTCGTTTCGTGTGTTTTCTACATTTTTACTTATTTTCCTCGATGAAGCTGAAGGAAGGCACAGAAAAAGAGAAAAAAGGAAAAACAAGAAAAACACTTTTCATAATTAAGCGTTGTAATTTTTGTTTGTTTTGGGTTACTTTTACTTTTTTTTTTGGGGATGCCTTCGCTTTTGGATACTCTTTGAATTAAATTTATAGGGTATAACTTGTTTAAAAAAGAAACAAACTTTGAACATATTTTAATTTTTGTTTCAAGCAGTTGCTTTTGCTTCTCTGGCTTTCTAGGGTATCTTGTAGTCCTTAAATCTGTTCGAGTTTAATACTGGTGTCCTTTTGGTTTTGACACGCTGAGGGCAAAGTTTTGCTTGATGGACATATGATTGCTTTGGAGTGTGCCAGGGCAAGTTTGTCTATTCATATTTCAATAATTCATTAACTCGAACTCATTCATATTTACTGACGTGTGGGCGTAGCTGGATGGATGGGCGTGTGCAGAGGCGGTTGCGACCATTAAGGGCTCCAAATGTTAACCCCTCGCTCCAACACTGCCAGAAAAAAAGGGGTCGATTTTCATAATGGTGTAAATTCATTCACACAACATCAATTGGCGTTGTTTGCTCCAAATGAGTTCAGTGATGAACATATTTTGGATAATTTCACCAGCTTTAAGTTGACTTGAGGAATTTTCAATTAGTGAATGTAAAATGTCAGTGTCTGTTTTGCCGTTTCTCGGAATTTTCATAATTATGCAGATGACTTGTCAAACAGTTTAATCCATATTTAGATTGCAGTAAATTTAATTGAAGCCCAACAGACTCTGACCACGCCCCCCAACCACGCTTGCCTCTAATACCAACGGAATCTCATGTCAAGTTGCCATAGAACTTTGGCATTGCTCGCAAATACTGTCATTATATGGCTAAAAACTACACACAAGCTGCTGACCAAAATGTCTATAATTTCTGTACATGGCAGCGACAAAAACAACAACCAACAACAACTCTCTCCGTTTCTCTCCCTCTCTCTCTCTTTCTCTGTCTCTCTTTGAGCATTAGTTATTACTACGAATATTACTGCAAACTATAATTTAAAATAAATGCCAAAGTAGCCGAAGCTCTAAACCGCAGCGCAGAGCACTGCCACAGTGAGTGGAAAGAGTTGTGGCACAACATGGTAACGGGAGGCAAATGGGAGCTATTAAACCCCATACACCATTCAAGTGGAGCTATTGCTCTCGCTGCCTCTCTTGTAACTCTCCTATTTGTACTGCTGCTGCTGCTGCTTTTGGCTTTATAATAAATTTATAAATGAAAATATGAAAAATGGTCGCTGCGTGTTTTTGCCAAACTAAGCAACATTTTCGGGGCTTAAGTAAACGTTAGGAAAAAATAATCCTTGCAAGCTGAGGGTGAACTTTGAACACTGGGCTACGGCTTCGTTTTGGTCATCATGGCTCTCATCATAGTAAACTAAGCACTTGGGGAGCTTGGACCACAAAGATTTTCACAAAACAATGGAAAATCCTTAGAGTTGGATGTTCTTTAATATTTGTATTATATTTTGTTATCTAAAATGATTTAAAAATAATACGATTTTACAATATTACAAATTATTTATAAAGAACATAATTCTACAATATTTTTGTTTGAGATGCTGTATGCATTCTATATAATTCACTACTCTTAAAGCATTTAACTGGATTTCATAAACAAATTTTATAGTATTCTGTTTATTTTGTGAAATGGTTAATAACTACATGCTTAACTAGAAATTCGCTTACATTTCATATCAATGTTGGAGACAATATATTTATGAAATACTAATACTGAATGAACATTGTTAGCAGACAAACAGCATATACAATATTTGTTTAAATAACTTCTGGTATGGGAAATAAACATACGACAAGCACTACTGACACATTTTCAACTATTTGACTTGCAAACAAATACTTACCTAAAAAAAACTAAACAAACTCGTCTCTGGGGCAGGTCATGCAGGACATGTGACTGCATCAGGAAGCGAACAAAAAAAAGCGCAATGGCCAGCAGAATTTCAAACAAAATGTAAATTTGATACGCTGATGACCGACTAGATGGATACCTAGTAACTTAATGTTGATTATCATAATTTGAGAAACTCCAAATTGCTGTTAAGTAAGCTTTAATTCGTAAAACTTGAGTTGTAGTAAATCAAATTGGTACTCTATTCGATACTGTATGAAATTACATACAATAATACCAAGATAACAACCTAAGAGTCCTTAAGGTATCTGAAAACAAAAAAGGATAATGATTTTTATATAGAGAAATTGTTATAGCCAAGCTGACTCAACTATTGATTTAAACCAAAAACTTAAACACTTTAAGAAATCGAAGATGTCTTTTCTGGCAAGCTTAATACGCCACAGTGTGTTATAAAAGTTCATTGTCTAAAAAGTATATGCTGTGTGTGTTACATAGTCAATATGCAGGACATTAGTCCCAGGATAAGCGCCATTTTGATTAGTTTTTCATGCGTTCCGCTTTTGGCTGTGCAAACTTTGGTCTCTCGAAGCTGGCAAAAGAAAATGAAATCAAATGTAACTTTGGGCAGCGTTGTTGTTGTTGTTGTTGTTATTGTTGCTGTTGTCCTTGGCCAATTGCAGAAGTTGTTGGCGTTGCATAAAGCATGTTGCATGTTGCATGCCATGGACCACTGTGTTGCTCTATGGAAATTAAAGTTGCAACTGCAATGGCGATGGCGATGGCGATGGCAATGGCGGATATAAAGTAGGAAAAGTGCAAAAAACTTTCGCTATTTGCTTGGCCAAGTTTCAGTTGCATTTGCAAAATATCTTGGCTAGAAGTCGATGTACATAACTCAAGAGTGGCCCAACACCTGACGCCCAGCGCAAGCGCCCTCTGGCGTTGGAAATGGAGTAGCAGTAGCAGCAACAGCAGCAGCGGCAGCAGCAGCTGCTGCTACTTCACCGTGTGGCATTGTCGCTAGCTAAGTGTGAAACAGAAACATTTGCATATCCTGTGACCCACTTGTAATCATTTTTCATGAACGTGCCAGCAGGTAAAGTAGCTGGCAGAATGGCCAACAGCATCAGCAGCAGCGACATCTAGCGTACAACATTGCAACTAGAGCTGGGGGGCATTTGCAAAATGAGGTTATGTTTGCTCAACCAACATCATTTGCATAAATTGTGCAGTCAGAGCCAAGGCAATAGAAGAAGAAAAGGAGTGTGGGGAGTAAGAAAGAGAAACGAAGGCATAAAGTTGAAATACAAATGAGAATAAGAAGACTGCATAGGAACTGAAGATTCCGGCTATATAGAGAGCAGGCAAATTATGGAAGATTCTATTTCGGTGTTCATTAGCGCAGATCCAAAGTGTCAGCGTAATTAATAATCCAAGAGGAGAGAGGAAAGATGTATAAAACTTAAAGAAAATAAAATACTAAAATAGTGCTAAGTATTTTTATCATTTCCACACATGACACGCAAAGTGTGGAGAGTGGAGTGGGGGGAAAATGAGGAAATTTATTTGCCTGTAATTAATCAGTGTAACAGAGAAAGACAGAGACTTAAACGGCGAGAGAGCGAAAGAGATGGGAGAGAAACGCAATGCAATGTTATTTCTGTGCCTGTCAAGTGGAAAAACTTGTCTTCCCCCCTCCTCGGCCCAAATACCAGCTACCACTCATTAGACCTAAGGCCTGTGGCATTAAATTTTCCAGCATTTAATTGACAAGAGACAGGCAACATTTCTCTATAAAATCTCTGCAATATTCAGCTAAACTTTAGAAACATTGATGTAAAATTAATCAAATATTTGTAATGCCAATTTCAATGTAGATAGAAATGGGTCAACTGCATTAAGAAAATAATCAGCTTAGATGAAATTTATTTTGCTCTAAATGAATACAATAAAATTGTTAGTTGTTAGCAGCACATACAGCTAGGCATATTTTTCAATAATAATTGCGCATGAAAAGTATTTTAATATTTTTCTGTATTTAAATAAAATATTAAACTATTTGAGAATATTTAAGCGCTTTTAATCTGTGAATTTTTTAATCAATAATTGCAAATATAATAAAAGTATATTTATATTTAAGTTATAGAAATGTGGATTTAATAAAATCACTCAAATATTTTATTCAAATCAAGGTTTATTTCACTTTAAATTAAAATCTTGTTGAAGCAAACAGTTGAGGTAAGAAAAGTGAAAGTTGAAATTGGTTTTTATATTATTTAATAATTGAAAAATAGCGTGATCTTAGGAAACCCTGTAAACTATAGTAAATATATTATTTATGTGCACTTTGTTTTCTAAATAGCAAAATCAACTTTAGGACGTGTTTTCTGAATAATTTGATTTTTGAAAGAGTTTGTCTCTTGAAACATTGCATAGCTGATCATACTGACAACAAAACAAATTGAAACTTATATTCCTTTCTAAAATCCTCTTGTAGCTTTAAAAGCTTTAGCATAGATCTTCAAAGTTTTAAACTATCTTATTATTAAATTTAATCACTGACCTTTCTCAACGGAATGAGCCACATCATAACTTCAGTGGTGGACTGGGAAACACGATTTATGTAAATTGGTTTGGCGCTCAAGTTTATCAGAGATTGGCCAGACATTCTGTCAGTTCATTTATCTCACAGTTACAGCCTCAAATACATACAATTTCATAGTCTGACATAGCATATATCAATCGGTACAAAGTTTCGGGTTGCTTCCCCCCCCCGAACGTGACATGAATTGCATCTAAGTGATTTTAATAGTTCACGTGCGCCTTTTGACAAAACGCCGAACACTGTCCAAGCTGATGGGGCGTGGGGGAGAAGGGACGGAAGAGGAGTGCTGGGGAATTGGGTGAAGAGCACTTTTGGCCGCGACCGGGTCGCACTTCCGTTTCCTACATTTACTCTCCTTCCTCTTCTTCCAACCGGCAGTTCAATAAGACAATAGTGCACCCAAACCACAATTTCCGCGCTAGCTAAGCAAATTTGTGTGTTCGGATCTCAGTTCTTGTTTGTGGCATTGTTTTGTTTATGCCATGCACGGGATGTGCGTGCTTCAAAACTGTCAGTTTAGGCACTATCTCTCTCTCTCCCTCTCTCTCTCTCATTCACTCACTCTATCTATCTCTGCAACTTTGTCTTCCTTTATATCTGCTAGGCTCACCATCTACCTGGGGATCGTGGAGGCTTTCGCTTTCTGACCGCAATGCGTGTAATGGACACGCGCCACCTGACTTAATATCAATTTCAACTGACGACTAACTGCTAGAGATGAACAGAAGTCGTGCTAAATACTTGAGAATATTAAAATCAATTTTAATGGTAAATAAATTTGCAGCAGTTCGTCTATCTGTGTGAACACTGAGATCCTAGAGATCAATAAGATTTAGTCTGTTTCGAAAAGAAATATCTGTATTATAACAAAACTGGAGAATTTCTAAGAGATATAAATGTTAAAAATAATAATATATACTTATGTATATATATTATATGTATTTTGTTTTTAATGTTTCTTTGACTTCCACTTTAAGCACTTTATTTGATGCATTGCGTACATGATATTGATCTATAGAAAATCATTTTACAGTGTGCTGCAAAACAGAATTTCAAGTTTTGTCGTCTTACTTCAACTCGCAAAGATAGTATCGAAATTTCAGCCTTCTTTCTTGTTGGTTTCACAGTGATAATAAAGATACTTACCGATTATATTTCGTGCTCACGCACCCATCTCTCACTAACAACTGATGGGTACTGCTCACTTCACTTGCTTTTTTTTTTGTTGGCCAGAACCAACGCTTTGGTTTTTTGTCTCTGCAAGTTTTTAAGTCAAATGAATTTTTTATGGCAACAGCCGTAGGTTTCTGTGCCAGAAAATGGCCAGTGCCATGGCCAGGTTCCTTGCCAGTTACCTTTACGTGTCTCGAGTTTTAAATTTGTCGGCCGTCCGTTCATCGTGTCTTGTGCCTCGTCGTGTGGGTCATTTGAAATAAATGGTTTTAAAATACTTTCAAGTGTTGCACATGCCAGGCCACAATTTGCAAATTGAGTTGATTGCGGGTGGGAAAGTTACTCTTTATTGGCGTTACTCTGCCGGCGACTTGCCCCAAGTACTGTCCATGGCTGCTTGGCTAGCTAATGAAGGTGCTAATGGGATTATGAGCCAATTAGATTGTTGGCAAACAGTGAACTCAACCCAAGCCGAACTGACCTCAGCCAATAGGTGTTTATGTATGCAGAAATTATGTGTTCAATAATTTGTTCATAATGATAATTAATGGATAAAGATGGACGGTTTGGTTTATTAGATTGAGTTGATGTTTTAATAGATTAAAATTAGAACTTCTTATCATTGAAATGATGCTATAGTATCGTTGTTCAAATATATCCTTAGTAAACTTATATTTGATGAGCGAAACACTTAAAACAAATTTTATTCAGCTGTTGCGTTTGAGGTTCCAAGAACAGTGACGTAGTTAATTTCAGAAGAAGATATCTTTGCTATAGAATCAAAGTGCTAAGCTGCTAATTTTAAGTAAATATGAAATATATAGAAAAAAAATTCTTCTCATCTTGGGCAGCATTGCCAATCTGTTTATATGAGAACCATTTCCGAGCACTACTCCGTCCGATTGCTAGGAGAATGTCCTTCAGTAATTTGTCCACTCATTTGACTGTTCGTGACTTTGGTTCAGTTCGGGTGTCGTTGGCTCACACTGATTGAGGTTGGTCTTTCTCAGGGCTGCAAAAAGAAAAGTCATTAGGTCATTAGGCAATAAATAATTAAAAGCCATTGTTGGCAGGCCAGGCACGAATGTGCCACACCTCCCCGAAGACTTCCAAGTGGGCACAGCGGGCTGGCCAAAAATGTGCGTTCTGGAGAATTGTGGGTTGTGAAGGAAAATGCGCTAATCATGCGCTTAACACACAGCACACCAAACTGAATTTATCACTCACACAAATTTCAATTACAAATGGAAAAACTACGTCGCATTTCCCTCAGGAGCACACGTCGCATTTGTGTGGAAATTCCACATTGCGCCAAATCCTAAAAAATGATGGCGAATACTTTGTCGTAGTGCGTGCTCGAAAAGCGATCAGTGTGATTAATGAAAGGGGAACAAAAAACCCCTTCAAAAAAAAGTGATGAAACCAAAGCAACCGAAAGAGCTGCCAACTGGAAATTAGTATGGGAAATTAACAAGTGGCTGCCATTGGTCATGTCAGCTTAGCTCGTGAAGATTTCTGGCATTAGACATACTACATATGGATAAAAAAAAAGAACTCAGCATATTCATGGAATAAAACAACTGGTCAGGAAGCTGGACTATTCATAGTACTCGTTGTACATATAAGATTTCCGGCTAATGTGTGGCATTAGTCCCAGCCAAGGGCGCCAGGCGAAAGTCATTGAGGCGTGGCACAGGGCAACGGAACAACAGGGTCACCCTCTGAGTCGTGGGCTCAGTTACCGGATTAGCATGACGATGGCAAGAACAACAATGCCATGAGTTTTGCCCTTTTAAAGAAGGGTATTTAGCTTTTGGGCTTCGTTTTGTGACGTTTCCGAAAGAGTAAAGCAAACGAATGCCATATTTCAAACGAAAAACCCCTTTAGAAAAAAATATTATATATTTTATTCAATTAATACTTTAAATCATAAAAATAATCAATTTTTGACTTACAATTTTATAAAAAAGGTTTGAGTTTTCTTCAATTTCCATCTTAGTATCACATAGAGTACACAAGCTTCGGTGTTACACAAACTCCAAAGTGGTTTAGCGAAGTTTGCATTGAAATGACAATCATAAGGTCGATTTTTTTTTACTTTTCAAATTCTTTGGACGATCCACTTGCGAAACTGTTTGCCTGCGGAGAAGTCGCCCTCTCTGTTTACTCTCCATTTGTTGTCATTTGTTGTTTTTCCCGTCGCGTCACTGATGCAACACGCTCTCTCTCACTCTCTCTTTCTCGCTTCCACTTCCGACTCGTCACACTATTGGAGTCGTCTACGGTTACATCTCGACGGTCACTGACTCTTTACCAAAATTTGATTCAATCCATTATTTTTATTTGTTGTTACACCCAACCCTCGCAGTTCCATCAAATCGCATATAAATAAATTTTTCGTTTTCCATTTCCATTTGCAGTTTCCCATTGTTTTCTTTGCCGACTTTGTATGTATTATTTTCGGTTTTTTTTTTTTCATTTGGTTCTTCACGCGCGTGCGATATAAACATCCCCGGGTGCAGTTCTCGTATAGTCCCAGGTGTATTTGTTTGATATATTGTATTGCGCAGTTATTGCATACATTCAACTTCCTCCCCTCGTAGCCACCTATCGATCCTGAGAATGCATCATGTGTGCGACGTATGTTGAAATTACATGCGTTTTCTCTTATTGCCATCTAGAAATTACACTAATGCAATTTAATTGAGTGTTCGATTACTTCGAAATTGATAGAATCGATTCTGATCTTGTACACATGGTGATTTTTGTGATTGCATGAGGAATCATAATGCATAGAGATCATTTAATAGGCGAATAGAAGGTGATTTAAAATATGCTGAATATATAAAAGAAAATATATATAAAACCATTATAAATTTATATTTATATGAGGCCATATAATAATTTTAACTTACCATAAAACTTACCAATTAAACGACATATATGTGTCCTTAAAAAAACAAACTAAATATTTAATACAAAAGGATAAATTTTGAGTTGATAATCTGATCATTTTCAAATGTGTTTCATGAATCAAACATGTTTAATTTTAATTTTAAATAATCAAGCATCTTAAAGTACTTTAATATTGAAAAAGTTGGAAATTTTTAATATTCTTCTTCTGCTTTTTTAGTCAAACTATAAATCCTATTTGCTTTTTTTCAAATATCACTTGTATTTTATATATTTTTCTACAAACTCAGTTCAATAACTGCTGCAATAATCATAAGTCTGCAGTGTTTGAGGTTTTTAATGTGTTTCGACAGTTCTCGTTATAAGTTTACACCACTTGCCACTGACCACGTTTGCTGCAGCAGCAACATACAACATATGTCGCCTCTAAAATGGACAAATAAACTCATATTATTGATACACTTAGAACTATATAAACTATATATGTGTGTAGCATATTATGTTGCCCCCGAGTGTTGGGCCAAAACAAATGGTGGAAAACCCAAAAGAAAATGTAGAAAAATAATGTGTATTATTGGTAAATATGAAACACCTAAATGGAATGAATCTTGGCAACCCCTAAGCTTGAAAAGCTGCGCGACACTTGCCGCAAATCAAACCGAGCTGCAAAATGACATATCGAGGGACGAACTGTGCTGTGCTGTGCTACGTTGTGGCAACAATTAAGTTTCCACATGAACAGCATTTAATGTGCAACTGATTTTCAACATCTGTTTTCATTTTTCGACTTCCTCGTGCACAAAAGGCAATGAAAAGGAAATGATGTAGACGACGGGCTGCCAGAGTTGCTCGATTGTTCGCATTGCCATCTAAATTTGGACTCGAAAAAAATGTGTCGGAGAACATAATTTTGATAGTCGAATCGAGTCGGATTGTTGGATTGTCGGATTGTCGGAGCACGTGACGCAGTCGTCGCACTTGGCACACAGTTTACAGCTCTCAGTGTCTTTACAGTGGCGTTAATTAGCCGCAGCCACTTGATGTTTGGCCGTACAGCTGCTAGGGTCTGCGAATGGTTAACAGAGGGAGGGAGAAGAGATTTTCATCTTTAAATTGGCTGCGTAACAAGGCAAGGGTTACCCCTTCTTATTCTCCGTCTTCCCAGCACCCTCTCTCTCTCTCTCTCTCTCTCTCTCTCTCTATCACCTGTGCTCCGTTTATGAGGCACGTTTCCAGCTGCTGTTAGCTGGAAAAAAAAAGACACGAACAACAACTGCCTTTGGGCTGGTCAGGGCTAATCCTTGCTGCATGTCTGACACTTTCTACTGGCGGCAGCGACGCCAGCATCTGCGTCGACGTCGACGGCAACGTCAGCGACAAGTCGCCAAAACACTTTGGCTGCTCATTAAAATTCATCCACGCAGATTATTAACATTTGCATCTAATTTGCATTTGTAAGATACATGGCCGACAATTATGTGGATGCCGCACATATTGAAGGAGCAAAGCAAGTGTGGGGGGCGGGGGTGGGGGCGTGGCTGTCAGGGGCAGGAGACAGCGCCATGTCGGCTCCACACCAATGTGGAAACTTATTTATGCATGCGTTTCTCTATACAAGCAAAATGTCGCCACAAACAAGAACAACAGCAGCACTTACAACAGCAACAATAACAGCAACACCAACACCTACACCAACACACATTGGCAGTTGCATAAATTATGCTTGGGTCGACAGTGGGGACGAGGGGACGAGGGGACGAGGGGACGAGGTGTCGGTTCAACGAGGTTAAGTGTAATTAAATTATCAAATTATTGCCAAGTCTTAGGTTGCAGTTTATAATCTGGCACATCAGCGTTGTACTGCTCCTTTCGCCTACCGATTCCCGTACCCCTCCCCCCCACCCACATACCCCTCTGCACTCTCCCACTTCACTGCCTTCATCCTCATTTGTTTGTGATATAAACAGGCATTAGGCAAAGTTTCAATTAGTTGGCGTTAAGTGGACTCTTCATGTCCCATAACTATCCCCATTCTCCATTATTCTCCAAATCGATGCTATAAATTTCAAATTCATAAACTTACACGACTTAGTTGTAAGCAGAAGGGATCAGATCTTAACTTGCTAAATCACTTGAGCTCATCACGCAGAATTGTTCAACGGTTATGGCTTATTAGAATCTCTACAAAATTTAATATGTTGACTAGAATTTCAACTGTTTCTACATCAATTCTTAAATCCATTTGAATTTGCATCTACATTCTTGTCGTATCAAAGCAATCAAGGCTCTGTGTGCACAGAAAAATAATAGTTTTGTGCCAGAAATTATTAAAAATTGAATAAAATTAGTTATTAAAAATTCTTCAATTTATATATAATTTATTTTACATATTACTGTAAATTATCATTATTATTATTAAATAATAAATTTAATATTATTTTCATTGTTTTGAAGACCATATTAAGATAAACCGAAGTCTAATAAAACAAAAAACCTAAACTTTTTTCAATGTAAAAGTCGCATAACAAATTTAATGTTTGAAAAAATAATTTCTAATATATTTTGTAATGCAAAGCACAATTTAAGCATTATATTTTCCGATTTTCGTTAAATCATTAGGTGAACAAATTGTAGTTCTTGAGTTTCCCATTCTTTAAGTTAGAAAATGTTGTTCTTATATCTTCAGCGAAGAAACAAATACATCCATAGGTTTCTTGTCGCTACTTTCATCATTAGTGTTAACTGCATTTTAGAGTAATAGCAGCTTTATCATTTAAAACTTCTTTTAAATTAAAAGGACGTCCTTTAAATAATAATCTGTTGGGCAGCTCTTCCTAACCAAGTAAGCAAACAAATTGAGGCGAAATTTAGAGAAGTTGTTTAAGCTCTGGAGTGTTGACTTCAAACTGTTGCAGATTTATCTTTAACTGACCAGAGCCAGAACGGTGATTTTTGTACATTTTGTTCAGAGAGTTCTACAAGAAATAGATTAAGGCTGCGATGGAAATCTTATGTGTGTGAAAGTCTGGGATGAAAGGAGAAGTACAGGAAGGACGATAGAATAAGGAGGCCAGCAATTAACACACTCGAATCTATGAATCTCGAGATATATCAAACAAGCAGTATGCAGCATGCAGTGTTTAGCATGCAACTTGCAACATGCAACATGCGGCAGGCAGCACTTTGATAGTTAGATAAACAAATACACAAATACAAACACAGCCAGACAAAGGAAGCTAGCAAGGACGTGAGGCAGGAAATAGCATTTGATAAGGACACACACGCAAACTAATAGATAGAGAGGTAGTAAAAGAGAGAGAGAGAGAGAAAGGGAAAGGTAAAGGCTTAGGGGCAAAGATAGAATGCAATTCAATGCCAATACAAATGTAAGGTAACATGCAAATTGACAGAGAGGACACGACAAACACAAACACAAATAAAGTCAGTCTATGAGAGACAGAGAGAGAGAGAGAGGGAGATGGAGTGATGCAGAGAGAGAGAGAGAGAGAGAGAGAGGTAAACACATGAATTGCATTAGTTGCAATGGGCGACAATTTGACATTTTACTCGTACCTTGTTTTTAGGCATTTCACAGAAAGGGGTTGTTTAGCTGGATGGGGGTTGGAGGGTGGTTGAGGAACGGTTCTATGCAAATATATGTATATGGCAGAACCTCAGTCATTGTCTTTGACAAAACGATAAACTGTCAAATTGCAGCAATTTAACGCTTGATAAGCAACTTTGGAGTCTGTCGAGTAGTTGACAACTTTTGATGATTATGCGGTGACCCAGAGGTAGACTTGGGTAGAACACGTACCTCCGATTCTACCTATTGTTTGCCACTCCCCCTATGTCATTGTGCGAGTTAAAAGGGTTTGTCGTTGTTGTGTTAAATGCACCAAGGGGTGTGTGTTTGTCTCATATGCGATTTAAAACATTTTCATTTCGTGCAGAATTCAGACATTTGTAATTATGAATAGTGAGTGCTCTGCTCTGGTTGACTGAACTATTTAAGCGATTTGCTTTATTAAAATCCCTAAGCAGAAAAACAAACAAATATTTGCAAAAATTGTATGAGCCAAGAGTAAAAAACCACCACCAAGCAGTAGAGTTAAAACAACAACCACTAAAAAAAATCTGCACAGGTCGCAAACATTGTTGACTCGATTCAAAGGTACTTTTGTTAGTCTATGAGACTCATTCCTGTATGTCTGTCTGTCTGAATGTCTCTCTGTCATAGTCATAGCGAAAAGAATCTATTACTCTGTCACATTCGCAGCTTGCCAAAAATTTCATTCATTCCATTACATTTCGTTTCGTTTCGTTTGGTTTCATTTCGTTTATCCCTTTTATGGCTTGTTTGGGGATTTTCATTATTACAATGACGTCGTCATCTCATACCCACTAAAAGAGATAGAGATAGCAGATGTAAAGAGAGACAGAGAAGAGAGCTTTGTTGTTCTCCCCGAGCTACTTTCTCCTTGTCCATGTTTATTTATAACTAGCAATTGTAATTAGGATTACTTTATACTTATTTGCACAGTTGTTGTTGTTGCTGTTGCTGCAGAGGCATAAAAAACATATTTCTGCATTTTTACTTTTGCTGAGCATTAAAGTATTTGTCCAGACGGCTTAGTAGGCAACGGCAGCGTCTATTTAATAGGATGTGGCATTATCCTCGTGCCAGACCGTGATGAACTACAGTTAGTATTTGTATAAGCAGCTGATACTTTGCCGAATGCACTGGGATACTTGTATCTTATCAATGTAACAAAACCAGTTGCTACTAGAGATACATGGGCATTAGCTGGCATTATGCTGGATCAATTGCTGTACATAATGTATACCTTTACTTACTAGGGAATAATCCTATACTCTGGAGAATCTCGTGTGCCCAAAAATATTACTTTAATCCATGTGTCTATTCACATACATTTGGCTAATCAATTTCTTTTAAAACAAATAGAGAGTAAAGGTGTGTATATTATTCGTTGAGCTGTTTTATCTATAGGTAATACAGATCACATTGTTATAAATGATGTGGAATTTAATTGTCTTAAGATCAAACTGGTATAATTTAAGACTATAAATCTCCTACTTTTTGTTACAAAATCAACTCTAATAGTTTTTACGACCAACGATCTTAAATTGGAGAGTAAAATCCTTTTTTATAATATTTTTCTAACTCGTGATAAAACATCTTAGTCAAGCCTAAAACGAAAGAGATATAATCGGAAATGTAATGTATCTATTAACTGATTTTGTAGCTTAACCCTTTTAGCGCTAAAATTACCCATCAGTTCATTCGACTCGGCCCGTAATTATAATTATTTTACGGATTTTTAGCACGGCACATCCCTCATCACGGATAGAGAGAGAGAGAGAGAGTTGTCAACTGTCGGATGTGTGTCCCTCTGTCAACCCTTTTTGCCACTGGTCAATAAATAAAGTCAACGACAAATAACAAATTGAAAGAACGCAGAAAGCGAAAAGTGCAATGGAAAATAAATAGAATGAAATTGTTTAACACTCGACCCGAAAGCCCAAAAACGACAATGGGGCAATGTGACGAATTGGGAGAACTTTTCACGCATTTAACAAACACATACATACATATATATATACAATATATATGTATAAAAGGCGAAAAGAAAAACACATTTCGTGCATTTTGCGTTTCTGTTTGGTTTTGGATATTTCGTAAATGGCTTTCAACTAATTTTCAACGGTTCGGTTGACAGGCAGGTGAAGGGGCTTTTGTACTTTGGATTGAATACTCTGAATGGCTTGATCGACAGGCATTCATTCACTCAACCATTCAATTCAGACCGAGCATCATTCAATCAGTTCAACAATCGAAAGTGTCAATTAAAAGACAGCTACAAATGGCAAACGCCAAGTGCCTTGTATTATTTTATTATATTTGATTTAAACGTTCCGAATGCGACATGTGTGAACTTTCCCTAGCACCCTGCTTCTGCCCATGTCCCTCCCCCTGCACTCCACTCGCATACTTGCTGCCCTCGTGCCACAATTTGTGGTCGAGTTACTGTCGATTTTCCACTTCAATTGCAATATGCGAAATATGCGTGAATCAAAACAGATGTTACTGCCCCATGGCGGCCATTGATCCCAGATCCATAAAGTGCTCTGATTAAGGCCTTCGGAAACATTATATTTACAATCCACGCGTAGTTCCATCAGTAAGTCCCTAGAGATAATATTTGAAATGCCTTTTAGCTATTTGTTGTAGTTGATCTAACCCTGAGGCTGTTTACAGGGTGACTTTCCTTATGTTTGTCTAACTTAATTTTTGTTTGACCTAGAGAATAACAATTTAATTAGTATTTACCCTGTTTAAAATAACATCTTGATCTTAACAGCTTGGAATATTGATGTGTTTCTCGATTATCTTAAAAATTTATTCATAATTTTTATAAGCATTGAGCTAAGCTAATCCCGTCTTGACAGGCTAAATCGATAAGTTCTCAGCCAAACTTACGCTTCTGTCTTATTTTTCACCCAATTCTCGAGATAAATAAAAACAGCAAAAATTGTATTTAAATTATTCATTTAGTTGTATATTTTTATTAATTTTTTTTACGCTTTTGTTGTAGTTATGTTTACCATTTTTCGTCATAATTTATAACCCATTTTCAATTGTCAGTTTGTTTGTTATTTTTGTTCTTTTTGTGTGACTTTAGATTTATCATTTTTGTAAATATTTCAATTAATTTTTGCATTGTTAATTGTGTTAGCGTAATTAATAATTAATATGAATCCATTGTTTAAATTATATCTATGCCGTTTTGCTTTTGTTTTAACCTTGCCAACAACAAATATCAGCAATCTCAGTTGCACTTTAAATCGATTTTAAACGAAAGAAATAAAGAAAATCCATTGGGTTTTTGTTTTATTTTTTGTTTTAAATAATTTAATACTATATTTTCGCCATGAAATTTACACAGAATATTATTCGTAATAAATGCAGTTAAATTAATTTAGAAATTAAACTAGTCTATAAATGAACTGCGAAGCAACAGCAAATGAATTATTAATCAATTCGTCTGTGCGACTTTGCGATAATTTACAAAAAAACATTACAATTAGTATATAATTTTTTACAGTGTACACTTACGCCTCATTTATTAATTTATACAAAATGTAATTTAAACTTAATTTCTAATTATTTAATTTCGCATTTTTATTTTTGTTTTTGTTTTTTATTCTTTTATTTTAGTTATTATAATTTATACAAGTCTTGTAGGTAGGTTCGTGATTTAGTTTTCATTTTTGATAGTGTATCCAGTGTTGCAGAGCTGCAGTTGTAAATTGCCAGTGTTGTCAGTTTTGTGTGGCCAGTGTTGGCAAACGTTTTGTGCAATGGAAATTTGAAAAGTTAAGAACTGTGCGAGAATTATAGAATTATATGTATGTATATCCCTCGATCCTAGACAGCTTACAATAATTATATAAATTTAAATATGTTTTAAAAAATGTCTAGCTTAATGTTTACATCGATACTCTTCTTCATCTGGTTGATGTTGTAATATAAAAACTGGTTCGAAAGTGTGCCACAAACATTTTAAATACTTTTATTTCGTGAATGTCTCTGTGTTCCTGTTGCTTTTGTTTTTTTTTCTGCTACTATTTTAACTACTATTTTGCTGCAAGTTGTGTGTCAGGTGTGTGTGTATGGGAGTGTATTATTTTTTACTTTACTTTTATTTTAACGAGCTTACTTATTTCATATTTTATAAAATGCGGTGTTTACAGTTTTTATTACTTTCTGCATTGTTTTTTATTACTTTATTTTTTAACTACTACGAAGCTACTACGGTTTTAACGTTTAGTACTTTTTCTTGTTGTTGTGATAATTTTGTATGCGCATTAAACTAAAAAGGAACATATACATGATTATTTATTAATTATACATACATATACTTGTATGTATGTAAGTCGTTTATATATATGTATATATATATTTATGTATATATTTATGCATATAATTATTTATATATTCATAGTATGTTTATAGTCAGAGTCATTTTGTTGTTGGGTAGTATGTTTTGCATTAAATTAAAGTTAGCATTAAGAACCGATAAATCATTTCATTATTTATAAGTAGGTAGTTAAATATTTAATCACAAATCATTGATGAAAACTTCATTTTAATTGGTTTTAGGCGACGACGCTCTGCACGCTCTCTTGGTCCGTTAAATTCCGTTACAATTTTATCATCATCATCATTATCATTATCATTATCTTTATCATCAATCGTCATCCGTCGTCTGTCTACATAATTTTTGACGCGGCATCTTCATCTGCTACGATTAGCAAACAATCTACTCGATACTCGGATACTTTTCTAGGTTTATACACAGAAATTTACAGTGGGGTCTCAAACAAGGGGACATTGAATACACACATGTATATGTATACGATAGTACAGTATAGTTTTGGGATTAAGTATTGAGGGTTTACAGGCATTTACAGTTAGTTCACTTTTTTGTCGGAAAGGTACTAAAAATCAGTTGAACTCTATCATATGCTAAATACTTCATGTCCTCCTGTATGATTTTTTATTTATCGTTCTGTTTCGATTCGATTCGTTTTATAAACAATATGTGTCGCTAAATGCTAGACCTTAAATTCGTTTTTTTATATTTTTATATTTCAATATATATCTTTTACGTTCTGCTCGATTGCATTTGATCTATGAGAAACTAGTGCCCATTTATTATTCGATATCTTTCATTTGGTTTTTTTTGTTTAAAATTCAGCTCGCTTTTTTATATATCATATGCATTTTTCACTACCTTTTTCATTGCGATATACTAGGTATTTATTTACAGTTTGTATGTTCTATATAAGATGTATCATTTCGTTGGCATATATTCGACGCTACATTTTCGACTTTAATAATTTTATACGTTTAATTTTACTTTACTTTTACTTTACTTTACTTTAATTCTTCCTTTTTGCTCAGTGGGTTCAATTGTTCGACGCATTGTGCTCTCCGCTTGTGGGAGGGGCGGGTTCTAATACAAAATTTACTGTATGTTATGATTATGAGTACTTAACATTTGCATATCGTTTGTATTTAATTATTCTTGTTATTTTTTTTTATATATTTTCATTTTTGTTGTTGCAAGTCCGTGTAGAGCTTCGAAGCTGAAATGAAGCAAATTAAAATAATAAAAGATTGTTAAAATGGAATTTGTTGAAAGAATGCAACTAAAATCTTTTTTTATATTTAAAGTTTACTAAAGTAGTAGAAATTTTCATTTATTTTTTTTTTTCAGTTAGTTAAGAAAATATAATATAAAATTTATGCTTAGCATTGAATTAAAAATTATATATATTTGAACAACTCACCTCAAATCCATTTAATATGGGGTTTTCATCAATGATACCACAGCCTGTTGTTTTGTGTTCGCATAACACCATTCGCCAATGCGGTTGCAGTTGTAGTTGCAGCCGCACTGCCATTTCCATTTCCACATCCACTTCCACTTCCGTTTCCGTTAACATTTCCATTCATATTACCAGTCAATTTAGTTGCATTTGTTGTTGTTGTCGTCAGTTTGATTGAAGCTTCACCATTGACAGCAGCATTAGAGGCAGATACAGATGCCGATCCCGATCCCGATACCAATGGGCCCTGAACCGGATTAGCTTTTAGGGTCACAGTTCTGCTGAGATGGACACCCACATCTTCGGCTGGCGATAGACCCGTTAGCACTGGTCGCTTATAGTCAGCGACATCGGTTTGGGCCACATCTCGGGTGAGACGCAGCGCCTTTAGGTGTTGCCGCTGCTGATGATTGTCGCGCAATAATGTGGGATTCTTGCCACCATTTGTGGCATACTTGTTGTTGTGCAGAGTCAGGCTATATTTGGGCTTATTGCCGCTGTTGTTGCTGCTTGAAATGTTGCTGTTGGCGCTGGCAATGCTCAGATGCTGCGGCTTCTTGGGCATTGTTGTGGATGCATTGTTGCGTTTACTGGCAGCCAGAAGATCATGGCCAGCGCTAGTTGGCTCTGCTGCTGCTGCTGTTGCCAATTTGAGTGAAGCTTCGAACTAGAGATTGTCTGGATAACTGCGGAAGTTGTAAGTTCTGGCACGCTGGAACTCGGCAGCTGCGGCAGCGGCAGCAGCACTATTGCCACTGCTATAGGGATTGATCATCGGAGCTGTGGATTGGGAGTTCATGGTGCCCATGCCATCGTCATAGATGCCATTGAGCTGATCCTGATTGCTGTGGCTGCTCTTTCCACCGCCGCTGCTCACCGTGTTGGTGTTGCTGCCGCCGCTGGCCGAACCTCCCTTGATGGGCTTGAATATGGCGGTGGTCGCATAATACTTCTCCATGGGCGGTGGCGGCACCGTCGGCGGTCTGGGGAATATGCTGCTCAGCGGTGGCGGCGGTGTGCGTCGCACATTCACATAACCGCCACCGGCGTTGCCCATTTTCGATGCCGGCATATAGTCCTGCATATGGGGAACCGCATAGCCACCTTCTGGCACATCTGTGTTTGGCCGCGGGGGACCGTACGTAAAAGACGCAAAAGGATTTCGCTTAGTCACAGTCACAGCAAAATAGCAAAGGTATATATGTGTATGTGTTTGTGTGCGTATGTGTGTGTGTGTGGCAATCGCCGCAAAAATTTATTTGCATTAGTTGCTGGCGGCGCCATATTTTATAGCTCGCAACGGAAATGGGAAATGGCTGAGCCAAGGGAATTTGGGGGGTTTCTGGGCAGGATATGCTCTAAATATATGTGTGTGTGTGTGTGTGGTGGGGTTACGGGGGGTCAGAGTATTGAGTTTACACACCTGTATAGTCTGGCGTCATATTACATTGTAAATCATTAACCGCTGCGTAGCCGTTCACTCCGCTCGTATACATATTCACATTAAAGGGCTCGTGGTAAAGACTGTTCTTGCCAATGGAATCGTTGTCGTCGACACTGGCCTGAAATTGAAAGGTGGAGAGAAGGGGAGAGAAGGAAATGTTTAATATAGTGACAAGTCAGAAAATGAAGATATGCATATATCAATGTGGCATTTAGAATACTTAAGTATTATGTAGACGGGGTATTAAATTAATTCCTACGGTATTCTTTGGCAGTGTTTTTCATAGGAAATTTAAAAGTGTAGAAAATAAGCAACTACTTTTCAATGTGCTGCATACTCAGGTATTTGATTTTATGGGTTGTCTATTCATTCTTTAGAAAGCTTTCTATAATGGATCTAAGTAGCTTCGTGTATAATGCGGGGAAAATGCAAATAATAACTTTTAAAGTTTTTGTACACATGTTTTTACTGAAGTTTTTCATACTACTATAACTTAGTCTTCTTTTGCATAGCAAACATTATACAGCACTGGTTGGATGGTTCCGCGAAGAAATCATTTATGTGTATTAAATCTTATACATATTTCTTTAACTGCCTCCACTTGCAAGCTTAAAGATATTATTCAACACTGGCTAAATCTTACATAAATATTTTTGAAACATTTCTGAAAATCTTCGTCCAATTTATCGTTATTGAATATGTACCACTTTAAGGAAGTTTCTTCTTTACTTTACTTTCATCACACATAAAATATTTAACAACACTTAATAAGCTTATCATAAATAATTTTTAAGAATTGCAACACTGACAGAAACATTCTTTCAACAAAATCCTTATAAATTTTCGTATCTTTAATTGTTATTTTATAGTTTATTGCTTTAAAACACTTTCACTAAGATGTTACACAACACTGGCTAGATCGATTTAGACATGTACTTCATATTTAGTATTCTTCAAATAGTTTTGTACTCTTTATTACACTTACTTAAAGCGCTTTGTTCCACTTTCAAGTGTTGAAGTGTTTTACAAAACTTGTCTAATCGCAAAATACATACATATATGGATAGATACTCTCTGTGTTATCTTGCCTTCAATTGTTATTGTACTGCTTATGACTTTTACTTTAAAGCACTTTAAAGTGTTACACTCTACACTTCTCAGCACTTAAGTTTAGCACCCACGCCCCAACACTGGCTGGACTTCATCGAACAGGCCATAAAGGAAGCCGTTGAAAAGTTCTATTAAATAAAATAAATGCCGTTCGGGTCTGGTCTGGTCAAGTGTGGCACGGTTCGGAGCGCACGTTGAGAACGTGGCAGCTGCACGCAACATTGAACAATTATGTGAAATTTGAGGCAGGAATTTGTCGTCCTTATGGAAGGACTCCGACATGTATGCTATGTACATACATATATGTGTCTGTATGTAGGATGTAATGCTCACCTTAATGCTGTTGCCATTGGGACGATGCTTGTCGACATTGCCGCCCAGAGTGTTGGGATTGAAGCTGTATTGGAATGCGTCCAGGACGTTGCTGCCTCGGGCACGCTTCGTGCGTGACACGATGAACAGAATGATGGCCACGAGAAGGATAATTATCGTTGTTAGAACAACAATAACAACGCCAATGAAATTCGCCTCGTTCGGTTCCTGATCAATCGGGCGTGGCGCAATTACTGCAATAGAGTCAAGCGATACAATCGTTGAACACAAAGGGTTCAATTTGAATTAACATGCAAAAATCGAAAAATGAAAATGAAAACGAAAACGAAATTAAAAGTAAATATTGTTCAACTAAATAATTAGCAATGAGGCCGAGCGGTAAAAATAAAACAACAATAAAAGCAGAAGCGAAAAAAAATAAATTGAGTTGCTAATTGAATTTATCCAGACTTACGTTCAGGTCCATTGTTGTAGTTGTTGTTGTTGCTGTTGCCGCTGATGCCATCGGTGGCGCCACCATTGCTGGCACCACCAGCACCTCCAGAAGCGCCGCCATTCACTTTGTTTTTGTTATGATTGTGCTGATAGTCGTTGCTCTGCAAAGGATACTCCCGTGTATCCTGCGCCATGCCCGGCGAATTATTTCGCTGCTCCTGTTCGTCGGTGAAATTTCCCGATGCAGGCACTGCAAACAGAACGAAACAGATATAGAGATGAGTGTAAGTGAGATGCAGTTATACTTATAGCTAACATCAGCTCTACAATTTCATCTTTAAAAGTTGAACACAGCTGCGCTTCAATGATTACATTTTTCTCTACATCTCTTCTACTTTTCTTTTCCGTTTCTCTTACACCTTTCGTTCCAGTTTAAATTGTTTTGCTTTCGCTACGCTTTTCCTTAGCAGACCTCTAACGTGTTCATTTCCTGTCAATCGTTGGTTTCTTTTTTTATACTTATGCTCATGTCTCGGGCATTACTAAATGTATACAGATGTTTGATTTCCTACAACACATGGAAATGGGTTTTATGCATAGGGGAAGACCATAAATGTTGCAGCAGTAACCAGAATTTAACATTTCAAACCCATATATGATGTGCTATAATGTCTAGTTTTTTATATTTTTAGCTTTTACTTCTTAGAGGTTTACTGGCCGAATAACCTATTTGTCTCTGGCACTTTCATGGCTTGGGTTACCAGTTGTTCCTATAGATAGCTTTTTACATTAAATATATTGTCTTGATTTTCTTTCTATAAGTGGAAATCAGAGTTCAATACAAATTTCATGTCTTTAAAGTCATGTTTTCTTATGTATTTTGTTTGCCTTTTAATAGATTCATCATTTTTCCAAACCTTTTTAATCAAATTTGTTCAATTCTCGAGTTATATATAAGTTATATGTTTTGTTTCTTTAATGTAAATTAATATAATTTCGATTGCTCTTAAATAGAAAACCGAAATCAACCAATTTATGTTTTCGATTTTTATAGACTTACATAAGATTGTAACTTTTTTACTCTACCATGTCTCAATCTCCAGTTATTATAGGTAACTATGGCATAATCTATCTAATGACTTGGATTACATTACTGCACATCAACCCTTGGCTGAGTTAAGCATAGGTCAGAGCTGGCAACTGTGACCAGGATTGCCAGGATTCCCAGGCTTATGATGTTTATTGGCTTAGATCTGTCAGGGAGCGCCTGCAGGGCCGCGTAACACCTGCTCATCAAGCGTTCACTTTGATCTGTAATACCCCCAGCTTATGCTACTCTCTCACTCTCTCTCTCTTTCTCACTTTCCCTCTGCCCCCCACGCACTTTGTAGCATATGGACTCTCAGTGCGGCCCAAAGTGTTGTCATTTATCTGCGCTAACATCTTGAGGGCATAACAAAACAAAAGACAGCAACTGGGTAAGAAACTGGCAGTAGAAATTTGTGCCCCTGGGGGTTGGGGTGGCAGCCATCCTGTGACAGTGATGCCAAAAAATATCCTTCCTTGAGTGGGTGACCCCGTTTCTCAGTTGCTCGAGACAGACAGTAAATGGCGTAATTACTGTGTGAAGTTGCCTGGGCTGCTGTTTTGAGTTATGTCGCCTTAACTTGGACTGCAGGACACAGAGTACAGTATACAGGACTCTGAGTGGAAAGGACACTCCAGGCATCCCTCTGAAGTTTTGTTGTGCTTGGCTGCCTTTTGTTTTGGCATTGTCATTGTTGTCCTTGTTGTTGTTTCTGTTCCTGTTGCTTCTTCCTACTTATAAAGGCATATCTAGCATCTCTCGGTGCTCGGTTTCTCAGTTTCCCTGTACTTTATTCTCTTGTCTCTGTGGTCGTCATAAAACGTTTAAAATAATTAAAATATTTCGTGCCACATTTATCACACACACAACCACCCTCTCTGTGGAACACAGAACGGGTGTCTTGAATAGACGTAATGCCGAATATGCCGCATATCCTTACTTATTTTATTCTCGTTGTTCTTGTTGTGTCCTATGCCCTTTTTAACTAATTCTCTTTGTACCTCAGTGTGTGTTTGTCCCCAGGGTCTCCCCTCTCTCTCTCTCGCACTATGCTGGCATTGTTTTTGCTGCCTTTTGTATTTTTAGAAACCTTTAAATACAACTCCATAAAACACAAAAACAACAGCAGCAGCGACAACAGCGGCAGCAGCAATCACCGCAAGCAAATCTCACAAATTGGGGTTAAATCTCTGCAGTGCCTGATAAAAATATACGCACACACACTTCAAAGATGTACGTGCGTTTCTTTTGTTTATCCTTACCCTTACCCTAGTTTTTGAGCCCAAAAAAAAAAACCAAACACTCACACAAAAAACTAAATAAGTAAAAATAAAAACAGCTGGTTGCCCCTCCTCTTTCCCTATACACCTTTGCCCAGCCCTGGCAGCCTCATGTTTTGTGCGTGACAAATGCGTCGTGGTATTTGTTACTCGTCATGTAATTGCTGCCAGGGCTGGGAAGCTGCCAAGGCGCAGCATGTGGTGCCTCTCTCTCTCTCTCTATTTCTGTGAATCTCAATCTCTTTGCGGTTTTCCCTTGAATATATCCTTGGCTCAGTTTGAGTTGACATCCGTTAAGGATGTTAAGCACCAACACAGCACTAGTGCTACCATTATCACACAAAATGTGCTTTGTAATGCCCTCGTCAGTCGGTCGGTAGTTCGCTGATCCACTGCAGATCTCGAGTGTTGCTTCTGTCTCTTCAACTTAAAGTCTGCATCGGAGACTTGTGAAGAAACGCAATGATTTTACAAATCTTTTGTATAGAATTCGTATTGTTTTGCATTATGTGCTTAAGTGATTCCCCTGTAGATAGTTTCTCTAGATTGAGGGTAGTTATTACAGCTCGCAGCATTGTAAATTATTTTCTTTATATGCTCGAAGCTTTGTTCAGTTTCCCTAAATGTTCACATATAGCTTTCTTCCTGTGTATTCAATTGATCTACACTGTTAAAAATTAACATATTCTTAAATGGAAATATTGTTATATTGAATTTATAGCATTTTTAGACCAATAAGCAAAATATCAGAACAAATCTAAAGCTTTTTTTAATTTTTTACAATGATTGAATAGTTGATTGCAATGAAATTTATATTAAAATATGTTTATCTTTAGTTTGTTCTATTTAAAAAAATATTTTTGAATTAAAAGTTTTACGTTGTATTTAAAATATTGTATCCTGTTAATGGTATGTTGTATTTTTCACTTTCTAAATTTATTAATAAATTAAAAAACAATATTTTTATATCCTTTTATATGATTTTAAACTCATTTAAATTGCTTCTAAAATCAATATATCAGTCTTAAAATTGTTTTTTTTTTCAGTGTAGTGAATCTCAGTCGATGGAGATTTATAACCGACTTCCTTCATAAATCCATTAAGCCCATAATGTTGCCCCTTGTGCCATCTGATAGGAAAATCCCCTATTCATGCGGCACGCTCTATTTGACTCATCAATCAAAATGATGTTGGCAGTCTGGCAGTTTTATCCCCTAGTCATTTTCACACCTCCCTACATATGAATTTCCCGACATGGATTTCGATTTCGATTTCGTTTTCCTTTTCGCTTTGTTGGCTTCAGGTTTGCCGGGCACTACCCCCAATGAATATAAATGATCTACGGTTCAGTGACCGACTGAATCGATCCTCGAATGTTAACAACATTGTACCCTAAACAATCGTATATCCTATATCCTATACCCTATGAACAAATTGTGCTACCCCTAGACAAACTCAATGTGCCATGAAAATATTGTCTAAATATGTCTGTCTAAATCTTTGCACTTGGTACAATTTAATCAGGACTGGGACACGCTTGGCATTCATAGGAAATGTAGCTGCAAAATGTAATGCATGCCATTCCACTGGACGTTGCATTGTTGTCGGAGGGGTTGCAACTTGCAACTTCTATTCTACCCCTAAGCCCCGCAACGTTTTGTTTACTTTTGCATGCCGAGACACGGAGTTGCGACCCACCAACCATGTGCCCATTTTATTGACTTTATAAACCTCTACATATTCTGCCTCTCTCTCTTTTCCCTATTTTTCTGCTCCACTACATGCAGTTTACAGTGAAAAAGGGAAATTGTGCTAAAAAGATTTTCCTCTCGGGCCGCTTATCTCGCCTCGTCTCGTTGCATTCTGTCTCTCTATCTCTCTATTGCATTGTTGTCGGCCAAATGTTGGAAAATGCTTTTCGTTTTTCCCCATTGTTGTTGTTGTTGTTGTAGCTGTCACACACTTGAAAGTGAAATCAAGCTGAAAAATGCATTTGCCGTGGCGTCTGCAATTTTCGTTACAATTTACTTACCCGATATAAAACTGATCTCCGATAACATAATCCATTTGACAGCAAAGTACAAATTGATTTTCAGATATTTGCCAACTCTGTGATGCAGTTTAATGGTCACATCTCGAGCATGATCCATTATAGTATCGGGCATATAGGAGAATTGTACAGGCTCTCCCGAAAAGTAGCGTCCACCAATGCTGAAGAACACCTTGGCATGCACAAATACCTAAAAAAAGTAAGTAAGTATATTTTAAAGTAAATATTTATTGAAAAGTTTGAGAACCCTTGAAAGTATTACACTCATTTAGGGATTACACTCTAAATCATATTGGATTTGCACTCACCTGCACATCCTTGGTGTACATGTTGTTCGTATGCAAAACGATAGCACTGAAATTGCGAACCGTATCAAATTCGAAAACAATTTCAACCGGTTTGCCCAACAGACCGGGCGTATCATTTCTCCAGCCAATCCATTCGTAACCTGGAATAAAAAACCATTCATATGAAATGAATTGAAATGGAATGTAACGTTATTTGGTTGAAGTAAACCCCTCTTCCTCCTTCTCCCAAAAAAACAACAAAAAGGAAAAGAAAAACAAGCTACAAAAAAAATATAGCTGAAAAGGAAATCAATAGGCCAACCCGCCGGCCGCACATATGCTCCAGAGTGGCATGTAAAGCTATTTAAGCCCCCAAGTCAATGGCACTTTTGGGGTGAAGTTTCATAGCCCAAAACAAACAAATGCTCACGAACTGGTTGCTGGATAATGGCTGGAATGGTAGAATTGTGGACGGGTGGTATAGGGGGAAGTTTAGTATGACTGCTCATAACTAGAAATTATGGCCAAAGCGACATTTAAGCCATTTCTTTTCACTGTTTTGTTTGCCTGGCCCTAATTTGCTTGCTTCAAGGTGGAAAGAGCTGGTAAAAAGGGGGGATTGGTAGGAAGCATTTAAGCTTGCCTGCATAACTCATGCTATATTAACTTTATATACGGATATATGTCTACTAAATGTGCTCTAACCAGAAATTATACAATTTCCAGCAGTGCAAGTTAAGATATTTCCATTTTGAGGGTAGAAAGGAGCCGCAATCAATAGTAGGGGTATGCCGCATGAAAAATCGATTGCTATTGCTTACAATGCAAATAAGCCAAATGGCAGAAGCGTAATAAACATAAAGGAGATGGCTATTCAATTCAGTCAGAGTCGCCAAAGGGAAGAAGGGAAAACTTTGCTGCAATGCGATTGCTTTTTATGTGTCTGTCTGGATGGCGACGACTGCATGTCTAATTGTCTAAGGGAACTTTTCTACTTAAATTCGTAGAGCACAAACTTTTCAATAATTTCGATTATTGGCCATTTGCCAAAAGCCAGAAAATGGCTATACCCAAACAAAAAACGAAAAGAAAAGGAAGACAGCCAAAACTAACTGGAAAATCAGTGAAAAATAAGCTAAAACTTGCGAGCTGCGCCGTTTGCCAGTTTGCCAGTTTGGCGAACTTTTCGGAAATGAATGCCAGTGTTGCCATAAATTATCAAATATGCATAATGTTTACATTTTTACAGCGCATAGTTTGCCGAGTGCGGCTGATTGGGGCGAGTGGTGCAGTGTGGTGCGACCGTGGTGCGACCGTGGTGCGACCGTGGAACTGTATCCGGCCAAGTTTACTGCGACGCCAGCAAATAGTAGTCCAAACTTATTATTTATTTTGTTTATTGTGTTGTGAGGCAAATTATTTGCAAGCCAAAAGTTTTTCCCCGCCCCCTCCCAAACTCTCCTTGGCATTGCCACGCCCCTCATTCCTGCCTATATACATAAACGAGACTACAACTCGATGTTCAATGAAGTTGGACCTTTCCTTATGCTATTTGTGTGTCGGTGAACTTTTGTAATTATTTGATGTTAATCAGTTTTTTCTATTGCCATAAATCTTTACAGGGTTTCAGCAGCTAAAAACAACAGTTCATCGACTCGTTCTCACTTAAAGCTGAATATAAATGGCGAAAGTTTCACTTTTTTGGCTCAAACTAAATACCAAAATAAAAGACTTAACTTTTAGATAGTTTGCGCTCTAATGGAAGAGGTAGTCATAAGTGAAATATAAGAAATAAACTTTAGACTTTAACGTAGTTCTATTTGTATTTCTTTGTTTTAGATAATGTTTTCATTCACTTACCTTTGCCAAAACCGTGAATATCGGTGCGGAAGTTGTCCTTGCCCTTCTGGCCATCAACCAGTTGACCCAATCCATCCACATATCGATCACCCTGTTCATTGCCATCGTAGGTCTTGTCCGATAAATCCACCTCCATGCCACGTTGTACGCCTTTCGGTATGCTATACGAAACGATGCCCTCTGCAATGAAAAACAATGAATACACAACATTTTAAATAGAGCTCTCAAATTCAAGGAAAACACAAGTAACATGAGACAATTCTACACACACATGTATTCAGCACTTCCTTTCGCATCAGTACATGTCACGACACGTCACGTTTCGTGTCACGTAACACGTGACGTAGACAAACGAGTGACAAAGCGAGTCTCGTATTTGTTTTTAAACTGCGGTAATTTTAAAGTTTTTCCCCCCAGATATACGAAGACGAACAGGGAATCCGGATATTGAGTTACTTGAAACATAATTTCGTTTTGCGGCCACTTTTCTCTTTTGTCTGCCATTTGGTTTCTGTGGTTATTTTTAGCAAAGTGTCTGTCGGGAATGTTTTTCAGAGTGAGGGATTGGGATTAGTGGGTTTGGGGTTTGGAGTTTCGGGCGTTTGAGGCTTTTGAGAGGGAACTGCTTTAGTTTTTCAATGTCAAAGTCACAGTGGTGACACCACAACTGAGTCATGCTTGCTGTTGCGGTTGAGTGGAACAAAGTGTTAAAGCTTAAGGACTATACTTATACCTAGTGTTGTATGGGGTTGTTAGACACACTGTACTTCATATCATTTACCTTTGGCGAGTTGAAAACAAGCAAACACCTGACACTAATTACCCAAAACTAAGTGTGTCCACCTATAAAACAATTACATTTAGATCGAAAAACAACAAAAACTGGAGTTTTGTTTTGCAGTGTTGCCAGGATACTCGAAATAATTACATACAAAGCTCAAACAAGCAGTTGTTGTTGTTGTTGTTGTTGTTGTTGTTGTTGTTGTACTGTGAGCAGGGATGCGGAGAGAAACTAATTTACTGGTATTTCTATTTACACAATTCAGGCACGTGGTAAACACGAACACAGACAGGGACATGGATGGATACGCAGGATAAAACAGTCAAAGGAACTTTCCAATAATTACCAAAATATCACATAATTACACATAATTATAGTTACAACCCACGCATCGGTAATGTATTGGGCATAGATAGATAATTGACACAGGAATCAGACTATATGTATGTATATATACAAAACAGTTTGATTGAAATATGTTATTATGCTCCAAACGATAAGCTTGAAATTAGTGCTACTATTTCTACATATAAGTAAATGTTTCACCGAACTTTCCATATAAATAATTCACCAAAATAAGAGTACATGGGTAAGTTCCTAATTGTTATTTAATTTATTTATAATGTGTGCATAGTCGGGACTTAAAAAACGCAGCACTTAATTACTGGAATTAGGGCAAAGCCCTTGCCTCGGACACTTAAACAGCGAACATCAGGGGCAGAGATAAGCAGACATTGTGCGATCACACGATATATGTATGCCATATAGTATATATAGTGTACAGTATAATGGAATATGGGATATTTAATTAACTGCAAAGACATTTAAGGCAGCGCGTTTTACAATTGCGTTGCGACATCTTTCACGCTACCATAATGGTGCTCTCAGAGGGGAGGGGCAAAAGGGAGTACAGACCGAAGAGGACGTCCACTTAAGCCTTGTTATTCGCGTGCTCACATGCGATTTTTATTTGCGTGTCGAGAGCAAGAGACAAAATGGAAACTGCCAAAAAAAGAACGACAAGAAAAGAAAAGAAAAAAACAAAGTCCTGACTGTGCGTGCAGCAAAAGAAAAGGGAAGAAACAAGCTCATATCATATATGTATATATATTTATATATATACATATGAGGACCAGACTGAATCGGGCCGTGAGCAACTACAATATATAAAATGTAATTTGCTTCCTTTTTGCTCTTTTCGTCACGCGACCATTGACAGAGAGGAGAAGGCGGGGGCGAAGACGCAGTCGAGGACAAGAAGACGCCAGCGAAGTCTGCAAACTTTGCTGATGAGTCAAATTGAGCAGCAGTTGAATGAATAAATAGATACTTAGACGGATGGCATAACAACTTTAGGGTAAACTACATAGTTAGTTGTGAGTTATTACCCACCAAAAACGGAGCACAATTCTGCCACATTTTTATCTATATCAAGTTTTGGGGATGAAAACAGACATAATAAGCCGATGTGCTCCTATAAGTAAATCCAGGAAATAACAATCAAATACAGCTATATCGGATAAATATGTACATACTTAAAGAATTTAGAGAGATCAACCTAACTTCAGCCAAAAATATTATTGCAAAAGAAAGTTCTATAAGTGATTGAATAACGAGTTATAGTTATCAACCTATTAAAGAAATTATAGAACAGACAAGAAACATATTCTAAAATCACGTATACAAATTAATTAATGTGTGCTCTTAAATTTCGTTAAAAATTTTAATTTAAGCCATTGAAAAATTAAAACCAATAAAACTTGGACTTTATTTCGAACCATCCCAAATCATATCATCCATAAAGTTATCAAATAAGTAAAATATAGGTGTGACAAGTGCTAATATGGTAAGTCTCTAAAGGGAAATAGACAACATGTGGGTGTCAAAATTTAAGATGACCATGAACAGAACTTATGGCAAAGAGTGAAGCGCTAACAATCGATAATATTGAGTCTAATAATGCTATTCATTACCTATGTATATTATTTAATAGCATGTAATACTTACAAGCTGCTCCTAAATAGCAACCGTTGTAAAATCGCATAAAACTCCTACATGTGCGCAACAATGAATAGAAACGAAAACTTTCAATTTTCCATGGTTTGGTTGTGTTTAAGCCAAAACATTCATAAATTATTCACTTTGCTTGGCAGCAGTAGTAGTCATAAATCCAGGGCTTAACGCTAATCAGTTGTAGCATTTGTAAAATGCACTTTAGCATATGCATAAAGTTGACTCTGAATCCAAATCAGATGTCGATTCAAATTCCAAAAAGGGCTAAGCTGTTGTTAAATCGAAACAAATTTGTATTTAGCTGCGCTGTGAAATCAGAGTGTGTCACTTGCCCCAAGATAATCTGCAGCCATGACGTGACCAGTTTTCCCTACCCCCTTTACCCCCTTTACCTATATCTATTTCCATCCATAAGTCCCTCGATTAAGCCCTATTTGTTTATGATTGCGCTCTGGCGCTTCCATAGCTACAAAAAACCGAAACCACAAAAAAATAAAAACTAGGTGCGGTCTCTGTTCACGTAGGTGTGTCCATTGATTTGCATTTAAATGCGCAGAGTCGAGTGGTCTTTGGTTCTCTAGACTTCTCTGTGGTCTCTGCTCTTTGACCAGTGGCAGTATTTATGGCCACAATTTATAAACAATTATGATTTCGGTCTAAATTTCACAGACTGGCGCATCAATGAGATTAATGTGTGCTATTAAATCGAGTCAAGCTTTTGACTTGGCAACTTTATTGATTTCTTTCCCGACTGTCTATCTGTCTGTTTGTCTGTCTGGCACTTGTCTAGACCCTACACCCATTTCTATGCCCAGTACGCTTCTACTTTCCAGCTTATATCTATTTAATTTGCATATGAAATGCGCTCTGTACATCTAAATTCCCACTGGCAAGCCAAATGACATGGCCCACAACTCGCTTTTGGAGGGGTAGTCGGTTAGTTGGTTGGTCAGTTCGCATGTCTATGCCGCCAACTACCCCTAAAGGGTGTGTGTACATAGTTTTAGACTCCCTCTCTTTCCCCGCTCTCCCTCTCATCGTCTCTCTCTGTCCCCAACAAACTCCAATCACACAAATGGCGCCAGTTATCAGGCCCCCCCCCAAAATCCCAACCACACATTGCGTTAATTTACGGAATAATTTCAACTTCCGCGTCTCGTTCGCCCTCACTTTTCCCCCTGGGGTATACAAATGAGAAGCTAAAAGAAGTTTGGTATGGGGTTTGGGGTCCGGTCAAACAAATTGTCATTAGGCGTGCTTCGTTCGCGTTGTTGTTATCGCTGCTACCTGCAAATTATAGAAAAATTTGTTTGCCCAGACTAGTTGTAGTTGTATTTATGTATGTTAGTTGCTGTTGTTATTCTTGTTACTTGACAATTGCGTGCAAACAACGACAACGACAACAACACCAGACGCGGAGGTTGTTTGCCGTTTTGCCTTGTCGTCTGCATAGTTTCTCAGTTCACAGTTCTCAGCCAGTCTGGATTTCGATTTGGTTTCCTACATCGTCTCAGATTCTGGCATGGGCTACCATATGTCTGCACGCGATATATACTATACTATAACTAAACATACTTTTCAAGTACATTTCGCATGTTGCAGGCAAAAAAAATGAAACGACAACTCAACCATTGCGTGGCCAAATGTAAAGTCGAATGGGAAAAAGGTATCTAAACATAGGCGCAGTCGATGTTGTTGCCATGATTGGATTATGCGGTTTAACTAATACGCTGCCCATAACGTCATGTTTTCTGTTTTCAGTTCAGTTCAAAACAACTGTGACAGAGTTGCATGCAAAACACAGGCAGAGATTGGCTAGAAAAGTGGTTCAACTTTTGAAGAATTATCCAATAAAACTACTTGGAATTAAATTTACAAGTGAGCTGTGCAGAGGAAGTAGTAACTGCAGCTAAAGGTGTAAATTAGGGTGGATTAGTTAGGGTTTTTCTTAAGTTCCCCGTTAAATTAAGTGATTAGGATATAAGAAAGCTAACTGCGATGGGCTAACGCTACACTAATATGCCCTTTGTCAATAGGAGAGCTAGGCTCGATTCAGCAGCTGATTATTCTTAAGATTTCTTTAGCTTTTATGTATTGAAAATATTTGCATATATCTCAGCCACAGACTTGATTTTTAATAATTTAAAATATTTTTTCTCTATAATCTAGAAATTCTTCTAGCTTTAAATTAATAACATGAAAGAATACTGAATTGTAGAACTACCATATAATAATAATAATAATATATTATTCGTTCATGGGGCTTCCTTTTAAATCTTTCAGCTGAAAAAATTTCATAATATCATGATCAAGTGGGACTTTAGGCTTAACTTAGACTGCAGTTTTCTTTAAGCTACCTCTATGCTAAGTACTTAAACTATTTTAGTTACTAACTAATATCTTAGAGCATTCCACCAGCCAAATAAGCAAAGTATTCGCATACTCTGTTGCATCTGTTGGATGCAATGCCGCATCTTCAGTTGGCTAATGCATAGCTCTGGGGTTTATGGCACTTCAGGGCAGTACATTCGTCCAATTGTCCGTCCGACTGTCCACTAACTATACACTTAAGCCGCTTTGGCTTGTCTCTAATAGATACACTCAAGCCAAACCCAACACTGGGCACTCCTTGTGCCTCCAGAGTCGATGATAAATTAACGCTGACACTAAAACTCTGTTAGCCTTTTCGCGCTATCATTGCTCATGTCCAGTTTTTATCGCACTCGTTTAAATTCACCAGCGGACAGACTGAGATTAGCCGCAATGGAGTGGAGTGGAGTGGAGTAGAGAAAATATGTATGAGGATGAGCACTCACCTTCCCAGGGGCAACCGACGATCTCGGCGCGCAGACAGATGGTACGATCGTACTGACCATACGGATATATGCGTATCTTTGAGGCAAATATAATCGGTTGCAATGCATTCTCCACCTCGCTGTATGTATTAATGTTGCCCGGCAGAATCTGTAGAACAAGAGCAAGTATAAGTTGTCTATTGGGTTAAATGTTTGAGTACTAATTGTTACCTCTTTGCCTTGGGTGTTCTTCCAGCGTTGCCACTTGTCAAAGCCTGGTCGCCAGTACTCAAGCACATAGGCCTCGGTGTACTCCTGACCCTGACCTTTGCCGAATCGTCCCTGTGTCCGTATGGCGGTTATCACATGCGTCTGCAGTAAATCCACCTGCAGATACTCCTTGAGCGCATTCGATACCATATGCTTCGGACACCAGGCACCGCCATTATTATCGGTTTTCAGTCTGCAAAAAATTGAGAGAGAGGAAATTACAACAACTTTATTAATTAGACTCTCGTACGGTAGCTGTGTATGACTGCAGCGAATAACCAGTTGCGCCTAAGGAGATTCGCCAGAAAATTTTTATAAATTAATTGACATTAAGCGTTCGGCACCCCACGATGTCTCAGTCTCAGTCGCAGGCTTGAAGTCGGTGCCACGACCAGAGCTTCTGAGCATCAGCTACAGGCTAAGCCACCGCCAAAGCCACTGACATTTGTGGCTTAAAAGAGGGGAGGGGAGGGAGGGGCTATGTATCTCTAGTTTGAGTTGGGAGACTGCCGTCCGTTTGTCCGTACGTACGTCTGGCAGCTCGTCTCGTTCGTTAAGCTGTTGCGGTTTCAGACGCAGCAGGATGTTGTCTATGTAATTAAGGATTAATTTAAGTTAGACACACAAACATTGGACGGCAGGATACGTGATTGTGTGTGTGTCCTCCCCCTGCAGCTGCTTTAATCAATTCGCCTCCTACTCCTACTACTCACACTGCTAGCTATTGATATGTTAACCACTACAAATACGTTTTTCGGTTTATATTTCAATTAAGTTTTACATGCTTGATTGCATTTTGGGGCCTTAATGTTTGCCCATTATTCATCGGCTGTGACTAGGCCTAGACTCATTCCTGGCCATGACTTCACTTGACTTGACTCCACTTGGCCAGTTTGTCGTTTTGGCTGCTTCGTTGCAAATTGCTTCATTTTGTTGCCTGTCTCTGCCAGCAGCTGCCTCTCTCCACCTCTACTATCTCTGCCCCCAGCCAAGGCCTTGACAGCAGGTTATTGAATTTGATTGCAATATTTATTTAGTGGCCCGACATGCGTTTAATGCATTTTTGCAATTTGTTATTGAGTTTTATACGCTTGGCGTGTGTGCACTGAGTGCAATTAGCAATGTCTTCCGCATGAATTGAGAGATATAGCAACTATATATGAGTTTTGTAACCATTTAGAGAACCTACACAATGTTTGACAAACAATTTGTGTAGACAGGTTACCAGTCAATTTGAGTAAAGCATACTTAAATTTAAGCTATGAAGCTTTTATACTATTTACAACTATTTGTAGTACACATTGTACTAAACAAAATTAGTAGACTTTTAATAAAAGAATTTTAGCGAAATACTTAGCTTTTCAAGGCTCTTTAGACCAGTTAATATTAGTTAGCATATTTAGTACACTTTTAGTACATTTCAATTAATGATCTTTAGTATATATCAGTATTATATGATATATCATTTTTTCAGTACTAAAAATATTTAGAATACGCTAAGTACAAATATTCCAAAATATATCAAATCTAAACATAATTTGCATCTGTTTTCGCCACAATAATGCAATTGAGTACATTTAGTACACTTTTAGTACAGTCTATTTCACTTAAGTTCGAGTATAGCCTATTAAAAAATAAAAGTAATAGTCAACATAATTGAAATTAAACCACTTTAAACGGTTTTAAGTGCTTTAGTTCGTTTTAGCACACCTTTTTTTATTATTCTGCCCGCAAGCTATGTGGTCCAGTAAAAAAAGACTGCCTCTGTTGAGCAAAATGTAATAATCATTACTAGCTGCAATTACTTTCAAGTGCATAGATCAAAGTTGCTATATTAAAACATACTAAGAGGGAAGCCAAAAGAGGGACACACACAGAGAGAAAGGAGAGGAATAAGAGAGAGAGAGAGAGCGAGGCAGTTCCCACAAGCTGGCTAAAAAGGTCAATTTAATCATCATAAAATTGCTTAGATTTCTTTTCTTTGCTTTCAACTCGTAGTACCGCCTTCTTGGCCCGCTCGGTCAGATTTTCTGAGCAGTAGCCCAGTTGGAAGTGCTCCAAAGAAAATAACCCGAAGGCAAGGCGTAGAAGGCAACAGAGCAGAGCAGAGAGCATTGTGAAAAATCAAGGAGAGAAAAACGTATAAACATCATTTAAAATGCTAATATCCGCAGTTATGTGCATTTCAACTTGACTTTAATTATTGTTATTGCCAAAGTTAACAATCTGCGCTATTGCGACTGCTCATTTCAGCCCCAACTGATGGACTGACTAACTGCCTAGCTGCCGGGCACTGGACTCCGACTCCGACTCCAACTTGGGTTCAGACTGAGACTAGCTTTGGTTTCTAATCAAGAGCCGACTGCGGAATGGCGAGTGTATTTTCTGCATTCTTTTTTTTTCTTCATTCTCTTTTCTTTTAGCTATTATATTTTTGTTTTCTTTTTTTTTCAGTGTTTTTAATATGTAAGAGGTTGTAAATTTAATGGCCTGACAGCCGTTTGGGATGCTGAGCAAAGGTAATGAAAATCAAACAGCGCCAACTGTCATTAAACTAATCTTTGTAATTCAATAGCTCCAGACAGCAACGTCAACAGCAGCGCTCCATGTTCGCATCCTGTTGGCAGAGAAGGGAAGGGAACAATATAGATCCCTAGGGAAAGCCTAAGTTGCAGTTCGAGTCCGAGTCTGGATCGGCAAGCAAATGCGCGTGATTTCTTTCAAGAGAGACAGCGAGACAGAGAGAGAGAGAGAGAGAAAGAGTACATGTTTTGTGTAATGAATTACTTAAAGTTCGCTTCGAGTTTTTGAGCTAGTTAGTTGACTGGTTAGTTAAGTGCACGGCAGCCACAAATTATAATGCTGCCTGCACTTTTGAACTTTGCTGCTTGCCAAATTGCACTGAGCTTGATTCGGCTCACCGGTTGGCTAAAAGCTAAGTAAGGGCTGAGCCCCCAAAGACCGCGGTTCGATATCCAACAAGAAGCGAATTGAGACAAAAGAAAGTTCCATCAAGTTGCTGACTGTGTGTGGCAGTCAGTGGGTTAAGCCAACTTTAAGTTGCAGTTAGGTGAAAGGCTCGAGGCTCAGTCAGATTACAGTTTAACTACTACAACAATTGGCATTGGCAGTATTTGGCAATTAAACGAAGCTTTTAACTAGAACTTAAAGTTCTTTTAAACTTAGTTGACCGAAAATGCTAAAGTATTAAAAACCTAAGATTTTTTCCCCTGAGAACTAGTTTAGAATAGTTGGGCAATATAGTTTTAGGAAAACTAAACATTAGTATTTTGATATTACCAAGTTGAGGACTGTAGTTAACTATGCTTGTTTTTTAGGCATTTAAGAAAAGAAGACATTAATCTTTTTTACATCTATTTAGCTTTAATTTTTAAACAAAATATACCAAAGTTACTATAAACCTCTGCTAAAGTGTATTTAATTGCCGTTTGTCAATTTGTGCATACGTAATAAATACATTGACCGCTAATCCATTTCGTTTGCCATTAGGACCCAGTTGCCTCTGGTCCAATGTAATCGCAAATCACCACATCGCCTGTCAATCGAAAGCACTTTGCGAACAACTGACAATAACCACAAGCAGTACCAATAGCAATACCCAATACAAGTACCAGTACCAGCAGAAATTCGACAGACACGACCTCTCAGGTGAGTCAGTCAAAGCGACAAGACTAACCAGCGGGCTAAACAGTTAAGAGAGTGCACCACTAAAAACAGCCCGCAGTCAGAGAAACATATCAAATGCCCCATCACAATTCCAATTCCGAATGGAGTACCCCCAGTTCTTTTAGCAGTCTTTAAGTCTTTGTCTTTAGCTTAGCTCTTTAATACAACAAAATTCCGGTTAATCTGTGGAAAAAAGCACACAAAAAAGCAGTATATACTATATAGTAGACATATATACATATTTTTTTTTGTTTTTGTTTTTGTTTTTGTTTTGTTTATCTCAATGTGCTCATCACGCATCGTTTTGTGGTTTTACTTTAGTGCCGCCATTAAGGGTTAATGTTAATGATGCCTTTGTGGTGTCTCTCCCTCTCTCTCCCTCACTCCAACTCTCTCTCCCACTCCCTCAAGATGATGCTGCCAGTCAGCCCTGCACTTGAGTGTTTTTTAAGTGCATGTCTATAAACGCAGACAGACAGCAAATTATTACAGAAAGCGAGAAGAATCTATATAGAAGAAGGGCTACAAGTCGATGTTTGCATTGATTTTGCCGTAACTCACGTGGTAATTGACATGTTTACGGTTTAAATGAGTGCTTTACTTTATGTGTGTGTGGTGTGTGGAGCATTTAGTTAAGTTCTGTTATCCAATACTAATTATACTGCAATAGTACTCTGCAGACCTGATGGTCTCATCAATCATTCATCGCATACATATCTCCGGGCAATTGCAAAACTTCCGGCGCAATCTTTTGACCCGCATTGCCTCACACTTACGGCAGGGTCATAAAACTTTAATTCAATCCAAACAAAAAAAAATGCGTCAATAAAAAAGCGAAACAATGAAACTAAACTAAAACCAAAACTAAGCTAAACTTGTCTAGTCAGCTGCCCATTTCCTCAGAAAACACTCAACACTCAAATGCATTCACAGTTGCCGTTTGGTCTGAACCGCTGAGTGAACCGGTTTTGCGGTCTCAGTCTCAGTGTTTTGCTCTCTGCATTGAAATTGCATTTAATTAGTGTGGAAAAAAGGGCTGCCGACTTTAGATATCGCTGTCAGAGCCATTAAACGGTTGCTTGAGTGAATCTCTTGCATATTCATGAACAAATTCAGATTCAGATTTAGATTTAGATTTCTCCAAGACCGTACGATATCTTTAAAAGGGCACCAAAAGTCTACTTTAAACGCTGCCCAACACTGATATGCAAAAACTTTTCCCCCTCATCGAGAGTTTTCTTCTCTTTTTTGATATTTTGGTATTTTGACGATGGGGCAACTGTTTGTGTCATAACATAAAGTTTTCTTCTTCTCTTATTGTTTTGTTTGTTTGTTTGTTGGTCTTGCTGCTTTAGATTTCGATTTTAAAGACTACGTCCAATCGCTCTAATGAAGTTGTCCATTAAATTAGCAATTAAACGAACACGCTGCGACTTTAATGATAAGCTGTAGACAGTGGGGTCAACTATGGGTTAAGTGGTTGAGTAGCAGATTAAGTTGTGACCTCAGCCGAAACAGTCAGTAAAAGCTTCTGATAAGACTGACTTCAAAGCTGCCTTTTCAACTGAATTTCCCTTTTTTTGAAACTGGCTGAAAGTTTAATTGATTTGATAAAGTAAAAGTCGTTTTAAGGATATGATTGGTTCTATTTGAAATTATTGTAATAAAAAAATAATTATTATGCTTTAATTTTAAAGAAAACAAAACGAAGAAATTAAATTTGGTAAGTAATAGTTTTTTTGTACAATTAAAGTCAGCAATTTTTCTTGATTTGAACCCAACTAATATACATAACTTATCTTCCTTTTTAGTCTTAACTCACCTTGCATGTTGTGGGCCAACAAATCCCGTGTCATGGGCCGAGCTGGCTGTGATTTGAGCATCTGTAATTGCGCCGGATTCCATGCCCAAAGGCACATTGCACGTGGCTGTAAATAGATGAAAATCAAGAGAGAAAATTACTAATTTATTTAGAAAATAAAACGAAAAAATTGAGAAGGCGCACAAAGTGAATTTAAATTTCAAAACATAAAGTTAATTAATGATGGATGCGCTTTCAAAAGATGAGTCAAAGTAAATTTAGAATTCCCTTTCCCCAAACAGCATGTGCAACGCCCATTAAATCTATCAAAATAAGTCAAGCGTCAGTTTGACTTTTTTGACATTTGAAATGTGGGCAGCAACCCAAGATGTGGAGAGGGGGAGGGTAAGGGGGTGGGGTAGTTGGTATCTAAACATTGGTAGGCCTATCACTTTCCCAGGCATCTACAAAGTTCGCGTTGTTATGCCACATACTCTAGTCGTATCTGAGACTTAAATAAGGCAAACACTTAATCATTGCCAAAGTCAAACGAAGCCGAGCAGAACGTCAACTACTTTACTTAATTTATTGCCAACCGATTGCATTTGCAGATGGAGTACAACTTCTCCAACTTCTCTCTCTAGGTGGTTCCCCTGGGTAGCCTTTGATATGAGTTAAACTTGTAGACTGTCTATCTGACTGTCTGTCTGACTGTCTGTCTGTCTCTCTGTCTGACTGCCTGCTGACATTTTCGCCAGAATCAACACTGATTTGACATGACTTTTGTTGCGCAGAGGCACAGCATGGACCAGCTTCCAGTTGCCAAACAGAGTGGTGCAGTGTGCTGCAGTGGTGCCCTAGGTGCGTGCATTCGTTTAGAAGTTTATAAATAAAGATACATACACTCATACCGAGAACCTGGTCGAAGCTCTTTGCATTCGCACTTGATTGGATTTGATAGCTGGCAATGCTAATGTGAACCGAAGCTCTGCGACTCAACCCAAGTCGAAGTAGAAGTCACAGTTGTGATACTGATTCTGATTCTGATTCTGAGGCTGAGGCTGGGCCACTAGGGTCAGAAGCTGTTGGCATCGTCTGACTTGGGTTGCATATTGCAAGTGCATTCATTTGGAAAATTGTTGCATGTTTTCCTAACTCAACTCACTCGATGTGTCTGGCACAAGAACAAGAACAGCAGCAATAACAACAACAACAACAGCAAGTGAGGCACTTCCTCTGCTTATTTGCTTATGTGTGTGTGTTGTTTAGGCTGAGAAGGGAATGAAGTAAGTTGTTGTATCAGAGCAGAGTAAGGGTATATGCAGAGTACAAATATTGCAGTCAGTTTCTGTATCGACTTCAAATTCTGTAGTTGAACATGTTTATAAATTCGTATTTATGTATTTGGCTTGCTTGATTAACTATAAATATTATTGCTTAGATTTGATTTGCGGCAGACAAAGGAATATACAGACAGTCGGGGAGGGGGAGGGAAAGAGGGGGAATGGAAATATGACAGCCTGTAAGTTGCAGAAAACTTTGCGGTTGAGTCTGAGAAAATTGTGCAAAGCAGAAAAGCTGCAAACCAATTTATGTTATTGTTAGACGGTGAGAAAATGCGAAAAACTTCTGCTTTTAATATTGTAATTTCTTAACAGATTTCTAGAAATAGGAAATGTTAAATAAGAAATCTAATTTCTGACTTCGTTGGAGATGCAAAATAAATTCTAGTAAATTTCAACTTCATTTATTTTGTTCAAAAAGAATTTACACATTTATTTGTGGGTGGAATAAAAGTGTAAAGTAAAGTTTGATATTTAAAATAAGTTATATGAAACATCAATAAAGCTTGTTTTCTGTTAAGCAATATGTACATTTAATCGTTTATAATTAAAGTCTAAAGCAAACATTTCAAATCCTTAAACACATTTCTGGGTTATTCAAGAAAATCAATAAAATCATTTGCACAGAAATTTCCTACAAATATTTGCTATGTACTCTCCACATTATATATGAATATATATATATTTATAAATATTAATTGTGCCGCTTCTTTTGCCCCTTCTATCGCCCCTCGCTTGCAAATGTTTTTGTTTCTTTTGAAAGTCTTCCCAGGCCGCTTTGCTGGCTTTGTGCCGTCCATCAGGACTGCTTTCAGAATGTCCCCAACTCTCTGTTCAGCTCATATCAACATAGAAATTTATGAGCCGTTGACATGCCAGGGCTATTCAAAAGTGGCCATAATCCTAAGCCAAAGCTGGCTGCTATGGCTACTTCAATATGGCTTCATTAAAGACACGTTCCAGCCATGACTACTGTCTATGGAAAATTTCAGCTTCAAAGTTTAGAGACAGCATAAAAATGTCCATACGCCAATTAATGAGCTGGTCCACTGGCGGACTGTGGACTGAACCACCGAACCACTGAGCCACCCAAAGTCCACTATACGTTCAACGGTCGATTGGTCGACTGGTCGATGTGAACATGGAGGACGCCCCATGGTGATGGGCAAGAGAAGCCACCAACTGTGCCGACTGTCGCTGGCTCACAGAATGATGAGACATATAAAAATGTGCTTTCAATGTCAATTAAAATAAATTTTCCTTACTGAAGTTGCTCCAAGACGTTATGCCACTTGAATCGAATGAAAATAAACATGTTGCACGTTTCTTTTACTTCCCTCTCTCGCTCTCTCTCGCTATGCCTTTCTCTCTGTCTTTTTCTGTGTTTATATCTTAAGATAGATTTCGACTTTAATGATGAAACCCAGGCAAATTGATGAATGTGCGCACCTTTTGACTTTCCGGCCAAAAGTTCATTTATTTTATTTGTGAGAGAAACGTGTGGACTGCAAAACTACACTGCGCGAAAGTAGCAAGACTTTTAAGTAACATTTTACAACTATTTTGGGTGAAAAAACTATTTTTTTTGCTTCTTAAACTAATTTTTGCGTAATTTTATAATAAAAGGAATTCTTTAAAATTGTTTACTGAAATTTCTTGCAGTGCACATTTAAAACAGTGTCTTCTTTGCTACTCACCAATATCGAAAGCCGCAATTGCTGGCGTATTGAGCATTAAACAGCCAATGGCAATGATCAATGCCAAGAGGCTAAGGTTCCAGTTGCCGTTCCAGTTACTTGTCGGGCAGGTTAAATGCCGTCCTCGACTCTGGCTTGAACATGATGATGATGATGATGATGATGAGGGGGAGGCTGAGCGAGGGTTGCTATTAGATCGCGGGTTAGCGGTGGTGGAGGAGGAGGAGGAGGCGGAAAGGCACTGGCGGGAGAACATTTTGTAGTTAGTTGTCGTTGCTGTTGTTGTTGTTCTTGTTGTTGTTGTGTTTGTAATTGTTGTTGCTGTTGTTGTATTTGCAGTGTTTGCTGATAATCTGTGCGTCATTTTGTTCTCCATGTGAAAATTGTGGAGAGAAAGTCGAATCCGTTTGCAAAATTGGCCTGGCAGTGAGATCTGTAAATCAAAATAGTAAGTAAAAGAATATTTATTAGTTAAGTCATTTATATTCAAACATTTTTAGCAGGCTATAATTAACATTTTTTGCCCCTTTTGAGATTCTATTGGAGTTGAAGTACCTTTATCTCTACGAATTGAATATATGTTCCTGACAACAATTGATTAATTTATTAATTTAATTAAGCTTTTCTTAACAAATATTTGTTTGTATTACCACTTATATAGATAAGTTGTATCGTTCAGTTTACAAAATTATAATTAAATATTAAATTTGCTGCTCATTTGCCTCTCTTTGCGATTCTCATAACGAAAGGCTTTTGCTGGAGCTTAAGTCTGCAAGCCGATCTAGTACCTCAAAGCTCTTTATCTCTAAGATGCAACATTGAATATATTTGTCCCTTGCTGTCCAGCAAGCATATGCTGCTTATTTAGTTGTGCGCCTCTCTATGCGCTTCACCGAGCACTCTTCTATGCGCTTCTCATTGTGTTGTGCTGCCTTCGCTTCTAATTAGTTTTGCTTAGGGTAGTCGACAACAACTCACCCACATCGCAACTCATTAAAATTAAAAGACATCAAAAGAAATTTGCAAACTAAACACAAATAGCGTCAGCTGTAGAAAAGAGTGAACGAGAACGAGAACGAGAAGGACTAGGACTAGGAGGACTAAGGGCCTAGAATGTCCTTTTTGCCGGTCCTAAGCGGGGCGCAGGGCACGTGCAGTCATCTGCTGCCGCCGCCTTTTGTGCTACCTTTTGCCCTTTTTCCGCCGCACACTTTGCATAAACTAAATAAATTTCTTGGCCGCCCGCCTTCCAGGCATGTCATAAAGTGGGGCTGACTCGGATTTTTCCTTCTAGGCTGGGGCTGTGGGTGTTTGTTTGATGGCAGTGCAGCTTCTGCTTTAAATTGCTACAACAGCTGACGGGTTTGGGTCTATATGAAGTTGCTTTTTTGCTCTAAGCCAGCGTTAAATTAAAGCGGAAACTGGCTGCTGCTAGCCGGGCAGTGGGAGAGCTTAATGGTATAGGAGAGAGCATAGAGAGATATAGAGAGAGAGAGAGGGAGAAGGCGCAGACAACATGTTTGCTTTTGGCCGCTTTCTATGGCTCATATGTCTGTCTTTGGCTTTTTGCTCCAGCACAAAAATTGTTGCAAAATAATGTTAAATGAAAAGCACAGAGTCATTCAGTCAGCCACAAAGTTGGCAGTTGAGAGCAGAGGGGGGAATTAGGTGCTGTGTAAGAAACCACCGCATCCACATTGTGCTCACGACTTGGCTAAATCCTTCCCACCCAATGCCCCCTCAGCCCCTCAAATGTTTCACATCCTCCAACGTCATCGTCACGCACATTCACTTTGCATTCATTCAAGTCGAAATAGAAGTCGGAGTTGGAGTCGAAGACAGCTTTTTGGCATGAATTGAAGCTCAGATTCATTCACGTTTGCCATTGAAGAGAACATTTTAGACAGGGCGACTGAAGTCAAGAGTTAGTTATGGTTAGATCTAAGCCAAGTCAAGTTGGCAGACTAAAGTGACTGCTCCTATCATGCAATGACAAGACATTGCAGTGGACCTACCAGAAGCAATTAATGATCACCCTTTTGGTACCCAGAGTACAGAGTATTTGCAACATTCCTAACCCATGCCACGCAGCGCTAACAAGTTTCAGTTTACCTGATGTTTATCTAACAAATGTGTATACAACCCAAGGAACCTGAGCAACCTTTTGGACCGACTACACCCTCACCTACTACGGCACAAAAAAAAAAAAAAACAAACTGTGCAACGTCATGTGGCAATTTGTCACGCAGACGCAGAGGCAAAGGCAAAGGCAGCTGCAACATTCCCTACCCCCTAGCCCCACACCTTGGCTACACTTTGGCTGCAATGTGTGTTGGTTTTTCCCTTGACTCTTGTCAATAACTCAGCGCTTAATTGCTCATCTTTCAACGTCGCGTTGCAGCGTCCAGAGCTGAACTCAGCGGCAGCCTTTGACGCTGCAACAACAAATTGGAAAATTCTCAAGAGTTGCCTGAGAAATGCGGCCTGCCACAGTTTTAACTTGTTGTGCTTTATATACTATACTATACCAAACGATCTGTAGATTCGATCTTCGGACTGTGGACTGCCTGCTGCACAATCTAGGTTAAATTAATAGTGACACTCGCTGTGGAGCTAAGAGCTGGAAGCGAGGAGCGCGTGGCACATGCCTCTGGTGGTCAGACAACCAAACCTAGCTGGCCTAGGCTGGCGCACCTGGCGGCTCTTTGTGAGTGCCACATTTTGTGGCAGCTTGCAAACTTGCTAGCCACTTCACTGTTTGTTTTTGTGTGTTGCAAATATTTCATAAATTGAAATGTACAGTTAGTTAATTACACGCTCAATTGCCTCTAAAAGTGGCATTAGCCAGTCGAACAGCAGAAAAGCTGAAAAGCTGAAAAGCCAAAGCAGCCAAGTTAATTTCAGTGCTCTACGATTGCACTTTTAATGGCTGTCATAAAAGATTTATCGCCTAATGGTGGAACCAGCTTCGAACTTAGTTATTTTGTTTCTTTTTTTTTAGCAAATAGAGGCGTTAGAAGATATAGAGAAACTAATCACAGCTATTCACAATTGCCTCCTTCAACGTACCGCAGTATTGTGGTACCAAAACTCTTTGTTAGTTGCAGGTGTTCAAGGGTCAGAAGTTAAGGAAATCTTAAAACTACTTATAGTTAAAAACAGTTGAGCTCTTTTTTGATATAATAGTTTACAGTATGCTTAATAGAGCTGTTGAATATATTGAAATGCAAATTACTTCTAGAAAAAGTTAGGGACTGTAGTTGAAATCATATGAAAATCGTGTGACTCGGTAAAAGCGAAAGAAAGAATAATAATAATAAATCTGGGTAATGCAAAAAAAAAATACAAAAATTAGATCAACATTTGTTGCACGGATAGGAGATAAACGAGGAAAACCTAATCAGATCCATTTAAAATAAAAAATAAATATATGCGATAGATTTCGGTTCTGAGGGTGATAAGAGTTCATAATAAGACATATATGGCCTATGACTCAGCCCTGTATGATTGGAAATGTGTCATAAGTGATTTAAAAGCGAAGCTTTGATACATATATGACTAAGATTAAACTACCAAAATTAATATAAATTCTTAGATACAATCAAAAATTATCATATTCAATATCATTAATCAAACTTAAACTAAAGATGAAAAAAAGCGCTTCGACATTCCTTCTTTCCACGTCTAAGTGGTATTTAACAATATGTAAAGCAATGCTATGTACTGATTTTATATTATCTATGCTTCTCTTTTCCTTAACTTTAATGATTCTTTCTCTTCCCACTGACAGTTTCCCAGAGCTCTTATTTAGCTGCACATTTTTTAGAAATGTATTTATATAAACAATCTTCAATTTCATTGCATTATCTACTCTCAACGAGCTCAATTAACTGGTCACAGGTCATCAATCAAAAGCGTTTTCATTCTAAATGTCAACACACACACACATATATATAGAGGTTTACCTTAATTTCTGTGTGTGTGTGTTTTGTGGCTCTAAAAACTAAACAAATTGCGGAGCAGCGTGCTGAAAATTTAAACATCAAACTGTGTTTTTGGCTGACTTCCTGATTAACTCGAAAATAAAAAACAAGAACAACAAATGGGAAACTGGGGAAAAATTCCCGCAACAAAAATACCAACAACGAAATTGATTAATTGATGAGCAGAGCAACGCAGTTTTCATGGAAAAAGCAAGAAAAACATACATATATAAAAAGTGGAACAGGCAGAGAGGGGAGTGATATATATTATATAGATGAATGTATAGTAGTAGGCCACATGGCTCGACACAATTTGCATAAATCGAAACACAAAAAGCGAGTTGACTGCGCTGAAAATCGGGAGGCAAAAGATATTTATCTTGTATGCCGCGTCGAGTGTTTGAATGAGTGTCAAATTAAATTGATCAATTAAGCAATTGACGTGCCAGCAGCTCAGCTCAGCTAGACCAAGAGACAGAGAGAGAGAGCGAAAGAGACAGCAGTGAAAAATGCAACAAAAATGCAGAACGAGCAGCACTTTTTGGGGGGTGCAGAAAGACTTAATGCGAGTCTTGCATGCGACAACAAGTAACGCAAATTGTCGAGCAATGGGGTTGGAATTGGGTTTGGGGATTCACACTGGATTTAGTTGACAACGCTAGTGACAATTTCTGTCAATTCAGCGGCGCTAATCAAGCGAGCGAGTGTCGAGCATTTAAATAGGGAGGCACAGGGACTAGAAGAGACCGAAGAGACTGTAGAGACTGGAGACTAGAGACAAATTGGCCAGCAGACACTGTGTGGGGACTTAAAGCCAACATGCGGGCTCAGACAGTAACGTTTTATATATGTACGATGTATATGTATGTAATCCATCAACTAAGCAGACAGTTGCAACTTGAATTTCCCTCAGCTGTAATCAAATCAAATGACAACGCAGACAGCAAGGAAACTGCAGCAAGCAAGTCAAAACGAAAGGCAACTGTCTAAACGCAGAAGCCAAGAACAACAACAGCAACAATAACAATAACAAACAACATGCCGCATGCAACTCTCACAGGGATACAATGACGACAAAAGAAGAAGAAGACGACACGACAGCGCGATTCCTGTGACGATTGTCACATTTGATGGCCAACACTTTTGATGATTTAATAATGGCTTGCAAGCGAAAGAGAGAGCGAGAGAGACATAAATAGAGGGAGAAAGAGAGTTGAAGAGACTAATGAAAGAGTAAAGTGTACTTAAATGTGTATGTGTCTGTGTCTCTGTGTGTGTGTTGGAGTAGCTTGGCTTAAAGTCTTCCTGTCTGCAAACATAGAAATTTGCATAGAGACAACAGTTGACAACTTTTTTATGTGCCTTGGAATGTCTATTCTGCTATTATTGTGACAGGCTGTCAGTCTGTTTGTCTCTCTGTCTCTCGGTCTCTTGACTGTCTGCCACTTGATGAAAGCAGCAGTAGAAAAAGAGAAAGACAGGAAGCACTGACGAGCTTAAAGGCATTTTAAGGGTAAGGGCTTTATTGATTTTCGACATGTTCCAAGTTCATTAAAGTCACATCAGCAACACCCAGTTGCTAAAAAGTACCAAAAAAAAATAACAACAACAAACGCATATACAAATATACACTGCCCACATTTCAACCGCAAATAGACACGAGATGCGACAACAACAACAACAACAGTAACTGAAACAGCAACAGCAAACGCGCCCACAAATCAACGCCTAACCACAAAGCCAAAGGCAAAAGGGAGAGGCAGAGGGCAGAGACAGAAGTAGAAGCAGAAGCATAGGGCAAAGGGCAGAGGGAGTGGTAGCTGAGCGGGAACTACCGAAAAAAGAGACGACGCCATTTTGTCTGTCGCCTCGGCCATTAAATATGCAAAAAAGCAACATGGGAGAAAAAAAAAGAAAATGTGGGCTGAAAAAAGTGTTGCATACTTTTAGTTGCTGCGTCAAACCGCAAAAAGGCAGCAGAGGCAGAGGCAGAGTCAGAGGCAGCGACAGGAAGCCGGAAAAATAAATAAAAAAGGCGAGACGAGACAACCTCCAACCTGAGCTGGCACCCCTCTCTCTCTCTTTTTGTCTCCCTTTCTCTCTCTATGCTGCTTTCGCGAGCCATTCATTAGCATAGAACATAGAGAGCAATATTGAATTTCTATGCTTGCTAGCTGGCTGTGTGTGTGTGTGTGAGGTCAAAAGGTTGAGCAAAAAATGTTTCACGCTTGGCCCAAGCGTTGCGGTGCAGAAGAAGGAGAAGAAGCAAATCACAGCAGTAATGGAAATGTAGGAAAAGGGACTGCTGCGTAAAGGATGAGAAACTCAAGCAGCGCCTGGGGATCAAATTAGTCGAGTTTTTCTTTCGAAGAATGCGGCAAATATCCAGACTATATGCACGATAAGTGGCAAGTAAAGTGTTTAAAAAGGGTTGCCGAGCAAAAGCTGTTGGAAAGCTCTTCCTCTTGGGCAGTCATCACATGTCAACGGGGACAAACAAGCAAAGAGTGTGGTGAGGGGGGAGCAGAAAAGAAAAAAAACAGGAAGCGCGAGGCTATTGACAGTAGTTATGAAGCGCAAGAGATGACAGAGCTGAGGTAAGGAGGTGGCAGCTTGAGAGGTTCAATAACATGCAAAGCCAAAAAAAAAAGTAAGAAGAATTTCTACACTGTTACAAAAAGTAAATATGTTTGAAAATCAGGTTGAAAGTTGTTTAAATTTGTGTTTTTTATATAAACCCAATTTGCTACTAATATATTTGTGTTTCTAAGTGTAGAAACCTATAAGTACAGAGCCGTATTTTGAGGGCTTTGACGTTTTATATTCTAAAAGAGGTATAGTATTGTAAGAGAACTGCTTTGCTATGCTGTGTTTCCCAGGAATTATCCTATGTTTAAGAATAAATAACATTTTATACAAAAAAAATTAGTTATCAATAAAATTCTAATCATGTAGTAGTATGTTTTAAAAGTTGTTGTATACTCGTACAATTGTAATGCTTAAGTAGTTAAATCGATAGGAAAATTGTTCACGATTATGAAAATTTATTATTATACATTTTTACTTTGAAATTTCTACACTTTTTGTTCGATAAAGTAATTGCAAAGTATTTATATTTTTAGCAAATCATTTATTTTATTTTATATATTTTTTGTACATCTTAAAAAAGGTTTGGTTTAAAAATTTGAAAAGCTGATAAAAATCATATGCAAAGAAAATTAATTATAATAAATAAATATATACAAATAGTATTTTTATTTAAACTGTTAAGAACTTAAATTTTAGTTTATGAACCCAAAATGCTAAAATTGTTGTGTATTTTTGGGCAGTGTAGAAGGAAGATAGCAGCAGCAGCAGGAGCCCTCAGCGGCTTGTTAAACCGAAGCTGGTAAGCCCTTTTGGGCATTCACATCGTCTGTCAATTGAGTAGGCAGCTCACAGCAAACACACAGATACACACACACACACTAACATCCTGTGGATGCCGCTTTGTCTGCGGTTTGTAAGCAGCTTCTGCTGCGTCGCGACGCGTCGTGTGTGGGCAACTGTTGGAATTTTTTATGAATTATATTGCAAAGCTGCGGAAAAATATATATTCGAAATATGTATATACAAAATATTTTTTTGGGGAGTATGATGACAGCGACAGCGATGACATTGACAATGAGGCAGTTGTAAGTGGCTTGCAACAACACAAAGCGTTGATTGACAGCGAGGCACACACAAAAGCAGGAGACGAATGACGAGACAGAAATGCCAGCACAGCGAGGTGGGGTAGAGGTTGGGAATGAAAGAGGTAGAGAAAGAGGGACAGACAGTCGTTAGGCCGAGCAGCGGAGCATGGCCAGGACATGTGGGCTCAGACAACGCCCGAAACACACACACAGCAGACGCGACTCAAGCTCTATCGATTTTCATGTTGCCACCCAAGCCGAAACAGGGGGCAAGTGGCAAAGGAGGCATGTGCAACTGCAGCTGCGCCTCAGCGGGCTCATTGATGCCTCCATTCCATTCCATTGTTGTTTTAATGATACACCTTCACGGTTTTGGCAGCTTTGGCCAGTTTACCGTTAGCCAGACAAATTAGCCACGCTTGATTAATTTTTATGATGCGCTCGGTAACTGAAAGATACATACAACATATAGACAAACAAACTTACATACATAGCTGTCAGCTACACAAACCAGGTGAGCAGTTTACATGCAAGCACATGCAAGCACAAACATGCCATAACGACACAACATTTGTCTAATGATGTGCAATTAGGCAAATGGTTAATAATCACAGCAGTTGTTGTTGTAACTAAAGTTTGTAATATTCTCAGTTTTGTTTTTGTTTTTGTGTGTTTCCCCTATTGTTTGCTGCACGTGCACTCCTCAGGAAGGGAGGGGTGGGGGAGGGTGGAGAGGGTGTAGGCGTGGCAGCTGCCTCATAGCGGCTTGAGCCATTTGATTATAGAAATCATGTACTAGACAATTGTGACACAGTTGCCCATATGGACAAAAAGCCTAAAAGCCCTCCTCCCTGTTCGCCGCTCTCCGAACTCTACAAAAAGGCCGGAAAGTCGGCATGTTAAAAACTTTTGTTAGCCCGCTTTTTTCTGTTGGCCCGTTGTGGGTTTTGTGGTCATAAAATTTAACGCTTGTTTGGCCCAATGCTGCTGCTGCTGCTGCTGATGTTTGCAGGAAGCCTTTATTAGCTGATTGTTTTTATAAGGTAATGGGCATTAAATGACTACTTTGTTGCGGTTCCGTAATGCAACTAAAACCCCGATGTCTGTCCCAACAACCAGCTCACAAAACTCACAACATTTATGTTTGTTTAACAGTACTAACTGCAAGAACTGTTATAACATTTCGATAAAGTTATGTTACTGGATTTTATACAATTTAAGCAGCTAGAGTCGAACTTAGCAAAAAGAAAACTAAATATGTGGTTCACTAAATTAATTTTAATTATATCTATTAAGTAATGTGACATTACACAACAATTATTAACTATTAGCAATGCAATTTTAAAATGTTGTTAAATTGTATTTCGTAATATTTTACAACATTTTTCTTTAAATCTTAAAATCCTACCTAGAAAATATGAATTGCAACTCTGCCAAATTTTATTTCTTGTTTTAAATACAAAAAAATATATGTATTTGTTTAATTTTTCTTTTAATTAGATATGAAAACTTTATTTTTTGATTTTTTATAATTAAAATTATTTCATTTGAAATTAGTTTTTAGTAATCAGAACTTAAAGCATTATAAAATATATAATGTAATAATAATAGGAATATTTATTTAATTTTTCTTTAAATTAGATATGAAAACTTTATTTTTTGATTTTTTATAATTAAAATTTTTTCATTTGAAATTAGTTTTTAATAATCAGAATTTAAAGCATTATAAAATATATAATGTAATAATAATAGGAATATTTTCCAAATTATTTACTATTCAATTCACTATTTAGTTCACTAGATTTATAGTCAAATTATTAAATAATAATTTTACTATTTTCATTATTGACAATAAATAAATTATTATATTACCAAATACGTTAATTTATTATATTCAATTATTATATATAAGCTTTAATTAATATTTTTTTTTAATAATCTCCAACGTATCTTTTTTTTATCTTTTTATATTCACTTAAATACTAAATACTAAAGAGCGTTTAACCCTTTAAAGCCATCAGTTGTCTGCTCTAGAAACGGCCAAATACAACAGTTGGCACTTAACCCTCGTTGAAGAGAGTGAAGTCCCTTTAATTGCGTCAACATGTTGGCCATTTGTGGAGCAACCCTCGTAATGATGTTGCTGCCAAATGGCAAATGACAAGTTCCAGTTGAAACATTTTTGACACCTGGCGTGTGGCCCATTTGATACACTTGGGAACCAGAACCGCTATACATACGATATATTTGCATAGGCTGAAGGATTCCCTCAACGGGGACTGGCCAGTATCTGATAGTTTTAGGTCTAAATGAAACAAGTTTCGGACAAATGTGTTGACTGTGAGAAATTACATTGCATGTATGACAAAACTTTTTCAAAAAACACAAATGCTGATAAAGTTACAAGGAAGGGGAATAGGCGGGGAAGTGGGTAAGGGTGTGCTATATGGGCACAACATTGATTAATGAGCCAAGAGTGGAGATTGGAGTGGAAGTGTTCCAAATATGCATTTGCCAACTTAGAACTTAATTACCAAACCAAATTTTCAGCGTGATCGCAGTCAGAGTCTTCCCGCATTTTGATGGATTTGTGGGTTGGGTTTTGGTTGGGTTTGGGTTCAGTTGCTTTTGGAACTGTGTATGGAACTGACCCTGAGCTTATTGCATTGAAAGGCAATGCAGAACGGCGCTAATGACGCTTTATTGTTTTGTGATGCGTAAAATTCTGTTTGTTGTTGGCTAATTTTGAGCAACGACTTGCTTGAATGCCTCTTACAAATCGAGTGAGTCTTCTGTTTTGTCCACAAAGAGACAAAACAGCGACAGACAGCGACAAGAAACCGAGACAGACACAAAGAGCAAAGAGAATGCGGGAAATTGGTGATGAGCGGCGATTCATTTCCGGCCATCGTCGTTCGTCTCATCACATCACATTCTAAATACAAATTTAATATGCCTTTATGCCTCATAAGTAAGTAGCATGCCCCATGCCACAAACCATGCTACGTGTGTGTCCCCTGGTCGCAAATTTGCGCAGTGAACTGTAACCGAAAGTTAATTAGCTCAACGGAATCATTCCTAGTCCCAGTTGCACTCCCATTCCCATTCCCATTCCCAATCCAAGTCGGAGTCTCATCTAGGGAACTGTGTGACGAATTCAGTGTCTCTTGAAAGACACATTCCCATTTACATACATACATGCAGTGAGTGTATCAACAACATTGATGAACCATATTATAAGGGTCGACTGCCTTCTGCTTTGATACACAACATACGCAAAAGGCCCAAGAAGAAGCAACAACTATCAACGAAGGAAACTAAAAAGGAAATCTTGATGTGAGTACACAAAAAAGAAAGAAAAAAGGGTTTGACTTTTGCTGGGAACATTAAGTGGAATTGTTCTTTAACGCTCTGATTTTAGATTCAAGCGACAGACAGGACAGAAAAACATTGCTCAAAATAATGGAAAGTGAGAATGGATTGATTTTAAAATGACAGAACATGTGACTTTGAAACTTGAAAACACAAACAAAAGAAAAATAACAATTCAAAATGGAGTTGAATGTTGAAATTGTAGATTTAAAAAAATATTCAATATTCATTTTGATTACTTTTTCAATATAGGAACAATTTTATGATATTTTTTTTGATTATACTGAAAGTTAACTTTGAATTTAAAATGTTTGCTTCCACCTTTTAAAGCTAAATTCTGAAGTCATGCAAATAGTTAATTCATTAAGCATGAAGCTTTAATGTGCTTCAAAACCCACACGATTCTACAACTTTAAGATCGTGTCATTGTGTATTTCAGGTCAGAATTCTAAGGCATAAGTGTATCTTATGTATGTACATTCATTAAATTTTCTAAGCTTTGCTGACAGCTTGAAATATTTGGGATACTTTAACAGCAACTTTTCACTAATTAAGCGCCCCACACGCAACAACAACAACAACAGCAGCAACAGCAATGGGAAACAGCTGTGGAAAACTTCAAGTTGTTGCCTTTAATACACAAAAAATGTGGCACATTATAAAAAAGAACAAAAAAAACACAGAAAAGAGCCAAGAACCAAGAACAAGAAACAGAGCAGAGCTGGCGCCAAGTCATTACATGAAAAATTCTCAACAACATGCCAAGACACGCACACACACACACATACACATTAAAACACACATAGATACAGTGGCTACTTTTAAGAGCCGCAACACTTGAAAATATTTCACAAGTACATGAGGACGACGACGACGTCGACGGAGGCGTTGACTGCGACGTTGACCGCAAGACAAACGCTTGAAAAGCAGGAAAAATAATTTTCCTTTGCTGCATTTTTACAAGTTAACACACAGCATAAAAACCAGGCAAACAATAAAAACGAGAATAAAACTAAAAAACAAAAACAGACGAAGCTGAAGAAGAAGAAGGCAATCAACAGACCGTGTGCATGAAAGGGGCGCGAGTGAGGAGTGTTGAAGGGGCGGGGCTGCCCCGAAAATGTTTTCCTTATGCTACTGTGCGATCTCTCTCTCTCTCTCTCTGGCCATGCACGACTGCCGAGTAGGGGAGTGTGTGGGGCACACAAATTTGAAGAAACTGTGGCACCTGTGCGATGTATCTTTGTATCTGCATCTATAGCGCTGGCGTTGTATCTTTTGCCGACGAACCAAACAAATAAACTGCCGGCCAAATTATGACAGTCGGCCGACTGGCAGGAAACATTATTCTTAGTTAGATGCTAATTAATTAAAGCTGCCGAGACCACAAGGAAGACAGCTCAGAAAGTATTTTACGTATACGTACGAAACACTCCCGTTGTATCTGTGTTGTGTTGTGTTGTGGGTGTATGTGTGCCACAAAACTAAGCAAAAGATACCATCAAATGTGACAAGCAATGTGGCAAGTAACAGCAGTTCATGCAACAGCTAAAGCCAAGTATAACAATGAGTATAACACTTTGTTTAAGCTGCTCATGAAGTGCAAAATTAGCTGATAATCCGCTAGACAATGCAAAATGAAAATGAATGTATTGGAATGTCGAATCTATGGCAATATATAATATAAGGTTAATAAATTGTAAAACAACTTAAATTTAAGAGAAATATTTGAAATTCATAAAAACATTTTCAGTAAATACTTATTAAAATAAAAAATTTAGTTGAATGAAAAACATATAAAAATCCCCTTTAAAACTCCTTTGCAAATATATATTTGAATCAACAGTTTTTTAGCCTATTTATAAGTTGTACAAAAATGTAGTATGTTTTTCCTACGCAAAATATATTTACTTAAAGAAAATTATGATTTTTTGAAACTTAAAATATTTGTTTTCTTTTAAATAAAATAACCAGCAACTATTTAAAAAACAAAAAAACACAATTTTGACACCATGTAGCAAGTCACTACTCAAACTGTTTACACTTTTAGAAAATTTTCAAACCTACAATTCACCTTTACAAATTCTTTTAAAAATATTAGAAAATCAGCATTCTGCTTAAAGTTGTTTACAAGTTCATCAAAACAATGTGTATTTCCATAACGCAAAATATATTTAAAGAAAGACTTAACAAGATGATTGGTCTAAGTTGGATCATAATGCTAATAAAGTGAATCGACCGCAAAAACAACAAAAAAAAGATGAAAACTTTTTCAAGATTATTATGATGATTACGCCCCAATGGCGCCTCAGGCAGCAGCTACAGCTACAGCTCCAACTTCAAGTGGATGCGGCTGGCAGACTTGTTTACATAAATTTTAATTGCTGTAATTATGATTTTTACACGAAATTAATTATGCATGCGCAGTGCCTGCAATGGAATATGGATATGGATACGGATAAAGATTCAGATGCCGTTTGAGATTGAGATAGAGATAGAGAGAGAGATTGGGACACGCAACTGCTTAATTTGTTTGCTAAACACTACACTAGCCAACACACAAGATATTTATGAATCCGATCAACATAATTACCTGCGAGAATAACAAGGAAATTATGAAATTGCCACACTAGCGATGTGTAAAGTTGCCAAAGATGCCAGTTTATAGATAGCGAACGTTGTGCATCTCAAAGATACAAATCGTGTAAACGGTTCGCTCTAAAAAAAACCAAAAAAAAATTTAGTAGAGGAGAGGAAAGATCTTTCATTGACTGATAAACATTTTGAGCACAGACACGAGCAGGGAAACGAAAATTTATTTCTAGTTTTCTCGTTTTGTGTTGTAGAAATTTTTATGGCCCGCTTATGTATCCATAAGATACAGCAGGTTATTTTGATTAGCCTGGCATGTTGACAGTTTGACTTTTCTTAATTTGTGTTTAATTAATGTTTAGTATGCACACTAAATTCCACAAGCTCTGCCAAAGTTGTCTCTAAAATATTTATTTAAACATTGCTATGAATTGTTTATCGTATCAGTTTATCTATTGTGGCAAAACAAAATATTTCGAAAAATATAAAAAATATTTAAAATATTTTGCTCAATTTAATCCAGTTTTAATTGCTTTAAAAACTTCACTTAACGAGCCAAACTTGTTTAGTTAAAACTCGACTAATTGGCTTCAACACGCACAAATTTTCATATATATTTTCACTGTTAATATTTTTTCACATTTTTTTATTGACTTGATTTTGCTATTTTATTTAAGGTAAAAATTCAAATTTAAAATTAAATCACTTTAACTAAATTAGTGCATTTATTTATATTTATATTTAACAACTATTATGAAGCAAAGCTAAAGTTTGGCTAATATAATTGTCTTGATATAATTTTAACATATTTTTACAGGCACAGAAATATTGCAAAAAGCAAGAAAATTACTAAAATTTAATTTATAACTAAAACTTTAAAATTTGTAAAAAGTTTTTATATAAAATATAAATATGTTAATATTATGTTTATGTGCCAAATTATAAAGTTTTGTTTTTCAAAAATTCTGTGTACATTTTTGTTTGTGTTTATCAAAACCTTTAAGCCACATAGCTTCATACAGCGTCCTCTATTTGCGTTCCAACAATTCTATTGCAATATTTTCCCAACTTTTACTTAAAATTTTAACAAAATTTTCCTAACTTTTACTTTGAATTTTAGCAACATTTTCGCACACTTACCTAATATGAAAATATTTGTAGCATCAAATGATTTTCAATGGTTTCGAATAGAATATATCCTTATGTTGCATGCGTTTATTGCATTGTATATATTGTATGGGAGTATAAATATCTTTGTATATAGAGTGTATCTGAAAAGCGTTACACACACATACACACACACAAAAGCACAAAGTTGCACAAATTCTTAAAACACTTTCAAATGCAAATTAAATGCAATTATTTTTCATTATTTTTCTATATTTTTTGGGGGTTTTCTTTTGTTTTGTTGCACTGCTGCACAGATGTTGTATCTCGTGGGTTGTTTTGATATGTTTAGCACTTGGCTGAGATACTTTTGTTGTTGTTGTTGCTGTTGTTGTTGTGGCAGTTACATGCTGTACACTTTTTGGGCATAATTTTAACGGTTATTGATTTGACCACGCAATTTTAGGCGCCGGCAAGTGCATAGTTGCCGCATTTTGCAGTGGCTATCTTTGAGATACTTTTGCGTATCAGTATCTTTTTTTTGGGTATTTGCTGCTGCTGCTTCACACACAGATTTACGCGACACACGCGACGTAACCGTAACCGAAACCGAAAGCTACTACACACTCTGCCGCAAGAGCGTTGTTGTTGCCGCCACGAGCGTTGGGATGAGACTGACACAGCGACTGTGAAACTCGTTCCACTGTGGCAACCACCATTGCCGTTGCGAGCGCGCGATTCAAATATTTGCGTTGCAACAACGCCGACGTTGCGCTAACGTTTGTCGTTTGCCTCTGCTGCTGCTGCCACCGAACGTTTGCTGCTGCTGCTGCTGCTAACGTTTGCTGCCGCTGCTGCTGGCTTTCGCTTGTTGTAACGCGCCGAACGAAGGTTGACGAGCGATTGAATTGAACGAACCTTGTAACGTTACTCTGGAGCCGCATATCGGTCGGCCCATGTAACCGAACGCAACGGCAACGGCAACGGCAACTGCTTTGTATGTGGAACTCAACCACAAAAGTGGAGTCTGAGTTTGAGTCCGAGTCGGCGAGTGGAAGAGCAAAAGAGTAAAAGAGCACACAGTCAGCAAAGAGAGCGCAGGCAAAGAGAGCTCAAAGCAGCATTAGTTTGTGGATTCTATTGTGCTGCTTATGGAAGGTTATTTCCTATGTTAATAATACTGACAATTTTATAAAATTTAATATTAAAAAAATGAGTAAATATTTTAAAGTATTGATTTAATTTTTTACTCTCTACTTTTAATGCAACTCCGCCACATAATTCATTAGCAAAGAGACACTCTTTGCACTCTTCGAAAGAATTCTCTCTTTTCACTTAGGGCAGCCCTCACTCGCTCTCTTTGTCTGCCTCTCTTCAGTATAAGTAGCAGACTTTTCTTTTCCCATTTCCATTTCGTGTCGTTAGCGGTACGTTGTGGCATTTGTATGAAACAAAACAAATGCCGCATCTAACTGTTGATTTGTATAGCAAATCAAGAGATTCATTTTGTATGCTTGTAGATACTTGTTCCTAAAATGTTGTTTAGTTGAGCAATTTATGACTAAACTGCGTTTATCAAATAAACTTCCGTTAAACTATATTAATTTGTTGAGTAATTTAAGAGTTATCTTAATACATTCAAATTGTCCATTATCAGATAGCTTTTATCTCTGAGTTTTTTTTTCAGTTCTTCAATAATTGCCGAGCGCATTAATCAAGATATTCACACGCTGCAAATGCAGCGATACAAAATGCGTAACGCGGCATGCAACTTGTCATAATGAGGCATTATGTTGCAGCTTAGCGCCATCGAGATTTCTCAACAGCCCGATACAGATACCGATACAGTTACAGATACAGAGACTGTGTGTCTGAGAGAGCAGAAGTTGAGCGAGAGAAGTGTGCGATCTCACTATGATTTATGACACTCTGCAGTTTTGTTTGCGATACAACTGCTCAGATACCGAGCGAGTCTTAATGCAAGGGGTAGGAGTAAAGGTAGAGGTACGAGTAGGAGTACAAGTCGTAGTAGGGACAGCGGTACGGCGACTAACGGTGAACCTATGGCTCAACAGGCACTTGTTGTAGATGGTATCTTAGAGCGCTTTATGGTCGCTGTTTGATTGATTGGTACGCACAACAAAAACCCATTGGGAAGGCTGTTTGCTTTTGGGTTTGGCTTATGATATCGCATCTGCGGGTACAAATCAACAGTTTTTACTTTCAAATTCTACATATACAATATATAAACTTGGTGACACACTTTGCATTAGATCAAAATTCTGATCAGATCATGTCATTATGCTTTAATTCGAGACTGAATGGTACATGTAAGCCACTGACCTATATAAATGTTTAAAACAATACTTGTATGTAGATCTTTTCAATCCAAGATTATCCACACAATCATTATAATATAATAATGGACCTACAGTAGTTGAGTGTTTCTTTGTTTGTTTTCTAAACCAAAGTTTGGAATGTTTTGACATTACAACTGGAAGTAAAACACAAGAATTAATACTTTAACTCAATAGAATTCAGTTGCCAATATTTTCTAATCAATCAGTTTGGACAGCTTTCAAGCTATAATATAGCTTACCGAATATGAACAAAATTCGGAATAATCATTTTTGGTATACTTTATAAAGAAATATTGGGTAATTTATAAAAATTTATTATTTTAATAGAATTAAGTTATTAAACATTTTTTGTTTATAAGCAAGAGAAATTACAATAATTGGAAAATATTAAAAATAATTCATTTAAATTCCAAAAATTTGAATTTAAATTTAAATTTATGAAAAATTAGCCTATATTATGAAGTTTATAGAAAAAAGTAAGAAATTAATTGTGAAATTAATAATAACTTTAGTTATAATCTTGTTTGAAATGTATCTAGCTAGATCTTTTCTTATATGTTTGCTTGCACAGCCAAAGAAAACTCTTATCGGACTCTCTAAAGTTGTAGAGAATGTTGTTTACCGACAGCTAAATATACTATAGTGGAAATTAAACATGAATGAGCTGCATGATTTGAGCATGACAGCAGCAGCAGCAGAGGCAGCAGGAACGCTAATCGCTCGATGTCTGAGTGATAAATTTATCGAATAGTGTAAATATTCATTTATGATAACGCGCCAGTTGTCATCGTCTGTTTGTCCGAAGCATTTTGTATATTTATCCTACGCGCTGATTGCATTTTTGTGTAAATTCATTTCCAGTCTCTTTCGCCGTTTTTCTCTTACTATCTCTCTCTGTCTTTCAGTCTCTCTTATATAATAGTCGTTGCGGCTCTGTCGAAAACTCCTTGAGTCGCCTGTTTAGTGTTTGTTTGGGCTCTTGAGGAAGACAAACAAAGCGATGACGACGCAGGCGCAACAGTTTTGGTTTGAGTTATTGAATGAACCTTCTGTCCCCCGCCCCCCTGCTGGCGTACGTCCAATGCCAACTATTCTGTCTACATGTCTTTCTGTCATTCATTTTGAGCGCATTTGTTTGCCTTTCTGCCAGCCAGACAGTTGGTAGTTGGCAGTTGGCCCTCGGCTTGTTTGCATAAATGATAAATTGCTAATTGATAAATTTGTTATTGTTTTTTTTTGTTTTCTCCTCTTTTTTTTCTGCAGACATTTGCCATTTCCTGCACAACTAGTTGCTAGGTTCTACAGCCAACTGTTCAGCACTTGCTCAACTGTCTTGGCTTTGTCTTCTCAAACCTGATACACTTAAAGTATCTTTGTATCTTGGTAGTATCTCTAGGCCTCTTTCTACTCCACTCGACTCATAAATTTGCTTTAACGCGTGCCAGTTACAAAGTTTGCGACCGCACTTCTGAAACTTGCCTTCTCCACTTCCCTACTGGCTACTACTGACTACTCTTCGCTCCCCTACGCCAATCTCTCCTACCACTGTCTTCCGCTTACATCAAATCAATTGCCGACCCAGTCGGACTTCTTCACTGCCATCTCAATATGCGAATCACGTACGCGTATATCAATTGTTGCTGCCATCTCTAGGCAAATGATGAACCAACTTGGCTTGACTGACTGTCTGTCTTTCCTTCTGTATGTCTGTCTGTCTGTCTGTCTGACAGTCTATCAGACTGACTGTCCGATTGACGGGTTACCAGCTCCCTCTGTCTCTAAATATGTATATACACTCACTGTATTGATTCTTTATGCATTTCTGTTAATGTTCATTTTACTTTGTTGCCTCAAACTGTCGATTCAGCTTTAAATATATTAAACATTCAGACTTGTGTTTCAATAATGCTAAAATTTATATTATGCCAAATTTCTACATTTTGTTTATTTAAATAATTGCTTAAATTATATACTTCTTACTATAAATATTTGTCACCAGTAATACATTAATGTGCCTCTGTTGCCAGAGTGCAATCAATCTTCACTTTCGGCTAACAAAACCATTTAACTCTAAGCAGCTGACAGAAAAAATTCTACTAAAAATCAGCATATATTATACATATATATCAGCTACACATTGGGACCACATCGATATCCATGTAAATCAGTAACGAACTGTTGCATAGTACTCAATTTTGGGAGCTCATCAACGGGGAGCAAACCAGACAAAGTTGAGCTCTGAGCTCTGAGCTCATTCGCCCTTTCGCTTCCTCTGTCTACTAGCTGTGCTTATATTTTGGATTTTGCAACATTTGATTCAACTGATAATCCCTCAAGCGCATCAAGAGAGCAACTGCAAAATGTTGTAGCAAAGTAACTCAAAATGTTGTTCAAATTTTTGTGTTTTTTTTTTTTTAGTTCGAATTTCTCTTGCCCCTATGAAGCTGGCTGGCAGAAAGATACTTTGGTTGTTTTTTTTTTGGCTTGGCTAAACTAAGCTCGTTGATGTGTTAATTGACCAAAATTTTGTACACACTCGCTGCAAGGCAGACACAGACTAACTAACACAGATACACACTCGCACAGACAGATTGTCGGACATATATAGATAGCTAGATAGAACTATGGGGCAGAGTTCCGGTTGCTCTGAAACTGATGCTGCAGGTTTTTGGTAGCTCGACTCGTTTGTCGATATTAAATCCCGGCAAAACTTAATTAGAAATTCCATTTTTGGCTTTTGGGGGGCATTACACACACAACGACGCTTTACCAATTATCGACTCGAGAACTGTTGCACGTTTCCTGCCACACAAAATGGGGGGCATGCGCTGCTCAGTCGCGTTAAGCTGCAACACGCCAATTAAAAATGCCTTTTGATGATGAATCTAAAAAAGTGGTGAAAAAATACGAGTACCATAAACAACAACAACAGCAGCAGCAGAAGGGGGAAATGAAAGACAAAAGTCCGAGTTGCTACAACATTTACCTGGCCCTAACGGGTTTTAAGCTGACTAACGGGAAACGGTCTAACGGTAACGCCGCACGACTGCACGTAGTTGCAGCGGAAATGCGTTTGCAAAATGGCGCCGACGTGCGTGCTAATGAACGCTCAGTGCAGCAGCAACAACAAAAACAACAACAGCAGCAGTGCAACACTGAGGCAAGGCCAGCAAACAACAAAATAAAGGACTACAGAGAGAGGTGGCATGCCACCCAGATCCTTTCATAGGCACGACATCAATGTTAATTCGCCAAAAGCAGCTTGGAATTGTTGCAACTTGTTGTTGTTGTTTTTGCTGCTGCTGCTGTCTCTATTGAAAAATCACAGGCCTGAAATTGAACACATTTTGTCCATTTTGTGGTTAGTGCAACAGCAACAACAGAACAACAGCAGCAACAGCAGCAGCAGCAGCAGCAGCAGCAGCATCATCAGCCATAACATTTGGGCTGGTTGAATCAACTGGCGGCTTTGTTTAGTATTCAAGGCAGCAAAATGTTAACGTCAATGTAAAACGCAAACGCACTGCTAAATTTGCCAGCGAATAGTAGAATTGGCAAATGGAGGCAGTCCGAATAGGGCAAGGGATATAGGGAATGAGGCAAGGGGCAGAATAATCACAGTCAACTGTCAAAACTTCAGATGCATGAGCAGCATGATGAACAGCAGCAGCAGCAGCAACATCGGGTTACGACAGCCTCGGGATAACAAACGTCTGAGTTCAGAGGGGGGAAAGCTACAATAAACAGTCGATTTCAACAACTGGGAGACTAAATACTGTCAATTACATGAGATTAACATACTCAAGTAAGCACAAATCAAATGAATGAACAGAAATTGATAGATGAATATTATTTACACAAATGAATACATTAATGTTTCATAAGCAGATGAATGTTAAACGCGAATAATTAAATTTAAATAAATTCGAGTTGAAAATTAGACTTAAAGTATTAATAAGTATTAATAATAAGCAAGGCATTATTGTGAAAACTGTAATAGAATTCTCATAAATAATGAGTAAATAGCCATAATAATTTCAATGGATGCTACCTTTCAACTCAATCTTTAATCAGTTTAATCTATCCTTTAACTGAAAAGTAATAAATCACATAAAGAATTTCTACAAAATTCTCAATTTATTACTTTTATTTCAAAGTTTGGATTTATATATATTGCAATTGTCAACAAATCGACCAACAAATTCTTTGCTATGTATGAAAATGGATTAATCATTAAAAAATCAAAGTTATCAATCAAAAAATTATGCATACGTGTTCATAAAGCTTGAAAACTATATAATTATTAAAACTCTGTAGTTCCAAATTTAGTCTTCTAGAAGTAGTTTCTTAGGAATACAAGGTAGTAAGACTGGAACACATGTCGCCCAGTTTTAGAGCTTGGTCTGATAATTGAAGTTGTGGAACGACTTCCGTTCGGGTTTACTCGTTATCGGCTGAAAGCGTGTTTCATGCATTTATGACGCCGACGTTTGGCTGTTCCTCTAAAAAAGCAGCAACACATTTCGAAATTTAAATATTATTACAGTAAAACTTGTAATGTAACGACTTGGCCGACACCTCAGTGCAACAACGTCGTTCCAAATGGTTTTCAGCTGTCGTAAAAGCTGTAAAAGCGGCTTCTTGGTCTGGGAAGGGTGTAAGTGTAGGAGGAAGAAGCATGGCACCTCCTGCCTACTTCCCTCTCCCACTCGATTACATTAATGCTTATTTTTGCAATTAAATAAAAATATCGTAAAACGGCTCACAATTTTAACGAGCCGGCGAGTCGCGTTTGCTCTTAACCCTTCAATAGGTGTCAGAAATGTGTGTTCCAAGTGCCTAATTAGAAATTCATAAAAAAATATTGAAGGAAAACAGCAACCGAGTCGACTGAACCAAAAAAAAAAAAAACTGCCAGAAAACGTGACGCTGTAAAAATCTCATAAAATTATTGAAAAATCCTCAAGGGTTATAGCAACAATTGCATGTTTATTTAAGCTGTGCCAAGGGTATATATAAGTTGATAACATGTATGCTAAGACGCAACAGAAGATAAGTAATATATATTACTTAATATGATCTTACAGATGGTGAGAACTAGGAGAACTAGAATAATTAAGTATGATCTAGCAAGATAAAACCTATTTCGACTATAAACCGTAACGCAAATATATTTTTTTCACTTATTTTAGCCATTTATTTCCCTTCAACTTACTTTACAAAAATCACTACTTTGTTGAAATTAGTAAGGTGGAATTATTCTGGAGGGTTTTTTAAAGATCGCTACGTTTTATATTAAGATCGAGTAAGCCTAAACTGTGTGAAATTATATCCTAAAGTTTCTAAACACATATTTATAATTCCCAAGTTGGTCGTATGTATATCATTGCTATATGTTTGTACAAACAGAAATTCTTAACGAAATATCTTTAAATCACAATAAAGAGTAACTGCCGGTCGCATATTCCAGTCTGATGCCATGTTTTCTTATTATTATGATTATTTGCTGTGAATATTGTAAACTTAAGGCATGGGGTCTATGTCACAATGGGTCATAAATTTAATACACAAATTGTCACTGCACGTTTCGATAATAGCCGAGAACTGTATAGAAATGCTACGCAGGATGTTGAAATGGCAACGAATCGTGGCGATGGCTTCAAGTGGCCAACAATTGTGGGGATTGGAATTGGGAATGGAATGAGGAAAGACGAAGGTTTTGCTTTTAGTTAATTTTGTTTTGTTTTGTTTATATTGAACGAATGTCTTTCGATAAACAACAACAACAACAACAACAAATTGTTTTCATTTGCTGTTATTTTTGTATAATTTTTCAATTGAAGTCATTTTTGTTTATGAGTTGGGCCTTTTCTTAAACTGTTGTTGTTGGTATTGTTGTTGTTGTTGTTGTTGCATGCCGCGTGAGGTCAGTTTCTGGGAATTGTCAAACAGTACGAAAGTGTATATGTCTGTAGAAATAACTAGGAAGTCGCCAGCGAAAGTTGTTTAGAATATCGGCAAAAACTTTGAATGAGTTCTGAAATAAACAAAATAGACAGCGTGGACAACTTGGCATATCTATTTGAATAGAAATTGCATGTATAAATAAATGTTAGTTTACGATTCAAGTTGAAGAAGGCAAATGCATTAAGTTGTGGTTATAAGTAAATGTATCTCCTTTTGAATTTAAATCATGAGCTGAGAACTATGCAAATCGATTAATATTATGTTTAAGTTATGTATAAGTTCCTAATAAAAGGAGAAAGAAATCTGTCATTTACAAAGTATTAACTTCTGCATATCAACAATATCATTAAGATTGAAGCTTATCTACTTTTTCTTTTAAGTAAAATAGTATTATCTAACACACATTCAAAAGAAACTCTACACAACTTGTATTCCCAATCAAAAGTATGGCTTGAAAAGTCTATGTGTTAATTAATTAACTAACTGCACACACACTTCCACTGCCGCAGTAGATGAGAGTGTTAAAAGCACCACATTTTGGCAATGAGTTCGGACGCCTAAAAGTCGGCATTAAAATTTAACACACAGTCATGGAATTCTATGCGCCGCGACGGTAATACGAGTACACAAAGAACGGCATCGAGGTAAGCAGAGGATCTGAATAACAACAATGCAACCACAAAACATAATATGTAATATGCAAATGCATTGTGTGGCTATTTTCTCTTTGTAAACTAAACAAATTACAAACTAATTTTCAAACACAAACACAATACATAAAAAAAAAAAAAACAGGAAAATTAAAACCTATTGTGAATACTCTAAGCAAAAAAAGGCATACAAAAAACTATATTCCATAGAATCTTAAATTTGAATTGAGCTTGATTCTTGATTCTGTGATAAAAATGATGCAAAGCTATATACAAGAAGCAGTCAGTATATCCTTATATTCAGTAAAGCTTTTCTACATATACCCCATTTAGAGCATTCGTGTGTAGGGTATTTAAACCGAATTTCCAAATGCAAATCCAGCGATCCAACGATGCCGAAGCCAAAGCAACCGCGTCAACACGCCATCAGCCGCAGTAACAACAGGGTCACGCCTTCTTTACACCAGCCGCCCAGTTGCACTAGTAGTTGTAGTTGTAGTTGTAGTTCATTTATTACATTCCATTTATGCAATTGCACCGAAATCCATGTTTGCGGTTAATGGAAAAATTATTTATTTAAATACATTTATTCGACACGGGCAAAGTGCAGAGTGTGTGTCAGAGCGAGATGGCACTATATTCCCGTGTGCATGCTATGTTTGTCTAAATGTGTGAGTGTGTGTGTGTGTGTATCTGTGAGTCCACATAGTCCATGTGTGTGTGTTCAAATTGTTGCTGACATCAGCGCCCACGAATCTCTGGGAATCGTACTCTCCACCCTCTCTAAAACCTGTTGTGGTCTGTTTATGTAATGTTTTTCTTTTTGTTTTGTACGCTTCTAGTTGCACTTTACACCTGCAGTTCTGTTGTTCAATTTGTTTTTATATCTCTATGAAACAAAGTGTATTCGCATAACAAATAAGCTCAAAAGAATTGAATATTTAGACAATATATTGCAATATATAGTACTTTCAAGGCAAAAATAGACTTTTCAGATTGGCAGAAACGCAAAATTGGTCTCTGGTGAAATTAAAGTATGTTATATGAACTCAAGACTGAAATATATATTTAATAATATATATAAAATAATAATTTTTTTACTTTTTGGTTTTATTAATTGTTGAATAAACCTCTTTTTGTGTTTTATCCTTGCTTGGATATAAGGGCTTGTAGTAAAATAGTAGTAAAGTAGCTTTTCAAAATCTGTTGCATACTTTTAGGTGTCGTGGTTGCTTTGAAATCATCTATAACCTACGGTACATATATTCGACAGTGAGGCGCGTTTAATTGCCTAAACTCAGATATATCTATTCTAAATAACTATTTCAGCTAATCACCTCAAGTTACGCTCATTATTATTTTAGGAAAGTGAAAAAAGAAAAAAGTAAGTCTTCAATTTACTCCCTGTCTGCAGAATCTCCTGTAATCTCTCTGTATAGTATCCTAGGAACTTTTTACTAATTGCAAAACTTTTAAACATTTTCGTCCAATGCATAATTTGTCCGCAATCTTCTTAGGGCCATTTAATCATTCCATCAACCGAGACAACCACAACAAAAGCAACAGCAACTAGGAGGCAAAAAAAACGTGGCGGTTGGGCAAAAAGCATAGCATAATTTTGTGCGCATTAATAACAAAATGGAGTGAAATTAATTTGACAGCGATGGAAGCAGAAAAGGCAACTTAAAACATAATGAAAACATATTATTTGACGTTAATTTTCGGCTGCGACAAGCATATTAAAAATATAAATAAGTAAATGCTAAATATGATGACAATAATCATTAGCATATGGACCCGAAAAGACTTTCCCTCTCCCATTCCATCCCATCCCATCCCGATCCAAGTTGTCCCCGAACTTGAAGACTCATTACAAATTCCCACAATTATGAGCGCGCGTTGGGAGAACAAACATGTTGTTTTTTTTTGGAGGGGCGAGTGGCAGCAGCTGGTCTTCTATGTTGTTGCCACGCCCACCATGGCAACCTCGGTTGACCCATTAAAGGCAACGTCTTTTGCAAATGAAGAGCTTAGTTTTAATTAAATTCACAGCGTTGTGTAAGAACTGCTTGCAGATTTATTAGAAAGCCACGATGCTGTCTGGAAGACTCCAACACCAGACAAGAATATCCAACAGCCCCCTGCCCCTCAGTGTTTGTCATCGTCGACGCCTCTTTGTCAATGTCAATTGTTGTGTTTGGCATCGTTATTCTTCATATGCAGACTGCTTTTTAATGAATTTGTTTGGTCTTGCTTGAAAATATTTTCATTCTCAAGCGTTTTCTTCTCGCAAATTATGAAAAATTGCCAGTTTGTCGACATTTGGCACTTTGGTCAACTATCAAAGCGATGAAATGGCGTGGGAAAATAACAATAATATCAGCAGCAGCTCCAGACGCTGACCACAAAAAAACTGCTTGAGAACAGCAAAAGACAATGAAGCCAAATTTGTATATTGTAAACTTGCATAAGAACTGCTTTAATAAGATTGAGAATATGAAACAGGCGACCAGATTAAATATTATAACACAGAATAATTAGGCTATTTTCGAAATCATTTAGATTATTAATGCTGAGTGAGTTTTGTAATTATTTAAAGAAATCTAACCAGCTAAGTAAACATTAAGTGACATTGCTTGTGGACATTCCTTTTAAATTTTTGCAATTTAATCGAATTATATTACAGTTAGTTTCAAATTGAAATTCAATTTGACATAAATTGAATTAAATTTAATAAATTTTAGCAATTTATAAAATATTTCTGCATACACAGTTCGGTAAAGTATAAAAGGTTTAGCACCGATCCAAAAATAATATTCGCTCAATTGCGTATTTTAATTAATATCGTTTTTAGATTGTGGTAAGTTCATTGAAATGTAGTAGTTAGCCTACTGAAAATGCAACACGCTTTGGGGCAAAAGGCATGTGGCAAACTGGTAGAGACTGAAGAGCATTTGCTACACACATTTGTACGTTTGACATTTTGCAGTGCAGTTCGGTGAAGCAGAAAGAATTTGCCCGAATTCAAATTAGTCAAATATTAGAAACTTGCGTTCTACGAGAACGTCACTTGTATCCGACTTTTGGAAAATGCAATCTCATGCAATCAGCCAACCGCAAAGCAACAGAAAAATGTGAGGCAACTTTTGCATGCCACACACATGAGGAGAGAGGGACAAAAATGAAATAAAAGATAGGTAGGGAGAGCGAAAGAGAGAGAGTGCAGGTTGTGGGCAGACAACAAGTTGCAACTGTCAAAAATGCAGGAATGCATTGACATACAAGTATTCATGCACTCGTCGGTTGTTGGCATTTACATTTGACATTTGCATAGCTCACTCTGCATTTTTATTGGTTAACCTGGGCTCAAGTAGAACAACTCGACTACTCGACTCCACGACTCCTCGACTCCCTCGACTGTTCGACTGCACTACTCCAGCACTGAATTGTAATCATATGAAAAGATTTCATTTAACTGCTTAAATTCTGTTGAGAGATTGCAACACAAATGTCAGTCACTTGGCCGCAAAGCTGGGGCATGCCACTTTTTGGTCAGCTCTAATCTGTGATGTATGTACAATATATATAGTTCAGTCCGAATACAAGTGTGTGTGTCTTCCTGCAATTGTCATGCAGCATTTCAAATGAAATTAGTTTTGATTCTCAGATGAGAAAAAAAAAAGCTAGATGTGTTGCATACTTTGTTGCGGGTTTTCAGCTCACTTTGCGGACATTGTCATTTAGCATTGTAAATGAGAAAATAGTTTGGCTGGCCTAATGATGCTGCCACTTGGCTGGCCATGGAGTGAAAGCGAACCACCTACACCTAGACTTCACAAATGTCAAGTTGAGTATAAAACTGGCGTTGGACCCTTGTCTTTTTTTTTTCTGGCCATGGCCATTTGGCATGAGCCTCGCACACAAATACAGACATTTTCCCATAAATATTTAAACCGAATGCGTTTTCATTCCGCACAACGGTGCAGACATTGCCAAATAAAACAAACTGCCAATGAAAATTTTCTCTCATTCGTCGGAGCGTTTGTGTATGGGTGTGAGTATGTGTGTAAAGCTGAAACAAAGCGACGGCCGTCATTCGCCATTTTGTCGGCACACGTTGCGTATGAATAATTTATTTAATGAACTTGTAGCTTGCGACTGCTGCTGCCGCTGCTACTTGTGCTACCGTATACGAAAACGAATACGATACGAATATGTATACTCGTATACTCGATTACGAACACGAATACGTATACGTATGCTCGACAATATCCACAACTTTGTTCGTTTGAGTATCTTTGGCAACGCTTCTGCAGTGGACACGTTATAAAGTACTTTTGTTTTCCTTTTGTTTTTCGGGGCGATTTGTTGCCGTCGAGCATTTACGTTTCGATAGTGCTTTTTCTTTTTCTCTCTCTCTGCCCATTCCACTATATTCTTCTTTTTCTGACAGCCAAAACTACGAATTTTTGCTTGTTTGAATGCGAGGGCAGTTCAGTAATAGAGTTGAAAAGATAAGTAAATTAGCAAACATTGCCTAAATTCCCAGAAAGTTTCTTAAAATCTTTAAAAATATTAACTAATATACAAATGAATATATTCATAAGGCACTTTTCATTCAATTTTTGTATAAATAAATTGAGCAAACATGCAGTTCACTTATAATAATAACTTATAATAATAATTAATAATTATTTGAAACTACTTATTTATATTGAAACTTCTTTAAGCGTTGAAGAAAAAACACTTAGCAGGTTAAAATAAATTAATTAATTACAATGTGTATTTAAATATATGAATATCCATAACAATTTACAAAAATATTTCAAAAAATTATATGTAATACTAAAAAAATGTATTTTAATTTATTTATAAATTTATTTTTTCAAGAAAAAGAGTGTTAATATATTTTATAAAAAATACTTGATAATCTAATCTAATTTTTTTTCATAGAAAGTATTTAATAAAAACATTAAAAAAAAAATGTACAAGGACACTTGTTTGACGACAAATATTTGAAATTTGCTTCACATTTGTGTTACAAAATGTTGAACAAACTCATATTCGATTTAAACTGACAAAACATATAAAGCAACCCTCGCTTAGAGATTCGATATGAGCTCTGAACATGGCGTTGTGTTTATCTTGTCCTAGTAATTCAAATTATTTATTTATAGTTCATTTGCGAGTTGGCATTCAAAGTTGTAATGTGCAAAGCGAACTCATGGATACATTTGACTGTGTGGATGTGGATGCTGGTTGGTACTAAATTTAACACAATGTGACCGAAGAACAACGACAAATTGACTTGGGCCGAGGGTCGAAGAGTCAATTTGCAAATATATATAACCAGGCACCTGACCAGGCTAACAACTTGGAAGACATTTGCCATCCTACAATTAGCACGGTCATTTAGAAGGCAGTGGCTATCTGTGTATCTTGGCCAATGTGGTGAAGTGTTGCCGGAGTTGCAGTTAACTTGGAGGCATTAAAATTGCAACATCAGTTGACGCCTGGCTAACGACAACAATTATGCAAGTGACCGCAACAGCAGCAACATCAGAGACAACCGATGCTATGAACGGAAGCTCAAAGCAATCCACTTAATTTGAAATTTTTCAAATCCTCTTAAGCAAATACAATTGACCGCATTGAAACACACAAAACCGCAGTCTCCAAGGCTGGCAATTTGCACCCGTGGTTGCAATGGGCAATCCAAAGTGATATAATAGGCAATCGGAGTGCTGGGTGTGTGCAAGGTGGTGCTGGGTGGTGCTGTGTGGGCAGTTGCCACTTGATATGACAGCTTAAGATACTTTTGTATCTACATGTTGTCACATTTCAAATATGCTTCACATAGCATTCATTAGATATTCGAATGACATGCTTTGTCTCTCTGGCATTTGCTTATTTGTGCACAAGCTTTGCTCTGTCAAATGTATCTGTATCTGTATCTGTATCTTTAGTTGTAGCTGCAGCACACAGCACTTCATTATCATCAATTTTACAGAATTTTCTCCACAAGCATATGCTGTATGCTGTATCCGAAGTATGTGCGTGTATGTGTCAATGACAGCCTCAAGTGTTTGGCAATATTTTGTCATATTAAATTTCTTTTGGCATAAAAGTCAGCAATTCTAACGAATGATACTCCAGCAACAATTAATCAAGAGTTCTTGGGCTTGTATCCATAACTCTTTCAAGCAGCCACTTTTAATCAAAATCAGTTTCATGCATATTTGCAATAAACCTTTAGTTTTAGCCTCTTTCTCTCTCGTATTGGCAATAATTCAACTGAATGCCATAGAAATTCAGCTTCATTCAGCTCCATTCACAGACTGTTTTCATGTAATCTCTCCACGACATGCTTTAAATATGCAATTCAATGATCATCAGTTTTACTTCCCTTGGATTTCGTGACTTTTTGTTTATTGTTCGGCATCTTTTGTTTTAAGTTTTATTTTTAAGTGCTCCACTTTGGCAAACGCCATAAAATGCGAATACCTTTTGTTGCTTCTCGGAAATCGCAGCGGCGGATGAGTCAGTGTTCCGGATTTGGGGGCAAGGATCAGTTTTGTATTTGGGTGTACATATGTATTTTTGCCAGATCCAGACTTGTATCTGGAGTTCATTCACCCCCACACATACATACATACACACACTTCATCAATTGATGCACTGCCCCGTGATATTTTCACATGCAGCGCACAGCAACAAATCATTAAAAATTCATTTTCAATTTCGTTGCAAGTACCACAGCGAGAAAAGCACAAAGAAAGCAAGCGACAAAAAAAAAAAAAAAAAAACAAAATTGAAACAAAACAAAAAACACAAGCTGGGAAAAGCAAACTCGTTTCGGTTGTAATTTTCGTTGACGTTTTGTCTTCTGTTGCAAAAAAAAAAGTTTAAAAAAAAAGTTAAAAAAAAACACAAAAATCAAATAAAACAAAAGAAAGTCACAACAACTTTCCACCATTTTGGACTCTAGACTGTCAACTGCAACTATCAGATTCAGTCACGAGCATGTTGCACGTAGCTCTCTTCCCCCCAAAAAAAAACTCTGTCTGCGTCTCTAGCTCAATTTATTCTCTCTTGCTCTCTGTCTCTCTCTCCTTCTATTGTCTCGTTTTACTAAACTTGTCAAGTGTCAAACTTTAACTACTGGGCTCTGCTTATTACACAGCTAATATTGCTACTGTACACTAGACTAAGTTCAAAATAATAATTTTAAAAATTTTAAATCTAAAAGCAATATTTTAATTATTTTTATTCTTTGCAGAGTTTTATAAATCACACAATTTATGCAATTATCCAATTGTGCAACTATTTGCAAGTTCAGCTTTGTAATTAGATTTGCAATAAACATTGTTTTGGCAATAATTTTCAATTTAAAACTTACCTTAATTTACGATTTTTGTAGTTTCAATTGCTCTTTGTTGTTCCACACCAGAGCTACAGATTCCCAGCAGAACAACATGCAGTTGTTTAGCTGTCCAAATGTCCAACTGTCCAGTCCAATTATGTCTCGAGGCACATGAGGAAGCAGCAGCTCGAGAGACTTCTCTACCTCAGGCAGACACTCATTGAGGGCCTTCAGATCTTCACATCGTTGCTGTGAGCTTCATTTGGCAGACGTCATTTAGAAGTTGCAAGTTGGAGGTTGCAAGTTGCTTTCGGGTTTTTGTCCTTTGCTCAAAGTAAACATTCGCACGTTTCGCGTTAAATTATTTTCGTTTTTTTTAAGTGCTGCTGCTTCTTGGATGTTTTTTGTTTCTTTCCTTCATATACACATTTAGCACACGATGGCTGCGTTTGCGCAGACGCCCCTTGGCTGGCAGACTGTTTGATAATGAGGGCGTGGTGGGGATGGAAGGGATAAAGGGGATACTGAATGAGGATCTGGGTCTTGTTATTTCATCAGCGTGGCAATCAAATGAACGACAGATTCTGCGAAATGCGCAGACGTGAAACGGTGACAGGAAACTGGTTTAATTGGTTGAGAACGGGCAACGTTGAGCATGGGGAGAGAATTGCACTTGCCAAACAATGCCAACTGGAGATTTCATTCCAGACTTTGGGCCATTGTCTACAAATCACATTCCGGGCTTGGCACTGGGGAGGAGCACTTCATTTGTTGGGCGGCTCCCACCCGCGCCGCATAAATCACAAGCGAAAATCGCAGCTCATCGAACTGTGCGCAAGTTCAATTCAATTCAATTCAATTAGCAGCATATTTTGCAATGCCCAATGCCATAACAGATACAAAGCTGCAGATACAGATACAAATACAAATACAAATACAGATACAGTTCACAGATAGCGGCAATTTATGAGCCCAGGCATTTGCCAGCATGTGGCACCCACCACCACCACTTCTTGCTTCCCTCTCCCTCTATCTGCGGGGCATGTTTTGACAGCACATACAAAAAAAATACACAAAAAATATATAGGCACCCGCTGTTCACACTCCATGCCATGCGATCTTGAGATGCCTATGCCATGAACGGCAGTTGGGGATCGTTGGGGGAATCGAAGGGGCATCTAGCAGGCTGCTGGGACCAACTCATGTGGCGTGCATTGCGTGGCGTCGAAATGATTTAAAAGCTGGCGTGAGTGAAGATTCCGCCACAACAATGTATCGCCTGAACCCCTGAACCCCATGCCATACCCTAGAGATACTCTGACTAACCGCAACAAAGCTTCTCCTACATACTTAGTAGTGAGCAATAAAAAGGTGAAAAAACCAAATTAAGTAATATCCTCAATTATATTGCGCTGCGATTAAAATCTCAAGTTTCGCACTACTTTTATATAACAGCAAGTTCTTTACAATATAACAACATAGTCAGTATTTCCTTTAAAAAACGCTAATCTCTAGAATTTTACAATATCGATAGCAATATCTTTCCAGCTTTTTATAATGGCTCTCAAGCAGCATTGCCAATAGTTAACAGCAAACAACAAGAAAGAAAACTTCAGTCGAGCATCCCGATAGAGTAATACCCTCTGACTTCAATTTGCGATTATATCACTTAAAATCAGAATTAACGCTGCTAGAACTTAACATAACATGTTAGTATGTCACTGACTCGCTCACACAGCGTTTTGCGTTTGCGCTGCTTGTGTGTCGTCAGCACAGTAGAAGATCTCAGTGCTATTTGCTGCTCTGCTTAAAATTTGTGATTTTCGGTGAACGATAACTTTCTTGATTTTAATCCAATCATTATGCGATTTTCAGGATCGTCTGATATTGTTTGTCTCAAAGCGCATGTAAAGTTACAAAACTAGCATATTAAGAAATCTTTGAAGACATTGTGTTTTTATTGTATCTAGGAAAGCTCTACTTTTTAATTGAAAAAGTATATGAACTTATTCAAATTGTGTTTTCAAAACTAAAATAAACAAAATTCTTGGCCATAATTTTGACTACGATATTTCAAAATAATACCTAAAGTGTGAGTTTTAAGATATGTTAAATATCTTTCAAGTTATTGTTTAACCATTAATATTGAAACTCTAATGGCTTCGCATTAAGATTTCAAAACATTGGACACAACTACTATATTTCCATGATCGTTGAAAATCGTTTTGGTATAGATTTCCATCGTGTATTCTGGTATTTTATCCAATGTTTATAGAAATAAGCGTAGCATTGCAACAGCAGCAATTAACTGATTATGCTCTGAGTGGAAATTGGCACTTGGAATTGTGTTTAAAACTGTTTGTTTGCTCTATAAACTGCCACCCAGGTGTCAATTGCTAATTGCTTTCGTTTGAAGCTTTGTAAGGCGGGCGCCACGCCCCTTAAGTTGGGGGTATTTAATCAACTTGCGGGGCAACCAGCGAGACCTCGAAGCTTTCACTGCAGCCTTCAAATTGCACACAACAACAACAACAACGCCAACAGAAGCACGAAGAGGAGAAATAGCAAGAACAGCAACAACTTCATATCGTTAATGCAATCAATTTGTGCTCGTACACACACACACCGACAGATGGCGCCAGCGTCTTTGCAGTTTGGCTTCTTACGCTCAATTACGCGACCCGCATCCTGTCAGTTTCCCTGGCACCCCTGCTCCCCCTGCTCTCCTTAGAGCCAACTGTTGGCCTTGCCTTGATTGTCTTTTGTTGACGGCACTCAGTCAACCTGTGGTTTCTTTTTCGGTTCCTCTACTCTACGCTCCAAAGACGGCACGCGTTCACTTCATCGATTACTTCACTATGGAGATGGAACGTCGAGTCGAAGCCACAGCCACTGCCACAGTCGAAGCCAGCATCTTGTTGTGTTTTGCATGTAAATACGTGTAATTTGTCATTTAACGCAGTTTCCACGCTTCCACCGCAGCCACGCCCCATTGAGCGTGCACCCCTCTCCGCACTTCCCAAACCTTTGCAACTAGCTTTACTTGCACCTGAAATATTTAGAACAGATTAATCCATTTAAACTGAACTAAAGGCGTACGATCAAATATGTGTAGCTTTCTTAGCTAACTTGGCTAATATAATAATACAAAAAGTTTTACTTGTAAATACTATATATTTGTTATTTTTAGCATTTAAACAAATGAAAAACTTTAACAATACTGTACAATTTTTCTTTTAAAATATGTTAATATATATATTAAGTTTTCATAGCCTTTGAGGGTAAGACAACATGCTTCTAACTCACGTATTTCTTGACTTACCGTTTTGTAACTATACAATTGTGTAGAGACAAACAGTATTATACTATCTTACAAATCATATTAAGATCAGTTTATAATCAGAAAAGTTATCATACATCGAAAAACGTCAATTAACAACAGAGGCAGCTATATGCTAAGCACTGAACTCTGCTGCAGCGCTGACGTCACACGAGCAGCGTAGTCGAATAAACTTTATGCGAGCGAAAAAGACATGACTCAATATTTCATTCTTTGTTAAAATAACACCTACCAAAATTAGATAGTGCTTAAAAAGCTTAAAACGATCAAAACAAGTCAAGAGTTTACGGTATCTCATAGTCGAAATATCATTATTGTTGCTTTGACTTCTATCTCGGCATAAATAGGCTATGAATGTGTGCAGCAACGAAATTCGTTTAAGCCAAATCACAAAGATTTCATCTGTACACTCGTACACTATGTAGTTGCCTAATCCTACTATAATGCCCCAACCTACCCCACATAGGAGTCCTGGTAAGACAAGACGCCAACCAGCAGCAGCCTTGACTGTCTTGTCGCGCAATCTTCTCGCCTGGGTGAACTCGTACGACACCCCCATCTTTGCCACTACCCCTCAGTTGCCCCACCCTTCGCTTGATGGTCAGCAATCGACGCCTGGCATCGCCACGCAACGCTGCCTACTTGTGGGCGCAGTGACCGATACAAATTCTCATCGTAATTCTCATGCAATTTAATTTGATTAATGAGGCGCATGAGGCAAGATAGCGTGAGCTGCTGCTGAACTTGCCTCAAGTCCCCAAAAGCGACACACAAATTCCAATAGCTAAAGTCAACTTTAACTGGTCCAACAGAGAAAAACATACAGAGTTTGTCATAAGAAATGCTGTGGCTGATATAATGCATATCTATAGTAGGTGCTATGTGCATATAAAGATCTTGATGCACTTCAAAGTGCCTAATGCCTGATGGCTGATGCCTGATGCTGTGCTATTTATAGGGTGCCTGCTGCAGCTCCAGGCGTCACCCTGGCCAGAAGATCAAAGCAGCCAATTACTCAACGCCGACTCGATGCCAGCATTGCTCTCTGCCTCTCTGTTGACTGCACTTTGAAAACTGGCAATGAGCTAGAGAACCGCAGTGTCAGGCGTACTACTACTACACACTACATAGTTGTGGTGCAAAAGCAAATGCCCCTTGTCAGGGGCTGTGCCACAGCCCACAGGTCCATCAAATCAAATTAATTGCCAGTCGCAAGCAAGCAAGCGGTGCAAGTGGGTGTGGCAGGAAATCGAAGCGGCAGTTGCAGCGAATGCAGCAAGCAGATCGAAGGTGTTAGAAGTCATGTGGAAAGGCCTGAAATGTTGCACGTAGATCACTGATTGCAACCAGATCTTTGTTGCCTAATTAGCTGGAACGCTGCTGCTGCTGCAGCTGCTTGCCACACACAATGCCAAACTTCTTGTCACGCGACTTTCAAAATCAATTTCATTGGACAATAAATAATTTCTTAATAAATTGCACATTCAAAATGCAACTTCCTGCAATTAAAGGCGGCCTGCAACATTGCTACATTGCAACTTGCAACTGGGAACGGGCAACTTGCAACTGGCAACTGGCAACTGGCAACTTTGCAGTCGAGTCCAATAAAAAATAATTGAAAATTCAGTCACGTAAACGTTTTTCCAGCCGCCTGCCAGATCGCGACTCATTAATCCAGGCACCGTACCCCCACTTCTTGCCCCCTTTTTGTCTAAGTCGTTGCCCCATAATAAAAGCAGCACGTTGCCCCTCTTATCAGACCCTGACAATCAACGGAATGGGGATCGGCTGTGGCACGACTAACTGGCGAGGATCGCACAGAGATTGTAGATTGAGAGAAGAGAGTGAGTAGAGAGGGGCAAGAAGCTGTGCTCATCATATTTGGGTTAAAAAGGCGTTCATGCAATTTACCACGGAAGATCATCAAGATTAAGAATATGACTGCCAACTTCAACTGCAGCTCCGACTACGACTCCAACTCCAACTACAACTACGACTACATGTGCAGGCTTGCAGGTGGGCGTGGCAATCGTCTGCGTCGGCTTCAAAGTTGAGCAGCAAAATGTCGGAACGAACTGCAAATTGTTGCAGCTGAGATTAACGTAATCAAACAGAGCATTTAGATTGCGATTTATATCTGCAAATCATATAAAATTTAAATTTCATTCATTAAAATTGTGTTGCTTACAATCCAATTAAGATTTATTATGGCAAATAATTTTTTAATTGAACTTAAAATAGCAATTAGTTAAATTTAGTAATATTTGTTTAAAATCTTAAAAATTGATCAATTAAATTATTTAAATTATTAATATTTTGATATATTTGTTTGAGCAAATGTTTGTTGCAATTAATGGAAATAAATTTAACAAAATTATTATTAAATATTTTATTTATATTTATAAATAAACATAATTATATAGTTCACTTTCATATTATAAAAATCCCTATTTATTTAAAATCAATTAAATAACAAAGGTATAAATATTCTTATTTTGTTTATCAATTTCCTTTAGGTTAAAAATAGTTGGATATAAATGGAACAATTTGCTGCCTAAGTAATTAAATTATTAATAAATTATCTAGTATTTTGATTAATAAACTTTTCAAAGACAATTATCGATTTATATTTTTGTTATTTTATTAATCGGTGTACTAAAGAGACTACAGATATTACATAGTCAGTTGGACCATTTATTATTTTTTCCCATAGTTCTATAAAAAATCGAAAATTGATTCACACACAGTGTTTGGACGTCTTCGAAAACGTATTCACTATTTTATATCATTTTTGTTTAATTTTCAATTATTAATAAACATAATACTATAAGTTGATAGATCCTTTTAGAAAATCTATTTATTTCAGTTAAAAAGAGGAACAATTATTTAGCAAATTAGCGAGCATTTCGATTAATCAAGCTTTCAAAAATAATAATCGATTTATAGTTATTACTTAATTTATCTCTTTGCTATAGCAGATATTATATTCTATGTTAAAAATTTATTAAAAGCTTTATTATTATTAGATTCTACTCAGTAAATCTTTGCCCGAGTTCGACCAATCGAAATCAATACCACATTGTGTGAACATCATCGAAAACATTGTCATATTCTATTCCCAGCAGATAGCTGAGCTAGCAGCTTTGCGCTATGCTTTTCAACGTGTTCCCCTAGTTTCATTTTCTTTGTTACCGTAATTTTTATGGTTTTTTGTTTTTTCTGCTTTTTTTTGTATTTCAATCAAAATCAAGTGCAGACGTTGTCTGAAACCAAAAACTTGCATGAAAATTACACGCACAAAACACACAAACTAATTTTCCAACAAATTAGACGCGCAAGTAGATGCCATCTCCGCAGTCCCCATCCAATGTCCTCCCCCTACCCCTCAGCCCATTCTCAACCCCCTGCTGTTCATAATTTATTTGCCGTTCGTATTTTTTTTTGCCAGAGCTTTGGATTTTTTATTGTCCAGCGCAATTCGTGTGCGTAATTTTCTCTGTTAAGTTAGCTTTTCCATGGGAAACTTTGCTTTGAACATGGCAGGCGAGCTGAAAGTGAAAGAAGGGAGGGGGGTTGAGTTGTGGGTCGTGTAGTTAGGTAGTTGGGCTGGTTGGGTGGCTGGGAAATTGGGTGGTGCGCTTGATTTTTGCGTATGATAATTGGCCAAGCGGACTTCTTGCTACTTGTCTGTGCTCAAATGTGCGTTAACCATGCGTTGCGTTCGTTTAGTGGACTACTACGTTTCCAGATCTCGGAGCTGATGGCCCTGATGGGGCTGCATTTGATATGAGCACACACACGCACACATTTTCCAGGCGCATGCATCGCTGCACAGGAGACGCTGACTGCTGCCATACTATTTGCAGTCGGGTCACGTGACCTTAATTAGCAAAAAAGAACAAAAAAAAAAAAAAAATGCAGAGCAAGAGGAAAAGAGATGAAAAATTTAAGCACCAGTTGGAAAAGCATCTGTCGAATTGCCTTTGCCGTGGTAATTGTGCGTATCATGTGAAGAGCTTGTCTTGAATCGACTCGATTTGACTGGAAGCTGCCTTTGTGTTGTGGTTGGGAAAAACCTCTACAAAGCGTTTCAAGCCTTTGTTTGCCTCTGAAATGGACAATAGTACACTGAAAGAAATGCATTCACTCACTGTACTTACATACATTTGTGAGTTGCTATTGTTATTTTTGAATTGGCTGAACAAAAGGCGAAATATTCAGACTATTATTAAAATATTTTCATTTTTTGGGATTCAAAAAAAATTGATAATTTCGTAATAAAAATAGCCAAACATCTGTCATACAAAGAAATATTTCTAATTTAATTAATTAATTGCCTGAATTAAGCAAACAATTATTTTCGGTGCATTTTAAAGATTGTGAAGTTGTGAAAATTCTTGGAACTTGAATTGCCTTCAATTGCATTTGACTTTTAAATCACTAGCCACAATGGCAATGACAATCATTTAATTGAGTTGCATTGTAATGACTCTTGGTACACAGTATTTACTGAACTTATTGTACTCACTGTACCACAGAGCTGTTGAAAAAGCCTTTCAGCCAAAACGCAATAAATTTCAATTATTTACTTGAATGCACATTAAAATGAATTGTCCGCCAGTCGCGTGTTATTGTATTTTTGTGTTTATTGTGTAGTTCAGTGTAAGACTCTTAATGAAAATTGCGACAGTGTCTGCTAAAATGCTACTTACTATTAAAAAGTAAATTTCACATGCATAACAGACGGGCAAAATGACAGAAACATTGACTAAACCCCATTACTGGAATGCACTTGTTATACAAAAAATTGTGTTTAATTGGATAACTAAGTTATAATCTAATCTAATACTAACAAGAAGAATAATTCATATATGATTACTTACGTATTTATTATTACAGTTTTTAAAATTTCACACATTAATTATCTCATAAACTAGCTGGGGTATTTCAGCTGACAAGGACCAACTATTAAGTTGCTTCAAGAAAATTTCACTTAATTTAAAACACTTTCTCGGCAATTCCTCTTTGCTCACACTCAACAATGGAAGATGTGTGTGAGCTGTTGCGTAATACCAGGGACATAAAACTGGATTTACGCTTAATCACACACGAAGGATGCATATTTTACCGTTTACCTGGTTACCTTTCATCCTCTCTCTGTCCCCTGTTTCTCTCTTTCTGTTTGGATTGCTCATTCGCATGCACATTTTGTTCATTAGAAGCTCCATGCGAGCGCGCTGCTTAACCTCTGCTTAGCACAGAGCTACATCCTGACTCCCCGTTTCCCGTATCCCATTTCCCTCTTCGCTATACGCTTTACATCAACTGACTGCGTTGTTGTTGTTGTTGTTGTCCTTGTAGCGTTTTCAGTTCATTTTGCTGGTTGAGTTTGCTTTTTTTTTTGCAATTCGGGTTTTTGTTTTTCACGCTCTCTCTCTCACTGCACGGACAAAGGAACCGCCTGCTGTGAGCAGCTTTACTCGGGCTTGTGGCACTTGGAGCTTTTACCAATGCCAAAAACATGTGCAGAGCGAGAAAGTGGATGACAGAGAGGGAGAGCGATAGAGTGTGTGTCTGTACAGCTCCTATTAGCCAAAAGGATTTATATTACAAGCGCACATACACATAAAAAGCACCGCAGGATATTTTGTTTTATGTGAATTTAATTGTAGTTTTAATCCAAAGGTAGTCCAGCAGCTGCCCCCACTCTCATTTGTTCTCTCTTCTCTCTCTCTCTCTCTCTCTCTCTCTCTTTCTCTTTGGCCACTCATATCCAGCTGGCTTTGTTCTGCTCTCACATTCTCTATGCGTGGCTCAGCGTGTGTTATTTTATATTAATAGCATTGCGTCTTAATAATAACCGAGCACACACGTCGCCTACTTGATTTTTCCCTTTGTGCTTTCGCGTTTATGGCCAAAGTCAACCCCAAAAAGTATGCAATGCAAAAGTCGGTCAAGCCCGCAAAACAAGCAGTCAAAAGCCAAGTGTAGTATTTTAGCCATCAAAGTTTACAACTTTCAGCAGTATTGGCCGAAATGATCCCCAGATCAAAGCATAATTATGTGAACCACCGAAATGCACTGAAGTTTTACTCTTTCAGCTCACAACTTTTTCACTTTCTGCAGCTCAACTCCAAAGTTACTTTTTACAAGATGATAGAACTTTAGATATCTATTATTACTATACAAATTAAGTAACTTAAGTAAACAGTTTAGCTTAGTGAACTACGTGGTATGATGTTACTTAAAATACCCCGTAGCTTAGCTAAAACATTGAACAGTCTTAGCAAATAAACTTAAAATGCTTAAAAGATTTGGCCAACTGGCAGCGGACAAAAACTTAAAAATGCCTAAATAAAATAAAAGAGAAATGAAGAAAAAACTTGGCCAAGTTTTGAGTTTGAAATATCAACGGAAATATGGCAAACACAAACTTCACACACACATAGAGAGAGAAGGAGACAGGGAGAGACAGGGAGTGAGAGAGAGAGAGAGAGAGAGGCAGCAATCCATACTAAAAGCAAAAGAGGCTCAAAGTGCGCACATCCTGCTTAGCCGGGTTTTTGTAATGTGCTTTTCTAGTGTTACTTTGAATGTTTTTGCCGAAACACACACACACACCCAACACACACACACACACATAGGCACACACACAGCCCACACACAAAAAGGGACAATTTGTTTAAAGGTAACGAAAAGTTTTAACGCTCTCATTTTCCATCTTTTTCCTCTTGTTGAGGACGTAGAAGAAATGTGGTGTGGGGAAAACTTGAAATGCTTTGCATAAACTTGAACGGTAAAAGTTGAAAATGTTTGTTGTACTCTATATGAAAATAGCAACAACAACAGCAACAGCAAACGGCAAACAACAAAGATAAAGTTCAAAGGAAATGTGGCACAGGAAACGCAGCAAAAGATACACAAAGAGCAAAATATGAGAGGAGACAAAAGAAAGAACAAAATAAATATATACATACATATATAAATATATATATAGGTATACATTTATATATGTAACAAAATATTAAGAAAGTTATTCCAGCAAAATGAAAGTTTTGCTTTGGAATTGTTGTTGTTGTTGTTGTTTTTTTTTTCTTCTCCTGTGGTTATTTGGATGGGTGAATGTGTGTGTGTAAACTCATCACATAAGCTCCGGCACAGTCTTTTGACATGCTCAGGTATTTTAGCACTTAAATCTCATTTATTTTCTTTTTGTTGCTCTTTTGTTATTTATTTAAAAATTAATTTGATGTGTAGAAAACTTTTTTGTCAGTCGCATTTTCAAAGTTTATGCAATTTTCAGCTAATTAAAATAAATGTAACTTTTAGTTGATTCCATTAGAAATTAATTAAGCATGTGTAACAACATAATAGAGAATTATTTTGCAAATGAACCATAAAAGAAAACTATTAAAGTATAATTTATTTAACTATATATATGTTTATTTATTTACATTTATTTTTCCAATAATTGCTTCACTTATTTTATTTTCTATATGCTAACTGTATAATAATAATAGAAATTTTCTTCTAATTAATAATTTAAGAGATTAGTATTGGCACAATTATATAATTTTGCAAAAGTTTTTTTTCGTAATTTATTTATTTTTAGTTTAAATGCGCATTAAATCATTGGTAAAATCTGCTTAATTCACTTGTATTTATTTTATTTCAAGATGATATAATTACTTAAGTTTGTATATGTTATTTTGCGGCAGTTTCAATATAATTAACTACATTTTTATTAAATATGAAGTAGTTCTTTATAATTCTAGTTTCTTTTACAACAAACATAATTAATTTTACAATTTAATAGTATGCAGAAAAAATGTAAATACATTCCTAAAATAATGGAGCATTTCTTTAAGTTCAACAAAGCATTAATTAAACAAATATACATTTTTAAAATAATTTTAAATCAAAAGACAAAGCCAAGCTTAAAATTTTTCTTATTTTATTACAATTGTTGTTTATTTTTTTGCTCTTTGTTTGCTGGCAGTTTGCTTTGTTTGTTTGATATTTGGCAGCCAGAAAACATTTGCATAATTTAAGGCGTAATTTTTGCGCGTTGCTTTAAATTGATATTACAAGAGCAATTTGTGTTTAACCCCCCACTGCCAAAGCACTGCCTCCTCCCCACTTTACAATCACTCTCCCTCTCAGAGTGTTTGTGTGTGTGTGTGGAGTGGGTGCTAAGTACATGGAAAAACTGTGCCATGGCAACATTTTTCTCGCCTGCTCGGTTGCGTTTCGGCTTCGTTTCGCTTGTTCAGGCAGCCGGCGGGGCGTGTTCATTCATTTCCTGTTGCGCCTTAAGTTATGCAAAGCTTATGGCAAAGTGAACAAGCCCTAAGTGAGTGGGTGGATGAGCAGAATCTGAATCGGCACGACAACTACTGTGTGTCTCTCTCTCTGCCATGGAAATGAGCCAAGTGCTGGGACTATTTCGTATCACTGTACATGTTGGCATCGGTAGATAAGAGCACAATGCAAAAGCATCCCATGAATAAATGGGCCAAATGGGGTGAATAACACTGCAAAACTAAACCAAATTGCAGTTTTTTCTATTAAATGAGCACACTTTGATAGCAGAAGTTCTTAACCAAGCTCAATACTGAACTTTTTAGTATTATTTAATGTTCCAAAATTATTTTAATATTTTTTATAACAATTATTTTATTTCATATTGTTTAATTCATTATGGTTTATAAAAAGCAACATATTAATTTAATTTTTAAAAATCAATATTAATATTTTGGGCCTTAGTACAATGAATTAGTCAAACTTAAAGTGATCTTTAAACAAGATATGTTCTCTTTTCAATTTTTATATATTTTTTATCGGTTTAATTTTCGCCTCGTCGTTCACTTTAAAATAATCCTACACAAATTCTTTTAAGAACTACAGAGATTCAACCAGCACAGTCTAAAATATGCTTCTTGTTTTTGGCTTTAAATTGCAGTCGTTGGTCCCTTCCTCATTATTGACATACCATAATCACATTGCAATTCCCATGCCCTATTTTGGTTTCAGTTTCACTCTCAGATACAGATACTTCATCTTTTGCTCTGCTGCTGTTGACATCTGTTAAATGCCGACAACTTTTTATAGCAATTAAAGGCTGCAATTTGTGCAGTGACTGCGGCGCTTGTGATTAAATGAAAATACATGAAAATTAATGCTGGCGTTGATTTGTGGGACAGAAAACCGACGCCGCCTACACTCCCGCCACTCCCTTTCACAGTCCACCCTCTCAGTGCACACTTTTCCCAGGCGTGCAGTTGTGTTTACATGCAATATTGTATGCTGCCTGCTTATCATAATTGAAAGCAGATGTGGAACTTTAATTGCAAAAACAAAAATGCTTTAAAAGTGAGCTCCATGTTCTATGTCAGGCATTTGGCGATTGAGCGGTGCCATTGGAAGCCCTTCGTTCTGGGCCTGCTGACCGTCCAATTCGCTGGAGTAATGGAGAAAGTGAATGAATTTTAGAGAAAGCAGTCTTAAGACTTTGAAGAAACTTACACATTATTGATTTGAGCGAACAAGTAGGCCTGCTGCAGATACAGTCGGCCCTGAAAATCGTTGGCCACATCATTGCTGCCACGGCGCCGACAGTGCTGGCAATTTCCAATGTACGGCGGTTCACCCGACTGACGCTGCGCCGGCACCCGACTGGGCGGCATGAGAATCTGGCGGTGGCGCTGCACTGGATCTTGTTGCTCCTGCTCATCCTTGTAGGGATCAAATTTTGGCATCTGGGCGAATTTGTCTACACCACGACGAAAGCCCTGGGGAGTGGAGAGAAACATCTTGTGGAGCGACACACAGGCATCCTTAACGTTTTGAGCTGCACGCTGCTCGGCGACTCTCGAGTTCCGGTGACCCCTCTTCAAACGGGCGCCCATGTCCGATATGTTGGCGATACCCAAATGGGAGACCAGCTTATCGCCATCCTCACCCATTTCGTCAACTAGACTGCAAAAGCGATCTCGCTGGCAAGGAGCATGGAAATAGGGTCCTCTTTGACCCCACACAAGATTCATTCTTTTAGAATATTATATTTATAAATCTTATCAATCGTATAAATATGTGTTAATCTTAAAAATTGAATGAATTATTCTTTGAAAATCTTAAAAACTTCAATGCTGTTAGGAATGATAGTTTGACGTAAAATGTGAGGATAAATCTGTTTATAAAATTCAAAAAATCTAAACAGCAACAACGAGAATGAATTTCATTTAGTACTGCAAAACATGTTCTAAAAAGCTTTAAAAATTCAAATCAAATTTATATTGAGAGTCTGACATTCTGTAGCACTTTGCAATGAAACATGTTATAAAATCGTTTGTGTTGCACACTTTACATATAAATATATATTTATCTTCAGTACATGCACAATTTACTTAACTAAACATTTATCAATTATTCAAGTTACATTTTTAAAGCTTTAGACCGTAAAGGTAACTTCAATGATATAAGAAATAATAATCTTAATTGATTGATAAGTATCTGTAAGAAGCTTTAATGAACTCGCATAATTAAAATGAGCAAAAAGATAACGAAATAAAAAAATTAAAAACGTTAATTCGCTGGCTAATTTAATATTCGCCAGCAAAGATGGTCTAAACTGGAAATTAAAATCCATTAAAATGAAAGCCATAACAATAACTCAAAAGTCAACAAGGGCGAGGGAGAAAATGAAAAAAAAAAGCAATCGCAACGCCCTTAAAATGATGTTCTATATTGTATTATGGTTGATTAACATTCAACGAAATCGCAATAAAACTAATTATTATTTTGATTACAATTCTAATGTAAGAGGGTTGTGAAAAGAACTCAAGAACCCAGACAGAGAGGCACATGTCCATGCAAATGATACATAAACAAGCCTCAAATACGGCATACAAAAAATGCCAAAATGGGCGTGGCACATACATACACACATATGTACGCACACATACACATCCACCCACATACAACACATCAACATTAAAAATGTATTTTAATGTGTCGCTCGCTTTGTCATTTGGTTACCTTTGCCGCCATTTTGGCTGCCTGTTGTCATTTTTAATGTCGTTCATTTGGCACAGTGAGGCATTGTGGGCGTGACTAATGCCCCTGCTCTTGCCCCCTGCCCTGCCCTGCCCCAGTCCCCGTCCCTTTGCCAAACAAACAAAACCATTAGACGCATTTCATAGCGTTTGTAAATCATAAAATTCTGTCAAATTCCAAAATACCTCACAGCCCAATTTTCCAACTCCCCACATTTGCTCTGCTTCCAACTCCCACTTCCCCCCTGTTTAGCCGTGTACCTTCTGCATTCCGCATTGTTTGGCAACTTTGGCTTTGACTTTCAGCTAATTACTTGTGATTTAATTTGAATTTGTAATTAGCCAGCAAAATGCCATTTTTGTGACAGTTTTGACAGGCAACCAGCCGAGACCTGAGACCTGGTACCTAAAACCCGAGGTGTGAGCTTGTCTCACATGTTGGATTAACGCGCCAAAGTTTTTAATTAGACATGCGGCAAGTGAAAGGCTAAGCTGGTGCTGCCAACTCGTTGCAAAATTGCTGTAGCGCGCTGTCAACTCGCTGAAACAATGAATAAAACAGTTGGTGGGTTAAGAAGATACATCAAATTGAAATGGAACTAATTAATGGATATGGGCATTTCCGCGAAAAGGTCAACCAAGAGTCCAAAAAAAAATTTCATTTCTTCTGTAATATAGAGTTTTTTTAGTCGTTTGCAGCTCATGGACAACTCTTTTTGTATTTTTTCTTTATCTTCTTAGCTTAAATACTAATGTAATGACTATAACTGTATATATAACTGCAAACAAAACTGCAGTTTGAACAATGTCGCGTGAGTGACGTCGCGTGAGTGACCTAGAAGAATCCTTCGCAAAAAAAGGACAGACCAAATATTGAAAAATCATAAGTCTAATAATAAAGCTTGATATTTCTTATTTATGTCAAAAATATTTAAAGTTTAAAATTTTCACACAATTCGCAGAGTTTGCCGATTATTAGCAATGATGTCTAAAGTCATGTATATTTGAAGTCGCGTGAGTGACCGCTCTTTTGTGGCTTTTATCTCAAAAGATAAAAACTGGAGGCTCTCAATTTTTTTACCAATTATAGTAGTCTCAAAATACTACAAAAAATTATTAGTGGTGAATTGTAAAAAATTTAATAGTGTTTGATATATTTAACATTTAAAATTTTATTTTGCTTACGAAAGTCGTGTAAGTGACCGCGGAAATGCCCATATGCAAAAATAAAAGTTAGACTGAAGTATATGTTTTATCTAAAGTACACAGTGTTGTTAGGTGGTAAAGAAAGGAGCGCTGACCACTTGCCAAATGATAAATATTGTATATAATTAAGTCGCTAAAATAAAACTATTAAGTATATTACGAATTTTTATGCTGGGGCTGCCAACTTGGCGAAATGCTTCAACATTCTGCCAACGCATTTAAAGGAAGTATTGAAATATTGAAGGTTAAGGAAAAGGTAAAAGTACCTTGATTATTAATTAATAGCGCTGACCACTTGCTAAGTGTATAATTACATTAAGAGGAGATTTAAATTTAACTTTAGTTTCTTAGTCAAACTGATAGATTGACTGATTGTTTGATATTAATTGCACAGCGCTGCCAACTTGCGATGCTTGACAAACTAAACTGCCAACTGCATAGCGTAAACTCACAATCAAGATAAATTTGACATCGACTGTATAAAAAGTCAAAGAAAAATCACTTAAAATCATTCGCTTGAGGCAACAAAAGCACAGCACGAAAGCATCAACAAGCTGCCCAGCCCATCAGTTCAACCGCCCAACTGCCACGCCCACATCATCACGAACCGATGCAGTCAAGTCAAGCAAATGGCTCTGAACGGCAAGCTCTATGAACTAAGTACTGAGAACTGAGAACGGAGAACTGCCAACTGGATAGCGTGCTATCTAAAGCTGTTGATAAAGCGCACATTAAAATATATACGTATCTAAGTATCTCAAAGATACGCCGACACAGGTGAGGAGCGTCCTTCAGACCAGCGCTGGCCGCATTCAAATGAAAACCGTGAGAATCAAAGCAGCAGCCAAGTGGAGCGTAAAGCTTTCAGTGCCTGGATTGGAGTAGCGTTGACTGACTGACTGACTGACTGAGTGAGTGACTGTCGGTACCAAAACCTAAAACTGTTGGCAACGATTGTCCGGAGGGTCGCTCTGGCCTCCCTTTTCCCTTCCCTCCCTCTCTCTCTCTCTCTCGACTTTTTCCTTTTTATTTTTGCCTTTACGTTTCATTTATTACGCACAGATTTTTCCATTTCTGTTTCGTTTTTTATTTATTTCATTTTATTTTACTTTTTTTTTCGTAAATTAAGAATTTCCTTGCAGATTTTTAGAGCTTCTCAATGACTTGTAGCCACGCCCCCGCTCTGTACCCTCTCCTCCCATCCACTCTGTTTAGATGAGGAGTCTCTTAACTGACTGTTGGCGTTATAAAAGCCCAACGCTTCATTGCACAAACATAGTGGCAACATCGCAGGTTGCCATTTCTAAAGGCCTGTTGTTTTGCCAGGGGTATGGTGGGAAGTGGGCATATTGGTGAGGGGGTTAGGCGGTTTTCTACCACTGAAGAGAGCACACAACTTGTCTTGCGGTCGACACCCTACTCACAACAGTCGACACTCTAAAATCTAGCTCAAAGAGCTCCTCGCAGCGATATCATTTCTGCACACGTGAGCATTAAGTGTGAAGACTGAGGGGTGAGAACTGGTGGTGGAGGGGTAGATGGAAGGGTTTGTTGCGGTGTGCCTTTCTTCTCTAGGAAAGTCTCAAAATGAAATTAATTAAAACAATATAAACAATAGAGCCAAGACATGCGTGCACCTATGTAGACGTACAGTGAACTACAACAAACAAGAGACAAAATTTCAGTTGAGCATCCTAACCGTGTAATACCCTTTGAGCTCAAATCGGAGTAAACGCTGCTGGAACCTAACATGCCCACTTGTTTGTATATCTCTCTCGCTCGCACACATGCTGTCGTTTAAACGGTTTCTGTAAAAGCAGCGCTGCAGCAGAGGTCAGTGCTAGGCACTCAGTGGCGTCTCTTTGGTTAATATACGCTTTACGTGATAACTTTCTTGATTATGATCCAATCTTGATGCAATTTTCGGGATCGGTTGATATTGCTTGACTCTAAACGAACGAGTTGTAACAATAATATACGTTGTAAAATAGTTGAGCTATAGGCATGTAAGTTTTCAATTTGTATTGCCTCTTATGCGAGAAGGGGACGTGATATCCAAAAAATAATGATGACAATGCTTTTATGTTGCATATGGGAACCTGCATGCTAAAATTGGTATCCCTTTGTTGCTGTAAATGAGAAGAAAATAAATGTTAAGAAAATTGTTATTGTAATTATATATAATTAATTTTAGCATTCACAATTTATTAAAAAATTTATGGCATTAATTATAATTTTTATCATTTATCTTACCTTAATACAAATTTATTGTATTACCTTTCTTTGCTACTAATAAAATGTATAAGTATTTCTTCTATTTAGCACACACTGTAGCAACAAAACCGCAAAAATTATAGACATCCCAGCATGTATATGTATATATTGAATCACAAACACACACACACACACACGTAACTGAAGTTCTTTGTAGTTTTACGAGTGACATAACCCATTCATATCATTCATTCATATATGTACTCATACTCGTATGAATACTTGCACAAACAGCTCACAATTTAAGCTTATTGTTTACATAGGGCAAGGGCAAATAAAATGCAATGAAAATCTGTGGAAAAACCACGTCGGAAAATAGACAGACAGGCAGACAGAGCAATAAAGAGAAAGACAGAGAGAGAGAGGAGAGAGAGAGAGCGGGCACACAGAAAGAGATAACTTAAGCGAGTGCAGTGGATAAGTAAATCAAAGCAAATAAAATAAGCAAATTATGAGAGGCAGCCAAGACAAAAAGAGCGAAAAACGAAAGAAATAAATTCAACTTGCGTCTATGTTGCACACACAGAGGGAGCTGCGGAAAGGAGTCGCCCAAGATTGGACATTGATAGCGTACGTGGTCAGGCATATGAAGAAGCTAACAACCAAAAGAATAGGAGAGAAGAGAAACAGAAGCATCCAGTTCATGCCACAAAATGTGGCAGGGTAAACATGTTTAAAATATTTATGTTACCGAACAGTTATTGCTGCCGCTACTGCTGCTGCTGCTACCGTTGCTCAACTATTATTGTGGCGGTATTTTGCAGCCCCTCTCCCTCTACTCCACCAACGTTTGCAACTTCCGCCCACCTGGCATTGTTTTGTGGCGCCGTCAAAGGCGCGTGTGGCATCAACACACGTTTTGGCAATGAACAGGAACTGGGTAGGGCAACTGTGTGTTTATTTTTATTTGTGGCAATGGCAAAAGGTAACACGCAGACACTGTGCGAGAAAGACAAGTCCTGACATGTCTGCCTTTTTGGCTGCTTTGCTGCAAAATTTATGTTACAAGCTGCTCATAAATGTCAACGTTGCCGCAGTACTCAGCTCAGCGGCTGATTGAAATTTTCATTACATACTTTTAAAAGGGTTGAAAACTGTGGAAAACTTATCCCAAAAGACAAACACGTATATATGCATATGTAATTGAAATTAAGGAAAAAATATGTTGACAGCTATTTGAAATAAAATCGAATTTATTTTTAAAATATTTTCACAAGAAACAAAAACGGAAAATAACAGAAAAAATTATATATTATTAAGGGATAAACGTAAAGTTTTAGTCAATAAGTGAATGAAATTAAACATGAATATTTATAAACATAAATAATATACAAAAAAATATTGTATAGCAATTTTATTATGCAAAAACAATCATAGAAATTGTGTCAAATTATCTACAAAAGTAACAAAAATTAAAAATTTTATAAGAAATAGAAATATTCTATTTGAAGCACATCATTTTTAAATTAACTTTTAACATTTTCTCTTTATTCTTATAGAATACTGCTTCTGATTAAAATTTTGTATTTGGTCTCTTTGGTAAAAAAGAAATCTACAAAGAATTTTAATAAGAGAAAAGGTAATAACATATGAATTTGCTTCAGTAAATATAAAACTAAATTTCAATATATTAATTGATTTTTTTAGCCAAATGTAAAAATAGTTAATTAAATCTAAGCAAGTTTCTCGAAAAGAAAACCAAAAGGCTACTTGTTCAGTTTTTTATATGCCATCACTTATGCAGGTAACATTTTGAGGCAATTTCTTTTGTTTGCTGTACAAACATTTGCTTGGGTTTCACATTCTAATTCTAATTCCAATTCTTTTCCTTGGAGACCTGTCGCATCAAATGCAAAGTAAACAGCATCATTAAAAGCTGAGCACCTGACGAAGGGCAAGAGTATGAGAGAAAAAGGGCGAGCCTCGGTTGGGGGCTATTAAGAACGTTGCCACTTCATTCAAATTAAGCATACGCCGTGTGGAACGGCTTGGCCACAGTGCTGCAGTGCTGGGAGGCCATCAAGCAACACCACAGCCTACGTGAGGACCACCACAAAAGACAACATTGCCTTTTTGCTCACTGTTCAAATGTTAATCGCATTTCTTGGTTTTGCCTCTGCTCGACTGCCCCAGCTCCTGTATGTCCTTCGACTTCGACACTCGACAAGGAGAGCAGGATGGGGTAGAGTAGAGGCAAAGGCAAAAAGGGTTTCTTTGTCCTGCTGCCTTCGGTGCGCGTCCCTCACGTCAGTCACTCATTTGTTTTGTCTTCTGTGCGCTGCGTTGCCCACAAAATGAAAATGGAAATTGGTTTTCTTGGTTTCCTTCGCTGTCCTCGACCAGCAGTAGCAGTAGCAACAAAAACAACAACAACAGCAACAACAACATTAATTTAAAATGTAAATAAAGTGACAAATTACCTGAATTAGTGACACAGCGTTCATCGCATTTTCGCGCTCGCTGCTCCATTTCCTTCCCTCTCTCACTTTCATTCTCCTATCGCTTACTCACTACCTTCCCTCTTCCGCTTTTTGTGTTGTTGATTATTTGTTTTCTTTTTTTTTCTGCTTATTTCTATTTTTAAATGAACAATGTTGCCTGATGTTGTAGTCACTCTTATTGCTGTTGACTTTGTTGGCTGCACAGATTGTAGCGTAAGCTAATTGCATTAAAGCTCTGGATATCTGCATGCATTCATTTGCATAAATTATATAATATTTTTAAATTTAACATATATATAGTTCTATTTCAAGCTAATGCATCTTGTGCTTAGAAAACTGTTTCTTTTTAAAGTAGCACAAATGAAGAGCAGTTGAAGAAGAGAAAGAAATGCATAAACAGAATTGTGGCACATCCGGTACATTTCGGTTTGGAAATTTCTGTATCGAATATTATAACAATTTTAGTATATATTCTATGGGAATAAGAATATATTGTAGTATGAAATTAATATATTAACTATATAATACATATTTTTTGCAGCTGACAATTTTCTCGGATTAGATGCGGATATGGAAACACAAAATTTTTAATAATTCCTTCCAAAGCTTACCAGCTGAATACTTTTTCTTCACTTTTAAAGACTTGTCTATAATCCCAATAAGACATTGATATAATGTGGATATAGTTTTAATAGATACCGCGTTCTTTTCAAGACTTTAATTCAATAACACATGTAACACATTCAAAGCACAGAATACGCTATCCAAAAATACACAAATTGGAATCTAATAATCTAATTTTCTACATCACTCTTTTTCTTTACTTTCACAATTACCATTTTGAATTGGTTACTTTAAAGTCTTGGACGCAACGAGCTATTAAATACCATTACTCTGTAAGCACAATATCGAATCAAGTCAGAGGGCGAGGAACTCAGAACGAGTCGAAATCTGCTAGATCTTCGCACAGCTGTCGTGTAAATATTTAATTTACGAAATTCCATAATAAAATTTTGCTTTTCATGGCACCTTCTGTTGTTGGTGTTGCTTTAAGGCAGCTGGGTTTTCATTTCGCATGCCAATTGTTTGGCAAGTGTCAAAATAATAACAAGCCACCCCCTGGGCAAGATTCAAGCCCAGCCCAAATGCAAACTCTAACCTCTGGGTGAACCCCAACCAGTCAGCCCTTAGCACAATGCGAATGCCAAGTGTCAAAATATTTCAGCAATTTTTTTTATGTTAATTTTCTATTAATAAAATAAATATTAAATCAGTGAGAACTTGGGCTTGGGGTGACAAATGTCGCAAGACATCTTCCCCAACGATATGGCCGATGACTATATTAGAGACCAAAACCACTAATTTATCCCCAGAGACTGGGAGCATTGGCTGTATTGAGCTTGGAAAGGGGGGTAATTCTGGGGGAACAGCGGAGGCGGAGGCGGCGGAAGTGGGTGGAAAAGCGCATACACAGCTGCTACTGGGCTGGAAAAGCACCCCTTCGCAGCGGGTGGTAGTGGTGGTGGTGGCTTTGATTTGAGCTTTTCTTTTGTATTTTCCTGCAGCTTCTTTTGCCTCGTTCAGCCTCTGTTTAAATTTCATAAATTTAATACCCTGAGCCAATTTAATATTGTGTTATTAAATTTAACGTTAGACTTGCTGCCTCCTTCAAGTCCGAGTACCGTATACCGTAAGTCGTTCATTTTCATGGCTCTGCGGCATTTTGTTTTCTAATTGTTATAGCAATTGTTGTTGTTTCATTTCGTATTCGTCTTACTCTTGTCGGTGTTAACCCTTTTTGGCGTCTTAGTTGCCACGCGGCTGCTGCTTAGCGGCTCATTAGCCAAGTTTTATGTTGCAGTCAAGTTGCCCATTGAAGAGGTCGATCGTGGGTGGTCGTAAGGAGAGAAGCAGGCGTTGCCCATAATTTGTAGACGATGTTGTAAAACTTTTGCCTATAAACGGCACGAAAGATGATTTTCCACTTGCGCCTCGAAGCTGGCAATAAAAATGTGGTGTTAAATTTCAAATTTACTTAGAAAATATTGACGCTGCTGCGAGGCTGCAAATTATGCGAATCGATATGCAGATAATTACACAACATTCGCCATAAAGTAAGCGAATATTTTAATTGAAGGTCATAGGATGCTATCTGAGGTTAATTTACATTAAAGGAAATCAGTTTTAGATATATTTCTAGTTACATTAAAATTACATAATGTAACAAGGGCAATAAAAAGGTAAAAATAAAAAATATTGCATACTTTTAGGTGCCTGCTATGAAATCGACTTTAGGACCGGAAATGAAAAGTATCTGTGGGAATAATAGTGTAACAAATGTATTGTTTATAGATTGGAAAATTGTGAAACAGATTTGTTTACAGTCTCTGATGTCTTGTACATGGTTCCGGGAAACTGTTCAACTATTGTAGTAACGAATTCGTGCATTGTTTGCACTTGAATCATTATTGTCCATGGTAACTTTTACATTTTTCGCTAATATACAATGGCTGAGAGAGTTTAGAATGTAGAACATGTTGCATGCTACAGAGCTCGCTAAATGTAACCATTCTGCCGAAACAAAAACAGGTAACAAACTTACCGAAAATGTATTACCGATGCACAGACCCCATTCAAGCTTTCAGAGCAGTACATTACGAGCTGTGCAAAATGTCTCTCTGGCCCCAAAACAATTTGCCAGCAGCTATTTTGCATTGCATATTTGCAGGCGCATAACAGTCCTCTACTGTTGTTGTTGTTGTTGTTTTTGCTGTCGCTGCACTCGCTGCTGCCGGAATGTGCAACTCAGTGTCTGACTAACCCGTTTATCCAGGCTGACGCCCATGCGCCGCCTCATGGTGGCAGCAGCAGCAGCGGAAGCTACTTGTTGGGTTAATGACGTCGTAAAAATTGCTGCAGCTGCTGCGTTAACTGACACCGTTAGCTAGTGGAAACCCTCGCAACGAGTTTCCACCAGGTATAATAATTATCCGTAGTTTCTCTTATGCTTCTCTCATTCTTTTACCCATTCTCTTTTGCTCAGCTGTCTTAGCTCAGATTTCAAAACTCTACTGGTTACAGTTGTGCCCAAAGATTACAACATTTATAGGAAACTGAGAACAGAATGAGAATGAATGAGATTTTAACATTGAATTTTTACTATCTAGTATTGATTTTGGTTAAAAATTTTTTTGAAAATAAAATTATATTTCTCACTGTATTTTAAAAATATTAATTTAAGCAAAATTATTATAACTGTTTATTGAACAAACTGCAATGCAAATTTAATTTTTGCTTATTAATTTGTAAAGCAAAAAAAAAAAATACTTATTTTAAAATCTATAATTTTCATCGATAATGTTTGTGCCAGTAATAAAATAAAGCTTTTTTATAGAAGTTTCATCCAAATCTTTTAACTAAAAAAATAAATTATTGTATTTAATGATGCTCCTATTATTCGATCACTCTAATTTGCAGGTTAGACAACTCATCTAAGCAAGCTGTGGTGATTCTAATAATTCCTGATAGATTTCAGACTATATTAATATCATGTAGTATTTATAGAACTTTCGTCAACACCACAACAGACCGAAAGTGCTATATTTTAAACATCAAAATTACTTCCAGCAATATTTTGGGCTAAATAAAAATTTTAAATTTTGTTCCTATTTCTGTGAAGTACAGGTAAGATATAGATTTTGTAGCTAAGTAGAAGATTTCAAAACTCCGAAACCATTGCAGCACCAAAGAAGAATTATATCAAAATGTGTAGTTATCGGTTGTGGCAGCTATGGCTTTGGACCTTGGGGTGCATGTGGTCCCTGGTCTGGTGGCTGTGGTCCATGCGGTGGCTGTGGACCCTGCGGTGGCTGTGGACCCTGCGGTGGCTACGGTGCCTGCTGTCCTAGGGGTTGTGGTCCCTCTGGTCCAGCCTGTTGGCCCTTTGGTTTATATACGTGCTAAGCTTTGGAAAGAAATTAGGAGCAATCTCGCAACTGTCCAAGTAGCATCCAGGAACTAGATGGGATTGCGTGTCTACATAAATCTTGGATTATTGGGTTTTGCTCTGTGGCAAGACACCAAACCAACAACAACAACGACTTCAACAACAAGGTAAGCTCTTTTCCCCCCCATGCGTTTGAAGCTGCCACCTGGCATCAGTTTGGCCTTGAGTTGAGCAGATTGTAGAGCTAGGAAAATTGAAAATTGCTTGACAGCCGAAACAAAGTGGAGTGCGCGCGCGTTGCCAATAAAAAAATTGTACAATCGCGAGTGTGTAGGAGAAAGAGTGGATAGGTGTAGGAGCAAGGGAAAATGGAGAACGGTAGGGGTCGCAATTCAATAACTCGTGTGCAAAGAGTTGACGCTCGTTCAGTGCTGTGTGAGCATGTGTGAGTGTGTGTGGGGTTTCAATTGTAAACAAAACTCGTAATTTGAATTCCTTACCGAATTTCGGGCTGTAGGTGCAAAAGGTAAAGCGGATTTCATTTCTCCCATAGTCTCGTTGTCGTGGGCAACATGAAAAGCGTCAAAGAAAACACAGGCCTGGTAGGAAGGAGTTGGGTTGCATTCAAATGCCAAATTTCCACATGTGCGTGTGTGATTTTTATTACGAAATTTTTCGTGCCTTTTGTGTTCATTGTTTATTTGACTGTTTTTCGGGGCGCGATGTTGGCAGTAAGAGTTTAGCAGCGGTAAAGTCGCCTGCAGTGCCAGCAATTGTGATGTGCTTTATGCCACATTGACGTTGCAAATTGCTGACGTCTACCTCTTTTACTCGTTTCGTGTCTCTTGGTTTCGCTCTCCACGGGAGCGCCTGAAAGTATGCTATAAAAATTTTGCATTACTCGCAGCGAGTCGCGCACAGTGCTGCCAGAATTTAGCAAAAGTAGCTAGTTTGTCTAAGGCAAAAATAGCTAAAATAATATTAATAATTTAATTTCATTAAAATTGATCTGAAATTTGATATAATCTAAAAGCAAATATTTTTGTACTCTTAATCCTATGTTTGATAATGAAAAAGAAAGTTAAAAGTTTTCTTCGGATTTGTTAATGTTTATTGAAAAGAAATTATATTTATCTGGCAATCAAGGAAGAATATTTAAATAATATAATATAACTAAATACAAATATATGTAAATATGCATGTCCTATGTATATATGTATTTAGATTTCTTATTCATGTATACAATCCTTAATGGAAAAACCTTTAGCCGAAACTCAACACGTTGTCAAAAATAGCGCAGATTTTGAACATTTAGCTAGATATGCAGCTAACAGCAGCTAATAGCTGAATATAAATATGCTAAAAAAGAAACACTGAATTTATTTATAAAATGCTTTTTACAGATTACACTTCAAATGGTCAGAAGTCATATGGAACGATGCTACAGATTATAGTAGTACTAACAATTTCTGTAACTATGGCGCGCACAAGCAACACCAATAAAATCGTATTGTCTTAAAGCAGCTGCAATTGTTTGATTTCTCCACCTTACTTGCTACATGTTAGCTCACCTTGTTTACAAGCCTACTATGCTACACACCAAGCACTCTCTTCCCACCCCCTCACCACGCTTCATACGACACCGGCACTTGCAAATGGCTGGCGGCCTTAAATGTCAGCGTGTAAAAACACAAGCAAAGAAACTGAAAGTCATGAAAGTCTTTTTGTGTAGATGTGTTTGTGGGGGTGTATGGGTGTTTGGGAGGGGGGTGTGCGTGTGTTGATTTTACTTTTTAGCCTTTTGTTGTTCACATTCCTGTTGCGCTTAATGTCAACTTGCCTCTCCTTCTTCGCTTGCCTCTCTTTCTCTGCGCGTCTTTGGCAATTTTCATGCTGTGTCACGTTATTTATTTCTGTTGTAATTTTTGAGCCTTGCGAAACCCTTTTACAGTTTACGCTGGCAAAAGTTTTCTCCTTCTTAGAAATTAACATAAAGGCAACGTTATCGCAGCGTGTGGGCGTGGCATATGTTGTCTCTGGCTTGTTTAATTATTTTGTTAAACAGTCGCAAAGTCACAATAACGCCAGCAAAGTAGGCAACTCGAGTCGCGTCTTCATTCGCTTTGTCAGCCATTTTCATGGCCTAAACATGTTGACTAAGCCGTTAATACACAATCCTTGGCCGAAACTAACCCCATAAAGTAATGGACGGTCTGCCAGTCGCCCTTCAATAAGCCTTAAAGCGCATTGTGGTCAGTTTTGATGGTCATTGTTGTTGTATTTGCTGCTCTCTTTTTGGTGGTCAACCAAATCCCCTTATGCTTTTTTCTTTGTAAAGCCCAACTAAGAGCGCGCTTGACTTTAATGGCACTTTGACAGCCACAGGTCTGGAAAGGGGAAAAAGAGAGCTAGGGTAGAAAGAGGGGTAAATGGGGGAAGGAGAGCAAATGGAGAGTGCGAGTGTGACGCATTTACAGCGCAAATACCTTAAATGCTTTGACTTTCTTTGAGCCAAGTGCAAAATGTGTTACAGCAGAAATGACCTCCGCTGCGGCTATCCACTACAACGCCTTGCCATAACACAAGAGTGTGTCGCTATTTACAAGAATAAGGCCACGGCCTATCTACCCGCAATAACCAAAAAACCTGGAAAAAAAAATACATGTTTTTAGAGAATATTTCAATAACTAAAATAGTTTGGGCTGCCAAATTTGTCATGCAGGTCCCTAGATGCAATATAAAGACAATGTTATCATATTTTTTTGGTGACGCGTCCCTTTCGCCAATAAGAAACATAAATAATTGAAAATTTGCATGGCCTTAACTTACGGATTTCTTAACGTATAGTTTTGTAACCTCACAATTGTTTAGAGACAAATAATATCAAACTATCCTAAAAGTTGCACTAAAATCGGATTATAAATAAGAAAGTTATCATACAAGGAAAAACATAAATTTATAGCTGGGCTTTGCTGCCGCGCTGCCATCACACAAGCAGCGCAAACGAATGCATGAGTGTAATATTTGACTGAAGTTTTCTTTCTGGTTTAAAATGCCATGAACTTAGAGGTCATAAAATGATTATAAATAAAATTCAATTTGCTGGCTTTTATTAGCATTTGCATTTCTGTATTTAAGTTTTACATCAATAAATTGTGCTCGATTGTGAGCGATTACTTAATTATTTAGCAAGCAATCTGGTGGATAAAATCATTGCTTAATTCTTATGCTGTGGGTGGTGCCAAGAGGTTCAAGTGGTTGACTCATCTAAGCCTGTGGTTGCACACAGCGTGTGTTCTCCGGCAGATCGCAGATGCCCTTCAAAGCATTGAAGTACTTCTGGCCACAGCTAACCTGCAGGGGCATTCCATAGCGACAGATGTAGTAGTTGTTGCAGCTCGTCAAGGAGGCCAACATGAATCCATCGGGCTTATTGCGGCAGACATAGCTCGTGTACAGATCCATCTTCGGATCGCTAGATGCGGATAGCATCTGGGCTGAATGCGAAAGTACTTCGGGCAAAGGACCGATTGGTCTTAAGACGGGTCTGACATTGTACGACGATACGGCAACATTTCCAGCGGATGGACCACATGGTGTGGTTACAACTGGACCGCAAGGAGTGGTTGTGGGTACACAAGGAGTGGTTGTTGGTGCACAAGGAGGAGTTGTTGGTGCACAAGGAGTGGTTGTTGGTGCACAAGGAGGAGTTGTTGGTGCACAAGGAGTAGTTGTTGGTGCACATGGAGTAGTTGTTGGTGCACATGAAGTAGTTGTTACTGGAGCACAAGTTGTGGTTGTTGCTGGTGCACAAGTTGTGGTTGTTGCAGCCTTCGGAGTGGTTGTTGGAGCACACGTTGTGGTTGTTGCAGCTTTCGGAGTGGTTGTTGGAGCACAGGTTGTGGTTGTTGCAGGCTTAGGAGTGGTTGTTGGAGCGCAAGTTGTGGTTGTTGCAGGCTTAGGAGTGGTTGTTGGAGCACAAGTTGTGGTTGTTGCAGGCTTAGGAGTGGTTGTTGGAGCACAAGTTGTGGTTGTTGCAGGCTTCGGAGTGGTTGTAGGTGCGCAGGTTGTGGTTGTTGCAGGCTTAGGAGTGGTTGTTGGAGCACAAGTTGTGGTTGTTGCAGGATTCGGAGTGGTTGTAGGTGCGCAAGTTGTGGTTGTTGCAGGCTTAGGAGTGGTTGTTGGAGCACAAGTTGTGGTTGTTGCAGGCTTAGGAGTGGTTGTAGGTGCGCAGGTTGTGGTTGTTGCAGCCTTCGGAGTGGTTGTTGGAGCACACGTTGTGGTTGTTGCAGGCTTAGGAGTGGTTGTTGGAGCACACGTTGTGGTTGTTGCTGGAGCACAGGTTGTAGTTGTTGCTGGAACACAGGTTGTGGTTGTTGCTGGAACACAGGTTGTGGTTGTTGCTGGAGCACAGGAGGTTGTTGTCGGGACACAAGGAGTTGTTGTCGGCACACAAGGAGTTGTTGTTGGTTCACAGGGAGTTGTTGTTGCTGGTTCGCAAGGGGGAGTTGTTGGTGCGCAAGGTGTTGTTACCGGAGCACATGTGGTAGTTACGGTTTCAGCGCAAGGAGCAGCAGAGTTGCCACCAACAGCAGCCAAAGGAGCGACCGCCTGGACTTCAATGCAACCGGTGTTGTAGTCGACACATTCCTTGGTCCTCGAATCAAAGAAATGGGAACAAACGGTCTCGATGGCGACTCCACTCTGGCACTCATAATACCTTGAGCAGCTCCCGGGCACAAGAGCTCGGAATCCATTGTCTTTATGCACACAGACAAAGCGGCGATACAGCTGGTTGTTCGCAGCTGTCAAGGAGGGTCTCAGATTGGCGGCGCTACTGGTGGCCACTAGAAGGGCCAGACAGGCAAGGACTGCAATGTAAGGGTTAATGGGTAATTCCAAATGATTTAAACGATTGCCATTTCCTACCGTAATAAGCTCTCATCTTCGTATGGAAACTGAGAGTTGGATGCAGCTATTCCTCTTGTATTGGTTTCTAGAAGCACAGATGCTTTCCTCAAATGACACTGCTGCCGCTGGTATTCGCTTTTATATGGTAGCCTCTGGTGGTGCGATACACAGCACCTATCACCTTATCGGCATGTCTATCAGTTAGATATATGTTTTTCTTAGATGTTACCTTGATATTGAATGCTGCTCGGGAAGCTGTGCGGTAAGTGTATTGTCTGTGTTTGATGTCTGCCCCATTGGAATATCTTATCACATTACAAATTATACTTCTTTTTTTTCCAATTATTTAATTGTTTTGAGCTTGAAACAAAAGGTTCCTTCCTGCACCCAATCAATACCCAACTACAATACAACTTCCAATAAATTCTGCATTCTGTAGCATCTCAATACATTCTACTTTGTGTGCGTATGTGCGGTCGATGCTTGGTGACGTTAATTTATCAAAGGAATTTACAATTGTTTAATTAATTAGATGCATACACTCACAACTGCACAATTCAGAGCTAAATTCAAACATATTTGCTGTCCTCTTCGTAGTCGAGTGGTGGTGTGGTTTGACTTAAGAGTTCAATTTGCTGCTAAAACCAACTCGGCATCACCGTTGGCAGCAAGTAACTGAACCTCAAAGTGTTCACTTCAAAGGAATTACACTCCTAGAGCATTTGGCATATGAAGCTTCAGCTTAATTTATAACATAATTGATTTTGCTTGTGTCTTGATTTAATATTAAGGTTTAACAATATCAGTAATAAGTTACTTCTAATTTCTCAAGACAATTTTAAATTTTTCCGAATTTAATGTAGTTTCCATTCTACTAAAATTTTTTAGTTAATCAATTTCCACACCTGAAAATAATTTTTCTACGCAGTTCATATAGAAAGTGTTTGTGCCAGTAAGTTTATGTATTTAAGATTAACGTTTTTAAGTTTTGCATTTTAGTCTTGCATTAGGTACTTTAAGGTAACTGTTAGTAAAACAAGCAAAGTTACTTTATAATTTTACTTACAATTTGAACAAATACTCATTCAAATTGGTCACAAAATATAATCTAAACCAAATACTAAAAGAATTTTTTTATAAACCATATGACACAATTCCAAGATGAGTTACAAAATTCAGCATCATAGCCATTTCGTTTGGGTGACAACAGTCATTGTAGAAACTCATTAAAACCAATTAATATTTGCACATTTAATAATATTTTATAGACAGTCAACGAATCCAATGACCTGCCAAAAGTTGTTGGGGTTTATTTTCCATTGATAAACATTGTCGTAGCACATGTTTTGGTGTATTTTCTGGAATCTGATAGGAATCAATGAAGCTGATGTAGTACGTTAGATAGCAGATGCGTAGTAGTTTGTAATTACAATTAAATCGATAAGGAATCGCAAAGTCTGCCCATACCTGTGCGGGCATATCAAAATCATATTGTTTCCGTGACAAGAGTCGTGCGTGTGCGTGGGTCTCTCTCTTGGGGCCACTTTGCATGACGAGTTTTCATGCCACATCAAAAACAATTATCAAAGACGTTGCTTGATTGCCATCAACTTGGCGGGAACAGGAAGCATTACAAGACCCATACCAATACTTTGGGAAATACCAATAAATTGTAGTAACGATGCCAAACATACTTTTAGTGTAAAGAAAGTGTATTCGGTGTTCGGCAATAAACAGTTGAGTTTTAATAAATATGTTTTTATTTTGACATTTGCTGTGCAATTTGTCAACACTTTTTTTTTTCCAAAAATTTTTTATAATATTTAATCACAAAAGCGGAAAAGTTCACAAGAGACTAAAGTAGAGTCATGACTTGAAATTATTTCGTAGAAGTAAGGAAATAATATTTCGCATAGTATTACTCATAACATTTCGTTTGCGATGTTCGAAATTATAAGTTGCTTGAAGTGCGAAAAAAAGTGAGAGAACGAAATTGTAAAAAGTTTAAATCGGCTTTTAAATTAGTTTCACTCAAAATATTTGCACTGTTCTATTAGTAATTTAGTTTAAAATATTGATTTCATAATTAAATAACAATCGTACAGAATTCTTTGAAAAAGTAAAAATGAACTAACTCTAGCTGAAGTATGTAAGCCATTGTTTAAATTAATAAAGCAATGTATGTATAAGCCATTCAATATATAAAAGTCTAAGTTAAATAAAGGCATTATGCTGATTCGAGTTACAGAAGTTGGTCAAATTTCTTGAAAAAAAATTTTTTTCAAAAATTTACATATTTTTGACCCAAAAACTTGACAAACTATTGGATTATGTTGCTTTCAACTTTAATAAGTGCCTTTAAAATGTTCTCTCTGTCAAGAGTTTATCGCTTGCATAAATTTATATCAATATCTAAACTGGGATAAAGACATGAACATTAATTTCAAATTAGAATTCAATTTGGAATAACTATAAATGCCAAACGAAAAATTATCAAACACACATTAAGCGTGGTCACAACAGCAACAACAACAATAACGGTAACAACAACGACAATGACAGCAACAACAACAATAACGACAACAGCAACTTGTTAGGCCATAAAAAGTGTTTGCTATTACCGGCAATTACATTAAAATCAGGCAACAACGACAACAACAAAATCCATATAATAAAACATTTCAACGAAATTGAATTGAATTTTTGTAACGACAACCCTTTCAAGGTGGTGGGCCCGAACCGAACCGAACCGAACCAAACCGTCCCCGATGCTTGATTGGGTCGGCTGTTTGCTGGTTTGTTGGTTTGTTGGGTAACCCTACTGAACTGGCAACAACTGTGCAAACATTTTGGGTCAACATTTTTTGATATTGGCCTGACCGCCTGCAGCGCATTAGCCAAAAACCGTGGCACACAGACAAAGATACAAATACAGATAGAAAGACAGATATGGAGATAGTAAGTTAAACTTACTTTTTTTGTGAAAATCAATAGTTTAACAATTTAAATACAAGAAAAACTTTAAATTTTTCATGTGCTTTCAAGCTGGAAAAGCTGTGCTTATTTATGCGACTTTATTTTACACTTGACTAAATGCATTCGATAAAACTGTGTAGAAAAAGAAAAGAAGAAACAAAAGAAATCACTTAACCCTTGAGCGACCCCGACACATGCGAAATTGACTTGAATTATCGAATTTCGTATGGGTTCTGCAACTGGGCAAATGGGCATGGTCTGTGGGGCGACCCTTTTATCAAACTTGAACTCAAGTTCAGGCAACGCCACCAAAGGAAGAAACATGTGTGACTGCCAAGGCATTTAATGTACGACCCAAGAATACCCTATAAAAATATTGTTACATATATAAAATTATTCATAAATACATTTTATGAGTAAATTCGTTGATAATATAGTACCATTATTATGAATTACAGATGTTCTTATTCAAAGACAATTTTAAGACAAACAAAAAGACATTCATAATTTGTAATTAAGTTTGTGCTAAAGGAATTATTTTAATTATATACTAAAAATAATTATATAATTAATTATAAAAATTCTTTCAAAATTATAGCTAATTTATGATTATTTTAAACATTTTCTGCTGTTAATATTAATTATAAACAAACTGCAGATGATTTATAAATCAAAATAAAAAAAAAAAAAAGTAAATTATTAATATAAGTAAAAGAAATTTTTTCTACATAGATTAAAAATATATACACATATGTATATATGAGCAAGATTTCTATTAAGGACTTAGTAATTTATGTAGTAAACTAAATCAATTAATTTAATTTATATACTATAAATAAATATCTATATTAATCTTAATAAACTTTAAAAATTAAATAAATAAAGTCGATCGATCGACAATATTGTGGAATAAATTCTTAAATTATATACAGACATTTGAAAGCTAATCTACCCCATAGACACAATATTGCAGAGTATAGAACCGTAAGAGCAACAAAAATACAACGTCTGACACACACACACATGACATGTAGTCGAGGGAAACGAGGGGATCAAACGGAATATAAATCAGTTTAATGATTTTTATGCCAGCAAAAACAAAAATGAAAATACGCAGAGAGCAAAAACAAGTGAGTAAGAGTCAGAGAGAGGAGAGAGAGAGAGAGAGGACGATAGAGGAAAGACATAGCGTGGGCTGTGTTTGCATTGCTTTGCTTGCCGCCGGAAGCGGAAGTTGGCGAAGTGTGCGAACAAAAAAATAAAATAAAATAAAGTAAAAAATGGACGACGCAGTCAGCTTTAAATGTTGTTGGCATTTCATTTCAGGCAACGACTGCCTGAAAGCCTTCAACTACAAACTGTTAAGCGAATTTAGCAAATTTCCTTAAAGCGCTTAGAGTGTAAATTGCGTTCATTTAAATTGCCAAGCACTTGACAATTAAATTACAACTTATTGATTTTCATAAATGGCATTTTGGCCTGATAATTCGGCCCACACTCCAGCAGTGAAGCAGCAACCCTTTAGAGCTGCCACTCCCCCCTCCGCCTTCAACTGTCTTAATGCCACTGCTGCTGCTGCTGCTGTTGCCATATCTCAACATTTAATTAATGTCACTGACATTTGTCAAGTTGAATTTCATAATTTGCGCCTCAAACTCAGCCTACAAAACCACCTGCCCACCCTGCAAACTAAAACTGACTCTATCCAAACCGGCGACGTCAGCACGGCACCTGCAATGACGTCCCTCAACTCCAACTGAACTCCGACCCCATTGGACTGCGAACATTAGTTTCAATAATAAATTAACCTGTAACTCAAACTCGGCTGCTTATCTTGCCATAAGTCAGTCCAAGTCAGTCCAATGCCTTTTGCACTCCACTGAGTCGCGTACGCAGCGCAAAATTTAGTTAGCAGAGTGCACTCGACTGTGTGTATATATGTTGTACTCGTATGTGTGTATCTGGCATGCAAGTAAATTTATTTCAGCACAGGACAAACTCATGCGTCTCAACGTCTCGGCATCTTAGCTTCTCTCTCTCTCTCTCTCTCTCCCTCTTTCGCTTTAAATGGCATTTTCCTGCTTTGTCTGCCAGGTAGTGCAGCAAGTTTTGCCTTGTCTTGTGTTTAGTTTTTGCTTTCTTTTCAATTATTTATCAGCTTCTTCGAAGCATCCAGTTTAGCTAATGCATGCGAAACAACAATGCCAGGCACGCATAATATCACCGCCTGATATATGTATATATATAAACCAAAAACAAAAGCAACTTAACATTAGCATTTGACATGCTCTCTAAATAACAGCAGTTTTGCCAAACTTCGAACGAAACTTGGCATAAATAAAATCAAGTTTAAATTGAATAATTTTAAATTAACTAAAAATCGAAAAAATGTTAGGTGTGACTTTAATGTTTAGTTTGAATAGAATAGTCGCCAGAGAACCATGAGATTTAAATAGAGCTTAAGTTAGGGGTTTTATATATAATAGTTTAAACAAATATTTCGTAATGAGCAACAGTTATTTCTCAACATTTGTTTCTTTTCTAGTTTTTCGGAAATTCTATGTGTGCTCTTTCTTGATAAGTCTCACCAGCTATTGCGATATAGAAATGTCTACCTGCACGTGTAAACACTAAGAACACAGATGGTATAAGAGCTAGAGCTACAGCAATCAGATAGTATAAGAGATAGAGCTACCAAACTTGGCATGCAGATTAGGCTATGCTGCAATTAAATTTGATTCAGTCTCCTTAGCAACTGTGTTGTTTTTACCTCGCTTTTTGAATTCTGAGATATAATAGTATGACTATATAGCAAGTATGAAGTACTTTTGGTAACTATATAGACTTATATCAGCTATTTTGAATAAAAAGAAAGTGGTTCTGTTACACTTTGGCTGTCAATTCTGTTCCTCCATTCACTTGCTTTCAATTCGGATTTCGTTGACGTGAGTTCTGCTCATATTTGGAGTTTTTATGATTTATGTCGTGTACGATACGATAAACATATAAAAGTATTTTTATCTTTCGCCCGAGTCATCAGCATTTGCGAGTCACAAAGCAAATCCCTTTACAATTCGAAGGACTCGCAAAAACTGCAGCTCCTGCTCCTGTTTACTGATCCGACTCCATAAAGGAGCGGTTCTCTCGAATGCCCAAACACATGAATACATAAAAACGGCAAACAAACGTGCTCATATATATACATATGTGTACTTATGCCATCGTGTATTAAAAGTAACGCTCAAATAAAAATAACTGAAATATGCACACACACGCACACACACACCTTTACGATTGCTGAAGGAGTAAAAATTGTAACTGCGAAAATGTACAGCGAAATTTACACGCTAAATGCGTCCCAAAAGAGAGCAAGCCAAAGTCATTAAATGTTGGCCAGGTTGCATCTCTCTCTCTCTCTCTCTCGCTCTGTGACTATAGGCCTAAAAAGGTTTTACATGTCATTGCGGCATGCCACACACACACACCCACACAGTCTCATACAAACACTTACACTGGCATACCTTAAGAGCGACCCAGAAATTGACATAAATACATAATGAGCAACAATTTCATGTGTTACACTTTCCCCTTCTCTCCCTATATATTGCCACAAGTTTGTTGTGGGCGTGGCATAAGTGCGTGTGTGTGTGTTTGAGGCTAAAAAAGCGTAAACTCTTACTTTAATTTCCCGCCGGAATTGTCCCAAGAAAACGCCAGCCAAGACTCTGCTGACTCTGTCTCTCAGCCTGTCAACATTCTGCTACAGCGCCTAGTTGTATGCAATTAATGTGGTTTTACAAGAAACTACTTGGAAAGCAACACAACTGTCCATCAGCTAGGTAATGCCCTTGCTCAAAAAACCACAATCAACACGTAATCAGTATCAAATAAATATTTCAGAAAAGGCTTAACAATTAAATTCATAACAATTTTCACTGCATTACTGCAACTGAATTAAAAAAGCTCTTAAAAAAAAAAAAAAAGAAAATAAAATAATTAACATTCTTAAGAATTAAATAACATTTTTAAGACATTTTTATGCTTGACTTTCTTATTTAAATTAATTTAATTTTAATGCTGGCAAACCATTTAATTTTCTCCGCATAATCTTAACCAACATTTCATTCTTTACAACTCTTTCTTTACATTGACAAATCGCACTACTTAGCTAATGTACCCGTGCTAGATTATGACCAAGTCGAAGACGTTAGCTGGTCTGCTCTAATATTAAGGCCAAATTGTTGGCTGGCAGAGTTCGCACGAAGTGAAGACGAGCCAAAGAATTCTCCTGAGACATTTTCAATTATTTATTATTTATGCCTGGAATGTTGTGGGGGGGACAGGAACGAGAGAGAGGAAAAGTAAAAGCCGGCTGATGAGTCTAAGAAAGCCACTACTAGCCATATGTGTCGTGTCGGAGTGTTGTCCTGTCCTGTCAGTTGACAAATTTGCGCCGTGTTTTGCTGGCGAGCTTTAATGTGGTCGAGGACAAAGTAGCAAAAAGCGAGCAACGTGAAAATTTCGTTAAGAAAATTATTTACATTTGCAAATTTTATGAGCTTTGTTTGGCAGCGTTAAGGCAACTCTCCCAGGACTGCATGTTAAATGGAATGCTGTGTGAGTGTAGGTGTGTGTGTGTGTATATAGGGTGCCCCTACTCCAACTCCTACTCAAATTTCCACACCCACTTTCTCTGCCATACACCTACACGTACGTACGTACGTACGTATCTCTTCTTCAGTCTGCATGTCTTGCTTTCTGGGTTTCCACGTGTCGTACTTTTTAACCGTATTAAATTACATCCCTGTTGGCGTTTATTAATGGCGCAAACTTTTAATGAGAATGTGCATATTTAATTGCAAAGCCAAGAGAGTGAGACAACATTACAGTGCGAGAAAGAGACGGAGCGAGCGCGACTTCATTTTCCGAGCTGTTATTGCTGTCTCCTGGCAACCGCTGAAACTTTTTTGAGTTCCAACGATTTATCCCTCTCTCTCTCTCTCTCTCTCTGTCTCTCACTTACTCCATCTCGCTCTGTGTGCCCCTTTTCGCATGAAACCATATTTGTTTACCCACGTCGGGTTTTTCTGGCAATGGAAATGGGTTCTGGGAGTGCTACTTAGCGGCAACATCATCAGCATTAATGTGCCCAGGTCGTCATCATCATAATCAGCGTTGGGTCTCCCACGCAAATTGTCCAGTTGTTGCTTTGTTGTTTCTTGTTGCTTGTTCGCTGCTTGTTGCCTGTCGTTGAGCGTACATTTAAAATGTATACTAATTTCTGGCAAAAGCATTAAAAGCTAGTCGAATGTGGCTACCTTAGCGGTGTCTTTAAATGGTAAAGTTCAATAAACCGAGTAATGTGCAATACAATCTTGACTCTGTTCCAACTGCCAACTATCAAACAGATACTTGAAGTCAGAAGTTTGGTATGCTTAAAATATTGCTACCCGAAATGAAAAAGAAATCTAACAAAAACTGATTGCTTCTCAAGTTTAATTAATTAAACAGAAACATTCATTTTTGGAATGCAAAATACTATTTACGCAGATATCCTGTAAATAGAAAAAATATATTTTCTTCCAGCATTATTATTTATGGCAAAAAGGTTCTAAAGGATCCTTATAAATGAGACCAAAATATTTAAAATATACCCAAAAGGGTCATGAAGTCAATATGTACTAAATTTAGATAAATTATAAATTTTTTTCAACACAATTCAGCTTATTAAGATAAGTTTCAAATGTGCAAAATGCAATATCAAAGTTTAGATTAAATTTCCCAGCTTTAAAAAAATTTCTGCTGAAGGAAACTAAATAATTTTTATTACCATTTATAAGATTTTTAAGATGCAACATTTACAACTTACATATCATTTATATAGTCATAAAATTGTCTTATTTGAAGAGTGAAAGTTTTAAAATTCTTTTACTTGATTTACTACTACTTGTTCATCATGCCCTATGTGTACAATACGTAGGGTATATGCATTCATCAACTGAGTACTTCATTTTGTTACTATGTAGTTATGACAAAAGTGGTAAAAATAGTTTCAACTAAGTTCATTTGCATTTTAAGTGGCATTTGGCATTTGGCATGGGAGAAAACTCAGTTAAAACAACTCCACAATTATTTATTTAAGTGTGTGCATTTTTGCTGCTAATTTGACTAAATGTGCGGAAGTGGAAAATATATGCAAAAACAAAGAAAAAAATTGGCAAAACACATTTTGTTAGTTTATTCTAGTGGTATTCCAAACACAAATGAAATATAATTGAACTCGGACGCTTGACTAGCTATCAAAATGAGCGAACAGTACACTTTCAAAAACAAGTCAAAACAATTAATACAGCTGCGGGTTCTGCGTTGGTTTATTGCCTCTCTGTTGCTTTTGTTATTTTTTTGGGTGAGTAACAATATGCTGCTATGCCGGAATACCGGATGTCAGAGGCGCCAAAATATAGCTCTATTTCCGTTTTCGGTGGAGCACACACACAAAAAAAAAAAATAGAAAATAATAAACAACATTGCATTCATTTGGGCACATATGCATGGCATTCACGTCGTATACGTATTATTTCGGTTGCCCTCACAATAAACTGCCCCCGACTCCATGCGCCTCAACCTCACCACCTCCCCTGCAGCTCATAACACCACAACAAAATTGTCAAATAAATGTATTCAAAAAAAAAAGAAAATGTCAACGTCTCGCACTGCTGCAAAGTATGCAATGGTAATGGACTTTTAATGTTTGTATTTTTGCGTGTGTTCGCTAGAAAAACGAGAGAGTTGGTAGCATAAATGGAGGAGGGAGTCCAGAGAAGTCGGGTGCGTGGGGTGAACTGTATGGTAACAGTATCTACAATATTTTGTGGTTTATAAATACAAATATAAATTGCTGCAAAACGGCGACACAGCACGGTTTGCTTGTATAGTTTCCGTACTAAAATATGCGCAAGTCTCTCAAGGCAAATGAGTTATAGTTTCAATTGACACACAGTAAATATTATACATATGTCATGATGATATTTATAATATTTTTTATGCATGCAAACACAAAAAAATTGCTTATAAAATTAAATGTTGTCACTAAAAATGTCTTGGCTGCATTTATTTAAAAATGTATTTAATTCTAATTAAAGAAAGATCACAATCTTTAGCAAAAGATCAAAGTTTTTGTGTTCTTGTAAGATCATGAATCTAAGTATAACTCCAAATTATTTAATATGTATATGAAAGTATGGTTTGACAGATAATCAGTGAGCTTACAGAAAATATAAAAAAGGATCCAAATACTTAGATTTGTATTGAGTAATATAATGTTTATAATATCTGTAAGAAAAACTTTATTCAAATAAAATCTTCTTAGAGCGAATTTACCACGCCTTTATTGTTTTAAATAAATATGTCTGTAGCTATTAATTGGTTAATAGATTCATACCCTATAACCTATAAATATATAGCGAATGTGCATAATCAAAGCTTAATATAGCCTCAAACACATCGTTTACCTCATTATATCTATACTGACCAGAGCCACACTGCGACTGATAACTATCTCAACTGTCTGCGCATTCAACTCTGACTCTGAATGTCTGAGTGACTTGGCCAAGCGAGTCTGATGTTTTGCCATTTGGCCGTCTGCTTGTCTGATGTGCGCCACTGTGGACGGGACTTAATAAATGGCTGACATTTAAAGCGCATTCCCCTTTATAACTGGTTGGCGTTTTTCTGAGCTTTTGTTTCATATTATAACGTAGCATTCCCTGGCTGCAACTCCCACACACACACACACATTTCCGTTCTCTTTCTCTGTCTCTTATTTTATGTCAGACATCAAGCCGTTTAAATATAATTTCACTTGTTTCCGGTCGCTGGCTGCGCTTTGACTGCCAGCCAGAAAGTATGCTCATATATTTACTTCTAGTCCTCCGTTAATAACCAAATACGCAGCATTGAAAAAAAGCTAGAAAAAAGTTGAACTCGAATCGAGTCGAGTTGAGTTGAGTCGAGTCGAATCCTTCGCTGCTGTTGCTGTTGCTGTCCTCGCAGTTACAAATGTTGCATACTTTATGGCGGGAATTGGGGATTTCGGGTTGAATTTCTTTTATTTATAGGTTGACGCGACGCGGTCTCGGTTATATATCGCATCTATATATATTCCCCGTTCGTCGCGTCTCATATCCGCTTGTATGGTCGCATTTCCGTTTCAACTTTTTCGGCCGCTCATGAAAAATGGTAAGCGTATACGCAACAGCAGCAGCAAAAAAGAACAAAACAGTTACATGAAATGGCCAACCATATATGAAAGGCTCGAAATGTCCTGTATTTTCCCCAGCTCCCTTCCCAGCGCCATGGAGTTTGGGGACTTGCAAAATATGCTCGAGTGGTTTATAATTTTTGCTGGCAAACATTTTTTTGCCGCGACTCAGTCTGGTTGGGTTTTTGCCTGCCCGGTGTCAATAGGGTTAATGCCACGCCAGATGAGTTGACAATTGGCGGGCTGAAAGGGTCATCATTTGTTTGGCATTTCCCGCTTGTCCATTTCTTTTGTTCTGTCGCCCTGGTCAAGCGACATTTATGGGCGTATTTAAATTTCAAGTACCTTTTAATGAAGCGTAGCAATGGCAGAGTCAGAGATGAAACCACGAAAGCAATGATAAGTGTGAGAAGTGGCTATAAATATTTAAGGCATTAAACTTTACATTGAACATAATTCTAGAGTTTACTTTACAGTACTATAATACAATTTGTTGAAAATTGAATCTACAGTATATCTTATAAAGCAACTGTAATAAGTAATCCCTCTCATTCAAACAGGTATTTATTTAATTGCTTTAATATTTCATACTAAGTTTTTCACATGGTCAATTATCAATATATGAACGCATTGAGTGATTACAATTCCCAATAAATTTTATGTTTACATTTGAAATTTTTCATTTGTTTAACTAGTATGCTTTTGTAAACTTCCCTTTTCGAGGATTAATCAAATAACCCATTTTGTAGCCTACACTTCCATCATGCTTAATTAGCTCAGCTGTTTACAGTTTTCACCTGACGCCACGTGAAAACGCTTGGGGAAAGATGGAAATTTTAGCGCTCAACTGTACTTAGGGTGTAATGAGAGACCCACAGCTAAACTCAACCGAACTCAACTCATAATTACTCAGCCATTCAAGCTGAACATTTTCTGAATAATTTCCCATACAATTTGGTCACGGTTAGCTACAAAATTTTCTTTCATTTTCATACAAAAAAGAATATAGAGCAAAAAAAAATTGAAATGCTGCGCTGGCCAAATTAATTGAAACTTTATTTGGATTATGAAATTAGCACACGCCCAGTACACTGCATTTTCCTTTCTTTTTTTTTCAAAACATTAAGCGCTTTTTAATTAGGTTTTTTTTGCTGTTATGGTGGGGGCTTTTGAAGTTGGTCATGTTTGGTCAAGGGTTGGGGGGGAAAATGATTTTGTGGATTAAGTGCACCATAATTTGACGCCAGTTTTTAATTGTGTGGAAAATCGTTGGCAAGCAATTCAAACTGCAAAATTGTTGATGGGTTCCACAACTGAAATATGCAATTAAACTTTTTTTATTCAGAGGGTTTTTTGTTTTTTTTTTTTGGGGCAAGTAAGGTTAACTTTTAGACAAGTTCTGACATATGGCAGACAGTGAAGAACAAAAACGTGGCATACGATATGCCAATTCGAAGCAATCAAGAAGAAAATATAAATGAAAATTGACAGTTAAGATGGCAGCAAGTAGGTAAAAGTTTTTTGGCTAACAAGAATCACTCATGAAATTTGATTGACTGCATCAATGAGTAAATGACTGAACTATTGGCAGATGCGGGAAGTGAAATGAGTATGGAAAACGAATGGGAAAAGTTTCATTTGCGGCGGAAATGTCCTTGCCATCCTCATGAAAATTGACAATCAAATTGCAAATAGCTTTATCTTGTAGTTTGTTTATTTATTTATATCATTTCGTACACTTCCTGCGCATCGGCCACAATAAGCAGAGAAGTCAGTTGGGAGGCAGACGGCGGCCATAGTTGTTAAGCTCTGCTTCTCCTCTCTTTTTCTCTTTCTCTCACTCTCTCTCTCGCTCTCTATCTCTCTCGGTAATGCCGCCATTTTGATGTGTGTGTGAGTGTTTGTGTTTGGATGTGTGATTGCCTGTCCTTTTTGGCCTGTTATCCTTGGCTTATGTTTTCAATTAAATTTCCATACAATTTTCATGACATGATGAACTACCTAGGACTCTGACTGGACTCTGCCAGGACTCCACACGACAGTCAGCTTCCTCTTTCCTCTGCTGTATGTGTATGTGTGTGTGTGTGTGTCAGTCAATTTATTTAATAACAAACGCACAGAACACACATACACACTGATGATCTACAATGTGCTGTAGTATTACAATAGCACCTCCCTCACATCACACACACCGCCCTCTGGCTAGGGAAATGGCATAAAAATCTCTGTGGAGATTTCTGAATAAATCAAGAACCAAATATTTTATTTCATTTCATTTACACTCGAATAAAATCAGCAACAACGTAGCAAGAATCTGCTCAACAGAGCAGCCGATAATAACTTTGCAAACTGCAGAAAAAAAAAATATAATAATAATAAGAAAATAGTTATAAAGTTGCAAAAATGTTTTATATACTTATAGATACAACAAATCATACGACCAAAGGAAGTGCACTGAATAATTGAATTGGCAACATTTATAGAAACAAATTTATCAATTCCCTCATGTCGAATATATTTCACTTATTATTCTGACGGTGTGAGAGTGAGCCGAACACCTCTAACTTCATTTAATGTATCTCTTTATACCCTCTGAGGGGATAAAGTAAAAAATATATGTTTTTGGTGAATATCTCTGTAGTTCTAACACCTTGGGACACTAATTTTGGTATGCACGTTTCGAGGTGCAATATAAAGACAATGTCATCACAATTTTTTCGTTGCCATTCTGACTTTGCCCATAAGAAACAGAAAAAATTGAAAATTTGCCTGCCTCTAACTCGCGTATTTCCTAACATATAGTTTTGTTACTTCACATTCGTTTAGAAACAAATTAATATGAAACGATTCTAAAAATTTCATTAAGATCGGATTATAATCAAGAAAGTGTTTACATATCGGAATAGATAAATTTAAAGCAGAGGCGCAACCACGTTCAGCTTAAACAAAAAACTTTGGGCGAGCGAGAGAAGCAGAAAAAAACGTGTGCATGTTAAGTTCTAGCTGTGAACTCAAGTTCTGATTTGAACTAAAACAAAAGGAAATGAAAGTCAGATGGTCAGCGTGCACGATTGTATTTTAATTTTCATAAAGCTTGTATCAATTCAAAAGATCGACTGAACCTCTTGGGCTTTTATCGAATGGTCAATTTTAATATGGAAAGCATAAGCCCACGAATTCGAAACACAAAAAAAAGTTAATTTCTATTATGTGAAATTCGTAATTTCAGCAGAGTGGTCGATGGACTTTAATATAACCACATACATACAAATGAGTAAAGTTCGCCAGTGTGTCGGTCAGGTGAGCTGATAGAGCGACTTCAGGAGCTGCCCACGTCATTTCAATCAAATAATTTTGTTTATGACAGCAGCAACGAGACTCGGGTATGATTTATCATTATGTGATGGTATCCTCCACATTCCACTTTACCGCCCATCAAACACCCCAGCCGCCCTACCAGTAACCATTTACCCCACCTGCCACGCAGTTGGCATGATGTTATGCCACATAAGTATATGTTCAATATATAATAACATAAAATATGATGACCTGCCACATAAATAAAACAACGAACGAAGCGGTAAATGCTCTGAATGGTACAAATATTATAAATGAACACATGTCAGGCAAAAATGTTGCGCAAAACTCTTACAAATACAGTGTACTATATATAAGTATATAGCGTAAAGGTATATACATATGTTCATCAATAACATCTGAAATGTGTTATAAGAAAGACTTTTCAAAATTATAATTAAATTAAAAGCAAAATAAAAGTATACAATTAATGAAAGTCTATTTGAAATTAATATTTTAAAAATGTAATTACTTTATTGGCATACAATTTTTATATTTTTTAATATTTTACTTACCCATAAAATGTAAATTCTGTTGAATAAAAAAAGGTAAAAGGTAATTATGCCATCTTTATACAACTTTGAATTTGTACTTGCAGTGCTTCATTAGGAGAAGTAGCTAGCGACCATTTAAGTACGAATCGGGCAAAAAAAAATCTAAAGTGATATTGAATAATAAAAATGAAGAGAGGTCGTCAATTAAAATGGCAACTAAATAAATTAAATTCCAAGTTGGCTATCGTTTGGCAAAAGGCAAACATACAAGTGCTGACCATTGAACCAATTTGACGAGAAAGGGAATAAGGGATCGGGGAGCATAGACCATAGAACATAGAGCATTCAGAACAAAGATTGCTCAGAGGCTTTGGCTCAGGATAGCTCTGGTCTGGTCTCAGTCCAGTCCAGTCTTCAGTGGCATCAATGGTCGCAAAGAGCGTTTATTGAATGAAATTAGTCTGCAAATAGTGTAGCATAAGCCAGAGCGCATTGGCCTGGTCAACGAGCCGTAAGCCTAATGTAAGTGCCTTGATGCCCACGACCACTTCTTCTTCTGCCCGCCCACCACCACCACCACCTCTTTGGCAGTTGTCCTCTGCATTGAAATCGTCCATTAGCTAAGCAGATTAATTGCTAAAAGGTATTTAATTCGTGATGCTTTTATATTTCAGCTTTGCTCGTTTTATTCTTCAGTCAGCTAGACGCATATTACGCTTTCCCTTATTTTTTTTTTTTTTTGTATTTTTTATATATATATGTACGTATATATTTTATTTCTCAATTTCTTTTCATTTTCCTTATTTCGCTTTTTGTACTTTGCTGTGCTTTTTGATAGCAATTCGCAGCTTCCTTGGAAATATGGCGTTAAGTATTTTTCCGTTGCTTTTTTCGTTACTTTTTAATGCTTCATTAGCTACTAATGGAAATTGTGTGACTTTGCGCAAATCTATAGAGGGGATGCCTGTCATCCAGTCAGCCAGTCAGCCTGTCTGTCTTTCATCGAACGAGGGATGTGGCAGTGTGAAATCACAAAATATATTGACACACACACAAGTATATTAGAAGAATGGATGAAATTCAATGGATTTGCTATATAAAATTGAATCAAGGAGGCTTTCTGGCTTACAAGTTCACAAGTTTGTAGATCTGAAAATGGTAAAAATCGCATAGGTTTAAGTAAAACTAGCTTAAGTTATTCAATTAAAAACTTATGTATATTTTTATACTTCTTAAAATTCCTGAAGCCTACATGCCGAATCCATATATCTAACAAAACGAAAGACCAACACACAGCAATTCCTTATATACATTTGTTTTCTTTTTCAAGGAGTTTAGGATGAAATATGTTAATGTAATGATACTACTTTTTACTCGTTAAACATACCAAATATGGTAATAAAATGTAAGAGCTGCCAGTTTCATTAGCTTTTACTACTTAAGCAGATGCAAGGTGTCAGGCAAAAAAGAAGAATTCGGGCCAGACAAGTCCAATGCAGCAATACTTAGTGTGAGTATTTCAGGACGAACGTGAAATAACTCTAAAGCGTCTGCACTATAAAATACAACTAAAAAGCAGCAGCAAATAATTTCAAGAAAACTTGTGTGATTTATGTGCAAATATTACACAAAAGCAAGCCAAGTTTTGTGCTATAAAAAAATTCAAAGAATGCAGAAAGAGAAAGAGAGAGAGAGGGAAACAGACTGAGCATTGCAGGTGACTTTGAAGTAGGACACAAGGTAGAAAATGAAAATTGCCAATGCAGCTGCTGCCAAGTCAGAGAAAAAGAATGACGACCAGAACAACAGCATCAAGCTGAAGAAGTTGAGTAAAACGACAATGGAGTTGCAAACTGAATGGGGAAAGAGGCGAGAGCAGCTTAGAGACAGCTGCATCAGTGAAAGCTGTGGCATCAAAACTTCAGAAAATATTAAAGTTACAATACAGAAAGTTGACATAAAATGTGTGTAGTATAAAAAGTAGCCTATATTAAGCCCAGTAGAAATCAAGAACGAAATATGAATGTAATTGAGATGTTTTGAAAACCAAAAAGTAGATTTTTACGAAACACGATTTGTGAACAAGAATACAACTTCTTACCCCCCCCCCCAAACACACCCCCCCCCCCCCCCCCCCCCCCCCCCCCCCCCCCCCCCCCCCCCCCCCCCCCCCCCCCCCCCCCCCCCCCCCCCCCCCCAAAAACACATTCCCCCCCCCCCCCCCCCCCCCCCCCCCCCCCCCCCCCCCCCCCCCCCCCCCCCCCCACCCCCCCCCCCTTTTCAAAAAAACCAACAAATAAAACCACAAAAAAAAAAAAAATCCCACACACCAAAAACCAACCCCCACCCCCCCCCCCCCCCCCCCCCCCCCCAAACAAAAACCCCAACACCAAATTTTTCCCCCCCACCTAATAAACACCCCGGTTTACACTCGCATCCCCTACATTTCTTTCTTGTTGAATTTAAAATAAACTTTATCTACTCGCTTGGTCTGAAAAGGAAACAAAACCATAAGCTTTAGCACCTGCAATTTAATTGAAAACTTTTGAACTCGTTAATCTGATAAATTTGTTGTAATAAGTTTAAAATGATTGATGGATGGTGTGTGACAATTAGCTGACATTCTCATACATCTTTGGGTTGCGCTGAATATTCTCCTCCATTATCTTTTTATGAGTATTCTCCCAATGCTCAACCTTCTGGAGCACATCCGGCAGAACCTCTTTAATACGGAAGCGATTGATTTCAGGACCATCACGAATCTCAATGTTTGTCTTGAAGTTATAGTTGGGCGTGTAGCCATTGAGCTTGAGGAAGTGATCAAAATAGAAGGGTACAATCTGTTCCTGTATGTTATCGAGAACCATCACAGACTCCTGACTGAAGCCCTCACTGACAACGCCATCCTCGGCAAAGGCGCGCACAAAGTTCCTTGTATTCTCGGAGATTACAACGGGTGGTGGCACCACCTTCTTGACGCGCTTCTTGAGGAACAATCGCTGGAGGGGTCCAACACGCTTGGGTTTCTTATAAGGTGGTTCCAGATTGCGTCTTACTTTCTTCATCTCAATTTCGATGCGCCTCTCCACCTGATAGGCCTGGAAAGAGAGCTTCTCCAAGTAGCGACGTCTCTTGCGGAATGTCTGTTCCAGTTCTCGCACCTTTTCAATATCCATGTGCTCAAATTTGCCAAGTATCTCTAATACCACATTGGTTATGGCGGCAACCATGTCCGATGAACTAGGTATGACGTCACTGGAGCCTCGCACCGTACCAGGCACAAGACGACGCCAGACTTCAGCTAGAACTCCGCGATGTTTATTAAACTCTTCATCGGCAAAGGATTCTGCAATTGGTTTATCGAGATTGTGTCTCACACGAGCCTCCATCTCGATAGCTCGATCCTCCATGAAGTATTTCTTGGCCGACTTGCGAGCCACATACTCCTGTTTCTCCTTCAAGTCCTTGTTGCACCAGTCCACAAAGATCTCCAGTTTGCCCTGCAATTCGGTGTGAATGGAGAGTGTGTAATGCATTTCCAGCAATAGCATAAATGTCTTATTCTTTAGATTATCAATGCCCTGGAGGAATGTCTGGGCATTGGGGAACACCTGCAAGACCGGGTGAAGATTTCTCATATAGACATCATAGTAAAACTCTCGTATGGCCCATGCATCATCCTTGTCCCGAACACGAATGTTGACTATGGCACGCTTAGCAATGGACTGATTATAGGGCTCCAGTTCATATAACACATCCTCATCCTCCTCCTGGTTATCTGGCTTATCCTCATCGGTATCAGAGTGAGCACCGCGTTTTTTTACCGGCACCAAATGTATCCAATCATGTTCCGATCTCCATTCCTCCTCACCTAGCAGATAATGAAAGTTTTGCAGCATCACACAGCGAATCCAGTGACCCTCAATAAACACAATGTCCATGTTGAGCATCGTTAGCTCCCGCTCCAATTCACGGTATTTCTGCTTTAGTTTATCTGTTATCTCGTAGTATGTCTTCACCTGATAAACCTGAGTCATTGCTGCATTGTACTCCTTCTTTTCCCACTTGGCGAAGAGTCCTTCGTAGAGCAGCTGGGTGTTCTTCATGTCCTGCCAGTGTCGCTCGTTCAGTGTATCGTAGATCTTGGTACGCACCATCTTTCCCTGAATCAATAGCGACTCGTACTTCAGACGCATTGCCACCTTGAGCAGCTCAACGCCAGTCTTGAAGTTGAAGGGTTTAACTGTTGCGCGATTCTTCAGCTCATCAATGTAGTTCTCATCCAGATCGGTTATAACAGAGCCGTAGTACTTATTTGGACCAGGTCCCAAGAGAGTGTTACGCACATCTGGCACTGGCACTTCCAGTCGAAGTCGCAAACCGTTGCGAAGTCGTGAGCTAAAGGTGAAGAAGGAATCCTTGGGACCCAGCATAACGGCCTGCTCCTTGTGCTGACCAGAGAAGGGCAATGTTCGATATGGATTCTCCTCCTCGGCATCCACATCTATAACCTCTGCCTGAAAACGCGATCGACGCATTTCCTCAAACGGCACCAGAGGTTTTCGTATATAATCCAATGGGATTTTAGTTTCGTCCTCTAGCAATAGGAAGCTGCCGCTGTCTTTGGAGAGATTTGTGCACTCCGAGCTGCTAAGTGAGGTCAGACATTGCTCGATGCTCTTGAGATCCTCCTCCAGTTCAGCAATAATCGCCTTACGATCCACCAAAAGTCGCTCCTCACCTGGCTCAATGTCCTTGGTCTCGTAAATAGCCTCACGAGTTTCCCTCAAGAACTCCAAGTACTGTCGGCGTCCTGGAAAATCCAGCGTGGTCAGCTCCTCGGGCTTGCGAGAGTGAAAGATAAAGTCATATGGATTACAGAGATCTTGAACCACCTCTCTGGCTCCATCTTTCGTATCAACCCGAGTAGCGGCCAGGTGATCGGCAATCATTTTCTCAAAGTCATATTTGGGCATTGTGAGATCGGTATTCATATACTTTTTGCACGGAGGATTGGCCTTGATGAAATTGACAATGGGCACCTTTTCGGGCTGCTCTTGTACCGTGATCTCTGGATGGACCGTCTTGGTCTGATAATGCACATGAACGTGCTTCACCTGAGTGGGATCCCAGTGATCGTGATGATGTCGTGCCTCGAGTGTTGCCGTATACGGACGCTTGGCGGTACGCACATTGGCAAACTTGATATTATCCGGCATGATCTTCTCCAGCATAGGCATACCGGAGTGTAGGATTGCATCGTTAAAGTTTGCCGAAGGCACACGTTCAACGTCATAATCCCGCTGTCGTCGCGGATGAATCTGTAGCGTCTTCTCGCGGTAAACGGGAGCTGGCATATTGCCACGTCGCTCAATGGGAATGGAATGAGCTACGACATCGGCACCCGCTTTGATGCGGATAGTCCGACTTACGAGGCATATCCGATTCACTAGTTTGGGGCGCACTGACAGCCTCCGGCGGTGGCACCCAGTCCAGATCGTACTCCTCCTCCTTAACATCACAAGGTGATTGCTCACGCAATTGCTTGGCTTCCACGCAGGTCAAGCCCAAGAGATTCATGCGTGCCAGCTTCTGTTTGAGATGCTTTGCCTTGGCCACTCGATTCTTCAGGGCAATATACTCGAGAGTGGTGTCCGCTTTGTTGGCGTCCACCATGTCACCATCGAGTAGATCGGGTGCATCCGGCACTATGATCTTCTCGGGAAATACATATCGAATGAGGTTGAACTTTTGCACATGGTATTTTAGTTTGGGTTTGACCAGTTTCAGATTCTTGCGCAGCACACGATGATAATGGAGTCCCAAACGCTTGTCAATAAACTCCCTGATGGCGCTTTTCTGTTCGTGCTTATGCAACAACATCGCTTGCGGTGGAAATAGATCCAATTTGGGATCATCGGGATCGAGTACCTTTATAATGCCACGCTCAACGTCCAGCTTAATGGGTTCCTTGCGAGGCGCCAACTCATTGAGCCACTCATCGCGGGTGAGGCAACCCTTGACCGTACGTTGACCCTCCATGATTTGATGACGATGTAGCTTGCCGCGCAGTCCATCGCCATGCTTGAAATGGAAGCCACGCAGCTGAAAGTGATCCTTAATTTTGCCCACCTTCAAGTAGTCCTCGTCATCGCTGCTCTGCTCACTGGGCGTCGAACCGACACTTCCTTCGATGCTCTCCTCGCAGCGCAGTTGCTGGGCTGCATACGGATATTTCTTATGTTTTCCCGTTCGCTCCAGATAGAACTCTTGGGCCACCTTGGCGTGATCTCGGCGCACACAATTCTCCTTGTGCATAATGCCCTTGAGGCGTTCGGTTTCCGTCAGAGTTTTTGGGAAAAACTTGCGCTTCCTTATCACCGGCGGTATGTACTCGAATTTTCGGAAACTTCGTTCGATATCATCATCGATCATGGCCACATCTTGGAGTAAATCCTTTTCGGCAACAGTGCGTGCTAAAATTTCCTTAGCAGCTGCCTCCTGTTGCTTCCTCTCCTGTTCCTTCTGGGCCGTCCTCTGTTTATTACGCAAATAGATGTCCTTGTAGCGTGCGTCACGTCTGCTTTGCTCCTCTGCGATTTTGGCTTTGTTCGCCGGTTTATCGGGTGATCGAAATAGTTCAGCGAGCTTAAAGGGCTTCGCTGGAGGTTCCTCTGGTATGGGCTCATCCTTGATCGTCGTATTGAAGGCGGCAGGTATGGCCAAACGTTCTCGCTGCAATTCAGCCTCCACTTTGGTCTCCGTTAACTTCTTAGATCGTCGTCGTGTCATGTAGCGTACCACACGCCAGTAGGTTTGTTGATTCTGCAGCTCCTGTTCGTCCTTCTCGTAGGTGTTCTTATAGTCCATGCCCTGAAAGTCCAGATTGACGGGATTCTCCAAATCGATCACCTCACAGATATGAGTATCCGATGATTCCGATCCCGTGCTTGCGCACACATTGTCTCCGTGCTTAACCATCTTACTAATAAGCTTGTTCTGCTGATCCTCGGTCAGTTTCTTGTGACGCAGTGCACTGGGATTGACCAGACAGTGGGTCTTTCGGGGATCCTGCGTTAGGAAGAATTTCTGACGCATCGGCGATAGCTTCGAAAGTTGCTGATAGTTCTTCGGACACCGTCCAATATGAGGTGGAGGTGCTCCAACCACATAGCTAGCCTTGCAGGGTTGCTTCCACTTGTCACCCTTGAAGCCCTTTGGCGGCACCGATGGCACATGATAGGAGTCAATCATTTCCATGGAGTCAGGTTCGGCTTGGACGCGCTGTGTATTCTTAGCGGTGGTGGCAACCCTGCCCGGTATACTCGCCGAGGTGCAAGATCGCTGTTTCATGTTCACAGTGAAGACAGCATCACGAAATCGCGATCCACTGGAACTAAGAAAATCATTGGCCCCTTTCTTGGCCTTTAACTCCCGCTCTCCGCATGCATCGCGCTTGTCAATATCGGTACGTTTTATATTCACATCCGGAAACTCCAAAGTTTGCACCGTAAGCTGGGCATCCGAGTCACGTTTCGAGAAATCAATGTTCTTAAATTTGGCAATTTCAATCTCCCGTTTCGTTTGCCGATGTTGCTTCTTTGGCGGACATTTTCGTTTGCCCCACGGCTCATTCGCATTTTGCCTGTATTTCGCCTTACTCGTTTCCACCTTCTTATCAACATCTAGTTCCGACACTGATTCCGGCAAGTATGTGTCCCTTTCGCTCGTACCTCGGAGTGACATAAATCGTTCCGAAGAAGCATCTTCCTTTGAAGCACCGCGCACCGAAGCACCAGTTGTCCGTTTGCTGGCTACACTGAAGCGACCTTTGTTGGATGGTCGCATTATTGTGGTCCAAACTATTGTGGTTTTTTGTACAAATTGTTCAAATTTTCTATATATTTCAAAACACTACTTAGCTGACCCTAGAATTCGGTATTTCTATAAAATCAAAAACTACTACAGATATCATGATCTTAATTTTTTTTCTAGACTTAAAATTTCTAAAATGAGTATGGAATTCTTGAATAGGTAATTAAAGCCTTATATTATCTTATTTATTTGTGCTAAAAAATACAAAAAAATCCAGTTAAAAGCAAAGAATTGTAATTTAATGTGAAGTACTGTGTACTAAATATAGAGTGCGCAAATATTTATTGCTAAAAATCGGTAAAATTCATATAATTTTTTGTTCAAACTATTGCAGACATTTAAATACAAAATTTAAATTTCAACTGGTCTTTAGTTGAAGCAGAGTATGCATTTTTTTTATATATTCACCGACTGTCTACGCCATTTCCGGGAAAAAAAAACTTTAGAGCTGAAAATAAAAACAAAACACTCTATGTACATATCTGCTTACATGATATTTATTACATTTCGAGGTAGCATTTGCAGTGCTCAGCATTCGTCTTTTCCCACACCAATAGCTCCCACTTTGGCCGCACTTTATTTCCACCCTCAGTAACAATATTTCCAATTCAGTTATTTCCAATACCCTGTACACATCGAATTAACAGTAAGTATATTAATATTAAGAATTGGTAGCAAAAAACTCCTATGCATATTTACTCATTTTATATCGTTAATTATTAGGTTTTTGGGAAGACACATATATATAGAATTATGTATAATATATACATACGTGTTATGTACAAGTCGTGCAAACTCTACAGAGTTTTCAATCACATGTATGTACTTATTGTAAACTCCAGCATGCCTAAAAGTATGCCATAAAAATTGACTTGTTTTCCATTTTGCATTTTGAGCTTGTCGCAGTGCGCAGCGTGCACAGCATTTCCACATTTCTCAATTCCATTTCGACTTTTATGACCCACATATGTCAGTCTCTAATAAGTCCGAAAACTAAGCCATCGTTGCCGTCACTCTCGCCGTCGCCGTCGCCGTTGTTGTCGACTGTCGGCTGACGTTCAATTTAATTAAATTTTACAACGACTTCCATTTTGCAAACATTTTGCATAATTTCAAACAGGTGAATTGAAAATTCAATGAAAAGTTCGAACAATTTCCCGTTTACCCACTCCCTTTTTCAACTCTCTCGAGTTCACTACACAATTGTAAGCCCTTTCCATCTGGTTTTGGAAATTTGCGGCGTATTAATTTCGAATTTATGTTTATTTCAGACGCTCACAAACGGAAATGAAGTTAATTTTTGAACATTTTCTATTCGTGCGTCAATTTTAATGCACGCTCATTGTTGCTATCGTTGTTTGTGTTGTTTTTGTTGTGGTTCTGATTGTTTTGATTATTGTTTTTTGGTTGCCCCGAGCGGCAAATAAATAATTTATAATAATTTCACAAAATGCCACTTAAAGTGCGGAAATTGCGCACAATGAAGCTCCCACATCGCGCAATCGTGTGAATTTATAATTTTTGTGCGAATTCAATTAAATATTTTCCTCGAAAAGGGAAAACAAACATCACTGAGGATATGCAAGCAGTTTGCACAACTATGTGATGCTCTGTAAAAATATTAAACAGCTTGAGCATTGATGTGGTTCCATTTGGAGCTGAATATGCAAAACTAATGAAAATGTATTTTCCACGAACTGAAATGTAATTAGACGAAAAGATATAATACCAATTTAACCTCTTTTCCTCTCTCAACTGGCGTAAATCAATTAGACTATATTATTTAAAAACCACCATTGACAACTGAATGATGAACATTATTTCATGTGGTTTGACTTAGTCGCCAGCTGCTGTTATTTTTAAAGATAATGGAATCTTGCAGACTTTAAACTACATACATAGGTGCAATAAATATGGTGGTTCAGTAACACTGCCCATCGTAAAGGCAACAAACAAACAGGCGAAAAAAAAAATGGTAGACTTTTTTCCCTAGACTTGCAGTTGGTAGCTAAAAAGTTTAATTCAATTAAGAGTTTGGCCTCGACGGGTGTTTCTCTGGCGAGAAACCAAATACGGTTACAAACTGATATACACACCCACGAAGAGTAAAGTCAAAGTTGCGCTTTTCAATTTTTGCAACATTTTCTGTTGCATTTCCTTTTGGCTGCCTGCTTCACACACCTTTTCTTTTTGCCCAAGTTGCATGTTACATTCACCTTTACGGGGATTCATTAAAAATGCATTCTCAGCCTGCTGTGCGCCACAAAATGGCAAAAAGAAACTGTAAAAATTTTTGTGTAAAACTTTTGGCTCTGTGCAAAATTTGCCATATGGCCAAAGTCTGTGCGGGATTTTCGTAGCGTTGAGCTAAAGTTTCCCTCATAGTTGGGCGACTGCAGCAGCTCTTAAAGGTGCACAGCTTCCACATCCTGATGAGACGGCAAATGGACAAGCTGTTTTCGTCCTTCCAGTCGTTCTTTAATAATGATCTCAATCAGGTACGTAATGGAGTAAAAGATATATTTTTATAAAAAAATTTAATATTTAAACAAAGCAAAGTTTGCTGGAAAAAAGTTTGGGGTTTAAAAGTCTACAAATTATTTTAAAAAAAAACATTAAATTATTTAAATAAAGCTCCAAAGAAGGCTGAACAAATCTTTGATTATATGAAATATAAAAAACTACTATAAAATGTTCAAAAATTTCAATATAGTAATTATTAAAATTATTATAAAAACTTTTATATTAATTGGGAAAAAATATTAATAATTTTAATCCATTTTAAGTGAGCGTATCAAATGTTCATAAAATATGATTAAACTTTTAAATTTTTAGAACATTTAGAGCAAAAAAATAAATTAGTTTGCAAGGTAATGAATATTTTTATTAAAAATGTGGCAGCTTTTGTAGATGAACAGTATTTACAATCGAAAATTAATATTCTTAAGCTAAAAGTTCTGAAATTTAGCATTTAAAATATATTTCTATATTAAATTGTTTATATATTTTATAACTATATTCCCTCTTAAAAGCTGCATTGGGATCGTTTTTAGCTCACTTTCCTCTCCAACTATCTCTTGACCCATTAGAGAGCACTTTCGTTGTGCATAGTTTCATGCTTTTATCAGCTTCTAATTGCCCAGCAAATCTGCTCATCTCGTCAGTAATTTCCTAAGCTCGACTGCCTGGAAATGCATTTTTCCTGGCTCTTTAGTAACTTTTTTTTCTTTTTGCCTACACGTTTTTTTTATTTTCACGCGCTGCAAAGTTTTTAATTGAAAGTTTTAAGCTGTAATTGAAGTTTGCCCAGTGCTTCGACCTGTCACCTCCCCCATATCCCATGCCCCGTTCCCCGTCTCCCGTTCCATCTATATAAGTGCTGCCATTTTGCCAACCACTTCATTGCTCACTTTGCCAAACCAGGAAGGCAGCGGGCTGGTTTGAACCTGGCCCGGAGCTGGTTACAGCTTGTAAAGCGTTTTATCCGGTGCGGCTCGTGGTCCAAGTCCCTTTTCGAGTGAAACGCAAATTTGCCTTTTGGCCCAGGTATGAAATAATTATAATTTGCAAAATTCTCTGCCAGTGCGCGGACGTTGTTTAATTTTGTGTGCAGCAACTTGTTAAAGTTGACCCAAAAGTGGCAGGCACTTGAACAACTTCCATTTATGTGTTAAATTTCATTTAATTTCACATCAGTCCAATATTCATTTGCAACTTTTTTCTGGTTTTTTTTCTCAAAATTTTCATTTTAAATTTAAATGCTCTGCCTCGTGTCGCTGCACTTTCTTTTGTGGCATATAAAACATGTATTTATTTAATTAAAAACACAGCTTTTGTGCGCTGTTCAGTGTTGTGTAGTGTAATAATAACAATAATAATAATAACTTTTTCCCAGTCCATTCACATGGTGTTTGTCGGTTGCCAGTTGCCAGTTACCAGAACTTTTAACAACCAATTGCATGCCATTGCAGATAAATGTACAAAAATATGTTGAAATTTTCAACAGTTCGCAATGCTCGACATTTAAATATCCTACATAGCAAAATATAGAGAATCATTCACTACATGAAGTAATTTTCTATAATTTTATAAATCAAGCTTAAAAGCTTTAATACTTGTACTAACTTTAATTTTCATGTCAATTTCAAGAAAATGTTAGCAAGTTTTAATTTACATTTGTGGATAGGTAATTAATAAGTAAGTATTTCAAATAGTAATTGTGTCTGGTAACCAAACTGTTCTTGAAAGTTTTGAATGACATGACTGTAAAAATGTTATCGTTATTCATAGCAGAACGTGTTCTTAATTAAACAAAAATATTACGTTTGATTTTATTTATTTATTTGTTTGAATCATGTTTTTCTCTCTTGAATATTTGTTACTATCATTTGTATGCACTTTCATTCATTGTTGCTTTATTAAAATTATTCATTATTTTCGAAGCCATACCACAAGAATGAAGAAATGCCAGTTTTTTAATTAAATTTTAACGGAAATGCAGTCAGAGTAAACGGAAATGTTGAAACATTCATATGCAAGCGATATGAAAAACAATATTGAGCGAACTGTTTCAGTCAGTTGTCCACGTTTCCGCTTTAACCATCTGACCCCACCCTGAGTCTATGTACAGTGATTCCTGCATATGGCGGGCAATCTCAATATTTATCGACTTCTTTTGTGGTTGCTTTTAAGTTGTTCAACAAATAGTTCGGACGTATGTTAATATGACAAGTATGTTAAGTATTTCGTTTTTTAAGACTACACAAATAGCACACTGTGTATTTGGCATTTTATTCTAATATCCAAACCATATTCTATTTCATTCCAAGAACTCTATCGAATATCTGCATTAATCTTTTTTGTTTTCATTAAAACATATCAAATGCTATCATATTGCATACTTTTTATTTATCTATAATTATCAATCCCTTTGGCTTTTTGCAACAATTATAAATGTGTAATTTGAGTTGCTCTCAAATGATGTAAAGTTTAATTATAGAATTGACTCTTTGTTATGAATCAAATGGCAGCAACTAGCTGAAGATAACATTGTAATCAAAGAGTTTCTGCAACATTTCACATACAGACGCTCATTCACATATACAGTGAGTGTGAACAACAAACGACAATTTCCGGCCAACAAATGGCAGCAATAATAATAAACGATAATAAATGAATTCAATATGCAAAAGTATTCAATGTTTATTTATGCAATAATGCAACGACAATTAGGGCAATTAAATATTTATTTTTACACTTGGCAAAAGCTCGACGAAAATGCTTCATTCAGTTTGTTTGTTTTAAATATCTGATATTTTGATATTTAAGTGGACATAGTTGTTGTTGTTGCTGTTGATTTAACAAGTGCATTTGAGCCACAACAACTACTTGTTTAAAATTTCGTTTTGGTTTTGTTAAACAAACAAACAAAAACAAAAAAACACCACTGAACCTGGCACTTTGTCAGCTCGAACACAACAACAAATTGGTAAACCAACTAACAGCAGTAGCAGCAACAACAACAACAGCAACAAACTGAGCAACAATGGCTAAAAATAAATAAATAAAATCAAATAATAAAAACCACAAAAATTAATTAGTTTGCCAACAAACTAACTAATAACTAAAGTCCATTAATTAATCGCTCGACCATTTATTTAATCCCGAAAAATTTGATTTAGATATTTGTTTTTACTGTTTTATATACAAATTATTCTCTTGGGCATGAAATGACCATCTAATTGATACGTACAAAAATGTTTAACGGCCAACAGTGCGTATGATAAATGGCAGTGAGTAGAATAAGTTTCCAAGGTCTGCAGATTCCCTATGAACCAATACTACTGGTACTACAGCTCAATATGCAATAATTTAAATAACTATTTAAATAATATATTTAACACCTGGAAAAAGGACTCAACATTTGTAGAACTGGAATAAAGCAAAAAATACACGAAGAAAAATAAGACAACAAACTCTAATGAGGAAAATGTGCTGAAAGAATAAAAATATTTTGTAAAATAATCTTATTAGAAGTCTTGGTAAAATGTTGGCCTCAAGTAAGAGTCTTTGTGCTGACTAAATATAAATATATATAGTCTTATAAATCATTTCTTGCAGTGCATCAAAGTTTCACAGACATGCACGGAATTGCAGACAGTTTTGGTCCTAGTGAAGCTTAACTCTATGCAAAGCATCACTAAGTCTATACACAGATGCATATATATCCTACCAACACACACACCCGGTCACTGAAAAACCCACCTATCTCTATTTATATATATATATATATATATATACAGTCTGGCTTGATAAATACCAGCACAAATCATTTTACAAGCCATATCTCCACCCCGTTTGGGTCTTTCGGCTGTGCATTATATGTTATTAAAACCATTTTTAATTGAAAATTAATTGAAATATCAATTGCAATGGCATTAAAATGCATCGAGTTGATTCTGAGGCTACAGTTAACTGTTTGCTTTCCTTTATTATAATACTACTGTGGCATTTTATGCATTTACAATTTATTATTATGCAATTCCATGTGGCATTCATAGTACAAACAAGTATATGTATACATATATAAATATATATTTATCTCTCTATCTCTACCCGCTTGTGTAGCATAATATATACATATGTATGTATATAATATGTGTGATAATTTGTTATGCAATAATATTCCAAAAATCCATATTGATGTCATGTCAATTTGTCTGCTATTCGAGTACACACTGTAGGCCTACTCGAATTAAATTAATACAATACGGCAGACAATTGAAATTGTAAACTTCGATCATCGAGTGGCTCCATAAATTAGCCAGGCAAACTATTTAATTGAATTAAACGCAATTTACAAATCAGTATTATAAACATTGCATACTGAAGCGTTTTGACTACCACTGCTGTGGTTCTCTCTCTCTCTCTATCTCTCTCTCTGTCCTCCTTTCCTTTATCTATATTACATTTCAGCTTCAGCTCCTCTTAAATTAAATGGCAACATCTGAAAGTCCTTGAACTAGTTGCCTACTGATGGGCAATAGCTTTGCCGCTGCATAAATCTAATAAGCCAACAAAAAGTGTGGCCAAAAATGCCATGACATTGGCACAACTGAAATTGCTTTCCAACAAAAAAACCTCCAAGAGAAGAAAATCAGAAAAAAGTGCGTAAACGGAAACTGTTGCTGTCGTTTTTATCCTGCCCAGCATGTGTGCTTCGTCCTTCGCCAGACCCCCACTGAGTTATAACTTGTACGTACATGCCAATGCAGAGTGTACACAAATGGCAGACACGCAGATTCCAATACACATCAGAACTATTAGGCTTTAATAAATCAATAAAACTAATTCCGAAAAAAATAAAACAAATATTGTTTTAAGAAAATATAATTTAACAAAGCCATGGCGAAACTTTAAATTGAAATTTAATTTCTTTATAAGCTGAACTTACTAGATTACAGAAAAGTTGTAAAAGTTGCTATTGGAGTTAATTAATAATAACTAGTTTAAAAAATACTACAATATTTATGCTTGGTTGGATAAAACTTTAAATAAATTTAATTTAGTTTAATTTATCAATCGAAATAGAGATACAGATAAAGTAAACTCAGTTAAATGCTGCCAATATTAAGCTTTAATTCTAAACATTATAAAATATATGTATTAATTATTGCTTACTACATATACATTTCTTAATTTTTTTATTATATATATTAGTTTATTTAATAAATTAATAAAAACAAAGGTTATCTGATTGCATTAAAGACGAGCCCACATGGCAGTTTTTTTCAAGACTTTGAACATTTTTCAAATCGCCTACAAATAAGCAACCTAATCGATCTTGTCTCAAGTCTTAGCTTCGTTCTAGCCATTAGTCAGCACGTCAAAAGCGAAAGTGGCAAGACAATTGTTTTGTCCATTTGTACTTTTTTTTGGTTGTACATTTGCTGCCTTTTCGTAGGCCTGGCAAATTACGAGCCTATTGTTTGGCAGTTGCCAAAAAGTGTGACAATGCGAATTGAATGGATTTATTTTGGAAGCGTTCCCAGTGCTGACGCTAGCCTAATGGCAATTTTAATGCGCACTTCCGGCCGGAAGTCAAAACGTCGCACTCGCAGCGGGTTGGCAGCGCTCAACTGGGAAAAGTCGGGTAATTCGGGAACATAGGGAGGCTGCAGGCACACACGTACAAACAGAGACGGCAGGCAGTTCGGCGTTAAAAAGACAAATGACAAACACATTTGCACACTATTACAACTGGTGCGCGTGTTGTGAGCTTTCTCTTTCAGTTCGGTCTCTTTCTCCCCTCTCTCTCTCTCTCTTACTCTCTCTTTCTATTTCTATCTCTCTTTGTGTGCGTCTGGTTTCGCAACAGGCGGTCATGACAGTGGCACATAGATAACTGTCGCTCTATTTTATACACACTACTTACATGGCAGATAAACACGCATGTAAATATGCGCAGCAGGAGTTAGAGAAACTCGTGGCATACCGGGGATTGAGGGGCTGGACGGGGGCAGAGGGTGGTAGTATTAGCAGAGACAAAGGACATCAGAGGATGGCATTAAAATAATGTTAAATTGCTTGTAGTATTTGCGCCTGCTCTTCTGCCGTTGGCTTCCTTCTTGTTCTCCTTTGTTTGCTGGCATCTTCATTGTACATACATAGTTGTCCTTTGGCATGTCCTGACCACCCCATCCACCCTCACACCCCCTATCTGCCGCTGTGCCTCTTTGCTGCCAGTGTCTTTGTTGTTGCTCTTGTTCTTGTCATGCCGCATACTTCTTCCTTTTTTTTTGTCGTCTGCATTTGTTTTCGTCCTTTTGCAGTTTTTCGGTGCGTGGCGTCGTAATTCATTGTCCCCGCCCTCCAATGAACGGATCTCATCTGAATATTCTATTTGTTGTTGTATTTAAATGTGCTTAAAATGTGGTTAAATGTGCTAGTGGTGAAAGTGCCGCATGCCACGCTCGCACTTCCGTTTCCGCTTCACATTGTTCGCCAACTGAATTAAGTTGATTTTTAAGTTGCAATTCTTGTGGCTAGACCAACAATTTGGCCACAAAATAAAAAAAAGTGTCCAGTAAACAGACTTGCAAATTGGTTTAGATTTGTAGCCAATTGCCAAATGGTTTTGCGACTTACTAACAATTTACTTAAGTAAATTTTGCAGGTGGCATTTGATATGCTGAAATGAGAGTAGTTTTCTACTATGTTTTAGGGGATTTCATTCAGGTTATCTTTTAATACCCTCTGAGAATATTTTGGTTTATGTAAGTTTGTTACAGGCAGAAGAAGGTGTGACAGAGCTAATGGGTAAAATATATATATTCTTGATCATTTGGATAATTTTTGGATGCTAGGCCTCCTTAACGCATAAGAAGCAAAATAAATTATAAAACTTGTTCATGCCTCTAACTCTTCGTATATCTTAATGAATGCTTTTGCAACTTCACATTTGTTTAAAAACTAATCGTTATTAGACTATCCTGAAAATTTTATTAAGATCGGAATATAATCAGGAAAGTTATCATACATGGAAAAATATAAATTTATAGCAGAAGCGCAGCCGCAGTGCTCTACTGCAGCACTGTCATTACACAAGCAGCGTAACCGTATACAGTTCTTGCAGCGCTTACTCCAATTTTAACTCATATAATTGGAATTGAAAATCAGAGGGTATTACAGTGATCGCGTAACTCAACAGAAATCTTTCATTTTTGATACCCTTTACACAAGTTCTGAACATTAAAGATAGGTTTTGAAATTCTGAAGAATCAGCACATTAAATTGAAGCTAATAAATACAGTGTTCCCATGTGAATATGCTGTCTATTCCCCGTGTACACTTTCGACTCTATCGTCGAACAAAAACTATTTAAATAGTTGTAGGGGTGCATTTTTAATGATGTCAGCATCAGTTTACCGAGTGTTTAAGCGCTAGTCAGCACTGCAGCACAAAAAAAATGGCATTATTTAAACTTAAATTAAATATTTAAAATGCATTATAGTTGACCAGTTTTGGGAGCAGTGAATCAAAGCGTTTGTTTGTGTTTTATTTTTGTTTTTTTTTTTTTTTTTTTTGTTTCCGACTCTTTTTGTGTCCCAAGCGGGCAGTGTAAATATTTGTGTAAACCGCACAAAAGTGAATGTGAGTAGTGAGTAGTAGTGAGTATACCCACGAATGCACTCTACTCACTCGCATGAGTAATTAATTTAATTAATTTGTTCATAATTAATGCCAATGCCAGAAGTGTAAAATAGTTGCAACAACAACAAAAACAAACAAATGACCGAGCAACATTTTTTGCTGTTTATAAAAATATCGTTTTCGTTTCATTATATGTTAAATGTATTATACTGCATACTCTTTGTACTCGTTTTTCTGTTAACTGACCATACTCTTCTGCGCCCTTCTGACCGGCTGTCATATTCATACGGCAACCGTGATGCGACTTTTTGCAATCTATTTGTTAAATATGTCACTCTTAATATGCCACGCGCATTTTCACTTATTAAGTGCGCTTCATTCAATGACAAAAAAAATTACAAAATAAAATATCACAACAGAAGAAAAGAAACAAAAAAACGACAATAATAAAATAAAGGAAGGCGCAAATTCCAATACAATACATTGTGCAACGTTGCGTATGCGTGATTTTTAATCAACCCGCCACTCGATGGACCAAACCAACCGCCTGCCCACTCTTAAGCCCTTCGCCAGCCTTTGATGTCCTGGCAGGTCAGTCCAACCTCGCACCCGGTTGCATTTAATACATTAAAGCAAAGTATTTTATTTCATTATATTACGTTAATGCTTATGATAAAACCGATACTATCTACAATGGCACAGTGGTATTGAAATAATTGCAAACAAAATAAATTAAGAGCAAAGAATGCAGAGCGTAAAAAAAGAGGTTATTTTACATGTACAAAAAGCACATGTATAAAAGCACAAAGTTTTATAATATACTTATGTCAGGTAAGTAAATATTTAGAAATTTTAGAAGCATCTCTAGTGTATAAAGTGTAGTCTCTAAAAAAAAACAAAAAAACTTTAAAAATTTAAAACCTAATATTTCCATATTAGAAAATTTTAATTACCAATTTTACAGTAAGAATATTATACAAAACTAAAAATTTCTTGCCTTAAATGGTTAAATTTTGGAAAAAAAATATTGAGTTATTAAAAAATTTAAGCAAATTTGAAATTTTATTTTCGTTTGATAGAAATAACGAAATGATTCTTTAACAAATATAATAAATCGTACCACTGTGTGAACAATAATTAAAACATATTATAATGGTTTGTCAGCTGCGCTTGATATGATGCACCCTCACACACAGTTACATATGGACATGTGTATGTACATGTGGGCAACAGATACAGTACCCACTGCTGATATCCCTCACACAGTGAAGTTGCAGTGTGAATTGTTTGACCAGCCCCAATGTGCAATGTGGCGTATGAGCGATTTGTGTATATGCGCACAATATTTTAAGTGCTTTATGGTTAATGCCACTTATGGTTAGCACATTGACAAACCCAAACCCCAAGCCAAAACAACAGCCAGGCCGCAAATTTATGTAAATTTATGTTTATATTTGAAATAAGGATAACCCTACCATGCCGACAAACGACAAATACTTTGATCCCGCAACTGCAACTGCAACTGCAATCACAGACGCCAAATGCAAAAACTAATTAAAATTACAAATCCACAAATAATATCGGTATGCTCTTCATTGACTTTGCCAAATGGCAAAATTATGTAGGCTTAAAAATTAATAGCACATAATGCGGCAAACAAAATAATAAAGCTGCAAAGTCTGAGATGGAGAATGCAGCGGTATGGTGCGGGAGGAGGAGGGGATGCTTGTCTCTCCTTCTAAATAATTGGATATGTATCAATTGGTGAGTTTACTCAATTTGCAGGCAAACAATTTGAGCTGTAAAGAGCATCGGCTTGATAAAAATCTATTGCATACTAATAGGCACTTCAATTCAATTCGCTCACTTAGGCAGCCATCATATGTATGTGCACTCGAGTGTATACAAATGCGTATGTGTGTGTGGGAGTGGGTATGCTGCACTTTACAATGACCCATAATAAAGTTTGTTTGCCGCTCTGTGTCTGCCAATTTGCCCATTTTGTGTTTGCTCAACGCGCCAGAGCAAACAAACGATGCCAAAGAGCAAGCACTGAGTGGGAGAGTCCAAACACACACAAAAATCGAAAGAGACAGAGCGAAGAGAGAGAGAGATAGATATATATATATATAGTGAGACTTTGCTTGCAGCCTTCGTCAAGTTTACATTGCCATACGTTTACCTGGCACATTATTTCCTGTTTGGCCAGCTACTGCGTCTGTTATGTGTCCTCTGTTGCACGCTTTACATTGAGCGCAACAAAAGCTTGGCCAGGTGAGCCGGGTGGACAGGTGGACGGGTGGTCAGGTGGACAGGTGAGCAGCGGGGACATGTGCGCATGTTTAGTTAACGACTGGCCAACAACAGTAAGAGAGAGAGCGAGCACAAATGAATTCGGTACTCTCTTAAGTTCGTTAAGGACACTCTTAAAACATTGATGCAGATGGGCAGCACTGTTGCTCTTAACTGTGGTATATTTTCTTTGGTATTTTTTGGCGCATTTCTTTTGTTTTCAATGTAACTGACTACTCAAAGGCATTTCAACTTACTTCGGACACAGTTAGTACAGATAATGCATGATAGTCTGGAAAAGAATTAAATATTACAGCAATATACATCCATGGAACAAAGTTTGTCAGAAAGTAATTAATGTATACTGAATATTATTCGCATTTAGTTAACATGTTGCAAAGTATTTTTGGAGCAGACTTTCAAAGCAATGAAGTCGGTATAGGCAACATGTGAAACCCTTCATTTTATTTCACTCTGGAAAATACACATGATTTGTTGTAGTATATATACCAAAAAGTAGATCAATCGTATCAATGACTTATATCAATAGTACCAATGACAAAATAACCATTAAGTACTAACATTGTATTGTAAGTTATTGTAAAAAATGCGTTTTGTCTGTTTAAAATATACATTGAAGTTTAAATATGTTTTAAACACCCCATAGTGCCCCTCGAAAAAATCGTGTAAGATGCATATGATTCCATCGTGAAAAAAGCTTGTAACAATTAGACAACTATCTCATAAAGCTGTTATACATGCGATATCTTAAGTACCAGTTTTAAGTACGAGTGCACTTTGGTTGGTGAAATTTCTTACCAAACTCACATAGTATTTTTTTTCTTTACCTTTGCAATGAATAAACCTTTCTCAAACAAACTCAAACATTATGATATCATTGAATCATTGGAAAAATTATCAGTTATATTACTGCTTTCGACAATATTTTGTAGATATGGAAAGTATGGACTTTATTGCTTCTCCCTAAATATGCAAATAGACTTTAATAAATGTCATGTTTAACAAGTAAGTATAAATATTTCATACATAGCAATTGAAAATGCAATAGAATAGTCTATACTAATGACAGCTACTTATCAACAACTTAAACAACCTGAAGGAGTTATAGAGGATCTAGCTATTAATTAGCAATTTGCACGCCATTTCAATGCCATGTCATCAATAGAATGTACAGTCTACTCATCCTCTAAACACACCCACACACCCTCACACACATGTCAATTGCAAATTTTGTGGGAAGTAGTTAAGCTAGCCGAAGCCTTTGTCTGCGTCTTCGTCCGCAAACCTTTAGCAGCTATCCAAAGTGTCTAGGCAATAAGCGACAGCGACAACAACAACAACAAATAGCAATATGCAAAATACATACATTTAATGTTTGAAGTCAGGCAAATGCAAGAGAGAGCGAGTAGACATGTAGTGGAGGCTTACAGTGCGTATGAGTGACATTTAATTAGTACGACATAAGCGTTGCCATAAAGTACACTTCGACTTGTATTTATTTGCAAACAAACATGGCGACACCACCCACTCGAACCCAGCCCAACCCCCTCAGATGGCAAGAAGAAGCAGCTGTAACTTTTGTGAGTGGGTGTTTTGTGTATTTACACACTGTTCACACCACCAAACACACGCACACACATATAAAGACACATCATTGCGCGCACTTGAACAAAGTGTAAGATATTTATAAGTAAATATTTATAACATGCTTCTAAGGGGAACAGCAGGGCTTGCGGAAAGGATATGCCAAACAAAATAATTACAACATAAATTAAGCAAAATAACCGCAGACGCGCAAATGTTACTTCATGACTTCTGTTACAGTGTAACAGTGGGTATGGTAAAGCATATGCCTCCACATTTAACAGTATTCGTAATGTAAGGTTAGTTGCTGCTACTAAAGTTGAGGTGGGGACCATATGTAGGTGCTCAATGTAAAATAAAGCCTATTGTGCGGTAGTTTCTTTGTGATAATTAAGTCTCACGGAATTTACATTTAACTCAATAAAAACTTATGATGGTGCGAACTCACAATTAAGGTATTACAGAAATATAAACATATATTCAAGGCAAATGGCAAACACTTAAAGTATATTTCAGAGAGAGTACTTTAATAATTTTTAAAAAATTAAACAAATATTTTAAAACTTTTTAAAACTCTTTTCGATAATGTAATTTAATTGTATTGATGAAAATATAGCATAGTTTACATGTTATACAGTTGATAAAAATTTAAAAAAATTTTAAATATTATGGAGTGTTTTCAAAAAACTCTGCTAAAGTAGTTAGCAACATTAAACTATTTGAAAAAGAGGGAGTTTTACCTTCAACAATCCAAATCACAATACAAATATTTATGTTGAGCATAAAGATAATAATTTGTGAAGGGCAAGAATTTGCTGAGGCTGGGGTTGATTCTTTAAACTTACCCATTAAATGGATGCTTCTAGAATAAAGCCAAATGAAGCCACAATTTTCTTGCCAAAGAAGCATTTTTTAATTAGACAAAACTTTCACCTGCAGCTGCTGCTGTCGCTTTTTTTGGAGGCAACCGGAAGTTTGGGGCATCTTGTTGGCTGTTGTGGGTACTTGGATGTGGGCTGGAAGGTGGCACGTTTTGGAATTTGACTTTATTTCATACTTGCTCAAGTCTTTTGTGCCCTTTCGCAGCAGCAACGTACCGACTACAGCAACAATAACAATTGGCAACTCAAAGCGAGGAAACTGGGGATACTGGGAAACTGAGAACTATGCGGCAGGAACTCAACTCAAAACAAATTTTTGTCTGTCTGCGAGGCAAAGTGACAGCATTGAAGTCGCTAGAGCGCCAAGGACGTACTTGACGGAGGACCAGAGAAGACTTTCTCGCTGGCTGCCTCAAGTGCGTAGCAGCTAAATGGAGTCAGCTTATAAAGCAGGTACAAGTACAACCGGTACAGTCAACCCCACCCAACCATACCCTTATTATATTTCATTTGACAATTTTTTTGCGCTCCTCTTTAGGGGTTTTTTTTTCGCTTTACTCGGTGACAAAAAACGATACAACAACACGAAAATGAGTAGATGGCAGGCGAGACAAGACAGGGAAAGTCTGTGAGAGTGAAAGAAAGAGACGAAGAGAGTGAAAAAGAGAGGGAGAGCTAAAAAGGCGTTGGAGTTGTGTACATGAATAAGTTAACTACCGCACTAATGTACATTTGATGTACTTTTCTGTTCGGTTCCCTCCATCCTAGGTTGCCATGTATATTGAGCTGGAGATGGTGTTGGGATTGAGCACTGGGGAGGTTATTGTTGAGTATAGGTTTGGGGGTACGTTTGGTTGTTGCTCAGGTATATGCGAGTACAGTTAGCTATTTATATTGAAGCAGCTACTTCGCCAGCTTGTCTCGCTTGACAGCTGTCACAAGACTGTCGGTTCTGTACCACCGTCTCCTCCGCACTTCTGCCAACCTCCTGCTCATCTCCATGCTCATTACTGTCCTCCTCTGTTCGTTGTCGCCGTCGCATTTGGCGTATTGAAGTGGAAGTGGAAGTCAAAGTGTTGTTGTGCAAAAAGTTGCGTTCTGTTTTGTTGTCTGACTTACTGTAGCTACAGTGCTGCGAAATAGCTGAAATTTAAATACAGCACATTTCTTTATAAAACAAAATTCAAAGAAAGCTGAAATATGCTCAAAGTATTATGTAGAAATTAAACTATCTCTCTGTTATACTAACTCTCTATGTTAGTTTTTTTATGATTAAACATCTCGACACTGTGCGTTAGCATTTTATATATTTATAAACACATACATATATATGTATGTTCGTGCATATATATTTCTTAGATTTATCAACTTATATTCAATTTCCTTGCTTTCCACTTGCGGAAACCTGCTTCTGCCAAAGCTTGTTTTGTCACCTTAGCGACAATGGCAAACACGTTTATTAGCCTCGAGGCACTCGAATGTGATGTCTTCTGCCTGAGCACTCGGCTGTATGCTTTCAAAATTTCCAAATCAAATTAACTTGCTTTCATTTGAGCCAAAGAAAAGCGAGTGCGTAAAGTGTGACATACATTTCGGGGGTATACTCACTTCCTGTCGAGGCGTGGGCTTTACTGATTTTCTCCACTTCTTTTTGCGTTGCTGTCTTCATTTTTTTTCAATTTGTATGCGAAATTTACTTTTGTTGTTACATTTCTGTTTCATTTCCTTTGAGTAACTCAAAACCTGCATTACTGGAAATATCTGCATCCAGGTGTATGGCAGGGGATACCAGGAAACCGCCTTTGGGGACATACACTCACTTCTCGGGGCATTAAGTTTCACAGACAAACACCTGTCGGCAAAGAAGCCGAAATGATTTTGCTTTTTATATTAAAATTCATTTTCAAAAAAAATCAAAGGCGGTGGCAGATTCATAGAGGGAGGAAGAAGAGCATTTAAAAGATTCCAGGGAAAGAAATTCACATTAACCGCTAAGAATATGTTTAGTTAATAATAAATATTTCCTATAAAATCTTCAGTCTAATGTACTTAAATGTATATGAAAACGTATGTAAATCCGATATATTCAAATAAATTTAAAAATATATCTTAGAATATATAGAATGATTTACAATGCCATCAGTAATTAGATCAAGTTTTCATACCTTACTTGTTACGCTGAATACAACTTTTCATTTAAAGTACGGGATCAGAAAGAGCAAGAATTTAAGTAGGACGTGAGCATAAAAATACCTAAAGGTATTTAAATAATTTTTCAAAACACAAGCTACACAAGCACTCGACTGCAAAAGCTCAAGGCAAAAGAAAAAGTACCTGAAAGCTGAGCTGACGCTGCGTATGCGTGATTTGACTTTGTATGTTGAAATATTTATGGCAAAATTTGAGCATTTGTTGCTTGCCATGTCTAGACTTTATTCAACATTTGCCAAGCCAAAAGAGAAGATGAATAAAAATGTAGAAAAGCAAAATGCCGCTAGCCAACTTTAGCAAATGTAAATAATAACAGAAATTGTTGCTTTTCCCCCCAATGGGCGGGCCAATAACCTTGAGACGGCTAACAGAATCGTCCCGAGAATGAAACGGGCTCTGATGGTGGGAGTGGGACTTGGCCTGGCGGCACTTAAAATGCACTCAACTAAAATGCCACAAATGTAGCAGAGGCAACAAACATCAACAACATTACAGCCAGGAGCAAAAGGAGCCAAAGCCAAACGGCCAATGGCCAACAGAGCAAAAAAAGGTCATTGAAGTAAACGTAAATGAAAATAAAACTGCAAATAAAATTAACACGCACATGAAATGCAGAGCAAGAAAGAACGAAACGAAACGAAAGAAACCAAAGAAACGAGCAAAACCAGAAGACCACAGAAAGACTTACGAGTACAGAATGGTAAAATTCTAAGAAATTATAACTAAAGTCACTGCTGTCAAGCAAAAGAAAGCAACACACAACAACAGAGAAAACTTCAGTCGAGCACACCCAACCGTGTAATACCCTTTGGCTCTTATTCACGTCTATATGCGTTTAAGTCTGAATAAGCGCTGCAAGAGCTTAACATGATCACGTATTTGTTTGTTTTTTTCGCTTGTGCGACGGCAGCGCTGCAACAGAGCTCAGTGCTAGGCACAGTGACTGCGCCTCTTTCTTCACGTATTTCGATGCATGATAACTTTCTTGATTATAATTCGATCTTGATGCGATTTTCAGAATCGTTTGACAATGTTTTTTCTCTAAAAGTACATGAAATGTGAGGTCTACCACGCCTCCTTCTGCATGTTACACTTTTAGTTAATTTTCACTTAGATATAGTAATCATGGGATTTGTTAAGAAATGCGATATATCTACATGCATATATTGAAATTCCGCCATGGTCAACAAAAAAAATGCTATTATTGTGTATTCACTGCATAAATACACAGTTTTTAAATCTACTTCATAACATTTTTCAAATATTTGCATAGTTTATAATTGCGTAAACTCAATATTTGCCATTTTACTACATTTTTTTTATTGAATTCCAGTATCATATTTATATAGTGAATTTGTTTTTGTGAAAGCTTGCACTATATATTTTGTCGTACATTAAATGGAATGGCCAAGTGCTTTTGCCACACCCGCAATTTACCACCGTTATGCCCTCTTATCATATGAGCATATATTATGCAGCGACTGCAAAGCAAATTTATTTAAGTTAAAAGTCAACACACACACACACACACGTATAAACACACACACACACACACACAATTTCCTGGTGCACATTTACACACTTAATGTCATACTTGGACCGATGAACGCCCCTATAGACACGCCCATTTACTTTGGCAACACCATAAAGTATACAATGGCATTGGTAATAAACCGCAACGCGTCATTGGCACTCTCTTCCCCTTCCCCTTCCCCTTTCCCCTCGCCTTTCCCTTCCCCTTTCCCTTGCCCCACCACTCTGCACTTTTCAACCTTTCCTCGCCTGCGGTCGCCTTGCCGGTTCGCTCCAATGGCCTTTGTGTACCATACAGTGCGTCCTGTTCGTCCTGTTCGTCCTGTGCTCACTCTGGAATGGCTGTGCCTCCACAAAATTATGTTGCATACACCATGCGCCGCCTTTGTGTCCAACTTATTGACGCGCTGACTGACTTCGACTAGCGACTGAAACTGACTTCAGACTGCCGCCGGCTGCTTGAATACACTGTTACAAAAAAAAGACGTAAAATGAGTTTAGTTACTAAATATTAATATAAAGTCCCATAAATATGGAAATTCATTTTATTTATATGAAACGTAAAACCACTTTAAATGTGTAAACATAATACGTAAAATATTAGTTTATTTATTAAGTATATTCTAAAAAGCATTAAATTTTAAAAATAAGAAAAATATAATTTTTAGTATTTGTTATATTAATTTCTTAATTTTTAGTTATTCATCCTAATTATACTAAGCAGTTTATTCATACTTCAATTAATTAATAATTTGGTATTTTATTTAACATTAAGAAGAATATTTTTGCTACTATTTTAAATATTTTAAATTTTTTTTTTTTACATAACACAAAACAAAAAAAAAGGTTAAGGTAAAAGCAAAAATAAAAAAACAAAAAGCCCAAAAAGAAAGGAACGGGGCCCCGGTATTTTCCTTTTTTTCTTTCTTTTTTGATCTGTGTAAGTGGCTGGTTGTGTGCAGAGCGAAAATATCAATATAAAATATAAAATTATTAACATATTGATAAAAAGTTGTCTATTTATTAATATTAATTTTAGCCCACATTTAAAGCTTCTTGTCTCGCATACTGCAGTTATCAGCTAAAGGCTTTGTGTTCAATTAATGGTGAGTGATTTTAATTTAAGATCAACATTTTAGCGATGCATACATACTTTACATTTGTTTTGTCCAGTGTAACTGGCAAAATGACTACCTGACTTTTCGACTACCCGACTGCTCGACTTCTCGACTTAACAAACTGACTGACTGACTCTTTCGTCTAGCTGCTGCTGCTGCTGCTTTGATGGCTGGGCCGATTGTGTAACTTCCTGATGGCCACGCTTCATGGCGTTAATGTTTACCCGTACTTTAGTTGTATGGTATATTTCTATATAATGCATAATATTTTGCTCGCCAAACTTTCAACACTGCTGTCCCGTCCGGTTACAGTCTCCGTTGTGCGTTGTGGTTGGTTCCTTTTGTTGGCCTGTCAAGGTGTTGATACAGGCTACACTGGCTACTGTAGACCCAGTTGCTGCTGTTTGTTGTTGTCTGTTTGATTATTGATTGAGCGCTCAACTGAAAAACAGGAAGACCAACTGCCGAACAGGTGATTTAAGCCATTGTGCTTAAAGCTGCACATTCTCAATGTTAATAAAGTCAAGTGTTATTAACAAAGGCCTAGAAAGCGTAAGATGAAGACACTTTAAGTGAACTAACCCCTTGAAAGTAGTTGTTTAGATAATCGAGATGCCATCGCAAAAATATACAATCAGAATATGTCTATCAATAAATATACATACATACAGATAAGTTTTCAATTCAATGAAATACACAGTATTGCAAATACACTGCAAACTTCCTTTTTTTGTGTAAATTCTTTTTTCATATACACTTTCTTATGAATACATACTTGTTTAATGTTACAAAATACTCAGTATTTTAAAGTTCAGTTCTAAATTTATTTTACAGAAATCCTTTGAAATATCCTACAAGAGCAATGAAGAAGAGCTGTGGAAAGTATTGGCACTCAATATAACAAACTCATAAACTTAACCCATACACATCGCTCAACAGCTACTATTTACTATTCATTCCAGTTCCGGAAGTTATTCACACACGTTCCGATGGATAAAACAACTCCGCTGAGAAGAAGAAAGAAAGCAAAAAGAAGCAGTAGCAGAATAGGAAGAAGTTGAACTTCATTGTCAGCGTAAAAGTAGCACTAGCCAAGGATTATGAAAGCGTTGCCTCAAGTGTACTTGTCGTGTTTGAACATGCATGTCACTTCGATCACTTTCCAGATTTAATCAACTACCCGGACACCGTTTCGCACACGCCTCCCTATCCCTATCCCTCTTTTCCCACCACCCTTGACATCCAGCACATTGTGGTGCATTCGGTGCTGCGGGCACATTATGATGTGATGTGCTCTATTATATTCATATTTTATAGCTACTTACATTTTACTACACACAACTACAGCGACAACTACAACAACAACAACATGGCTACAAGCTGCCTTTTTCAACGCTTTTACTTCAACTTCATCTTCCACTTCCCATCTCTCGTCCTGCTCTTTTTGCATATTTTTTATGAACATTTCTTTCTCTTTCATTGCTGTGGCTTCCATTGTTGTGCAAATATTTTTAGCTTGGCGGCACTTTACACGCCTCTTTTCTTGTCTATCGCCAAGTAAATCTTTACAGCACTTGCTTCGAGACCCGAGACCCTCCCAGCCCCCTGTTAACTGCCTGCTCGGCCTACCCGAAAGTGCTGGCTGTCTACTTTTGTTGCCTGTCAGCGGCGTTGCCACCCTGCTGATATTTTTTTTTTTTTCGTTGTTCTGTCTGTGTGTGCTTTTAACATGTCTTTTGTCATTTTTCTAGTTTATTATTATATTTTCTTGCACTCCCACACACACACATACTGACAGCAGCGGTAGAGAGAAAGAGAGAGGGAAAGAGAAAGAGACAGGGAGCTTGAAAGCTGATAAAGAAAGAGAACTTCATTCATGTCCACTTTGCGCTTCGCTTCATAAAAATGCATCAACCGCAAATTTTTTGTGTTGCCTTCATGATGTGCCTGTCTACCAAACTGCTACTACTCCATTCCAAACTTGTCCATGTCCCTGTCCCTATCAGTGTCTGTGTGTCCGTGTGTCCGTGTCTATGTCCTGCAGGCGCAATACAAGCTCTTTGTTGCACTTCTCTCGCAGTTGCGGCTACTTTGGCAATGCAATTGACGCTGCAAATTCCATTACTCATACATTTGCCACTGCCTCGCCAGGCAATTTTCCTAAATTTGATTGAGCAGACAGAACCTCAATGTGGAGTTCTTCACGGAGTAAAACTCACTTCATAAATTCGATATCATTTCGAGAAACTTGTAAAAAAGTAATATATAACTCTCGTATCAAAAATAATCTTTGGCGATTGAAAATTACTATAATGGTACTTGATTATAAACACATCTGGTTTTAGAGAGGTCTGGCCTATTTCAAATTGATTACTTAGAACTTAGGCTAAAATGAACATTTTCGAAGATATAAATATTAATTTTGTCTGGAGATATAAATTTTTTAACTATAATAAGATCAATTCCCGTTAATAAATCGTGTTTCGTCCGATATACTCAGGTGCAATCAATTCAAAGCAAGTGATTGATCTACTAGAATTCAGTTCAAGGATTTAACTTTTATCCTGTATTGAATTAGATTTGTTGCAAAAATAGATTGTTCCGTTTGACGCCACTAAGTGGCACGCATCACAATTGCAACGGGGTTGGATGGGAAATTGTCGTCAATTGGCCGTGTGGCCTGAATTATGCCGATGCACAACGGTTTTGGAAAACGTGGTATGGGGGGTTTTGTATGGAGGGCAGCAGGAAGGCGTGGTATGGCCACACTTGCCTTTTTGCAGCTGTAATCAATATGCAAACAAACCATTTGCCACAATAATTACAAAGTAATGCAGCGTCCGATGCGAAATGTAAAAATAAACGGCAGCTGGTCGAAACCATTCAATGATGACTTTGCCCGAACTGCAGGACTCGCAGCAGTGCAGGGAGTGCAGGGCGTGCTGGACTATGGGAGTGCAGTAATGCAGGCAGACAACGCTTCTACTACAGTATATGCATGGTATTGGCCATATTGAGGCCAGTTCCTGCCAGTGTCATGCCTGACGACCATGTGCGAGCCAATGATGAAGCAATTAATTTGCAATTAAATCGATGATGCAATTGCAAATAAGCGCAGCGAAAAGAAGCGACGGCAAATTGTAAAAAAAAAAGGAAATATTCACGTAGTATGTATATTAAAGCGAAAAGAATTGGGTATATTTGGCAGCTGAATCCGCTTGATTTACCAAATATACAATCCATATAAAGTAACTTATATAAATGTATATGGTAGACTTATTAATATTAACTTAAACTAGCTACTTATATAAGCTTTACACATTTCAAAAAATTATTTTGAATTAGTGACAATAAATTGCTTTTTGTTTTTTTTTTTATTTTTGTACTACATTTATTGTTATTTTATGTATAATTTTAAAAAAATAATTTCTTTTAATGTACCAAAATAATAAATTTTTATTTTCTACTGAAGAAATTATGCAATCTTATTTATTTATTTTGTAGTATACTTACTATAAATTTTTAGATCCCATATTAATATATATTTAATAAATTTATGATCTACAATCTTTGCAAAATCAACATTATAATTTAACTGACAATTAATATTAAAATGTATATTTTTCAAGATATTTTCATACAGCTAAAACTTAACAGTTGATTAAAGCAAAGAGTTTGAAGTAATTCCAAAATATTACTAAGCAGAGATTAACTACTTACCTTGACAGCATATACCCTTTAGTTATGTAGGGTATTTCCAAGACCAAAGTAAACCACTGCAATGCGTATGTAAAAGGCGAAAAGTGGCAAAATTAATGTATACACACACACACCCCCTCACATAGTAGAAGGGTGAGAGGTACAGCTATAACAAATGTTGGCACGCACCGTGGTGAGAATGATGTTATGGTCAGTGGAACGATGGATTCGAAGTTGCCTCTTCGCTGGAACTGATGTGCATTTTTCACGCTGTTTATTTGCAACGAGCAGAAACTGAAAATCGATCAGTTTTTAAGCCAGTATTTGGAATGCATGAGCTGTGAGGTGTGAGGAGGGGGACGTGCACTACGTTGGTAGACGAAAACGTTTTTCCATCAACTTTGGCGGTTATTCAATTAAAAATTACTTTATTTGTAATTAAATCGTTTCACCAGCTGGGCTGCTAGCGCGCTCTCTCTCTCTTCCTCTCTCGGTTGTGGCAGCCATGTTGTTTATTTTGTTGTTGTTGTTGTTGTTTTGGTTTTCGGGTGGCAACTGTACTTTATTCTTTTGTTAGAAAAGAGCTTGGGCTGCATTTTAAAATGCAATTTGTTTGGCACATGATATTTTTTATAGACAGACTTTTACCGCTACCTCCATCCCTTTCTCTCCCACTTGGCTGGCACACAAATCACGGCAATTTATTTATGACACTATTTACAATAACGAGCCAGGAATGAGCAGCGGAGCGGCAGAGGGAGCAGGAGTAGGAGCAGAGGCAGCAGCTGCCAGGCAAACATATAACAGAACTAGAAGTATAACATAGCACTTGCTGGGTTTGCCTCCTTTGGCTCCATGTGCACTCTACTTAAATAACAATTTCAATATATTGAAATTTACTTTGTCACATGAAAGCTAAACAGCTTGCACTCAGCGTCAGTCACGAAGCAACGCCAGGCCGTATAACCGCCAACCCAACATAACACACACAACCCACCGTTTTCCCACCTTCCCTGAGGCCATGCGATGTGACACCCCCTCGTCAGCATCTCGAAAGTGTTGGAAAAGTGCTGCCATTGCAGGTTTTCATTTTATGCTATTTACATTTTCATATTTTGTTCTCTACCGCACCGCAAACAATTTTGTTGCTGACTACTGTTGTTATTGTAATAAATACCCTTAATATAACAGTATCTTTGTATTTAGAGCTAGCATTTGATAACATTTGTATTAAAAACTTTTACGAAGAATAAGAAAAACTATGCATAATTTATTGAACAGTTAGAGACATCAGTAGTTAGTTATAACTTAGTAACTTATTCATAACAAATAAATTAACTATTATTTACAGTTTTTAATACAGTGTTTAGTAAGCAACATGGAGTAGTATCTTTTGTAACATATTAGATCTTAAATGTTAATTTATAAATGTTACAAATTTCCAATCATAATAATATTTAAATGATTTTCTAATAATTATGTAAAGCTTTAACCAAACATAAACAAAACGAGAATGAAAGACGAGGTATTCATTTTATCTTTAATAAAAATAATAAAACTGTATTAAAATTAACACCCAACGTGTGTTAGAAACTTTAAAAACGTTTAAATATTTAAATTTAACTGACATATATTTGTTATATGGGTATTATCTTGTTACAACAAAAATATATAATGGCACAACTTGGCGTATTACTAAATATATTGCATATCTAAGACACATAATTTGCCGTATTTGCAAATAAGCCCAGCAATTCAAAAATATAAAGTTGGCGCCCAACGTAGGTCAACCAATTTTCAAATTATTTAATTTTTCTTCTAAATACTTGCAAATTTTGACACTAATTTAAATGCTTAAGATTATGTTTAACTTAATTAGCAATAAAATTGAATGCTTAAAAATAAATTTTAAATTTAAATTGAAATTTTTGCACTTACGTAAGGGTATTCCTTGGGTCAGGTTATCAGTTATCAGCAACTTGCATGTTGCTCCAGTTGCCATTTAGCATTTTTTTTCGTTTGTTTTTTATTCATTTTTATTTTCAATTTTGTTATGTGCTCGTCGTTGGTGGCTGGCTGTGCTGCCTTCGCCTTCGGATGGCGACTGCTGCTGGTGTTTTTTGTGCCCATTTAGTCGTTGTTTGCAATTTTTAACGTAGAACACTCGAATGGCATGGCACGCTGCTGCTGCTGCTCCTGGGTCGGCATCCTTTCAAAAAGGCATCAGGTGTTGCACGTTGTGCAGCAGCTTATCTCAAATGATTTATAAACTACCAACAGTGGCGAGGCCAAAGCCATTGTCATTGCATAAAATATGCTAACAGTACAACACACACAAAAAACAAGCCGAACACAACCAAAAAGGGCAAATGGACAGAGAAGAACGGAGCACATAGAAGTAACCAAATGATACAAAGTGCGCCGTGATGTGAGCCTCAGACGGAGTCTGAACACGACGAAACAGAACTTCAACTTGAAGTGGGTTTGGCATAGGTTTCTGCATATCCCAAGTTGAAGTTGGACAAAGGTATTAACTTACAGTAGCCCCAACAGCTCGGAGCAGATCGTAGTGGTAGTGGAAGTAGTAGTTACCACTGCCCAATACTGCTTTAAAGTTCTGCCTAAAGCAGATATCGAGTCAAATATGGCATTATATTTGATTATTACAGGTTCTTTACATTTAAAAAAAATATTTTAATTGTAGTGCATTTCAAATACAAATATAAATTGTATACGTTTATCAACTCAAATAATATTTTATATAAAATGTAGAATTATAGTAAATTGGTCCTTCCTATTTCCACAATCATACGAATCATGGTATGAAAGTATACTTTTACTAAATATTACTTTGTAGGCTTACATATATAGGTAAGTCATGGAAAATTCGTTAAAATTTATTGAAATAGTAGTAAGCGAGTGCGTTGGCACATGTATTTCAAAATATACGCAGATGATCAAGTTCCCCACACATTTGTAATTGTGTTCTCTAATATCCTATAACATGCTTGCCATATATTTGGTCTATCATCAATTATAGCACCCATTTTCAAGTACGGCCAACCCACTTTGTACACACTTGAAATAAGCCTCTCACTAATTGTTGCAGCTTAATTGAGGCTTATGTACTGTCTGTCCATAAGTGCAGTTTCCCCTACACTGATTTCATCGAAATGGGGCACATTATAGACGCTCAATTTGATCATAACTATGGCTAACAAAATAATTATTGTTTAAAAAGCCGTGCCAACTAATGCCCAACTGCCCTACCAATTGTTGGGGGGGCTTTGGGGAGGCTTTTCTACAGTTCTTGTTGTTGTTGCCGCTGTGCTGAGTCTGTGGTTAGATGGTCTAATTAATTTGCATTTAGCGCACATTTCGCCTTACACTGCTTTGGCATGGGCTTTGGGGCTCTAAGACAACATACAACTGCGGCATTTGGCGTCCACCTCCTTCCTGCCCCCACGTTCCTACCCCTTTTGTTACCCTCATTTGTAAGCCGATTCCCAAATGCTGTGTGTGTGTCGGGCGATTTATGTTGACTGCAATTTTCAGCTGGACTTTAGAGTGCATCACATATGTCTATCTGCTTATATGTAGATTTGTATACCATATGTTCAATTGTTGCTGTGATTATTATCGATTTAAGGACTAGTCCTCTTGTCTCTGTTATCTTACATTGTTGCTGTACATTGTTATTGATGATACATCATTTGAGATTATTCATGTTATCAATGAGTGTTGTCAATAGGGCACACATAAAATTTAAAAAGTTTCTTTTAAAATATTGTTACTGTTATTAGGTAGTAGTATCGTTTATAGATTTTATTTATAAATATTGTTAGTTTGTCGAAAAATGAGCAGATAAGATTAAAATTTACATTAGAAGTCGAACAAAAAATACAACAAATTATTATATTCTGTCAAAATAACATGATAAGTTTTATTTACACAAGTTTTTTTTATAAAGTACACGTTTTGCTCCTTAGGGCTAAAATTTTATATTTTAATATTTCTTTATTTAAAATGATTTAATCATTTTATATAGTCATAAAAATTATATCAAAAACTTTAGCATTAAAATAATATAATACATTCGTTGCTAGATTGATACCTCTTTAAAAGGTTTAAATAGTATGTAGAATTATTTAAGATTTATTTAAAATTATAAAATGTTATAGTCACAAAAATTATAAAAAAAATGTTTCATTAAATTAAGCATTTTATCTTTAAATTGCATATTTATTTAACACATTTTCAAGATTTATTCAAATTTAACTATAATAATGAAATAATATAATTCATTGAATTTTCTCTGGCACTCTGTGTATCTCTAGTTGATAGTTAATGCCTCGTTATTATCCAAGTAAATTTATCTATATATTATCTCGATATCTTGCCTCTTTAATCGCTTTAAAAGAATCACACAAACTTTAGCAAAGCCATTGAACCGTGGGCCAAACCACTCCCATTTTCTACTCCCACACACACTCTGCTGCATACATCTTGGAGAGCAGCTGCTACAGATTTTGCCCCTTGTCCCCACTACCCCCTCTTCACGCACTGTAAAACTCCTTCTGGCGGTCTATACAAATAGAAGGACGGCAAAAGCATTTATGGCATTTTGTCGTTAGCTGTGCGAACTATTTGCCTTGAAACGACAACCATGAAGACAATGCCACAGTAACAGCAACAACTGCAACAACAACACGACACAAATCATCGAAAGATGCCACAAAAGCGAACAGAGCTTTACAGACAGACAGACAGACAGAGACAATATAAGACAGCGAGCGAGTGAGTGAGATAGAAAGCCAAAACATATGCAGACAAAAGTAAATCAATCAATCCTGGAATTAACTAATTGCGTAAAGCAATATTTATGAATAATTAATGAGCTCATAATGCAGGCGTCTCTCTCTGTGTGTGTGTGTGTGTGTGTGTGTGTTTGTGGGGGCGTGGCAGGGCAGGCAGAATGAACTTAGTGTGTGGTTCAGTTATCTTTCAAGTGTTGGAAAGCAAACTCAAACCACGGCGAGAAAAGGGGTTTTTGGGTTTGGGACTTATTAAGTGGGCCTTTGAGTTTATGGCTGAGTGGAAACTTGAAACTATGAATATTAGTTGCCTACTTTATGTAAAATTCTATGCATTTTTAATTAACCATACGTGTTTGCCACTATGTTATTGTTGTTGTAATTTTATGAACATTTGCATAAATCACACAAAATATTTGCTGTATACTTCATATATATACTTTTTGATGGCTCGGTTAATTTATAACAGCAAATGCATGTAAATTACCTTCAGGCACTACGACAAAATGCAGCCCTGCAGATAAGTCGTTGCCACAAAAGTATGCAACAACAGTTTGCAACCGAACAACAGTAGCAACATTTATGTACATTCAATAAATTCAACGTCAAAAGCTCAAATAATTCATAAATTTAACACGATGTTAAAAAAAGAGCAATATACCAAAAAAATAAAGCACTGACCGTTAAGAGAGCGAATTGCATGCCTCGTGCATCTCTCCCTCTCACTTTACCCCTCTGTCCCACTCTCTCTCTTTTAACTACAATATATATTTATGTTACCAAATTCCAGCAATTGGCTTAGTTGACTGTGAAATACCGTATAAATTTATTTATTTTATTTAAAAATAAAATTTCTTTACGAAAAGATTTTTAAATTTGTATTAAACTATTACAAAAATGTAAATTTAAAAATTCTAATAAATAAATATATTTGATTTATATAATTTTTGAAAATATATTTAGCTTTCTCCCTAGTTTAATACAGCGTACACTCACTTAAACCATTCCAAATGCATACAGGGTATAATAAAGGAACAGCACAACAATCAGCACCGAAACGAAAGCAACAATAACAACTTGCAACTTGCAACATGCGGGCATAAAATATTTGCACATTTTTAACTGAATATTAATTTATGTTTTTTCCCGCTGTTTCAGTAGTTCATTTCATTTCTCTATGAACACAGCTGCCCGACAAAATGATTCTTATAGCTGTTTCCCTATCTAAGGAAAAGTATACTAAGTCATAAGGCTAAATAAGTTAAATAAAATATAAGTTTCATATAAAAGAAACTAATTTAAAATCTAGCCACAGATGCCATTGCATGTAAACTAAGCTAGCCTATAATTTTAACATTATAAGTCAGCTCTCTTTAAATAAATAAATAAAATAAATAAAATCTAGCTAAAGCAATTTAGTTAATTTAAAAAAAAATAAAATAGAGCAAATAGAGCATTGCAAATTCGTTGTATGTATTTTTGGCTGCATTTATCGGATTTTATATTAAGCAACAGCAGCTGTTGACATATGTATAGTATTTGTATACCATAACATACATTCTATATAAATGCATATTGCAAAATTCGCGAATTTCTCTTTTATTTTCATCAGTAGTCATCTCATGAATTTAAATGCGATACAAACGAAACGACCACCAGCAAATAAAACCGTTTTTGATATTTGAAATGACTAAAAAACTGACAAAATTTAAGTCAGAATAAAGCGTTAGTGAGAGGGCACACTGTACCTACACACAGGCAACAGACATTGCATACTTTTCGGCTGCCTGCCAAAAAATGTAACAGGCAACGCTTCAGTGAACTCAAGCTGGTATAAGAAAGTGCAAAGTAAGGGGGCAGGGGGTTGTAAAACGCAACTAAGTGTTGACTCAGTGTTGGTATAGAAAAGCTATGGCTGCTAGAAATAGCTACAAAAAGTTGAAAATTTAAATTTCAACACTTTTAAATTAAAGTTATTAATATTTACTTAAATAAAAATAGTTTTTTTTTAAAGAATTTCACTACTTCATTTGTTTTAAAAATGTAAATTAGAAAATTATAATTACTTCAATGGGAAACATATGTATGTATGTATGTTCCAAATGTAGCTATAAATCAGACAAAAATGCCAACACTGCTGAGCCTCATAGTTTACATTGACACGCGCTTGCATGCAAATAAAATCATGGCAGACCCAGACAGGAAATCGGGAAAGCTGCCAGCAATGCCAACACACACATACAGATTCACACACACACACACTCACACACACACACACATTCATATTATTATTATTGTTTTGATTTCCCTGCCTGAGTTTGTTTAACATTTTTTTAATTCTTGAACTTGACAAGCTGCCCAGCCCCTCTACGTTGCAATCCTCCTTGCCACAACCACATACAAAAGGACATTATGGCCAGCTGAGTTGTGCTGGGCAGGTCTGTGCAGGTCTGTGCAAGTCTGTTCTGGTTCGTGCTGGCTACTTGACTGCATTGACTTCTGCTACTTTAGCCGCTGTCATGGCCATAACCCATGATCCAAGTCGAGGCCACTTCATCTCTTCTGTTGTATCCTAGCTTGTTTTTTGGGGGCTGCGCTCTCGTTGTGTTCTTGCCTTGTTTGTTGGCTTTGTTTTGTTTTGCTTTGTTTTGTTTTCCCGTTACTCCGGCTGGACCAGAGCCAAAATATTATTTTATTATGCCAAAAGAAGTTGGAACGCCTCTGCGTCTAGGAGCAGTCACCCGTCCTTTTACGGCACTGAGATTACAATATTCTTCACTGCATTTCGTCGGCTTTTGCCGTTTTGCACATCTCGTCTGCATCCCTCTAAGGGCTGTGCAAAGTATGTGTACATTCAAAGTAGCCACAATTTTCCTCCATTTACATTTTTTCCTTTGTTTCGCCAAAGCCGCCAACTCTTTAGGCTAACAGCTTAATGTGTGGTGTATGGTTATTAAACTGAGATTTTGCCAACAACATTTGCTTTATCAATATTATGGCTTTACTTATATAAACTGAAACGATGTTGTGCAGAAATAATGTCTGTAAGTTCCTGACTTTAAAATTCAATAAAAATAAAATTCCCCATTTTTAATATGATTATGTGCTTTGGGTACAGATGGTGAAAATTCACCTTTCTCTTTTGGGGAATCCTTAACATATCATAAACAATATAGAAAACGAGCAAACTTTAGAGAAACACTACCAAAGCAAACAAGTATCTTGATAGGTGATCTTCGCTAAGGTGATATTTTAGGACAAAAGAGTTTTCAAAGTGATTTGTCTTAAAAACTGTATCTTATATAACCCTAAGTTCATATTTATTCAATAGTTCTTTTATTAAAACAAGCCAATTCTTCTTTCACTTATTGATTAAAAAGCCATTAACCAATGTTCCTGACCAAGTGTAATACACAGGGTATAAAAACATATTACGAAAGAGAAATGAATGGTACAAAAGAAAAGAAAAGTCTACCCTGATTACTCATATTTTGATTCCTAGCACTAGCTCAAAAACTGCTCTATCTTTTTTTCAGCTAGCAGATATTTCGTTCAAGTACACAGGGAGAATAAAATTATTTTTAAACGTTGTTAAAGTTATACATTGTTATGTATAATAAAACTTGTTTTAATGTCTTGCTTCCAAAGTGAGCCGAAAGCAAATAGCACGTAAAACTGGAAATTTGGTATTAAAATTAATTTTAGGATTTAAAATTGCATTTCTTTAGATTCTGTCTACGAAAAGATTTTTCTACATCAAACCTTAATTAATACAATTAATTACAAAAATATAAACGTAAATAATTCTAGTAAAAATTTTATATAATTTCTGAAAAAATATGTAACTTTCTACCTAGATTGATCCTTCTCAAATTGCCGGGCAGAATTTTAAAAATTGTCTTATATGTTCTCCACTGATAAGAAAAGTAGAATAAAAATTCATCACAATCATTTAATAAATACTATAATTTTTTTGAGATTTTTTATTTAGAGTGGCTTTATTTTAATTAATAATAGGGTAACTAGACTTATTACAATCTATTACATTAACTTTTCCATTTGTTTCTTTCAGTGTAGTATGCTATAGCTTTATATTTACTTTGCATGCTGTAAACTCTCTCATTTTCATTTTCATTTTCATTATATAAAGATGGTGTGCATTGCGATTATCGCTGACAGCTGGAAAATTTGTTTGCACTTTTGCACATTTGCTTACTTACACACACTCAAACATACATATGTGCAACAACAACAACAACAACAACAACAATTGCAAATAAAATGTGCAGTGATGTTAATGACAGGGTGGAAGGCAAAAAGAACATGAGAAAAAGATGGCAATGGCTTAAGCGGATAAGTGAAAAACGAAAGAAAGCTCATCCCAGAGAGCAGAGAGTGAGAGAGAGAGAGAGAGAGAAGAGTGGGGGCGAAGTACTGTATGCGGTCAGTGTTGCTTGCCACAATTGAATGGCATTCCAGTTGCATACAACGAAATATGAACCACAGCAAAGGCGTGTCTTCTTCCTTTGCTGCTGCTGTTGCTGCTTTGAAAGCCATGCTGCTCATTATGCACAAACACGTCATGGAATGCAGGCAGCGGGAGGTGGCAAGGTGTTGGACCATGAACTGCCCAGTGATAAGTCAAGAAGAGAGTCCAACTTTTTATCAACATGCTGGCAGGCGCAGGCTTCAAACGAAGAAACAGAAGAAGAAGCTGCAGAAGAAACAGTGGGCAGCAGCACATCCTTGAAGCACATCCTGCAGCTGACGATGATGCGTGGCATAAACCACAAATGCCAGTTCCAAAGCCCAAAACAGAGATCTACCCAGCCCACTGCCTCCCCTCAACCAGACTGGACAATGGTCGGACGGACGAACTCACAAATTTTCACTGTGTCGCATATTTCAGTTGTCATTTTTGCTGTTTTGCCAGCTTTTGCGTATGCCACACAAGGAGACGCCGCCCTGCATCGAGTGTGTGTGTGTGTGCGGAAACTGCCCTTGCCTCTCTTAATCCCCCTGCTGCTCCTACTTCCACTCCCACTCGCTCTGGGTAACGGCATTTCCGCTGGCAACGCAGCTGCGGCGGCAACTGCCACAAACAATTTTGACATTGCGCTGCTGAGTTGCGGAGCATTGCGAAGCCAGGAGCCAGGAGTGCTCCGGACAGGATGTGCAAGGATATTGTGAAATCAACGTAATGGCGGAGCATTAACATGCAAGCTGCGAAAAAAGGGCGACAGGTAACAGCGTCCGGACAACTTGGCCACAAAACAAGAGCACAGTATTCATTTGACATCAACACGCACTCTAAATACCCTGTAGAACTGTAGGTACATTGACTATGAAATGCATAGTAAAATGTATTTCGATCTAGAGAGTGCTTAAAGTAGTGCGATTTAGCTAAGTATTTTAATGCAGACGCATTTTTTTAAGAAAACTTTTCAGTTTGGCAATTTATAGCTAGATTTAACCAGTTCTTCTATACTAGACATAGCTAAACAAAATATTTATATATTTGGCGGATAGCATAATCTTAAATCTAAGTCTAGACTATTTAAATTACCTTAAAAATTTATTAAAACTTTTAGAGAAAAAACTTAAAATTGAGATTTTATAGCATTTGTACAAAATACTGAAAAAATAAAGCTCTAAAAGTATTTAATGTTAAATTTTACAACTCAAATTTTATACACAGAATAACGGTCACAATAACCAAAGTATTTGTTTGAGAAACCAAATTTCCATCAAGTATTTAACACTAGATTTAAGTTAATCGGAAATTACCAAACTGCTGAATTCGCTCCGAATGAATTTTTAACTTTTTTTTATGTATCTTTCTTAAATAAAATAATCTGCTTTTATCACTAATCTTTCTGAAAAAAGAAAAGTGCAGCTATTTTTAAATTTAACCTCCGAATTATGATAACGATATTTGGTATTTTTATTGGTATTTTTTATTGCCATAAATTAAATTTATTTATAGCTTTGCTACACAATCACTTTTTACACTGTACTTTACTAACTGTAGTTGCAAAAAAAAAGTACAGAAAAAGTTAGAGTATTAAGTAGAGTGTATTATAGCACTCGCGCGTATCTTTGGCATGCTGCTCTTTTTCATTATGAAATTATAAATATTTTATTTAATTCAGGAGCAACAAGAGCCCAAAATGGTGGTCAGAGTTGTGGAAGCTGTTTGGAGGAGCAAGAAGCCTGTATTAAATTCCGCTGCCAATTGCAGGCGACTTTGTTTGGCTTCCAGCTACATTTCAATTTTAAATTAAACATAAAATTTCACTTGCACGCAATTGTAAAACGAGAACCAATGCCAAAAAAAAAACAAGACAAAAACAAAAAACAAAAATAAAAAAAAAACAAAAATCCAAAAAAACATAAAAAATATACTAACATAAAATCCATCTCGGTACTTGTGTGTGTGTGTAAGGATTTCAATTGAAAATTTACAAACCGCTCGAATGACCTTAAGCTACTTTAACGCAAACCAAGGGGGCGTGGCACGTGATGGGCGTGGATGGAGGGAGTGGAGTAGGTTCTGGAGCTGCGGCGAACGACACGGCACACAATAAAAGAAAAATAATGCAAAAAATGTGAAAATTTCATAAAGCAAAACTCAAACAGCGCCGAAAGTTAAGTAAAAATGTAGGTAACCAACGGCTAGGGGCAAAACAAGCGGACAAAACTGAGCGGCCCAGCAAAAGTTATGGCCAACACACTCACACACACACACACACACACGCAGAGTGGGTCGAATCGCCTTTTTGGCTGGTTTTTTGTTGGAGGGTTCTTGTTTTTTTTTTTTTTTTTTTTTTGTTTGATTTTTACTTGAGTTATTACACAACTGGCAACTGCATAAACACGGCAACCGCAACGCCTCCAGCATATAAATTCAATTAAAAAAATAATTCTTTTTATTTTAATGCAATTTTCTTCGCTTTTTTTATTTTTCAAGTTAAGCCTCAACAGGAACCGCGGCTCGCCCGTTGCCTTGTTAGTGGATTTTTCAATAAAATTTATCAATTTCTGTGACAATCCAATTGAAGCCACCATATATATAAATATTGGAATATACCAGAAACACAGTTTATTCGAATTTGCGGATTTTTATATCCTTTGAGGAATATATTTGAGGGATATATACATACAACTGACAGATTTTAAAAGCTACAATTTCTATTCAAGTCAGCATGGATTCTCTGTATTTAGTCAGTCATTACAATAACATTTAATTTCCTAAATGCATTGTAAAGACATTTTTTGAATGCGCTTTACTCCTACATCCATTAGAAACAAAAAACATAAAAAATATGCATGTATTTCTTAATGCATAGTTTTATAACTTTACATACGTTTTAAGGTAAACAATATTAAACGATCCTGAAAATCTCATCAAGATTGGCTTATAATCAAGAAAGTTATCATGCATCGAAAAACGTAGAATTTCAGCAGAGTCGCAGCTATGTACGTGCATAGCACAGAGCTCTACTGCATCGCTGCCCTCACACAAGCAGCGTAAACGATAAAATGTGTGCGAGCAAGAAAGACATACAAATACATGTGCATAGTACGATTTTGTAGCTCTTACTCCGATTGGAGCTACAAATTTTCTAGCCTGGTAAGAACAAATTTTGGTATCAATGATTCGATAAGTAATTAAATTTTTAATTTGGCACATAGCGAATGTTGTTAAATATTGAATATTGTGTGATTTTAGTCAAGATTGCACAATACAAATTTACTTTTATCCGATAGTTTCCAAAAAATGATCCAAACTCTGTCCACAGTGGTTTTACAGTCATGATTGTGACTTGGACATCGGTAAAAACTTGAGGCAATACTTATAAAAAAGTCTTTACAAAAGCTATAAAGTGAAAAGTATAAGAAATTTGAAACTAATTATAAGGTAAGAATATTTAGTATTTGTATTTAAAGTACAATATATTTATTTAGTTTTAAGGTTTGAACTAAGCTGTGCTTGTCTTTTACAAAATATGATACATAAAGTTCTTGAAATATTATTTTTTAAAAACATTTTTGTTAGGCAAGTGCTTTGAAATTTAATTCAAATCTTTGTAAATATGTCACAAGAGTTTGGCTAAAATTTAGACTGACCTATTCAAAATTATTGTAGTAGTTAAGTTTTAAGTTTTACGTAAAATGTACTGAAACAAAATTCTCAATGATTCTTTGGTTTTTGCACGACAGCAGCAGCAGTCAATTTGTACGTTAACATCCTGGCGAAGATTGTTAAAAATTGAATTGTTTTGTGGACCCATTTAAATGGCGACAGCGCCAAAGCGAAAGGGTGATCCAGGTTAGTGCAAAACTCTACCAGTACTAGTACAAGTAGAAAACTAACTGTCTTTCGTAGTGAATGCAAGCTCATCACAAGATCTAGTCACCGACCAAGCCTCTGGTCGGCGCCAGGAGCAAAAAGTCTATACATTTAATAACGAGAGACCTAGCCAAATCAAATCGGGTCCCAATCAAGCTAAGGAGGATAAGGCAAAGCCACAGAAGACTATACTCGAGGAGCATGGCATCATTTTGGGCAAGGTTATTGGCACTGGCAACTATGCCAAGGTCAAGATAGGCTTTTCGGAGGAATATGGCAAACGGGTTGCCGTCAAGATCATATCGAAAGTTAAGGCACCAACTGAATACACCCAAAAGTTTTTGCCACGTGAAATCGAGGCAGTTAAGGGATTGCATCATGAGAACCTAATAACGTTCTATCAAAGCATTGAGACAAGTCACAGGTACGTGTTTGATTGAATGATTGATTGCAAGATAGTTTGAGTGATTAGTTAGTTAAAGCATTTATACAAAAACATTTGTGGGATTGAGTGATTTAGTGTTGGATTGAATGATTGATTGAATGATTAATTGATGGACTTAGGGATTAATTGTTAAAATGTTTAAATATTTGATTGATATCTTCAAGAGAAACAAAAAATTTCAATAATTCAATGACTGTTTGAAGGATTAATTGATGGATTGAGGGATTAGTGGCTGAAATGTGTATCAAATTGATTGATTGCATCATGCTTCAATTATATCAAAGCATAAAAACAAGAAACGTGTATGTGATTAAGTGATTGATTATTGATTGATTAGGAATGAATGATTGATTGACTGATTAAAAAATTGATTGAATAGTTGATTAAAATGTTTAATTTGTTGTTAAAGGCTTGCATTATAAAAATCGAATCCTTTCAATTGATTGAGTGATTGATTAAAAATTGATTAATCGATTGATTGATCGAATATTTATCAAAAGATTGATTGACTGATCTATTAATAACATGCTTAAATTAATTTATTAATTGGTTAAACAGTTGATGAATACTAATTAAATAATTAATAACCAACATTTCTCAATTTTATATAGGGTCTATTTGATAATGCAACTAGCTGAGAATGGCACATTACTCGACTATGTGAGAGAGAAGAAATTTCTGGATGAGCCTCAGTCGCGTACGCTCTTCAAGCAGCTGATTAGTGCCATTGAGTATATTCACGGTAAGGGTGTAGTACATCGAGATATCAAGTGTGAGAATCTCTTGCTGGATGAGAACTGGAATCTCAAGCTAATCGACTTTGGATTCGCTCGCAAGGATACACGCACCACCGACAATCAGGTGGTGCTCTCAAAGACCTTCTGCGGTAGCTATGCCTACGCCAGTCCTGAGATATTAAAGGGTAACTACTCGTATATACATTATATGTTTTGATTATAACTCTCTTTTCGTTTAGGCATTGCATACGATCCATTTATGTCGGATATTTGGGCATGCGGTGTAGTCTGTTATGCCATGGTTTTTGGACGTCTGCCCTACGACGGCTCCAATGTGCATATACTGCTCAAGCGGATAAATCAATCATTGGTATTCCCCAAGAACCCAACGGCCACTAGCGAGTGCAAGCACATGATAATGCATATATTGGCGCCAGTTAAAATGAGATACAATATTCCACAGATCAAGGATGATCCTTGGTATACAAATAAATGATTTTAGCTCCGTTCAAATGTCGCTGTTGTCGTCAGCAATAAAATTAATGCAATAAAACGGCCAATTTAGCTCTGAAATCCAAATACTTTCTAATTATCTTCATAGCACTTAAACTATTTAACGTACTTTATTTGAAGTGCAACCCTTATAACGCATGCGTTGCGCTCAGGTTGGCAGCACTTACGTTACGTTACGTATTATGCTTATTGGTGTTATCGTGCCACCGCCACAATCTATCGCTCAGCCTTTCAATAGGGATAGTTATCGACTTAGTTGAAATTTAAAAGCAACCAACTGCAAATTGGTAAAACATACATACAATGAAGCTGTTTTAAATAATTAATCTTAATGCAAATTAGTTTTATTTAACTTTTAACCTGTTAATTTAGATCTTTGGCTGATTTGGCTACACTGGTTGCCTTGCCAACAATCGGTTGCTTTGGCAACGCCAACTTTAAATGCCAAAACAAACAAAAATATGTTTTTTTAATCGGTGAAAATTCTGAACAGAATAACAGAATAATTATATTAAATAAGCAATTAATGGCGGAAGTGCATATAATTGGACAAATATTAAAAGCTGTTGATTTTGACGCACCGCATTTGTACTGCAAGTGGAGTCTGCAAAGCGGTGAGCACAGTAAACACCAACTAAGAAGAACAAACCAATTTAAATGCATTTAATGTAGGTAACGCCTGGCGCTTGGTTCAGGGCGAAGTTCAGGGACAGACACACGTGGCCAGCCATCGGCTGGAAAATAGCTCGGACTTTGCTCAACCCCTGGACGTGCATCTGTGTGCCGCCGCTATTCAGGGCTGGCCACGCCTTCTGGTCGAGGTGTACGCCGTAAACGTGCTGCAGCAGTGCTGGCCCGTCGGCTACGGTTTCGTGCACATACCCTCCGCCCCCGGCTGCCATCGCCTGGAGATCAATACCTGGAAAATTGCGCCAAGCACCTGGTGGCAGAGCATCCGGGAACGTTTTGGTGGCGGCGGTGCCGCTCTCAGCAAATCCGATTTACTCTTCTCCGGCGTGGAGCGGTAAAGTAGCTCTCGTAGCTTTAAATACTGATTCTAATATATTTTTATCCTACAGTTATAAACTACAAACGCGCAGCTCCGGGAAAATCATAGTCGAGTTGAATTTGATATTTCGTAAATTTGAGGATTACGGCGTGGAGTTCAAGTAACAAGCAATCATGGTATCCATAAGATTGCTCTGTTGCTGCCTCTGTCTAATCTTAGTACCCATGGAGTGCATTAAGATTGGCATTTCACATGCTTCCAATACAAGCACAACAACAACAACAAAATCTACAACAACTGAAACTGCGATGACAACAAATGGTTTGGATATGAAGAGCACAAGCAGTCCATGGCCAGAAGCCATGAGCACTCCCCTCCAGACATTTCCACCACGCAAAGCACTAAAAAACCCAACCACAACAACAACAACGACAACGACAACCACAACAGCTGCTCCAAGATCTAAGAGCAACACAATCCCAACAGCAACTGTTGCTGTGGAAACCAAGAATGTAACGACTGCAACACCAACAACACCGACAACATCTCCAGGATTATAGTTTCTACTATTGCGACTGTGATCTGCAGATGGATATATGCGAAATAAATTGCTGCTGTGATCGCGATTGTACGCCACAGGCATTGCAGGTCTTCAACTGCTTGCAACCTGCTGTGGCGCCACAACTGCAAACACGTCTCGAAGATTTTCAATACACACACGGTCTGCCGGCATGTCAGATCCACGATGGCTGGCTGTGCGTCTTTCGCAGCAATACAAAACCAGCTAAAATACAGGTAATTACAGGGTATACACCAGAGAACTATAACGAGTAATTAATTTTCAATCTTATCCGAATATTGATCTATACCCGTTGTGATTAATTCACATTTCTTGAGCGAAAAAAAAATCATCCTTCATTCAACTGATTATTTATGATTTATACTCGCTCTGAAAGTTTGTGCTTCAATCACTACTCGTGATTATAAAAAAGGCAACACTCGCACCTTATTTTAAGCGTAAGTTGCCAACACTCGATTGTGATTTGTGAGGTGAGCGTACGACACGCTCACAGAACGGGTGCTACTCGTTGAGTGAGCGTTAACAAAGAATGTGTTACTCGTGCAGTGATCGTACATTGACCCCGCGACGTGTCGTACGCTCACCTCACAAATCACAATCGAGTTGATTGTTGTTAGTCTGTGAGCGTAAGATTATAGTGAGTTAAACGTTTGCCTGCCACATATGTGAATCCATACATACACTTTTGCACATGCACGTAAGTCGTATGTACATATGTATATATATTTCTACCAACGCATGCAATAATATTAAGGAGAACGGTAAATACGGCTCTCTCGCCCTCGCACATTACAAGAAGAGTGCACACAAACCAAAAAGGTCTTTGCTTGTGAGTCGAGACTCAGTCTATGCGATTCTCATAAAATCGTCATTTGCTACTCGTTTGGTGATTTTTTGTGATACTCGCTCTGTGAGCGTCGAAAATCAACACTTAGTTTTCATTTATCCCTCTCTGAAATTTCTGAAACTCGATTTTTTGTGAACAAAATTTACGCTCACATTAAAATCTTACTATGACGCTCACTTGTTACTCGAACGATACTTGATTGAAAATGGAGAGCTACTATACTTGATTTGATTTGATTTTTTGTAGAAGTGAACAATCATACTCGAGTAAACCCGTTGCAGTTCTCTGGTATACACACATGAAGCCGTACTCTTTTCAGTACATTTAAAATGAGAAATGTAGCAACTGAAGACTCCAACTGACATCTAAATTCTGTCTGCTTTCAGCCTCCAAACAGCAATTTCGATGCGAATGGGTACAAAAAGTGGCCCGAATTGCTGGACGTCTTCAATGAGGAGCAGCCATCGATTGTGCCGACGGCACATTACAAATTTGGCCAAGCATTGCAGCTATGGCAGCCGGAGAGCAAGCAGTTGTGCGACTTGGAGCTGCCTGTGGGCTATGAGAGTTCCAGTTGTCAGCTAAAGCAGAAGCTGCAACACTTGCAGCCGCTGCAGAGCAACTGTCTGTTGAGCGATGTTAGCGAAATGCAGAATCAACTGTGGACACTGCTCAATCTGAGCAGCAGTCATCAGTTGTTGATGCGGCCACGTGACCTGGAGGATCAGGATGTGCCAGGCATTAGCATTGAGATATGTCAACAGCTGTTGCTGCAATCTCAACCCAATTGCTCGAAGCACTTTAATGAGACTCTGCTAGACATGATGCTGGACCGAGTGGAACTGCAGTTAACCCACAACTATACACACATACTGTCCGCTCAACTGCTGCTGCGGGAGGCCATAGCGATGCCGGAGGAGAATGAACCACTCTGGCTGCGCTACGAAGTGAGCTACAAGACGGCCTCCGAGGAGCTGAGCAAACCCAGTTCGGGACCACTGGGTTATCTGCAAGGCTCACCACTGCTACTGCAGCAGCACAACAGCAGCTACCTTGGCTCTAATCTAACCGAGGGACATCCACATTGGCTCACGCTCTGCCAGCAGCAAGAGCAGCAGCAGGCTGTTAGCTTTGGTGTGGATCTGGCCAAACGCTGCCAGCTGCATGAGTTGGCTGCAATGCCGGCAGCACATGACAACCACACGGACTACTGCCAGCAGCTGCAATCTCACATTTGGCGTCAACTGTTGCCGCACAACTGCAGCCAGCTGGCAGATCTCGCTCAAGTGTTTGTCTCGCAACTGGGCAGACCACAGCCGGACAAGTGGCTGCCACTGCAGCTGGGCACCGAGGAGTTGCTGCTGTCCATTCAAGGCAGCTATGATGCAGCACAACAAAGTCTCACTTGTCGCAACATGTTGCTTAGCGTACGCTACGAGTTCCATGTGGCAGAGCTGACGCTGCTGCAGGGGCAAGTGCCGCATCAGAATGTGTTGCAGCATGCAAAGTTGGTGCTGGGACAACGACATGATCTCGAATTGGATGCTAACGAGCAGCTGGTGGAGTTACCCCTAAGTGTCTCCGTGATGTTCTACAAAACACAGCAGCAGCCGGGATTAAATGCAGCCAGTTTACCCATCCTATCCAGCGGTTTACTGGCCATAGCGTTGCTATATTTCCTACACTGTTCCAACCAATAAAAACAAGAAAGAAAATGTAAGTCGGGCATGCCGACCGCGTAATACCCTCTGAGTTTTATTTCCATTTATATGAGTTCATTTTGGACTGCTTACAAGCAGTGCACAACGTAAATTTTAAACACACAAGCAGTGCACTGCTTGTAAACAGCGTAAACGAAAGCAGTGCACTGCTATTGCGATAAAAATTTTGACAAACTTTTTTATTTATAGTCCGATTTTGATGAAATTTTCAGAATCGTTTGATATTATCTATTTTCAAGTATATTCTAAGTTACAAAACTATACGTTAAAAAATATGTGAGCCAGCGGCATGCAAAGTTACAAAGAAATTGTGCTTTTGGCGGGCGAAGGAGGCGCGGCGTCCAAAAAATTTTGATGGCATTGTCTTTATATTGCAAATAGCAACCTGCATGTCAAAATTGGTGACACGAGGTGTTATAGTTACCGAGATATTTGCCAAAAACATGTATTTTTTCCGAGTTATGTCTGGTTTTTCGCTAATTGTGGGCGAATGGGGCGTGGCATCAAAAAAAGGAAAAAAAACTTGTAATGACTGACTAAATATGTGATCGATAGTGACCAAGTTTGAACTTGTAGCTCTTACCATCTCTGAGATCCTTTCGTTCATACGGACAGACAGACAGACAGACAGACAGACAGACGGACGGACGGACAGACGGACGGACGGGCAGACAGACGGACATACGGACGGATATACGGACGGACGGACGGATATACGGACGGACGGACGGATATACGGACGGACGGACGGATATACGGACGGACGGACGGATATACGGACGGACGGACGGATATACGGACGGACGGACGGATATACGGACGGACGGGCAGACAGACGGACATGGCTATATCGACTCGGCTGTTGATGCTAATCAAGAATATATATACTTTATGGGGTGTGCAACGCCTCCTTCTGCCTGTTACATACTTCTGACAAACCCAATATACCCCTCAAAAGGGTATAAAAAACCAAACGAAGCGCACTTTAGCTGCTGAAACTATTTAAGATACTATATATATCTATATATACGACTATATATATACAATGTAATCTAGAGAATATCGCGACGACACTTGCGCAATTGCTTTCGCAGCATTAGGGCATCCAGTTCGGCCTGCTTGCGACGCTCCTCCTCCTCGATGGCCAGACGGATCTCCTCGGCCTCGTTGGTGGCCCGCACAGAGATCTCATGGACCTCGGGCAGAAAGTCCAGTATGCCCTTGCGTATGAGAAATTGATAGTTCATGGCGACGCTATATTTAATCTCATTGCCCACGATGCGACTTAGCTCCATCCAGTGCAGATAGATCCAGTTCTCGTTGCGCAAATCCTTAAGGCTATTGTACACCGGCACAAAGTCATCGATTTTGGCTATAAACGCATGTGCCACATCCATAATCTCGGCCTTCTCACTGAAATTCTCCAGGGACTCTACCAGTTCCTTGCGTAGTTGCATTAAATGTGTCCACACTTCCTCCAAATCAATTTGTGCTATGGGATTACCCAAGGTGGCATCTTCCAGCTTATGAAAATTGGCACAAGCATACCACAGTTGTTTATAGGGTTGAAAACTTTCGATGATGCTCGTTAGGAACTCCGTGGAGCGTGGCTCTAGCTCAAAAAGCTCCTGGCGATACTGCAGCGTGCGACCGAGTTTCTCGAGTTCCTTAATCAATGCTCCAGTCTTTTTAATCTCCACCGATGTTTCCTGCGCACGATTTGGATTAAAGACCAAGGAGAAAGCCTGCACCTCATCGTTGAGCGACTCCAGACGCTCCTCAAAGCCCTGACACTCGCTGTAATGCTGACGCAGAAACTCCTCAATGTCCAGCTTCTGCTCATCCTTCAAAGTCGAGAGTCTGACTAGGATTTGATGTGGCCAGGCAAAGGCATTCCACTTCATGGCAAACTGTGTATCACTCAGATTATAAAAGAAACTATCGAGCATATCGTACTCCAACCACATGATCTGTATATCCGCCCGTAAGCCATCCACAATATCCGGCACTGTCTGCGCATAGTCGCGAATCTCGAACAGATGCTCAATGCTCACCGGACGCATGGCAATCTTGTGGTAGACCTCCTGGCAACGTTCCACGAGCAGTTCATTTGTCTCATACATGCGATCCACATAATACTCAAAGATGCGACGCACCAGATCAATGTACTTCTTCACCAGAAATTGTTTCAAGTTCTCCACATTGATGTAGAAGGGTCCAATGGTTATAAAAGCCGGTAAAATAGCTCTCACCTCATCCTTCTGCCGCTTGTACTCAATGATGTCCCGCTTGACCTGGGAGGAGGGTTTGTGGGCAGCTGCATAATCCTTCATGAATTCCACAGAGTTTAGCGCATAAAACTCAATGAATCTTTCAAAGAGCCGTGCATAGGCCTTGAGGGGAATCACTGCCTTCTCGTAGCAACGTCGCATCAATTCATTTTGCACCACAAACCGATCCTCAATCAGCTCCACGGTTTGTATAAAAAGATTGTGAGCAAATTTCAGATTGGACATGACATCTGCATCGATCACCCGCACACCCGCTGTCTTCTCCAGGCCACGTTTATAGATGTCCATGAGCGAGGGTTGAAACTCATCCGGTGGCGTGGAGTAGAAGACCTTGCGATCCTCACTGATGCCAATGGTGAGGGCGAACACGGGTTTGGGGCAGGGAAATTCCGTTTCAATAAAATCACTTGTCCACTTGTAGTTGCTCCTGAGCTGCAGAAATTGCTCGCAAGGATCACACACAAGCCGGGAGAAGTTGAGCAGTGAGGTCAACAATAGCACCTCCATGGCCTCCTGCATGCGGAACTTGACCTGCAGCAGGAAGCGGGAAATTTTGCACATGTCATAGACAATCCAATTCCTTAGGGAAATGTCCAGCCAACCCTTGCCCAAGGCACGCAGCACCATAGCAATCACCGTGGTCAGCTGCTGGGGCCAATAGACCTTCAGAAAGGTAGCAACACTATCGCTGTGCCCCTCCTGCGATTGCAGGAAATCCAACAAAGCCGTCGGCTTATTAAAGTTGCACACAAAAACGCTAAGCATCTCAATGCGCTGGCATTCATTGGCCACGCCCATCATGGCCTCAATGCCGCCCACACAGTAGCTAAGACTTGCGCGCAGCCAACCGTAGCGCTTCTCCTGGATGTTCAGCCGGAGGCACTGCAGCTCCCGTCGCTCCTGATCCGCAAACTCGACACGCGCCGCCGTCGGCAGAAATTCCTTGAGCGAAATATTGCGGAATTGTGGAAACTCCTTGGGCATATGGATGATGAACTGTTCCAGTTCATAGAGCGCCATCAGACGCTCAAAGACAATGTTGACCTCGGAGCGTAGACGTCGCTTGCACTGCTCCGACACCTTGGACTGCTGTAGGATCCCCTCGATGGGCTTGAAGCTTTGGAACGTCGTCGACTCAATGTCCGCATGGAGCACACAGTCCACAATTAGCTCCATTAGCATCAATTGTTCCCCCTTGTGCCGCTCATGGATGGCGGACTTCAAGCGCTCGATGTACTTATGTGGATCCTCCGCTAGAAACATAAACTGCAGCTTGGGCACCTCATAGGTATACTCATCATCCAGCGAAATGAGTGTCCACAGATCCGTCTTGGCATTGTACGAGGTGACGGCAGCTGTGGCCCATCTACAGCTCCTTAAACTCCGATTGTAGGGCAAATAGGCGCGAGCGGGCAGCGGATAACGCACATCTCCGACCACGCCCAGCTCGAACCAGGCCTCCGGGGAACTGATGTCATAGTTGCTGTCGTCGAAGAAGCTCAGCGGGAACTTGTGAGGAAAGGCGAACTCGGACATCAGATTGTACTGCTCCTCGGTGGGCTGCAGCACATCATCGCTTAGTCCGGCCTTTTGCAGCTCCTCGACCAGATTCATTTTGCTGTATTGCCGTCTACGCCGATCCACGGCCACATCCTTGGGCAGCTCACCCTTGGCCACGAATCGTGTCTGGATTATTTTGGGCAATATGGTCGGCAGGGGAAAGCGATAGATTTTTCCCTCCTCCCGATCCGATTTGCCGACTAGCGTTAGCCAACGCTGTGCCTCCTCGATGGGAAACGTGACGGGCGTTAGCTGTTCCCGTGGTATATACAGTTCCTTGAAGTTTTTGGGCGCTGTGCCGGGACGCGGGGGCATTATGCAAACGGCCCTGGCTGAATCTTCGGTAACACTCGAGCTGGAGCTCGACATCACCATTGAGCCCTCCGATATGGAATTCTGCATTTTAAATTGCGTCGAGAAAGTGAATATTTATTTTAATTATTGTTATTATTGTGACAGTGTGCTTATTAAAAAGGAAAACTTTGTGTTTAAATTCAAATCGATTGCGCGCCATTTGTATTGTAGTTGGTTGGCAACGCCAGTTCTATTTGCAAGCGGTTGGCAGCACGCGTGCTGCTGCGCCCCGTTTTACAGCACTGTCAGCTGACAGCGCTCACGAGCGGTAAATAAGCAATTATTATTATTATTGTTCATTGCAAGTGCCAGTCTGCAATTGCAGTGTGCTTAATTAAAACCTTATTAAACAACTTAGCTTAATTACAAGAGCTTATTGTTCAACCACATAGTATATAATATTTGGTTGTCCTAAAATATTGTGACTCTTCATCTATCGTTCACGTTATTTTTACACAACAGTAACGTAAACATCGTACATCCCTAATGAACAGTCTATTCGTTTGTGTGCAATAAAATGTATTTTTTCAATGTGAAAACCAATTAGTTAATTAATTAAACAAATGAAAAACATCAAACAAAAACAATGCTAAACATGTGTAGTAAAAGTAAGTGCTGAAAGTTTGACAAACATGGCAAAAAATGTGTGTGAAAATTTGCAAATTGCTGCTGGAACATTGGTGCTCCACTGGACACACACACACACGCAGAGTGAGAGAGTGCGCGAGCGAGAAAGAGAGCAGAAAAATCAATAAAACTTGTCGTAGCATCGCGATTGACACGAGCAAAACAAAGAGAGCGAGAGCGAGAGAGCGCGAGTGTACTACGAATGTGCGTGGAATTAGGAAAACAGAAAATGAACAGCCGTTAGTTGTACTCGTTTCAGTATAGTATCCGCTATGAAGATACTACAACTGAAGTGCTCCAAATGTGTTGGCAGCCAGTTGTAGATACGAATACGAATACGTATGCGAAGCAAAAGGTTGCAAAACTACAAAACAAACAACAACTACTAACAGCTGGTACTGTTATGATTGTTTTGTGCAATCATAGTAAATATTTGTGCATGATTTATTGATAAGCCTGCCACTCAATGCTCGCTTGTCGGTGCACAATTCCCGCGATTCACTTAACCCTCATTGAACCCGCGGCTACAAAAAAAAAGCTGTTCGCATGCAGTTCGCTTGCTCACCCACGCTTTTGAGCATTTCCTCAGTGCGATCTCTCTCTCTCACTCACTCTCCCAACAGACAGAGGCAACGTTCGCACGTTCGTTTGCTTTGTTGGAAGTGCGATCGTGTGTGTAAACTTCAGGTCCGTCGTGAGGGGAGCGGCTTCGAAATTTACCTGCAGTTTAAGCAAATAAAAATAAAAGTGCAGAATAATAATAAAATATTATATACAAACTGCTTAGACAGCAGAAACAAGTTTTTTTTAACAAACATATTTGTTTAATAAATGCACAAGCTGCACTACTGTCATAATGAGAAAACGTTTTACTCACGTTTCTAAAAGTTTTAGCGTGTTACTATGTGTGTGTAAAAAGTTAAAAAAAAAGTTAAAAAGTTATTAACAAAGATAACAATTGTGCGAAAGGTAAACATTACTAAATCTCTCGTCGGTGATTCACTAGCAGTTAACAGTCGAGACACTAATTAAAACGGGTGCTAGAACGGCAGAATGTGAAATAAGCTTTGATTTTATTTGATTTGATGATGTGATTTGCCAACCACTTAAAAATGTAATTCTATTTGTTGTGCATATTTCCAGTTTGAGAACCAGCAAAACAAAAACAACATCAACAACAACAAGCAGCAGCTGTCTCACTCACACACACACACAGTGCTACACCTGCTGCTGCTGTGAAATGAATGTTATGCGCAAACTGCGCGGCGCTGCTAGCACAAGCAGCGGCGTCGGCAGTGGAGGAGGCGTCGGCGGCAGCGGCAACAACAATGCAAACGCCAGTGGCAGCAGTTCAAACGGACGTGGAGCCGAGGACGCACTGCTCGATGCACGCATTCAAATGAGTTTGGCCACACTGAAAAAGCTCTTCAATGAGTACACGCATCCCAAGGAGCCGCTTAGCGAAAATGAACGGGATGGCAAACTCTATGAAATGCTGCCATTATTTTGCAAAGTAAATTCACTACATAATAAATAATAAACATAATAATTAATACATAAACTAATTAATTACTTTATTACAGGTGTTTAGCAGCTGCCCCGCCAATGATATGAGCGAAAAATTCTGGGATGTGGTTGCCTTCTGTCAACAGGTTTCCCGTCTCATGGTCAGCGAAATACGTAAACGTGCATCCAATCAAAGCACCGAGGCTGCCTCCATAGCCATTGTTAAGTTTCTGGAGGTGGAGACAACGGAGGATACCAGCAGCGGTTGGTTGCTCTTGGCCACTTTGAATCTATTGGCCAATGGCGATGTCTCACTTATACAGGTATAAGAGGAAGAATTTGACTATGTGCATACTAGGGAAACTATGAATATATCATATTAGATTGGAGATCTGCAAAAATTTATTTTCAGTTTTGATTATATATAAACAGAAACTTATATTTTTACATAATGTTCTTTACAAAAATGTATGTAACAGGCAGTCGTATGTATCAAGAGTGTATATATAGACATATATTCGTAATCAGCAAACAACAGCCGCGTTAATATAGTCAAGATCATAGGAATGTTTTGTATAGAAACCTTCGGTGTTTCTCGAGATATCTCAGCCAAACTTACTAGTTGTGTATTTGTCTATAAATTTTTATATTCTTAACAAATTTTTTAAGATATCGAGAACTATAAATTTATTATATAGAAAATATAGTTCAAACTCATTTTATTGAGAAGTGTTTTGGTTTTTAAAATATATAAATGAATAAAATTTGATTAGTAGCGAAAACTTATATAAAATTGCTGACCTAGAAATAATGAGCATTTCAATTAATTATATATTATAACTAAAATATAAGTAAAGAATTTTTAACAATCGCCTCGCTGGAATATAGCATTAACCGCTACTTTTAATAATTTTTTAAAAATATATCAACAAACTATATTTAAGTTTCATTTACATTTAATCTTTGTGGTTGCTTTAAAAAAAACACTACTCATTTACAATGCGTATTATTCATGGTCTTCCCTATATACATACATATGTTTGATAAGACTGATTTCTATAGCTGCCCGCAAATGTGTTTTTATGATAAATGCCGGTATAAAAATTAATAAATTACCAAATACCAACTCATATTTATTTATAGGTGATGACAGCGGCAGCTGTGCCCTCAACACTGGTAAAGTGTCTGTACTTGTTCTTCGATCTGCCCCAAGTGGAGGACGATGAACCGCCGACTGATGGAGCAGCAGTTAGCGATTTCAATGCCCATGAGCGCCGCACATTGTTGCAGAAAGTGTTTGTACAGCTACTGGTGAAACTCTGTTCGTATCCGTATCCGGCCGAGGAACTGGCACGCATGGATGACTTAACGTTGTTGTTCTCCGCCATCACCTCACCTTGCCCCATGCAGAATATCGTGTGGCGTAAGAATGCGGCTGAGATACTCACAACCATCTCAAGGCACGGACTGACCGATGCCGTTGTTACCTATATACATTGTAAGTATAGGTTATTTTTATATTTTAAATATTAAATAACTGATAATACTAAAACTTTTACTTTAATTTAATAGCCAAGGGCTGCATGGCTCTGTGTGTGGACAATATGCAACGTTTGGCGTTTGGAAATCCACTGGAAATTGTTGAAATGTTTGTCACCGTCTTTTGTTTTCTCAAGGATTCTAGTCAAGTATCACAGATACTAATGGACGACTTTCGTGCCTCCCAGGGCTATGTGTTTCTCACTGACTTTCTGCTCAAGTAACTACACAATGATAACCTAGTAATGTATTTATTTAATATTCACTTTCAATTCTCTGTAGATTCGATAATGCACGCAGTCAAACATTGGAAATTCAGGCAGCTATACGAAATTTGGTGCTGATGATCTCATCCCTCTGCATGTGCGGCTTCTATGAGCTGCGTCCGCCGGCTGCACAGTTCAACACGGTTTTCAAGCTGCAGAACTTTAAGCTGCCCCAGGCCAGTACGGGGGAGACGTGTGTGCGAAATGTGTATGCATTTCAGGTGCTGCAGACGGTGTTCCTGAAGTCCACAACGCCGGCATTGTGCTGCACCATTTTGGATGCCATATCGCGTGTGTATCACTCGGAGAATGCCAATTATTTCATACTCGAATCGGAGCATACGTTGAGCACATTTGCGGAACGCATTCATCAGAAGAGTCCACAGATCCAGGAGAAGTTCTACGATCTGCTTGAGTTCATAGTCTTTCAGCTGAACTTTGTGCCCTGCAAGGAACTCATTAGTTTGTCACTGCTCCTCAAGCACAATCAGTCCACATCGTGCAGCATTTTGTGCCTGAAAACGCTACTCAACATTCAGAGGCACAATGCCGTCTTTAAGGATGTCTATCGGGAGGTGGGCATACTGGAGATCTTTGTTAGCTGTTTGAATCGTTATGCGGATCATGTGCGTCACATAACCGATGGTGATGAATCTGTGGTGGTTCAAGCAACGGCAGAGCAACAGGAGGATCTGCTGGATACGTTGGGCAAGCATGTTCTGGAGGCACTCACCATGCTGCTGGGTGGCGGTGCCGGTACAAATGCGCAATTGTTTCGGGAATATGGAGGAGCCAAGTGCATTCATGAGCTGGTCAAGTTTAAGCATTGCCGACCACAGGCATTGGGCATCGTACGGGAGCTGATACTCTCCGCTGGTGGCGACGACGACATGCTCTATATACTCTCACTGATGCACAGCATCAGTCCCAATCAGGTGGAGTTTAAAATTCAAATTCTCAACATGCTGTTGGGCTGCCTCAAGGACTCGCATCGCACACGCACCGTTTTCCGCAAAGTCGGTGGCTTTGTCTATCTGACCAGCGTCTTTGTATCCCTGGACGGCAGCATGGCACAATCACAGCCATCGATTGCTCAACAGGATCTCATTTTGTTGCTTCAAATTGTCTGCCAGACGCTGGCCACAGCCATGCGCTTTGAGCCAGCAAATGCCAAGTTCTTTCACCAGGAGATTTGCAATAGTTCGCTCTGCGATACACTGCGTCTTCTTGGCTGCTTCGGGGGCGATGCCACGCTGCAGGACTACACCGGCACCTACGAGGCTCAGCAGACGCTTCTAAAGTATTACCATGACGTATTCAGCGGGGACATTTTAAATTTCACGTGAGTTTATTAGCGAAATCCTTACAGTCTTTTGGTTTCAACATGGTTTTCTTACAGTTTTTCCGAGACAATTCCGACTTCGTTGTCGTACATTTGTGTGGTGTACCGCTTGCTGTACAGCATCGCTTTGGATAACTTTGAGTCACCCAATTTGAGTGGCGTCATTACGCTCTTTAGCGATTCAGCGCCGCCACACACACGCTCACCCAGCAAAGAGCTGGCTGCGCCCATGCATCCCAGTCAGCTGAATCTCACACAACCCACACCGGAGCCACGCATTGTGCATCCCGGCGTTGTGCTCTGCATGCTGCAGCTATTGCCTGGCGTGCAGCACGATGAGGCGCCTCTTCAGGCCATTCAGCTGCAGGTCTACCTTAGCGAGATCATTAAATCTCTGGTGCGCAGCGAACGCAATCAGCAGATTATGTGCGATCATGGGCTGGCCGAGCGTCTGCTTAGGTTAACGCGTCGTGCTCTGGCCGAGGAGCAGCATCCGTTGCATGTGCCCATGCAGTATATACTAGAACGTCTGGCCGCCCAGGCGCTGCAGCCCACAGAGCTGCGTCAGTTCCTGCGTCTAGGCGAACCCTTGTCCTGTGCCGACATTGATCTGCAGCAACCGTATCGCCAGGGTGGTCCAGTGCCCCTGACGCGCATCAAGACACTGGTGTCGATGACAACTCCACGAGACTTTCGTGCTCATGGCTCCAGCACATTGCCACCGTTTGTGGAGCTGGATATGTCAGCCGAAGGATTTGGCTGTCTGTATTTGCCATCGCTGGCGCCACAGGCGACTGCCACAGCTGGTGGCACCATTGATGCGAATACTATTGGTGGCATCGGTGCTGGAGATCGCATATTTCCACCACAAACTGGTCTCAGCTACTCCAGCTGGTTCTGTGTGGAGAAATTCTCGGATCCCAAGACAGATCCGCATTGTGTTCGGCTGTTGACTTTGGTGCGCACCATACACAATCCTCGCGAGGAGAATTTGGCCTGTTTGTCCATACTGCTCTCGGCCAGGGATAAGGCTATTGTGGTGTCCACACAGGAGACTCTGGTGACGCCTCGGAAAAGTAAGTAATAAGATTAGGGAAACATTATAATGATAGCAAACTTATTCCCTGCTTTCTTTCAGGCATTGGTGATTGGGAACCGGAGGGTTCGGACGATGGCATTGCGCGCATCTGGTGTCCTGATTTGTTACATGAGGGACAATGGCATAATCTGGTGGTGGTGCTCAATCGTGCTGTGCTCAAGAACTCCAGTTTGTCCCTCTACTTGGACGGTGTGCCCATGCACACCCAGAAACTGCACTATATTGCCCAACATCCTGGCGCAACGAGTGCTAATCTGGCATCGGCCACACAGATCTTTGGCTACATTGGCACACCGCCGATATGGCGACGATATTCACGTCTCTGCTGGAAGCAGGGCGTCTGTCATTTGCTGGAGGATGTGCTCACACAGCAGACGGTGCAGACCATCTATCAGTTGGGACCACATTATATGGGTTCGCTACAAGCGCCGCAGCTGGGCAAACAGGCTGAACCACTGGCCCCACTGGTGCCCGAGGATCGTGTGCTACTGGGACTAAATGCCAAGGCCGTGTCCAAGCTGACGTTGGTCAAGATACGCAAGGTGTACAGTCGGGCGGACAACAAGAGCATTGCCAAGCAGCTCAACATGAACTCACACGAGAATGCGACGCCCATCAAGTAAGCATTGAGTGGGATTTGGAATGCCTTTTAATGCCTAACTAAAAACTATTAATTTTCCTCTTAGGATTCTGCACAACTCCGCCGGGCACTTGGCTGGAGCGGGTCGCTCGTTGGGCGGTGTGGTTGTGGGCTATTTGGGAGTACGCGTCTTTAGTCCGCATCCGGTTTCGGCCATGATTGACACTGTGGGCGGTTGCAATGTGCTGCTGGGCATTATTGCCATGGCCCAGGATGTGGAATCGCTATATGCTGGCGTCAAGGCATTGACCTGTGTGGTGCGCAGCAATCGAGCGGCACAGGCGGAAATGGATCGCAAGCGATGCTATCAGACGCTGGGCATGTTTTTCAAAAAGAAGAAGCATCTGCTGAACTCACACATTTTGCACTTGACCTTTGGTCTGGTGGGCACGGTGAACAGTGGCCATGACATGTCCGCCATACCGAATGTAACTGCCTTTCAGGATCTATTGTGTGATCTGGAGATTTGGCACAATGCTCCAAATGGTTTGCTGCGCTCCCTGCTGGAGCATTTGTTGGAACTGGTGGTCGAGTCCAATGAGAAGAAGCAGAATGTGAAGATAATGCGTGATTTGCAGCTGCTGGTGAAACTGTTGCACATTATACCCTACATACAGGATCATTCCACGCGCGAGATACTCTTCAATCTGCTGGAAACACTGCTGGGCGGACAGCCCAGACACACGGATCTCCTGCTCTTTGGCCAGTACGTGGCGGCCAAGCTGCCACCACGCATGCAGGACTCGAGTGGACTCGGGGAACGTGCCGTGTTGTTGCCCAGCATGAAGCTACCGGTTGATGAGCAGGAAGGCATTGCCCAGAACATCTACTTGCGCAATCGCTGTCTCTCGCTGATTCATGGTCTGCTCTTTACACCTCGCAACACGGTTAACTATGTCATCTGCGATGACATCTCCAAGACGCTGGGCATGGATTGGTTGCTGCTGTTTATGCAGCCACATGTACACTTCACCACCGTCATCATTGCAGTCCGGATTCTGGTTGTGATCTGCGCCAATGAAAGTTTCATGGTTCGCTTTCGGGATGCCACCCACAATGGTGGCTATTTGCGCTTCACCGAAATGGTTTCGCAACGAAAGATGCTCGGTTTGGGCGCCCAGCAGCTCAACCAGCGGCCCACCAATGGCACCGGCACCGTCATCGTGGCCACGCCCCAAAACACCATCCAGCATCTGCCCACACAAATTGCTGGGGAGGTGCGAACGGCGGCACTAAATATTCCAGGTGAGCAGAAATCTTTTTATACCCTCTGAGGGGTATATTGGGTTTGTCAGAAGTATGTAACAGGCAGAAGGAGGCGTGGCAGACCCCATAAAGTATATATATTCTATATATTGTCCGTCTGTCCGTCCGTATGAACAAACAGATCTCAGAGATGGTAAGAGCTACAAGTTCAATCTTGGTCAGTATCGACCACATGTTTAGTCAGTCAATACAAGTTTGTTTCCTTTTTTTGATGCCACGCCCCATTCGCCCACAACAACCGAAAAACCAGACATACCTCGGGCAAAATACATGTTTTTGGCAAATATCTCAGTTAATATAACACCTAGGGACTCCAATTTTGGCATGCAGGTTACTTAATGCAATATAAAGATAATGCCATCAAAAATTTTTGGATGCCACGCCTCCTTCGCCCACAAAATGCACAACTTCCTTGTAACTTTGCAAGCGGCGGGTTCACTTATTTCTTAACGTATAGTGTTGTAACTTAGTATATATCTGCAGACAAATAATATCAAACGATTGTGAAAATTTCACCAAAATCGGACTATAATTTAAAAAGTTTTTCATACAACGCAAATCGTTCCTTTCAAGTAAGTCATAGCCACGTGCATTGCACTGAGATGTGCACACAAGCAACGAAAACGAGAAACGTGTGAGCGAGATAGAAATACAAAATGTGTACATGTTAAGTTCTTGCAGCAGCTACTCCAATCTGAACTCATATAAATGAAAACGAAGCTCAGAGGGTATTACACGGTCGGCATGCCCGACTGACATTTTCTTTCTTTGGTTTTCAACTCGGGTAACCAATCTTGTTTTCCTTTCATATTTTCCAGGTTTCCAGTTGCTCGAGTGGCTGATGCAGCATCACTTGGATGTGCCGGAATTGTATTTCCTGGTCACCGCACTGATAATGGGACAACCAGTAAAAGTGCTAGCCACAGAGCATACGAAATTCGATTTGGATCGTGTGTGGTCGTTCCTTTGGGGTGCTCCCGTCTCGGCCAATACGCAGCTGCCGAAGCTGAACGTGTGTCCCGAGGGCGTCTGTGTGCTGCTGGCCATGGTGCGGGCCATTGTGCACGGGGGAGAGTGTGCACCGTGGTTGCATAGCCATCCGGAGACAATCATACAACTGCTCTTCAGTCTGTATCAGAATCTCAGTGATTTTACGCCCATTATGATGGCCGGAGATGTGGTCACCTCATTGGTGGCGGTGCTATTTCCGCAGGTTTCACGCTCCAGCGATTCGGAGCCAAATAGTGGCGCCTCCACGCCCACCGATAACACTGGCGGCAGCAGCTTTGTGCTGCCAACGCCGGAAGCACTTCACGCCGCTGTTGCCAATCAACCCAAATTGACCGCACATCCGGTGCGTAAGTGCATCATTGATTTTCTGCGTGTCATTGTGGTGGATTCACTGGGTCTCAACATGCATGGCAAGGCCACACCGGTCATTGATCTGGTGCTGGATGCAGCGCCAGAGACGGCAGAGTTGCCACTGCAGGTGCAGTATCAGACGCAGATCATCATAGCACTCATGGATCATCTCCTAGCCGCCGATGTGCTGGTGGGAGAGCAGGCGGCACTGCCATTGGTGCCACTGCTGCAGAGTCACACGCAGCACATTGCACCCAATGTCTTCTATCTGACGGCACGCATTGTGGACAAGTTGTGGCAAGGTTGCCTCACACGGAATCCACATGATATCTTTGATTTTGTCATTAAATTGATTGGTCAGGCCAAGCGTAGATCCTCATCGCTGTCGTTGGAGCAACTGCATCATTCGCTTAATCGTAGCATACTCTTTTTGCTCTCACGTCCCACCGACGACTCGATTGCGGAGCAGATGAGTGTGCTGGAGGCGCTGCACAAGATCATTCAGCATCGTCTGCTCATCTTTGGCGCCGGCAATCATGAGCTGGAGTTCATTGGCTGCCTCACCTACTGTCTGCTGCAGCTAACGGCTGACATGAAGATCATATTGGAGCCGGCAACCAGTCGCAACACCACCTGGCATGTGAATCCACAAACGGAGACGACCGAGCCCAAGGACGAGGATCTCAATCAGTTGCAGGTAAGTCGTAGTCGAAGTTCACTGCACTTAGAAGCACCTATTTAATCCCCTCCCCTCCTCTACTACAGGGTCGCAATCTGATTGTGGGCGCCGCCTTTCGCGTCTGGGAGGAGCTCTATGTGTGCAAGAAGCCCGCCATTGAGGAGGTCTTTAAGATATCGCTCACCCCACCGCAGCCCAACTGCAAGGCGCCCGATTTGCCGACCACACGCGAGCAGGTAATGGAATTGGCCTCCAAGCTGTGGTTCAATTATGTGGAAGCGGAACGCAAGGCCTCCTACCGTGTGCCCTGGGAGCTGCACAATCAAATCCAGTCCAAGATACAAAAGGTGACCGGTGGACTCACCCGTTTGGCCAGTCGCACCAAGGTCAAGAAGGATGAACTGGTGCGCACCAAGTCGAATATGAGTCGGGAGTCGGCATACGACTGCACGGGTATTCATGTGCAGTTAATCAAGGATCTGTTGGAGCTGCGGAGCAAGCAATACCAGCAGATGCTGCAGCATACACAACGCTACGTCTACCAGGATTGGGTGCAGTCCGAAACGGAGCTGACACGGGAACGTGGGCTTTGGGGACCAGCGGGTTCTTGTACGCTGGACAAGTGGATTATGGACACCACCGAGGGACCACATCGCATGCGCAAAAAGACAATGCGCAACGATGTCTTCTATCTGCACTATCCGTATCGGCCGGAACTGGAGCTAGCCGATAATCGGCAGCTCAAGTATAAGGTAGCCTCCAGTTTGGATAGCAAGCTCTACTTCCAGCATGGACAGCAACAGCCAAGGATTCTGGCCGAGGCAGAGCAGCATGTCATACAGCAGCAATCCTCGCTGGAGGCAGCACATCCACAGCGCTTGGAGGCGAGCAGCTCCACATCGACACCACCGCCACCTCAACCTGTATCGCCCAAGTTGCTGGCACATGGAGCAGCGTATCCACAGGAGTCGCTGGACGGCAACGCACCCGAGGATGACGAGGACGAAGAGGACACATCGATGACCAGTGACAATGAGACATTTTTGCGTTTGCTCGAGGAGCAGGAGAAGATTGGCTTCATGTTTCGCTGTGCACGTATTCAGGGACTGGACACCTTTGAGGGTCTCCTGCTGTTTGGCAAGGAACATTGCTATATTGTTGACGGTTTCACGTTGCTTAAGAACCGAGAGATTCGTGACATTGACACACTTCCTCCGGCTGCCTACGAACCCATTATACCCAACTCTGGCGGTCAATCCTCGTCCACATCGCGTGCCGTCAGCCAAAAGTTGAGGCAGTGCTCCAAGTTCGCCTACGAGGAGATTCGAGAGGTGCACAAGCGACGCTACTTGTTGCAACCCATCGCTTTGGAGGTCTTCTCCGAGGATGGACGAAACTATCTGCTTAGCTTTCCGCGCAAGGTGAGGAACAAGGTGAATCAACGTTTCCTGGCCCTGGCCACCGCCCTCAATGACAATGCACAGCAATCGGTGGCCGGACAGAAGCGTACGGCGAGCGTGGAGCAGACTTCCGGTTTATTTAGTGGCCTCATTGGCGAAACTTCGGTGACCCAGCGTTGGGTTCGTGGCGAAATCTCCAATTTCCAGTATTTGATGCATTTGAATACGCTAGCGGGTCGCAGCTACAATGATCTCATGCAGTATCCGGTGTTCCCTTGGATTCTGGCTGACTACGATTCGGAGGAACTGGACTTTACCAATCCCAAGACATTCCGTGACTTCTCACGTCCCATGGGTGCCCAGTCGGACGAACGTTTGGAGCAGTTCCAAAAGCGATTCAAGGAATGGGATGATCCACATGGCGAAACTCCGCCCTATCACTATGGCACTCACTACAGCTCGGCCATGATTGTGTGCTCGTATCTGGTGCGTTTGGAGCCCTTCTCCCAACCGTTTCTCAAACTGCAGGGCGGACACTTTGATCTCGCCGATCGCATGTTCCACAGCATCAAGGAGGCATGGCTATCGGCCTCCAAGCTCAACATGGCGGATGTTAAGGAGCTAATACCAGAGTTCTTCTACCTGCCCGAATTCCTAAGCAACTTTAACAATTTCGATTTGGGCACCAAGCAAAATGGTGAAACATTGAATCATGTCATTCTTCCGCCCTGGGCCAAACAGGATCCCAGGGAGTTTATACGACTCCATCGAAGTGCTCTCGAATGCGATTATGTTAGCCAAAATTTGCATCTGGTAAGCTAGTATAGACTATAGAATACTTTTCAATCTTCAGTGCTAACTTTTTCACATTTCAGTGGATCGATTTGATCTTTGGCTGCAAGCAACAAGGACCCGCTGCCGTGGATGCCGTCAATGTATTCCATCATCTCTTCTACGAGGGCAATGTGGACATTTACAAGTAGGTTATGAGTTAAGTTATAAGTTACTTTAATGATGCCTCTTCCATGTTCCATTATACAGCATTGATGATCCTCTGAAGAAGAATGCCACAATTGGATTTATTAATAATTTTGGACAAATACCCAAGCAACTGTTTAGGAAATCGCATCCAGCCAAGAAAATGGCAAATTCACGCCACTCGGCACTGATCGATCCCACGGCTTTGATACAAGGCAATAGCACAGTGCTACAAACGGATCGTTTGTTCTTCCACAATCTGGACAATCTGAAGCCCAGTCTACAGCCCATCAAGGAGTTGAAGGGCCCTGTTGGGCAAATCCTTCAACCGGACAAAACGGTGTTCGCTGTGGAGCAGAATAAGGTGATGATGCCACCGTCGTATACGAAATATATTGCCTGGGGATTCGCTGATCACTCGCTGCGCATTGGTCTCTACGACACGGATCGGGCATCCTTTGTGTCCGAGGCGGCGGCGCAGAATTCCGGCGAGATTCTGACCTGTGCCTGTCCGAATGCCAAAATGATTGTGACGGCTGGCACCAGTTCTGTGGTTACAATTTGGAAATTTGATGCGAATCGCAAGAGTCTCAGTGTTAGGCATTCGTTGCATGGCCACACGGATGCAGTCACCTGTCTGGCCGCCAGTGCAGCCTACAATGTTGTGGTCTCTGGATCCCGTGATGGCACTGCCATTGTCTGGGACATGTCGCGCTTTACGTTCGTTCGCCAACTGCGTGGACATGCTGGCGTTGTGGCTGCAGTGGCCATTAACGATCTAACTGGCGAAATAGCCACCTGTTCGGCTACCTGGCTGCATGTTTGGTCCATCAATGGCGATGCTCTGGCCATGGTCAACACTTGTGTGGGCAGCGCTGATCGCATGCAGCAAATACTCTGCGTGGCCTTCTCACAAATACGCGAATGGGATCAACAAAATGTGGTCATGACGGGCTCCACAGATGGAGTAGTGCGGGTGAGTGGAAACTCTCTCAAACTCTTAATAGATTAATTAATAAAATTTTGTTTTGTTTGATAGATGTGGTCACTGGAGCACACTCAGGTGCCCATTGATCGTAAGCTGAAACGAGGCGTAGAAGTTGGCTCACAGGACAAGCCCGAGTCGGGATCGATGGAGGACAGCAAGACCGACAAAATGAATATTTTCAAGCAAATGAAAAGCCTTTCTCAACCGGAACAGGAACTGGGTTAGTTAAACACCTTTAATACCTCAAAAACCTTTGTTAAACTCACACGACCTTTTAGAAATTGTGAAATCTGCTTCGGAGAGCAGCATTTCGGAGGCTTCGCAACATAGCAATGGGTCTAGTAAGTCTGCCGAAGCAGCTGCCAAACCGGAAACTTTGGACGAACGTCGCAAGAGCTCCATTACAGGCGCCAAGTCATTGCATGAAATGAAATCTGCCACGGTAGAGGCACCAGGCTGCAGCTCGGATACAAAAACCAATGAAGGTAAGCTGGAAGAGTAATAAATGTAACCACTCAATTAACTCCAACTCTTAACCCTGCAGAGGAGCACAGCATTCGACCTAGTAAATCGGACACGAGCTTAACGGATGGCTTTGTTATGCTGGACAATGACAGACATCGAGGCGAACAGACGCTAAGAAAAGGTTCATAAACTAACAACTATTAGATTCCCAATTCTCCAATTCATCTGCAACTAATCTTTCCCTTTTCCCTTAGGCTTCAAATGGCAACGTCAATTAATGTTTAGATCAAAGCTAACTATGCATACGGCCTACGATCGCAAAGATAATGCCGAACCGGCTAGCATAACAGCGCTGACGGTATCCAAAGATCATAAAATATTATACGTTGGTAAGTGAAAATTGTAACTCGAAGTAAAAATTAAATCTAATGATTATAATCCATTATTTGCAGGCGATGCACGAGGTCGCATATTCTCCTGGAGCGTTACTGAGCAGCCGGGACGTGGTGTAGCCGATCATTGGCTAAAGGACGAAGGCGCCGATCAGTGTGTCAAGTGTCATGTGAAGTAAGATTTAATTAAAATTTCCCCAAGCAATTTTATGACATTTTCAATTTGCTTAGATTCACTCTTTATGAGAGGAAGCATCATTGTCGCAATTGCGGACAAGTGTTCTGCAACAAGTGCAGTCGTTTCGAGTCGGAAATCTCGCGTTTACGGATTTTGAAACCAGTACGGGTATGCCAGGCGTGTTACGGACAATTGCGCGCGAATTCCCTGGACAATTAGAGGGCTCAGTTGTGCCTATGATTTGTTAAGAAATTGTAAAAAAAAAAAAACTGCGTTTACTACCAAACTGTAACTGTTAAAAGACGTTGAGGACATTCAATTGTATACTAATTATTTATTGCATAACTGTATAATTGTTTACGTATTTATTTTTAATAATTTTAACCAAAAAAAAAACTTGTGTTGCGCTAAGAACAACCAAAGGCTGTTATATGATTTTATATACCTATTTATTTTTATTTATTTAAAAAAAAACCAAACAAACCAGTTGCAATATAATTTTATAGTTAATGTATTTATGCTATTTATTATACACCGAATAAAACAATAATACGCCACAATCATGGACAATTTGTAGTAATGTAATTAAATTGTCTTGTAATATTATATACAAATATATACATATTTAATATTCGAATCTAATTTGTGTATATTGAGCGTCAAAATTTGTGCATGTAATAAAGCTGACGATCGCACAAAATATATAAATAAATATATATAGATATATACTGTTATTTAAAGCATAAATTATAGGGAAATGTATGTATGTAGTAGTAGTAGTAGTAGAGTAGTGAAAATATAGATCGGAACAGAACCCAAATCAATAATTAGCTTACCAGATAAATGCAAACGAGCACCGCCACTTATATCAATTACAATTACAGACTTGAAACGATCGAACAGAGACAGAAAAAAACACCTAATTAGCACACAACACACAAACCTCACACAGAAAATAATAATATTTATAAATATACAAAAATTTGATAAGTTAAATGTTGAAACGACAACAAAGAAAAGACACTTTACTTCCAAAAAAAAAAAAAAAACTGAATAAAAACAATTAACTGACAAGCAATGATGAATGTTGAATGTAATAAATGGCTTAACTATGATATATATTGATAAAATGCTACATCTCTATTAACTATCTATCATCTAAAAATGTGGTTAAACTAAATTGATGCTGTCATGGCCAACATTTCAGCTGATTTTCTTAATCTAAGTATATTATCTTACCTCAAACTGAAACTGCTTTCCTGCTTTATTTTGGACCTACTATAATATATACTTTATGCTATGACAGCAGACTCTAAACTGATAACTTTGTAAATACAAAAGACAAATAACGAAGTAAACAATAAAGAGATTTAGATGGATTATTAATTAGCTAAATAAAATGGTGGGTAGTATTAAAAACAACAAAGATATATATTCGGTATTTTGTAGAGCATCTACATGTTGCATTGATAATAATTTACAAATATTATATACTACATGTGACAGCTGGCTTACATACAGTACTATATACATATGTATGTATACAAAAATATTGTAATTCTTCTGTAATCTGTCATCTGTAGCCCTCTATAGAAAGTTAATCCAATCCAAAAACCCACTTTCAAAAGACTTGATGCACATTCAAAAACAATAACTATTAAAAAACATTTCAACAACTAACTAAACAAAGACTTTCAACAAATTCTTACATTTCAATGAGAAACATAAAAAAATAACTACAAATAAATAAAGAAAATACAATACACGTTCCCCTAGCCAATTAAGTCCAAAAAGAAAAACACCATCACCAAAAAAAACAAAGAAACACAAATAAAAGCGAATCTAAATAATGAATAAAATAAATTATATAAATATATATATATATTGTTAGTTCGTGTAATATGCGAAAAGGCAAAATACGATTTAATAAAATGAACAATGTTAAAAAAAAATGTATTATTCTTTTAATGGACAGCACTTTGGTAACTAACGCTTTATTGGCTTTTCCATCTTTCATAGCTAGAATTCTACCTTAAGCATTCCGTAGTTATTACCATAGTATATTCTCTATGAGTAAGTAGACTATTTTCATTATATTTCATATACAATAATTTTTCAAAACGTGACGTGCCATTGCCGTTAGGTGGCGGGGGAAAAGCTTGATCAACGACTACCTTAGATACATATGTATGTACTTATTTCTAATTGAAAACGTGCGTTCGACTCTTTTATTGCCGCCGATCATTTTCTCTGTGTCAAGATGGCTGTCTTACAATTTGATCGTCCGGATAAAGAGCAATAGCCATTGGGATAACAAAATGGTATACTTGTAATGTTGATGATTATTGCAAGACCCATTGCCACAACAGAACCGATTAGTATTACAGGGAGCCACATTTTTAGCCATAATTAAACTGCAAAAGTTCAGAAAAATAAATTAACAAACATAAATTTTATCTCAAATTTTATACGCACCAAATATAGGCAACTCAAAGCGATATTTCTCAATTAACAATAATAAAATTCGGCAAAAACACACAAGAAATTCCGTGTTAGAAAACACAACTGATTTGTTTCACATGTTCGAAAGGAATGAGCTCTACACAAAGTGAAGCGAACTCACTGCTTGCTGTGTTTCGCGTTTCACGTTTTCGAACTCAATTCGAACTGAGCAAGGGCGTGAGAGAGAGAGAGAGAGAGGGAGAGTCGAGAGAGCGTCTGCGCTAAAACTCCAACAAAGTGGTGAGTTATGAACGGAAGAGGCGTGGCCTAATACTGCACACAGATAAAATTAAGCGGGGTCGGCAGTGCGGCGTGGGCAGAGAGAGAGTCAGGGGGTTTTTGGGCCATAGAAAAAATGCGACTTCTTGATGCCGCAAATTTGGCATGTGTATGTGTGTGTGTATGTGTGTATATGGAGGGTTGCTGGGTGGGGGGAGGATTGGAGTGAGTGAGCTGGTGAAGCCAGCGTTGGCGTTGCTGCAAATGACTTTGCATTCTGACTGGTTAATATAACCGCAGGATAGTATAAAACCAACGACGATACTGGGCTGGGCTATGCATGCTACGCGTGCTACAATATACGATGTATGTTGTGTGTGTGTGTTTATGTGTGTGTGGGGGAAGGGCACTGTCCTGCACTGTACATAACCACGGGCAACTAAATGGTCTGTGTAATAGCCACGTTGAGCGCCAAAAGTCCAAAGCTTGCTACTGCCCAAAATATCAATTTACAAGACTCCACCCCCAAAAATGTGAGACCATACGAAATACATACGTATAAGATGTCCGCTAAGTCTCCATCTGCCTCATTCATAGTTCTCTTTCTCTATTAGAGTCTCTGTGTATGTGTGTGTGTGTGCAACCAATACACAATGTCACAAAAGTCATTTCAATTTAGAGATGAGAGTCAGTAAATCAACCCCTATCAACATACCAACAACAACCAGCCAGTGCCAGCCCAGTAAACGCCATTGCGAAATTATCGCACACAAACGTACACAATGGCACACACATACATACATTTATAAATACATACATAAATACATATAGTATATATGCTACATATGGCATTACCCCACTTGCCCCCAACAAACTGGCGCTACCTTAACTACAGAGATGTTACTAAATGTTTTTCTATCATTTTGGATAATATAAGATTCCTGGTTAAAATTTAAACACAATTTTGAAGATGTATTTTTTAAACGTGTTTATTATTATGTATGACTAAAAAATTATAGAAATTTTAAAAACACATTTTTAAAATTCACCTTAGATTTTATCTAGAAATCTTTTCTTTGCTATTATTTCTTAAGCATACCTTTTAATAGAAACTTTTCAAACTTAAAATTATACCATTTCAATAAAAATTTGTCTTACCAATTTAAAGGTTTTTTTTTTTTTTGGTATTCTAAAATGTATGTTTATTTACAACCCTTATTCAAATATTTCGTATTTCTAAGCTAAAATAATTTCCAAATTTATTAAGTTCCGAAGCTAAAAGTTTGGTAATCGCTGATTTCCTTAAACTGAGTTTGGAATACTTGAATTAGAATGAGTTCTACAAACAAATTTACTGACTTTCGACACGCTAAAACTAATTTAGTGTTATAATTCAATATTTTTTGAATATTTTAACTTTTAATTTAAAGCAAATAGTGCTTACTTTTTTTAAAAAATTAAGTTATATATATTATAATTTAATTTAGTTTAATTATTTAATCGAAAAAATAAATTAATGAATTGGCAAATTACTTTCTTATTTATTCAAACTGAAAATTTGTTTTTAATGTGCTGAAATTGATCTAGTTTTGACATATACCCCAAAAATGGTAGAGCTGCTTTCGCTGAGATCCTGACTTTAGAACTAATAATCCGACAGCCTACAAGCGCAGGACGAACCATAAAAAAAAAGGAAGAAGCCAGAAGAGGCAGCAGTAGCCCGACGAACAGCGGCAAAGATATTTGCTGAGGCACAGATAGAGAGATACCGACACAGACACTGAAAGAGAGATAGCAAACGAGCAAGAGAGAGTGAGAGAAGGCAAGAGAGAGACAGAGAGAGAGAGTGAGAGGCATGGTGAGAGCAGGACAACAGATGCCATTACCAATACATACGGCAAAAGCGATGCCAACGACGACGACAACGAGGACGATAAGGACTTCGTTCTGTCGCTAGCTTTTCATCATTCTTGACATTTTGTGGTGAATTGTTGAAAGCCACAGAATGTGTCGCAGTGTGCGTGGCTAGGACTGCGTGTGTGTGTGTGTCGCATGGAGCAAAAGAACAAAAATGGTGGACGGCAGGAAGTCTCCTCATTTGCTGTAATCGCATCAAGTGGCAGGCACAGAAAAAAGGGCGTTTTCCGGTTGGCTGCCCGCCTGTCCTGTCCCTGTCATCGTCCCTGTTGCTCTGTTGTATCCTCTCACCCCCCCACCCGCCACTATGCTGTGCCATTCTAAGGGATGAAATGTAACATTTTGTAGCTTTTCGTAAATTTTCGACTTTTTCGTCGACGTTTTGGTTTTTCGCTGCCAACGCTTCACATCGCAACGCTTCGCTTTGGCATTTTCCTCATTCGGTTTTGGGTGTTTTTCCTTTTTTTGTTTTTCGTTCAACGTTCAACGCTCGACGTTTTTCCATTTCCCGGTCGTTCTGGCTCTGCCACGTTTGTGGCTTTGTGTCGCGTTATAAAAGGGGGTTGGGTTGGTTGGTAAAGCTGGGTGGGATGTCTTTGGCTTTGCTCTGCGTCCTGTCAAATTGACTGCAAAAAGGACCTCTCCTTTGGCAGTTTCACTTTCGTAATTGGCGGTCTGCTCTGCTCAGCTCTGGCTCTGTCTCTGGCTCTGGCTCCGGCTTTGACTCCGTTTCTGCTGCTGGGCTGCGCCATTCACAGTTGGTCCGTCAACCAAAACGATCCGCATCCGCAACGCAACTGCGTCGTCGTCCTTTGCGTCGGCAAATGTAATACAAAAATTTTTGACGTGCGGTTGTCGAAATTATACAAAAAATACGTGAATTTCAAAGTGCAAAAATATAAATTAAATTGAATTAAACTGAAGCTAAGTTTGTCAAGTGTTTGAAAAGAAAGTTAATAAACTTCGTAAGCACGCTGGATACCTTGGGGTTTAAATATTTCCATCAACGGAAAATGGGCACAGGTAAAACTCAGTGAAAATCCGACGGTATTTTTTTAGAAAAGAACCAAAGCGACGGCTTCAATTTTAAACTTATTTCATCTATAATTAAATTGATTAAAGAAATTTGTTTCCATTTAAAAAACTTAATAACATGTGTAGGATTTTTTTAATGCATGTGCTAAAAGTTTTCTAAATTTAAGAATGTCTTAAAAACACATTTTACTTACTCAAATTGTCAATAGTATTAAATAGTAAATTTAAGATTATGAATATCTAAACTAACATATTAGGCGAATGCCAGATTTCATTAGACTTGGAGTATACCCAGCGAATTACTGTAATTTAACACTGTAGGCAGTCCACTCCAATGACGAAAGCATTAGCCAAAAACACCTTTATGTTACTGTGAATGACTTTACATGCAATTAACTGAATCAAACCCCAGAAACACATTTGCTTTAGTGCGATAAATTCTAAGAAATAATATAAAACTTTATAGAACCGATACATTTTTAGAGAATTTAGTGTGTAAATTACATGTTTTTAGGGTGAACTTTACTAATATATACCACGGACATGTCAAATTTGTGTTTTAAGGTTCTCCGGAATGAAATACTTTAATTAAAATATCTGTCTTATCAAAAAAAAAAAAGAAAATACCTTTACTTATCAGACTTAAATATTACGAAAAAGTTCTACAGTTCTTAAAAAAATTTAAAAAATTGATAACATTTTAGTATATTTCAGTCTATCATGTAATTTTTTTATGAAGTCTATAGAAGTGATAAATATTGATTAGATATTGAAGGAAATTTTTATTCACTCTGCAGGCTGTAACGATAAAAATGATCTTCTAACTTAATATTGATAAAGTTTAAGATTTTATAACCAGCCTAAAAGTCATTCAAAAGTAGAAAAATTCAGTAAAACTCTTTATTTTAAGCAAATTTTAGTTTATAATTATAAATAATACGCCCGAACTAAAGTCAAATTCCTTTTATAATATTGTAAAAAAATTTCTATGGCTTTAGCCATCAAATTTTATGTTTATATATTTCCATTGTTTAACTTGAAATGGACATTGAGACATTCGACCTTAACCCTATTGGATAAACTCAATTTGCAATTCCCACGTCCAAATCGTTAAATCGTTTAAGTCTTACGTCTGCTCCCACCCAAAAACCCTGCACAGAAGCAACCTTTTTAACCTATCAAAACAATGCCGAGATTTCCATACTAGTCAGAAAGCAAATTGTATGGTTGATAGTTGAACTCAAAATGATAAATATTCACACAACACTCAGCTCCACTGAGACACATTGGAAAAACTGACGCAACTTACTAAATAAACAAAAATATTTAAAATCAACAATACAAAATTTTAAAAAAGAAAACATTGTTGAATAAAGTATATAAATATGTGTTGGTAGTGGTGCACTGTCTGCACAACCCTAAGGCTCTAGGGCCAGCGACTATTGTTGGGAAATGGGCACGCACAACCACTCGAGAGGTGTTAACATGTTGCGGACAATTGCCGATGCGCAGGGTGTGAAAATTGGCAACACGCGTCGCAAGTCGCAACCGAAACCCAACCAAACCACCAACAGTTGACAATATGTCAAATGTCACAGGACAAAGACCCCGACTCCACAGCCAAACAACGGGGAAAACAATCGAAACCGGGCGCGTTTTATTTTGACAAGTGCCGAGTTTTCAACTTAATTTGTGAAGCGTGCCATTCATTGGGCTTGCAAAGGGGGTAAAGTAATGTACTGGCCTGCTGTCATATAACTCGCATTATCTGCTAGCTTTGTGCAATTTTCACTTGCTAATCCGCACACACACACAGACACAGAGACACAGAGCCAGCAAGCAAACATTCATCAACAGCGCCACAAAGTATGCAACACCTTTTTGTGTGTGCTGCAGTGTGTTTATATAACGAAAGAAAGGAAGCTTTGGGCTGAAAGCTTAGCGTTTTAATAAAAGTTAAATATGCGGATATGTTGCAGATATCTCTACAATTATCAACTTAAATTAACACAAAGGCTGCAGTATAGCGATCCAACTGTTCTCACCTTCTGTAGCAATTATTTAAAATAATTTCATATGCATAATATAAATATGTTCAATGTTTATCAGGGAATTTATAAGTTTTCCATTCAGAAGATTATATAATATTCCTGGTTCCAAGTTATTAAAACATCTTTCGCCAAAGCCATAAAATATGTCTTAGTTTTGAACATATGAATTCAGTATATACAGTTTCGTATAGATTTTGTTCTTCAAAAATAATCTTATATATACTTATAGCAAAATTTTTCACCTATGAAATGAATAAATAATAAATGCTAAAATACAAATGTAAAATTAGGTACTTCCCATACCGGGAATCGAACCCGGGCCTTCTGGGTGAAAGCCAGATATCCTAGCCACTAGACCATATGGGACACTGACAATCGCACAGAATTTATTGGCACTTAACATTAATATTTTGCATTTTATAAAAATAACCAATAGAATTTCAAATATATATTTGTGACCATGCAAAAATTTCATTTAAATATTTAAATGTATTTTTTTTTTGTGATTAATATTTTTGATCTTATGCTATCAAATTTATGAATGGCTTACGAATCGGAAATCAAAAAATTTTAAGTATTATATAGAAATTAATAATCGAATAAATATATTTATTATTATGCATATAGCATATACATATGTATTTTATATATTTGTAATTTGTATATTATATATTTATATATAAAGAAATTAATTTACAATATTTTGAAACTTTTTCATTCACAGCCGGCGATCGTCTGCTGGACATACCTTGTAAGGTGTGTGGAGATAGAAGTTCGGGTAAACATTATGGCATCTATAGCTGTGATGGTAAGTCTTTGGCCATACTCTAATTATGTGTAAATCTATAAATAAATAACTAAATATATTTTGTATGGATAGGCTGCTCTGGATTCTTTAAGCGTAGCATACATCGAAATCGCATTTACACCTGCAAGGCCACCGGTGATCTGAAGGGTCGCTGTCCGGTGGATAAGACTCATAGGAATCAGTGTCGTGCCTGTCGACTAGCCAAATGCTTTCAATCGGCCATGAATAAGGACGGTAAGTGAAGAGATGTGTCTTTGCTCACCCACAAGACATTGTTTTACTTGCCAAATTCATTTAATTATGCAGTAAATTAGCTGGGTGTGCTTTTCCGGGAAAAGCCTTGGCATAAATTACATTAAACTGGAAAAACCAAAATGCCGCAGGCTTTTGGGTGCCACACACTTTTGGCAAAGTGGCTTCCCTTCTGCCTTACCTTCTTTCTGTGACGGTGGCCTTATAAAGTGGATGCCATTTGATTCTTGTTGTAGTTGTCATTAAGCTGATTATAATTTATTCGCACCCCTGCAAACCTCTCACCCTTCAATTTCACCCTTTCCATCAGCCAGAAGCCACACAATAGAAAGTGTGGCTTGCTTGATTTTTGAACAACGCCAATTATAACGACGTGACTTTGCTTTACTCCAATTGGGAATTCAAAATATTTGCATTGTATCCTAACTTTTAGTGATTTCATATAATTTTTCATGTTATATACTATTTTACTTAATGTTGCCAGAACTTCTGAAGAAAAATAGCTGTGTAGATTGATACAAAAATTGTACTTATTAAAATTTAATAATCATAATATTAGAAAGAGAACTTTATATTTTTCATTTAACTAGTTAAGATGTCAACTACTATGTGTAGATTTTAGCCGTGATATTCGATTTAATTGATATAGCTTTAAATCAATTTTAATTTAACTTAAAAATATTCAAATATATTATTTCAATACTTTTAAAATATTTAAATTTTATTTTCAACAACAAACTTGTTTCATTTCAATGGTCTCTAAAAATTGCATTCGATTTAAGAAAGAATTTTAAATAATAAATTCTACAATACTTAAATCTATTTCCATAACAAATTTTCTTCTCTGTCAGTTAAAAATCATCTTATTTTAAATTATTTGTAATAAAGTTTTCTCAATTGTGGCAATTCAATAAATTTATATTGAATTTTGTGCAAATGTTAAAATTATATCTAATTTCAGTAATATTTAACTTAAAACTCCATAATTTATGAAATATTTAATATGTGATTTAATTAGTAAACGATATTTTTTGATCAATAAAATATTTTTATTTAAATGTCTTAAAGTACGCTTTCCAGTTTTCGTCTTATTAATGACAAAAATGATTCAATAGTCAGTAAATTTTCCATGTAATGAGTTTATTGTACTTCCCAGTAACTTTTTAGATAACAACTAAGCATTTCTTTACATAAATTTATACATTTCTATACCAATTTATTTTTGGAAGTAAAGACATCAATGGGGAATATTTTACTTGAGTCACTTAATGATTTGCATATTACCAATGTGTGTTTGTTAAACTTTATTTGGCCAATGCGATTGACCAAATGTTACAGACCGCTCTCATACGCAAGAGCAACTCGATTGAACCAAATTTAACCCGCACCCAGCAACAACAACAACAACAACAATAGCAACAAAAGACAACAACACTGTGAGGAACTCAATGCAACAATGCTAGCTTTAAAGCTCTTAAGCCAACATTAAATGTAGCATAAAAACACATAACATGGAAGGCCATCTATAGCTCTCAATGGTTCGTATAGCTCGTATAGCCGAAGCTATAGCTCTATGGCTACAATTTACCATTTGGCATCAACCATTGAGGGGTTCATTGCACAACAACAACAACAGCAATAGCAACAGCAACTAGCAGCAGCCAGAAGGGACGACAACAGCGTGAGAATTGTTGCAGATTTTCTCACACGCAATTCGCCTTCGGGGGACACTTGTGTGTGTGTGGGGGGGTAGGGGATAAATGAGGGAAATGGAACTGAGAAGGGGATCTCGATTGACAATGTGCACTTAATAGAGGATTACATGCATTATCCCATCGCTGAAAATGCGACTAAAATGTATTGACAATCAAATGATGATACCAAACTCAGACGTCAGACTTCAGACTTTCGACCTTAGAACTTGTAACCCAACAAATGTCAGAGTATTCCTTCTCTTTTTTTTTTTTTGTAGATAGATTTAGCTGAAATGAACCAGAAGAAAAGTTAGTTGATGCTAGAGGGCGGTGCTATGCTAAGAAAGTAAAACTCAGTTTGGTTAACGCCCACTGAACGTGGCTAACAATAACAAGGCTCAAAAAGGTGACAACAAGAAAAAGGCAAGTGGAAAAGAAAAACATATGAACAACAGAAACAATACATACAACAGGAAAGAAGACAATCAGTTCAATAAGCCAAACATTCGATGCCCTTGATGGCAGAGTTGCTATGTTGAGGAAATTAAAACAATTCTACTTAAAAGAGTTCTTTATTTGAAATGAAAAAGAGAGAAAAGATAATGAAAAGATGGCTAAATTAAAAAATCGATATATATAAATGAAAGCGTTAATCTACAGAAGATATTGCAGAAAATATTTAAATAGTATTCTATTAAGAACAGTCTTATTTTACTTACTTTTTTAAATTCTAGGAACTAGTATAGTATACATTATATTTTGTAGAGATAGAGTTGAATATGAATGAATTGAGATACAATTAAATTTTTAATTTTGTAATATTATTCTAATTTATAAATTTAGAAACATTTTTATGATTAAATATTAAAATATAAATGTTTCCAATTTTTAAGAAATTTAGACATTCACTATGTATTTTAGAGTTAGGACAATTGAATCTATTCATTTGTAATATTTATCCTATTCTTTTTTGAATGATCTAATACAGTTAGGAACTTATTATCATATTATTAGAATTCGGTTATATTCGATTAAAATTATAAAATTTCAGATTGTTGTATTTTAGAACTTTGAGCATCACATTTTTTAGAATTTAATGCTCTCTATATATATATATTTGCCCAAAAATCTTATTTTTGTCACTAGATTTTAATTTTCGAAAAATGTAAAAGAGTTTTACGAACTGAATGTAGAAACTATTCAACTTTTCGATTGTAAGAGTAAGCCTAGGGCAAACCAAGGCATGTCAGGACATGTTCTCTTGTCCTTTTGCTATGTGCATTTTCTTAGTTTGCCGCTACAAAGCCCCATGTTAGCTGCCTTTTTGGGGTTTTTCTTAGCTGGTTGCCGTAAATAAACAATAAACACTCCCACACACGAACTCAAACACAAGCAAAGCAATAGAGAGAGATAGAGAGAGAGTGAGACTGACATCAACAACTGTTAGAACTCGCACTTGAGCGGCGTAACGTCCCTTCTGTCCAAATGCCAGGATATATTCCTGGGCAGACAAAGTGCTATTGTTGTTTAGAGCAAAAAGCAAAAAAGCCACAAAAATCGTTCAAGGCACGTTTGTGTTATATTCTTTTGGGGGGCCCAGAACATGCGAGTAGTTGGATGTTCTTGTTTTCTTTTGCTCCAGTGTGGCAAGGAGCTTTAGAGGAGGTTGAAAGAGGCAAAGGCATGTGGCATGTGGCATGCGGCATGTGGTTAGCCATTTTTCGTTGGTCTTCCATTTGTTTAGTCTGAAGTTTCGGCCATTTTGGATGGTCTATGATTTCTCGACGTTGCCTATGAAGTTAATTAGATAAACGAAAAGTGTTGCCAAGTGCCGCAAATTATAGTGTTGCACAACTAAATTAGCAAACAGCTGCATTGCCTAACCTCAAAGGTAGAAAGAGAGAGACAGATAGAGAGAGAGAGAGAGAGAAAGTCGTAAGTTATTATGGGAAAATATGATAAACGGCGCACATTTCATTTGCCATCTCGCTCTGTCCTTATAAATGTTGGCTCCTTTGTATGCTAATATCCTGGCTAAGGGGACGCAAAGAAGAGGAAAAAAAGAAGACCAAAGACACGGTACGAGATTCCCTTAACAAATTATGTTGCCACTTGTCACATTTAATGGTATTTGCATTTGTATACCAACAAAGTGTCAGCATCATCATCACGCATAGTGATGATGCCACACTCCCGCCCTACCGCTGCCCCCCCCTGCCCCAGTCACCCACTCCGTCAGCAATTGCCCCACAACATCTTTTACTTTCTCATTTCTTTACAAATATTTACGCGGCATTTTAAGCGGATTTTTCATTTTGAGTGATTTGTGTCGCTTTGCCAAATCCCATTCGTAAAAGGAAAAAGTGAGCAATAAAATGTCCTTTTTGTGGTCGTTTGTATGTGTGCGTTTATCTGTGTGTGTGTGTTTGTGGGTGTTGCACACTTAGGTCTTTATCGCTCACTGGCTGCGTGATGAGCTGAAAAGTGAGCTCTAATGATGGCAATGAGAAAACAAAAGTAATTCCCATTTGAACACTTATCATTTGAATTATTGCAGTTCTTATTTAACTATAACTTAGCAGAGCATTAATTATTTAATTTTAATAAAAAAGTAAACTAATTATAATAATTATTGATAAGAAATTTTAGAAGAATTCTTTATAATAACACTTTTGCTTTTAAATTTCATTATTCAATATTTAATTTATCTCCCAAGTTTGAAATTAATTAAGTTCTTTAACTCTCGGCTCGAGTGACGGCGGCGCTGCAGAGAGCTTATTGCTAGGCACTGTGGCTGCGCCTCTGCTGCAAATTTACGTTTTTCGATGTATGATAACTTTCTTGATTATAATCCGATCTTAATGCGATTTTCAGGATAGTTTGATATTATTGGTCTCTAAACATATGTGGAGTTACAAAACTATACGTTTAGAAATACGTGAGCTAGAAGGCATGCAAATTTTTAATTATTTTTGTTTCTTATGGGCGTGGCATCCAAAAAAGGACATTTGCGTGTACGTACTATACAATAGTTAAATGTATGTATGCTTCCCTGTTAACTTACATAACCAATGTATTAATTGCATTACAGTTTTCATGACAATTTATCGATCTACAAATACTTTCACTTTATGAAATTTTAACTTTAGCACTTTCAGCAAATCGTAAAGTTTTTGGCAAAGCTAATGTCAAATAAAATGCTTAACGCAAACGCTTTCAACCAGGCCAAGTAACAATTTCAGCCAGGCAACAGCAAGAACAACAGTTGAAGCAAATAGTCGGAAAAGGCTTCAATAAAATCAGTCGAGTGCAAATTTAATGAAAAAGGAACTGCTGCAAATGGAAATTGTTTGCTTCAAGAACGTAGTTAGTTTACTTGTTTCAACGTCTTGTCTATCTCTTGCTCTCTCCCTCGACCTCACTCTATCTCTCTCTCTCTGTCTTTGCCTGCGACTGTTGTATATTTTGTAGCATACTTTTGGGCAGTTAAGCCCTTTTGTCAACAGACTGCGTTGTAACTTAGCTCGTTGTTCTCGTCTGCTCTTGCGGTTATACAAATGGAGTGCTAGTCAAATGAAGCTATATCTATTTAGTTGTTGTTGCCTGACAATGCTGTTGTTGCTGTTGCTGTTGCTGCTGTCTGTCTATGTATAGTCGACTTTTTGGCGCTGGATGGCGACTAATTTCATGACCACATTTAAATGTATTGATTTTGAATGTTTAAATTTTATTTGTATATATGTATGTGTGTGGGTGTGTGCTTGCATGTATATTATATATATGCATTGATATATTTATTTTGCTTGCTGCTTTTAAGTCCTTCACTGCAGTGTGTCCGCCATATTACGTATACGCATTTCATTTACACATGACTGCCGGGCACTGAAAGCCATGCACCCCCATACGATATATATATGTATGCATGTGAACTGCAGTGTCGTACTTAATTGACATTATAGCCTACTACTTTATGTGCATACACTTTTGGTAGACAGTGTGCGACTGCCGACATGTAAATGCGACTGGCTTGCATGTGTCATGTACCCACACCAAACCATATATGGGTGGGTATGTGTGTGGGTGTGTGGGTGAGTGTGTGTGTGTGTAGGTGAGAGTGTGTGTGTGTCTGTGTATGTGTGTGTGTGTGAGTGTGTGTATGTATGACACAAAAGTGTCAGTGTCAACATTAAAAGCGGATTTAAAATCACTCACTCACTGGGCGCCCACTGCTGACAGAGTCATGGCGTGAAAGCCTTTTGGCCTCCTGTACCATCATACTACAACAAAATTATAGTATATGAAATACATATACATATGTATGTAAGTATGAAATGGGGGCAGAGAGAGGAGCTAGTAAAAGTTATTGTCAATAATTCAAGTGAGTTGAAGTTAAAGTTATGCATAAACCACTTTTATGCCTATTTTATATGTAAGTGATTATTCTCCAAGTGTCGATAGTCGGTCTGTATTAATTAAAAATTAAAAGCCAATATACTTTTAATTTACTGAACCAACCAAGAGAAGCTACATCAATTAAGTGCAAGTGTATCTTAATTTTAAAATTCTGAATAATTTTTAAAATCTTTTTCCTTCTCTTGAAAGTATGCAATTAAGACTGTTTGAGTCAAAATCTGAAGATAAACTTGAGTGAAATGTATTTCCTTAATGAATTTCGGCTGTCTTTGAATTAATGTTGATTTTATCAACTTAAAAAAAGAAATCAATCTAAAACACGTCTCATAGTAGACTGTAAAGTAAAAAGTTAGAGTTCAGAGAGTGGCATTTAAGAAAAAGCCATTCGTATAATGGTTTTGTAGAAGTGAAATATGTAAAAGAAAAATAAATTTAAAATATTAAGCTCAAGTTACAGAAAATTTTAATAGTAAATAAACAATCAGAAGCAGCTTAATTTGTAATAATACCTTATCTAAATTATCTCATCTCTGTACATCACATTAAAACATCTTTTATCATCAAGGGTTGTAAACAGATTTATATATTTTTAAAATTAAAATATATTGTCCAATTTTTCTCTACTCTTTCTCCATGATTTCTTCAATAGCTTTCCATTGTCAAAATTAGATTCCAGTCCAAAACAGAACCCAAATATAACATAGATTTCCCTGAAAGATAGCAGCTGTTACAGTCAATATACAAACGTTTTTATTTATCTTTTATCTGCAAATAAGGTAGATTTATTAGCAATTTGTGACTATTATCGTGACATCAATTTGTCACTCCACTGCCTGCGTCCCTTTGACCAAAAATGTGATTATATTGTCCTAGAACGAGCATAAACAAAGCCCATTATGCACTATTATGCACTTTACAGTTGCTAAGCCAAATGCGATGCTCATCATAAGTCTCGCTGACAAGGGATGAAGGGAGAGAGTGGGAGAAACACCCCCTCAACCCACCAACCACAGCGAATCACTTCAAGTGTTTTTTTTTCGCTTCTATCTCACTCTAATTTCACGGTTTCGATTTGGTTCCCCAGGTTATGCTGAAGGTTTTTGGAATGTTGCCTTATTTACTTTTCATTTGCCTGCCAAACATTCGGCACTTTTTTTTTATATTTTTGCGTAATTTGTATTATATGGACTGTTATCCGAGGTCCACCTCAGTCATTATGTTTGTTTCGTTTTCAGTGCATGCTTCGCGCTTTTCAACTTAAGAGCCAAAACGACACCCTGTACAGGGTACAGACTACTGGGTACATCATACACCCAACCCATGACCCATTGCCCATTAATGTGGGCCTCGGGTTGATGATCATTCATTGGGATTTTTGCGTGTCTCGGTCGTGAAGTCGCTGTGAACTCTGGGAACTGAGCAGCTGCTTAACAGCAGTTTCGCTCTACTTACATTTCTCTTCACTCTTCTCTTTCTCTCTGCCACTTATCATTAATTTTTCTACCGCATTTCTTAGCCCTGGCATTCTGACATTTTTGCCTTTGCTTTCGTTTCTGGTGCCGTTCCCCTGTTTTGACATAATTGTTTTTGCTTCTCTGCGTCAGTGTTTCACGCTTCCTCCCCTGCTTTTCTTCTGTCCAGCTTCTCTCTCTTTCTCGCTACCCTAATTAATTGATTAGCTTCAGCAAATCGGTCAATATGTTTTTCTGTTTCTTTTACTTGTGGTTTTTATTGCTATACACACTGAGGATGCGTAATGAGTTGCTAATTAGATTTGCTCATTGTATCTTTTTTTTTGGTACAGCTTTTTGAGAACCTGCTCAGGTGTTGTGTCTGGGGTTGGCAGTGGAATATATACGTTGAAAGTCAACAAACACATAACAAGTATATAGTAATAAATATATAATGTGTGAGTTTACTTAAAATAAGAAAAGGCTCAAAAGAGTTATCATTACTATAAACCAATATGCGATGAGCATTCCTAGGGCAGTATTATACAGTTTTCAGAAAGTAAATTAGAATATAGATCATAATATCATACAAAATATAATTATCAGTTAGGTTGAAATGTCAAAAACTATGTTAAGATATAGATCACAATAAATAGTTATTAATAAGTTTGGTTAAAATGTCATGAAAACTTCTAGTGCTATGCGATTTTCGAATCCTATATGCAAAATTTGGTGGCTCTAGCTCTCATGCTAATGGAGACAAAAGGACAGACGGACAAAACGAATCGTTAGTCTATTAATTTTATTGAGGAAAATACAGATTATGGATTCGGAATGGATGAATCGCACTAGCAGGTTTCTATCAAATCAAAATGATATATGTAGTTGTCCTATTCCAACCAAATTTAATCAGGAACTAGAAAATTATAAGGTAAATATAATTTAAGAGTTCTGTTAAGATATCTAACAATTCGTTGCAAAATTTCTTAGCAAACTTGATCTGTTTACAGCATAGACACACTATTGTAATATCCCTCTAATCATCTGCATTAAATCGCTATTCTTAATTTGACCTTTTCTTCACAATATTTAATATTAAACATAACCTCAAATAGCTGCGAGGGAAAAAGAACGCCTCAAGCGACAGAAGAACCGGCAACACGACTTTTGCATTTTGCATTTCATAACTTTTCCATTCAACAATCAAATCGGTGGAAACTCATTTTCCTATTTCTTGCCAACGCAACTTTTGCACTTTAGTGACGAAAACAAAATGGCGGCGTCTAAAGAAAAGTTACTAACGGGATTGCGCAGAAGTGCAAGAAGAAGAAATGAAAGTTTTTAATTTTTTTTTCTTTTTTTTGCTTATGCCCGTTAATTTTTTGCCTTTTTCACACGTTTCTTTGTTTGCCCTAAGGATGGGGCTAAGGAAAAGTGAAGAAAAAGGAGAAGGAGCAGAAGACGCAAGAAAAGTGTCGCGTGCAAAGGGTTAGAAGTGCCCAAGGATTTTGGGTTTGGTTTGAGTTTTCTGCTTCTTTGTTTTTTATATTTCGGTGGGTTCTCAACTCGTTTTTTTTTTTATTTTTTGTTGTTGCAGACCGCAGTTTTTAAGGAGTCTGCCGGGTTGAAAATTTGTCGCAAGTTTGTTTGATGCCGCTTAACCCGCAGCGTAAAAATTTGATGAGTTTGGCATTTTCTTTAATTGAAATTTGTGATCTTTTGAAAGCTTTGAGACTCTGACAGCGTCGCGTTGCCTCCCGCCTCCCCCTTCTGCCGCCTCTCTGCTACATTTGCAGTTGCATACTTTTCAGCTAGTTTCAAGTGCCAGGGGGCAAAAAGCCGTCAAGTGGCTGCAGTCACATTATATATAGAGACAGACATACACACAGACTCATACTTATTCACTCACACATGCGATTAGCTGCGGATTAAAATGTCACCCCTTTTGCGCAGCGTCACGTACGTAAGATACAAGATACAAACGCACATGCTATAGATACATTTAATTACAAACAAATAAAAGTCATGACAGCAACCCACACACACATACACACACACACGCTGATGAACCCAACATATCGGTCCTGGTCCAGGGCTTGGGGCATATGCAACAGTTCACACGACCAGGCTACAACTTTTGTATCTTTCTATCTTTGCATCTATGTATATAGTATATCTGCGCATTTTAATAATCGGTTTATTATGCGTGTATGTCTGTATGTCTGTGTGTTTGAGCTCCTCAAGAAGCTACTTAAACACACACAAGTGTTACTTTCTATTTGCTATTTGTCCTACGAGTCCTTGGTTCAGCAAACAGATAAGTCCAAAAACCCACACTTCAAAGAGCTGACAAAGTTTCACTGGGTTGCAGCCAACAAAGAAAGAAAGAATGAAAGAAGAAAGAAGAAAGCCATGCAAAGTATCTTTTTGAAATTAACTTTATTTATTTAACTACTTAAAAGCAGATTAACGCAATTACACACTTGAACTGATTTTATGCAAAAACGAATGAGCAATCGAAATACTTACCAGGGATTGGTAAACAACAAGTAACAGAAGCTGTAGTAGTAGCAGTAGCAGTAGCAGTAGCAGTAACAGTAACAGTTACTGTCGAATCAGCCATAAATTAGCTGAGAGTTCAATAGAATAATCTCCACTACAGGAAGCTATAGACTTAAATTTAGAACTGAAAGCATTCATGCATTGCTCCAATAGTTTGCTATATATTTAAGTATGCATGCTACACTGTTTATAATTAATTCATATTTTTGTGAACCAAAAGTACTACTTCACCAAATTAATATTAGTTTGAGTGTGAATTAAATTAATCACGTGCATATGTAAGACTCTTGAAAATTTAAACAAAAATCTAACTAATACAACGGTAATTTTCGGCATTTAAAACACAAAGAAATCAATGCCTATTAAATATCGGCAAATAATTGTTTAAAATTTTTAAAATAAACTAAAAATATTTGTAGAATTAAACAGATGCAAATATATTTAAGAAAGTTTGGGAAATTGTATTGACATATTTTGAAAAAATATAGTCAGCGAATTAAAATTCAAAGAAAATGGATTTGTGAGATGTATTAAATAATAATATTTCTCACATTTTTGTCCGTAAAATAAAATTTCTGCTGTTTTCTGAAGCACTTTTCTAACTAAGAGACATGAGGTTAAAGCAGCCAACATTTTTCTTTAAAATAAAGGGAGAATTTTATGAGAGTAATGCTTAAAATGTGAATTTCATTCCAAGAAATTAAAGCTATTTTGCTGATAATGGAAATTAACTTTATTACATTTTTTAAACATTTTCTTAAAATGCAATATATTAAAATTCAATTTCATTTTATTATTTAATTATTAATAATAATTTATTAAATTATTTTTTTTTTAATATTTTATGTATAGATTGATGGTCACTTAAAGTTTAATCAATTTTTTAATTAATCTGTTTCACAATCAAAATGATATTGATATTTTTTAATAAGGTTAAGTTTTTTTAATGGAAAGCTTCTCATTCATGGCTATATGCAATTTGTCCACTACATTATTAAATAACATTTTTTAAGACATTTTACAAACATTCAAGGACTTTTTCCTAAATGAGCTTCGATATAAAAATAAAATATTAAAATAGAAAGATTGGTTTGTTTTAAGAACTAAATTTAAATGCTAAACCAAATTTTATGTTGTTATATTTCTTGTTTCTAACAGATAATCTCTAGGTAGGATATGCATCTTAGCTTCCAATTTGATTATTAAACTTTTAAATGGTTTTCCTTTATGTTAAAATTACCCAATTTTATCTTGTTATATTTCTTGTTTCTAATAGTAGATAATCTCTATGTAGGATATGCCTCTTAACTTCCAAAATGCTTTACCAAACTGTTTGCTTTTCCTGTCTGCTAAAGTTACCGATCAATTAAATACAATTCTTTTCTATTCGTTTCTTATTTGCAGCTGTGCAACATGAGCGTGGTCCAAGGAAACCGAAACTGCATCCGCAACTGCATCATCATCATCATCATGCAGCGGCTGCAGCAGCAGCACACCATGCGGCGGCTGCGCATGCACATGCCCACCATCATCATCATCACCATCATGCGCATGCAGCGGCTGCTCATCATGCGGCGGCAGCAGCAGCAGCAGCTGCTGGACTGCATCATCATCATGGCGGACATTTGCCGGTGTCGCTGGTGACCAATGTGTCGGCCTCGTTCAACTACACGCAACACATATCGACGCATGCACCGCCGAGTGGCTTTCACCTCTCCACCGGTGCTCAGCCAGCGGCACATCCTCACCAGGCACAGGCGCAGGCACAAGCAGTGCATCCTGGTCAGCCGACAGCTGGACATGCAACGGCCTTTCATCATCCGGGACATGCACATAGCACCATGGCATCACATGCAGCGCTGCAAGGCAGCAATGGCAGTGGTGCTAGTGGTGCCTCCACCACAGCCATGACATTTCCACCCCACTTGCTGCATCACAATCTCATTGCAGAGGCGGCCAGCAAGCTGCCAGGCATTACGGCGGCCACAGCAACAGCAGTGGCTGCTGTCGTCTCCACGGGTCCCTATGGCCAAAGCACGCCCACAGCCAACAACTACTCCTCGCCCTCGCCCAGCAACTCCATACAGTCCATATCGAGCATTGGTTCGCGCAGTGGCGTCGGTCTGCTGCCTGGTGGCGGCGCAGATGCCGACGAGGGACTCAGTCTGGGCAGCGAGAGTCCTCGGGTGAATGTTGAAACGGAGACGCCATCACCATCTGCCTCACCGCCGCTCAGTGCGGGCAGTGTGTCGCCGGCACCAACGTTAACCGACTCCCAGAGTCTAGCCGCATCCAGTGCATCACCAAATCTGCCACTCAATTCGACGTACTGCCTCAGCGAAGCATCGCATCACACCAACAACAACAACAACGATAACACACCGCCCAGCAGTGCAGCGCTGCTCATGCACAGCATTCATATCAACAACAACAACAATAACAACAACATTTCAAACAACAACAACAATAGTAAACAGCTTAGCTACACCTCGGAATCTCCAACACCAACAACACCCACACCTCCACCACCACCACCGCCGCTCACTGCGGCAACTGCGCTGCCCACGCCACGTGCCAACAGCAGCAGCAACTGCCACGCCTCCAATGGCTTTCTGGAGCTACTGCTCAGTCCCGACAAGTGCCAGGAGCTCATCCAGTATCAGGTGCAGCACAATGCGCTGCTCTTTCCGCCTCCGCTGCCACAGCAGCTGGTCGACTCGCGTCTGCTCTCGTGGGAAATGCTGCAGGAGACGACGGCGCGTCTGCTCTTTATGGCCGTCAGATGGGTCAAGTGTCTAATGCCGTTCCAGACCTTGTCCAAAAACGATCAGCATCTGTTGCTGCAGGTGGGTTAAGTCATATACTAACTATACTTAACCGCTGATTTACAATATAAAGCATTTTCTAACCCCTTTTCTTGCCTCTTTATTTACAGGAGTCCTGGAAGGAGCTCTTTCTGCTGAATCTTGCCCAGTGGACAATACCCTTGGATTTAACGCCGATATTGGAATCGCCGTTAATCAAGGAGCGAGTGCTGCAGGACGAGGCCACGCAGACGGAAATGAAGACCATTCAGGAGATATTGTGTCGGTTTCGCCAGATTACGCCCGATGGCAGCGAAGTGGGCTGCATGAAGGCGATTGCCTTGTTTGCTCCAGAGACGGCCGGACTGTGTGATGTGCAGCCGGTGGAGATGCTGCAGGATCAGGCACAGTGCATTCTATCGGATCATGTGCGACTGCGCTATCCACGTCAGGCCACACGCTTCGGGCGACTCCTGCTGCTGTTGCCCTCCCTGCGCACCATCAGAGCGGCGACGATTGAGGCGCTGTTCTTCAAGGAAACCATTGGAAATGTGCCCATTGCGAGGCTGCTGAGGGACATGTACACCATGGAACCGGCACAGGTGGACAAGTAGTAGTTGGAGTAGTAGTAGGATCATCATAGACTTTATGCTAGAACTGGGCAACTGGGCATTCAATGTAATCAAAAACGATTCGATTCGATTCGAATCGTGTTGCATTTAGGCGGCAACAATTTTTGTCACTTGCAAAATATTTGTGCTACAACTAAAAAAAAATAAATTAAAAAAGAAAAACTCAAATAAAACCGATAAAAAATAAAATGGACAAAGCTAAAAAAAAAAAAAATAATGAAAAAGATGTGAAAAATGAAAATGAAAATGAAAAATACAAAATAAAAATTGCTAAACTCGACTCGATTGCAGCTGTGACAGTTCACAGCGTACAAAGTTCATGTAATAGATACATTGCCACGCCCCATATCCTACCACCCTACCACCCGCCCCTCTGGCTGCTTTCACGTTGATTTATAGCTCGTTTCGCGATTTTTTTTCTAACATTTTTATTTTTGGTCTTCTCCGTCATGCACTTTATTTATCTTTCATTCGACATTTTGTCGTCGCTTTTCTAAAACTGCTCATGTTATTTCAACCTGGCAAGCTGGCAACCTGCAACCCAATCGTCTCACCCTTGCACCTGCAGCAGTGGCACCCCTCCAACCTCCATCGTCCACTCGACTCTTCTTTTTCTTGCTACCTTGCATATCTGTATCTGTTTTTCTTCATCACATTTTGGCTTTTTTATACCCTAGCAAAGCTTTTTAGTTTTTCTTGAATACTTTCCAAAGAGTTCGTTTTGTATAATATATAAGACGAACCTTAAATATTCAGACTTATTTATATGCAACTTAAAACAGCATTTTGTTATATTTAACTTTAATCAAAACCATTCTATACCCAACCTTTGGCATTTCGAATTTTTACAAACCCAATATACTAATAGTACTTTCTACGCCGTAATATAACGAAAATTTATATACCCCAGAATACCCTATAAAACTTTGGTTTCGCTTCATTGTGTACATAATACAGAAATCATAATTTCCCTCTGCTCTTTTCAAAGTTCTTTTACTTCTTGTGAAATCGCGTTTAGAAATCGTGGAAAATGAAAAAATAACTTTGCCGCGGGTCAAACAACCAAAAGTGTATTGTAGTATGCTGTCTGATTTGTCTTTTACATATCGTTGGTTTGATTGATGAAGTATGTAGTATAGTGTAGTACATACACACACAGCTTTGTTTTATGAATTATTAAATGGCAAATGCTTTGTAATTGATTTTTGCACAATCAAATTGAAAAATTGGTATGCAGAAAAATGTTGCTAACGATTTAAAACTAGAAATATGAATATATTTAGTATGAATAAAATACAATTAAAAACTTTAGATATACAAAAAAAAAAAAAAAAAAACAAAAATGTAATACAGTTGGAAATAGTATGTAAATCGCAACATCTGTTGCAAACAGCATATAAATGCATATTAATTATTATATATACAAAAATATTTAAATAAATTGAAATACTTACAATAAAAGCAAAACAAGACAACTGAGTTTCAATTTTCTCTTTTGGGGATCGTAATAGAGTTTAAATCTATTTATTTTAAATATTGCTAATAGCTACAATTGCATGAGCATTTTAAATTCAGCAAATAGGGAGACAACTTAGTGTTACAGCAGCAAACGCGAAAAGTGAAAGAAATTTAATATTTTTAGCATTATAAGTTAAAAATTTCTGAATGTGCAGGTACAAATATAAATTTATTAAAATATTTTATTAATTGAAAAAAGTAAGCTGATTTTTGGAATGATAGACTCAGAAACGGAATCCCTATGCAATAATTAAACTTAAACGCCAAAAAAATGTGATTCCCATAAAAAAAAAAACTAAAAAAAAGGAAAAAATTTTCTAAAGAGGCAAGCACTTTTGTGTCATCAAAATTGGGTTCATATTTTGGTTTTTATGTAAAAATAATATTACGTGATTAAGTTTTAAATAAAATGTTGCTAAATTCTGCTAGATAAATATTTAATTTACACGATCTTATGAAAAACCGATTGATTTCGTTGTTAAATAATCCCCAAAAATGAGCCTAAATATCGGAAACACCTAGAGACGAATACTTTTGAGGCTGACTGAACCTTTCCAGTTTTAATAGTATTATTTGCTACTATGGAAAAACAAATTTTTCATTCTACCAAAGAAATTTCTTTTTATGTAGTGTTATTATAATAAAGTTTTTATATAATCTTTAATTTCAAACAGAGAAATTTCATATATTAGAAACAAATACAAACAATAATTAGAACTAGGTCTAGGAGGATTAATTAATAGTTTAAAGATAGAAACACAAAGTATTGAGACTAATCTACTTGTGTTATTTGAAAAATAACCATAATAATGTTAATGTTATTTAAACTCATTTATCTTTAATAGTGAAACTCTGATATTTACACTGTCTGCATGTGCAATTTGTAATTACTTTTCGACTAATGCAGTGGAAAAACTTAACCAAAAAACATGCAAATTTGAACAAATAGAAGACAGACCCAAACAAATTCCAGCAAGCCAAAGCAAATTGTGTTAATGGAACCCAAAAAAAAAAAAAAAAACACAAAAATCATATAAAAATAGAATGCAATTAAAGCAATTAAGTGGCGCGTACTTTTGGGCCGCACTATTTGCAAAGTAACAAGATGAAAAAAATGTAAAAAAAGTGTAAAACAAGTGGGGGAAAAGTGGGAGGGGGAACAACCTAAAATTGTGGCATTAAAAAAGTGCCAAAACATTTCATTTGTAGAAGGGAATTGGGGTGGTGGTGGTAGAAGGTGGGGTGGTGGGGTTTGAGTATTACGAGCTAGCGAGGCAAATACGAATATAAAATGTAAATCATAAAAAATGAAAATAAAAATCCGCAATTTGTATGCTGTCGCATATTCTGTAACGCTTAAGCACTGTCCAGATGGAAATGGAATTGCGAATGGCGTTGGGTATGCTACTATGGGAATGTGTAGGGGGTGTGAAAGAGGGAGGAGGGCGGAGGGGAGGGCAGTGTAGATTGGATGTAGCTGTCATAAATGCTGTGAACGACTCAATGCTTTGATAAAGGACATACGCGGGTAAGATGGAAAGAGGCGGAGCTGAGGGAGGCTCTACAAGTAAGTATTATTGATGCCTTGTCTTGTCTTGTCGTGTCTTGTGCTGTCAAGAAAGGACCTGCCATTGTTTGAGGCAAAAGTGTCTTGGCCAAAGGTAAGATAGTTGAATATTTTACATACGTCGTTGTTGTCGTCTTCGTTTTGTTGCATGAAAAGCGCCTCAAGCAGATCTGCTGCTTGCTTGTCCAGCAATGGAGGACTCAAGATGTGGCCAAGCTAGGAGGGGGAGGGGGGGCGTTGAGGGTAAGGGGGGTGTATAACCACATAGACCGCTGGACATGTTGTGCATACCCTTTTGGCTAAAAACTTTCGTTGTCGTTGTTTCGTTTCATTTCTTTTCACACTTTTTGCTTTGCCATGGGCAATACATCTTGGACCACAAAACACCAAATCGTCTTAAGTATTTTGTGTGGTTTAAATAAAATAAAAATAATAAAAACCATCTCTCTCTCTCTTTCTAAAAGGGATAAGCATGCTATATCCGCTTAACGTTGTATTTTGTATTTTCTTCGCTTCTTCTGCTTCTTGTCTTTGGCATTCAATTTGGGTTTTCGGTTTTGCGTAAATGATTTTATTTCGTTCTTTTGTGGGCTTCTGTAAAATTTTGATATACTATTATTCTATGCCCAAATCCAATGTCCGTCATTGTTTCTTTTTATAGACACACACACACACACACATTACACACAACAATCGCAACAATCTTGCCCCACTCATGTCAGCGCCATCATCATCATCATCATCGTCATGACATGGCCAAAAAGGTGGCTGCATTTACTTACCACAAGCACAATTCAAGCCAAGCAGTTGCCCATGTGAACTGTGCCACTTGTTGTCCACATCTCTATTGTGTGTGTGTGTATGTGTGTGAGTGATTGGGTGTGGGTATGACCAAAAGGATTGATGTGCTGCTCCACGCATGGTAATTCAAAGCATGTGCATGGAAATTGCTTATACGCCTAGTGAGCCGCAGCAAAGAAATGGCTCGAAGGAATTGTAAGGGTATCTGGCATTTCGACAGCTGTTTGCCGTCACTTCGTCTAGTTAAATAGAGGATAATATCAATTAATTCATTTTAGTTGTAAGTTGTATATTCTTTTTTGTATCTAAGTTAAAAAAATGATTAATTAACTAAAAATGAAGCCTTTTACAGGAGCCGTATGTTACTGTTGAGTTTTATTTTGAGCGAAAAAAATAAAAATCATGTTTAATTATTATTTTTGATTTTTATTTTTTTTATTTTTTTATCAAAAATTATCATTATGGTTAAGTTTTTAATAAATTACTCAAAAATAAAGATTATTTTTAAAGAATTTGAAAAATATTAGAAAATTAAAAATCATTTCAAGAATGCATAGATTATGCAATAATAATAATTTTGGTATACTAGATATATTTCTAGGTCCGTTGCAAGTGAATGATTTTTTATTTAAAAATAAAAAAAATAATCAATAATTAAGGTCCTCGATAAAAACTAAAGAATTCTTATTATAAATGATTACTTTCGTTAAGATATCTAATGTATTTTGCGAATTTTTGTTAAGAAATAAGCGCAAAGCTTGGCATTTAGCTTAATGCAACGAGCAGGATTCGGTTCTAAGCAGAATTCTAAAAAGCCTAAGTTCGTGCAATCAATCTATGTTTATGTTCCCGAATTATAGCTTAGCCCAAACATTTAATATCATAATTGAGTTACTTATATATTGTGTTATAGGGAGCGAAATGTAGTTTAATAATTTTGTAGCTTATGAGGGTCAGTAATTGAGCTTAGACCCTTTATAACTGAGCCTCAAATGTGATTTAGTTAGTGTACTTACTCTATACCAAAGAAATTCTCTTATACTGCACATTGCACAACTAGAGAATCTGGAGATGGTATGGGTCAGTTGAGGTGGCAGAATGGTACTTAATCACCATTGCGAGGCTACAGAGAATCACATTTTGGGCGACGACTGCTGGCATGGAAACAAGCCAATCCACACGCCACACCAGAAACAGAACCAGAAACAGCACAGAACTGAGTAGATGTCGGCACGAACACAGATACTAGCGCTTACACAGACACAGATACAGATATAGAGACAGATTCATATACAGAATACAGTTAGAGGAGCAGGAGCAGGAGCAGTAGCAAGTCAGGCCACGAGCATAACGTGCAACTTTCCAGCTTTCGCCGCAATCAATTTTACGGGTGCAGAGTAGCAGCGGAATTAGAGCAACCCCGAAACATGCTTACAAAACCAACCCAAAGTAACCCACCTACACACAGACACACACTCACTCATTTATACAGACAAGCACATACATGTTTGAAAGTACAAACAGCGTTAGACACGCAACCGTAGAGCGGCCAGCACGTGGTCCAGCTCACATGAAGGTATTAACGCGTAACAACATCGCTGCATGATTAACCTCCTCCATTGGGATGCGAATGAATGTGTGGCTGCATCCCAGCATTCCTGACTCCTCCCCCGCTGACCCCTAAACCCTTCTAGCTGCTAGTGGTAAGCCATGACTCTGGCCTAGCTTTTGTCATGTTCTAGAGCAAAGCTTAACTCGACGCTCATGTCACAACTTTGGCACCACGATGGCAACAACAACAACAACTACAACATCGTGTCTAATCGGCTAAAGCTAGCAACAAAATTCCAAGAGCAGCATCGCAATTACAATAAAAATCTTGTATTTTACATAGAAAACACATAAGTACTTATAGCACAAATTTCATCATTTTCTAGAATACCAGAATCCGACTGTTGTACATATGTCTAGCAGATCCTAAATTAGTCAACAAATAATTATATTTCGAAACTTCTATGTATATTTAGTGATAGTATTAAAATTTTTAGCATACATTGTCTTAATATTACGAAACGTTTGAGCTCAAATTCAAGCTGTTCGAAAGAGCCCCTATACCATAATACCCCTATGACCAATATATCAGAAACTGCATATCATAAGAACTTCTTTAGATATCTTTGACCAAACTGATACACTTAGTGTATGGTATTAAATTTTATGTTCCGACCAATTTTTCTTTCAATCGTTGAAAGGATCTATTAAAGAAGAATGTTCGGTACTCAAAAATGTTAAATTTTTTTAATATTTTTCAGTCAAACTCACAAATTATGCATTTGAAATTATATTTTCAATTCTGATTCAAATTGATTTGAATCGTACTACTAGCTTAGCCAAAGCAACGATTTATTGAAAATCAAGTTTAGATATTGCAACTTTTGACAATTTGAGATATTTCCGGAATAAGTACAGAGCTTCAAGAGTCACCTCGCTCTGTTGTAACCTTTAATACTTATTTGTTATACAGTTGCTCAATGCTTTCCATAACTTTAAACATTCGTTCCCAACTATAAAAGTTAACCGAACACAATATTTATTTATTCATGTTTATTTTGAATCATTTTCGAATAGTTCCATGTTTCGTAGCATTAACCATAGTAACCATAGCGTGGATATCCGTATCCATATCCATACCCATAGGGATATGGATATCCATAGCCGTAGCCGCCATAGGCGCCATAACCGTATCCGGCATAGGGATAGCCATAGTAAGATAAGCACCTGCCGTATACATCAAGAAGGGCACAGCCTTCACAGCTGGGAGTGTTTAGAATAAGCAGTGCTGTAAAGATTTTAAAATATACAAATATATTAGCTATTAAAGCATAAAAGTATTCTTTACTATATTACCACCAATAAGGAGCAAAATTATTAGTTGTTGTCCCATATCTTGTCTCTTCATTCTTGTAAGTTGAAATGATTTAGAAAACTCTTTATCTTTGGCTTATAAGGTGCTGGTAATGGGCTCAAATAAATTTGGTTACGGAATATGTGACTAAAATCATTACCTAGTTATATAAATATTACGTAAATTAAATAAAATTCAAGAGACGACTTCACAGAACAGAACAGAGAACACTCTACTTTGAAGTACTCTGCTATTCGTTCGTACTCATGTTAGAGAGTACTCGACTTTTTAATACTTAGTGCCTAAATTATTGACGGACTGTTTTTTTTAATTTTTCATGTTTTTATAAAAATTTCCATTCATCCATATAGAGATATATAAATAGTTTTGAAAATGTTCCATAAATAAACTTAAGCTTAATAATACTTCCTTCGATTTATCAAGAAATTATTTATATAATAGTTGGAAAATTTAAATTTCACATTAATTTATTTTTTTAAATCTGTAAATTTAATGTAACAATTAAAAATATATATTTTTTTTAACTTTATTGTTCGAATTTTTTAAAAATTAAATACCTTTTCGCAAACAAAATGTATGAATTGGAATTGACTTTTGAGAAATTTCAGACTAAAATATCGACATCAACGGGATCGTAGGCAACTGGAACGGCAACGGGAACAGCAACGGGAACGTAAGTATTTCGCCTACCAAAGCCCAAGACGCTTTTAATAGCCCCAATGCCGTTGTGGGCTGCCTCATGCAATTGATACATGGCATCCACAAGACTTTGTCCCGCCCCTTTTAGGGAGGTTCCTGTGTTCACGATTTCCTCCATCGGACTAGCCGTGCCACTAAACTCCGCGGGTAAACATCCTCCAGATATTCTACCACTGTTTATGCAATAACCCAAACTGCAACTTGGATAGTGTAAAGTAATTAGAGCTGTGGCATATCCAAAATACATATATTAGCGGTTAAAATTTTTGAAAAACTTGTATAATACCTTACAGATTATGAAGAATAATAGTTTTAGTTTTTGTTCCATATCTTCTCTGGTCATTCATTTATCGGATACTAATTTTCAATTTCTAAAGTTGTCACTTATGTACGTAGCGCCTTTAATATCTTAAATTTCATTAGTAACGGGTGCATTTATTTAAATGTCAAGTATATAATGTTTAAGGTTAACGCAATATGACCAAGAGATACCCTGTGTATGGAATTTACAAAAAATCAATTTTAAAAAATTTAAATTGGGGTTAAAGTAAACGAAAAAATTATATGAAAACGTTTTTTAAACTTGTATTTTTTTATTAACATTAATAACAAAACTTTGCACAATCTGAATATAAAACAGCTAACATGCCAGCACTTGACCTAATTTTGAAGAAATATAAAAAATTACATAATCAGTAAATATAATCAGCACTCCTAAAATATTGTTTTTATGTGACCTTTTAATAAATATTCTTAGCACAGAGCAGAATTTAGTGAATACGCGTATCTTTTTCATGGTTAGCAGAGCCATCTTTTGTTTGCTTGCGAAAAACACGCCATCTGTGTTTTGTTTCTTGCGCAAGTGCACTATCGATAATGAGACACGAAATAGAATGGCCAACAAATCGATAGCGCAAACGATAGATTTGCAGCGCTAGTGAATACGCGTTTTATTATTTAGCACTCTATTTATTAATGTTCCGTGGCTTCGACGTGTCAGTTTGTTGTAAATAACTCACCGCGTTAGTCGCAAATTGCAAGAGTGCGAAAACAGACGTAATCAGCGCAATAGAAAATCGTAATTGTTAATATCATAACAACAAGAACAGCATCAGCATGGCGGAAAAAGTTAATGTTTGCATTGTTGGCTCTGGCAACTGGTAAGTGCATTAACAACAACAACAACAAGTGCCAATTATATAATAATTGCAATATTGCACCTTGGCATTGTTTTTGTTTTTGTGCAGGGGTTCAGCTATAGCAAAAATTGTGGGCGCCAATGCGTCAGCGCTGCCCGAGTTTGAGGAACGCGTTACGATGTTTGTCTACGAGGAAATGATTGACGGCAAGAAACTCACGGAAATTATCAATGAGACGCATGAGAATGTTAAATACTTGAAGGGACACAAACTGCCACCAAATGTCGTAAGTAATTGAATTCAGAGAGAGAGTCAGGAGCTCCTTAAAAGGTGTTCAACTTATGTAATAAGCCCATTATTTTGTGTTGAGTTGTTAACAACTTTAACATTTAATAGCTTACATAAAATTCACTGCCTTGATCTTGACCGACGTGCTTAATTATCTAATCAAGCGAAATGAGCGGGTGAAAATAATAATGCACACAGCTATTTTTAACAACTTGCACAGTTGCTCTCTTCCGCTCTCTTTGGCGCTGTCAATGCAGTTTCACGTATGTTGAGGGACAACAGCAAACACTAACAAAAGTTTCACCTTGCTCTGACGTCTGCTGCGATGAGTGCCAACATCTCTCTCTCACTTTGTCTTTGACGTAGGTCAAGGCCGGCTTGAAGCGCAAACCCGCTCTCTCGCTTTGCAGCTCTTGCACTCTTGCTCTCTTTCGGTTACTCTCTTACTATTCCACCCACTTTAGTAGTTAATTGTTTAGCATGGCGATCTTTAAGCGTATGACAGACAATTAAATATGCATGTTAGACAAATAGCTTAACAGAGCTGAGCTGATAAGCGTAGCACATTATGGACAAGCAAGCACTTGACTGTCCTCTGATTAGATAGATAAGCGGGTCATGTTAAACAAGCTATTTGTGGTTGTAGTGATAAGGCGACCGCTAGATTAGTAAACAGTTTGCAGCCATTTATAATTATTTATAATTTTTCTTTGTGGAAAAACACTGGAATTAGTGTTAAACTCAGAATAGAACAGCTGACAGTCCAACAAAATGATAAAAAAATCGAAAATCAGAAAATGTTTTAATGCCTGTTGCTTTTGTTATTTTCTATCTGACAGATAAATTACACACACATGTACAGTATAGTATATCTCGATCTATTGTGTATACTATATAAATTTTGGCAAATGTTCAATAGTGAAAGCAAATGGGAAAAACAGAAATTTCAGAAATTGCTTATAAACAAATTAGCAGAGGCCAATGTCAAATGTGCAGCAACAGTTAAACAACTTAAGATTCTTTTGCAAACAATTAGATAAATGTTTATATTTAGTTTGCTGATAAGAGTAGAAAAACACGCTATCATAAATTGCTGCACTTTGTCTTCAAAGCTGATATGAGAATTTCATACATTTGCTGCGTGTTTCTTTGGAAAAATGTATGTTTTCTGAAAGAAAAGTCGAAAATTTTGTTGGACTTTGTATACCCAAGTTCAGCTTAGTAAGCAATATTGCATTTAAAATATGTTTTGCATGTTTATTAACTTTAACTCAAGAGTTTTATATTATTTTACCCTGGGTAGCGGGTGTTATAAGTTTGTTATAAAGTAAGTAAGACGCTGAAAGTTATATAATTATAAACTTTTAATCATCCGAGCTTATATAGCTGTCTGTATGTTCGCTAGAACTAAAAGCTCTAGGAGATGGAAAGAGCTAGACGCTTGAAAAGTGTTTTGGAGACTTCTTTGGCTTAAAAACCTAAAATTTAGCTTTTATTTCTCAACGTATGCTCTTGAAATTGTAAAATTTTATAGAAAGTACTGATATGAAACGATCTTATAAATTTCCTAACGATTGGTTTATAAAGCAAAGTCCAAGCGAGTGATAGTTAAAGGGAATTGGTCAGGAAATGTAAGGTATATTACACTCATGCCAGCAAGATTTTACTTTCCCTTCTTGTTTGTTGTGTTTGGTATTATCTAAAGCGTGCAGACCATATAATTTAAAGCCCGAACGCCCTAAACTTTACACCTAACTTGGCCAAAAACAGTTATGCAATGCTTAACAAATTTGCTTACGCCAACGCGAAAACAAGTTTTTGCAAAACGGGTTATTGAACCAGTTGAGATTTATTAATTGAAAGCATATGTTACAACTGGGAATTAGTTCCGAGACAAGCCTCCAAAACTAAAAAAACACACGACCACGTGGCTATTTGACCTAATTTAACCTTGAGCTATGGCTTATCAAACTTTAAGTCATTTGTCTTATCGAAAGCAGTTGTTTTGTTGTGTTTATTGATTTGTTTTTGCTAACTTTTCTTTGTTCTTTTATAGGTTGCTGTACCCGATCTCGTTGAGGCTGCCAAGAATGCCGATATACTCATTTTTGTGGTGCCCCATCAGTTTATACCAAATTTCTGCAAACAATTGCTGGGCAAGATAAAGCCAAATGCCATTGCCATATCACTGATCAAGGGCTTCGATAAGGCCGAAGGTGGCGGCATTGATCTAATTTCGCACATCATTACCCGCCACTTGAAGGTAAGTGTAGACTTTTACATTAATTCCTTTAGGCCTTTACTAATCTTTTATGCTTTTAGATACCATGCGCTGTGCTCATGGGTGCCAATCTGGCTAACGAGGTGGCCGAGGGCAACTTTTGTGAGACAACAATTGGTTGCACGGACAAAAAGTACGGCAAGGTGCTGCGCGATCTCTTCCAGGCCAATCACTTCCGTGTCGTGGTCGTTGATGATGCCGATGCGGTGGAGGTTTGCGGTGCTCTAAAGAACATTGTGGCCTGCGGTGCCGGCTTTGTTGATGGCCTTAAGCTGGGTGACAACACCAAGGCGGCGGTCATTCGACTTGGCCTTATGGAAATGATTCGTTTCGTCGATGTCTTCTATCCAGGCAGCAAATTATCCACCTTCTTTGAGAGCTGTGGTGTTGCGGATCTCATCACGACGTGCTACGGTAAGTATTTGGCTTAGTAGCTGGCTTAAATGTAGCTTATAATATACTTTTTTTAATCTCTTAGGTGGCCGCAATCGTCGCGTCTCGGAGGCTTTTGTCACTTCGGGCAAAACCATTGAGGAACTGGAAAAGGAAATGCTCAATGGCCAGAAACTACAGGGTCCACCCACTGCCGAGGAGGTTAACTATATGTTGAAAAACAAAGGCTTGGAGGATAAGTAAGATTGAATACGATACGAATACGACTACGAGTATCGAGTTTACTAATCCAATATTTACTATTTCTACATTTGCAGATTTCCTCTGTTCACCGCCATACACAAAATTTGCACAAATCAGCTTAAGCCTAAAGATTTAATCGATTGCATACGCAATCATCCAGAGCATATGTAAGTGTTGAGTTCGTTTAGTGTCCTGTTTTCCTGTTTATCCGTTTCTTCGTTTTGCACCACTGCACTTTAATCCTGTTCCCGACTATCCCCAAAAAAAAGCTCTCACTCAAAGTTTTGTTTTCCCTTTTTAACCACTGATTTTTTGTAGTTTCTCTATTCTATTTAAGTTTTTAACATTTTGCAATTTCTTTTATAATGTTTGGCATGTTTTATTTTCTAATTACTTTAAGTTTAAGTTGAATAATAAAAAAAACTTTTCGAAAGTTAAATTCTAAATTCTATAAAATTGCAATTAAACAAATATTTTTCTTTACTCATTTTTCAATTTCAAAACCATTCTCAGAGCTCAATCATTAATAACCAATAACCCTAACATTTCATCTACATTTTTAATACAATATCGACTTTTATGTTTCATCAATCAAACAATATGTTTTCTTCTCTTCTTTTTATATGATTTCTCATAGGGATACGTCCATCATGCCGTCGCCAAAACTCTAAACTGTGTTACACCAAATAAAACAAAAAGAAAAAAAAACAAAAGATCAAAACTATTGTAAATACTATTTGTTTATAGACCAAAAGTTCAGTCACACACTCTGTCACGCGCACCCTCATGTATTTATTTATATACTCTGTACCCAAAATCGTACAATCAGAATACCGCTAAACCCTCGCACGCTTATCAAGATAATATTCAGTTTGATCGTGAATTGTTTTCAGTGTAATAGCGCGTTCGAAAAAGAGTACAAACAAAACAAAAAATATGTCAGTGTCATAATTGTTAATACGAATTTTGTTAAACCATAAATAAATCATTTTTAATACTTTATGTAATCAAGCATAATTAGGAAAAATATTTATAATTATTTGAATTATTATCTACATACATATGTATGTATGTAAATATACATATATACAAATTGGCAGCTTTAAATCGGCAGAGAGCAGTACGTATCAAAATTTAATTGAATTTTACGTAATTGTTTACTTAATTTATTTTTAAAGTCATGTGTTGAATTTGAATGCAATTAACAATTTAAAAACACAAAGCATTTCTGCTACAAATAATAAGTTTTGTTTTCTATTTCGCAGGCAAACTTTGTAAAATTGTAGTACAATTTTTTAAATCGTTTTTATGCACCACAAAAAGAAAAAGAAATATGAGTAAATAGGTATTTTTCAGCACTCTGACGATATTACTACCCAAATCAAGCAACGACAAGAATGTGTACAGGTTGTTAATATAATTTGTAATAAATAAAATCCAACGCATATCCAGCGAACCACAGAAACAGAAAACGTATAAACCGAAACGAACAAGAAACAATTTTAAAGTCTGCTTTTGATTTAAAGCTTAGTTGTAGAGAGTTTAGCAAGAAATGTGCGCATGTACCTAAAATACTGTTGTAAATTTGATTAATGATTTATAACACTTACCTTATCTAAATATACAAAGAACAGAGGCGATTCAAAAATGGAACAGCAAATGGTATAATTTTAATTAATAACAGAAAAACAGGCATATGGAATTATTTTTGCATTATTTCAAAGCATAGTGCAAATTAAATTGAAATGGGGTTAGTCGTAGTAAATTAAATGTACTATTAAAAATGTGTTAAATAAATAAAAGCAAAAAAATCAATGTGTATTTGTTTTAATATCCCATCTAAGCTTATTACTTATATTTAAATCGCTGCATTCGCGCCAATACCCCCAGGCGATAGTTGCAATTAATCGATAAATGCGAAACAGCTGTGCTGCAGTGCGTTGCACAACACTTAAAAAACAACTCTGTGCTTACGTTGCCTGCTGACTGTCAGTTTTTAGCAATAACAAAAGTATTTTTCTTTACGCAGTGGAATATTTTTGCGTCCTAGTCGCAACGCAAACAAATTTAGCGCACAATAATGTTGACAAAGTGCCAAATAAACAAGTGAAAACAATTTGCATATAAAATTTAATATGTAGCATAGTGTGCTGGGTGTGTACAATGGCGTCATAATTCCCTTTGTTGTTAATTTTATAGGGGCTGCAGCTAAGTGGAAAACATAAACATCAATATACAACTAGTTGGACTACAAACGCTTATTAAAACATACTTATGTGTTTGTTATTCCAGTTGTCAGCTCAGCAAATAACTCTTGCGATTACTAAAACGATAAAAATTTAAGACCTGCAGCTGTTGCTATAATAATTATTGCATGGCATACAATGGACCCGCAGAAGATATACGAATTGGCCAATTTGCTGCGCAAAAACGGCGACAAGATCCTCAGCTCTGAATTCACCTTGACCCTATCAGGTGAGCGATCGATGAGCAGTAAGAGCAAAACAATCAATCGATTGCTTTGTTCTAAGCTCACAGTTTGCGCTTATCAGTTGAACCCATTTTTATTGAATCATTCTACACACATTACAGGGTCACTGCTGCGCGCTTTGAACGATTCCTTTACGCTGATTGTGGACGATATTGGTATTGGCAAAGTGCCTGGCCTGGGCACATCCCAGCAGAACTCGCAGGCATTCCAGGTGGTGAAGCCCATCAATGCCAAATCAAGTGTATTTCCCGATCTGCAGCTGCTGCATGATTTTGTACAGAAGACAACGCTGCTGAAACTCAATTACTTTCCCAGCGAGCAATACTTTAAGGGACCCATCGAAATATACAAATTTCGAGCACTGCGTCGCTTGGAGGTGCACAAGATCAACATCAATCAGGTGGTTGGCATACAGGCATTGCGCTCCCAGCTGCAGCATTTGATATGTGTGAAGAGTCTGAACAGCGTGGATGATATCATAACACGCTGTGGCGGTGACAATTCGAATGGCTTTGTCTGGAATGAACTGCAGTCTGCTGACTTTAGCTACAATAATCTGCGTAGCGTTGACTCGGCTCTGGAGTTTGCCCAGCATCTGCAGCATCTCAATTTGCGGCACAATAAGCTGATTAGTGTGACAGCCATCAAGTGGCTGCCGCATCTGAAGACACTCGACCTGAGCTACAATTGTCTCACACACTTGCCCATGTTTCATGCCGAGGCCTGCAAGCGGCTGCAGTCGCTCAACATAAGCAATAACTATGTGGAGGAGCTGCTCGATCTGAGCAAGCTGGATGTCTTGACCAATATGGATTTGTCCGACAACTGTCTGCTGGAGCATACGCAGCTGTTGCCGCTGAGTGTGCTCATGACGCTCTCTACGCTCAATCTACAGGGTAATCCCTTGGCCTGTCATCCCAAGCATCGACTGGCGACGGCACAGTATCTGCATAAGAATACGGCGACGGTTAGATTTGTGCTGGACTTTGAACCAATGTCCAAGGCGGAGAAGGCTTTAACGGGCAGCCAGCAACTGCGTTTCGTCTCCACCATAGGACATCGGTTGGCCAGCACTGGCATACCCATCAACAGATCACATGACTCTATCAACACGCTGGCATCTAGTGTGGGTTCGCAGCGTTCCATTAACACCGCATCTGTGATAGGCAATAATTCATCATCTGATGCCGAACAAGCGCCGTCTGTGCAGTCAGCAGGCAAACGGCCAAGGGGGAAAAGGCTGCGCAACGTAAAGATTGAAGAGGCTGCAATAGAAGCACCAGTTATAGCAATTCCCAACGATACGACCAGTGCAGCGGAGCAGGAGACCAACGCTGGCAGCCACCTGGAGACCAAGAAACAATTGGAAACGCTGCGTCTCAAATTTGGCAACGAGTGGCTGCAATCTGGAAACACTGAGCTAATGCTGGGTCTTGACACACCGCAGCCCAGCGAACAGCAGCGTCACGATGCTCTCCAGGAGTTGAACGAGTTTCTGGGCGAATTACCCGCATCTCCACCGACTGAGATCCACATAGAGGCGGCACCCAAAATAAGCTCTACGCCCACTAACAACACCAAATGGGATTCCAGCTTTAATACAACACTTGCTCCAATTAAACTGGACGCTAACAGAACAGAAACGAATGTTACACAGCAAACAGATTACGTATCTTGCGATAACAGCATCGAGTCTCAGTACGAAAGCATGGAGAACACACTGCAATCGGAGCAGCAGCAGGATGAGCAGGACCATCAACAGGGAGCAGAGCATGACAAGCACAAGGCAGTGGTGAACCTATATTTATCGCACAGTATCGAAGATGACGAAGAAGAAACAGGTGATATATGCCACTAAAATTATGTTTATGGTGCATTTTAATAACTTTGTTTTAAACATTCAATTCTAGTGTCTGACGAGGAGCCCGATGAGAAGCTTTACAGTGTCTGCCTGGCGCACAAGACCAGTGAGTCACTGTTTCTCACCATATCCTCGAACTATGTGCGTGAAAAGGATACGCTAAGTAATTGGTAAGTAGAACATCATAATTCCCTTTGATCATAACGAAAGTTTCGTGTTTACAGCACCATAACGAAGTGGAGCATTAAAGCCTTGGAGTCCTGTGAGCGAATCAAGTCGAATATGTTGCGTATTAATTTTGAAACAATGCAAAAGGATAAACAGGAGCGCATCTATTGTGTGGAGAATGTTTTGTGTCAGGTTTGTTTTTGATGCTGTTAATGCTCTTTACTATTTATTAAACTGGCTTTTATCGTAGGAAATTGAAAAGAAACTGCGTGACATTCTGTCAGAGCGTGATCTCACCGAAATGAACATAACTATCTATAGTTGCATCAATTGTGGCATACAATTTACCAGAGAACGTAAAAACAAGACCAACAAGATAGCAGGTTTGTTAAAAAAAAGGTTAAAGTTATGTTAAAACAAAACTTTTAAACTGTAACCCTTTTGCAGAGCTGCGTTGTCCAGACTGCAAAAGCGTCTTTGTGGCGGAGGTGAATGTGGACAAGCCCAAGGTGACGAATGTATCGCCGGCACTGATTGTGGAGGAATCGCCAGTGAGCACGCCACTGGTGCTGCAGTCCAAGGAGGACAATCATAGTATTGGCAAGTCTTTGGCCAGTCTGCATTTAAATGTAGACTAAATTAAATAATGCTAAATTTGTAGTTTTGCTTAAAGTATTCTAATGCATTTTGGTTTGGAAATTGTTTAATGTAGTTTTGTTTTTATTTTTGGCTTTTATTTATTTGATATTTATTTATATATATTTTTAATTAATTTCTTTTTTCTTTTTGCATGCATCGCACACACACACATCACACAAAAATAATTAATCACTTGTATAACGATAAACTCGTTGGAAACGAAATCTAACTTTTGAATATTTTATATGTATTCTTTTTGTACAAAAATACTATTTAATTATTTAGTGGGCAAAAACAGCAGGCTCTTGGCTAATAACACACCCAAGCGTAGGAGTTTGATGCAAACCACAAAAAGTTAATATGCCAATTTATTGTATAACGTATTTAATTTCAATCTTTCTGTTGTTGTAATGCGAAGCAGCATTTGGGCATGAGAACATGACTAACAAAAACAGATTTCAACTATTCCAAATTCAATTCAAATCACTTCACTAATGCGATAACAAAACTGAGCAATGCTGCTTCGATCAGAGAAAGAGATTAAATTGGAGAATCGCCCAATAGTGAATCATATAGTTAATGAAATCCAACTTATACTCCACAGGTTCGGCCAATTCGCTAAATGAGAGCAGCTCCTGCTCGAAGATAACCAATTCACAGTGCTCCTTTGACTCCAATCAGTCGGTGGTGGGCAGCTCGAATACGGAGCGTGATCTGGAGTTTCGTGCCAATGAGAGCGATGTGGACATTATCTCAAATCCCAGCCAGTCCAGCATTGAGGTGCTGGATCCCAATTGTGTGCAGAGCGCTAGTCGCAAGACCTCCGAGGAACGACGCATTTCCCAAATGCCCAATCTGCATACCATCGACGATGACCTTAGCCATTCGAAAAGTTTCATTGAACGTGAATTCGGTTCGATACTTGCGGCCAGAGCAAAGCCAGCGGCAATGGAATCATTGGCAACCGAAGATACAATGCCAAAGTCTAAAACTTTGGCTCACGTCCAGCTGACCGAGAGCAGCTCATCGGGTTCGGTGACCGACAGCATTTGCACCAGCTACGAGCAGCAAAAACCTCCACAGCCAGCAACAAGCAATATGTTGCTTACCGAATCCGGTGGAAGCTCTGCTCCTCCGCAAAAGCAAAACAACATTAACAATAATGAAGTGAATGGACATCCAAAGATGGCCGAAGATGCTAGCTTATCTTCAGTGTTTGGAGGTGAGTAGCAACATAGTAATGTAGTATTTAATTCAATATCTAATCACCTTTTCCCCTACCGTTGCAGCCCTCTTTCAATCCACCAATGTGCTCATGTCAAGCTCAAAGAAGCTCATCGAATCGGAAGCTAGTGCAAGTGCAATACAACCCTACAAGTTCAATTTTACCGACTTTAACGATATTGATCATCGCCTGAAGCTCTACTTCTATCAGACCAAATTCAAGGAGGTTGGCGAACACTTCAAGTGGCTAGCCAAGGGCAGGATTTACAATGAGCAAACCCAGACGCTGCACGATGGCTTGTTGGTAGTATCCACGTGTAAATGCTACCTCATGGAGGCATTTGCAGCACCGCAAGATGATGTATCCAAGTGGCTGCGTCAGGTGATTAGCGTTACGATCAATCGTCTGACGCGCATACAGTGTCTTCCCTGGAAACTGGGATTGTCCTTTACGTTGCGGGACTGGGGCAGCTTTACACTGCTGCTGCAGGATATGTTGCGCACAGACAGTTTGCTGTTGTACCTGGCGGGTAAGTGAATTGGATCGATATTGGAATTCTGTAGTCTGTAGCTTATAAGTAACATTTCTTATAGATAACCCACTGCCAGCCGAGTGTGAGATGATTCAAGAACCGTCCAGTGTAGTGCGTCAACGGCTGGGTTCACTGATCCCTGAACCGCTGAAGATGTGCGCAGTGCTAAGTGGCTGTCAGTGGATATGTGGTGAGGATAAACGGGATTTTGGGGTGTGTACGCTTCTCACATCGGACACTCATCTGCATATTGCTGGCAATGACAAATTCAATTGGTTGGCATCGAATGGAGAGCTGGGTCTATCTCTGACTCAGCAGATGAGCAATCTAGTGGAGGTGGAACGCATCACGGATTGCGAGTTTAAGGTGAACTTCCTGGATGATACCGAAAACCAATGTGAACTATGGCATGTGCAATTTGAGACAGCTGCGAATGCCGAATGCTGTCTTAATACCATTGGAAAATCTTGGGAACTGCTGTTTGGTGTGCCCCTTAGCTATTCCAAAGCATAGTATTTATCAGTTTTATCAGGGACCAATCACTGTTGTGTTTCATATCAAAACATCAAACAATGTGCAAATTTGAAATTGAATTGTGACCATATTTATATATATATACTATTATTATAATCTATTAGCTTTAAATACTGGACATATGTTTGTATATTTGAGTAAACTAATTTTAGTATTTCGAACATGGACAATACAAATGTATATCGCGAAGCAAGTGAGAAATGGTGCTTATTCACAAAACAAATATGTGTAATATGTATATCTATCTTTAAAAATCATTGTAATATATAAAAAGAATTCTAAAAATGTATATAAACAAATGTCATAGTTAAGACAAAAATTGTATTATGTTTTTGACTTAATTTTAAGACTTTAAGTAATAAAATCAATAAATAATAAAGTAAAAATCTATATTAAAATTATATTCTTCGCAGCTAGATGGCGCTACTTATTAGTAAGAAACTATAGATGGCGCCACATGTACCAAAATAGATTGAAATACGTTTATTAAATTATTTATGTACATTTATTAACAGTATTTGAGCTTTATATACATATTTAACTATAGACAACGACTAGCTAATATAATAATAATCTTAACATATCTCTACTTATCGCCCAACTGCTCGGCTATCCAATCGAGATGTTCCTCCTTATAACGCGGATCGGCCATGATCAGAGCAGTGGATTTCGAAGTGTAATAGTAGAAGACTGACACTATAGAAAGATAATGCCATAAGTAGTGTTTTAATGAAATCTGTAGTTTTTACAACTTACTCAAACGTTGGAAAACCGCCAGAGCGTACAGGGTTAAAGGCCATTCGGATTCGGCGGATTGCGAACGATACTGATAGACAATCCAGGAGTGCTGCGAGGCGGACAGTAGAAAATAGACCGTTATGCTGAACAGAAACAGTTTGCAATTGCGCAAGATGATGTGGGAGGCGCCCACCTGATAGACACAAGTCGAGTGCAATGCCAATGTGAACAACAGATATTCCACTATAATAAAGGCATCCTGAACACTATACAAAGGTATCGAAAGGTATATATGAAACTTTAAGACGCAGTTGTAGTATTTCTATTTGTTACTTACACAAAGAAGAATATTGCCGTTTGGAGCTTATCACGGGATAACCAGGAACCAAAGGCATTGAAGAACAAGTCGGCCGCCAATAACGTTAATTGCAGGGCCAAAAGCCAGGAATATCGGCGAAATGTTAATTTCATTTTTAAACCTTTGATTTTTGCAGTTTAACCTTTTGGGTAGCAAGTGTGTTTTGTTATTGACTGACTGTGTGTTGTGGCCTTCGTCCTAGTGACGTCAAAGGCGCCCACGCGAGCATGCGCAGTGAACCACAACTATCGATAAAAGTTATCGCGCGATTACAATTAAATTTTGAGTCTAAGCAGAAGCGCTTTAATTTAAAATTTACAAATCTATGCAAGGAAGTTCTTAGATACAAAAGTTTGACAAGTGCACAGTTAAAAGTCTAATAATACCCTTGCAGCGGGTATAATATTTTTGTCATAAAATTTGTAACGCATTGAAGGAGGTATGATAATATATGTATACACTGATATATGACTGAATATTTGTTAATTTTTTATGTTAAAAAAAAAAAAAAAAAAGTTGTGTTAATTATATAAAGAAAAAAAAAAAATATATATTTCTGAAAAATACTCATAACTAATGTGTTATTCATTAAAAAATATAATATTGACAAAATATTTATTGCTACTTTAATTTTTTCACAGTCGAAGTCGCGCAATAATCTTGTACGCATACTTTTTCTGGCGAGTGTATATATATATTCTTGATCAGTATCAACAGGCGAGTTGAATATCCACGTCCGTCTGTCTGTCTGTCCTTCTGTTTCTATGCGAACTTCTTTCCATTAAAGATACAAATGCATCTTGCAGATACAACAGTATGTATTTGTTAATAGTCATTTAATTTATTTTCTTCTTAGATTTCTAAATATATATAGCTAATTCAAATGGATATGGCCGACCTCTGCGCAATTCCCTGAAGCTCAGCACGGATCGTCTGCGAAATCTTATATAGTATTGTTGATTCAACTCGGAAAAGTAGTTGCCGGGCAATAAGTGTGTCCAGTTGGGGGACTCTTCATCTTGCTGGGTCTGCTGCTCCAGATACTGTGACATGCCGGAAGCGTCTGTTGTTGCTGCTGCTTCTGCTGGGATTAGCAGATTTGGGGTCATCAGAATCAGAAGAACAATAAAAAACAGCGTCAAAAGTGTCTTCGATTTGGCCATTTAGAATTGGTGTTAGCCGGTCAGAGCTGCACCCAACACCGTGCTTTTTGCTTCTGTCAAGCCAAAGTAATATCCACTTCGAATTCAGATCGTCAGCAATTTTGGCGATTTATGTTTTTTGTGTAATTTTCCCCCGATTTGCCGTGCACTCAGCGTTTTTCTAGTGAGCTATAAAGTAGAGAGCCTCGACACTGGTGCACCACAGTCAACCTTTGAGTTCCACATTAGCAGCAAGCTACAGCTACAGCTCCACATATCGTCATGGCATTCAACATTGGACACGTGTTCTTGGTCAGCCTTTTGGCCATTGTCTGCTCCGCGGAGACAATTCAATTGCAGCCAACGCAGGGCATTCTGATTCCAGCACCATTGGCGGAGAACATTCGCATGGCCAGAGCTGCCTATGGTGGCTATTCCGCCCCTGCTGCTGCTCCAGCTTACTCCGCTCCAGCAGCCGCTCCTGCTTACTCCGCCCCTGCTGCTGCTCCAGCTTACTCCGCCCCAGCTGCTCCGTCCTATGCTGCTCCAGCACCCGCTGCCCAGGCTTACGCTGCACCTGCTGCTCCTAGCTATGCCGCCCCAGCTCCAGCTGCTCCAGCCTACTCCGCACCAGCTCCAGCTGCTCCTGCCTACTCAGCCCCCGCCCCCGTTCCATCGCCACCGTGCCCAAATAACTACCTGTTCAGCTGCCAGCCCTCTCTGCAGCCCGTGCCCTGCTCCGCGCCAGCACCCTCCTATGGCTCCTCGGGTTCCTACTCCCACTACGCTCCCCAGTACGCTATGCCCATCGTCCGTGAGTTGTTGTAGGTGCAGCAACTGAACTCTATTTGGAAATAACGCTACCTCTCCACAATAAACTGAATTGATGCTATAAATGAAAACGTTTTTTAATTTTACTTGCTAGAATATTTTTGGGAACTAGTAGTATAAAATTCATAGTGGATCCTTAAATTCCAATATATTATTATTTTGGAATATTCCTTAATTGTTATTTCTGTTACAGTCATTATAAAACATGCAAAAAAATATTTTTGTCTAAAAAAAATTGCTATCTGATGGATAATACACATATACAAAGGCATTTGGAGAAATTCTGCATTTAATTTTTTACACATAGTACTACTTTCGAAAATGATGAATTTCGTTTAGTTAGGATCAAGGTGTATTAATAAGGTGACGTATTCCAATAGAGTAAGTCCCTTAAAAATTTTTTTTTAATAAATATGTAGTTTCAGTCAACAATGGTTTATTTGCGTTTTGTAAATTTTGAAATCTATTTGATCACATTTAAAACATAGAATTTTTTAGTTTTGAAATTTAAAATAAAGTTAATTATACAATATACTTTTCTTCAGTATACTTAGCCAATATACATATGTGCGTCCACAACAACGCGTCGTAATTAAAAATAAAATACAGAATTGTTATACATACTCAAATATAATCAGAGCAAATTTGGTTTTTAAACTCTTCTGTACTTTCTATAATAATATTTGATTAATTTTCATTGTGTTTCCGTGTTTAGCATATAAATCAGATGCATTAACGTATTAAGAATCTTTTGTAAAATAAAACTTCATTTGGTTTATAGAAATTAAAATTGTATTTATTTTACGAAATCAATATCAGTTCTTTTGTCTCTCAGTAGCCACCACAATTTCCAGCTGATGTTGCACAGGGTGCTGGTTTTAACACCGCCTCACAGGAGATCATGTAGCTTTGGGCACAAGGTGGTGCAGGAATACTGGGTGCATTATATTTGACTGGTTCTAGCTGCTTTGAAATCTGTTGTAGTTGTTGTTTTTGCGGTTCCTCTGCTTCATTGTTACGTTCAAAACTTCTGCCGAATCCACCTCCAAAGCCACCTCTAAAGCCACCCTCAAAGCCACCTCCAAAACCGCCTCTGAAACCATGTCCTCGTCTATGTGAATCATCAAATGGTCTCCCACCGAATGGACGATCATCGAATGGTCTTCCACCGAATGGTCGATCACCAAATGGTCGTCCGAAATTATTTTCATTGATTATTTTCACTTCCTGCACAATTTGCTGTTGACGTGGTTGACGCACCAGTTCGGCGTTATTCAGAAACAAATCCGGCGTAAACAGTCTAACAGGAATAAAGTGATAAAATTGCCCAGAAGGACTTCGAACGTAGCGTTGATCGCAATTTCCCTGGCAGACCGCAAAACGCAGCCATATCAGAAGCAGAGAGATGAGTAGTGTCCAGAGCCTGGACATATTGATTCGCTGATATGGATATCTTTAGACCTGAGCTCAAATGAAGCTGTAAACTGAGACTAGACGGCACTCGACTGGCCCCAGTTGGTTTTTATCATTCCGTTCTGGCTTAGAATCCATTTGCTGCGGAATGGGAAATGCATTGCAATGCGGAAAGAACGACTAGTCAAAGCAAAATTGATTCAAGGTAACAACGAATTGGGTTAGTTGGTCAAAATACACAGCTCAAGGGTATTCAAGTGGAGTGAATTTTCAAAGCTACAGCTAAGCTTTAGGGCACATTCTAATCATTGTCTGGCCAAATCATTACTATTCACTTGGAGATTCTCTAGCGAACCTGAAGCCCGAAGGTCAGCAGTAAGCTCTTGTAGGCTCTTTAACAATTGACATGTGTTTTTACCCCTCGCCATATCATATTACCAATAAACACTTTGCTATAGTTTGCCATTTTCTTTTGGCTTTGCAGCGTTTTTTACCTTTCTGCCTGTTGATTTAGGCCAACATTGACGGATATGTTGCAATTGCCAATTCATCTACTTTTTCTTCACGAATCTCAAAACAATACACTAAGTTCAAAGAACTTTCTCGATTAATGTGCAATGTGGAGAGAGAGAGAGAGAGAGAGAGAGAAAGTAGAACTGCTTAATTTGCGGTTATAACAAGCTGAGCGAGCACTTAACTTTATCGATTTTCGTAGGTGTTGGGAATGATTTTTACAGATTTTGCTAAAACCCACATAAATTACTTAATGCTCAAAGTTTACTACACTTTTGCTTATGGTGTTAAATTTTAGCTTTACTTATAAATACATTTATTTATTTCAATAAAGCAATTCGACAAAATTCAATAAAATTATTAAAAGTTTAATAACAAAATTTTAAATTCGAAATTCTGCAACTTAAGTAAATGCAATAAATTCTAAAAACGAAAAAGTAAAATTGTGAAAAATGTCAGAGTATTAACAGAATAATTAAGTAATTACAAAATATAAAATATTTGTAATCTTATAAATTAATTATATTTACGGCTGACAAACTCAACACAATTAATTATATATTATATTATGCTCACACAGCCTACTTGTAATAATTATTTAAAAAATAAAATGCTTAAAATTATTACTTCATGGTTTTCTAATTTGAGTACATTACATTGTTCATCTTTCTTAAACTTAAATAAATTATTTCGCAATATTTTAATAATTTTATTGCGCATAGTGTACACTAAGCCTTCCCTTGAAATTCACTGTTTGCTAATATTTACTTTCAGATTATATTAAAATAATATTGAAAAGAGAAACCACATATAACATAAATTTCACTGTAATTCTGGAATTTCAGATTCCTAAGCAGTAAGTCATAAAGCTGTATTACAATATGACTAATTGCATAGAGCAGCTGCTAGACCAGATTAAATACTTGATTCCTACTCAACCGACGTAATTTGATCAAGCAATCGAAACTGTTTATAATAGAGTTAATGATAAAGACAGTTGGAAAAGTGTAAGTAAAACATTTAGCAGTAATTGCATTGCAGGAAAATATGTCCATTTATTTTTTTTACATTTTCTTTTAGCTTGTCAAAAATTTTTAATTTCTCGGCAGCTTTGGAAGCCGTGTCAAATTCAAGTCTCCAGGGTCGATCGTTAATCTTCTAGTACTGATAGCCGTAGGCCTGGGGCATATAGGCGGCGTTATAGAGCTGCTGCTGGGGCACGCCATAGTTGGGGGCAGCGTAGGTGGCCACTGGTGCGGAGTAGGCACCGGTGTTTCCGTAGCTTGGAGCTGGAGCACTGCAAGGAACTGGAGCCAAGTTGGGCTGGCAGCTGAACAGGTAGTTCTTGGGGCAAGGAGGAGCGGGCACACTGGATGCACCATAGCCGCCGGAGCTGCCGCCATAGGCGGACTTGCGCAGACGGGTCAGATCACCATAGCTCTGGCCGGCGCTGCCCTCAGCCTCAGTCTCCTGAGTACCAACGGAAACGGAACTGCCGCTGGTTGGGTTGGCCACGGCGGAAGCGACGAGAGCAACGAGAGCAAAGCACACGAAGAATTTCATCTTGAAGCTGTTGGTTGGATTGGAGCTGGAGTTGGAGTTGGAACTGTAGCTGCTGTAGTTACCAAAGGTGACTGATGCAATTTGAAGCCACACACCCAGCTTATATACCCAAAACTTTGCCAAGTTAGCATAAATCAAAGAGACAAGTGGCTTGAACTATTCTTATGCGTTTGCTTTTCGCCTCATCAGCTACAGGTTATTACCAATAACTTTTCATATTCTGTACAATAAATCAACAATTATCATATTTACACATATACTATGTCGCCAAAGAAAACGATTCTACTCTAATGATGAGATCATCTCGAATTAATATTAAATAATTCCTAGATACAATATAAACCAATGTGATCATATACTTTTAGATGCCACGCCCCCTTCGGACATAAGAATAATTTCCAAATATGCATGCCCATATTTTTGTCGCTAAGCATTTATTTAGAGAAGAAATGAAGATGCTGAAAATCATATAGTAATCGGTTTAAAATATTAAAAAAATTTTCATACATTGAAAAATTAATATTTAAATACACGTGTATTACACGGTCGGGCGTGCACTGCAGTTGGTCAGTTAGGTTAGGTTGGAAATTTCGTTATTAACTTTTCAAATACTTTAAAGTACGAGATTTTTGATAAAGATGCAGCTATTGTCAAGCAAGAGAACATTTTATACATTATTTTACCGTCCGTCTGTCTGTATGAAAAGATCTCAGAGATGGTAAGATTTTTTTTTAATTTTTATTCTTTTTTTATTTTCCATACCTTTTGATATTTAAAAAAAAAATTGTTCTCAAAATATTTTTTAATAAATTAGAATTTTTGTGTGGTTTAAGTTTTAATGTATTAAAGATTTTAATTCATATACTCGAAAATAAAAGACAGAGTATTACACAGTCGGGCCTGCACGACTGAACTTTTCTTTTTTATTAAAATTAAATTTTACAGGCTTAAGGAATCTTTTATTACCCATGGAGTAACTTAATCATAATTTGATAATTAACTTGGAAAAGCAAGTGAGCAAAAGAGATCAAAGACTCTGAGTTTTTGGCGAATTCCCCTTCGCTCCGGTTCTATCATCCTAAGCCATCCATTAAAGGCTTACATAATTTACATATAATTTAATTAAAAATGGCAACTTTTAAAGAAGCTAACTAAAAATAATGATATATAATCTTAAATAAGAAGGTTAATAACGTTGTTCAATGTGGAAACCCCTTATGCATCAAATGGTTTTGTGGATTTTTCAAATATGTTATCTTGCATCTCTTAAAATAATATTATATTGTAATTTAGTAGATTAATATAGATTGTTCTCAGTCAAATAAAAAACTCTTTTTATGCTATTTTCGGGTTTTAGTCCATTTATTTGCACTAGATATTTTTTTTACATTTTCTTTTAGCTTGTCAAAGGTTTTTGTTTTTTCGTCAGCTTTGGAAGCCGTGTCAAATTCAGTTCTCCAGAGTCGATCGTTAATCTTCTAGTACTGATAGCCGTAGGCCTGGGGCATATAGGCGGCGTTGTAGAGCTGCTGCTGGGGCACGCCATAGTTGGGGGCAGCGTAGGTGGCGACTGGTGCGGAGTAGGCACCGGTGTTTCCGTAGCTAGGAGCTGGAGCACTGCAAGGAACTGGAGCCAAGTTGGGCTGGCAGCTGAACAGGTAGTTCTTGGGGCAAGGAGGAGCGGGCACACTGGATGCACCATAGCCGCCGGAGCTGCCACCATAGGCGGACTTGCGCAGACGGGTCAGATCACCATAGCTCTGGCCAGCACTGCCCTCAGCCTCTGTTTCCTGAGTGCCAACGGATGCGGATGAGCCGGTTGGGTTGGCCACAGCAGAGGCGATGACAGCGATGAGGGCAAAGCACACGAAGAATTTCATCTTGAAGGTGTTGGTTAGTTTGAGTTTGGAACTGATGTGGTTACCAAAGGTGACTGATGCCTTCTCCAATCCGATGTCTAGTTTATATAGCTAAACTTTTGCCTAGTTAGCACATGCGACTTACGTTGTTGACTTTGAGTTTTAGCCATTTCCAAAATTTCAGCTGAGTAGTAAGTTTTATTGGGGTCAATTGGATGAATATTTTATTTAAATAACTAAATATATGAACGATGCAGTGAGTGCAAATTGTTCTTAACGAAGTGGGTGGCACAATATGCAGGTTGCACAATCGTAACCCAATTCTCTTAGACAGTTTGACTAAAAGCTAAATTAGCTTATGGTTATGCTTATAAGCAAAATATTTTAATATTTCGAAATGCGACAATCGAGTGACCCCTTTTTATGAAAATTAAAATTAAGGTTAATAAAATTGTTAAATTCTTATAGTATTTATATTATAACTTAACATCTTAACTTAAAAGTGAGTTACTGTTTAATTGGATTTTCAATGAAAGAAAAATTTGTTTTCCTACAGATAACTTTTTATGCGAACGATTTTAAATTACTTGATTGTAACTTGAGTTTTTCAATTTTCAGCCCATGAATTTCAAACTAGGAAATTTTTAATGACTGATGACGTAGATGATATAATGAACATGAAGTATTTGATAATCATACATATTGCACACAAGTATTCAATAAATTTACTGTTATTAAAACATTCTTGAATGAAGTTTTGTCATACATTATAAGCGTTCTTACTTTTTAAAGTTGGATAAAATAAAGGTTCAAATCCAATGCACTTCGAAACACATAAAACTTATCAGATATAATTAGTGGCACCTTTTGAACAAATTTAAGCACTCTCTACCATTCTCTCGATAAAATTAAATACAAGAGACAAGTTTCCATGAGTTGATTCCTAATTTTCCGCTTCCCATGCATAGCATCTCCTACGCACTGAAAAATATATGTATATTTGACAGATGTTCATACATATGTATATATTCTTTGTTGTCTATTCAAAATGCAAGGCAAGTGCCAAGAACCTAATTCTCGCATACATTCTTCAAAAAAATATATATTTTATAGAAGTTCAAAGTGTATACATAAAATTAAACATAAATTTCGAAACTGTAACAACAAATGAAAATTTCCACAACATATTTTTAAGAAAATACATTCACAAATACCCCCCACCCAGCTTTAAACACTGCGAGTCACCACATCACATCACACTCCACAGAAATATTTATGTACATACTTATAATACATATGTACATATGTATTTGCTGCAGGCACCCGTACCATGGTCCCCGATCTTTTATAGTTCAACGCCTCAGAACTTGGGGCCAAAAATGGAGCAAACATTGGGAAACCGACACTATAATTACCCTTATCAATTTGCTCAACGTCAATAATTTATGATATTATCTTGAGTATTTATATAGTTTTCATCTCATGTACTCCAATATTCGTACAAGTAAAAAATTGTAACTAATACTAGGCTAAGATTATGAAATTTTGTTCAATATTAATTAAATACAGAATTTAAAATATTATAATTCTATAAAAAGTAACCAATATCAAATCAAGATTATAGAATTTCTTAAATATTTTTTAAACATAAAAACTAGAAATACTTTAGTTCCATAAAACGAACTTAATAGTTGTAATAACACCATCGAAAGTGTATGCAGATCGCTTCATTTGGCGTCAGCATTGGCGACGACATTGGCGCTATTTTTGAGACCCCGCTGCGGTTGGATTGCAAGTGCCCAGCAGCATCGATCGGAGGCTCTTGTTCATGCCCCTGACAGATGTTGTTGTACCAGAAGAATCTTTCTTTATGTGCTGTTAAATTTTGTTCAAATCGTTTGGCTGCTTCACTCACTCAACTACGCTCAAGAGAGAGAGAGAGAGAGAGAGACTTCTGAGAAAATCTGTGTGGGGTAACTTTTATACGATCATATGCGATCTGTGATCTTAAGTATCGTATGTGGTTGTCTCTTGTTAAGACTGACTCTCAATTGTTGCTCTTTGAACCGATCTGTCTTGACACTATGACAATTGTAATGCACTATTGTATGATCGATTCAGTGATCGAGTTAACTCAACTCAAACTAATTAAATTTAATAAAATCTCTAAATGAAACAGTTTAATTGCTTTTTAATCATTGATTCCAATTATCGATCACTCATAAAAATAAACCGGAACCTATTGAAGGCTTCATAAAATAAGTGAATCAACAAACTTACTATGAGATTCTTACCAATTTTTTGTGTATTTCATTTCAAGAAAACCAGTCTTATAAAATTATGTATGTATATATTTTATATCACTTTCTTAAAAAATACTAAGGTAACTTATTCGGCATAAAAATACTTACTGGGTATTGTAACTTGATCAACGAACTCCTATAAATTCAAAAGAAATCTATCAATATAATACCACAATAAATATTTGGATTAAAAATGTAAAAAGTATACTTAATAATGTACTTTTTTAAAAATTTAAATTCTGAACAAAGTTACTTAACAAACTTGAACAAAGAAATGGAACGAATAATGTAGATTTCTTTCTATAACACTTTCTTTACAACATGTAAATATTAAGTGCCATATTTATCCATTATGTATAATAAAATTTAATAGTATAGATACAATTTTAACGATTAGATAAGGAAATTCGGTTTAATCGATTTTTATTGCGCTCCACAAACTATTACTATAAAAATGTCTTTATTTAAGTTTTCCGTTAGCTTATGAATTGTCATTTCTGACAGGTCTCAGATTGTAGATTGATAGTGGTTTATTAATTGCAATTGAACCATTTTTAAAGTATTGCAGTTCTTTGAAAGAGTGTCTTGAATAGCTTAAATTGCGTATAACTTTAAGATCTTCTCCCACTGATCCTGCTGAGTCCATTTAAATTGGCAAATCGGAGTTGATCTTTGACATAATCACTTATTTGCTGAAATTGCAACATCATTATGTATCTTGACATGTTAATGGTGTTAGGAATGATGATGATCATTTGCTCTGCCCATGTTCGTTACGCAACAACACAAAAGCGAAGATCACTTCACTCTCCACACATACAGAGTAACCGCTAATTTATTAACCATATTTTCTGCTCAGTCAACAGGCGATTAGATTATGTAAACTACGTCACGCGCTCTACACAGAGACGAGCTGCAATCAACAAACGATCAACGCCCCGACAAAGACCCCAGACAAAGACCAAGACCAAGACCAAGACCCAGTCCCAGTCACAGACCCAGACAAAGAGTCAGTTAAAGACTCAGACAGAGTATAAAGAATAAGTGCGTGCCACATGCAAAGTGAGACAAAGACGATGACCAGCTGAGTGCAGGCCTTCAGCTCTGGTTGTATTGGCAGGCTGTGTGCAAACTGCAGGCAACTTTCACTTGGTCACGGTCATGGTCATGGGTAGCATTGTTTTTCCAGTATACTGTTATCGCATTTCACAGCCCCGCATAGAGAAGGAACTCTATGTGTGTGTTTATCTTGTGCAATTTGTTATGGAATTTGAATTTGAAAACGAAAATGAAAATTATGTGTAATGTGGAAAAAAAAAGCAGCAGAGACCAGCCAACGACCAACTGACTGAGTGACTGAGGCGATTACAGCTCAAATTCTTGTCGACGTCATTGTCCCATAAACACAAACACACACTCATATGTGAAATAAGAAGCGCTATAATAACAGGAAGAGGCAACAGCGGCAACTATCGGCATTGCACATATGCGATAAATGTGAACCGATGGGATTATGGGGATCCGGGACCTTGACAGCTCAGACTGTATGCAGTGAAGAATGCTGATAAGCTGCCTCTGTTCTTAGAAACGAAAATCACAGTGCACAACTGTACTATCGATCGGGAGAAGTCATGAAAAATAATACTAAAAGAAACTAATGGAAAAGAAAAAGAAAATAAATAGAAAGAGATCAATGCAGATCATGAGAATTTAATTATACACATTATATGGCTATAAATAGAAAAACATAAATCACAAGAGTTCAATATATTTCAGCAAGACTAGAATCGAAAGAGCGGAACATTTCTAAAACCAATATTCTAAATTCACTAAGAACAACATTTAAATACTACCTTTAAATTAGATGCAGTAATTGAATTAACTTTATTTTAATTTTTGATTCCTTTTTTTTCGATGTACTATCTAAAAAGCTAAAATAAGAAAGAGTTTCCTAACTAAAGGTTTATGAACGGTTAGTCAAGCAAATCAATTATAAACTTTTGTCCTTATGTTGAACATTTTGTTTTTAAATTAAAAGGCGTACTTATATTTAATATAATGATTTGTTTAAAAAACTATGATTTATTTTATATGGAAATTGTAAAAATTGTAAATGGCATATGATTTTTATTTGCTAAATAGGACAAAAGATTCAAGAATACTTTTTATTATAAAGTAATCTATTCAGTTAATTTATTAAACATTTGTTTATTATAATAAATAACAAATATAAATAAATGTTGTATATTTATACCACCATTTTATATTTTTATCAAAACTATAAACATTTTTTATTGTGATAGAATTTAGCTACAGTTAATTAATTAATTTATAATTCTATAACATTTTTAAAGCAATTTTTTTTAAGAAGTTCATATTAGCCAATTAATAGGGATTTTTGCCGATATACATATTTATGTGAAAAGCTGCATTTACGATAAAACTACCTACAATTTTAATATTGGATGAGGACGGTATCATCTATCACTAAGTTTTTAAAGCACATACCCTATGATACAGTATGTATGTAGCTTTAAGTTATTGTAAGACTAGCGCAAAATTTTAATTTATGTGACAGATAGTTCCAATTTACAGTTTTAAAACTTATATTTTTATTGCCAATCTATATTGCTATTTTTCAAGCTCTACTTACCATTAAATTTAGATATTTTGAGGGGTAACAATCTTAATTCTTGATGCATTAACAATTATACTTACTTTTACTGCTCTGCAAAAAGCAATTTTACATAAATCTTTTTAAAAAGAACGACAAATTTTAAATTAGTAGTTATTCTTACGAACCAAACCTTTTAAACTCCTGGGTCTATCTGACTTTAATACAACCTGTAGAGATTTATATTAACAGCCAGGTTTATCTAAACCTTAAGATCAATATATTATGCCTTCTACATCTTCGAACAATTAAAAAATTAATACTTATCACTGTGGATTGCAGTTAACACCAGGTACGAAAGCAGAAGCGCATTTGTAGTTACTATGAAACCTTATTAATTTCAATTACTAGCCCCCCAAAAGTTATTAAGAGGACGATCCAAACAGCGTTACATAAGTTTTATTTACATTTAGGTCTTGCAATTTAGTTGAACATCGATTTACTATAATCTATTTCTATCGGCCAGAGCTAGACGATAGTTGTATTCCTTGAAGAGTTCGGGAGCCACACGATATGGTTGATCGTATAAGGACAAACGTATAGGCGTTTGGCAAGCTGATGCACCACAGGCGGGTGCTGGAGCTGGAGCCGGGGGTGCTGCATAAACTGGCGCTGGTGGTGCTGCAGGTGGTGCAGCATAAAGTGGTGCTGTTGGCGGTGCTGCATAAACTGGTGCAGCCGGTGCAGGGTAACTATAGAAGGGTACACCTAAAAGTGGCAAATACCCAGCACAGGCGGGTGTATTGCAGGGTGGAGCCGGGGCTGGTGCAGCTGGTGGTGGCGGGGCATATACAGGCATTTCAACGGGTGCTGGAGCGGGTGGTGCTGGTGGTGGTGGCTCATAGACTGGCTGTGGCTGTGGCGCCTCAGTTGGGGCTTCATAGATTTGCTGCTGCGGCATGGGTTTGATTTCAGTTGATGTCTTGGAACCTGGCGAAGTGGTTAAGTAGATGATCGGCTGATAGACAATTTGCGGTGGTTGTGCACCACCATAGCTCTTGTCTGGCTTCGCGTAGTCATCCACTTTGCTATAGCTCTCCGGAGGAGCAGCGGGCTCATAGGCGGCCGGTGGAGGAACAGGAGCAGGAGCAGGAGTTTCATAGCCAGGAGCAGGAGCTTCATAGCTAGGTGCAGGTGGGGCAGGTGCAGGTGCGGCATAATCTGAAGTTGGTGGTGCTGCATAGCTATCAGCGGCAGGTGGCGCAGGTGGTGGTGGTGGTGCTGCAGGTGCTACATAGCCAGCATCTCCATCGCCAGGACCATCATAAGCAGGATTAGGTGTCTCATAGCCGCCGCTAGGTGGCGCTGGCCCCGAATTGTAATCAACAGGAGCCACAGGCAACGCTGGTGCTGGCTGCGGTGGTGCATAGCCTTCACCGCCATAGCCAGGAACCACTGGTGGTGGTGCCGCATAGTTGTTGACCGGTTGCAAGCCACCACACTGACCACCACATTGTCCGCCACAGTTGTTGCCAAACAGATCGGGCAGTTTCTTGAACAGTTTCATTTGCTTAAATGGATCCAGATCCTGCAATTGCAGTCCACCATTGCAATTATTGGTCGGAAAAGCTGGCACAAGATTATTATTATTGTAGATGGGCAGTAAATTGTTCTGGTTGTTGTTATTGCAGCAATTGTTTTGTCGAAACAAATCGTCCCACCACTTCATCAGTGATCGATTGGTGCGCTTCAGTTCATCATTGGGTCGCACCGAAGGACCCGCATCAGCCATTAGATAATACATTGGTTGGCCAGGTGCAGCTGCAATGCTATTGCCAAATGCTCCTATGCTTCCACCATCTTGCAGCAATGCCTCCAAGGAACCACTCAGCAAGATCAGCACCGTCAAACAGCTCAAACAGTGCAACATTTTTCCCAATGGCGTTTGTAACTTTAACCTCGCGACGCGAATTCTCAATTGCAACTAATCGATGGCTCCGATTGCATTGAATAGATTTCAGTCAAAGTGGTCCAAGAAAGTGCTAACCTTGCACTTTGATACCCTACCGAGTGGAGTACACTCGCATTAGCATATAGACTGTCGAAACTATTTAATTTATTTGAAAATACTCTACCGTGAAGAGTTTATAACAGTAGCTGTAGATACGGTCTCAAATAAGGTACTTTAATCGCATCTAGGATTTATATATATAAATGAAATATATATATAAAAAAATTTTGATATAATTCTTTAAAAAGATAATTGAGAATTTTCTGTGTTAATCACAATCCTTGCACCAAATATTATACTCTATTTTGTATACAATATTTTGCATACTCCAGACTTATGATCTTTTTAATTTTTCTTCAAAAAGATAATTAGAGAATTTTCTGGGTTTAACCCAATCCTTGCAACAAATGTTGTACTCAATTTTGTATACAATATTTAGTAGACTCCAGACTTACTATGTTGTTAATTATTTATTGCTTCAGTCATTAATTTTAATTTTTATCCATCTATATTATATTATTCGAAACTGCTTTAAGTCAGCTCTTTGTACAAATATATAAAGCACTTTATTTTAAAACACAAACAAAAATATTTTATTCACTTTCAAAATATTTATAGGAAGTTCAATAAACTATCGAATTTACATATTAATTTGTTAAAGGTAAAGTATTTAAATGAAAGCGTTACGGTGTTTATTGTATTTATTTGAATATAATATTATAAAACAATAAAATAAATACAATAAATAAATATAAATATAATATTATAAAATATTCAAACAAATACAATAAACACCGTAACGCTGACGTAGAATTATATTAAAATATAGTAAATTGATTATAGTTTAGTCTATCATATAAGCATAAATCAATGAGATTAGCAAAGGATGAAAAAGCTAATTCAATACTCGAAATTTCTGATACAAATTTTGGAGACAAATTAATCTAAAAATAAACTATTCAATCTTATTTATCATTGGACTTAACTACTGTATCGGAATTAGATACATTCATATATATTTTTTATCTAAAGATATAGCTGCCTGAAGATTTTCAGCGATGCAAGGAATGTGACTTAAGCCACACAATTTTCAAATTTTCACTGACTGAGAACTCTCATTAAATCTCGTAATTTGAGATAATAATGTTAAAACTCCCCAATTTGTGTTATAATAGGGTATATCTGTGTGAGCCCTATAATTAGCACAATATGAGGAAGCTTACGACTTGTTCTTGCATTTCGCAACAGAATACTCTAACCCGGTTAGTAGAAACCCAATCAGCTACAGCTGTGCTCGTTCTGTCCAGCTATTACTCAACTCTGGAGCGAGAGACGTGGCCGAGGGTACACAGTGAACAATTGTGGGGTACATTGACTCTAAGCCTAAATTGCTTTATGCTTTATTTATCGTGAATTTTTGTTTATTTTTTGTTTTATTTTTCGCGTTTTTCGCTTTTATTTTTGTTGGTTTCTGTTTCTGTTTTTGTTTATTTAAATTGTGTTACGTGCTCAACATGGTTAATCAGCAGATTGCAGCGAAAAACTATAGAGAGCTCACATAAAACTGGGTTCCTGTTTGATCCATGGAGCGTGGAGCTTGGAGTTTAGAGCATGGAGCTCATATATACTAGAGACGTGCGCCAGTGGAAAATGAAATGCGCAAAACCAAACGGAAGTACATCAAAGAAAATGCTAAATAAAAAACTACATAATAAATAAATGTATATAAGTACGTATGTACTTATGTGTTTACCACAAACGTACCTATAACTACTTACATAAAATACTTCCTTTTCTGGACGTTAACTTAATCATCGGAAATTGTCTGGACTTTGTGCAAAACGTTTAAATTGAAAGAGCCAACGATTAAGCCAAGCTGAAGGCAATAGTGTAAGAATTGAGGCGCCTAGCTGTAAACGAGATGGCTTACAATCTAAGTATAGAAAAGTAGAGAAACTTCTTTATTGAACAAAAGCCAAACACTTTCGATTGTATATGAAACTTAATGGGTTTTTTTTTAGAAATTAACTAAATTTAAATATTTTGTGTGGAAGCATAAAGCCACATTTCTAAGATTACAAACAGTATCATGGCTCTCAACGGTACTTCATTTATCCAATATAAAAAAATAAAAAACAGATTTTAAGATAAAGCAATTTAACATGTATAATATAATATAAGTCCATTGGTACAGGTCAATAAATTTACTTGCAAGAAGAGGCTTAAAAAAAAGCTAAATATTTAAGACTGTCTTAAGGCATAATTTAAATAAATTTGAAGATTTGCCAAAAATTGAAACCGACTTCGTAGAACCTAAATACTTTTTTATTAAATTTATTTATAATTCGCAAGATTTGCAATATAAGGCAGATCTGGAAAAATTTTAGTTTGGAAGACATATCTGCATAACTAGAGTAAAAGAAAAATTATCGTGAAATCTGTATTCTGCTATATCTGTGTTTCAGACTATATATTTACAGTTATACAACATTTATGTGTAGCACATATAAGTTTGTTTAATGAGTCACAACACTGATTTCAGAAATTGTAAGCTTTCGTCACTAGATTTACTACTAAATTGTATAAATAAACACCAGAGTGAGTAATAATATATAGTAACATATCGCCTACTGCATATAGCAATTACTCGATTTGTTTTAATTTAATATGGTATATTCTGGGAATTTTATATTTAGAAATATTAAAGTATTATACTAAAAGCCCGTAGAATCGCATGTTTTGCAACTCTTACTCATAATTTCCAAATGGAATAATAGTAGGTACAACCTTTAGAATAGTTTAAGCAAATGCTAAAATTTAATGCTTAGATTTATGCTCTAGATTAGATGCAGGCAAAGATTAGACGTCAGTTATTTGGGGTAAAAAAATTTAATTAAACTTTTAAAATTTTATTTGATACATTTCTCGTGCATTAACTTTATAAAGTTTTTACTTAGAGCTACAATCGCTGGAGATATTTGCGTTTTTGGGTAGTATTGTTGCTATAGCGAGAGTTTTGGCGCTTGCGTTTATCGTTCTTGATTTTGTCCTCGCCCTTTTTGACCAGCTCATCGAAAGATTGATCCTTTGAATCGCCAGAGTCATCATTAGTGGTTTCAGTTTCTCCGTCTTGCGGCGACTGAGTGGCACCCAGGGATGCATCATCATCAGCTCCTTCATCATCATCGTCCACGTTGTCTCCAGCCCCATTTAAAGCTGCGCCCACGCTGGCATCAGCTGATTCCGTGCTCATACGTGTAGGTGGCGCCACAGTGCTGCTAAAAGTCTTTGCCGTCGATTGTGGATTGGTTGATGGGGACATTGGTGCCGTTGTCGTTGGATTTGTATAGCCATCGGTAGCACCAAACAAACGCATTCTGGGCATTGGTGTGGTTGGTGGTGCTGCGCCTAGTATTCTATTAAAGGGGTTAAAAGGATTCAGGGAGCCAAAAGGACCAAAGGGATTCATCAACGGTGGCATGCCAAAGGGTCCACCCACCTGTGGACCCATGCCATAGGAAGCACCGACCTGAGGACCAGCCATGCCATAAGCAGAGCCACCCTGCGAACCCAGACCGAATTGACCACCGCCAAATGGAGCTGCAACCTGCGGTGCCATGCCAAAGGGACTTGCTCCAAAGGGACTTCCCACATACTGCTCTCGGGGCAGAGCAGGAGCATTCGGAGGCGCCGAACCAGGCACGGCCAGATAGTGTGTGGGCTGCTGTTGTCCATAGCAGGGCATGGCTATGATCACAGGCTGATAGCTGGGACAATTCTCGGGCGGAGTCGAGCAAGGACGATTACAGGAATTACGTGCATTGCTATCCACGGGCGAAGAGGCAGCAACTGGCGAACTGGCTGTCGGATAGGCACTATAAATGGGTTGAGCTGATGAAGCAGGTGGCGTTGGAAGAGCGGCCGGTGGTGGCGGTGGCACATCGGAATATGCCTGAGCTGCTGCTGGCATGACTTGGGCTATCAAGGGTTCCATGGGAGTGTGTTGCAGCTGGGGCGCCGGTTGAGCAAGCTGTGGCTCCTGATACCCCAAGCTGGCATAGAATGTGCGCATGATGGGATCATCGTAGTAGGGATGTGGTGGCTCCATGTTGCCAATGGGTCTTCTATACTGCGGATTAAGTTCCTCTGGCTGAAAGCCCACATTTGGCACACCCAGCACATCATCCCCCAGGGCGACACGATGTCGGTGGTCTCCTAGCGATTCATAGGAATTGCCATTGGCCACTTGACTGTGGGCAGCTTGTCCAGTTGGCGACGGCTTCTTAGCCCCTGCATCAGCATAAGAAGTGGGCGTGGTCGCTGAGCCTGGGCCTGCAAGAGTTCCCCGTGCAGCTGTCGCTGTGCCTCCTGCAGCTGGGTAAGAAACTGCTGGCAGGCCATATGACTGCGGAGCAGGCGCAGGCGCATAGGGAGCAGCTCCAGCAGCGGCAGCGGATCCATGGAATTGCTGAGCTGGCGACGCTGACGGTGCTGGCGGTGCTGGCGGTGTTGGTTGCTGCTCGTAGCTCTGGGAGGCCGGAAAAAACCCAGCACTAAAGCTGGGAAATGATGGAAATGGCACCTGAGGCACCTGTGACATCTGTCCATAGTTATAGACAAACTGTTGCTGTGGATCCGCCTGTTGCTGTGGTGCTTGAGCAGCGCCATTTGAGAAATCCGCACCCTTGCACATAAAATAGGGCTCGTTCTGTGGTCCAGTTGGCTTAATCTCCACACAAATGGTGGTCAGTGAGCGTTTATTACGCTGCAATGCCTCCAACTCCTCATCAGCCAGGCCAAGTGACAGGCTGCAGAGCAGCAGCAGCAGTAACTTCAAATTATGTGGATATCTGACCATTGCTTCCGTTAACTAACTTCCGTTGCAGCTGTCAATGGTGCTTTTATACTCTGGAAGTGTACCAATAATCAGATTCTTTGTTGTCTCATCGACATGTGAGAACCTTAAACTCCCACGACTCACCCACTACAATTCTGTGGAATCTTTCGCAATCCCTCTAAACGGTTTGCTCTTTAAACGGCTTCTCCTTCGGCACTGCACACTGGTAATTGGAGTTTCTTTCGCTCGAAAATCGTTGCACTGAATAAAAACCTTTGCAACTATCCATTCCGTCGGAACCTGTCCCAGAGGGTTCAATATGAAACACTTACCCTAACTTAAGTGGGGTAGTTTGAAGATCAGTCTAGGGTTCCAACTCAACCTATTTAATATAATTTTTTCAAAACTTATAGTACATATCTTAAAATATTCAATATTTGTAATGCTTTAGATTCCTACCTCAATTTCAACTTTATTTTATTTCTCTATTTTTTATACATTTTTTTAGAATTTTTAATATATTAAAAATGCAATATCCATTACTTTTTATTAATTTTTTATTTAAATTATCATTCTAACAAAATTTAACATAACCTCAAAGGTAATTCTTCATTACATCAAATACAATCTTTAGTTATATTTTATGACAATATCAAACATAATAAATAAGTTTATTAACTCTTGTACCTGTACATATCTTACTAAACCTAACCTAACATCAAAGAATGCTATACAACTTTTGTCATATAACCAAATAAACTCTTCAAAACCTCAATAACATTCCGTGCAACGGAATTAATAAAATTAATAATAAGAAACGTATGTATATAAACTTTTTTACCCGTAAATATCTAACTTAAACCAACCTAACCTCAAAATATTATATAAATTGGAATAAACACCTACTATTAAAGATTAGGTAAGTACAATTTGCATATTATAGCAATGTAACGCTAGAACTAAAAAGTTATATTATACTTTTTAGTATTATTTTCAATCGGTAGAGCATTAAACATTTGTAATCATTACAAGTTTAAAAAATTTTCCTAAAGGGTTTATATTTCATTTTTTTTTTCGGCTACTTATTGCTGATTGTGGCAACTCTTCGCGTTATGCAGTTCAACAAACTCTCAAATTGCGCTTGATTTTAGGGAAGTCAGCAAAAGATATAACAAATATAATACGATACGACATGATATATTTTCGAATATATTATACGTACTATGTACATATATAAACTTGATGTACTGCCAACTGTGCTTGTATTGGCAACTTGTCGGTCAGTTGGTCAGCTAGTATTAGATTTCGCTGTGTGCTTAGTATAATTAGTTACAAACTGACCTGTCACAGCAGCCAAGACTATTATATATGTACATACATATATATTCCCTAGTCTGTATATAAATCTTGCGTGTGCCGGGAATTTTAAATTACCTAGCTCCCTGTCTGTCTGCATGACCATATTCCCCCTTCCAAGTTGGCAACCACAAAACGACGTCGCTTTCATTTAACAAAAGTGCTAAACACTCTTGACTTAAAGGAAGAGGGCTGAAATGGGGGAAGGTAGGAAGGAAGGAAGTAAACGCCAGTTTCGCATAATATATATACACATAGGTGTAATATATATGGGCACGTGCCACGTCATCGTTGTAGTAGTTATTATAAATAGTAGTTTGTTGTTCTTACTCAACAAATGTACGGACGGACTGACAGCGCCACTTACTCACATTAACTCTCTCTCTTTTCCTCCCACACCCTCTCTCTGTTTATCTCTCTCTCTCTCTCTCTCTGTCGGCTTAGACAAAGCGACTGGTTCTATGGTTAAAACTCTCCCCTCTGCTAACTAACAGACTGACTGACGGAACTGTCTAGGAACCGCACCCATTGAGGGTAGCCGGCCTGAGTTGCCGCTGCACAGCAGTTGAACATGTGTTGGCACATGTACATACATACATAATTATCATCACCATCATCAGCATTGTTATTATCATCATCAATACGCAGGTTATAAACACACCGCCAACCACCGCCGCCCCTCCACACATTTCTTTTTTTTGGGCGCGGTCGTTCTACTCGCATGCAACTCGCTTCACCTTTAAGTTTTTTTCTCTCTTCGTTTTCTTCCTTCCATTTTCTCTATTACTTGTAGTATCAGCGTTATCGCTATGGGTATTTTTTTCCAATTTTTTTTTTTTTGGGTCACTTTATAGATATGAGCTAACTGGCTAGTACATAAATACTATACTATATACATATATCAAATGGGTCTAGTTCGACGCTGATTTAAGTAGTAGCTTAAGTATGATATTTTTATTGGAATTTTTCTTTGTCAGCTAAAGAAAAAGTACATGTTTATCAGTGTTTTTTTTTTATTATTTTCTATTGTGCTTTTATAATTACTTTTACTAAACACTTTATAATAGTACAGTTAGCTAGCCAATCTACAAACTTAGATAAGAAGCCGTTTAAAATTCGCATTAAATTGCTACTTTAAAACGCTAGAAATTAATAAATTTCCAAATAAATATAAATTATATTTAAATTAAAAATAAACTAAGTTTATTTGTGTTAATTTATTAGTAAATATAATATTAATAATACAAAATAATCAACTTTATATAATTGTCCATTTATAGCTATTTAACTTATTCAGACTTGATTCACGCAATGACAAATCGCATGAATAAAGTTCGCTATAGGGGTATTATAAAAATATTTTAATAAATTTCAAATAGCATATTTATACTTATATTTGGATAGATACTGATTTACAACTGAAATTCTACGATTTCACAGTCAAAACGTAAAAAAAATTAAAAACAGAATTAAATTTTCCAGAAGCTTAAAAATTTTTTCTAAATTAAAAAGTTAATTACTCAGTCTTGTGGATCAGCTAATAAACTGTTCCATACTGGTAGATTTTATACATATATATATTTTTTTTAATTATGGACGAAGAAAAGCCCAAGAGACAGGTTGGCAGTCGATTTTATTCGCCGGGATTTATATCGACAAATCGAAAGACACCGTTTGTGCAGCTCTATGTGACAACAATGATATCGGCAATGGTCGGGGAAACTATAGCGTATCCATTTGATTTGTGCAAGACCCGTATGCATATTCAGGGTGAAATTGCAAGCAAATCAAATATTGCGCAAAAGTATCGCGGCTTGTTTGCCACTGCCCTGGGTATTATCAGGGAGGAGGGTTTTTTAAAGTTATACGGTGGCTTGACTGCCATGACCGTCAGACATGCAACCTATACCGGCATTAAAATGTTCCTCTATGATACATTCCGTGAACTAATGATCACCACGGATAAATCGGGACAGCCGCAATTAACGTTCTTCCGTGGTGCTCTCTGTGGCATGTCAGCCGGTGCATTGGCCAATTTGATGACTTCACCCACTGATCTTGTCAAAATTCAAATGCAAATGGATGGAAAGCGACGTCTGATGGGTGAACCCGTCCGTATTAAAAACGTTTTTCAGGCCTTTAGCTCCATTTATGCCGTTGGGGGTGTACGTGGATTGTGGAGGGGAACAACGTTAAGTGCCACACGTGCAGCTCTTGTCACAATGGGTTAAGTCATAAGCAACAATTTTTAAAATTATAATACATATATGTACTATATATCATCTACTTTATCAGGCGATCTTAGTGTATACGATCTGAGTAAGCGTCAACTGATGAAGCTATTGGATTTACCCGATAATCGATTTATACAATTTATGGGGGCGATGATTGCTGGCTTTTCGAGTGCAGTTCTTAGTACTCCCGCAGATGTGGTCAAGTCGCGAATTATGAACCAGCCGACCGATAATAAAGGTCGTGGCCTGCACTACAAGGGCAACATTGACTGTTTTATTAAAACCTTTACGAAGGAGGGCTTCTTTGCCATGTACAAAGGTTTTCTGCCCTATTGGCTACGCATTGGTCCCTGGACTTTGGTCTTTTGGACCACCTTTGAACAGATTCGACGCATTTGGGGCGATGAGGGTTATTAAATGTTCCATACTATACCGATATTACCAATTGACAAGATTTGATGTGTGCATGTGTTTAAATATATGTTTTGAATTTGTACAGTCTAGTAATGAGTTGGATTTATTTATTAAGGCACTGTATATCGTTTTACTATACAAGTAATTAAGAACTGCAATGTTAAGATTCAAAATTTAGCTATATGATATTAGTTTAGAATATGAAGGGAACAATGTTTGTCATGGAAACATTGTTCAACATCTGAACAAAAGATGGGCTCCATTTGCCGATTGGTTTTTATACCGCTTCAGGTTCTAAACTTGGTATAATTTGAAATATAAATTTGTTTAAAATTGCAAGGATTTTGCTTCTCACTATTCAAAATAGATTATTGTTGGAACTGAAATGATATATACCACTGAATAAAACTTAGTTTACTTTTTTCGGCTATACCCGATGGGCTCGATCATGTTACATGTTAAAAATAAAAAAATAAAAATAAAAGAAAAAAAAAGGTTAAAGTTTTTAGGCCAATTACAGATTTTTGTGGCCCTAAAAAATAGGTAGTAGCTAAATTAAGGGTCGCTGATCAAGACTATTCTGATTAAACGGAGATGTCTCGTTCTGCCTATTACACACATTTTGTTCTGATAGTTATAGACTACTCTACTTTTTTTTAAAAACATACAAAATACAAAAAAAGTACAACATATTTTTTATGCAGCAGGCCAGACAATTGATAGTATGAAAATTAGAAAATATTTCAAAACAATAATCTAGTTCTATATAAATTGTACACTGTGTGAAGGCGATTTCTTGACAAATTTTTAGTTTATTATATCTACATTTTTATTTTAATATAACTGCATTTGTGATAACTTTCCAAAATTAATCAAGTATGCCAAACTCAAGAGGTAGACCGTTGAAGGCATTAGGAGTGGGACCATATGGACCTCCCTCCTATTTATCGACAAACACAAAGACACCCTTTGCCGAGCTCTACGTAACTGCATTCCTATCTGCCTGTACTGCCGAAATTATAGCTTATCCCTTGGATGTGTGCAAGACACGTCTGCATATTCAGGGGGAGATTGCATCCAAGACACAAACTCCGGTTAAGTATCGTGGCTTGGTGGCCACCGCAATGGGCATTATTAGGGAGGAGGGTATACACAAACTATATGGCGGCGCATCGGCTATGGTGCTGCGACATATGGTCTTTACTGGACTGAAGATGTACTTCTATGACTCACTGCGCGGCCAAATGGTAATCATTGATAAGGATGGCAAATCACAGTTGCCATTTCTACGTGGAGCCGCTTGCGGCATGTTGGCCGGAGCTGGAGCCAACATGATCTCTTCCCCAACAGATCTTATCAAAATTCAAATGCAAATGGAGGGCACGCGGCGTTTAATGGGCAAACCACCCAGAATACACAATGTCTTTCAGGCAATTTCGTCTATCTACCAACAGGGTGGTATACCCGGCTTGTGGAGGGGCACGGTGCCAAATTGCACGCGTGCCGCTCTGGTCACACTGGGTAAGTGGCTCTGGTTTTACGGTGTCTTTGAAAACCATTTTCAATCCTATACAATTGAATCATGTATATTGTATTTAATAGGAGATTCAAAGTAGCCACGTCTGTCTGTCTGACTTTATTGAATTGAATATGGGTTTATTAACCGATCATGCTGAAACTTACTGCATATGTTCTCATATGTAAGGATAACCTCAAAAACATTATTTTTATACCCTTTGAGGGGTATATTGGGTTTGTCAGAAGTATGTAACAGGAAGGAGGCGTGACAGACCCCATAAAGTAAATATATTCTTGATCAGCATCAACAGCCGAGTCGATTAAGACATTTCTGTCCGTCTGTCTGTCCGTATGAAAAAACCAAACTCAGAGATGGTAAGAGCTACAATATCCGTTTTAGTCAGTATCGACCACATATTCAGTGAGGTAATACAAGAATCTTTTTTTTTCGATGCCACGCCCCATTCGCCCACAATAAGCGAAAAACCAGACATACCTCGGAAAAAATACATGTTTTTAGCGAATATCTCAGTTATTATAACACCTAGTGACATCAATTTTGGCATGCAGGTTGCTTTTTGCAATATAAAAACAATGCCATCAAAATTTTTTGGATGACACGCCTCCTTCGCCCACCAAAAGCATAATTTCTTTGTAACTTTGCAAGCGGCTGGCTCACTTATTTCTTAACGTATAGTTTTGTAACTTAGCATATACTTGCAGACAAATAATATCAAACGATTGTGATCAAAATCGGACTAAAGTTAAAAAAGTTTTTCATACAACGAAAATCGTTACCTTCAAGCAAGGCATAGCCCTTGTATAGTTGATCAAAGGTTTTAAACACTTGAATTTCAATTACTTTTCGTTTCTACTCAGGCGACGTCGCTTGTTACGATCAGAGTAAGCGCCATTTAATGGCGTTACTGGACTCTCCCGATGGCCGGCTCGTACAATTCTTGTCAGCGATGATAGCTGGTTTTGCTGGAGCAGTGCTTTGTACGCCCGTAGATGTGGTCAAGTCACGGATTATGAATCAACCGACGGATGAAAAGGGCCGCGGTTTGCATTACAAGGGCATGATCGATTGTTTCACCAAACTGGTGCATGAAGGTGGTGTAGCTGCGATGTATAAGGGTTTCCTACCGTTCTGGTTGCGAATTGGTCCCTGGGCCATTGTCTTTTGGACGACATTTGAGCAGATTCGCCGGTTCCGTGGCGATGAGGGCTATTAAACAGTGTAAATCAAAGTGCTTTTGACATATATGTGTAACTAATCGTAAAATTGAGCATTTATTTGTAATGTTATAACAATATATATATATAAATTCTGGTTGTATAAAATATGGATAAAGATGAGAACAATTATTGGCATATGCGGACACCCTACGATACGGCTGTAGTAGTAGCCAAACTGGGCATTTCCCAAGAGCAGCTATCAGTAAGGAATCTGTTTCAATTGCAGTTGAATAGCTTCGTAGCTGCTAGCCTAGCGGAGACTTGTATCTATAATATGGATCTCATCAAATCGGCTCACTTTGGGGGATTTCCAGCCATGTTTTTACGCAATTTCATGTTCCATTCGTTACGTGTTGTGCTGTACGACATTGGGCGACGTAAGTACATTACCAACAATCAGGAGAAGATCGGCATTCCGTCGGCACTTGTGTGCAGCAGTGCTGCAGGTTGCATTGCCCAGGGCTGCTACAGTTCTTTTGCACACTTGGAATTGCAGAAGCGTCAAGGAGCAATCAGTTTTAGAAGTCTATGGAAATCCCTACAGGGTATTAGTAGTTTTCGTAGCGAACTGATCCCACGTTGTACACACGCCTGTCTACTAACAGCCGGCGATATAGCTGGCTATGATCTCTGCAAACGTTATTTGATGAAACACTTTAATTTCAAGGAGGACTTTTCACTACATTTGCCATGCTCCCTAGTAGCCGGACTTCTGGCCAGCCTACTAAGCCATCCAGCTGATGTGATTAGATTGCGTCTGCTCAATCAACCGCTTGATGACAAAGGCAAAGGTTTGCACTACAAGGGATCCTTGGAGTGTCTTGTAAATTTAATTAAGGAACAGGGTCCCATCGGTTTGTACAAGAATTTTCCAATGTGCTGGCTGAGATTGGGTTCATGGTCAGTAATATTCTGGTTGTCACTGGAACAATTACGTTTATGGGAGGGTCAAACGGGATTCTAATTGTTGTTGTATCTTTCAAAACAACATGAGCATTGTGAAATACTTAAAAACTAAATTATTATTGTACATTTCGAAATTTAAGTAATAAAATTAAATTATTTGTAATGGATAAAGATGCAGCTAAAGATTATCCCAGGCTGCGGTACTCCTTGCAGACCGTTAACAAATCGCACTCCACGAGCCTGCCCCTAGTGTACCTAAACACTTATCTAAGCGCATCCTTTGCGGAACTTTTCACCTTTCCCCTGGACGTTACCAAGACACGACTTCATCTGCAGGGCGAGGCGGCTGAGGTGGCGGGCAGGGGAAGCACTAAACGCGGCATGTTGGGCACCTTTCTGGGCATGGCACGTGACGAGGGATTACCTGGCATTTACGGCGGTCTGTCGGCCATGATAATACGAAACCTATTCTTTAATGCACCGCGTGTGGTTTTCTACGATTTCATACGACATCATTTCATCTACGTGGACAGTGAGGGCAGGGAGGTGTTGACCGTCTTTCGGGGCATTCTATCCAGTTGTCTGGCCGGTTGTGTGGCCCAGGCGGTGGCCAATCCCTTGGACATAGTCAAGATTCGCATGCAGGTGGAGGGCAGACGCCGCTCACTTGGCTATCCGGCGCGTGTCAGCAACGTGAAACAGGCTCTGGAGGCTATCTATTCGGAGGGTGGCATTAGGGGCCTGTGGAAGGGCGTCGGTCCAAGCTGTCTTCGCGCCATGCTACTCACAACCGGTAAGCAGCATATACATCGTCAGATATACATATATCTTCAGCTGTTTACTTTACCACTAAGGAGATTTTAATCTATCATGCTCGTCATGCTATAGCCTAAACAAGCCGTTAAGGGAAATTTGCTCTGCATTTCTATACTTTAACTTATTATAAACGCTATTAGCTGCTAGTCTTGTTTCAGGGTTAATAGGAAATCCACATACTATGTTTATTCTAACTTTTACCATATCTAAGTTAGTTTCTTTTATACTAACGGACGGATATAATTACAATATCGACACGACATGTTTGCGGCATAGATTTATATAGCATAGTTTTAATTAAACTTGCCCTGAAGCACCTGGGGCACAAAATCTCTCTTCTCTAACCGAGGCATCAATCAGGGCTTTTGGGGAGCTACTTTCTTTCACTGAACTCTAGCTAACTTCTCCCGAATTTGAGCCTTTAGGTCTGTTTAGTGACCGGTTCACTAAAGACTAACGCTGGCATATTCCTAGTCCCCTGAGAAGCTCCGGCTTAACCATACCTAACCTATTCTAACTAAACCGATTTGACAGCAAAATTCACCTATTTTTAACCTTTTTCTACTCGTCAACGAAAATTTTTGAGTTGTTTCTGTTACCTATAGTATTTAATCAGTAGGGACAAAGAAATTTATTTACAGAAAAAGAAAATTAAAGTATTATTCGATTTGTGTGGCTAAAAGAACATTTATATACGTACATAAAAAAAAAAAAAAAAAAATATTTTTAAAAAAAAAAAAAAAAAATAAAAAAAAAAAAAAAAAAAAAAAAAAAAACCACAAAAATTTTTTTTCCTCAAAATAATTTTCATTTTACAAACATTATTGAGCGACTTAGTATTTATTTATAAATTTGTAAAAAGAAAACAGATATACTATACAACCCTTAATAATATACGTACAACCTTTAAAAAAAACTCAATTTGTTCACATTTCAGGCGATGTGGCATGCTACGATTTAAGCAAACGCAATATTATCTCAATATTTGGTCTCGAAGATGGACGTCTCGTTCAGTTGTTGGCCTCTATATCATCTGGTTTGGCGGCCGGAATTCTGAGCACACCCACCGATGTCGTCAAGTCGCGTATTATGAATCAGCCGCTAAACGAAAAGGGTCAGGGAGCGCACTACAAGAACGCCTTCGACTGTTATTACAAACTGATCACACAGGAAGGTATTCTGGCCATGTATAAGGGATTTCTACCCTGTTGGTTACGTGTCGGTCCCTATAACATATTATTTTGGATTGCCTTCGAACAACTGCTCAGAATGCAGGGCCACACTGGCTTTTAAATTATATCATTGTCATTGTTATCGTCGTTGTCGTACCCCAAAATTTATTTCTATCTTTTTCTACAAAAATTATTTTTGTATATAAATGACATATATCTCGGGCAGATGGGATAATCATGTGCAAAAGCTCTATACTTTTTCTATGACTAAGCAGCAAACGGTCAGCTATGTGGTAATATAGTTAGAAGTTACCGCTAAATTAGATAGCGAGTGGGCTGTTTGTTGTGCTGAGTAGGAAAACATTGCTAACTTTTCTGCATGTATTTACAAACCCATCTGAGTGCACTGTGCAAAATCTGTACAGTTTTCCATTACAAAATTTCCCATTGAGTTAAAATACTTTTTCAAAAGCCCTGTAATCGGGCAGTTCAGGTGTGCCAATGTTATCTAAACTGTCGTTTGCATATTGATTTATCATAAAAAATATAAAATAAATTTATCATTTCAGCCCTGGTCGAATTTTGTATAGTACAATCCTATACAAAACCAATGCAAGGCCAGCCCAATGGCATCACCCATTTTTTATTAAAGTTTAAAATCGTAAAAAAAAAATAAGAAAATTACATCTGCCTTTTAGAAAATTTGCATATTTTATTAAATGAATTAATGTGTGTGTGTGTGTATTTGTTGATGTTGATTTCTAGTCGCTCTTGCCCCGCAGTCAAATAATTTAAATTTTTTGCCGTTAGAGCTTCAAATAAGCAACACACAAACACATACGAGCCACAAATAGTGTTGTGAATAGACGAAACGAAGACTTGTTTTTTTTTCTATTATTTTTTTTCAATACCACAAATAATAATAATAATATTGTGTGTGATTAATTGTGCAAGCGATAAAAGCTGAGTTTGAGAGTCTGATGCTGATTTTCACCAAGTAGAAAAATGAAACTCATTTAAAAGCGAAAGTGCCGAATATACAAACTTTAATTTCAAATTCCAACCATTCAAACATGTTTCTGACTTATGCGCGTGTGTATGAGTATTTGTGTGACCAGTGTTGCCAGAATTTTAGCATATCATATTATATTTAGCTTAATTCTAGAAATCAAGCATGAATGGTTGTCTTTGGCACGCCAAAGTTTGGAGACCCTTGCAGAACCCTGTCTGAATTTTTTCTTACTAAGCATTTTCAACCAATTGTTCCTATGGCAGCTGATAAAGTGGTTCGATCAAAATGAAATTTTGTTGGCACATAATATTGGGTAGTTAAAGCTTATTGCGTAAGTTTTGTTGCGATTGCCTAAAAAACACAAGTTTTTCGTATTTTTATTATTTTCTATCGATTGTTTCTATGACAGCTATATGATATAGTTGTGCGATCTGTATGAATTACGCTAACTATATGTGGAATGAAAGCAGATGCATATTATGTGAATTTGGTTAAAATCGCTCAATAAACAGAGAAGATTTTCATACTAAACATTTCCAAATATGTGCTCTGATTTATTATTGAGTTTATGTGGTTGAGATTGCTCAAATAAAAGATTTTAAGCGATTGGTCCAATGACAGCTATATGATATAGTGATAGGTCCAATTCAAATTAATAACTATAGTCTAAAATAGTATTTTATACAAATTTCCTAGCTGTTGCAGCTCAACACTAAGTAAAAGTAGCTACAAACTAGCTAAAATGTGAGCACTGTTGTCTGCGAATACGCATCGAGAGACAGAAGATACACACAAATACATACATATATCCGAAAAAAAGAATGTTGGAAAATTTTCACAAATTTTCTGGGTCGCAAGAATTCGTAATTTGGGTCAATGTTGTGGCTCAGGCAGCAGAAAATTGGTATGCAGAAAATGACAATTTGCTGAAAGAAAAGCAGCTGCAAACAAAAAAAACGTGGGGGAAGAACAACAAAAAAAAGCCATAAGTCTATCGTTCTATGTTTGTGTGTTTATATGTGTGTTATACATACTTATATTATTTATGAAATAATTGCGCACTTGCGTCATACGATGTAGATAAAAATATGTTTGTCAATGCTTGTCTAGAACACATTTCGCTCTCCATAAAAAAAAAATACCAAGAGCGCAATTCCTCTTAAATTAATTAAAGAATTTTTCATGTTAACCAAAAAAAAAAAAAAAGTCGCAAATGAAGCAGTTGCCACATGTCGATAACAGAGTTCATTGATCTATCGATTTGCCAGCTCTCACACACAAACACACGCTTTAGGTAACAAAAGAACAAACCTGTGGGGCACAATCACCGCATTTTTTTGATAATCAAGATACCACACAATGAAATAGAAACACTTTACATATTTTACTTTTTACGAGCAGAATTCTTTTCCACGCTCTGTATTTTTTTTTTTTTATTTCAATAGTATTAAAGTATCGTATTATATATGTTTTTCATTTCTTTTGTTTTTGTTTTGTTTTTTTTTTTTTAATTTTATATTATATTCAATATTTATGCATTCATCTTTTGTTTGTCATCAAATTTTGTTTGCTTTTTGCCGGGGGGTAAAAAGATCTTGTGTTGGTTGTGGGAAAGGGTTGTCTAAAAAAGGTGTTAGGACTTTTGTTTAACTAACATAAAAAGCCATTTAATTTTTTATGATAGTAAGTAGAGTTTTAATTTATCTGCTTTAAATTGCATGCATGTTTATATATATGTGTGTTTATGTGTGTGTTGTTAATGGCAATGTATTTAGTTTGTCAATTCGGCAAAAAAGAAAACAGAACAAAACCAAACTGATGATTCCGAAATGCGCTCTTTTCTCCACACAACACAGCAGCAGCAGCATCGGCAGACGGACAAGTGTTGCACAGCGTTTCAACATTTGCAAATGCCGTTTATCGATAAATATAATATGTATGTTAGAATGCATGTGTATTTTTAGCGGTTTTTTTTTTTTTGGGTTTTAGATTTTTCATATGAATATAGCAAAATTACAAACATGAAAAGCGCATACAAAGTTAGAGAGAGCAAATGTGGCGCAAGAGTCCAAGTAAATACATGAATATGCATGTTAATACGTATATATGTATATGTTTTTTATGAATGTAATGTATTTATATATGTAAGTATGTATGGCTAGATGAGACGGTTTTGGAAAACGAAATACATGTGTGCGTGTCAAATATGGCTAAAAGGCTGTAGTTTTGTTTTCTTCTCATTTTTTTAATATTACACATTTCTCAAAGATCTTTTGTATAAAAAATGCCACCACATTGGCTGCTTTTTTGGTTGCATGCATATATTTGTATGTGGTGTTTGTATGTATCTTCCCTGCCACATAAAAATAGAGCTTCCTCTCATGGTTCTCCAAATAGTTTACATATATAAATATATATATTTAGTATATATAGTATATTCATTTATGTATGTATATTGGTTGTTGGTAGTATTTTCCTGTGTTTTTATTTCGCTGCTTGACTGACTGACTCATCATCATCACTCTGCTCTCTCTCTTTCATCCTCTCTCTATCATCATCTCTCTCACTCACTCACTCTCACTATTCCTGTGTGTGTGTTTGTTTGTTTGTTTGTTGTATATCAGATCAGATCAGATCAGTGTTATTTATGTATCTATATATTGCTGTACAAAAAAAGTGTTCCAAAATTTGCCTTGCGTTGCTTTGCGTTGTTTTTTTTTTGTTTTGTAGTTTTTTTACTGTTTACAAAATACTTTCTTGAATTTTTAGTTTAAGTTTTTTGTGTATTTTTTTTTATTATTTTTATCGTATGAACCAAAGATGTTTAAATATAATAATGCAAAATTTTATAATTTTGTTGTAGGTGTTTGGGTACTTTCTTTCTTTTTACTTTCTTTTGACATCATCATCATCATTTGCTTTTTTTCCTATTTTGACCGCAATTACCTCAAAATGTATATTGGCATTTTTCATAAATTTAAATATTAATATTACTTTTTTTGTTTTCTTCTTTTTTTTTTGTTTTGTTTAGTTATGTAGTTCATTTATCGAATTTGTTGCTGTGTTGTTGTTGTTGTTGTTGATGGTGTTGTGTTGTTGTTGTTGTTGATTTTTTATTTTATTTTCTAGTACCCGCAAGTGATCAGATAATCTCCAAGTTTCTCCACCACGGAAGCGGCCTGCTGGGGCTGCACAGGATCCTCGTAGATGGAAACGATGACGGCTGGAAAGAGAGACAGAGAGAGAGAGAGAGAGTTAAATATTGTAAATCGATTATATCATTGTTGTGTCTCTTTAACGTTTATCGAATTTCTATCGATTCATTTTACACTGAGCTTCAGTTGTAATCTTCTCTAGGCCACTCTCCTAAGCCATTTCAACAAGACACACAAATAGACAGAAAGACAATCATCTTGAGCTGCTTATCCGGTTGACAATACAAAACACATAGGCGAATGTGCAGAGAAAGCAAATAGAGAAACAAGAACTAACTGTATTTTACACACAAGCAAATTATGAATAAAACGCTTAATAAAGTGTGTGTGAGACTGGGACAGCGATAGAAAGAGAGTAAGCGAGGTGAAAACCGGCCAGACCGGCCACAACAGCAGACTCAAGACTCTAAACAGAATGACAAGTCATTTCATTTTATTTTATTTCATTTTACGCATACAAGTGGCTTGTTCTCCTTCTCCTGCTCAATGCTAAAGAGGTTAATACATTAATCAAATTCTACGCAAATTGATGGCAACCTAACCTAATTGATTAAAATCAAATCATATCAGAGACAAACAATTTAATAAATGTGCAAGGTCAATAAACCAAAAAAGTTAATTGCGTGAGTGAGTGAGATGCACTTATCTTTGCCGACTGGGTGGCAACACCTATCGCCACCACCCACACACACACACACACACAGAGAACAGTGTGCGAGAGCGCGCAAAGACGATAATCGATAACTGGATTGGCGCGATACGATAGATAATAGTTTGACAACGCAACAATATTTGATTTCACAACACATTTTATATAAATGCCTAAAGATATATGAAGCGTAGCTAGAGCTAGACAACTGCTAAATTGATTGGATATTGATATTTATGTTTAAACGATATTTTACACCAGTAATTTACACACCTACAGTTACTAATATTATTTATTTACAATTGTTGCCATGGTCGTGCTGGTGTCACCAACACTGGCCATTTGAGCAGCGTGTAAATTGCGGTAAATAAACTACTTTGTAATTTAATCGATTGCTGTCTCAGTCCCATTCGTGTGTGTGATCGATCAGCTGTTCAATAGTGGCAGCCTCGAAAGCTTAAATTTAATACCAAATAAAGACAGCAGAGAGAGAGAGCGGAGAAAAGACAGACCAAAAAGAGACTAATCTCACGCATACAAGTCTTGCCATAAGAGAGCCCAGTTTGCCATTTTAATGCCATTTTCTTAGCTATTTCCATTTATGCTGCTTGCTATTTGCCGCTTTTGCGGCTTATTCTGTGCAACATTTGCACTTGAAATGGATTATGGCAATAACCTTGAGCTCTGCGACTGCTGCTGCAGCGACGGACAGCGACGAGGCGCAACAGTTGCCGCAAAAAAACAAAAACAAAAAACTAGACAAATATGGCGACAACGACGACGCGTCGGCAAACACAAGCGGCAAAAAAAAAAAAAGCAAATTTAGTTTTGTAGAGTGTGTGTTTGTGTAGATAGTTAGACTTGACAGCTGTTTGCAAGATTTTGTTCCACAGCAACAACAGTTTTAGGCACAAGGTGCTAAACCGAAAACAAAAAAAAGAGAGCAGCATTGCAGTTAGTTAAGAGAGAGCAGAGCATGAGCACAACTGTGTGTGTATAGGAGGGGAACTGAACTGTCAGTTGACCGGAAAAATGGAGCAACACTCAGCGGCACCACTGTATATACTAATGATAATAATAATAATAATAGGCTATCATTTACAGCTCGTTTCGTTTATGGCTGCCGCAAAAGAGCGCGCTAAATGCAACAAATTAGGCATAATAGGTTTGGCTCTGTTGCTCTCCTTCTTAGTTAATGAGCCAACACCAACACGTCTATTTTCTCTCGCTCACACATAATAACAATTTGCGTATCAAACAAATTTTACCAAAAAAAAAATACAATTGTTCATTTCTTAATGCTTATCGGTAGGGCTACTGTGGCAAAGTCAAAGTACTTCTCTGGGGATTAAATTCTTTGCACCTTCTTTATTCCCCCCTCATGCCGTTGATAAAAATACAACAACAAAAAAAACGTTGTATACCAAGATAAGAACTCCCGTTTTAGTCGTGTCACAACAGTCATTTCTTTGTGCGCTGTGCCATTGAGCTTTTAACGCTAAAAACATTAACCCCAACACAACACTGACTGAGTTGCAGCTGACTGCACACAATTGAATTAACACTCTGCAGACAGCAGAGTTGTATTCCTTCGTTCACAATAAGTTCGAGTGAACTAAAATAGGAGTAAATAAGACTATTGTGACTTACATGGGCGATTAGTTCCTTTAGCTATTAAACTACTTGACAATTAAACTACTTTGAACCACTATAGTTATTAGACAGACACAAACTACCTTTACTCTTGAATTTGTTCTGACTTTAAAGACTTACTCAGGTGAAATGTTGCCATTTTAGCCTATTTAAAGCTGGATCTAGCTAATATGAAAACGGATAGGCTTAAATAAAATTACGTATTTTAATTTAAAAACAAATTTACTACGAAACGAATTATTTTGCATTACTCTTTGGACAGTTTTAGGGGAAAATCGGACCAAAAATTAGATTTGGTCCTTATTTTGCTATTTCATAAAATTTTTTATAAATGAAAAAACAAGCTAATATGCAAGTTTAGAGACAAAATGTTCCCCATAAATTTTGCCATAATTATGATATACCAACCTAAATAATGCGAATTTTAATAACTCAAAAGTGGACGAAATAATGAATCCAATATAATATATAATAATGCGAATTTAATTAACGCAAAAGTGGATGAAATAATGAATCCAATATAATGAAAATATTATTGAGTATCATTGAAATTCCTATTTATGTGTTGTGTATTCTATCTTCCCTTATTTGTTATGTTTTATTTATTTATTTTATTTTTTTTTTTAGAATTTTTAGCCTATTCGCGCTTATATTTTTTGAAATCTAGCTAATTTTGACGCTCAAAATCTGGCAACGCTGCCTCGCTGTGCACTTGAGTTGCTCTTTTAATATTAAAGTGCACTCTTTTTGTTAATTGTTGCTCTCTCTTATCAATACTAACCTTGTGTCGTCTTCATGCAGTGCACACCGCTTCTGCCCAGTTTGGCGCGAACAACGCGATCTGTGCCTGAGAGGTAAATGTACCGTTGGCCGGCTAGTGTTACACCGTTGCTGGTAAGCAGGTCCTGCTGATCAAAACCGTTGATCAATTTGGATAGCTCCTCCTTTGAGACCTGTAAAAAAGAACAAAAGTATTTAAATTTAAATAAGCTGTTATATATTTATTATTAATCGTTTATTAATAGTTATTGTGATGTGTTTAGTCCGGCGGCACAGCAGCAACGAGAGCAAACAAAGGCACGAAATATTAACCACCACCACCAACACCACCCAAAAAAAAAACAACGACATCTGGCAACTCATTAACAAAATATGCACGAACGAAACGCAAGGAGCACGAACGATGGGTGATGACCATTGAAAACAAGTTTGCCAGCGTTGCCATATCCCACGCAAAATGTCATTAACATTTTGGACACAGGACAACGCATAACAACAACAACAAAGAGGTTCATTCGCTTGAGTCAATTGTGTTACCAAGCGCCAAGAAGCTCAATAAGAAATTAAAAAAAAAAGACTTTGTTTTAGTAACTGTGATTAATAGTTAGTCTTTTTTTTTTTTGGTCGCACATGCGCCAAATATGTTAATGATACTTGTTATCCAAACACACACACACACTCACACACAGAGAAAGAGAGCGAAAAAAAAACTTCTCGAAGCTTCTCAGTTGAGCGTAAAACCTTGCAACTTGAGTGAAGTCTGAATGTGCTCAAAAAGGGAAGAAAAGAAAAGAGAGACAACAGCAGTAGTAGAAAGCCGGTTTTTGCGCACAAATCTAAATTTAAGTTAAATGCGGCAGAATGTATTGTACAACAATTGTTAAACAAATTAATCAAAAGCACTCAATTAATTAAAACAAATTTACATAATTAACGAGCTACTGCTGTGGCTACTGCTGTTGTTGCACTTAAGAATTTTATTTGTCACGTCAGCCAAAAAAAATTAATTGTTTAATTGCAATTCGAAAAGCCAAATACAGTTTTTTGTGCTTCTTCTTCTTCTGCTGTGACTATTTAACAAAACTAAATTTTTGCCTTACAAAGCCGGTTTTGTTGTTTTTTTCTTTAATTTTTTTTTCATTTCTTTTTATAGCTCAGTCGACACATTTCCATTTAAGTTTGTTTGCCTGTGTGTGTGTGAGTGTGTTTTGCGAAACTCAAAAGCAAAGCGTAATACGCAAAAAGACGATATTGATAAGCGCGTCAAGAACGTTTTTTTTTGCCAACACACACAAACAGCATACATATCTAAAGAGAAGAAAGACGAAAAAACAACAGTCTGGCAATGCCAAAAACAGCAGCTGATTAGTGCATAAAAGCAAAAACTAACAAATAAATAAATAACACACAATTTTAGCACAAATATTTTCGATGAATCATGAAAATGTAACGAATCAAAAAAAAAGCGAAGGTAGCGGATGACAAACTTTAATTCAAAGGCAAAATATAAAAAAAAATCAACTACGAATGGAGGCCACAAAATGAAAGTGATGTGTAAAGAATTGCAAATACCCAAAACAAAATAATAGACGAAAAAATCACTTTTACTAATTTGCGACTTATACAAGATGGCAGTGTTGGTGGCTTCAGCACGGCAACACTGGTCGGTCGTGCGCCCCAATAACAAAGACCGAAAAAAAGGGAGTGTTCCATAAAATACAAAAAAAATGAGAGGGAAGGAAGAGGAAAGCAACAGCAAGAGAGACGCACACACAAACAAAGGATAAAGAGCATAGCACATGGTTAAGAAGGCGGCGATTGAAGTGGAGTCAGCAGGAAGTTGCACACACACACATACAGAGAGCTATAAAGTAAATGCGAAAACGTGGCGCGCATATCAAAACTGTAGAAGCTGATGACGCGGCAATGTCGCTGCGTTTTTTTTTTTTTTTTTTGTTGTTTGAGATACATTTATTTTTTGGTTTCATTTCCAATCTACTGAAAAGTGATAAAAGTCTTGTTTTGCCGGCAGAGGAAATAGAGATAATAAAACAACACACACACACACACTCACACACTAAACTATTGAGTGAAGTTCTTAGTGAGTGAGTTGATAAAAGCAAACAAGTCCCTCCGCTCAATCTCTTGCTCTCTATCCATCTTACACATATGAAAGGAGTGTTGTGAGCAGCGAGCGAATAAAGCGCTATCACTGCAGTGTTGCAAAGCGCACAAATTTCTGCTCTTGTGCCGGTCGCCCACTCACTCACTCTTTTTTTACTGGGCTGCGCTCTTAATTGTCACCAAGCAATGCAATCAAACACTTTTCAAACAAATGCACTCTTTAATGACGAATCATGTTACTTCTGGCAGCAGCAGCTGAGTGACTAATCCAATCCACCTGAGAGTGCTGCTACTACTCATCTCACGATGAGTCACATAAATTTAATACAATTATAATACATTTTGTGATAATGAAAATGAACACAATAAAGCTGCACACTTGCTTTATCGCCGACAACTAATTTGCCTGCCAATGGCTAATTGAGCTATAAATAATATTAAACAAACATATAATACATATTTAAATAAAAGCATCACTCATTGCTTATGCTTATCAGTATCAAGTGTGTTTAATAGTTTTCGTGACAGTGAGAGAGTGGGCTGCCTGTGTAGCTGCTGCAAGGCAAAGAGCACAAGCGTTGCGCAGGCGGCTCTGCACAAAAAGAGAGCGTGTGTTTAAGAGAGAGCACGCGTTTGCAGGGTTGCATGGCTCACTCACCCACCATTCCATGCACAGGGTGGCAGCAGTTGTTTTATCAAACGAAATGGAAGTAATAATGGCGGACGGACGGGTACAAAAAACCCCAAAATGAGCAAAACGCACGAAACTGATAGCTGCTTAAGAAACAAACAAAAGTGTTGTAAGTGTTGTTTAAAAATTGCAGGATAAAAAGTTCTACTGGGTTGCAATGTGTACGCCACTCTCTCTCTCACTTTCTTATGCTCTCTTTACATGTACATATATGAGTGGGAGTTGTGTATGTTTGCTACTCTTTTGGAGTGTTGCTGTTGCTGTTGTTGTTGTTGTTATTCGGCGATGATGGTCACACCCTTGAACTTGCAAAAAGTTTCAGTGTCGTTTGTCAATTGAGTATAAATTTTTGCTTGCCAATAGATTTGTTAGTTTAGTTTAGTTTAGTTGCGTTGTGTTGCACTCACCTCAAAGCCATTGGACTGCGCCCAAATGTTGCCGTCGTGTCCGGCAATGCACGCCTTGGTAACGCACTGCGAGGCCAAAAGCTGATTATCGACATAATCTTGCCAGCTCATGATTGTTGTGTTTGTTGTGGGTTTTTTTGTTGTTTGTTTTAAATTATTTAATATATATATATATTTATTTAAAAATATATATATTTGCTGTATTACACACACACGAGTTACTTTGTTTCTTCTATATATATATATATTTTTTTTATTTTCTCTCTTTTATTTTACACTTTTTTTTCACTCCACCAAGAAATTTTAGCAAAGTGAGAGAAAATCGGTAAATTTTCTATGTAATTTAAGTTTAAGGAAACTTATTTAAACTGCAACGAGAGAGGGTAGAATAATAAGAATAAGTTGTAGAGAAATTAACTATAGAAATTTAACAAATTTTAAACTTATGCGCAAATAACTCTTGTATGCTGCTGCCTTTCTTTAATTTGATAATTATTATGTATTTATTTGATTAATATAACTTAAAAATCAGCGTATAATTTTAATCTCACTCACACACACACATACGCATACACAGGCAGCAAGAGATAGCGAACGCACGCACACACACACACAGAGAGGAAGCAAAGAAAAGTAAACCGTACACAGCGGCGGCGGCGGCAGCTCCAACAACAGACACGTCCGACTTGCAGAGAGTGACAAAAACGATTGAATGCAAAATGTTGTGTGGTGGCTGCTGCTGCTGGCTCCACAAGCAGCAGCAACAACACAAAAAACGACTCAGTCAGAGAGCGTGAGTCACACAGCAGCAGCTGCCCGCCGACGCTCTCACTCAGTCGCTCATCTGCGAGTGCAATGCCAAAAACAGTTTGCGGCTGGAGTGTGCGTGTGTGTGCGAGCGAAATGGCGCATATGGCCGTTATAAATCGCCGGCCGCGCAATGCAAATGAGTGAGTGAGAGCAGGCGATGACTCAACCGTCTACTGACTGTGTGTATGTATGTATATGTGTTATGAATCGGCCTTTATGCGGCTGTTTGAGTGCTTTTGTGGTCAATCATAAATTAAAAATAGACTTTAAATTTTTATATATACCGACTCATATAAATATATATAATGTATACATAAAAATTTATATATTTATCTTTAGCTGCTGTTAAGACTGCATTTCCACAGAATGCACAAAATGAAAAAGCGCAGGGCCAGCAAGCAATTTTTGACAAGTCATTTCATTTCTTCCAATGAGACACAGACCGGCTGCTGCTGCTGCTGCTGAACTTTTTCCACTTTTTTTTTTTTGCACACTTATACACACACACACTAATGCGCACAGCCAACGCCGTCGGCGAATATACATGAGTGTGTGTGTGTGTGTGTGTGAGTGCTTTTGAGTGAGTCGGCCTTTCTTTTGTTACTTAAAATTTGCAAACTATTTAACCCCAAGAGGAATAAAAAAATTTACTTAATATGCTTAACACACTAAAAGCAATTAATTATTATACATATTCGCAATTGAACTGCTTTTAATACGAACTTTTTAAAATCTAAAACTAACCCACACTTTTTTCACACGCTGTGCGATGCGGCGATGAAATTAAACTGACTGCAAGGGTAACCAAAAACATCGATAATTTGAACACCATCGATAACTATGTATCGCACTAAATGCATTTGAATATTCGATTTATAGACAAGTAGTATAGTATTTATACAAAAATTCTTATTAAATGCACAATGTCAACCAATATTAAATATATTTTATTTCTTGTTAAAATATTCACAACAAGCATATAAAACTTAATTTAAAATAATTTAAAGAATTTAAAATTTATCGGAATGGATAAAGAAGAAAATATGTAAGTGTGCCCGTATAATACAAGTTGTTATATACTGTCATTCACGAAAAATAACAGATCGATGCGATTTTTGTTTTAATATTAGAATTGTGTTAAAAAGCATTCATATTCATGAATATTATAAGTTTTTAAAGAGAAAAGAAGCAGGTACAATTCATAAAAACTATCGATTGGTTTCGAATGGCAGCACTGATCGCATAATATATTTAGCTATCGATTAAAACAATTTCTAGAATTTTGTTCTACAAATATACAAATGTAATAATAATTTAATTACTGCCGAAAATTGTTTAATTTTAAAATTATAAATATATACTCTGTAAATGTATGATTATTTGTCGGATAACATTTGATAGTTTGAATTTAATATATCGATAGCTTCGATATTTAGCGTACATCTCTAAAAGTTTTGCAAGATGGAGCCTCTTTTGCTTGGTTTTAACAATCAGCAGCACGTGTATAAAAAGTGCCAAATAATAATCAGAAAATGTTAGTATTATTCAACGTTAAAATTCATAATAAGTGACAGACAGATTAATTAACCCATTTGCAAAATTTTGCCGGCAAAATTGAGTCTATTGACGTGAGCAGTAATATCAAAAATTGCAATTGAAAATATAACCCAAAATGTGAAACACAAAACGAACGAAAAGAATTTTTACACGACGGCGGACGTTGCGGCACGAATGACAGCCCCTGTCAGTGAGAGATAGAAACGGAACAAAAGAGAACACTGTGGTTGTTGATTGCGTACGTGAGTGTGTGCGTGTGTGTGTGTGTGCCTTAGGTCGAATATTTCATACATTTTGGGAATGACAGCTGTAATGAATAACAAAGAAAATAAGATATCAAATATGCTGCCTGCGAGGTTAACTAAGTTTATTGCCTTGCTGTGTCATTTGTTAAAATGACAGCAATAATGAAATCATTGCAAAAAAAAAAATTGAAATTTGCTCTCTGGCACACACACACACCGACTCACGCCTTTGACTCATGGTTGCTGCTGGACGTTGAAATGGACAATCGACTACTTATAGCGGTTCAATGCCAACGCTACTATTCTATATAAATACACGTACATACGTATGTGCATATAGTATGTGTTATAGAAATTTTCCGAGTACGGGGAATTCAACGAATTTGTCAATTTATTTGGTGGTTGCTCTCTCCCTTTCTCGCTCTGTCGCTCTTTGACACTGATTCGCAAGTGGTTGAAAAATACATCACGCCTTAAATTTGCCGTTTGACTACTTTTTTGTAATATGCCTAAATATCTACTACTATTTTCCGACTACTACGCACATGCAACACTGCAGTTAAAAATTGGTTTGCTAGCTTCCTACTGCTCTTACACACATGCACACGTACCGAAGCAACCACCGACCGACCGACACTGACACATATATAGTGCACTCTTTCGCACACGTTCATTCTACACCAATGACGAGACGCTCAAAAGGCCGCCTAGCGGTCGTTAAAACTCACACTGGCATTCGCTCGCATACGTGAAAATACCACAGAGCAGCACGCACAACAAAACACGTTTGTGTGCACTCTGTAGAAAAAAAAATTTTCGTTTCAAATTTTCTGACATACAAATATAACATAGAAATTGTTTAACTGAACGGTGCTCAAGCCGTCGAAATTCAGTATACAAATTTAACTAGTCAATTTTTTATTGTTGATAATGTAAGTGTATAAACTGCTGCAGCTACAGCTGCAACCACCGTCGTCGCCGCCGCCCCTCTCTGTTCAGTCAGTGCTCTCTCCTTCACCGACTTCACTGTCGCTTCGCTGTCTTGGTTGCCAAGCGCAGATTCGCCATAACCAAAAAAAAAAAAAAAGAAGAGAAAAAAAATGTAGCGCAGAAAATCAGCAAATTTTTGTGCATTATTGACACAATTTATTTGTTTGCTGTTTTGTATTACTCATTGTGTGTGTTTGTGTTTATTTATTTTTACAGGGATGATCGAAGTGAAATACCCCAAGATGGTCCCGCTGGCATGGACCCTGAGGGCGTCATCGAGTCGACCTGGCATGAGGTTTACGATAACTTCGATGACATGAACTTGCGCGAGGAGCTGCTGCGCGGCATCTATGGTTATGGTTTCGAGAAGCCATCGGCCATCCAACAACGCGCCATCATTCCTTGCGTCAAGGGCCGCGATGTCATTGCCCAGGCTCAGTCCGGTGAGTAATTTATACAAATGTACAAACATACTTCCATACATATATCAAAACAAATTCAAGCAAAATTTCGCTTCAATGAGAAAGTATATTATACATTTTTGTTTTGGGTGTGAGGAGGGAAGTAGGGAGGAAGATGTCGGTGACGATAACTCAGTGACTCAGCTGCGCCCGCTTCTGTTTTTTTTTTTTTTCATTTCTTTTTGCTTGTTTTTGTCCTCTTCTCGCGCGCCCGCCTCTTGCTCTCTTTTATTGAGAGAGAGAGAGCGAGCGCGCATTGCTAAGCGTCTCACGCTTGCGCGCCACTTTTTTTTTCTTTCTCATTCTCTTTTGTTCAATCGGCTTTGCCGCGTTTTTACTCTCTTTTTGCAAACGCAAAGTAGCAGATCAAGAGAACAACAGAAAAAGAAAAACAAAATGCAAAAAATGTGTACATAAATCTCGCATCGCTCTCTCTCAGTGTGATCCTCTGGGTCAGCTAATATTTATATAATCATAATTGTTATTTGGCAGAATATTGTTAACTATAATGGAAGTAGTGTGAGATATGAGGGTAAGACGATGTTTTTTTTAGTAAGTAATAAGTTATTATTATAGTAGGTACAACGTCTACAATTTTTAAGTAAAAAAGTGTGAAACTTTGAAATCTGTTCCCCAATCGGTTAAGAAAATTAACTATATAATAATAATAATGCTAATGCATGTTCAAAGCATTTATTCTTGCCCTCGGTTTGAATTGTATGAGCTGCAGTAGCTAGATAGAAATTGCTGGAAATATTGATTGATGATTAATGTTTTGCAAACTGGGAAGCGTTAGTGTTGTAAAACACTAAGCCGCACTACATTTTCACATAGTGCATTTGAAAGTTCGAGTACATAAACTAAAGGAAATCACTAACAGTATGACTAGAAATTTAATTATAATGTGTTGTTAGTTCATTTTAAAAAAGAACTTTAACATATTCTTGGCAGAAATATTGTCTGATATTTATTACAAATCGAAATAAAACCTTTGGTAATTTTATAACTATTACTACTACCGGATATTTTGTAAAAATAAAATATGCTCTAATTTAAACGCAGCAAAATTGTTTTAATTAAATTTTATATATTTTTGTGGTAATTGATGATTAATATTTTGCTAAACCAGCCAAGTTAGCAGTCGCCCAATATAATATAGTTTATAATTTTTAAACACTTAAAGATTAGGACATAAAACATAATTAATATTCTGTTGCGTCTTAAATTAGTATTAGATTGTGGACATTAAAGATAATTAATACTCTATAGAGTCTTTACAATTATTAAGATTTTTGTATAGTTTAGTAACAAACGGATTTCATTTGCAAGACAACTACATTTTCCAGCTATAAATTAGCCAAAGCGTCAAATCTAATTCGCTACACACATAAATTTGTAGTATTTTCCATTTGCTCTGCCGCGTCTTTTACACCTGATCTGATTTAGTGATTAAATTATAATTTGTTTTCGATTTCGTTTTTCGTTGTTGTTTTAGGTACTGGCAAGACTGCCACCTTCTCGATTGCGATCCTTCAGCAGATCGATACGTCCATTCGTGAATGCCAGGCATTGATTTTGGCGCCCACTCGTGAGTTGGCAACCCAAATTCAGCGTGTGGTGATGGCACTTGGTGAGTACATGAAGGTACATTCGCATGCCTGTATTGGTGGCACCAATGTGCGTGAGGATGCACGCATTTTGGAGTCGGGCTGCCATGTTGTAGTTGGTACTCCTGGTCGTGTCTATGACATGATCAATCGCAAGGTGTTGCGCACTCAGCACATTAAGCTCTTTGTGCTGGATGAGGCCGATGAGATGTTGTCGCGTGGATTTAAGGATCAAATCCAGGATGTGTTCAAGATGCTGCCACCAGATGTGCAGGTTATCTTGCTGTCTGCCACAATGCCCAATGATGTGCTTGATGTGAGCAACTGCTTTATGCGTGACCCAGTTAGAATTCTGGTCAAGAAGGAGGAACTGACACTGGAAGGTATCAAGCAGTTCTATGTGAACGTTAAGCAGGAAACCTGGAAGCTGGGCACACTCTGCGATCTGTACGATACGCTGTCCATTACCCAATCGGTTATCTTCTGTAATACCCGTCGCAAGGTAAGTTTGTTTATTTGTTTACCAATTTGTTCAAAAATTTTAATATAAAACTTGTGTCATTTCCTGTGTCCATAGGTCGATCAACTGACCCAGGAGATGTCTAACCATAACTTTACCGTTTCGGCCATGCACGGCGAAATGGAGCAGCGTGATCGTGAGGTTATCATGAAACAATTCCGTTCGGGCTCTTCCCGCGTTCTGATTACAACTGATTTGTTGGCACGTGGCATTGATGTGCAGCAGGTGTCGTTGGTCATCAACTATGATCTGCCCTCGAATCGCGAGAACTATATCCATAGGTAAGTTTATAAATAGAGAAGATAGTAACAATATGTATATTCAATATCTTAATCTTTATATAGAATCGGTCGCGGTGGTCGTTTCGGTCGCAAGGGTGTTGCGATCAACTTCATCACGGATGAAGATCGACGAATCCTTAAGGATATTGAACAATTCTATCACACTACTATTGAGGAAATGCCTGCTAATATTGCCGATTTGATTTAAAAAGTTTTGTTGAAAGAAAAGAATTAAATACAAGAAAAAGTGAGTGAGCAAAGAATTGCGAAATAAGAGCGCAAAATATATATTTAAACAAACAGAAAAAAAAAAGAATATAAGATCAACAACAACAAAGAACTAAAGTCACGTTAAATATTTATTCAAATTCAACAATAACAACAACAACAGCAGCAGCAGACAGGCAATAACAACAGCAACAACAACATCAGCAGCACAGCAGCAGCAGCAACATCAAGGCAGAAACAACAACAACAACATTCAGCGAACAACAACAACAACTGGACCCTGCCCTTAACTAGAAGATCCTACGCTTCCTCTGCTGCAACAACAACAACAACAAATTGAACATTAATCGCTAGAACGGGGAAACAACAACAACAACAAAAAAAAACAAGACGAGCACAACATCATTCGTTGCTTTTTTTTTGTGTGTGCAGCATATAACAACAACATCCAACAACAACAACATCTCCCAACCACATTGTTTTAGCCTTTTCTAGAACTATTGATAAAATATATTAAAACCAATACAAAAAAAAAACAAACAAATTATATGTACACAATTTTATGTTTAAATATAACACAGATACACACACTACACACAAACTTAAAATATAAACGGAGAGAATCAGAGTTTAGCCACTGTTTGGGAAACCGGCAAACAGCAACAACAACACCGGCAAACGGCATCAACAGAACGAACAACAACAACAGCCATGCACTCGATTGACAGTTACAGGCTTTTATTGAAATTATTATTCTTTGAAATACAAAATTCGCATAATGTACTAATACTACTACTACTACAAATTACCACGGAACATAATTATAAATTATTGTATAAAATGGCGAACAAATGTAGATGGCGCTTTCTGTGCGTGTGTGTGTATGTGTATTTATTTAGCCACAGGTGGAACTTTGCTAACAGTGTTGTAAATCGAACCTCGTTTTTATTTGTAAGATATAAGTTTTTGCGAAGCACAGTTTCATTGCTCTAAAAACATCGTTAATGCAATATCGAACTGTGGAAGTCTTTGGTAGTTTGAAAAGATATGTGGGCCTAACACGTGTTGGCAGCAATGAAAAATGGCAAAACATAAGTAAAACTTTTTTTTACAGCTTCTGCAAGTAGAATTCAATTTTAGCGATGCATCAAAGAGTTTAAATTTAATAGAATTTTTTTTTAAAAATTTTAGCGTATTAATCAGGTGTGTTTTCATAAAAACCACAGTAACAACTATATGTGCAGTATTTGTCTAAAATTTGTTTTATTTTTGTTGTGATTTTCTTCAAGTTTTATTGAATTTGTGCTGCGCCGAGTTGGCAGCACTAGAATTTTTGTACTTCAGTAAGTTGGCAGCGTTGCCAATCGCCAATGTCAGCTGGCACTGTTATCGATGATCAAAAAACAACCCCGTTGCTTGAACTGTCATTAGCCAGCACTGTGAATCCAGTGTGTGGTTGCCTTGTGTGCGTGTGTGTGGGTGTGTTGCTGCTGCGCTACGGCTTCATTTAAGTTTTTCACTTCGTTAATGCCGCGTTGCCGCTGTCGTCGACGCCGCGCATTGGAATAAATAAAAACTTTAAAATTCGGTCGATAATGTCAAAGCAGTGTGTTTGAGACGTCACACGTTCAATTATAACAACCACCCAGTGCTAAATAGCAACAACAACAACAACAACTACAACACCATATAAACTGTAAACGGTACAAAAACTCACAATGGGACAAAAAGTGTCGCGTACCGACTTTGAATGGGTCTATACGGAGGAGCCGCATGCCTCACGCCGCAAGATAATACTCGAGAAATATCCGCAAATCAAGAAACTATTTGGTCACGATCCCAATTTCAAATGGGTTGCCGGTGCAATGGTGTTGACCCAAATTCTGGCACTGTTCATTGTCAAGGACTTGTCATGGCCATGGCTAATATTGTTGGCCTACTGCTTTGGCGGCATTTTGAATCACTCCCTCATGCTGGCCGTTCACGAAATATCCCATAACTTGGCCTTTGGACACAGTCGTCCCATGCACAATCGGATATTGGGTTTCATTTGCAATTTACCCATCGGGCTGCCCATGAGTATATCGTTTAAAAAATATCATCTGGAACATCATCGGTAAGTGCTGTTGTTGGGCTCTGGTGACGTTATTTTCCATACCACAGTGGTACAGTAAAGTGTGCGGACGGAGAAAGTTACATTATGCAGTATACATTTTTAATTGGAATTTTTGGAAATAATTGAGAAAAACAGTATTTTAGTATGTATATTTTTTTAGTATTTTTCTTAAATTAAAATAATTTCTCTGTTTTGGTAATTCATTTCAACTGAAAACTGACTAAAATTTACACCAAAAACTTTAAAATTCCCATTTAATAATTGCAACCAAGATAATGCTTGAAATTATAAAGTTAAAAAAGTTAAATTATTTCAAATTTTGATTATACATATTTATTAACAAATATTGTTTATATATATTATTATTAAATACTGTGTGAAAAGTAACAAGAATTTAAAATTTTGTCTCATATGTAAACACTTTTTTGGACAAACTGTGCATGTTACATTGCAAAACAAAACAATTATTTCACTCACTGTAGATTTACAGCAACACATGCGCTGTTAGCGCTGCTACGTGCCGGTTGTATAATATACATATGTATGTACATATAAATTCATACATACATATATTGTGTGCTTGAATCAAATTAAATTCTCTGTTCATATATTTGTGGTCGGGGCGTAGTCATGCGAAACTTTTCTCCGCTGCCCTGTAGAACAACGATATTTGCTTATTAGACAGCGGCTGGACCGCTTTCCAACACTGCTATAGCTATGTAGATCTTCCTCATGCTCGCACTCTCTCTCTTTCTCTCTCTATGTTTGTCTGTTATAACTGTTGATTCAGTATTGCTGTTGTTTGTTTATGTTTTATTGCTACATACATTCTCTCTCTCACTCACTCGCTGTCTGGCTTTTTAATTCCCTTAAAACTTTCTGTCCATGAGTCAACAACAAATATCGCAAAATGTTTTTTTTGGGGTTTTTTTCTATGTGTGTGTTTAGTATGCAATCGATATTAGTTTTAATAATTGTGATAAGATTGCTTAAACAGTTTATAAGCCGTCTACTATTTATGCATATCAATAAATAAGTAATTTAATAATTCTTCGTATTGGTCACGTAGCCGGTCATCATTTTGTTTAGTATATGCATTTGTATTTTTAGTTTGACAGGTTGCGCCTCCTAAGTTACTATGACTATGACTCATTCAACCACTTTGGCTTATCACTCGAGTATTTTGCTATTTTTGTTAGCTTAAAAACATATTGCTAATTCCCCACAGTATACCACTTTAATGGGGGTTACACACACTTGAAGCACTACGACATTAAAGTACAGACATGCAAGGTCACAGTTGAGTGGACTGTACTACAGATTGCCCAGTGTTTTGATAATAATGTTTTGATTGAAACGTAGTCAATAATTCTTCGCTAGAATTACGATCTTAATAAATTACTTTTCAGTGAAATTTACAGAATATCCCCTAAAGTTTTAACCCAATTGATGACCCAAAATTCTATTATTTCATTTAAAAAAAGCGTCTAAAGTATTACAAACTTATTTTCGTATTTGTTTTTGCTCATTTTTTATATGTCAGGGTATAAGAAAGATAGTTTTTCTTGACAGAAAATATTTTCAAGAAAAACAAGAAAGAAAGTACAGCCGAGCATACCCAACCGTAATATACATTTGTTATTTTCTATAGAATTAATTTAAATTCTTTGAACAATTTAAATTTCAACAAAAGAAATTACTGCAGTGTGAATTGAACCCGGGATCTTCAGAGTTAAGAGCTTGGACTACAAAGCTCCACTGAAGCCCAACTCTCTCTACTACCAGAGATACATGCTGTTATTTAATGAATATATATTCAATTGATCTGGCAGCCCTGTAGCTGTTAAACACTCGATTTCGCACGTTTTGTTCAAATGAACATAACTTTTTTCTTTAAAAACCGAATTTCATGAAATTTACATTAAAGTCTTCTATAACTATTCTCTAGATCATCTTTGTTTCTAACAATTATATTTGAGCAAGTTTTATACCAACACATTAGATTTTTATTGCTGTTTTCAAAGAGCTCTAGTTCTAAAAATGACAAAATAACTAGTAAAATGAAAATGTAAATGTATTAATAATATTGCCTATTATTTAGCTTGATAAATGTGGACTAATAAAACGTGGATTTTGAAATTGTAGTGCTTCTAGAACTTCTAATTATCTATCTGATGGATGAACACCGCTATATAGTTTGATATGTATGTGGCTACTGATCAAGAATAAATATGCTTACTTGAGCTAAAAAAACTTACTTCTACCTCTTAAGTACTTTTTAGACACTGTCCTGCTTTAATATTTAGTTAATAATCCCACTACGTAATATGTAAATTATCAATTCTAAGTGTATCCCTTTATGACTTTATTTTAAAGCTGTGTTGGAAAACCATTAACGTTCACTGTAATTTAACATTTGTTTGTTTTCTTTGCGCAGTCAATAAACGTAAATTCAAAGCAGTAAGCTTACACTCAACTATTTTTAACCAACAAAACACTTTAAAGAAATAGATAGATAGACGGTTGAGATAGCATACCAAGAATAACTCTTGTCATATCCTGAACCCTATCTCAGTTCTTGACTAATCTTTATGATAGTTGTTGAGGTGATTTATCGACGCGCACTGTTACCGAACATGTTAAGTTTACATAATCAAAGCATGTTAGCAGTGGCGGAGCATGAATTTAACATTTATTGAGAAAACCCCAAAAAGTCTGCCCTTTTATTGTAATCATTAATAGTATTTTAGAGTAATGCTTTAACCTTGTTGGCCACAGAATTGTGTCACATGTCCAGACATGTTGAAGCTTTTAACTCATTCAGTTAACGCGTGTCTGGAACCCAGGTGCTAATGATAAATGAATTGCATTTATCTAATCTATTTGTGGTTGTTGTTGTTTCAATACCTTGTTTATGGTGGCAATAGTGCCGATAAGAATGGCATCACAAATAAGCTCTGAGCTATGGGATTTTTTTAAATAAATCACCGCGGAAATAAATACCGGAAAAGTATAAGACAAATTAAAAATCTTTTAAATTTAATAAATATATGTTATACAAATTAGAAAGCATTTTAAAGTTTAACAAATAGGGGTTCCATATCTGATTTTCTATATATAATTTTTAAGAACTTCTCCCGCATTTGAAACTAATCAGAATTCCATTAACTTTACAGTTACCAAGGCGATGAAGTGATTGATACCGATATACCCACATTACTGGAAGCGCGTCTCTTCGACACAACTTTCGGGAAATTCTTGTGGGTGTGCCTGCAGCCGTTCTTCTACATATTCCGCCCACTTGTCATCAATCCGAAGCCACCGACTCGCCTGGAAATCATCAATACAATCATTCAGTTAACGTTTAATACTGCCGTTGTCTATTTTATTGGCTGGAAAGCAATGGCTTATCTGGTAATTGGATCCATATTGGCCATGGGACTGCATCCGGTGGCGGGACATTTCATCTCCGAGCATTATATGTTTGCCAAGGGCTTTGAAACATATTCGTATTACGGTCCACTCAATTGGATAACCTTCAATGTGGGCTATCACAATGAGCATCATGATTTTCCCGCTGTGCCCGGCTCTCGGCTGCCGGAGGTGAAGCGCATTGCCAAGGAGTTCTACGAGACAATGCCACAGCACACCAGCTGGACACGAGTGCTCTATGACTTTGTCATGGATCCAGCGGTGGGTCCATATGCGCGTGTAAAGCGTCGGCAGCGCGGTTTGGCCTCCTAAGGAGGTGCGATGCGGTGCATTAACTATTTTGATGATTTTACTAGCGGTTTCCTGGCATTATGTAATCTCAGCGTTTAGACCTAGAATCAAGCATAACCAACAAACAGTAACTAGAGACGGAATGGTATCCAGAACAGGGATTGCACTTGAATGAATATTAAGCAAATGTTGGCAAAAAAATGCCGCTGTTAAGCGCTATTATTAACTATTTTTGTTACCTCAACACTTAATTGATGGCCTGTTAAAATTAGTATGTAAAATGTCTCCTATATATATTTAGTGTTTTCTAAATATATTTAAATATTTATATTCATAATGTGTCGCCCAATGCAGCTACAAACGATTGTAAACTAAACTATACTGTAAACTATATATATTATTTTTGATAGCCTATAGTAATTGTATACTATGTATGTATGATAACCAGATACCAAATAATATCTGTGACAACAACAACAAATCAACTGCACGCGACATTAGCCCTAAAAACAACAATAATAATAATATTATAATAACAATAATTGTTTACTATACTCGTATGTAATAAATGGAGAGAAAATCTTTAACGAACTTTGCTCGAAAATTTTATTTTAAAATTATTATTTGTGTCATGTGCAATCGATCTGAAAACATATAGTTTAATTGCTGATAATGCTGTGCATGATAAGACCCTCCTTTACTTTCCTTTCCAATGCCATATCTATCCGTTCTAAGGTTACGCCACAAACAACACGTTCCCAATTATGTACGTATTATTGACCAGCCGAAAAGTGTTTATTTTTAAGTCTGATTGACTGCAATCAAATTATAATGCTTGTATAAACATTTTTTCGATATCTTTTGATAACTTGATTGGCAATATTCCATATCTAAACTCGACTAATGGAACTTAAGCTAAGGTGTAAAGAACTCTGTACTTCTCCGGAAGAAAGATATAATATAGTATGAATAGCTAGATTTGCAAATTTGTTGGAAATATCTATAAAAATAAAGTTTTCAATGGGTAACATTATATTGCACTTCGATTCCCTACCCATAGCTAGAAGATTATGTTAAATCCAATACAAAAATTTTAAAACGAAATGGACCTTCGTATATAATACATTAGGAAAAGATTTTCAATAGTCAGCATTATATAGTACTTCGATTCCCTACCAATAGCTAGAAGATTATGTTAAATTCAATAGAAAAATAAATACATTAGAAAAACTGTTTCCAATTTTGGTACCTCTAGCTCTTATACTAATCTCTAAGTTCTAAATGTTCATACCAATTGAAGTACATGAATATATCAACTAGATTATGTCAGCTAATCCATTATATACCACTATTATGGCACTTTTCAAAGTCCAAGCATAAAAAAAAAAAAAATGATAATAGCAAAGTAGTTCATATAAAGCTTACTACTATAGTCTGTCTAAAAATACAAGAAACAAGTGCGTTTATAGCATTAAAGTTGATCGTTGATCGATGTTAGTGACGTAAAAAGAACCCAGAAAGAAAAGCCTACCATATAAATCTAACAAACTCAATTTATTATTAAACTAAACACGACGAAAAGTTTCTTTTACTTATTTCTTGGAAATCCCTAATTCTAAAAGATCTGAAACTTTAAGAATCTTTTAAAAAATAAATGCTTAAACGAGTCTCTACAGACGTTAGCTAGTTAGAGTTAGAGCTATATTAACTTTAGTTTCTTACTATCTGAAGTAATGTTTACTACTTACTCACCCATGTTTGTTGCTGTTGCCATTCCATTGAATACCATTCAATATTTGTCGCAGTTGGGAAAATACATTTCAGCATAATTGTGTGTTATCAGTGGGCCCCAGGTGTTGCCGTATTACCCATTAGTCTGGCCAAACAGGCACACCTGTTCAACGGTAAACAGTCAACAATCGACAGTCAACAGTTAGACGCTCCTCTAACCATAGTCAGAGTGACTAATCGGAAATCGGAAATAAGTCATTGGCTTGTTGCACGTGTCGTTGGAAACGTAGGTCGTGTTTTGCTGACTTTAACAACAACCCATCGCTACCCATAAATAGCAGACTATATATGTACATATGTGCATGTATGGGATATATACCAGACATTTTAATCGATCAATCTAAAAATATAAATGACACTTCAATTGCTGATTAAACGCTGAAATTCAAGTTTAAGTAAAAAAGCATTGCATTTTTCCTTTTAAATACTATTTATATATAATTTATTTATATAATAGAATTACATAGTGTGAGGTCTTGTGGGGGAAGTGGTAGTGGGTTGGTTTTGGGTTCGGGGGTATTAATTGGTTTTGGAGTTGGTTGGGTTCGTTGAAAGAAATCGTACAGTTGTTGTTGCTTAATTAAATAAAATGTTTGCTCCTTAATGGTGATAAGTTATTTGTAATCTTTTTGTTTTTCTGGTATTTGTTTTTTTTCTTATTTATATTTTTTTTTTTTGGGCTGTGTTGCATTGTTGATAACCCGCTCGATTTTATACACGCTTAAAAAATGATTTTACAAAGTGTTTTTTTTTGTTTTGTGTTTTTTTTTTGTTTTCTTTTTACCATTGCATAATTCTAAGCATTTTCTTGTGGTTGTTTTTTTTTGTTTGTTGTACGTTGAGAAGTGTTTTTATTTTTAATTGTTTTGCAATTTTTTTTTGTTGGTTTTTAGTTGCACATTATACTTGTTTTCTCTTCCAATCAGCTTACTAAACTTTAATTAAAAATTATACAAATTTAGTTTTGTGTGTGTGTGTGTTTTTTTTTTGTATTTTTCATTTGTATTTTTTCTTGTTTTTGTTTTTTAATTATAAACTTAAGATTAGGGCTGCAATTTATTTATACTCATTTTGTTTAATCAACAAGTTTTATTTTATTAGCTTAAACTTGAGTTTATTATATTTTGTTTGTTTTTCTTATGTTTCTTTTGTTATAAGGTTTTAAATCGCTTGTTTTGTAGGAAAAATGAAAAAAAATAAAACAAATTAAGAAAAAACATACAAGTGGAAAACTGAATTCAGCGCGCAACGCGTTCAAATTAATGGAAGATATACAAATATATATATTTACATATATATATTTTTCGATAGCGTAATTTGTATTTTAATCATATCAAAAATAACAGTTACATTTTACTTTGCTTTTCACTTGAAGTAAACAGGAAAAATAATATACAGAAGTAAAAAATTAAATATGCAAAGTAATGAATTCTAATTCTTGTTGAAAATGTTTTGTTTGTTTGCTTTTTTTTAAGTTGCTTATTTTGAATGAAAATTAAATTTAAAACGAAAAACGAGCGCGCGCGCGTCGCACAAAACTTAAATCAACACACAAAATATGTAAATTAAATTAACAAAAACTAATAATAGCAGGTAATGGTAATTAATGATATATGTATATATATATATCTAAAAAGTCACACGCTTAAATTGTGTGTGCAATATATATATTTATATGTGTAAATATAATAAAAAAAGAACGTTTAACGAACGTAAAATGTTATATACCGCAGCGACTACAAAATTTTATGTTTACATTTTGCATTTTACAGTTGAATTTTCACTTAATTCTTACTCTTCAAGTGTGTTGGTTGTTGGTGTGTGTATTGATTGGGTTTTTCTTTCATATTTGCATTTTGAAATACGTTTGCTTTGCGTATAATAATAGCAATAATTAGTAAATATGTTCTACAAAAAACGTTTAAGTGACTTTCATTGTTTTGTTTTTGTTTTGTTTTTTTACTAAAACTTAGTAAATACCGTTAGCACAACAACGTCGGCTTTCATCGTGTATATATCGGTGTGTGTTTATCGATTAATCGCAAGCTTCAATCGAAGGTGCTGCCAACCGTTGTCAAATTGATGTTTATTATTCGTTCGCTCTCTCTCACTTCCGCTCTCCATCTATCGCGCCGACTGCGCTGCTCGCTGTTTGCCCGGTGTTGCCGTGCTGCTCAATGTTAGACTGCTGGTTGTCGTCGTTGTTGTTGTTACCGTTAAACTAGCACTGCCGCTGCCACCAGCCACACCCACACTGACGGTCTTGGAGCAGCGTATACAAATGTAATCATCGTCGGCTTTAATCTGGCTACGATTGAGTCCCACACAGTACATGTGAAACCATTCATTGCAGCCGCCGTCGCACTGCACCCAATCCACCTCACGTCCTGTGGGCTTATGACAATTCTCGGCCCGACATTCCTCCTCATCCTCCTCCTGGGCTGCTTGTTGTGTGCGTTGTGCATGCTTCTTTTGTCCCGTTGGTGTGCTGTTGCTGTTGCTACTGCTGCTGTTGTTGTTGTTGTTGCCAGTTGCTGCTGCTGCTGTCGGTGTTGTTGTTGTTGTGCCTCCAACGGCATTGCTGCTGCTGTTGTTATTATTGTTGCTGTTGCTGTTGTTGTTGCTGTTATTATTATTGTTGTTGTTGTTGTTGTTGGTGGTGGTGGTGGTGCGTTTGCGTTTCTTGTGTCCAGCTGTCGCTGTCGCCGTCGCTCCAGCCGTTGGTGTTGTTGCCGCTGATCCTGTTGTTGTTGTTGTGGTGGTGGTGTTGCCACCATTCGCCTGTTTGTTTTCCGCATCCGCATCCACGCCGGGTGAGTTGCTCGCCTTGCTGTCACTTTTCCGTAGCGCCGTCGTCTTTTTACCCGGCGTCTGTTTGGGCGTATTTTGTTTCTTGCGCGGCACCGCAGTGTTGGCGCTGCTGGCATCATTGGATCGCCGTTTCTTGTTGCGTGCTGCCGGACCACCGGCACCAGCGGCACCAACTGTGCCCGGACTTGGACTATTTTGCACGAGCAGACTATCGTTGGAATCTTCGGCACCGCTATGTATGCTGGATGAGGACGCTGCTACCGTTGTAGCATTGTTCACTGTTGTCGCGGATGATTGCTGTTGCTGCTGACGCTGCTGCTGCTGCTGTTGCTGCTGATGTTGCAAGTGTTGCGCCACACGTGCCTTGGCCTCGGATTGCAGCAGTGTCGGTGGCATTGTTTCCAATATGCGCCACAACTCAAGCGTCTCATCCAGGGACACTTCAAGCAAATCACCCTCCATCATTAGCTCCAGCAGATTCTCAATTTCGCTGTCGGAGAGCAGTTTCAAGAGATCAGTGTTGCTGCTGCTGCTTTGCTGCTGCATTGCATTTGTCGCAGAAGAGCCACCACCGGCCAGACGCTGCAGTCCTTGCTGCTGCTCATCCTCATCATTGCTGTAGCCATCCTCAACAATGCGTAGCCTGCACTCATCATCATCATCATCGTCGTCATCATCATCATCGTTCACATCCTCGGCATCCTCCGAACCGGAGCGTGGAGTGTTATTCCCCTGCTTGGACAGATGATTGTTGTGCGTACGTCGTGTGGTTGCTTTGCGTGGACTATTGATGTTGCCCAGCAGGACGCTGCTGCTGCTGCTGTCGTTGCGACGCTTTTGCTGCTGCTGCTGCTGCTGCTGCTGCAACTGCTGCTGCTGCTGCTGACTGAGAATGGCTTCCAGAGCGGCACTGACATCGGGACTGCTGAGCGCTTTGCGTGCACGATCCTGCCAGTTCATGGCACGTTCCGCCAGACAACGCAATGCCTCATCCTCGGGCAGACGCATGGGCAGCTGTTGCAGTTGCACCAGCAGCGGCAAGATCGTTTCCAAACGTGGTCGCTTCGAGCGCACACAACTGGGGCACAGCCATTTGGGTTGACTGCTGCTATTGGCTGGCGTTGTGGCACCACCACCACCACAACCTCCATTTAATGCTGCACCACCACTGTTGCCATTCTGTTGCCATTGTGTTGACAGTAGCGGCGACGGTGGTGGCACACAGTCGTCGTGAAACCAGTCGCGGCACAGCTGACAATTGTGCATCAGGCCACGAAACTCGGACTTGCAGAGGCAGAACATATCGCGCAACATATTCTTGGACATATTCTGTCGACGGAGATCACGCATATCGCGCAATTCCTGCTCCTCGGCATGCTTGAAGCTGGCCACAATTTCAGCGGGATTCTTGTCCTTGAGGAAATCGTCTTGGAAACGCGGCTTGAGATCCGAGTCAATGTTAACGGCATCCGCACGTGGCATTAGCACTTCCAGCAGCGTATAGAATGTGCCCTTCTTGAGAAACGCTCGAGCCGTATTCTCCTTCCACTGATGGGCACTACTCAAATGTCCCTGCATTCGGCTAAGCTCCTCCAGCTGTATGGGTATGCTCAGGCCACGTTCGATCATTGCCTCCAGCGTGTGACAGTAGGTCACATGATTGTTCTGCTGCAATTGCTCCACAGAACGCAACCATTCGCGTGCCTTGCGCAATGCATCTTTGAGCAAACCATGTGACGGCACCTGACCATTTATGTCGCTAGCGGACTTTAGAAACTGCTCAATTTCGGCCAGCTCATGCTGCTGATTGAGGCGTCGAAAGTATCTGGCTGCCTGTGATTCCCATGCCTCGATTGCAGCACCAATCTGTTGCAATTTACGCATCTCACGATCCACATAGGGATCGGTGGGATCCAGATCGGCAGCAGCGGTGTGCAACAATGTCTTGACATCATTGTAGGTCAACTTGGAGCTGGTCTCACGCAAACCCTGCGAACGTTTGTACCACTTGCATTGCTTGAGACGCTTCGTCAGTTGATCCAACTGCTGCAACTCAATCCTCAGCGAGCTGCCTTCATTGATCAATGTCTCCAGATCACTCTCCTCGAGTGCCTCCAGTGTTAGCTGTAACTGGGCTTCGGCACGATCCACAAATTGTCGTCCCAGCACTAAAAGTTCACGCACCGAGGCGCCCTCATCAATGATGCAGCACAGATTATCGATTTCCTGTACAAACAGCTCCAGTTCCTCCATGGTGAGCTTATATTGTGCTGCCTCCTGATTGTGATCGGATCGTGTGCGCACCTAATGAAGCCACAGAATTAAGTAATTAGTGTTGCGAGTTTAGCTATTAATCAATTACTTATAAGAGTAATGATTTTAAGAACAATGTATACCATATTATTCATGTTTAATGTAAGAAATGTAATAATTTCTTGAGGTAAATTTAAAGATTTTGAACATGATAAATTTTTTATTCAAATGAAATATAGCTGTTATTAAATTAAAATAAAATTTAACGAAATATTTGAAAATATTTGAGTAATGATTTTAAGAACAAATTATACCCTTTTACTCATGTTTAATGTAAGAAATGTAATAATTTCTAGATGTAAATATAAAAATTTTGAATATCATATATTTTATTCAAATGAAATATAGTTGTTATTAAATTAAAATAAATTTACCGAAATTTTTGCAATGAAGTAACAGCTTTTGTTTAATTTTCAGTATTTATTTTTAGCAATTTATTTTATTTATCTAGCTATATAAGTTTATTTTAACAAGAAAGAAAATGTCAGTCGGGCATGCCGACCGTGTAATACCCTCTGAGCTTCGTTTCCAATTATATGAGTTAATTTTTGGACTGTTTACAAGCAGTGCACTAAGTAAGTTTTAAATACACAAGCACTGCTTGTAAACACTGCAGCGTAAACGAAAGCAGTGCACTGCTAATGCGATAAAAATTTAAGTTTGTATGACTAACATTTTTAATTATAGTCCGATTTTAATGCAATTTTCACAATCGTTTGATATTATTTGTCTGCAAGTAACTGCAAAGTTACAAAACTATATGTTAAGAAAAAAGTGAGCCAGCCGCTTGCAAAGTTACAAAGAAATTGTGCTTTTGGTGGTCGAAGGAGGCGTGGCATTCAAAAAATTTTAATGAACTTGTCCTTATATTGCAAATAGCAACATGCATGCCAAAATTGGTGACTCTAGGTATTATATTTACCGAGATATTCGCCAAAAACATGTATTTTTTTACGAGGTATGTCTGGTTATTCGCTAATTGTGGGCGAATGGGGCGTGGCATCAAAAAAAAGGAAACAAACTTGTATTGACTGACTAACTATATGTGGTCGATACTGACCAAGTTTGAACTTGTAGCTCTTACCATCTCTGAGATCCTTTCGTTCATACGGACAGACAGACAGACGGACATGGCTATATCGACTCGCCTATTGATGCTGATCAAGAATATATATACTTTATGGGGTCTGCCTGTTACATACTTCTGACAAACCCAATATATACCTCTCAGAGGGTATACAAATTTTTAACATGATAAATTTTTCTTTAAATTAAATATAGTTGTTATCAAATTAAAATAAATTTAACGAAATATTTGCAATAAAGTAAAATCTTTGTTTAATTTTCAGTATCTATTTTTAGCAATTTCTTTTATATATCTAGCTATTTAAGTCTTCTTTTTTCAAAGAAATCTAGCTATTTAAAATTATTTGGAATTCTATCAGCACACTACTGCTTAGGTACTTGTGCAACTCCACTGGCTGATTTAACAACAGCTGTTGGAATATAAATATTTATAGGGAATAGGAATAGATACTGCTCGGAATGAAATGGAACGGGAATGGATCTTACCTTATTGATGCCCAGCTGTTGAATGACTGTAACACATTTCTCGGCCTCAATGGCCGCTGCATTTAGACGATCGATGAGCAGTGAGGAGGGAAACTTTTTGGTTTCGGCCTCCTTGCACAATTCCTGTAGCTCCGCTAGCGTCACGGAGGTGGGAGTATGTGCATCGACAATGTCACGACAACGCGATAGCCAACGCTCAAAGCTATGTGCTTTGACCTTTAAGCTTTTGCAACATTAGCGGCATCTCGTCCAGTGTGTAGCGATAGATGAGCGTATGCTTCTCTGGCGCACAACCGCAGAGGACAGTGTAATGTCGCAGGCAGACAATCAGTTTGTCATTGCACTCACAGGCCACGGCGGATAGGAAGCACGTGGTGTTGCACTCCTGACAATGCCGTTCATCATCGTTGACCAGCTCAAAGGCGCGTCGTTCGGCCCGTGTGACGCCCCATTCGAGCAGAGATTTGCGCAGTTTCTTCTCAGTGTCCACCATTTCGGCCATGTCTATGTAACAGGCGGTGGCAATGCCAAATGTTAGCTTGGCCGGCTCCAAGGCCATTTTGCACACCAGCTCATCGTGCGAAAAGACACAGAAGCGTCGCAGCATTGAATAGTGATTGACACATTCGCGTCCCATCTTCAGCCAATCGGCGGGTGCAAAGTTCACGGCCTCGGCAAAATTATAGCCCTGATTGAAGCCGGCGTGGTAGGCGCGCGGAAATGTGATGACAAATTCGCCGGCATGCTGATCCGTGCGATAAACGGGCACACCGTTGTTCATCAAGATATTGGGATTCATGATGGTGACCAGCTGATGCAGCAGATCGGGTTGCGATGAAAACAATTCGGGCGCGGCACGCTTCATGGTCTCCTCGAATTGTTCGGCACAGGAGCCGGGCACACCGTACCAGGTCTTTGGTTCACCCCAATGCAAATAGTTAATCGAATAGCTCCAATGATCCTCGTTGTGCCAGCAGAAGGCAGCAAAGCACATGCCCACATACATCCATGGGGCATTCATGCCGCTAATATCGGCATTTATGTGTCCCAGTATCGAATCCTCCAGCAGTGGCAGATTATTTAAATTCCAACTGGACTCGGCATACTCCTGATCACCCGGCAGCAGATATAGCGAGCTCTTTGTGGGAAAACCCGAACCATGATCCATTGTATGCAAATCAGCGCCATATTCCACCGTCACATCCTCATCAATGGACGATACAATGCGCCAAAATTCACGCTCCACCAGCTCCGTGGGCACCAAATGCACCGGCTTACGGAAATATTCCTGCTTAAATTGATCGGCCATTTGGCCAAACTGCTGCAATGTGTACTCACGTTCCGCCTGCTCAAAGCCAAAGGCTTCCTGCGGTTTGCTCACCTCCTCCACAACGCAACGCGGACAGAGCCATTCACCTAAACGAAATAGTTAAGAAAATAAATATAAGTAAGGGGTGTTAAATATTGTTAACAAGAAAGAAATTGTCAGTCGGGCATGCCGACCGTGTAATACCCTCTGATCTTCGTTTCCAATTATGTGAGTTAAAATTGGAGTAACTGCTGCAAGAACTTAACATGCACACATATTTGTATGCCTATCTCGCTCGCACGTTTTCGTTTCGTTGCTTGTGTGCACAGCTTGGCTATGCGATGCTTGAAAGTAACGATTTTCGTTGTATGATCACCTTTTTTGACTATAGTCAGATTTTGGTGAAATTTTCACAATCGTTTGACATTAATTGTCTCCAAGCATACGCTAAGTAACAAAACTATAAGTTTCGAAATAAGTGAGCCAGCGGCTTGCAAAGTTACATAGAAATTGTGCTTTTGGTGGCCGAAGGAGGCGTGGCGTCCAAAAAATTTTGATGGCATTATCTTTATATTGCATTTAGCAAACTGCATGCCAAAATTGGTGTCCCTAGGTATTATAGTTACCGAGATATTCGCCAAAAACATGTATTTTTAACGAGGTATGTCTGATTTTACGCTTATTATGGGAGCATGGGGCGTGGCATCAAAAAAAGGAAACAATCTTGTATTGACTGATTAAAAATGTGGGCGATACCGACCATGTTTAAAATTGTAGCTCTTACCATCTCTGAGATCCTTTCGTTCATACGGACAGACAGACAGACGGACATGGCTATATCGACTTGGCTGTTGATGCTGATCAAGAATATATATACTTTATGGGGTCTGCCACGCCTCCTTCTGCCTGTTTCATACTTCTGACAAACCCAATATACCCCTCAGAGGGTATAATAACTTATAGGTGACTCTAGATCTTTTGGTAACTGCTAATATGGATAGACAGTTGGTTACCTTTTGGATTCGATTGTTTTGCTCACCTTTTGGTATACTGGTCAGTGCGGGCAATAAGCAGAATGTGTGATAGCTATCATCGCATCCATCGCACAGTAGCATGGACTCTTCGACATCGCCACGATTGCAAATGTGACAGATGTACTTCATTAGTGGATCGATGAGTGGCTGTTGTGGCTCCGTGGTGGCTTTCTTGTGTGTGGCACGTGTATTGGGTGCGGGTGTAGTACCTCCTCCTCCTCCTCCTCCTGCTGAACCTGTTTGACCGCCAGCTGCAGTAGCAGCAGCAGCTGAATTGACTGCATTAAAGCTGCTTAATAGATCGCGTTTAAAATCTTCCTTAGTTTCGGTTTTAATGGTAACTCCAGTGCCAGCTCCAGCTCCAGCTCCAGCTGCTGCTCCTGTACCTGTACCTGTTGCTGTTGCTCCTGGCTTGATTGCACCAGCAAGACCGCAACCGACATTTGAGTTGCCAAAACGTTTGGAGCGACGTGTATTGTTCTCATTGGGTGGTGCAATCTGTTGACGTGTGGGTATTTCATGGGTCTTGTAATCGGTGCCGCAATCCTCGAGCTTAACGGGTGTAACAGTCGCTGCTGCTGCGGTTGCTGCAGTTGGAGTAGGACCCAACACTTTGCCGGAGGTGTAGACCTCAAAGGGATGCAGTATGCGTTCGTAGTGTGCCTTGAGTGTGGCACCAACACTTTTGCTCGATGGATACTGCATGCGATTTGCCACCTTGGCCCATTTACGCTCCTTAGTGGTCTGCTCCATGCCGCCCTCTTCCTGTACAATGCGATGCAGTGTGTATAGATCGAGCGCCTTGCGCTCCACCATCGGTATTTTGAGTGAGGAGCCTTGCAGCTCCCAGAATTTGGCAATTTGATCCAAAAAATTTAGTTTAACCCGTGTCTTTGCCTCCAGCTCGTTGAGACGCTGCACACGCGGCACAAAACGCAATTTGTCCACATCGACGGCAAATGGTGGTGACCATTTCTCCGGTGGCAAGACCTTGGCAATGCCACATTTCTCCGCTATCGAACGTATCTTGCTAATGTAGGCCAATGGATTCCTAAACTCCTCCAATGTTGGCCTAAAAACGGGACATTCGGGCGGCGTATCAAAATGGAATTCCTCATTCTTGCCCTGATCAAACTTATTCGAACTGTGCGGCTTTGTGTGCACCGTCTTCTTGTGCACTGTGGGTGTGGGATGTGGACAACTGTTGTGATATTTCTTGCTGGCCGATACGCTGCTGCTAGCATGATTCATCGGCACGCTGGGCATGGCACGCTCCGTGGTGTTGCTGGCGCCACTTAATGGCATTGAAATTGGTGTTGCTGATCCACCTTCATTGCTGACCGCTGCAGCCTCGTTATTGTTATTATTGTTATTGTTATTACTGTTGTTGTTGTTGTTATTATTATTATTGTGGTTATGGTTGTTACTGTTGTTGTTGTTGTTGGTGCTCTTCTTGGCCGACTCGCTGCCACTGCCGCCGGTTGAATTACGTGTGCGCAGGCGTCGCGCTGGTGTTGCTGTACCGTTAGAGTTGGAGGAGTTGCCACCACCAGTGGCGCTGGCGGCTTGACTGTCCGCCTCGGCTTTGCCGGACATTATGTTAAACAGAGAACTGACTGCTGCAACGGCTAAAGATCGAATTGTTTAGCTCTGCGAAAACAAACAAAAAACAGACACAAAATGCTCTTTAGTTATCAACGAAATTAATGTAAAAAGTGCTTAATGTAATATATGTATAATATATACTTTGTACTTTCGTTCATTCACATTGATTATTTTTTTTTTGTGTTTTATTTTCGATTGTTACAAATTCTCGAAACTTAATAAATAAACAAGGGGTATGTGAGGTGAGTATGGTGGTAGGTAACATGTTTAATTTCTAATTTCTAGTTTATGTGCCAAGTGTGACCAGCAGTCGACAAAGTTCACATTGAAATCTGGCAACACTGCAACAACAACAACAATCAGCAATCAGCAGCCTAAACACGCATTGTATACCGATAGCAAGTAAAGTTGTTGTAATTGCAAAACAAGAGAGAGAGAAAATGAGTGATGAGAGAGACACAAATAGACAGAGAATGGTTAGAGGGAGAGTGTGCACGCACACACACACACATATGTACATACACAACCCCCTCTTTCTCTTTCTGAGTTTTGTTGGACGACAGGTAAACAAAACAGCAAACGGTGCAAGTGTGGGAGAGAGAAGAAGGCAGAGAGCAAGAGCAATAGAGAGAGAGAGAGGCAGCTCTCACTATTAGAACGTAGGGGTTGTGCATCAAATCGGAGACAGTTACAAAAACAAAACACAGAAACTACATGTACACTGCACTCTCTCACTCACTGTATAGCAGTAAGTGCATTTTAGTTCACAATATTTAGCTTCACGCTTGATTGCATTATCAGTCAAAGTTTTGATATTGATAAAAACGAAAATCATATATATGCAATAATGTCTATAAATTTTATATATTTTATAAATGTAATACATAATTAGATTAATTGATTATTATTATTAAGTTAAATTTGATTATCATCATGGGTTTAATTTAGGCTATCGAGCATAAAAAGCTACTTCACTTCACTAAAGCAGGCACAATCGAGATGGATCGACTTGGCTATACCCTGTCATACAACATTCTGTTATTATTACATAAATGTTTGCTGTAGATCTGCTGAGAAAAACTATGTACATATGTCTGTCCATCTGCAGTGGTTGGGATCAGTTATTTTGGAAAAACGCCGTCATGCTGTGAATTACACTGCCCTCATGGTTTTGGGTAAGTCAAACAAATGTATTCCAAACAATTTGCAGGTAAGAAATTTCATATTTTCCAAAAAATAGATGATACGAACTTCTTTAAAAAAAAAAGTACAAAAATTTCCCATAAATATTGGGATATAAGTATTTATGCATGTGTGTGTTGTTAGTGTGCACAATTAGGACGGCAAAATCAAAGCACCTGTGTGCAGTGTTGCCAACTGTTTTGACCGGGTGGCAAGCAAATTGCAAATAAATGGCACACACACACAAACACATACATACATACGTTTGACAAGCAAACACGTCTACGTGATCAAAGAACGCCTAACGGTACAAGGGGCTCGCTTCGGGGTGTGTGGGGGTGGGGGTGGTGACTTTATATGAGTGCACGGCGACGTAACGTAAGAGAGCGACAGTGTGTGAGAGAGACAGACAGACAGACAGACAGTGCAAGAGTGGGAGTTGAGACTTTGCTGTTGCATCGTGCAAAATGCAGTGTTGGTAAAACACATGCATAACTTTCAGTGTTATTTACTATTTTTTTTACGTTTTGTTTTCGCAGACACACTCACACGCAATCCTTTTGACAAGAACAATAACAACAATCAGAAGGAAAAAAAAACAGAATTTATTGCATAGAAAAGTGGAGCGCTAAATACACACACACATGTATATCTGTCTATAGATTGAAAATATGTATGCATATACATCCATACTTATTGTGTATGTATAACATAGCGACCAATAGCAACAGAATTTACCAATTCAATATGTATGTAATGTATGTAATTATGTATTAATGTATATGTGTTAGTTTTTCCTAGCAGTTATAAAAAATGCATTTTTTTTGCACTGCGAAAAAAAACTTGAGCTTTTCTCGTTAAACTCTAACTATGCACAATCTTGCAAAATTTTATTTGTATTTTCAGCTTTTAATGAAATTGAAAAAATAAAAATTAAATGAAATGAAATAAAAGAAGCCATATTGAAAAACGTTGACGCCGGCGGCAGCTATGGTTAAAGTTCCGGTTAAGGTTTTTTTTTTTTCTGTTTTGTATTTTTGCCACCATCAAAATAGACAAAAGGAAGCCGTCGCTGTAGTCGCTGGGCAGCGCAGCAGCAGAGCTTTGCCTTTGGTGGTTGTTGTTTCGCACACACACACACATGCATAGAAAAAAGGTTCACATAGAAAAGTGGGGCGACGACGACGACACCACCACCCCAAAAAAAAGGAATAGCAATAACAACAACAACACACAATCTCATTGATGCCTAAAGAGAGGGAGTTGAGAGTGAGTACGAGTATAGTGGGAATTTGTTTGTGTTGTTGTAGTTTTGTCATTTCCTTGATCAGAAAAAGAGTCTGCTGCTGCTGCGCTGCGTGAGAGCAATGAGCACACATGTGTAAATATGTACATACATACGGACTGCCTCCATGCAGCATTGCCAACTTAGCTTTTTAAAAGCTAGTTCTGACTTTTGACCAAGATTAAAAGAAAATATTATTATAAAATTTGCTACTATTGCTTTTGCAAGCATTATTAAATATGGCTAGCGAATGGCTAATAATTTATTTGTAGTTTTAAAAACTTAAAATCGGACTATTAATTAACACTTTAAACAAACCGAAAACGCTGTGACTTTATAGCTAGCTTTTTTGCCGAAAGTTTCTATAGCTGGCAACACTGGCTAAAAGGGTATGCTGCTGCTGCTGCGCCGCATGCAGCATTGCCAACTTAGCTTTTTATACGCTAGTTCTGGCTTTTTACAAATATTAAAAGCGGAAAATATAATTAAATTTGCTGCTATTGCTGCAAGAATTATTAAAGATGGCTGGCTTATAATTTACTTTTAAAAATGTAAAATCTGGCTTTTAATAAACACTTAAGACAATCCGATGGCTTTATAGTTAGCTTTTTTTCCGAAAGTTTCTATAGTTGGCAACACTGGCTAAAAGGGTATGCTGCTGCTGCTGCGCCGCATGTTTGTTTTCTTTTTTAGTCACAATTTTCTTCTCTTTTAATTGGCATTTGCAAATTATTGATTGACAAAGTGTAAGGGGAACGCGGCGCTGCACACGCTTTGCCAACTGTCAGAATTTCACCAAGTCGTGACAATGTTGGCAAAGTTTTTTTTTTTCTTTTTTCCCAACATTTGTTGCCATATTGATCGTATGTATGCTTTGCATGTGTATGTGTTTATGTATGTGCGTATTTTGAAAATAATTAAAGCTGCTGCTGCTGCTCTGCTTCTAATCTAAAGCGCTTCACGCATACAAAAAGGGGTTTTTATATAATTTCCATTTTCAGGCGAACGAACACACACGTAAGCTAATACACATACGCCGTATACGTATACGAAGAAACACACACCGCAGCATTTCTCTATACATACATATGTAAATATGTGTATGTATGCTGAGCGAAGTTAGCACTAAAATTCTTTTTTTTTTACTACTTTTTTCAAATGCAATGGACTTTTTTTTGGGTGTAATTGCATTTAAAAACGCTGCTTACAAAATATATTTGTATGTAAATGTATGCTTATCTATATATTTTTTTAGTTATTTTTTGTTGCCAACCAAGCCCAGTAATAACATTACAATAACAACAACTAGAAATAGTTAACAGTTAACACACAAACGTTGACGTTGTGATTTTTTTACGCACTGTCCACCATATTGCACACAGAAAATGTTTAATATATATAGAGACATGTGTGTATTTGTAAATGCAACACTGTACTTTTCATAAGCTACACATTTTGCATAAATATTAAAACTGCAATTGAAATAGTAGTTATTTTTTTTTTAAAGCGTGGGATCACAATATTTAAAGGGATTAACAGCGCTAGACATACACACACACGAGTACGAGTACACGCAAAACGGATACAACAAGGAGGCAAAGCGGGCAGCAAAGTCGTCGTTAACGACGTCTCTTCTCTGCTATGATGGCGACCAAAAAAGCAGAGAACGCACTTTACAGCACTACATTTGCTACTATTTTGGCTACTACTAATGTGTATGTAGCGCATGTATAGTACGTATGAACATAAGTGCTAGCTAATCACATAAATCACATAAATGAGGCGATTGTTTCAACTGTAGTTTTAAACTAAATTTTCACTTTTTATTACTAGTATTTTTTTTTTCATTTTTTTGAACAGTGGCCGCAGCAGCAGCCGCACACACACACACACATACAAATTTATATTTTTTTCTTTGATTAAAACGCGGGGGGTTGATTCCAATTGTCTTTAACTTTAGTTACATTTTTATTAGAGTTTTGCTTGATTTGTAGCAAACGATTTGGGGTATTAGCGTATTATGTGTACACATTCTGTCCATATTTCGCCTGCTAATTAAACATTTTCAGCGAAACTCACACACGCACGCATACACAGAGGGGTAGAAGTAAAATATGGGGAAAACTAAACTCACTGTCGTCATAGGTAATTGGGGGGGCCAAGCACGCTGTTTATTTGCGTGCACTTTTGCCCAAAAATATCTTTGAAAAATCACGCACACAGCACTTGATAACTTGTATTTGTATTTTTTGTATTTCAATTGTTATATTTATTTTCTTGATACTGATCTTTTCTACTGCCTTTTCAACTGCACACGACGATGAAAATCAGTGTGGCAGAGTTGTGTGACCACTAAAATACCGCAATGCCGTAGAATACATACAGAAAATACCACGGCTGAAATTGTCGGCCGCTGTTAAAACGAGGGAGCATTTGAAATTAAATCGTGAGCACATGCTGTGCATTTGTTGATGAATTCTGTTAAGTGAGGAGCTATACTGTTAATCGAATAAGTAAATAATTTTGCTTGATATGATATGATAAATAACATAGCAAGAAATGAAAACTGAAAACAAACAAGTTATGTTCAATAAACAGAAATCCACTAACATCAATGCTGTTAACTCAGAGACAGTGTGGCAACGCCTCTTATGATATTCTGGCAACTTTTGAGCTTACTGTTTAATAACAGACAATCGGACTATTCGTACTAACCTTCAGGTTCTGTCTTTCACTGTCTCAGTCGCACAATCTGTGGCTGCTGGTGTAAACACAGCTTTTTGCATTTTGCAAAATTGTATAAATCCAAAGTCATTAGAAATAGTGTACAATAGAAGCATAAACACATCGTAGCATTAGAATTCAACCCAAGTCACATTGTTGTTGTTGCTGCTGTCGAGTCCATCGACTCTCTTTCGCAAAATGCCCGCAGTGCGTAAATATCGACGAGAAACCAGTGAAATCAGTGGCTGTCTCAAATACTTGCTTTTTACCAGCAATGTACTCATCTGGATGACTGCACTTTTGGTACTCGCCATTGGCATTTGGGCCTGGACCGAAAAGGACATGTTTCGCAACATTAGCAAACTAACATTTATCGCACTCGATCCAGCATTTGCGCTCATCATTCTGGGCACCATCACGTTCATGCTCGGCTTCATGGGCAGCGTTGGTGCACTGCGCGAAAATACCTGTTTGTTGGGAGCAGTAAGTAATCGCTAGAACAAGAATCTCTTTTTTAAATCAGTTAACAAATTTTATCATCTTGCAGTATGCCATATTTTTGAGTGTACTGCTGCTTGGCGAGATTGGCTTGTGTGGCTTGGCATTTGTGCTCAAGGACAAGGGCTGGGTAAGTCGTTATATATAGATGATATATCTGTATATTCATCTCCATATCAATATTTACAATTGTTTGCTACACTTATAGTCTGTTTATAGTGATTAGCAAACTCATGTGTTAGTCACAAAACCCATCAAAATAAAACAAAAAAAAAACCCCAACCCCACCCCCAACAAAAACCCCCCCCCCCAAAAAAAAAAAAAAAAAAAAACAACCCCACACCCCCCCCCCAAACCCAAAAAAAAAAAAAAAAAACAACAAACCCCCAAAAAAAAAAAAAAAAAAAAAAAAAAAAAAACAAAAAAAACACAACAAAAAAAAAATAAAAAAAAAAATTCACCCACACCCCACCATCTTAACTTACCTATATTTTAACATTATAATCACTCTCTATAATGTTTAAGTAATTTAAAAATAGCTTTGTAGACCCGGTTTTTAAAAAAGTGCAAGGGCATGCTTTGTTTGTAAGAAAAAAATGTTTGTAAAACATAAACCCTTTTTTTTCATAATTTATAAATATATCTTTACCAACTAATTTGTTTCGAAAAGAACAAGTTATCATAAAGCTGTCTTATAAATTGATCTGTGGATAAGCAAAGTTTAGTATGCACAATTCTTATCTTTTTTAAGATATACAGATTATAAACATTCCCACTAATTTAAGATGTACCCTTTACTACTTGATAGCAATCTATTTAAAAACTCCCTCTCAAATTTAATTTACAGATTAAAGATCAGGCCACTGAGGGCTTGAGGGCATTCATCAAACACTATCGTGAGGATCCAGATCAACAGAATCTTATAGATTGGATACAGGAGGATTGGCTACAATGCTGCGGCATTGATGGACCCAAGGACTGGGATAGCAACAACTATTTCAATTGCTCCTCCATTGCAATTGGCAGCCGTGAAGCCTGTGGCGTACCTTTTTCCTGCTGTCGCCGTCGACCGCAGGAGGTGATCAAAAACAAACAATGTGGCTACGATGTGCGCAAAGAGGGATATGTAAGTTGGTGCAGTGTTAAGGGGTTAAACATTAATCAACTTATAGGTTTAATCAATTGAATATGTTATATATATATAAAAACGCATGCAGCCTGTGGATCGAAATATACATGAGCGCGGTTGTTTACGCGCTGGCGAGGATTGGCTAGAGACGCATTTAATTGGCGTGGCTGCCTCATGCGTTGCCCTGCTCATCACGCAGGTGCTGGCAAGATTTAATATCAATTAACTTCATATATAAATAAACTTTTTAGCCTTGCAGAGAGTAAAGCTATTTGGGTCGCAAAATTTGCGAAATTTTTTGGGTTATATAAAGAATTATGTTTGTAGCCTTGTTAAAATAGTCATGCCCATTTGTCTGACTGTTTTTATGCTTAAAAGCTATATCGATAAACGAATCGGATCGGTATGTAATATAGTAACCTTAGAGACATACGATCGAAAACCAATACTGACATTTTGACAAATTGAGTCTAAATCGACTACTATTTAATATTGCTTAGTATAAAAAACTTTTGTTATTCATATAGCTGTCTTTGAATACCAATGCATTACTAAATACTACTATATTATTTCGACCAGATCAGACTACAATCTCTGCAAGGAGATTCAAATCTTTGGCTTGCCGAAGATATACTTTTATTCTAGTTTAATTAGTTTGTACAACTTTTTCTATTGGGTTTTTGCTTATGTTTCCCTTTGTTTTATTTTTTCTTTTATTTGTTAACCTGCAGGATGGCGAGCTGTCCAAGATTATTTATGAAAAGGGCTGTGTCCAGGCTGGAGAAGAGTGGATAGAGCATAATTTAATTATCATTTCAACGACCGCAATTGGTGTTATGTTTTTCCAGGTCTCAGTTTCTTTACATTTTACTTAATATTATAATTATTATTTTTTGTTCTTTATAACAAAAATTTAGTATAATCAAATTAACTAATATACGTATTATGTTCTTACAGATTTTGGGCATTTGTTTTGCACAGAATTTGCGTGCAGATATTTATACGCAAAAATCCAAATGGCACTGACAAATGGCCCACGCTGCCCCCACAGCACTTTAGGGACAAATTGAAGAAATGGAGAGAGCAATAGCAGAGAAGAAAGAGAGTCGGATTCAAGGTAAGGTAACGACGACAACAACAACAGCGACAGCAGCAAACAAATAGAAATATATTTCCAGTCTAAACAATAACTACAATAACTATGCATCTACGCTTCGGTTAGTTAACTATACTAAACTAAACTAAACTATACTATAAATACCTAACTAAAATATGCAAACGCAAAACACATTCCGTCTTCATGGACACTGACTAAATATCTAACTAAGTTGCCAAACTTTTAGCTGTTTTTACGTAGGCTTCTTTTTACCCAAAAAAAAAAGATAAAAAGAAAAATAAATTGTATACATTTTTCTATACATTTTTACAAGTAATAAAAAACCAAAATAAGAAGAAAAGTTATATAACGATTGAGAGAAAACAACAAAAAATTACTCGTAATGCAGCTGTGATATATTTTTAAATGAATGTATAGAAATGAGACGAACATTTATCTGAATGCAAAACACATTTTCCACACTACTAAATGTAAAGAAAACCAAAACTAAGAAAAACCAATTGTCTTCGGGCTACCGACTACTTAATACTCTTGCAGACAGCTTGTTAGAATATAAATATAATTTTCAATTGATAGCATTTCGCATATTCGAGTTTATTTTAATAAACTCTTGATTCAAAGTCCTTTAAAACCTTTATTTCCTAAGCTTATAAAGATTTTGCATCAGTCAATCTAGAATATAATAAATAATTTAATCTGCAAGAGTATTTGCTTCAAATTAAAACACACTAAAGTCATTCCTAATATAAGCAGCAAATCTATAACTATGAAACCTACAAACAGATTGATATTAATTGCAGTATTTTTATAAAAAAAAAGATAAACTTTGTGTGGGGGCACGAAAATTATAAATATATAAAGAAAACGAAAACAAAATTTATAACATATTTTAAGAAAACAAAAAAACGAATTGTAGATTGCTTTTCGACGAGCTTAATGATAATACGTGGTATGCAAATCTTGCCTTGTATGGCATAAATTTATATATATATTTTTGCAAACAATATGTAAATTTAGTTTTCTGTTTATGGTTTGGCTAATTTCCAAATGGGTCGCACGTCTAACCAACATTTACTACTATTGTGTAATTATGTGAGAGCTATGTACTTAATATACTTATAACTACGTGACTTGGATTCGCAATGGGCTTTACAAAAGACTGTTGTCGAATTAGTCGAATGAAATTTGGTATATGATATAACAGAGTTTCGATATATATGATTTAAAGAACGTACTATAATAAGAGATCTATTTGAAGTGGGTTGTAAAAGAATGAAAGAAATCAATCTATTTGCTACATAACTCAGAAATGTTAGGTGAAATAATTACGAGTATACGTCTGAGTTGTAATAGAAACAGTTAATAACTGTTCTTTATCTCTTCCTATGCAACACTGCCCCAAATGAAAACCACCATATTTTAATACAAAAATCTACTCAAAAATTTCGGAGCATTTATATACATACATATATTTACCTAAAAAAACACACAAAACTGAATCTTGTACATTTCTTTTGAAATACTCTACTGGAAACTCACAAAACAAAACTCAAAATATACAAATATTTTTGTTCTAGAATATAAAACTGAATCTCCATTTGCCAATGAACAAATATTGAAAAATCAAATAAAAGAGTTGAAAAATTTAAACAAAAATAATTCAAAAATTCAGCGAATTGTGCAATAATTTTGAGAATTACTAAACAAAATTTAACAAATGCTACCGCAAAAGTCAATTGTTAAGGAGCTAAATTATACATAATAATATACACATACTTATGATAATTGCTAAATGCCAGTCAGCAAATGAAATTAATAAGTTTAATTAGTTAAGCAATGTTTATTGTATTGTAACATACTATAATATTTAATAGCTAAGATTTAGCTTGTCATGGTTGTTGATGCGACAGCAAAATCAAAAACTGCTTCTAATTAAATAAAGAAATGCTTGTAAAAATGATTAAAAATTATAAACAGATATTCTTAGTTTAGTTTAGCAATTTGTGGCGCCTCACTGGACTCACCGTCCAGCTGAGCCACTGCATCGAATTGCACCGCCGGCAGCTCTGCACCGTTACGGGTTTTATTTGTCCGTTGATACTCCAGCAGCACCAGCGAGTTTTGGCCAACTTTGAGCAGTTCATTGGGCACATACAATGTTATTTGTGGTCCACCCAGTGGCCAATAGCGTCCCAGATTCCAGCCATTCACATAGGCCACACCCTTGCCCCAGCCGGCGACATTCAAATAGGTGTCTCCCACCTCCTTCACCTCAAAGCTGCCCGTATAAAGTATAGGACCGTTGAGCAACAAACGCTGATTGGCTACCGTGGAGTCCAGGCCAGCTTCAATGGTGTAGGCTTCTAGGGGATAGCCAGTGGTTGTCCAGTTGTCCAGTGGCAATGCACCACCATTGTGCAGCTGAAGCGTTATCTTACCAAAGATGCCTTTGGTATCGTTGGCACGATCGTAGTTAATGCGTCCCTGGTTCTCCACCAGCAACTGAAGCGTATTGCCCCAGCCCTTGCTCAGTGGCAGCGCATAAATACGCGCCTCCCTGGACAGTGTGCCCACCAACTGCTGATCCACAAAGACATGGGCACGATCACGCAGCTCCTCCACCTGCAATAGAGTGGGATCCAGATCAATGCTGGGCAGCGTGGTCTCATAGAGCAGCAGACCCGAATACTGATCCATTTCCTCGAAAGATTTCGGTTTGTCCGAAATCACAGGCTTGCCCTTAGACAGGGCAGCACGTCCTGCGGCGGAGAGCAGCTCCAAGGCGGGTGTCAACTCCACTTTGCCGTAGGCTAAACGCTTAGCCGGATTCAATGTTAATTGCGGCAACTCCAGCACCTCGCCAATCACCTTCTGGACCAACTCATACTTCTTGGTGACGCCACCCGCCTCATCCATAACCGCATCGTAGTCATAGCTGGTTATATCCGCCGCATATCCAATGCCACCATCCAGATCATAATTGGCGCCCGCAGTGAATCCGAAATTGGTGCCTCCAAAGAACATGTACAGATTAACGCTGGCATCATAGCTAAGTATTTTTCTAAAAGGGGAATATGGTGAGTCATTGAGAATCTGCTAGACTATAACTAAACTATATTAACTATTCTCACTTACTTTAAGGCATCGGCAACTTCTTGTCCATCGCGTCGCTGATTCATCTCCTGCCAGTGCGTCAACCAGCCGGGATAGAACTCCGAGTTAACCAATGGACCTGTGGGCTGTACGCCACGCAATAGCTTCCAAATATCTTCGATCTCATGTACTAAAAGTTGCTAAATTTATTACCCAGTTTATCTCATCTTTTAACTAAAACTCACTGCGATCGATGCCAAAGTCTGTGGTGGCAAACACATTGTCAATCTTGCCGCAGTGCATCCGTTCATTGGGAATGTCCACGGTGAAGAGCAACGCCTTATTGCCCACATATTTATCGGTCTCATCTCGCAACCAGTTCAAATAGTCATGATCACAGGCGTGATATGCACCATATTCATTTTCAACCTGTACCATTATAATCTTGCCTCCATTGCCAATCAGCAAATGCTGCAGACGTGGCATTAACTCCGCATACCATATCCCCACCTCCTTAATGTAGTTGGCATCGTTGGTGCGCACTTTAATATTTGGATATTTGGTGAAGAGCCAATGTGGTAAACCTCCCTGTTTAGGAAATTTAGAGTGAGTTACGACTAAACTATTTGTGGCACTCTTTACATACGTTATCACGCTCGGCACAGATATATGGTCCGGGACGGAGTACAATATAGAAGTCCTCCTCCTGTGCAATCTCCAAAAACTTTACCACATCGGCTATACCTTCCCAGTTGTATTCACCATCGTGTGGATTGTGAAGCGACCATTCAACGTAGCTAGAGTAATGGGAAATTTAGAATTAAAAAATTCTAGAAATATTGAAGTAATCTGCCAAATGGCTGAGTATATTTTTATAAACTTTTTTGTGTATATTTGAATGTATAAATTTAATATATATTAAAATCTGTACTTTTTCGAAACGGCTGCGTGGCTTTTTAATGTGGCTTTTAATGTATATTTGCCAGGTATAGAAATGGAACGCAAAGAATTTTTCAGTATAAATATTTTTCATTCAAAATTCATGTAAGAGTTTAGATATGTTATACTAAATAATAGATTAAATATCCTTTATCATCCTATAAATAAATAAATATCCTAGTCATGACATCACTGCGGATCTCAGTCCATATTTTGACTACTTGAAGTATGTTTTCAATATTCAAATTTGAATAATCTGCGATTAAGTTTTTAATTCTACAGCTTTACTTTACTAAACAAGCAAAAAATTGCAGAATTTTCAATATTGAACATTTTTAAATAAAATTCAAAGTCAAAATGCCTACAAAAGCTAGGCTTAGTCTAGGTAATTCAAAATTCTGAAGTTTAAATTGTATTTTAAAACAAACCAAAAATTTATAGATTTTGTATTTAATGCATTTTCAACATTTTTCAAATGTTTTTTAACATTTACCAAAAAAGCCTAAAATGTACTACTCTTTAAATTTAGAATTATGCATTTGCACTATATTTAATATATACTCTCAACTTCTTTAAACAGAACCAGAACACTTTTGCATGTAAATTTAATTACTTATTCAATATATGTATCTGAATCTTTGTATTGCGTTGAAACTGCATTGATATGTTTATCATTATCATATGGAAAGCGCAGTAGATGCACACTAATTAAGTAACTTTACGGCATTATCAGTCAATGTTTGTCGGGACTTAATTAAAGTCACGTCCTAATTTACCAGCACTGATTAGCACTGGGTAATTCCTCGAAGGTACTCACGTATCCAGAGCATTAAGTCCACATGCTCGCATGGTGCGCAAACGACTTCTCCAGGCATCGGGCAGGGCACGAAAATAGTGAAAAGATCCAGAGACATAGCGAAATGGTTTTCCATTCAACAGAAAAGTGTTTGCCTGATGATCGATGCTAAAGACGGGCGGATCCTGAAGCAAAAGTATTATAATATACCAAAAGGTATTTGAACTTTTATTGCTCAACTCTCACCTCTCTCAATGAATCGCTGTCGCCACTGAGTCCCACGCAGAGACCCACTGTTAATGCGATCACCAAAATTATTACACCGCCGCTCATGGCCAGAGTTAGTTTTCGTGTGCAGCGAAAGCCGCCGCCACCGCCAGGGCTGGCAGTGTTGTTGTTCATTGTCAGCTCTCGTGGGTGTGTGTGTGTGCTTTTAAGCTCTAACTGAAGCTCAAATGTAGCTTTAAGCTCGTTGGAAATAAGACCGCGATATTCAACCGTTCACCAGCGCTGTCCACAGCACAATGTCAGTGGAATATCATTGTGTAGTGCTAATACTTTGATCGCGTACTGCACTTCATATACATACTAATATATATAATATACTCACTGTTCTCTGATAAGTCGGCCTGAAGTGGCTGATAATGCTAGTGCCGGGCTTAAGTTGAATGCCTGCAGATCATAATTGTTTTCAAAACAATCAGTTATTTCTGTTTTCTACTAAGTATATATGCTCATTATCGTTATTTAGACATTAGTTCAAGTAGCTCTAAATAATAATAGATTTATCTAATCAAGCATATTCATTGCAACTGAAATCTGCTGATGATCCAGTTGATTAAATTAATCTAGTTATTTTGGTAAAAAAAACTTAATTAAAGATATATTAATATGGGAGCTGTAGTAATTTTGCTTATCTAATCTTGGGATATTCCTCTTGATCAATGAATAACTTTTCTATGGGTCTTGAAACATGTAAATTTAGGCATAAAGGCTGTCATATCCGGATATATAGTATGTTCTTTAAAAGAACTTGATGTTAAATAAAGCCATACTACAAATTGTTTAAATATTTCCTTTATTTATTTATCACTTATAAAATTGCAAAAAATTATATCATTCAAGTACATGCTTGTATAAATGTATAAATAATGAATTTGGTTAAGTGTATATTGTCCAATCTATAGTATAATACGTAATATAGTTGAATATGTGTTAAGTACTAGACTATAAATGCCTTTGGTAGTGTGCTTCAAATATCTATATATTTTGTTTTGGTTTTTCCAACTCTCTTAGAGTCTTTTAAGGGGTTGTAAGGGTGTACATTTATATATTTTGATTACTTCCATTTATATAAGTATACTGTTAGTTGGGAATGTGGGTATTGATATATGTATGTATTAATAAATGGGTGTTTAACAAATACTAAGTAGTTCCTTTGGCTTAACTAAACTTTAAATAGTTTCTTATGTTATTTTTTTGCTTTTCATTTATAAATTATTTGAACTGTAACAAAAGTGCTTCTATTTCACATAGGCTGAGGTAGAACCAGCAGGAAATTACCGGAAGCTAGATGATAAGTTTTGGTTAAGGGACTAGCACATTCATATAAGTATTTAGTATATATAAAGAGTTTTGATTGTAGTAAATATGATCAGCTTAGAAACTAGAGTCCATTTAATATCGTTGCTTTTGGTATTATTTATACAGGATTAGGCGCTGATGCTACAAAATTTATCAGCCATCAGGGTTAGCACCTTTTCGAGTTTGCCATGCCGATCCTCGGGTTTAGCCGTAGCTCCCGAACTGCCCCACAGAAACTTGACATGAAATTCGGTGCTGAAATTGTAAAAGATCATATATATAAATTTCTTTGCTATGAGTTTTATTGAACCTACCGAAAGGCATCCGCCAACAACTCATCTAGTCTAGTGCTGGCCTCTTCCAAAATGATCTTGGCATTCTTGCGATATAGATCCAGGTTCTTTAGAAAACCACGTGATGCATCCAAATGCTGGAAATTGATACCCATACCAAAATCATCGGCCTTCGTTTCCCAGGGCGCAATGCAGGTATTATAGAGTGCGGGACGTTCATCAATATTGCCATGATTGATTATATCCAGCACGGGTCTATCAATAAGCAGGGCATAGAGCAGCACATGGGGCACTGTGGTATTGGGTGCCTGCGGATTGGATGCCTCATTCATGCTGCTCAATGTGGGACGCAGCTTGGCCTCGAATGTAAACGCACTGTCCGTATACTTTTGGCGCAGAATGTGCCAGGCCTGGTCCAGTTTTTGTATCTGTAAATTGTTAAACAAAATGAATAAATATTGTATTAAATATATACATATGATATAAAAAGTTGCTTGGTAATGTTAAAAATATATATAACAAATTTGTTTTAATGAAATTAAGGCATTTAATTTTATGCAAGGAAGTTCGTAAAAATACTTTCTTAGGATAATTTAAGGCTGATTCAATTTAATTCAAAATAGGTATTCAGGCAAATTGTTTCAATGCAAAATTTTGGGTATATAATTTAATTATCATTTAAAAATCTTGTAAAAAAAATCTAACTAATACTAAACTAAAAACTTATTAACCTTAGACGGAATTTGTATATTATAAGTTGAGGATATTTATCGTAAGTTAGAAAAAGAATAAGAATTATTAGTTTTGACTCAGATCTTTGAAGTTCTTAATCAATGTAAGTCTTCCGATAATCAAGATATTTTTTGAAGAAAATAATCCAATAAAATTATAAGGAAACCTTAAGAACTGAAACTATTGATAGACACTTTCATTAAAGCAATTTTGTTGACTGTAGCCAAGTGTAATGGAAATAATACCTGCGGCATGCATAATCCCAGCATAATGGCGCAAAAGCCAAAAAGATTTCCCAGAGCCGTTTTTGTTTCCACCGCAATCTGTATCCACTTGCTGAGTAGCTCGGCACGATCGAGATCTGTCTGACAGGTGAGTATGGTAACGGCCACCATTAGCTTGATGCACTGCGTCCGCTCAATGATGTCCTCGCGAAAGACTTTGCCGTGCGGCAGTGTTAGAAACTCCAGACCCGAGCAGCTCAGATAGGAATCCAGTTCATCATCGGGCTCATCCAGGAACAGACCAATATCGATGCGTGTAATGTGCTCCGCCAGCAGCTTCGGACCCGTCTCCAACAGCATCATCTTAAAGGTGTTAAGTGCATCACCATCCAGCGGTTTGTTCTCCACCGATGGCAGCAGCAGCGTGACAAAGTTTTCAAAATCAAATTTGCTGCACTGCAAGGCAGAAAGAGATGCAAGATGGTTAAGTGGAAAAGTACTGCTAATCTCTGATATGGTAGACTCACCAGCTTGAACTCCTCGATGGGCAGGGAGAAGAGTTGCTCCTCGGCAGCCAGAGCATCGAATTCGGTGAAGCTCTTTAATGTGCCATTGGAGGCAGAGCTGCTCATGAATCGGGGATTCTTGATGATGACACCGCCACGCTGTAGACTCATCTCACTGACATCGCCGGGCGCCGAGTCGCCGGAGCCATTGCCCGAATCGGAACCACTGGCCTGGTAAGCCAGCACTGCCACCATGGGTTCCTTGCGTGGCTTAGGCGGTGGACTCGGTGGCCTATCCGGCGTATCCAGGCTGCAGTTGCGTGCCAAATTGCAGATCCTTGCCGCCGCCTGCTGCCTCAGCGCCTGTGCCGCTGATGTGCTCGGACGTGGCAGTGACTGTGTGCTGAACTTGCTCTCCAGCTGCTGTTGTGGCTGTAGCTGCAAGTCGCTGGTGGGATTGCAACGTGCAATGGTCTGAAAACGTGCCATCATGCCGTGTCCATTAGTTGACTCCCCAGCCGCCAACTGTTGCTGCTGCTGCTGTTGCTGTTCCTGCTGCTTGTTGATGTTGCACACAACCATAGCCTGGGCTGGTGTCAAGCTCTGTGACCTCTGCTGCTTCTTGCAGGGTAGCCGCGGCGGTGGCACGTCACGACGCACCCGCGGTGGCGAGCAATGCGGACTTGATGGCGTCACCGGCTGCTGCTGTTGCTGCTGCTGCTGCTGTGTTGCTGGCGCCTCATTTGCCAGCTGGCCAAAGCGAAAAATGCCAGAGCCACCTGTTGTGCTGCCCATGGGTGAGTTCAATGGACTCAGACCACGCAAACCGGCCAGCATCTGTGTATGCAGCTGATTGCCCACAATCTTGTGGCCATAGAAGGAGAGTGGATATGTCCTATTACAGGGATACTGTATCAAAGCGCCCGACGCAGCCGATATCGGTTTACCCGAACCCACATAGAAGGTTATCAGATCCGGCACCGTGTCAAAGGCATCCTCCTCAAATTGATACTGCACTCGCTCGTACACAGTTTCGGGTTGTAGCACCAGCTAATGGGTATAGGTATAAGTAAGTATAATCTTAAATATTTTTGGGACTCTAATAATATAGAATATGTACCAAAATCAGGAGACTCAATTGCTATTTGTGTTCTTAAATTTAGATAACTTTATGATAAAATTGAAAAATGGCTTTCAAAATAGTTTTAAGTGGTTATAAAAACGTTTTATTTTTTTGGAAAATAAGAAATAACAAGTTTCTTCTAATGTTCTTCTTTTGAAAACTGTGGTTTTAAAAAAATCTTTTGGTTTAACTGTTAGATTATTGATTTACTTAAAATTATCTTAAATTTGGGCTCTTTATTTAAGAGATAAATATAAAAATATAATTTAAGAATGTTATAAGAATTATGTTTAAAAGTCAATACAAATATTACATTATTTATAATTTTCTTTAAGAAATAGAGCAAACCTGGTTTTCGTATAATTGTTAGATGTTTTGAATTTTGTAATAAGTTTTTATATAGCTTTTCTAACTTTTCACTCACCTTATTGAGCACAAAATGCAATACAGCTGATTTGCTGCGACAGGTGAGCACATAATTGTCCGGCTGGGAGGCGCAGTCCCGGACTAGAAAATCGCCTTCTCGTTGAACAATCTCCTCGGCACGTTGACGTGGCAGTGCACCATGGTACCAGGCATGCGAACGTAGTTCCCGGGCATCCAAACTTAGCTCCCATTCGAGTGCCTTTTTTAGGGCAATTGCCTCCTGTTGCTCGTTGGGATTGGGCGAGGAGGCAATGGGAGTGGATGCATTGCTATTCTGGCCGTTCTCCATGTCGTCAGTGTTGTCGCCCCAATGCGGACTGTTGCACTTGGAGCGCGGTTTTAATTCCTCATAGCTGCAAGTAAAGCGAAAGCGAGATAGATAAAGCTAAAGCGATAAAGATAAAGTTAGAGTAAGAGAACGTGTGGTGAAAGTGTGTAGAATGCATTTCCCTTATTATGGGTAATTTTTATTGTATTACGGTGTACATTGCCCCCGATGGCCGGGCTTTTGCAGCACAAAAGGGAAATTTGCTCCCACAGGATGTGGTCCTTTTGTACATATATGTATATTGTACAACTTTTGTCTGAAGTTCAAGTGCAAATAAAAAACCGATACGTAGTAAAATATAGTAAAGTAATTGCTTGAAACTTTTAGATACAAGTCAGCTTAAATATATATTTTATTTAAATAACCTGAAATTAAATCGTTTGATTTAAAAGTTGTTATCACTCACCTGCTACGCCCATTTTTCTTTAGGGTTTTTTTGCTACGCTAAGTTTAGACCGCACACGCCCAAAATTCAAGTTTAATTAAATATTAACTTTGTGTATGTCTGACTCAGTATTTAACTAATTTAAATTTATTTTGTGCGTCTTGTTAGTTAATATTTTTCTGTAATAAATTTAAATTTTAGACCGTGTTATCTGCAATTGTTTCTGGCTGTTCCTTATCGCAATCCCCGTCTGCACACTTTGCCATCTAAATTCGCTCTGAACTTCGCCCACCCTGGCACAAGTCGAATGTCCTTGTGAGGGTTGTTCGCATTTCCCAACTTGTTTGTGTTTTGTTTCAAGATTTTTATGCCGCCCGCCTAACACTACTCTCTATGGTTTTTATTATTTTGTTTCTTTCGTTCTTATATGGGAAATTCTTTTGAGTCATGCGCAGAGTTTTTGTTATTGAAATATATTTACGTGAGTGACTGTTGAAGTGGTTGTTGCTGTTGAGTGCATGTGGGCTGCATAAAGGGGGTTGGGGATTGCAAGTGGATGGTATTGCTATTGTGGAAGCTATTAGTTGTGGATGCTAAAAGCTTTGCTTAAGCTCGTGGAATTTAAAATAAGAACTTTGAAAAAATGAATATTTGAAGGTTTTTAAGTTTAGTTTGGAACTTTTCATGGTGTTTTTGGTAATTAAACTAATACTAGTATAAAGAATATTATAATCATAAACATAATGTATTTTTATTCTACTAACCAATCCTGTAATTTGTTCTATAAAGATAAATTGTAAACATTTTGTCTATTGCATTTTTGTTTTTGTTTTTAGAGCTCCATTTAAATACACTGTTTAATTGAAAACAGTTTTAACTAAACTTATATATGATATAAAGATAAACTATTATCTTTTTGTGAAGTACTGTATCTTCCAATTTTGTCTTATCAATTTTATGTTTTGGTTTTTAGAGCATATTCCATTATATACATATATCAATTAATCACTATTTAATTGAAAACTGTTTTATTTTTATTTAGAAAAGTTGTGGTATTAACAGATTTATTGTTGGAAACCTGAGTTAATTTTTAGGATTAGTCAGTTTCTGCCTCAAAATTTATTTTAAATATTTTTGAAATTATATAAACTATATTTAAAGTCCATATATTTAACTTACATGGTGGTGGTCTCATCGAAGGTCAGTTGCTTAAGCACCTTGCCACTTTTAGTGGTAATCACGGCAGCTCCTCCGCTATCATTGCTGCCAGCCATATTATCAGTCGTGCCGGAATCTAGATAAACCATTGGACAGGAACTTTTGCGTCGCGGCACTGGCAGCGCACAGGTAGAACTTCTCATAGCTAGAGAGATAAACCAGTAGTATCTATAGATTAAAGTCGAATAGCCGCACATCCCATATCACTTTACCTTCCAGATTCATGGATTGTCTGCGCTTCGCACGTACGCCCAGCAAACTATTGAGCATTTTCTGGCGATGGTTTATGCTACGTACGCCCAAACGTTTTAGATCTTTGTCCGTAATATCTCCAATATCATGGACAGTGGCATACATCTGCAGGTTAGCTAAGCAACCGAACGAATACGGAAAACGTGAGTTATAATGCCAGAAACTATACTGATCACACTGACCTTCATATTGCTGCAGCTCCAGCAGACTTAACCACTCGACTATACTCAGTCTGGAGTTGTGTACAATCATGGCAACATCATCGCGACGTCTGCTCGCATTCGGATACCGAAAGTTCCACAGGATACCTGAATAATGTGTATTAGAAATCATACAATTTTGGGGCTTTTGATTTCGTAACACTCACTGCTTCGTCTATTTGCCGCATTGCGAGGCTCCAATTGCCGCTGCTGTACATTTCCCATTGTCAAGCACAATTCTATATAGCTTTAAAGCTGCGACTGATCCAAAATATCATATAATTAAGCCGTCACATTGCCGTGCGTCTTATTTACTGAAATTTCAACCGTTCGGTTCGCTTATTGCCAACAAACTGAGCAAACGAAGCTACTGAAAAACAACAGAAGTTAAAAACTCAAAAATTCAACTAGTCGCTTTTTAAATACTCTTTCTAGTTTCAAAAGTTTGCAAAGTTAAAGCTTTTCTGGGTCTAGATAATACAGCGAAACATTAAATTTGTTAATCCAAGTATAAGTCATGAAACTATTACTTTAACACTTATAGCACAAAACATAACATCTTCAATTAGTAGAGTATTCTTAAAATAATAACATTGTTACGTATTAAACTAATAACTCAATGTCGTTTGTCAATAATTTGCGCTCACTGTTTGCCTAATTGTCTCTCTGATCCGCTCCGACAGCTGCCCCCGCGCTTGACCAACTGTTTTCATTTTTGTTTTCTTTCTTTTTTTTTGTTGTCGTACGTCTTGCGTTGCCGTCGGTATCGGGTTTTATCATTGTATATAGATTAGAAGGTCTCGTCGCAGTTCCAAATTGTGCTGATCACAGCGGTATACCCCTAATTAAATTTTCGTATAAGAAAATGGCATTGCGTGTTGTTTGTGCTCAGCGTACTGAGAGTCACTTTAATGAATGAGCCCAGAGAGATAGAAAGAGAGAAAGAGAGTTATCCACTAAAGAGAAATGGAGAGATAAGAGATACAGTGTGTGAAAAAAAGAGAACTTCAAACTGATGTTAGCCAATTATTATACATTTTCTGGGGTTCTTTATGATGAGTTTAGTCATCACCGTTTATTTTCTTAAGCTTTAAAACAATAATAATTGATCTTTATAGACTGCCTTTTCCAATCATTAGTGTATAGTAAGCATAATATACTTCCATTTATCCAAACAATCTATTAATTGAAATGTAGTTTTAAGATGAAAAATACGTAGCTATAACTTTAGCATCACATGACGCTTAAATACTCACACATATCTCTTTCAAAAATTAACTAATCATTATCTCAGTGAAGACTTGACGCTAAGATCCGACTGATGTATCCCTAAGCTTCGAATTTCTGGCATAAGCTTTACCAAACTTCGTACAATTAATACAAAAAATGATTAAACTTTCCCAGGTATGTATTTTGTTTTTTTAAGAATTATTATCAAACATTTATTTATAATTTATAATAATTTTTAAATGTTTAGTTACCTACACACTAATTGACAATAAGTTAAATTCGTGATATTACATAAATTGCATTCATACATGACTCACAATAATTTTCAGATTCTAAACCAATCTACAATTGTATTCTATGTTAATTACTCAACGACATCTATTTCAAAGTTATCGTCATCGTCGACTTTGTCGCTAAGCTCTCGACTCGAGCAGCTGTCGGAGCTGTAGTCCAAAGTCTCATGGGGCCTGATCGTCGCCACAGAGCCTGTCGGCAGCAACATTGGCTTGGCTGCACTTGCTCCGGAGCCTAACTGCGACGCTGGCTGCTTTTCGTGTCCACTCTTAAGATTCTCTCGCGTGTGGCGCCACTTCATGCGCCGGTTCTGGAACCACACCTTGACCTGAAAGAGTACGTTAGTTAATTTCAGTGTTTCAATAACATTTGGTTGTCGTCAAGCTACCTGAGCATCTGTAAGATTGAGTCGCGCTGCCAACTTGCGTCTATCTGGTTTGGTTATATATTTCTGCTGTTGGAACTGTATCTCCAGTCCCTTACGCTGTAGATTTGTGAAGACGGCACGCGACCAGGAACGCTTTCTTTTCCCATTGTTGTTAATGTTGCTGCTGTTGCTGCTGCCGCCGCCGCTGCTGATATTGTGGCTGTGATTGCTGCTGCTGCTATTGCTGTTGTTGTTGTTGTTATTGATGTTGCCGCCATTTTGCATAATACTGCTAGCACCTGTTGCCGTTGTGGGAATGTCCAGTAACTGCTGCTGCGCTGTCTTCGTTAAGAAACGTTGCTGCTGCGTTAACTGCAGCGTCTTAAGGCTGTTTAACGGCGCCAGCAGCGCTGCCGCCGATGTTGAACTGTGCAACAATGTTGCTGCTTTGTGTGAATGTTGCTGTTGCTGCTGTTGCGGGTGTAGATGCTGCTGATGCTGGTGGTGGTGCTGCTGCTGTTGATGTTGTTGTTGCTGTTGCTGATGGAAACGTAGCAGTGCATTTGTTGCCAGTGTGGGAAATGTTGCTGTCGAAGGAAAAAAGGACATTCAGTTGTTGTATTTGAGAAAAGAAATTTAAAAATATTTTAATTTACTTAGTATCACTTGCTATAAAATTGATTTCTTATCTTTATAAATCACTCAGACTTAAATGTTTTTATCTTTAATATTATAAACCACATTATTGAGTATATGAATTCTGATTAAAAAGTAGGATCAGCTAAAATTGCTTAAACATATTCTACGTCTTTTGATATATAATTATATAATAATTATAATTATAATTTATGTGAAGCAAAAATTGTTCTTTGCTAAAGTTTATATTTATATATGCATAAAATACAATATAATAATTATTTTAAAAAATGTATTTATTGTAAGATTTTAAGTTAATTCATTTATTTAGGTTTATACATATGTAAATAGTAATTTTAAACAAACAAACTTTTAAAACTCATTGAATTGAATAATTCCCTATAAATTAAATTATTTTCTTACTAAAAATGACATCTCTAAAAATGTACAGGGCTTTTTAATAGCTAAAATATTAACAAAATAAATTATTTACTATTTTTATGGCTGCTTATCTAAATTATCTTTCCGTTGTTAATAGCTAAAATATTATGAAAATAAATTATATACTATTTTTATGGCTTTTTAAGTAAATTAACTCTTCGAATTTCAGCCTTTCAAAAGTTTTCTTAAAGTAAATGTTTTTTTTTTACCAATAATTCGAATCGGGAAATTTTATTTATTTGTACAATTTGGCACCCAACATCCTCAATGGTAACTTATGTATGTATTTATGTATGAACCTATATCCGCCGGGAAATAATATATTTTGCAATACAATTTACGCATTTCCCCAAAGTGCGGAGACTAAAAACTGATCAACAAATAATCGCCATGTGAAAATATTAAAATACAATTTTCGAAAAAAAAAAATAAATTGTTGAGTAAATTATTTTGAATGAAAACGCACGTTGAAAATATTTAAATGAGTTTGTTTATAATAAAATTTTCACTTAATTGGAAATAATCAGCATTGTGGGTAAACAAATTGTTTACACCACAGCGCCAAGAGGCAACAACAATAACAACCACAAGAAGATGAAAACAAAAACAAGAACAACAGCAAATATCTCTTATTTGGGGTAATCGAACACGACATGGGGCATGATTTGTACCTGCCACAGGGATAGGAAGGGGTAAGTGTGTATGCTTGTAGCTAGTTGTGTGTGCATGTATTTGTTTTGTATCTAAATGTTTTTTAAATACGCTTACTACAGGCCAACTTATGAGCTAATAGTATTTGCTGGTGGCAACAATTAAACTAGTTTATGCATTTTTATTGGATTTTTATAAACTCTGCTGCTTCGATATTCCAATTTGTTTGTGCTCGCGGCATGCGTCTAATTATTTGTTCATGCTGCATTTTATTTACTCAAATCTCAAGCGATCTTTTGTCTATTTACATTGCAACGGAAATGCGCTGCAATTGTATCTGTATCTGCATGTGCATCAGCATCTGTAGCTGTAGCTGTATCTGTGTGCGCCATGTGCAACTGTTGCACCTTAATTGGCGGCATTTGGCTTCTGTCAACTGCCGCCGATTTGTTATAATGAGTTTTCCATTGATTTCAACACCTCAGAGCGCCTTAATTGCCCCATCTCACATACAGATAGATACATATATTTGTAAATAACCCCCAAATGCTGTAAATATCTTAATGAGTTGTGATTATTTTGAGCGCATTTTAAATCATTGACTGGTTGCCTCTGTTCTTTTCTTTTCTGTTCTTCACTGTTCTTGATTATTTGTGCCTATTAATTTATGGCCTGCTTACAATTGTAAACGATTTATTTGCATTGTATTTGCGGTGTTTATGATTTTGCGAAGAGAAAGAGAGAGAGAAAGTGAGGGAGAACTTTAAAGAATTTCAAGAAAATTTATTGCCATAAGGTTCAGCAGATTTTCCTGACCCTCTGGTAGTTTGGGAAATTTTTTATAGTCTACTTATAAGGTTCGTAAAGCAGAGGAGCACGAGAAACTATATGACAAGGATAAAGTTTTAAATATTATTTAAGTGTAAATATTTTTCTAAAATTATAATATGTATTCCTTAATAATTTGTTTGAATTGATTATTATATGTGATCCATAAAAATTAGTAGCACAATACATTGTATGGTAAATGTTAATAATTTTATAAATTTATCAGAATTCTATTTCTAAAAGAAAAAGTACACTTGGGTCTTATTACATGCGTTTGGTATCATTTGAAGTATTATGAAGATCAATATGTGTACTTAACTTTATGTTCTTGATGCATTGTTTAAAATATTAGTTTTTAGAATAGAGCTTATTAATCGAATTTTATTTTTTATTCAGCAGACCAGTAAAATTAAATAAAGTTTGAATAAGTTTCGTCAATGTTATAAAAAATTAATTTTTTATTACTGTTGAATTTGTTAAGCAATCAAATTAGGCACAATAATACAAAGAAATTTTCAAACAATAAAATTTGCATGCCACATAACATATAAAATTAGTAAAATATTAAATCGTTAAGTTGGTAATATGTAATTCCAATTCATATCAAGATGATTATTATATGACATTGCATTTATCAGTTAACTGTTTATAAAACAAACACAAAGCGGTTTCTATTCAATTGATGATCATCATCATAAAATTGCCTAATCGCGATCTTTCAATCTGAAGTTGTATATTTTATGAAATGGAACAAACATAAAGTGGATAAATAATTGAAATTAGGTGCTGAGACTTTTTAAAACCGATTAGCCACGCAGATAGCGCTCAGAAGATCTACAATCTATCTGGAGTTGATCCTAACTGTTGCCCTGGGTCAGTGAAAGCGCAGCGGCTAGTGGGAACTTTGACAAACTTGGTTCAAAGCAGCTGGTTATTGATAGCCAAAACACATATGCAATGTGTTGATCATTGATCATGGAACTGTTGAAGACCCAAGCAATTGGATTAACATATAAATTGTAAATTAATTAGGCAAGTGGCGCCAAATTATGGGCCCTGACCCGCAGCATTCTCCAAAGCGATACATAAATAAGCACAATCAAAACAGAGGAAAAAGTATTGAAGATCGTGAACGATCCATCGATCGATGAATCGATCGATCGCCAACCAGAAAGCAAAAGAAACAATCAAACAAACTACTCAACACTCAACGGCAGAAACAAGCTAAACACCAACAAATAGCTAAAGATTTGTATAGCTAAAAAAAAAGAGAAACAAAAAACACAAAAATATGGAACCTGGAGTGCTGCATGGAACTGTGATTGTAGATGGCTCTGAGGCTACGATTTTTTATGATGTGCTATGCGATGCGATCAATCCATCACAAATGAATGCACACACTATATTCCTCTCGCTCTCACTATGTTCTTCTATCTGGTGGAATAACTTTGGCACCACAGGTAGCCTGGCCAGCCTGGGCCACCACAGTGGGTGGCTGTGTAAATAGTTGGCCTCGGTTGGCCCCTAAAAATACCAAAAGCATGGGCAAAGCTTCAATCAGTCAGTTAGCCAGTTGCTCAGTCAGTCAATTACTTAATGCTGCATGTCATTAACTTAAACGGCAGCATCTACACCACAGACACAGTAGTTGGGCCCCACCGGCGCCCCAATCTATCAGAGATAGTTCTACTCAAAGCTCCTTTTGGGGCTCCCACAAAAACGGAACAATTCATTATACTTAGATGGATTGGCTGCCCCTGAATGACGGACCAATTGCTCAAGCAAATAAACAAATTCAATTCAATCGGTTTTGAATTTTCGAATCTTTTTGTATTTCGTATTTGAATTTTCCAACGATCTGTGTGAGCAGTCAGTTTATTTTTAAGCTCAATACTTAATTTGTTCATAAATTGCTGTTAATTTGGTTTTTGGTTCTTTTGAATTTAATTTATTTAATGTAGCATAGGATTGATGAAACACTTCAAAATTACGTTTGCCTGTATTTATTTTAGCTTGTTTTTGTTGTTGATTGAGGAAATGTCGAATTTAATGCCTCGTGCTAATTGGCATTTCATTTTCGCCCTCTCAATACATTGCTAATGTGTTTAAGAATCAATTAATTTTGATAATAATTTTCATAAATGTTCACATTGAATTGATGGCCAATTTATTTTGATATGGCGCTAATTTGTTAGCCACTTTAAAAGGGAAATTAAGGCGAAATTTCTGTTGTACTTGGCTGAAATCATTTCTGGTTCTGGATGATGCAAATCAAAGTGGCCAGTACTTAAGGAAGTAATTGTAGTCTTTGCCTTTGTCATACTCATAACATTTTTAACAATCTCTGGCAATATAATGAAATGCTGGAACATCAACTTCCGGTAACAGATGTCAAACTGCGGCACTTGGTTATTTAACACCCTCTTGATATGAATTGTATATAAAACAAAAGGGTCTGAGAGGGAGAAAAAGGCTAAAGTCAAACAATAGCTAGCAATCCACAATATACAAAATATATTTCTCACTATTTTTCATATAAACAAGATCAAAGTGCTCATGAGTCCATGAGTCGTCCCCTGCCTGATATACAAAGCAGCAGGAAGTAACGTAAATACTACAAAATAGATATCTATTTGTCGATTTCAAATTCGATTTCCAATTCGATTTCAACAAACGAATTGTTTTCGTCAAGAACAGTTGGCTACAATAATATTGCACAATATGGCCACAGATCAACTAATAATTCCAATAAAACCGCACAATTTATGGCCCAACCATTTGGTTCAAACTAAAAGTGTTTCAAGTTTTTCCCGGAATGTACATTTTCTATCTCATTGCTTTACATCTCCAGATTGCAGTGCAGTTTATAATGACTGCTCTGAAGACCCAAAGACAAAGATCATGCCAGAATTTGATTGGCAAATGGGAAAAACTTCCCGAACGCATCTTTTGATCGTTTGCTAAAGACGGTTTTTTGTTGTGCTATTCGAAAGGATATTGAACTTTGAATTATTGTTATTATTTGCTGGAGATGAGTAGCTTTGATCACATCGATTTATTAAGCTGTTAATTATGGCAAGTATTTCAAGATCTTTGTTTCTGATTTTTAATAAATGGTGTAAACTTGATTTTAAAGCAATAATCTCATTACTTCTAAGCTTAAACAGTTTGAGAAAGATTATTTTTGGTGTTTGAAGAAATTTAAATAAATTATTATTAATTATTATTTTTTATAAAAATATAAAATTTATGTGGTAAGTAATACTACTACTACTTCCGAAAAATGATAAAAGGGATATAAAAGTGACTATTGTTAAAAAACTTATTATTGTATAGATAAATTGATTAGTCTTTTTTATATATATATTAATCATTCTCTTGGTATAACGTTAATTTTTATTAAAAATTAATCATTAATATACATTTTAGATTGCAAAAAAACATTGGAACTGAGTAATAATGATCTGAAAAAATATATTTTTGCTAAAATGTATTTGTGTTAGAGATCTAATTTAAGTATAAATTTAAGATTGGAAGTAATAACAGACTACTACACTTATATTTAATCAAAGAAATTTGCCTATTTTTGATAAATGTTATATGATATAAAAGTAATTGTAATATATATTTCAACACATGCCGTATGTTTATTAAATATCTTAAACTTCATAATATTTAGTAAAACTTAAAACTTAAAACTTTTAGTAATTCTTACCATGTTCAGCACGTAATGGCGTTGGTCTAAGCACCGACTTGTAATCCATATATAATGCCGGATAAAACTTATCCAATCCCGCATAGGCGTAGGCATGTGGAGTAGCTACAGTGGGATGCTTTGCAGCTTCCGTATTCTGGGCAAAGCAACTTGGAAATGTACAGCAGGCGTAGAGACCACCATCACAGCATTGTCCGGCCGATGTGTGGGTTAAGGATGCCACAGGATCTGTGCGCTCTGAGCTTAACAGACGATCGACACTGAAACTAAGTTTCACTTTGGTGGTGGTGCTACTGCTACTGGTGGTTGTTATGTTTGCGGTGGTTACACTGCAATTGGAAACTGAATCTTTGGTTGGCAGATCACTATTAGAGTTGGAGCCAGTCTCACTGTCCGCAGGATCATGACTATTTGCTTGCAATTTCATTTCACAGTCGTTTAACACATGCGTGCTTAGATTCTCGGGCACACTCTGTTCCATAGTGGCACTTTCGTGTAGTAACATTGCTTAAATTGGTCACACTCGGTAATCGGTATTAGCATAGATTAACAATCATGTCACCGCAGAACAAACACTCCTAACAAAATACCGTCGCTAAAAGACAACACAAGACACGATTGCAGCAAATTTTGATAGAGGGGGCGCATACAAAGTTTAAACCGTTTACTAAGACAACCCACACGGAACTGAATGGACCGACCCGGGAGCGGATCCAACCAGCGATCATCGATTGCCGTTGGGCGCATACAAATAAGTATTGTGTTTAAGTAAATCTCACTGATTGTGTGGGGATCGATACAGTGGGCGAAATTGCAATAAAAGTGTAGAAACTTTCATCTCTTTTAAAATTGTGGGCAGTTTTTAAATCAATTAGAATGGGCTTAATGACAGTTTTATCTTTAAAGATATCCTTTAAACTTATGTTAAATATAATGTCATGCAATTGAATTTTTTCTTTTGGTTTTAATGTTATCTAATTTTTATTTAAGATTTTAAGCATTTTATAAAATGTATTACTAGTAGTTTTGAGAAATCTTAACTAGACATTAGAAAATGGGCGTATGAAGTTTTTCGACATACATATTTCCTTAAAAACTGTAAAACTTACTTAAATTAATATAAAATTAGGCTTATAACAAATTTAAATTTAAATACAATTTATAAAGACTAAAGTTATATACAAAATTGAAATAAATACATTAAATTCCTACTTTGTTATTATTATTTTAATAATTCAACGATTTGCTTATATTATTGTTAATATATCACTTTTGGCAAACAAATTTTTTGGCTAATTTTGCCCACTGTTGCTCACATGGATGAGAAACTTGTTGTACACGGTTCGGGTTCTGTTGTTTACACACATGCAGACTCGCTGTGTCATTAGCTCAGTCAGAGATCGTTCGTTGATCGCTATTGAGATTTGTTTACCGATTTCTCCATATGTTGCCGTACTCCGCACACACAGTCAAACACACACAAATCCATAGCAGTTCCCTAGCACCTACAACTTATGGAGAGACCAAGCATGGCAGCTGGCAGCCAATGAGAACGATCGATTCAAGTGGGCGGAGCTACGGTCTCTATCGTTGCTGATGCTTTATCTCTTTCCGGCTAATGGCGTGGGGCCAGTGCATGGTACACATTTACTGGAATTGAGTGATCTTTTGCGCATAATTCCATGTTGCCTGCAATAAAAAGTGGGTAATGGTGTCGCATGTCATAAATTTAAACGCTTTCTGGTTCCTCTGGGAACCACAATTGCTCGTAGAACGTTTTGTGGGCCAGTAAAGTTTGTGAGAACTGTTCGAAATCAACACATTAAATGGGGGAAATGTAAAACTTGTGAATCGAAAATCGTTTTTATTAATGTAAGTCCTGTCGTGCCGTTACGTAGCATACAATGCGCCGCCAAACACCGCCCTCACGCCCACCGTTCAACGCCCAAGTGACCCCGAAAAGAAAACAATGAATATGCAAATGCAATCACGGGAAAACTAAGTTAAAATAGGACACAATTTCGTAAATAACAAAGTTCTTATACGCTTGCTAGTTGACAGTTGTGAAAAAAGTATTATAGATTCCAAATACACTATCAATTTGTGAAAATTATAAGAAGAAAGATAAGTAAATAAATTTTGTGTAATAATATTTGAAATACAAAATACGTTTCCAAAGTCTATAGACGTTTTATTTGTTTATAGTAAAATAATAGATCCCAAATATATTACATTTATTTGTAAATTGAAGCTTCATAAAATGCAAAACGTAGAAAAAATATATGATAATAACTTTTGTTTAATAATATTTAAAAATTAAACAACTAAAAAATATTTTAGAAAATTTTAAAATGGTTTAACTTACTGACAATTTGTTAGTGTACTTAATATACAAAAGTTTAATGTTATAAAGCTTGACAAACAATAAAAAAAATTTCATAATTATAAAGTCCATATAACTTAATAATTTCGAATTCTAACTGCTAAAGCTTACTGTCTGATTTTTTGATTTTTAAATATATTTAATATTTTTCAATCCCGTTTCCTTGTCGCCTTAACAATAACAAAGTTGCTATGCCCAACTTGAGAGGGTGAGAAGAAACGCAACCAAGCAATGTAAACAAAACACGAACAGGATACATTTGTTGGGGGAAACCGCAATCCAAACGACTTGGGGCAACAAAATTTGGGTTAGGTAGGACACAGTTCGTATCGTCCGCTTGAATGGAGTCGTTGTCACCACCGTCGTCGGCCGCTTCGGCGGTAACTAATCCGCTATTACGCGGTGATTTTTCCATTGAAAGTTTAAACATCAGTGAACCCACGGATTGCGATGAGGAGCAGGATTTCACATTTCGCTATCCGAGCTATATGTATCCCGATGTGGAATACAATAAGAATGATGTGCCCATATCGTGTAGGGCCACTCCAGATTCACTTTTCAATCTCTGCGCTGCTGTAGTGGATGCCCAGGGACGTACCGAGGTCTTCAAGTGGAATATTAATGATGTCGCCAATTGGTTGATGGATTTTGGTTATCCGGAATACGAGGTGGGTATTACTTCTATGGCCTGCAAGTGGTAATAATCTTTGCACATATTTAGCAAACCTTCCGGGAGAACTACATCGATGGCCACAAGTTACTCAATCTGGACGCCATTGCTTTGGTGGCTCTTAACATACGCGACTTTGAGCACATACGTCATCTGGGTCGCGGCATTCGAGCTCTCTATCGCAAGGAGCTCCAAACGGCTACGGAGACGAAGCAGCAGAGTGATGTGTATAAATCCTTTCGATCCCGCACCGGACGTAATTACGAGGGACTGCGTGAGACGGAACTGCTGGGACGCATGCACATGATTCGATCTGTCTTTCAGGACCTTAATGAATGGGATCTCATGGAATTGCACATGTCACGCACTCCGGTACGTCGATATCGTGAGGTGGTTGCCGGTTCCAGGCGTTATAACCTATACGGCCCGTCGACGGCACGCAGAGAACCAATTATGGTGGACGATGTCGACACAACAACTTGGTATAATTTTGGGGACTGCTATTGAGTGGCCGCTTAACTAAAGGGGAACCCACCAACAAAATCATACTCGAATTTTATGATATTATCTAAAATTAAAAAAATTTCGATATCTTTGCACAATATGTTAAACCGCACAGTCACGTTTTTGTATAATTCAATCAATCAAGCAAAGCAGTTAAAAATACTTAAATAAATAAAATACTTAAATTGTGCTCTTACGGACTTAATAAAATGTGTATGGTTTTTTTGTTACATTACATTATTAGTATTTAACTTAAAATTTTAGTATTTCTACAGCTTTGTCATAATTATATTTGTCCAAAAGTTAATTTAATCTATTTAAATTTCAATATTTTCGTATACATAAATTAAAGTTTCACTACAACTATCTATACTATTTTCTAAGATTTTACACATAACTCCCCCGCTATTAAAAACCCACTAATAAGCTACGAACCACTTAAAGTAACTCGATTTCCCCCCGAAGAAGGAGAAAAGTGCAGTTTGTTGCTGTTGTTGGTGCCCAATCAGTCGACACGGCGATCACTTATCGCGTTGTACTCATTGTTGTTGCTGTTGTCGATGTTGAAGTTGCTGTTGTTGCTGTTGTTGTTGCCGTCCGCATTCGCGTCCCGCTCACGTGTTCAAATTTATTGATTGTTCTGCTCACAAGACACGGCGTTTGTGTTTTTGTGGTCTCTCGATCTCTCGATGTCCTGCTGCGCGGCATGGGAGACGTACGTGTGGTCGTTTTATGTTATATTTTTCGACATCTTGTGTGTCCGCTTCCCATACGCTTCCCCTCCACCAAAAAACTGGGGCCTATGGAACCTTAGACGCAAAGTCGCTACGGCTCCAATGCAAATCGTCGCTGCTCTAACGAAAGTGCAACGAGCTTTTATTAACTTATGCGCATTCAGATTACCTTAATAACTCGTTCCGTTAACACTTTATTATGTTCAGGGCTCATAAATCGTTCCATCACCCGTTCACAGACGCAGACGCAGCCACAGACACAGACGGAGACGCTACACTACCCCAACCATATCATACCTACTATAACATCAACCATTTCCAGTTTCCATCTCAACTCAGAGTCCCAGATTCCAGACACTGGGCGATTATGATTTATCGCATTTTAATCAATTTAAAATGTTTAAAACGATACAAATCGGAAGAAATTATGAATGTGTTGCTGTCTTTAGGCTCCACAGTAGGCCAGGCCTACAGCCAATGACAAGCATACAACAAGCAACACCAACAACAGCAATCTTCCAGTTTGTTCGCGCATGCAGTTACACTGGTCAAAAAGAACATGAACGCAAATCAAGTATACGCATCTCAAAATGTGTGGTCTAAAATAAAAAATATCTTTTAAATTAAATTAAGAGTTGAAAAGCTCTAATCTCAAGTTCTTGCTGTAAAGCTTACTTTTAAAGCTATAATAATATAATTATAAATTGGTATCTGTCTTCAAAAATAAAACCATTATATTTTAGGTTTTTCTTAGCAGACATGTTTATTAAAATAATAAAAATTGACACGATTCTTTTATCAAATATTCCCAAACACTTTTTGGTCAAAAAGCAAGAGTCATTTATTCAAACTAAAATAATTAAAAATGGTCTAATTTTAAGGTTTATTATTCTACTAAAAATGTGAACATTATTAGTCTTATTTGATATTTTTTAAGGTGATCTTAAAATCAATATGTTTCCTTTATACCAAAAATATTTTATGAGTTTTAGCAACAACATCTAATCTTAATTTTGAGCAGTGTAGGCATGTACATGTACCAATGTATGTATGCGTTAGCCAACGCGTACCTCGTTTGTATTTCACTCCAGAGCTCCACAGACTCTCCGATTACCCAGTTGGCCAGATTGTGGATTCGAAATTTACGCGCGCCACATTAAGCCCAAAAAGTCACATGTACTTCTCAGCAGCAACAACAACCACAACAACAACAACAGCATCGAAAACAGATCCGGATCGCGTGCTGTGCCACAGCAGTATTCCCCACAGAGGCGAGGTCTCTGGGTTTCTGTGTTTGCATCTGTGTCTGTGTCTGTGGTTGTGTCGCGACGATGGCAACGCGACGATTATGATGATTAAAATTGATAAGCGAAATATTTTTATCATTTCTCAAATTAACATAAACCATATGCGATTATCACACAATAAACGCAGCGTTTCTGCTTTTTCCTCATCTTCTTCGATACTTTTTGTTTGCTTTTTATGCGCTTTTATGGCCTTCATTTCCTCCTGCTCTGCCAGCTCCTCCAGCACCAGGTCCATCGTGGTACACACAACTTCTTTGGCTCGCTTATGTGTAAGTTATGGCATTGCCGTGAAATTATGGCAGGCCAGGCCAGGATTTAGTCGCGGCAAAGTGTCAATGGTAATAAATTTATGAGGATTTCGGCCAGCGGTCATGTCATCCATACTCATATTGGAATACGTACTTACAAACATATGGGTGTTATTCCTTGAATCAAGCCGCATTTATTCAACTTTTAACCTCTGATTATGCACACTTTATGGTTGAACTTACTATTAGGGTATATTTCAAATGATAATAAAAACTGAGAAGCTTATAATTATTATCAATAAATATAATTAAATCATTCTAAGAAGGTTAAATGTTTTTAGACCCTGTACTTAAAAAAGTTCAAGGGTTTTTATTAAGTTGCATAAACAAAAATATGTTTAGCAGTCAGTTTATGTATTTTCAATTCCATAAGTTGTAGTTTTCAGTTACTGGCTACCTAATCGCCACCCTGAACAAACCATAAGACCTACAGACATGAACATATCACAAATCTCTATTGCGTATTAGATTGTTATTTATATTTTCTCTATTTCCGCTTTTTGCCGACACAATGGAGATGTTGCTGCTTACTATTTGAATACAGGTTACCATCAATTCAACTGCTAATTTCTATATTTCAGATGGACTACCAAGTGAACAGAACTTTCGGTATCGGATCACTTTAATAAAACAGCAATACATTCACTGTAAGTAGATTATAGGCTCTATTATCTGAAGATTTTAAGATATTATTGTATATAATTCCAAATAAAAAAGAAATATTATAAAATATTTGTTGTACATGGTTCCCTTTAAGAACATACAGTTGCATTTTTGTCTAAATTTACATAGTTTAATAAAACTTAATAATATTAGCTAGCGTTCAAAAATATTTACGATATTATGTCTGTCTATTTGTGCAATTAATGAATTTCCCAACTAAAGAAATATTATATTTTAACTGATAAAAATGTAATAATATCCGTTTTCATAAGACATTTGTTTATTATTATTAATTACTTAAACTACTAAAACGGTCTAAACCGTCTCGATTGTTTCAAGAGCTCAATTTTACGCTTATCTTCCTCGTACTTCTTACGCAGTTCCACAATATTTTGCATTTTGCTTTCACGTATTTGAAATGTGTAAAAGTTTTTCAATTCCTTTGTTTTCTTGTCCTTTGCCAACTTGTTCTCAAGGCGTCCAATTACCGACTCCTTTTGCTCGAAGCCCGCGTTACGTCCCTCCTTGCCCACAGTGACCCAACCGTCGGGATCTGCTTCGCTGGTTTTCGCTGCCTCCAGTGCTGCACGTTCCCGCTTATCATAGCCAGCCATATAGGCATTGATCTTTGCCTGTGTTTTTGCCACATCCAAGATAAACTGACGCTCATACTCGTCGTGCCACAGCTCCATGCCGGTTTTAATCAGAGATTCACCGCTGCTTTTGAACAAATCAATGCTCTCTATGGCGAGTGCCTTGCCAATGCTGCTGCTCTTCTGGAACACCACATAGGCCACCTTAAACTTAAAAGGTTTCGGTGTGTTAGAAAAGGGAATTTCCCGGCCCTCATACCATTTGGTGTCTTCATCTTTTCCTGGTTTTGCGGCAAACAGCACACTCTCGATGTTACCGGCGCGTTTGAAGAATGTCTGTAGACTGTTTTCGGTCACATAGGGAGGTACGTTAAGCAGAAACAATGTGCGTCCTTTTGGTTTGTTCGGATCCATCAAACGTATGAAATGTTCCCGCATGTAAATGCTGTGACAATTTGTGGCATCAGGCGTCACACGCAGCGGCACAGCTGTAATTGGCACATGCATCAAATAAATATTCTCAATTGTTTTGCAGTTAACTTTACCTCTATATCCTTCTATTTCCGTCATGCTGTTAGTTTTTATATAAATCAGAGCAATCAAACAATTGTAAACACGTTTTGTTGTTTGAACTGAGCAAACCAACTAAACAGCTGTTTCGAGTAGCGCAACCAACTTCACGTTTACTCAAATTATGTGGCAGCGCTGTTTGCACAAGTACAGGTTTTGACAGTATGGCAACGCTAAGTTTACAAAGGGCGCGCTGTTTAAAACAAGCAACCGTTTATGTACATTAGAGCAAAGATTATAAATACATAATTAGTTTTTGTTTAAAAGTTTAAGCTTAAAGTGGAATTAATTTATAAACCAAAGCTAAGCAAAACTTTTACTTTTAGCTAAATGGCAAATAATTAAACAAGCTCATCAGGTACTGCAACGGAAGCGGCAGCAGCCACAACCAAATGTTAGTTTTTTGTTTTTGTTGTTTGTAAACTTTGCACGTATTTCAGTTTGGTACGAATTTATTTAGCGCTGCTATGAGGCAACTGTGTGCTACTTGTACACTCGTTTGTGCCCGTGAAATGGTCCGAAAACAATACTGGACACTGAACACTCACCGCAAATGCAGCACTGCACCCCCATCCGCTCCCCAGCCACCGTTGGAAATCTACGTTACTAAGCCATGTTCATTTGCCGCAACCTGCGACCGAACCGAAAAGCGGAAGTTTGTCATGCACGTTTGGCTCGTGTCGTGTGTTCTGTGTCCTGTGAATAGATGCTAATTAATTGAACGTGAGTTTTTTTTGTCAGTTTAACATACATATTTGTGGGTTCATTAAAGATTTTCTGATCTTTAAAACGCTTTAAGCCAGATAAAATTTATAAATTTTATTGAGCTCTACATGCTTGTATTCATTAATCAAAATACGATGTCCTTAATTGCAATGACAATTGTAAGATTGTTTTTGAACACGCACAAACAAAATTAAACACACACACACACGCACAGTGAGAGAGAGAATTAAACACTCTCTAAGGGTGGTCCACCTGCTTGATTGAATAATGCAATTCGAATGCGGTTTGATTTTGTGCAAGTCTCAAGTGTAATTAAATGTGCAAATGAATATGCACAGTTAATTTGATAAACAATATCTACTACTGTGCTCTCTTGTTCTACTTAAAAGCCAGGAAATGCCACCCCAATTGATATTTGGAGCATCCGAAAATGCCTAAACCCATAAATCTTCGCTCATAATAAACACAAATTTTGTTTTACTTTTCAGTACGTGAGCGTAATTTCAAAATTTCTCTGTTTATTTTTTACAAACAGCATAAAAATAATATTTTTGAATATTTTAAGTGAGGTTTCGTGGCACGTGTTTAACATTTTATATGTTTATATATATATACATTACGGCGGGGATTGAGCACAGCACTTGGTTGTCAAATCCTTGACTAATTAGTGCTTGTAAAATAACATGGCTTGGCGGGTGGAAGGTGCTGTGCAGATGGAGGGATTGCAACCCTCAACCCCCCCAAGCCACATTACCAGCAAACATTTTTATGAACTTTCAAGTATCTCACACATAAAAACAAATGTCGGTCTCGTCGCGTCGCTTCTTCATGCTTTGAGAGTATACAAAAAAAAAATACTACAAGTTGCGAATTCATTAAAAATGTTCGCTTTGCTGAAGCGTAGCTGCGAAATGTTAATGCAAATTATTTAAGATGAAAAAAAAATGATTTCAAATAAGTCAGCAAAGTTTAGAGTAATTGCAGTAATAGAACAGTGAGAGATAGAGAAGAGAGAACAAACATCTGTACTAAATTTCATCAAGTTAGCTTTAAAACTGGAGGCTTCTTCGCATAAAAGCAGACGGATAAACAGACCGACAGACAGACGCACAGAAGATCGGACCCTCTGCAAGGGTATAAAATCTAAAATAGCATCTGTAATAAATGTATTATAACTTTATCATATTTTTGTAATACCTTTTTTATATAATATGTATAACTGCTTAAATTCACTTCTATTTTGAAGCTACCCATTTAGCTAAAAAGAAGAAAAAAAAGTTATAAATTACTTTAAACCACACCCTTAATATATTATTTTTTTAAAATACCCTCTTAAATTCAGCTGTCTGAATTGGAATTCAAATCCCCTATTCAAAATATATTTAAATATATGTATGTATATGTAGATTTCCAATTAGTTATAGTAAATTATTAAATTATTTTAATTAAATTCCATTTTAGCTGCAGATGCAAGTAAAACTCACTTTTTAAAACATTTCCAGTTGCAACGTGACCAAAATAGTAATATTCTAGAGCCCCACATGTTTTATTGACGGGCGTGAGAGGACACCTGTGTCGGGTTCTGGCTTTAAAGTTCCACCAATTGTGCGTGAAAACTTGAAAAGCGATTTTGTGTTTGTTGCACGCATGATTTATGTGCGTGCATTTGTGGCACGCAATTTTGTGCCACAAGCGAATCAACAAATGTGTTGTGCAATTGGCCGGGTCTAAAATCATTGCTGCCACTTTTCGGCAAAATCCCTTGCTGCGGCCATTTAAGTTGTCACGTGCAACAAATTTATTTAACCATCCGCACATCGGCTAACATGAATGTTGCACGACCAACCGAGCGACAAAGGAAATCATTTTTCCAAAAATCATATACATTATTTTTAGAACTATAAGCAATAATTGTGCAATCAATTTGTGGCACAAATTGGAAAATTGTGTAGAGTTTCCTCGGGTTTTCGCTACGCTCAAAAATCAATTCATGACTAACGATGGGAATTTTAAAAATTAAAGCGATAAATTGCCAAAAAATAGTTGGAATTTTTAGTTATAACAGCCTTAGATAAGAAAAACATTAATAATATATAATTTGTATTTATTTTACAACTTAAGTCCTGGAACATTTTTTATTTTATATCGAAGCAATACATATGTATTTATAGTTTTATCACGGCTCAAGTGTGCTAACAAGTGGAACGTGACCCACAACATAACAATGGGACTGAGCAAATTCTGAGCAATTCTATAGCGGCTATAGCTGAGCTGATTAATCGGCCAAACACTTTTGACTAACGTGGCTTTCATTAATTATGCCACAATGCATAAGGCAAAGTGAAAAGAAAAACTTTTCGACTGGTCGCGTACTCTCATTAGTTGACATGCCACACCCACAAGGGGCAGGGGTTGGTGGTGAAGTCACAGTAAACTGAGATGGCGTTGTTGCGATAAGAAGCCAATATTGTGCACAAGCAACTGGACGTGGAGTGGACATGGACATGGAGTGAAGTGAAGTGAACTAAACTGGCTGCAAAACTTGCACAAAAGGTTAAAAACTTTGCTCGTTAATTATGGGCAAAATTTGTAAGGAAAAGTGGCCGCAAAAGGAAATTTGTCAAGAGCCTTGTTGTCGTCAACATTGGTGAATTGGCTATTTGTAATTTATGCCGCATTAATTTTTATTTACCAATTTATTAAGCCACAAGCAGCAAAAAGAAATCAAGTCACCGATGCCATTAGCGATAACAAAGACACATTTCGAATAGGCTTCAAGTGCGGAAGTGGGGAATAGGAAAGTAGGTGGAGGGGGGAGGTGTGGGCAGAGCATACGCCCTCTAGTCATTTATCACAGATACAAGCTGAGTATATACCATGAAAACCAATTTAAAGTAAATTAGCGCAACGAAGTCGCCGACAACGGCTGTCAAACTGTGTACACAGTGCTGCTGAAACCGCAACGGAAATGGCAACAATTGGTGGCAAAGGGGGTTGGCGGGTAAGTGGATGTGTGCTGAAACGAATGCGACGCATTTTGGCCAAGTTTACACATGTCTGAGCCGGCTTTAATTCCCTATCAGATCACGTACAAAGCGCGTGTTTAGCTGTGAGAGTAACTCGCATCACCAAACCCCCTTGACAATTTCACTACCTTGGGAGAGAATGGGGGAAGGGGGTGGGGTGATAGGGACGGGAGTAAACCAAAGTCTTGGGGCTAACCACAAATAGTGCAGACATTGCGCCTTGGAATTTATTGCACGTGGCAAAGTTGCTTTGGATGGGTTCAGTTATTCAGTTGGGTTTGCGTTGCTGCACGGACTGCAGATTAGACCATCTGATAGACACAAAATGGTTTTTTCCTTCAGTTAAACTTTAGACATGGACAAAAATTTATTGCCGGGTTAACAGTGCAAGGATTTCGTTCGCCTACCACTTTGACTCGAAACTAACTTGATCCAAATGGACTCGTTTCAAGTTTGTGTTTTGTGGCTGACAAATGCCTTGCAGCGATTTGGAAATTGCGCTCCAACTTTTGACTGATGAATCAACGTTATAGTAACGATTTGGGGAGACTCCAAAAAACAGCAGCTATAAAATTGTTTGTAAGCCAAATTTGCTTAGATACGTATCAGTGAATTAAGAGATATTTGATCACTTGTTTTTGAAGAAAAAAAAAAGTAGAAATCTCTCTTAGCTTATGCTGAATTTTGATGTCTTTGCAGTCTTTTTATTAAAATTTAAAACTAAAATACAATATTTAAGCATATTGCAAAATAAGCAAAATTAAAAAAGCTGCAATAGTTCAGAACTAGAACAGTATTTTCTATTAGACTGACTTGTAGTACAGTATACTTACAAAAAATTTCAACATATTTAAATTATTTTAATATTAAAACATAATTTTCAGTGGCAACAATACATATTTCTAAAAATGCAAAAAAACTCCTTGTTCTAAAGCAAACCTTATACAATTTCTATAACAAATTATAGAAGTCTGTTCTGTACTTACATTATTTATCAATGCTTTGGCATAGCTTTCAGTTTATGCATTCAAAACTTGACTAAACTCTTGAGTTCACTTTGAATGGAAAACATTAGAAATGCAAAATTCAAACAGAAAATTAAAACAAAAACAATTGAATAAATTCAAGTGGGAATTGAAAACTGAGCTGAACTAGTTTCTAAAACAACACTAAAAGTCCTGAAGGTGTTGGCTAGTGAGTCTCAGTTTTATTCCCACTCCCAGTACCAGTCCCAAAGCACAGTCTCAAATTGTTTGCAAAATCTCCAAGGATTTCCTTGCACATTGTATGAATGAAATCTTTTTAAACAATTTCACTCCATATCTTCATTTCGTTATGTGTCATTGGCTTGCGGGTGAGTAGAGTTCTAGGGGGGTGGTGTAAGGTTACTTAAATTTTCTTGTGGCTTAACTTTTTGATGTTTGGAGTAAGATTAACGTCAGGATTCCACACACCCAGACCCAGAATACTACACAGAATTGCCGCCCAAACACCCAGCTGGACCTTTACTGACGTGACATTGTGCGTGTTTCGTCTAATCTACTTTCAAGTAGCCACAAGCAACACCCATGTCCATGTAATCTCTATATATATATACATGTACATCTCTTTGTGTATGGTGTTCTGGCAAAGGGACAAACTGTAATTTTATGCAAAAGAAAATGCTGCACAAAACTCTCAAGATAATGTGAACAATTTTTGACATTTTTTGTGAGTTTTTATGTATATTGCAGATGAGAAAGCAACAAAAACATCATGGAAAACAAACTTCAATATGCCTCAACTCTGACAACTTCAAAACTAAGAAGACATTAAAAGTTGGGAGAAAAGGTTACTGAAATCTAAATTAACATCTGATGCTTAAATTATCAATTTTAGTGGAAGTCTATTGGTAAATAAAGGAATAATTTTACTGTCGTAAAATGTATAAAAGTGAATGAGAGTTGGAAAACTTTTACTTTCTACCAAATGCTCATAAAATAAGATATTAAATGATAGCTATAAAATAATGGTAACAAGTTGTTTTAATTTTTTTGAGCACACTGAAGATTAAATACACTTGCTAATTAAATAGAGTAACTTTAGTTATATGTTTGAAGTTAATTGATAATATTTTGTGAACATAACTATATGAATTTGATTAACAGAGATTGCCTTTATATACATAAAAATCATAATACACACGCATAGTCTATAGGTAGCGCAATTCCCACAACAATCATACTCTATTCGAAATTTTAGTATAAAACCAGAAATGTTTTCATCAAAATGTCACAGTTCATGTCTGAAAAATGAAGTTAACAGTTGTACCTTTAGTATTGAGTGCGTAAATGATAATTTAAACATTTTATTAATATATTTTTAATTTAATTTCTAATCTATTCGCTCAGTTCTTTGCCTGATCACAATCAGCGCACTTCCTTGGAGTCCAAGTGATCCCATGCAGACAGCTTTCCATCAGATCTACAGAAATCAAAAGCAACGCAACTTGGCCAAAATACAACTGTTACCATATAAAGCCATCAGTTTTGTGGGTCCCCGACGATTAAGATCCCTGAAAGCAGAGCCAATGGATAGTAAAGTTAGTCGATAATAAGAAATCTGTAGCAGCTGAAATATACTTAAATATTTAAAACACTTGTAAATGTAGCGTTTATTTAACTGCAACTTGGTTAGTAATTAAATTTATTTGAAATTCAACTTGTCGCAGTGGCATGCGGCATTCAGCATGCGGTGCTTGCCTCGCATTCATTGAAAAAATCCGCAACAAATTAGGACACAAGGCAGCAGAAAACAGACGAAAGTGGAGACACAGACGATGAAGGCAATGGAAATGTGTTCTGTGTCCTTCTGTGTGTCTGGCAGTGTCTCTGCTAGAGATAAGCAGCTCGAGTGTCGTGTTGGCCGACAGTCAGGCAGACAGACAGTGCGAGTAACCAAACAGAGCAAATAAACAGAATCAGTCAGGCTCAGGCGTTAAACATGAGAAAAGTCATTAAACACATGGATGCACGACTCTAAGATATCCTTAAAAGAAAACTTAATTCTTGAATATAAAAAATGTAATTTAGAAGACTTTATATGCTTAAATTATAATCTTTAATTAAGAAATAAAATAAATAAATAGTTAACAATAAAAAACAAAGTTTTGAAATAATGAGTTAGTCAAAGGCAGAAGAATATAGAATACTATTGTAGATCGCAGAATTAATGAGTAATGTATCAAAATTGCCTTAGAAAAACTTACAAAATGGGTAAAAATCCTTAACAAATTTAGTATGAATCGGAAATAAAACAAATTCATTATCATAAGAACAATTAGTTAACTCAGTAAGGAGTATGAAACACTATTTTGCTTCAAAAGTTTATAATAAATATCATATTACGTACGTAAGTTACAGGGTGTTGACATTTCTAATTAATCCTACATTTTATTAAAATTTGCTTTATCAATAAAGTATATTGAATATAAATGGGATCTAAAATATCTAACCATATATATTTCTAAAGACTAAATTGGTATAGAAATACATCATTTATATATTTCCAAAGACTAAATTGTTGTACAACATTTAAATTATCATCTACTGGGTTATACAAAAATCTTTTCTTTATCGAGCATACTTTACTGCAGATTTCAGACTGTGAGAGGTAAGCCCTTAAGAGCTAATGAGCACAGGTATAATTAAAAGCATGGCCTTAATTTAATATAAAGGCACATGTCGTCATATACAAGATTGTGTGAGATAACCGCAAGTTGGGCAACTTGAAGAGCACTGCGAAGTTTTTGGAATACACTTAATAATTCAAGATATTCGACTACTAAATAACCACAGGCAATTACAACTGTCAACGCTTCGAAATTATCTGACACATTGTTTTCACCTATTTAGCAAATTTGCTCCAAATTTTGATTCTATCCCCCCCATCCAACTATTGGCTACTTGCGAAAAGTATTGATTGGAATGTGAATAATAGATGCACTCGTAGTTGCATGCGGCTGCTATTAAGTACGTTGTATGCCACATGCTACATGGCGCGTGAGTGGATAGGTCACTGGGTGCCCATTGATCAATGAAGTGTGTGGCATGGGCGTATAAATGAAACGCTTTTGTTTGTTTATCGCCGAGTATCTCAAAGATACATACTTGAGTTCAGCTGAGTTGAGCTAAGTTCCGTTCTATTGAGTGTCATACAGTTCAGTTCAGTTGAGTTCAGTTCAACTAACCACCGACGCGACGGATAAACCACTCGAAAAATGCAGTGAAGCGTTAACTGTTGATGCCACACCAGCAACACCACCACCATCATCATCAGAGTGAAACAAAAATGTCCTCGACTTGGTCCTTGCACAAATTTACATTTAATGAGGTTTAAGTAACTGAAAGGTGACAAAAAGTCATTGAAATTACTTTGCACTGCTTTAAGTCTTAACTGATGCAGAAGATGGTTTTTGTGCCCGTTTTCAAATTGATTTTATTTGCAAACATTTTGCAAAAATCTAACAACGGATAACCCACTGCATTATAATATCATTTATGCGATTTCTGACTTAAATTATTAGCAAGCTCCAACGGACTAATATTTTGAAATGTCTGCTTAAGAAATTTAATAAATTTTTCAAAAATAGATTGCGTGTTTTTATAAATAGTGTATTGTATTATAGTATAATACAGAGAAATGTATTTATTTATTATTATTACTTTTACAAATATTATGTATACTATTTTTTTAAATTTATATAATAAATAGTAAAACTTACTATATTAGTAATATTAGATTACTTTAACAATAAGCCATAAAATGGATTTTTAATTGATTTCCGACTTCCAACCGCTTATCAGTATTTGTTAGAGTACTCTATTCAAAGCAATCGAATCAATTTTCAATCAATTTGTTTCCATGCATAAATCGGATTTCAAGTCAACTAAGTAAATCCTAGGGATTAACCCAAAACATGCAAAACAAACAGACTCTCAATCGTCTGTGTCGTAATGTCGCAAATGTCAACCACATTTAAGCATTTTCACTAATTAAAGTGACACGAAAGCCGCACACACACACACACACACACACAGAGCGATAGAGAACGCGTAACTGGCAAAGTTTTTCTCGGTAGAAAATGGAAAATTTGTGTGCTTGGCAGTCGCTTGATGCCTGAATGCTGCACCTGGATCCAGAGCTGAAGCTAGGAGCTTGAAGCCTGAAGCTTGCTGCCTGGAGTAGATTGAATTTTGGACGAGCCATGGCTTTGTGGTGACAACATTTGTCCAACTGTCACAGCCAACAAGTTTTGTCTGAATTTGTTGCCAGACCGCTGAACCTTAACATAATAAAGCAGAGGGGTATTATAGGTTTGTCACAAAATTAAGGTAGGTAACAGATATAGAGCAGCATTGACAGAGGTCGTTTTCTTTAAACTTATAGAATCTTTAAGGGATAGACTTACAAGTGAAGTTATAATCCACACAGATCATGTCTGTTTATGTATTAAAACATTTTTGGAAATACTCTGAAGATCATGATCATAAAAATATTGTAACATACAGATCACTTATGTGTTTAACCACTTCAAATCAGCCAAAAATCTAAGAATAGAACCCAAAAATTTTTATTTTAAGTCATAAATCAGAAAGTTTTTTAGGTTTTTGGTAATTTTGCTAAATTATTCTAATTTAGAATTTAAAAATTTATAAGTTTCTTGATGTTATCAAATTTAGTACCAAAATAAATATTTATATTAATTACACTTTGATGAAATATTTTTTTAGACATTATTTTTAAGGTACTTGTAATATGTTTATATTAACTTAACCCACTGATCCAAGCTCAGTATAAATTTCGCCAGTCCAAAAATACTTGAAAATTATCTACATATATACAAATTTAAGATTCTTTGGTTTCATTCATTCGCATACTGAACACCGATCTTAAACGGTATAGTGCCAGAGCACGATATGTAAGTTCCATTCTCTTGACTTCATTTCATTAAAATCGGTGTACAGGGTCTTTTAAAGTCGACATAGTCTTATGTTTTCTTTTCTTATAATTACTCTGGAAATACTTTTGATGTGCCACTCACCTGTGTCAGCTACAGATCCAAATGCTTTGTGGTGCCATCCAATCCTGTTGCCATATTGCTATTGGCCAACTGCAGCAGATCGTGGCCCGTTAGTTGCATGGGTGTTCCCTGCTGATCCTTGGCAGCCACATGATGCACATGACTGCCATTACCTAAGGCGCCACCCAGCCAACGTTTGTAGGTGTGCTCCGGATTTGTCTGCCAATATTTGTGAAATGAAATGGGTGCATTTAGGTGCAACAACTCGGGGGCATAGTCCTGCGGTCGTGCCTGATGGAAGCCGGATGCATGGAGAGCGGGCACACCCAGTGCCTGCAAGCAGTAGCCGAGTATCATGTCATCGGGTGCATTGGGCGTGGGGCAGCTGCAGTGCTCCACAACCAGTTGCACGAGCGGCACACTGAGCACGATGCCAGCGCCGCCCGTGTGGTAATTGAAACCATCGGGTGCATATAATCGATAGCCATAACGTTCGCCCAGATAAATGTGGTCTGTGTGATTGTAACAGCTCAGCAGATTGCTCAGTCGGTGCACGCTACAAGGGATTTATGCCACATAACATGCGGATATCAATAACGTACAGTAAAATATATGTATTTATACTATATATCAATATAGCAATGATAGACAATGATAATTTTAATTGAATGCGCTGTCAGGCGTGTAAGCCCCATAAAAATCATGGCTTAAACACACACTCACACTCACATACACTTACCTTAATAGAGTATCATCATCGACGAGCATCAGCCAGCGAATGTCCTTTAACTGTCTGATATCCTTAAGGGATAATTGCAAAATTGCCAATGTTTTGGCACAATGTCCAGTTGCAACATTTGGCAGTCCAATGCTGATTGTTGGTATATCAGCATCTGTTTGTGGTCAACAGTAGTAGTTGTATTTGTTGTTTTAGTTGTTGTTAGAGTTGTGGGTCAAATTGTGGAAGATCACAAAGACAAATCAATGAATATTCAATATGACAATTGCTTTTGCTGCTACTGCTACGGTTGCTGTTGCTTGTTGCTTTTGCCTATGCAAACTGCAAACTGAAGCTAAAGTTGAAGTTGAAGGCTGTTTGCTAATGCATATGCATATGTATGTATGCATCGCATATACCCGTAACCCGTGGAGTAGAGGTGTACATTTTATATAACTGTTTTATATAAGAGTTGAAGTGACTCTAGTTTGTTTTGATTAGCATCTAGTCGAGGAAATCAGTGCCGCTTGACTGTGTGAACTATGGACTCTCAGGAACTAATACAGCTAAAAATACAGAATTTAGCTTTCTCTTAATTCTCTTAATTGTGCTATAGACTAGCGTATTTGAGTTTTTGTTTTGATGAATTTACTATCTCTATTTTTTTAATTTGCAAAAATAAGAAACTTTTTATAATTCTCTTATAGTGTTTCTAGCTATTATTGTTGGGTTAATTTAGCTATTCTGAGAAGTTTTGTTGGAAAACATACAGTCATAGTAGCAGAAGTCGATAGTTTCGACTTCTTAACAGTTTTTTTTTTAAACTACAGTTTTTGTTTCGACTTCCAAAACTTTAGGTAAAAATCTTTATTATTTTCAAACATTTGTTCTAAAGTCGACTATGATTCTGAATTTTCGAAAGTCGAAACAAAAGCAAAAGTAATAAATTGGATCTTGAAACAGTTTTTTTTTAATTGGCACTGATTTTGTGAATTGAGTTCTGACAGAATAAAATATATACATAAATCAAAACAAATGAACAAAATCGAAAAACCAAATATACATAAATGAAATGTAGTACTTATTAAACAATAATAATTTATTATATTCACAATTTTGATAAGTTTATCAAAATTTATTCAAACAAAATAAAGAGCTCTGGGTCTAATAACTGTGAAAAATACACAGTAGATTCATTATTTCTGTTTCTATTTAAAGCATTATATTTTTTTGGACTAACTATAGTCCGGGTATTTCATAGTCGGCGACCTAACTATATTGTATGTACTAGTATGCAAACTGCTGTTATTGTTGGTGCTTGTGTGTATTAACTGTTTGCCCCATGCAGCAACAGCAGCAGCAGCAGCAGCAACAGCATCGGAAGCAAACTGAAACTGCAGCCATTCATTTGCTTTAATTGCGCTCAATGTTGTCGATATTGTGTCGCTTTACCTGCCACATCGCTGTAGTATTTGCGATGCCTGGCATCGGCTGCCCAGGTGCGTTCGATGATTGGTACACGCTCCTTATGGAATTTTGCACAGGTTTTGATTGCAAAATAGATGTGTGTTCCCGTTGTGTGCACCTGTGTTTTGTGGGTGATAATGTTTTGGAGAAGTTTCAGTTCATACGCCTGTCTAACCATTTTCGTAGAATTTATGGTTATTGCTCTCAAATGCTAATTGCCTAAATGGCCTATAGCTGTACTAATGTTTGCTTTAAAATTGCCCCACAATACGAGTACTGTTCGCTGCTTTCCAATTATGCAACAGTTTCAATTGCAGTTCCATGTTGTTAGTTATTTAATTAAAAAACTGTCACTCTGCTGATGACGTAGAACTTTTCAGTCCGCAAATAAAAATAGAATAATAATAATTAAAAAGATTTTGGATTTAAAAAGTCTGTTAACAAAGTGACAAAAGTCAAGGATTCAAAAGGCACTTGTGGAACTTTTTCACTACGATTGGAACTAAGTACTAAAATCAACCAAATTAGCTTTTAGAAAATGTTCGCATTATTAAGATCGTTACTTTTTACATAAAGAGCAAAGAAACAAAACAAAATTGATACCCGATAACCACTCAAATTCAATTAATTCACCTCAATCTCTCTCTCTATTATTGATTTAGGTTGTTGCTATGTTATCTTAATTATTTTGTTCGATTTCGACATATTTCTCATTTTTGTATAAATTTTAAACTTGATGTCATCAACTCAGTTTAAGACATCAACTATTGCTGACCTTTGGATAGAAATCCCACAGCTTTTGCAAGTAGCCTACTATGAATACACTCATAACTGAACTCACACAATGCACTGAATTCCCAATGGCCGTTTCAGACTTTGCATGCAGCACACAAGACACAGGCTCAGGCATCGCCGCCGTTACAGACTCCAGCTTCGAATTCGGTTCAGTTTCCGGTGCCGGGGTTATCCTGTTTCTCGCGCCATGTTGGCATCTCTGGGGATGCCAGGGACCAAGATGACGACAAGCTAGCCGAGGGACAAATGTAGGCAGCACTTTTCAAAATTATTTTGCGCTGTAACAAGTCTTTGTTCCTTTTACTTTTACTTCTGGTGCTGCTGTGCCCTTTACTAGCATCATCATCATCATTACCATCGACATCGTCGGTATTTGGCTGTGAAGGTGCTAAATTTTCGAAAATGAATCGTGCTAGCTCATGGGATGCATCTATGGAGAATTCACTGTGCCTGCTGGCATTGTGGGCATTAACAGCAACAAGTTCGGCCAGGCTGCAAATTCATGTTACATGATGAGTTATGGGCTTCAACGATGTGACATTATGAACACCTCCCTCCATGGCCGCCCACACTAGACTCACCTGCGCAGCAAATCACCGGTGAAAATTACACCAGCACCTAACATGGGATATGGAAACCATGTTGGATTCTTGTAGTAAGCAAAATGATGTACAATTGTTGCCTCCGCATCGTGCAACGCGTGTCCGTAATATGCCAACTAGAAAGGCAGCAAAGAAAAACAGTTTTCCATTTGATTAATTGATGTTGATAATGAAAAAGGAATTCGTGTTAATAAGGACAGCTCCGTTTAGCTTATTGACAAAACAGCTTCTTAAAGTTTCAGCTGTTATTTATAGCTTTAAAGTTTTAAATTTTTTTTTTAAAGCATGTACATTTATTTTTCTATTAAAAAAAATTCTTTTCTAATTTGCATGATTCATTAGTTTCTATTAAATTTAAATTTTTATTTTAATTCAAAGCGAATTTCAGTAGTGACTCTCTTGAGATTTACTTGTCGATTTTATTATTTGAAAAACTGTCCTATACATATATTTGTCTATGGGCTATAATGAAATAGTAATAATTGATGGTTTTTTAATTAAATAATTTAAATTATTCTATTGACGTAATTCTAATAATACCATTGGGGTCAAGTTGAGGTGTCGCAAAATGATAGCATGCTTTCATCAATCGATCGAAAATTGGGTTCTGGTATAGAAAATTTATACTGACTATAATTTATATCGTATGTGCAAACATTAAAGTTCCAATCCCAAATTAACCACTTAGTTTTACATTTAATACATAAAGATCACATACAAAAAATTAAATTATGAATCAATCTATGCAGTGACTGTCTGACTGTCTGTTTAATAGATTAAGATGATACAAGATGAGATGAAATAATATACACAATGACTTACTGATTATACTGACTTTTAATTAGGCAGCTCTATTTTATTTTGTGCATATTAATACCCTGCAGTTGTACTTTTTCAGTAATTTAATTAATAAATAAAATGAGTGGCCATTGTAGAGGTAGAGAGGTATTTTTAGTAATAGTTAAATTAAAGAGAAAATTTGCAATCAGTAGCATTTGTATTTATAGCAAACAGTTGGGAAAAAAAATTGATTCAATAATCAAATTATAAATTGTAAAGAATGCTTTGAATATGAAATGAAATGAAATAAATGAAGAACCATAAATAATAATTGTATAGCATTTATAAAATAAGCCTCATTAAATAATTTTAATATTTAGCTCAGCATTTTTTTAATTTTATATAGATTTCTAAAATCTAAACTCTATAAACTCAAAATATTTTCGATGTACAAGTAATACAACATTCGAAAAATCTGTACAAAAATACAGGGTATATATAAATAAGCACATAGTATAAACCTCATATTATAAAAGAAATTCTCAGACCTGATAGCCCGTCAGTATAAACGAAAGTTGCGCCGCGCTCTGACTTAGAGCTCGTATTGATTCTACAAATCAATCTAAAAGAAATACATATATTTATATGTATATATTATATTAAAAATGTTATCAAAGTTGCTGATTGTATTGTTGATGTGTACGAAATTATATGCTACAAGCATCGAAAACGAGGGCAGTTTAACACATAATGCCCTGGACGATATTTTAAAAGCGAAAGAAGTCGAGTTATTAAAGATTGAAAATGAAATCGCTGTTATTCAAAAAGAAATCAATGATGAACATGAGATGAGGAAACAAAATAATAATACACATTCAACTGCTGCATTGAGATTAGCACTTTTGCAAAATTATCCAACACTATGTATGCCAGAGAATAAAGTGACAGGAACACATTATATAGTGCTGTCTAATCGATCCATTGAAGTCTTCTGCAATGGCGAAATAGATGGACCCGGCTGGTTATTAATCCAGAGACGATCCGATGACAATTTAAGCTTCAGTAGACGGTTGGATGAGTACAAGATTGGGTTTGGTAATATCAATGGCAGCTATTTTATAGGACTCGAGAATCTATACAATTTGACATCACAAATGCCACACGAATTATATATAAAACTTCAAGATCTGTACGGAAAAACTCGATATGCCAAATATGATAACTTTAAGATAAATGAAGTTTACAAACTAGAATCCTTGGGTGAATTTACTGGATCAGATCAGATATCAGATGATTTAAGAGACTCTGAGGGAAACCCTTTTGTTGCCTTTGATGATGAAACTGATTCGTATGTGGGATGGTGGATATCTTCAGGTTTAACCGGAATTAAAAGGTGTGCTATAAATACAGTTCAATACGCCAATTGATAAATTTATTAATCGTTTTATTTCTTTAATTTTCAGCAATCTCAATGCAATTGTTAGCCAATGGAACAGCTGGCCAGTTGCTTTTGATTCTGTACAAATGTTCATACGTCCGGTGATGAAGTTAAATCAAAAGGAGTGTCAATTGGAAATATAAAGTCTTATATCTTGAACTCTTTAACAAATTAATGACAATAAAAGAAATGTTATTAAAATTTTGCAATCATTTATAATTGTTCAAGTGCTCAAGTTGAGATTTGAAACCAATAGGAGACGGCAGCTCAGCTGATAAGATGATGACTTGAGTCAAAGTAGAAAACTAACAAAAATAATCAACTTATTATTGCTTTTATTGCTTTTAATTTCGTCAGAAATAACAGTTGCGTCTGCTTGAAGTTCTGGAAATTTGGTTTTAAAATCAAAATCAAAGTTTATAAGCAGCGAAATAAAGATTAATAATATCTTTAGTTTTTTTTGAGCTATCTTAACCAAATTCATTAATATTGCGTTTTGTGCTTCACTTAAAACCTTACACACTGTTCTGCGAATTGTAATACTAGGGATTTGTGAAAGCGACGGCAGCGAACGCACCTCTTGCGAATCCAGCCGACTCAGTTGTTGGAGTAGACGTTGCAGGGAGGTGAGGTGTGTGTTATGCTGACACCAAATAATCCAATCGGTGTTTGCATTTAGCATACGTGTCCGGCTTCGCAAGTAGCCGAGGGAGTCCAGCAGGGTCCAGTAATTGAATAGTTCGTGCATAATGTGCACCTTAATGGCATAATCATAATCCGTTGGGATCGCTTCTAATTCGGATATTTGTTGCCTCACATTCGCCTGCAGACTTTGGCAGCGGAGTGTGTGGTGTTGAGGACACGAGATGAGGAACAGGATTTCTCGAGCCTGACCAAGATGCAGTGAGAGCAGCAACAACATTAAGCCAGGCTTAAAAGTCACTGTATTTGTTTTCATTTTGAATAAATTATATTTATTTAATATCAAATATTTTTAAAAATCAACAAAAATATATTAATTTAAGTGTTTGCATTGTGTGGCACATTTTTCACTTGTTTTCAACATTTTAATAAACACTAAAATGGCCGAATTAACCGTTACAAAGAGTGTGACTCGCGTTGCCAATTATTTTACTTGTGCGCTACTCAAACTGCGTCTACGCTAATGAACGTCTGAATACGTACTGAAGCAACTGTGATTGTGTTTCTAATTTTTGGCGCAAAAAAGGACATCAAATTTGTATATATATATATATATATACATACAAACAAGCGCAGGCGCCAAAGTTTCCTTTAGCAATTTTATGAATGAAACTTGTATGCGCGCAACAGTTGGCAACGCCCGCTGACAATGGCATTGAATTTGTTGTTTGTGTGTCAACTTGCAGTTGCAGGAAATTTATGTACGGGTGTATGCATGTTTCAATTTTCAAATTATGAAACACAGAAAACTTCAACGATTTTTTAAATTTTTTATGCAAATTTAATAGCATTAAATTATTTTATTTTAATTAATAAACTTCCCAACTTTAAACTAGGTTATCTCAAACTTATTACTTAGAATTTACTGCTCTGATTTTAAATTGTTAAGTCCAATGCTTATTTTCAGACAATAAATAAATGAATAGGAAGGCAACCCTTTATTTATTGCAATAAATAATATAATTTGTTATATATTAGAAAATATAATTATTATAATGAAATTTCTTTCACAAATATATGTAAATACAATTTTATTTATTTCTTGCATATCAGTTTCAGTTTGTTTATTCCATTTACTTAATCTCCAGATGTTTTGAAAGACTTCGCATGGTTTTCTATGTTTATTTATATTTTTTATAGAGCCCACATACACAATAAATATATGTATATATAATGGTTGATTACTTTTTTTAAGACCTTATGATAATGAGTTATCGGTCATTGTAATTGTGTTTTTTTTCTTGACTTCTGCAGAAATAATATTTTCATCACATTAAATTTTAAATGCTCTATATTATTAGTTTAATAAAAATTTATAAACACTTTTGCATAGAAATAAAAGATTTGTAAATGGAAATACATTTTCCTACAAGATACGTTAAAGTTTCGTCATTATGACAGCTGTACGATATAGTAATTCGATTCCAACAGCTGAGTTTTAATAGAGAACATATGCCACATTTATGATAATATTATAAAAAGGGAAAGAGTATTTAAAGAACTGCAATAATGCAACATTTGTTTATCGGCCCAGCACAGTCACAAAGAAGTTAACTTGTTTGATTATTGGAAAAAATATATATTAAGTATTGCGTATACGTATATATGTTTAAACATACATACAAACATATTTATTAGTTGCTTGCTTATGCATATAATTTTTGGATTAAAATAAATTGGATAAATACGTATGTACGTCAGTTGTCAGTAATTTTAGTGGTTGTAACTACTAATATAAATACTATATATGTGCTTAATGCATCGGAGAGGCGAGACGTGTGGTTGTCTGCATATTGTTGCTGCGATTGTTCAATTTGAGACGCAACTCGTTGACATGCTTGAAGAGCTGATCCTGTTTGGACAGCAGTTCCCGTGTGCGCTGGAATCCCTGTTGGGGCACAGACATGCCCGGATTCCAGCGGCAGTAGAGTCCCTTCCAGAGACGCACGTTTCGAACGCTGGCAGTGGGACACAAGATGGGATCAGCACCGTGTGTGAACGAGGGAAACAATGGATTCAGATACTGATCCAGCGAGGAGTTGATATGCGTCCACAATGAAGTGGTCTTGTGCTTTAGATCTAAATGGAAAATGGATGGAAACTATTAATAAGATGCATTAGATGGCATATGGTTGGTTAGTTTACCTTCTGCCACACGCTCCGCCTCTGTGTTGCAGAGGAAGGTGCCGAAGCGGCACGAATACAGATGATCCACAATGGTGATGAGGAAGTGCTCATTGAACTCGAATGCATTGCTATACTGGTGACTAACTTGCCACACACTATCGATAAACTGTAGGAAAACCGGTGAGCGATCCGCATCCGAGTGCTTGTTATCGCCATGTCCAATGCGCTGCTGGAACTTGTGACCAAACGACAGCCATTCCTTCTCGATGAGCACCTCAAAGCCACGCACAGTCCGATAATATGGATCCAGCAGCAGCATCGACAGCGCCGTCAACTGTGCTGTACGATCCCAGCCATCGGAGCAATGGACCACCACCGAAGTGCTCAACGTTTCCACTTTGGTTACAATGCGTGCCGCTCCAGCTAGAATGCAACGGATGTGCTTTAGCCAGAGTGTGCTGTCAATGGCTGTTAGCCACTTGGAATCATCGGTGGTGGGATAGCAGGCTTCCTTCACCTTGCGCAGACTTTCACGCATTACATGTATGTTGTGTATGTCCAGAAAATTGATCTCCACATTCTTATAGGCATCCTCGGACTCGTAGCCGCCGCCCTTTGCCTTATTGGCGATGGCATTGGCACTGGGTCGGGCATCCATAATGGTCAGCTTATCCGATTGGGCATTCGCTTCCATGATGTAACTCAGATAGGTTTCATCATCTGCATTCCGTTTGCCGCTCACGCCCACCAGCGGCTGAGAGCAGCGTGTAATTGTGGCCTGGGTGCGTGGATTCATCCAGGACAAGACCGGCAGACGGCAACGCGAACGAAACTGAGCAACGCGACGCAGAAAGTCATCGGAAGCGGCCTTGGGTACGGCCCAGACAGCCGGATAGCTATCGCAAATGGCATACGATTCATTTAGCTTCGTTGCCCGCCACATATCATTGGGCACTCCCAAGCGCCGCAGCTCTGCCAGCGGCTCATACACTGCCCAGCCATCCCAGCTGGCGCTGGCGCTAACACTTGGCTGTGCCGCCGCTGCCGCATGGGCAAAGGCAAACAGTTTGCCGCTGTAGGAAAGCGGAAAAGCATTCGCCTGCAGTTTCTCGAAGACGGTGCGACGCGAGTGATTCTGTTGCTTGTGGGCAAAGCGTAGATTGCGCATATCCTTGCAGAATATCTCAATGCCATAGCTGTTCTCACCCCGTGACGTGGCACCACCAATTTTCTCCACGCGCGCAATCACACCCAGCGGCACGTCCACAACAAGCGGCGGCTCCTGCTCCCGCAGCGGCAGTGAACGAAAGTACAGCCGATAATTGGTGATTGTTAGGGCACCATACACAGGTCCCCGATATGGACACACATACGTGACATCGTTCTTCTGGTCCTGGTCCTCCTCACCTTCCAAGTAAGCAAAGGGCGTGTCCCGCAATACACCGTTCTCGGCACCTTGTTTGGAGCCCAGAGAACTGGACTTGGAGCTGCTGTCCAGGGAATTGCTGCTCGCCGTTTTTGACGCCAGCTTGTCGGCTAAGCTTGATGGAGCATCCATTGCAGCTGAATGTGGACAGTAAGCTGATTATTGTTATGGTGTATTTGTCACAGCAGCGTAAACAAATCTATCAACTTATTACAAATTCTTTCTGTTTTTTTTTTGGTTCAGCGACCCTCAGCGCAGAGTTACATTCAGTCGTTCCGATTATATTCGTTTGAACGACTCACATGAACCAAACAAAGGAACTCAATGTTAACATAATTCGCTGGCATGTTATTGAGATAAGTATTTGCTGTGCTGCAATTATCAACTTACGGTCTGTTAATTAATACCCATCACAACATAAGCACAACAGAATTGTAAAATTATCGATGACACTATCGAGATTTTCTTATTCATGTTCTTTACGATTATTTCGAAATTCTAAAACTTCAGCAAACGTTGTTTTTGTTTAACACAGAATTTGTCGAAGTTACATTAATCTGAAAATATGTATGGCTTGTAAATTTTGTTACATTTACTTGTTTTATTATAAACATTTAAGTAATTTCCAAAATAACACTACATAAAATATTATTATTTTATATGCAATTTGGAACTAAGCTATTGAACTACTGCTGTTACTTAACATTACAGCCAAATGCAAGGGCTACAACAGCAATTATATAGCAAACAGCTTGTGTCCGACAGCTAACGTTTTGGTTTGGCGGCAAACTTAAAAAAATAAGCGTAAGTTAAGCCGCATCAACAACAATTATCTAAGCAATAAAAACAAGCATTCGTATTTTTTTTTTGTAATAAATTTTAATTTATATATATGGTACATATAAAAAACTCCTAAACGGAATTTTTGCCTTTACTAAATTGTTAGTTTTCTTTTTATAATATTATATAAATATATGTACATATTGTATGTGTTGGTTGTGTTTTCTTTTCCATATCTTTTCTTTTGTTTCCTTGTATAATCATAGATTGTATAATTTGTATTTAGTTTTACTTTAGTTAAGTGTATTTCATGTTTTGTTTTTTCTTTTTTTTTTGTGTATTCTCAACAAAAGTTAACAATTAAACCAATTTCATTTTGTTCCAATTAACTTACATTTGCCATTATTAGAAGTACTTTATAAATTTTAGATTCATTTTACGTACAATATATGAAATACGCTAAGCATCAACAGAAAAACACTTTAATTGCTACACAAAAAACCCATGGGGAGCCTTTCGAGAGTTAGTTAATATATATATATATATATATATATACTATATATGTTTTTGATGTAAAAATAAAAAAAGTTTATTTAAGATATAGCTTATGTTTCGAAAGCAGAAAGTGTTTTAGATTATATTTTTTTTAGTTTGTTTTATATAGTCGAATGTATCCTGTTGACGTTTAGGGTATTGTCTTAGCTGTGTGTTTGTTTTTCTTTTCTTTTCTTTTTTTTGTTTTATCAATTTCGCTAATATAGTGGAAAATGAAGTTAATTTTTGTTTTTGCTTATAGTTTCGTTATACATAAGTATGTACTTAATGACAAAGCGTTAGTTGTAGTTTGGTTGGTTTTTTGTTTTGTTTTGTTTTGTTCAAATTATTAGAAAACTTATTTCGAATACCCCATTGCATTAAATTACTTAAGATGTTTTGCAAAACAGGCAGTTTGTGTGCTTCTTCTACTTCTTCATCTCTTTCTAATTCTTAATCTTCCACCTTCAACTTGGTCTACTTTTTAAATGATTTCTGACAATAAGTACATTAGGAGAGTTTTAGAAATAATTTGTTAGTATTTTGTAATTCAAACGAACAAAGTGCAATTCATTTGTTTTAGAGACGTATCAACTAAATTAACAACATAAAATTAAGGGGAACGGGGGATGTTTTGTTATTTTGTTTTCTTTTGTTTTGAAAAACAATGGATATGCTTTGTGAATATTTCATACATATTTATAAATGTAAGCCAAGGTATTTGGGATTGCAATTCGAGCTTCAATTCAACATTTTTTTTTTTGCCAATTACAATTTAAATATTTAATTTTTGTTTTTTTTTTTAATACAATAGCATGCCTAAAGAAGTTTCCTTTTTGTGTTTCGCTTCAAAAAACAATAAGCAAAGGCTAAGTTTTACTAAATGTTAGTTTTAGTTTAAGTTGCCTTTTAAAGCTTTATGTTCTTTCGATTGTTTTGTTTTTTCCATATGTAAATAGTTGATAAATGGGCGCTTGCGACTTTTTGCTTTTACTTTGTTACTTCAATCATTTCATCATTCTTTCAATAATTTCATTTTTTCACTTTGCTCTATAATACTTTCATGTTAGTTACACGTATGCTTGATAATGTTAATTATACATTTATATAAATATTTATATATTTACTGTACTGTATATGTGAGCTTTATATATGTGTGTATATTAAACTAGGCGAATATATATATTTATATATATATATAAATTTATATATATTTATATGCATATGCCTGATTGTTGTGCATGTTGTTGTTGTTGTCCTTCAGTTGAAATAAACTAAATCGGAGCGCCTTGCTTTTTATACAACTATCAATATAATAAACAAAAAAAAAATAAAATAAAATATTTATAAACGAGAAAAAAAATGTCATATGTAAAGCGTAGGTAGGTAGGTAAGTAGTCTATAAACAATATTAAACTGTACATAATGTCAATTAAAAAATTATATAACAATCAAGTTTGGTTACGAATTTGGTTCAAAGCACGCATCATCTATCTATTCTCTGTCTCTGTCCAGCTACAAACAAAATACTGTTAGTCTATTGCAAGCCCAATTACAATTACAACTACCATATTAAATTATATATGTCACTTTGTTAAAAAAAATATTACATATTACGATTAGTAGTAAATAATAATAATAAAAAACTGAAAACAATTACAAAATGATTAGCATCTAAAACTTGTACATGCCTACAGCAAAACAACAGCAGGGCGCTCATGCAAATTACATATTCTTACATACACGATTTGTATGCATTATATATATGTATATATATGGTATATGGTATTTCCTATATAGAGTATGTGCTATGTCTTGTATACATTGTCTTGTTGTTTATGGTTTATATGACTATGCGCTTGTGTTTTTATCTATGTGTGATTTATATTTATATTTATATAAATATAGATTAGACGTTCATCATCATTAATGCTGGGTCCGGGGCTACGGGGCCCAGTCAGTAAGTATTCTCTGAGCCTGGGAGTCTCTTGCGTTGCGTCTTTCTTATTAGAATTTTGTGGCTTAGTTTGTCGTTTTTAAATCTTTTATCATTTTATCATTTTGTCTGTCTGTTTCATTCATTTCTCCATATATGTTTTAGTTGTAGTTGTCCTACGTCGGCGCTTAGGAAATGTTTTTGTCACTCTGCTGCTGACTCTAACTATTTTGCATTGTTTTCCCTGTGGTCTGTTTTACTCATCCACCGATGTTGTGGGCGGACTGTAACTGCATCAGGATGCGCTACGCTGTTCGCTATCCGGTCTGCGATCTGTGGCAATTTGCAGCAAGTTTCTAAACTCTGTATCGAGTATTTGGCGTGCCTGCAATATGTGTAAAAAGGAAACCATTTAGAAAAAGCATTCAAATTAACAAATTTAATCGAAATCTAACCGGAGCATTCTGTGTGGGTATTTGCAGTGCCAAACCCATGGCATTGCCATCGAAGCCCTCATCCAGCGCCATCAGAGCGCCATGCACTCCAGACTCCAGCAAGTTATTGGCATATTCCTGCAGATAAATATTTGTTATAGTGCCAGTTTTGTGTTAGTTTTTGGAACTCACCTTGAGGCCTATGCTGCTGACCCAGCGTATGACACGCTCGTTGCTCCACACGAGCACATCGCACAGACCATTCTCGCTCATCTTGCGCCTGTGCTCCAGCTCGGTGCGATCGTAGTTTAAACGTTTGAGCATCGAGATGCCATACTGTAAGCTGGTGCGATGAAAGCTATCCACCATTTTCAGTTGGCCACGCAAATCCTTCTTGGTCAAATGATCCAACATGCGTGCATCGACTAGACACTCCATGAAGGTTGTGCGATATTGCGGTAGTCCCAAGCCAGGCAACCAATAGTTGCCAATCCACTCGTGATTCATATCCCCTACAAAGCAATAAAATAAGGGATTATAGCATGGAATTGTGTGTGGACGCAATTTAAAGTCTACCAAATGCCAGCGTGGTGCGTGATGTTTGTGGCGCTGAGGGGGAAGTTAGTGAAACCATTTCCTGTATGGCCAGACGCAGCTTAAGCCTATGCAGCGGATTACTGATGCCTAAACACAAGAAAAGAAAATATAATTAACAATTGTTTATATTTTATAAGAAGTGTATATTACCAATTTCTCGCTGTATTTCTGTATCGCTTAACGCGCTCATAATGGCGCCCGACTTGACATTGGCACGACAGGCGGCCACATACCAGGCTGGCATGCCCACCCACAGTTCCAGCCAGGCGACAATGGTGGGTCCATTCCACAGGGCGAATGGCGTGCCCGCTTTCATTGCCTCGCCCAGCAAATCATTGCGATAATCGTGTTCTCTGCCAGAACAAATAAAAAATTAACAAATGAGAAATGAGAAATAACAAAAACTGATCAACTACTCACTTCTTTTGCCTGCCATAGTCGACGCTGCTAATCTTGGAGCCCTGTGCGCTGGCAATGCGTGGCATCATGCCGCCTGTCATGCTCATGACATCGTAGTTGGAATCCACATCGCTTAGGCCCATCGATAGATTGCCTATGGACATCATACTGGGCGAACCATCGGGCAGTGTATCCTTAACACCCTTGACTTTTTCCTTTTTGCTAAAGAAGCGACCCAACGAAGACTTGATACCCTTTTTCTTTTGCACAGCAGCGGCGGCAGCTGCTTCCCGCGACACACCCGACGTGGGCGTCTGCAGCATGGACATGGAGCCCATGGTATTGTAGTGACGCAACGATTCCTGGCTACCGTAGCGAGAGCTAAGTGGCGACAGACCATAACTGTGACTGCTCAACGCCATGTGCGAGCTGAGATTGGGTGGGGCAGCGGGTGCCATGGTGCGACGACGCAGCTCCTCCTGGCTATGGGCAAGCGCCTGCGCCACACGCTCCAAACGCATTGAGCGTGCTGTCAGTGGGGAGGCAGCACCGCCCGAACTGGAATCCCCTGTGGTGGACATGCCGCCGTGCAGTTCCTCGCGTGACGCATCACTGGACAGCACGGGCAAGTTAAGCTGCAAAAGGGAAAGGAGTAAAATAAGCAACTGTTAGAATTTAACTACTGTTGCTTACCGTATGATATTTCTGCATGAAATCGCGCTGTGGACTATTTGGCGTACTGCGTCCGCTCATGGGTGGACTTTGCCTGTCCATGGAACGACCGCGTGCCAATAGATTCACATGCTCCAGACTGCCAACACGCGACTCAAGCTCCTCGGCCCGTGCCTCTGTCGATTGCTTCTCCTCCTGTATGAGCCGTATCTCATTGTTGATGGCATCCAGCTGCTCCTGCAGCATCATGGCCAGCGTTTGTGCATCCGTATGACCCGATGGCGACATCATATCTGCCGTGGCGGCAGCATACAGCGCATCGCTATCATCGCAGTCAGCCACACTGGCAACCAGTTCATAGGCCTGCTGTTGGGCATGCGCCACCTGCTGCATCTGGAGCTTCTCCCACTCCTGCTCGGCCATTGAACGGGCCAGTGCATTCTCCTCGGACAGCCGGGATTTACTGGGGCGACGCAGCGAATGGGTCTCGAAGCTGGCATGCGATGCACTGCGTGTGAAGGCATTGCTACCATCCACCACACTGCTGGGCGAGAGGCTGCGGGTGAGTGCCTCCGTCTGCTGTATATTGTAGGCGATCTCCTGCTGCAGCAGCTGACGCTTGAAGTTCTCGATTTCGAGGCGTGTCTTTGACAGCTCTTTCATTATTTCGCTCTTCTCGTGATGCAGCTCCTCGGCCACCTTGCGTGCCTTCTCCAGCTCCTGGGTGAGAGCGTTCTTCTCGTCTAGGGCACGCATGCGCTCCTTCAGATGCACCTCCAGTCGCTCATTCGACTCGGAGAGCAGTTTATCCACCGTGGAGGATAAGCGTAAATTATGCTCTTCGTTCATCTTGAGTCGCTGGTTCAGTCTTACAACCTCGGCGCTCTTCTCATCCAAATTCGTTTCCAAGCCCCGTATGCGATCCTCTGCCGAACCATGACGTTCTTGAGCCTGCAAATTTTTTTTATTCAGCCAAAACGGATTTAATAAAGCATATTCCATTCGTTTAACAGTTAGACAACAAAATAGTGGTTAGTGTTAGTTAATGAAAGCTATAAGTGAGAGTTGCAAAGGAATAATAATAAAAGGTATTGTGATTGGTATTCTGTGGTACTTGTTGTTGTTTTTGTTGTGGTTGTTGGTGCGCTGAGTTTCTTGTGCAAGACAGACAGATAAATAAGATACATTTACATAAAAGATAGAGATTCGTATATTCTTGACATTTGTTTGTGGTCAGTTGTGGTTTGTTAGTTTTAAGTGGATTTTTGTTTACAGAAAGTTAAAAGAAAAAAGTATACACAGAGAGAAAAAAGAGAGAGAGGTATACTCGCAAAAGAAAGATACATAGTACAGAAGAAATTAGAATTTTTAGAGTTTTAGAATTGGATTTGATATTGGATTTTTATACTTATGGAACCTGTCGGCGCGCATAGTTAGTTCGAGTGCATACCTTATTTCCTACCTTTGTCAATGCCTCCATGCGCGCCTTTAGCTGCTCCTCCATATCCGGCTGCAGTTTGGCATGTTGCGCTAGTTTTTGCTCAGAGAGTTCAAGTTTCTCTTCGATTGCGCCGATTTTCTCTTCGTGCAGCTATCAAAGTCGCAAGGCGGACGATGTGGGCGGACGGGGTGGAGTTAAATTAGTTTGGTTTCACGGGATGTGTATTATGTGTAATATTAGTCACGGTTTTAGTAAGAAACAGGCATGGGCGAACGAAAAGTCACTGGATATTTGTAGTGTTTACTTGTCAATTTGGTGCTCGGAAAGTGGTGATAAAGAACGTATGTATATGATAATGAAAATGTCTGAGCATTATATTAAAAATATGTATGAACTTGGAAAGTGTTTAAAATTGTTAAATGTAGTTTCAAATACAATAACTTTGTACATTCTAAGCACAAGGAGTTATTTTTATTAACTAATTAACAGCTATTTCAATTTATGTAGCTTTGTATTTAATATAGAATTTTGTGATATATATAAAATAATAATTTGTCAATTTCCTCTGTTGAAATATTTATGAATTCAACAGAAATTTCTATTAATTTTAATTCATATTCTCTTTAAAATTGTTAAGTATCAAAAAGGCTTTTTAAAAGGAGCTTATTTCAAATATTTGTGACTAATAATTTACATTTTTTTGATAATCGTTGGAAATTTAACTAAAATTATCTTCTAATTAACAGATATTAATTTATGTAGATTTGTATTTAATATAGAATATTGTAATATTTCTAAAAATAATAATTTGTCAACTTGCTCTGTTGAAATATTTACGAATTCAACACAAATTTCTTTTAATTTTAATTCGAAATCGCTTTTAAATTGTTAAGTACTCAAAAAAGCTTTTAAAAAGTAGCCTATTTCAAATATATGTGGAAAAAATTATTTGAAATCGTTTGAAATTTATCTAAAATAATCTTCTAATACATTTTAAAAGTAGTTAATAATTATGAATCAACAGTTTTCTCTGCTCATCATACATTCTTGCTTAGACATTAACATTAAATATCATATGATTGGAAAGTTGTGATTGATTTGCGCTTAAGAATTTCGCCCATGCCTTGTTACCATAACCAATTAAAAGGTAGTTTTGAATATACGCGACTATACGCACCTTTAGCTGCGCCTCCTTGTGCCGCAATTCCTGCTCCAGTTTCTCGTTAAGATCATGCAACGATGTGGACTCTCGTTGCGCATTCAAGTAACGCTTTTCCAGCGTTGTTATGCGCTCCTCCTACAAAATACAAATTCATTGTTTAGAGATAGAGTACTTTTTTGTAATCTTTATAGCCACTCACCTGATCTTCCTTTTGTGCCACATTTTCGCGCAGATCACGTTGCAGCTTTGAGCATTGATCCTGCGCCTTGCAATGCTCCTTTTGCACTCGCGACATATTCTCCTCCAGCTCATTGATCTTGTTGTTCAGATCGGAGACGCGACGCTGCCATTGCGACAGCTCTGAGGTCTGTAAAAATTAAAAATTAAATTAGTTGCAGATATATAAGTTGATTTATATTAAGATTAAGATTTTCGCATTTCAATTGTTTAAGAGTTTTGTCTGCAATCTATATTATATTATAATATAAACTACTTTCTATTGTTGTTTTAGTGGATTAGCATTTGTTATGCTGCGTTTACACTGCAAAACGAGTGACATTTCGGTGCTCGATATTTAATTAAATATTTTCTATTTAAATCAAGATATTTCACGCACTATTAGCAGACACAGTAGACTGACTTTCATGCCTATGTGATCATGTAGTAGACTGATGATTGATATTGCCCCTCAAATCCCTTACCTGCTTCTCAATGATCGTTTGCAGTTCGTGTGTTTTTGCCGCATATTCATTTATTTCCGTGGCATCGCCATTGACACCGCCACTGACACCACCGCCGCCGCCGCCGCCGCTGCCTCCACTTGCCAGCTGCAACAGAGAAACAACAACAATAATAACAATAAAAAAGGTAAATAATATATGCATTTGGAATACACGCTTGATTGCGCCCACAAATACAGACTCAAGCGGGAACACACCTTCTCTTTAATGCCATTTTCACCGCTGACAATGGCAGCTCCAGATCCACCAACACCACCGCCACTGCCTGTTATTGTGCCCGTTTTGTATTGGGTTAGCTCCTCTTTGGTTGTGTTTAGCTCTTCTTCTAGCACATTGTTCTTCTCAATGGACAGACGCAATCGTTCGCGCACCTTCTCGTCCAGCGCCTTGTGATGCTCGAACAGGGATTTGAGTGCTTTGAGCACCTCCACCTCACTGGAGACGCCGCTCTGGGCAGCCGCCTGACGTTTAACGACTGTCATGCGTAGGGAACGCTCATGCCGCGACACCAGACACTCCAAGTGCTCCAGCAGCAGCTGTTAAAAATAATTACAAATATTTACTGTATTTAATTACGTTTAATTAGACGCTAGCTTTAAATATTAGAATGCGCTACTTTTCATTAGTTAATCGTTGCAGTTGAGATTACCTTGTAAACAAATATAGTTTTGCAAACAATTCATTTCTACAGTTTTTCTAGAGTTGACATCTTCTAGCTAAATTAATTAATATGCTTTAAAGCTTCATTATTGAAAAATTTAAGCTTAATGAATGAATCTTAAGCTTAACTAACAAAAAGTTCTGTTTTTTATTGACTTGTATGAAAATTCTTAAGCTGTCTTGGGCAGTGCTGCTTTAAAAGTAATTTATTCTGCAAATTTGTCGTCTTTTTTAATTGAAGTTTTCGAAACTTTTTTTATAACGTTCACTATCCGATAATCTGCGCTATTTACTGCTGCTCTAACATATGTTTTAGTGTTCATAGTCTACTGTTTAAATGCTACTTAATGTTATCAAAACAGATATTAAACAGCTTCCACAAAGCCAAAAGAAATTCACAGATTTTGATTAAATCAAATTGATATAACTGAACTGAACTAGCTGTGCTATTTAACAATACAATATTTTATCTATAAATATAATTGATTCTGTGCAATACTATATAACAAATATTAGTTATTTAACTTTAAAACTATTAACTACATATATATTTTTCAGATTTGCCTCGGTACTCAGTGACTTTCTGCAATGTTTCTAAGGCTCGTTTATATCTTCATTTCTTCTCGATCTGCTCTCATTTTAAATAAACTTCTCCCCAAGAGTCTTAATTCTTCTTTCTTGCTAGTCACAATTTACCCGCGTGTTGTTGCGTTCTGCCTTCAGTTCGCCAATCTCCTCATCCCGTTCCAGCAGCGTCTCTCGAGCCTGTGTCAGCTCCTTGGTCAGCGTGGCAAACTCCTGCAGCAAGAGACATTTAGCATTAGTTACATAATTAATTTTGTAAACAATTTTAATTACTTACCTGTGGCAAGTTGGCATTGATCTGCCGCTGTAGACTGTCGCGTTCCTTTTCGACGTCGTGCAGTTTGACCTCCGTTTCGCCGAGTCGCTCCTGCGCCTCCCGCAGACTGTCCATAAGCTTGTCCCGCTCATCGAGCATGGAGACCATGAGCTGCTCAAAGTTGGCATCTTCGCCGCTGAATTGCGAGGAACGCTGCGATATGCTGTCTTCCGATATTGTGGGCATTACGTCGCACATCATGTTCCACATTATTTAGTTGGCCGCCAGAGCACGGGCACGCATGCAAGACTGTGGAAAGGAGAAATTTTGTTATTAGTTTGGAAACATAATTAAATAAATGTGTTAAATAAAACCTTAAGTGAAAGTATTCGTAAGCTATTTAGCTTAAAGCTCATTAAAACTTTATATAATATTTATTACTTTAAAGTTAGTTTAAGAATCAAAGTATGTACTTTAGTAATTTATATATATTTTTATATTATAAACTATATTAATAATTTTATTTTCATGAATTTATTTTTAATGTTACTTATTTATTTTTACTAAATTTAAAGCTATTTATTTTTTAAGCTAGGTACATTTTTTAAATACTTCTAACTATATTTGACTAGTTTTCTGATACATTTTGATATAATTTCAATGCAATATTGTTTGTAATGTTTATTTCTATTTAAACATTTATGTTGAAAACATTTTAAATTGCTGGGAATGTTGACCCAAAATTCAGACAAAATCTAAATATATATTTCAGTTCTAAAAACTGTTTCTCTGCACTATGAAAAACTTTGAAAATCTGGAGTTTTAAAAAATTGTTTAACTAAATTAACAAATACCATTGAACACTTTATTCAATTTAATAAAACTAAATGAAACACAAATGTTTTTATTGATTTATTTTTATTTACTTATTATTTGCTATTTTATTATCATTTATTTATTAACTTGATTATTATTTTTTATTTTATTATAATTTATTTATTAACTCAATTATTATTTATTTTTATTTTTTTTAAATTTATTTATTAGCTCAATTAAACTGACGCATTTAACCGCTTTATAATTTCACTTTGAATAACCGTTTCAATACCTGGTAAATACCGGTCTTTCTTCAACCGCTAGCGGTTATTTGTACACAAACCGTTATTTACAAAATCACATAACCGATTAATGTAGTTTAATTAATGAGTCGTTTCCTTTTTATAATAATTTGTATTTAATTTTCTGATTTATTTCTTTACTATTTTTGTTGACCCACGCATTTTCTGCAATTTTTTTGTTGACTTCTCCCTACTATTTATTGTCTTCCGGAGTTTTGAACGCCCGCGCAACGGGTTAAGACATTCCAATTGGAACGCCTCACTAAACATGTCTAATAAGACTTTTTATCATAGGCGCCGCATTGATAACAAGTTTTCTACACCAACACACACACACACATATACGCATGCACGCACACACCGACACCCATTGTGGACACCCATACACACAGCACTTGTATATGTATATACATACACACGCATGCCAGCACGCACACACATATGCAGAGTTTTTTTCATTTATAATTTAATATTTGTATTAAAATGTTTTGTTTCTCACACGCTTTTACCATCAATTATGCGAAACACACTTAAATACACACTCGCAGCTTAACAGCTGCTGCACCTGACGCGTTTAATGTTTCGAAAAACGCCTTTTCTTCCAACCATAGAGGACGGCTTTTATGCAAAAAAAAAACGAAACGAAAAAAAAAACGAAACGAAAAACTCCCTTCCTCCCCTGGCGCAAACACGTACCCCGTAGCCAACAAGGATCGATCGCACCGCGGCAGCGCAGCAGCAGCAGCAGCAACAACAACTTTTGTTGCTGTTCAGCTTTTGCATATATAGACAGCTATTTAATTGTTGCAATTGTAGCAAGTTTTATTTATTTCCGATTGATTTTTATGTGCGAAAAAAAACGCAGCTCTAGTTTCTTTTTTTGGTTGCCACTTATGTGTAAAATTTTAAAGTTGCCACCAAGTTTGCATATATGCTGTATGCTAGTTAGCAGTCTGGCAGCGCTCATGCTTTGTGCTGTGCACATATCGATATTTATTTTGCTTTGTATAAGCAATTGCTGACTTACAAGTAAAAGCTGCTTTCTTATTTTATGACAAGTTTAATTTAACATTTTGTTAATAATTAAACTTTTAGCATAACAATTTTATTAGAACATTTGAAATGTAATTTTCGATATATTGCTATTTTACTGTTAATAACAGCCGTGTATTAGCAGTGGCCATAACAGTGGCCTTTTGCAACACTATGCTGTTGTTGAGTTAACATTGTGCACAGTTTTGATGTCTCGCCATACAGTTTTAGCCGCGTTGCCTACAGTTTTTACACACAGAGCCAAGCACTTCGTTTGTGTTTTATTTTTTAGTTAAATAATTACCCAAACAACACAAAGACAAAATACAATTAGCATAGTGTTTAACGGGTTGCCATTCAATCCAATTCAGCGCTGCAGCAAACAAACAAAATGGGGTAAGTACGCAAAAAAAAAAAAAAAATGCCACAATCACATTTCAAATTTGTGTGAAAAATCGACGCCGACGTTTTCCTTATTACACCTCCTTGTGGTTGTTGCTGCTGCTGCTGCTGCTGCTACTCTTGTTGTTGTTGTTCCAGTGCTTTGTTGTTGTTGTTGTGTATAGCGGGCGGCGGCGTCGTCGTCGTCAGAGGTGTGTAAATCTATATATATATACTATGTATATGTATGTTTGTAGGTGTCATATACTACAATGTGAATTGATGTACATACATACATACATACATATGTAGGTGTAGGCTGCAAATGCCGCCCGTCGATACCAATTATATGTGTATATCTCTCTGTGTCTATGTGTGTGTTGGTGTGCGTGCGCCTATAATCGCGTGTGTGTATATGCATGTGTGTGTGTGTGTGTGCAGTAAACTTGAGCAAAATCAAAACGAGGCTACAAAACACTTAAGCGCATAATGCAATTTAGTCGCCAAGGCAGCAGCACTACGACGCCACTCGCCCCCGCTCCACCCTCCACCCTCGCGCTTAACACCGCAAACACAAGAGAGACCAACAAGAACGGCAGCAACAACAACAACAACAATGCCAATGACACAGTGCCGACAACATCAATAACAACAACAACAACAACGACAAGAATAACAACAACAACAACTGACAACAACAACACGAGTGACATTATCTATTTTTTTTAGCTAATGCTTTAAAAAACCTACAACAAATTTATTATGGTTGTTGTTGTTGCTGGCGTTGCCATATAGTATACACTATTATTTATCCAACTATCAGACAACTAATTAATTATTTCAGTTGTTATCTAAAATATTTGAACTATTTATGTTAGCTTAGGTATTGTGGTTAAAGTGATAAGAAATAATTAGTAACAAAAAAAATAATGAGTTAAAGTAGACGTAAATAAATATCTATAACTTTAGTTTTCGTTTTATATGTATTTCAATGGTTTCAATTTATAAAAAAATTAGTTAAATAGAATAAAATAAATAATTTAATTAGGAAATTATTCAGTATATTATAAAAGACAATTTTAATCAATTTAGGAATTTTTAAATTTTATTTGACTGTTAAAATAGTAAATAAATTTTTTTTTATTTTTTTCTCTTTCCCAAAAAAAAAAAAAAAATTTTTTTTTATTTATTAAAAAAAATTTAAAAAAAAAAAAAAAATTTGGTGTCCCTATTTAGAGTATTCAATATATATGGGTTCACTATACCCAGACAACACTGTAGTTACTATTTTAGAATAATATATATTTAATTTTAACATTCTGTGCAACTAACACTAGAGTACTACTATGTTAATAAAATTATTTTATTATAAATTTAAAATTATTTACTTTATTCTATTTAACTAATTTTGTATAAATCGAAACCATTGAAATACATATAAAACTAAAACTAAAGTTATAGATATTGATAAAAATTATTATACATATTTTTTATTTTTAAAATGTTCTACTTTAAAGTTTTAATAATTTAAGATTAAATTATTATGATTCGAAAAAATTTTAATATATATCTTAATACTCACTCCACATAGTTTTTGTCTTTCTCAAAACATTTTCAAGATATATTACTTATAAATACGTTATAGTGTACAACCCGAATTTTTTATTTTTAAAGTTTATCATAACTTTTTGACATATATTTTAATATATAATGCATTAAAACTATTGTCAAATTCGATGCTAACAGTCAAATAAAATTTAAAAATTCCTAAATTGATTAAAATTGTCTTATATTATATAATGAATAACTTCCTAAGTAGTTTTTTGAATATATTTTCTATGCCTAGATCTTTAACAAATATTGTATTTGTGTGAAAAATTTTTAATTAAATTATATAAAACGATATAGCTTAAATATACCGAAAATTCTATCTAATTAGCTTGATTCAAATCAATTTCAATATTTGAATAAAATGACATTACTAAAATATATTAGCACGATTCCTTAAACGAATACTGATTAGTTTTAAATGAACCTATGAACAACTCAACAGCGAGTTAAAATCCCAGTAGAACCCATGTACAGTGAACTTGTATCCAAAAATTCCCTAGTGTGCCCATAAAATATGTTCAAATATTATGGGCACACTGAAAATTTCTTTTGAATATATTCAAAGCAAATCTAAAACTAATTTGTATAAATTTAAGAAATCGGGATATTGACAATATTGATAAATCTGTTCGTTTATAAGAAGTAGTATAACTTTTAGTTAATTATTTTAATATTATAACTGTTACTGCACTTTTAAAACAGCTGTTTAGCTGTTAAACATAACAATTAATCGTTAGTTAAAGCGTGACATGGCTATAAAAGGTTTTATGTATTAGTATTCTATTGTTTTGGGAAGTAGGAACTACAGTGCTATATCCATAAAGGGATTTCAAACATGGTCACACATACTATTTATTGTACTCCCCAGCTCCCCATTCCCCCCTACACCTCTCCTCCTGCTGTTTACAAATTAAATATTAAGCCGACGTGCAAGAATTTTAATGGAATTTTTAATTATAAACGCCTCTTTGTGTGTGTATTTTCACTACAATTTTCCAACTTTTATCTCTTTTATCTCTTTACACATATGAAGGGAACAACCGATTTTCACTTGCCAGGCGCATGTATTCCATATTGATCCGAAGACGAAACGCACATGGATCACAGCCAGCATGAAGGCGGTGAACGTGAGCTTCTTCTACGATAGCTCACGGAATCTGTATCGCATCATCAGTGTGGAGGGGACCAAGGCGGTTATCAATTCGACGATTACACCCAGTATGACATTCACACAGACATCCCAAAAGTTTGGACAGTGGAGCGATGTGCGTGCCAATACGGTCTATGGACTCGGGTTCTCCTCCGAAGCGGAGCTTACGAAGGTGAGTAAGAGACTTCTGCTCCTGCTCCTCTAACAATTTGTTGTTTTGCAGTTTGTGGAGAAATTCCAGGAGGTTAAGGAGGCCACCAAAAATGCCATGAAATCGGCGAATGGCTCGAATGCGGTAACGCCCACAACATCAGCGAATACATCGCCCATATCGGGACGTGCTGTGGGCGCCATGCAGAATGATAATACCGCCATAGATCCCCATACTGTGGAACCGCCGAATTTAAGTAATACGAACACACAGAATGCCAATCCGGACAGTCCATCGCATAAGTTGCTCAACACTTGCGATGGCAAACAGGATATTGGCTCGGCCACGCCTTCCCCGCAGCCCACAATGGGCGGCATGGGTGGCGCTGGCTCAGCAACTGGTGGCGGTAGCTCGGGCGGCGGTGGTGGCATTACAATCTCCTCCGGTGGCAGCATTGTGGGCATGCACACTGGTCCCGGGGCGGGCGCAACGGCCGAGCAGCAGCTCAAGTACGAAAACGAACGTCTGAAAATGGCACTGGCGCAAAGGTAATCCTCGAAAGCGAATTTCTACATAGCTAGTTAATCAACAATTATTTCTATTGCAGCTGCGCCAATGCCAAAAAGTGGGAAATTGAATTGGCCACCTTGAAGAACAATAATATACGTCTGACGAGCGCTTTGCAGGTGAATCTAGCATCATTTACCAAATTTCTTACTGTGTATTAAATGCTCGTTTATTGCTTTTTAAGGAATCCACAGCCAATGTGGACGAGTGGAAGCGTCAGCTGCATACCTACAAGGAGGAGAATATACGTCTCAAGCGTGAAATGGATTTGTTGCGTGTGGGTGGCGTTGCTGGTGGCGCTGCAGCAACGTCCGCTGCTGGTGGTGCCACCGAGGATGAGCTGCGTCGCGAGGTGGCCGCCCTCAAGGCGCGCACAGAGACGCTGCAGGCAGAGTTGCTGCAACACGAACTAGAGCTTAAGACGGCCAATATGAATTTACGTGAAAAGTGCAATGATCAAACTGTGAGTAGCAACTCTAAAGGAACTCCAAAAGTTCCCGAAACTAATGCGTTAAATGTTTACTAATTAGCTGGCCAAGATGAGTGAACTGAATGTGCTATTTGCCAAGAGTCTGTCCGAATTGTATGCGGTGCAAAAGGATATGGAGAATGTTATACATCCCACCAAGTGCACTTGAGACGCAGAGTTGGCTACACACAAAAAGGTTTGCAGCAAGCACGTATAACAGTTCAGATATAACAGATATATATATGATTCTCTTGCAGGTTTCAGCGCAGGAACAGACTACATTGGCAACCACAACAACAACAACAACATCAACAACGACAACCACAACTAGCAAACGTTATTTAAGCAATTTGGCAACTGCAGATGCCGAGAGCACGCTCTCCAATGTCACCTCCATTCACACCCAGCTGCAGTCGTCGTCGCTATATGAGACACAGAATACAGCACAGCTGCAGGCACTGGATAAACATTCGGCGCTATTGCAGGAGCTGCATCAGCGACAGTTGCTAGCTGCAGCTGCTGTACCGCATTCCAGCTCCACTGTCCCTGATTTAGCTGCTGCTACAACTGCTGCTGGCACCAAAACTGCCACAATACTCGTTTCGAAATCAAAAACCAAAACTGGGCTGCCCCTGTTGCTGAAGAATTCCATTAACAATTAACAATTAGGCAAATTAATATGAGCGAGCAGACGTTGACGATGACGACATTGCATTTTTTATGTAATCTTTAGATTTGGTAGTTTGTATACAACAACAACAGCAGCAGAAAACCTAACTTCACCTCACCTCAACACAGCCAACCCTTTTATACCCCCCGTAGGCTTAATTCACTCACAAACTCACTCTATTCGGTATTACTTTTGAGTCAAAAGCTACCCAGTATTTAATTATTTGTTTATGTTCAAAATTTGTGTGTCGTATGTGGTACTTTTTGTAGCATTTAAGTCGAAAGAACAAACGAAAGCAAATTTATAAATTCTCGTGCGCATTTTTAGTGCAATAATATTGATAATATATGATATACAAAACATAAAACATAGCAATTATTGATTTGATATTACTACATACCTGCTCTGTATTTTCTGCTAATTGTTAATTAATTTTAAATGAGAGCTTGACAATGTACACATCCCTCCTTCTCCCCCTTCCTTTCTTACTCCATCCCCCCGAAAAGTCCTTTGCGAAGCAGCTAAAATCTTTTTCTAACGATGACAATTATTGTATTTGATATAGAAATGTGCTCGAAAGTTTTCTAGTATTTTTAATATGTATACATATTTATATAACACCTTTTGGATATTATTATTTTCACAAAAAACTTAGTCATATAATAATTATTATTATTATTATTATTTATAACATTATTTCAAGAAAATTGTATTTATTTTCTAATTATGTGTGTGTGTATTTCCAAAGCTAATTAATTATCTTATCTTATTTATTGCAATTCAAAACATTAACACAACTAACAATGACTTAGACGACGAAGCATACTAAATGAATCACATAAAGATTAATATTAATATTAATAATAATAATTTTATAAATGCAAATAAGAAACAAATACGAAACTAGAACAAGTCACTTAAAGAAACGAATAGCAAGTCAAGTATGTTTGTGCATTCAGTGGAAAACTAGTTTAATATATTAACAAATTATATATATTTATATATAATCTAATGAACAAAAACCAAGAACAAAAACAACAACAACAAACAAACAACACAATGCAACTACATAATATCAATATGCAATATTCCCCATCCTCCCTAAACCAAACAAAAGTTGCTAACCGCAAGCGAATTGCGATCGGTTATCGAACGGTAATGGGGAAAACGTTGAATCGGTTATTTTGAAGCCATATTGTTATGCAATTTAACCGTTCGATTGTTTTCTTTGCATGAACTAACCCAGTTAATGAAATAAAATATACATATATATAAATAAATCAAATAATAAACGAAGCAAATGTTGAACATACAAATTTAGCAGTTAAAAGTAACAAACATATGAAATAAATACAAATAAAATTCGATATGATTACAAAAAAAAAAACACAAAACCCGTGTTCTTTTTGGATAAAACTCACATTTTAAAGGGAAATCAGTTTTTATTTGCTATAATTTAGAGCTGTAAATCATTAATTAATTTACAATAATTTATTGCAACTAAACAAATAACGATTTAAATAGTTCCGCTTTGGATCCGTCTGTCCAGTCACTTGCCTCAATGGGCGCCATGAAATTGATGAGCTTATTGTGCACCACATAACTATTGGATATAGAGAAGGAATTGATTAATTAACGAGGAACAATAGTTACAGAGAGTTCGTTCATTTGACAGATACATATGTACTATAGTTGGCCGATTTGTACTTAGTTTAATAAAAGTTTGTTAAGTTGCACGAAATACTTATATAGCTTTCTATAGTATCATAAGTTGACTCTATATATATAGCAGCTATTTGTTTTAGTAATCAAAATTAGTGTTAATTGATTATCTCAACTTGAGGAATATCAAAGTTGTTCAAACTAGCTATAGTTTGGATTGATTTTGAGCCGAATATTCCTTCGTATATTTAAGAGTTCTGCAAAATTTTACAGAATAGTTATTGTAAATTCCCACCTAGCATTTGGGAGATCATTTTGTAAGAACTAAATTTGGCGAGTCGTTTTTAACTCCCCGTGAAGATTAAAAAATTATTAATCTTATGAGCGATTCAAAAAAGCGTCCAAAATGAGTCGCCTTTATAATCAAAATGCGATTAGTTTAAAGCATAACAACAAAATGCACAGCAATCGCCAACTGATCGTACTGGGGATTGAAACGCGATTGTTTTCATTAGAAGACTTAGAAACGAGTCGCGTATGCTTAAAAATATGATTCGAAACTGATTAGAAAAGGGGGTCATAGGCGACTCCTTAAGAAGAGTCGCGGGTAGGGTATTTTTTTCTTCCAACGAAGGAGTCATTTATGATCAGAAAATGAGCTTATTTATGACTATTTAAATCAACAAGGGGACTCTAAAGCGACTCGAGTATGATTACAAATGTTTGGTGGGTTACTTTAGCTATATGATATACTGAACTGCATCTGAGTGCTTGAAAATTAAGAGATAGAAACAGACGGACATGGCTGTACAGACTTTAACTATCTAATTGTATCTAATGCATTACTATATAACACTATTCTCTGCAAAGCGTATAACAGTTTAAAAGTTTAACTAACCGCAGCTTTCTGCCTTTGCTGGCTCTGGTGTCCACCTTCTTTTTCATTTTCTGCCGCAGCTTCTGCAGCTCCACAAACTGCTTGGTAATGTCGCTCATGTTGGATGTGGTGTTGGCCTTGTACTCGATGAGTTCCCGCAGCTGTTGATGATAGAAATCGCTGTCATCATATACATTTGGTTGCCTTTGGTTTTGTTCTGCCAGTTGTTCCGCATCAGCTTTGTCCTCCCGCTGTGGCTGCTGCTGCTGCTGTTGATTCTTGAGTGTTTGTGACTTCTCCACGAGTGCTTGGCGATTGGCCAGCGTTGTGTCAATCTTCTTGATGATGTCGTAATCCTCCTGAACGGATTTGCGTTTGAGTCCAGCGCCGGGTGTCAACAGTTTGGTGCGATCATCCCACTTGAGCAGCACCTCGTTGCGATATTTGCGCATGTTCTCAAAGTTGCTCTGCAGTACAGATGCAAAGCGTTTGCTAGCCGGTTCCGTGCTCTCCTCCGCCGGATATTTGCGTTTGACGGACTGACGCATTTCGCTGTTCTGTTGACTGAGCGCTGCCTGCAAAGCGAGCAGTTGTTGCAACAGCTTCGAGCTGCGCTCCTGGGCTTCCTTTAGCACCGCCTGCAGTTCCACATTTTGCTCATCGGAGCTGGCAGCTTGGAGTGTCTCTGGTGGCGGCAATAGATTCACCTTGCTGGTTATCTTCTGTGTGTTTATGCGCAGCTCTAACAGGCGCTCCCATACGCGTAGTTGATTCTGTACGCAGACGCCTTTCTGTATTTCGGCAGTGTGATTTGTTTTCGACATGATTTCAATGCTGTCCTTCGCATCAGCATCTTCATCATCATCATCTTCATCATCATCATCAGAGTTAGCGTCTTCAGATTCATCTTCATCATCCTCATCTTGCTCCTCATCATGCTCAACTTCATCTCCATCATCATCATCATCATCCATGCTACTCTCGTCACTCTCCGCTGTCTTTGCTGCCTTTAACTTTTTGCTAAACGCCTCCAGTTGCCCCGATTCCTCCTCCTCCGAGTCGCTGGCTTCATATGGCAGCTCCTCATCATCGTCATCATCATCATCATCATCCTCCTCTTCCTCCTGCTCAAATTCCTTGCGACTTGTGATTTTACCTTTGTATTTTTCACTTTGTTCCGAAAGTAATTTCACATTTCGCTTGCGAAAATCTGAACTGCGTGCATCTGGTTTCTCATACTCATCCTCAAAGTCCACAACGCGCGCTACTGTGGAAGCATCAATATCGGAATCATCATCACTCTCGCTATCATTGGGATGCTCAAGCAGTTTGCTAACTTTCTCGGCAACAGTCTGTGGCTCTTTCTTAGTTTTTCGTATCATTTTATGTCAACTCTCACTTGTTTTTCATAAAAAACAACACCGCAACACGTGAAATGTAAACCGATTGTGAGCCAACCAAATAACTTTATCGATATCAATAGGCATGCAATCGATAAGTGTCATCATTATTATTTTCAGCTATACAGTGTTGCCACATCTAACCAAATAGATAATTGTTGTTACATACTTGAAACGATACTTTTTGAGTAGTTTTTGTTTTTACTTTTGAGTGAAATAAGAAAAATTTGATTATAGAAGAAGTTTTACTCTGGATTGCCTGAAAATCAGTCTTTCCGTTTTGGAGAAAATAATTTTTAATTTAAAATTTTTTGCTTTGCTTTTCATTGTCGGTCAGTGCTGTCATTTTAAATAAGTTATGGCTAAAATTGAACATTTAAAATGTACAAAAGCGAAATAATCTTGAAAAGCGAAATAGTTTGAAATATAGATTTTTTTGATATATGAACTTCATTCCAGTGACATCTGTTGCATAAACTATATATTAAACAAATATTTCAAAATAGTACTTAATTCAAAACATATACAAAGAAGTCAAAATATTATTGTTGAATAAATTAAAGTTAAAATAAACCTTTTATGTTTAAGCTATGAATCTTTAAGTTTAATTATTTTCAATATAAAAATGCATAAAAGGAATTTAATATTTTGTTTTGAATTTGTATTAGTTCAATAATCCAAATGTGTTGAAATTTGGGAACAGATTTTGAGACTACAATTGTAAAGTATTGCATACTTTCGGGCATAAGCAATAGATAAATCAGTCTTTTTATGGATATGAAGTATGTTGCTGTACATCAATACTAAAGTTTTAGGAAATATTTTAGAAAAATAATTTATAAATATTGTAAAGTTATATATAGAGTGATTGAAATTAAATACTAATTAAAGTAGATAAGTAAATGTTTATAGTATGTTAAAAACTATTTAAAGGTTTAATTTAGTGCTTGTTTACTTCAATTGCTTAAATATTGACATTGATTTAATATTCTTCAATTGCAACGTTTTGCTAAAACGCTCTCATTAAAATCGGCAAAATGCCGGCTTATCAGTAAAGGTGCATCTTGGTAACGGTTCCCACGCGCACACCCCTCTACAGAACCATATATGTACATTCGCAACACACTCACTCATGTATGTTCATATATCGTAGCATACAATAGCGGGGTAGTGTGGTCCTGTCATGATAAATATGAACATGAACTTGAAATCCTTTTGTTAAAATCCACTTGCGGTCATTATACTAATGAAATGTGTACAAATTGCGACTCGGCGCATTTAGGGGCGAAAATGGGTTAACCTTGAAAAGTGCAGAATTGCGATTCTAAACAGATGTCAACGGACAGTCGAAGCTAACACAAGTGTTTGCCGGAAAAGGATAAAGTGCGCAGTATTTAAATCATTTGATTATAAGTTATACACACTATACATATTTACAATACATTCATTCAACGTTAGTACACACATAAAATTCGTATCAATTTGGAGGCAAAGTCAAGACAAAGTTGCCAGTCGCCAGACAAAACGACCGATGATAACGTAATTGGCATATTCGAGACATGCCCTCAAGTCGCGCACAGTGGTCACAGCTCAAAGCATCTAATAAATAATGAAAACCGCCAGCCTAGGATGCTGCCTATATCGGGATAACTTAAGGTACTGGATATTGTTTTTCTGTATCAAATTTACGTTCTGAGAACACTATTATTATTTTTTTTTTAAAAGTCGACAATTCTGAAGGTAATAATACACATTATAAATATATAATACATTAATTTTCATTTTATTTCATGTAAAAAGTTTTGATTTGTTTTTAAGATTTTTTAATATTACAAAACTATGTTTCATAAATAATTTTAACTTTGGTTTTAAGAGTATTTTACTTAAAATTTCTACACGAGCTGTAAATTTTTAATTTTCAATCTAATATAGTACTATTGAATTTTCTTCTATTTGTTTATTATTTTTGTTCTATATGTTATTTCCTTACTAGTATATATTATTTGTGTACTTTCTTTAATTAAACAAAATTAAAATAACTATTTGGACCACTGTGCTACGCTTGATAACAAGTGCCGCAAAAAAACGTTTTGGCGATCAGGAGTCAGACTAACCGATAGGCAGACGCGCTGAGCCGGTGAACTTTGAGTCGGACAGCTGCGTACGGTGTTGATAAATCTGAATTTTTATGCGGGCGGACTTAGCAAACACAAATACACAAAGCAGGCAGCGCATACATCTGTGCCAATTTGGGGTCGAGCACTGTTATCAACGCGTTAGCGTTGCCAACTACATTTAAGAATACAGCAACGGGAACTTTGCCGGCTACGTCGCACTTCAAAGATTATCAGTTGTTGAGATTTCGATTTCACGGCAGCATCAGCTGCCTCGCCAATAGCAGACGCCTTAACAATTCAGTCAGTTCCTGTACGCCGAACGGTGCAAATAGCAAAGCCAGAAGAAATCGAGCAGAGTTAATTATTGTACAGCGGTTAGGACATCGCAGTCAAATGCAATATCGATAACGATAACATTACTTAGCGTGGGCGGTGCCAGTGTTGTAAAACTGTTCGCGTGATTCATCTTGTGATGTGTTTGTGAGTGGAGGTGTGCAAATAATCAAATTTAAATTCAAATTCATATACAAGCACACATATTATACAATACTATGTGCGTTTGCACGATGCGCGCGCGTGTTTAGAAAACTGAAATCAAAACGGAAATTAAAAAAAACAAAATAACATTAGAAGCAGTCAAATAAATAACAAGAAAATGGCAGCAAACGTGTTGTAGTTCAGCCACAATCAGTGATTACGCCTACAATTGCTCTAACAGATTGATTGGCTTTTTGGTGTTAAATAACAGTTCATTTTGATGCCAATATTTTAAAAATAAATATATTTACGTTTGATGCTATATTTTAAATAAATTATATATTTCAAACTATAAGAAACTTGAAAGAAAACCAAATTTATTTTAGATTTTTTTTTGTTTTTTTTTTTACATCATAATTTTTCTGTGCAAATTATCGCATTCCCCCTTTCTGCTTGCTATCAAAATAATATAGTCCACAACAGAAACTAATATATACTAAATTTCGCTATTGATGGTTTGAAATTATTCGATTTGAAGCGGCGAGCCCCCCGATTTCCATACAATCGCATTTTATTTATATCTGTTTTTCTTTTGGGGGGTGAAAGAGAAATCGTAGCGAAAAGTTCAAAAGCCAACAAACACTACAAACTGATTAAATAAATAAACAATTAGTTTTGTGTACTAGCCAAGAATGTTCAGCGGGCACGCTCAAGGATTAATGCACTGAGAGTTTATTGTTTTCGTCGGTGTCCAACAAATAATCATTATCTATCATTTTCAATTGAGCGAACATCTGTCCCATTGAGCGCAATTGATTATCAGATTAACAAGCTGCTACCCGATGCTAACTGAGAACAGTGGCTGAGATGAGAATATACTTTATGTATGTATGTATGTATGATGGATTAGTATATTGAGAAAGAGTCACAGCAACAGTAGCACAAGCGGAATTTTTTATTATCACTTTGAAAATATAGGGGAGAGTAATAATTAGTTCAAGGTCAAAAATGCTACAAACATTTCGAATATTACTCGAAAATAAAAACAAAACAATAATATTTAAAAATGTACTTGAGCTAGTATTTGAACGAGTGGCGACGATTTGAATTTCCGAGTTTATTTGAGTGAAATTAATTAATTAAATGGTGAATTTATTGAGAGAAACATGGTGAAATTTCTGGGGAAAGTCGTGCAGGGCAGAGCGTAATGCATCTCCTGATTGTGTTTCAGTTTTCTTTTGTTGTTGTGATTATCATACAAGGCTGGCAATCAAGCGGCATGAAAAACACAACGCGAATTCGCTGAAACGTAAAAAATAATAACAAATATAATTCAATACATATTAACATGAATTATGAGTGTACTTGGGTATTCCTATTTGTTAATCGTTTAAAAACAATGTAGTGATTAGCAGGAATGTTTGCAGTTAAGCGAGTTACCTGTCATAGACCCTGTATTTATTCAGCAGCATTTACGTGCACCAATATTAAGTATACGCCTTGGGAGGGTATATGAGATAGCAAAGTTTCTCACACTTAACACACTGTTGCTTGAAAAATTTCATTGACTCTTGAGCTTTGTGCAAATGTTTAAGTCTTTTCCTTGCTAAACTATTTGAATGCCGGGTATTTTTCGGCCGATTACTATGTGTAAGTCATATTTATTTTTATATGCATCCTTATTGGCCCTACAACTAATGTCTCCAGTTTTAAACTAAATAGACAATTTAAAAATAAATTTTATATAGAAAATGTGAAATAAACAATCATTCATTCATTACAATAAATTTTTGTTTAAATTCTACCTTTACAATTTTTATAACTTTTTACTTTATATAACTCACAACTTTTCTATATAATTTGTGTTGTTAATTAAAAAATAAATGCATTCCGATTTCAATTACATATAAAAATGATTATGCCTATAATTAATATAAGTTATAGTATATCATTACAACAAAACTGCGTTGCTTACTAGATTATAACAAAACAAATCTATGGAATTACTTAATACATTAGTTTTGCTTAGCAACAAAACGATTAGAAATTAGAGCACTCACTATTTCGAATCGTGAAATGAGAATTTCGAATGTGTAATAATAATAAAAATTTGCTTGGAATACAATTTCAATAATAACAAATAAATTAGAATATTAATTGTGCAGTGCCAGCAATAACAATGTTATTAATTATATCCGGCTAAAATAATATAAACACAGCGAATTTTTAAACTCAAATTCTAATATAGGCAACAATTAATTGATTAACAAACAGCAAAAGTGAGAATTGTAATAATGGCCCAAGCCGGTGAAGTGAATGAGATTGAAAATGATCATCGCATTCTTAATGATTGGTCAAATGTGAACAATACAAACGGCACAATGCATCTATCAAAGGATATGATCTTCAATGATGGTCATCGTCTGTCTATCACAGTCTACAGGTAAGTAAGAGATATACATCTATATAAAGTACAAGTTTATTTCCTGGCCTGCAGACCAAGTGAGAGCACCCACACACACACTCACACTTACATACAATATTTTCCCAGTCCATGTTGTTGTACTTTGGTATACCCGCTGATAAGGGTCGATTGTCTATGCACTTTTCTAAACTTATCAGTCATTCGGTTTGTGTGTAGGTGTAGGTGTTGATGCCGATGCAGATGTGTAGTAGATGTTATAAAAATATATATAAAAAATGTATAAATCATGTCGTTTGCATGTCTATTTGTCTGAGATTTAATAATTTTTCACTTGGATTTTGACCGGAATGGTTCAACGCTGGGTTCATTTTAATAGAGTGATTCGTAATTTATAGAGATCATTTCAACAGATTGTAAAAAACACGTAGAAAGTGCTTTAAATTGTTTACGGATTAATATTAAGGCAAACATTTTATACAATTTGGCACGTAGGCTTTATTACGATATACTTTAATATAAAACACATTCTTTGTTGATAAGATAAAAATCATTTAAGTATATTTTATTTTTTGATGTTTTTAAAAAGTTCGTTTGAAACTTTAATTACACACAAACTGTCTTAAACAGTTTTTAAATAAGATTGTTGAGTCAATAAAATGCGGAATATGTACTAGAAATTTCAATTAAAATACTAATTAACTAATAAATTTTATAAACTTAAGCATTACAACTAAATACTTATTATACGCGCTAATGAATTTATATACTTATGTATAATAAGAGTTATTTTTGATTTAATAATTAGCTAATAATTAAATAAATTTATTAGAATTATCTTACAATTTTCTTTAATTTTTTAGTTTTAAAATCAAGTTTATTAAAAATTTTCAATGCATTTGGTATACCGAAAATTTATGATTTAATTTAAGCTTTAGTTCTTTGAGTCGACTGCTGCTTATAGAAACTTAATAGCCTGCTACAGTTTATGGCATTGCTACAACTATTAAAATTATATATAATAAATGCAATACTATACATAAAGACCCCAAGTTTTCCTTTTCAAATGCCTTCAGCTGCATAAAACCAACTTTTCTAATCTTTTATTGGGGGCTCTTAGGAGTTTTGCAATCACAATTCGATTCAACGATCCATTCAATTGCATGACCCACTTATCAAAAGTAAAAACCAAAATCACCCACGCACTACGAATCCAATGGTTTCCCCTACCTTTCAACTGACTCCTGTTCCCCATTGTAGACAGTGCACCCACTTGGTTGCGTTATCCATGTGTCGGTGTTTCCCCCCTCCACCCCCCTGATATCGGATTAATCGCCACGACCTTTGTCAATTCGCAGCATACTCTTTGTGATCTCAACAATTGGCAACAGCACAGTGCTATATCTGTTGACCAAGCGTCGGTTGCGGGGTCCCTTGCGTATCGACGTCATGCTAATGCATTTGGCCATTGCGGATCTAATGGTGACGTTTCTGCTGATGCCGCTGGAGATTGCGTGGGCCTGGACGGTGCAGTGGCGTTCCACGGATCTCATGTGCCGTCTCATGAGTTTCTTTCGTGTATTCGGCCTGTACTTGTCGAGCTTTGTCATGGTGTGCATATCTCTGGACAGGTGAGTCGTCGCTAATGGACCAAATTGATGGACCAGATAAGAAAAAAACTGTCAAACGATTGACGACAAACTTCTCCCGCTTTTGGCCAGATATTATGCCATACTGAAGCCACTGAAACGTTCCTATAATCGTGGTCGCATCATGCTGGCCTGCGCCTGGTTAGGCTCTGTCATATGCAGCATTCCACAGGTGGGTTGATTGCCACAGTGCCACAGTAGACCAAGTCAATTAATGTCATCACATTTCCTCTATATGTTTTTTTTTAATCTAGGCCTTTCTCTTCCACCTGGAGGAGCATCCGAACGTCAAAGGCTACTTTCAATGTGTCACCTTTCATTCGTTTGTGAGCGAATTCCAAAACTGGCTATATCAACTGGCCACAATGTGCGCCATGTACGCATTTCCATTGATCGCCTTCATCTACTGCTATGGAGCCATCTATCTGGAGATTTATCGCAAAAATCAGCGGGTTCTCAAGGATGTCATAGCCGAACGCTTTCGCCGATCCAACGATGATGTGCTCAGTCGGGCCAAGAAACGCACCCTCAAAATGACCATATCCATTGTGATTGTGTTCATTATCTGCTGGACTCCATACTACTTCATCTGCATGTGGTATTCCTGGGACAAGTCATCGGTGGACAAGGTTAATTCGCTAGTCCGCAAGGCTCTCTTCATATTCGCCTCGACCAACTCGTGCATGAATCCCTTGGTCTACGGCTTGTACAACATACGGGGTCGCATGAACAACAACAATAATACGGTAAGTACAAATGATTCCTTTGGAGTAATCCATATATATATATATTCTATGTTATTTATTAAAGTTGTTAAGCTTTTGGATAGTATATTCCTAAATATTATTTCATTTTTCAAACTTTGAGAATATTTATTTATACTTTGGGAATAATCCTAGAAAATTAGTGTAAGTGTTGTATATAAAAAAGACTGGTTTTGAATGCGAAAAGTAACTTTTACTTTCTAAAATGTAGTTTAAGACTTGAGTTTAGCTCAGTAAAATATGGTCATACTGTTTTATTTCTTTAAATTTTATGGCTAACATCTTTGTACTTATGTATTTTAGAAGATATCCTATGACAGGTGACTAACAAGTTAATTTTGTACATATAAAACCCAGTTTTTTCAATCAAACTGACACTTTTTTAGGATAGTGTAATTTTAGAAATGAGCTAAATTTATTTTAAACAAATTTTAAGTTACTTAAAATATGGTCACACTGCAGACAGTGCACTGTCTAATTTTGCAGTATTTAAAAGTGGTTTAATTATATAAGAGTTGCGGATTTAAAATTTAAGTTTATAAAAATATTATTATAATTAATAATACTAATTTATTAGTTCCAAATATGAAAATCATAAGCATGTAAATAACATAAATTTATGTACGTGCCAAAAATCAAGTGAACTTATCAACCCTACTTCATACATACATATGTATGTGCTCAGTATAGTTGTGCAAACCGGTACTAGGAGTACGTAATCTTTTAGCCAGCGAAAGAGGAAGTTAATCCCGTCTTTAAGCAGTCTAAAGAGATCATTAAGTCTTGTCACAGCTATCTGCTTAACTGTTAACGCTACCTTTCTCTCTCTCCACAGTCGGTTAACAATCGTCACACTTCGCTATCGAATCGCCTGGACTCGTCCAATCAGCTGCTACAGAAACCCATCAGCACATTACCCAATCCCAACCCAAATCCCAATCCCAATTCCAATTCCGATCCCAAGCCTATGCCCAATGGCAATGCGGTGTCTGCTGCTGTGGCGGCTACCACAAAGCTGGCGCATGCGGTGCGCTTGAAGACAAATGGCGAGGCAAAGACACCACCGCTTGCCACAGCAACCTCGGTCACAGTGCTGAATGTTAATGACGACGTCAGTGTTGTCACCATCAAGTGCCAGGAGCTATCCAGCCATACCAACAGCAACAAGCAGTCCAAGACGCCCATCATCTGTACGAAGTAATGTCGTCTCGCTGCTGTTTTTGCCTTTTTATGACGCCCCATCATCAACTTCACTTTTCATTTAGGTTTTCGCACAGTTGTCGGCATAAAGTCTAGGGTTTTATGTTGCGGTCCAAATCCGTAGACCCTCTAGGTGTTGCAACATGTTGCATGGTATGCTGCCTAATGTTGCCACAATAGAAAACGTGAGTTTGTTGCTAGTCTTCGAGGAAGGCGGCTGTGAGGTAATGGGTTTTATGGGGTCCAAATACAGTTCATTGAGTTGTGTAAGACCAAAGATAAAATTAGCTTAACTTATACGATTAATGCTCACTTTAAGAAGCCTATTAAATATTAGTTTTTTATATAAAAATTATTTTCAAATCGATTGTTCCTATATAAAATATTTAAAAAGCTAGAATAATCAAAAATTTTAGATAAGGCTCAAAACTATTCATATAAATCTTTTTAGTGATCTAGTCTTTAGCATATAAAATATTTGCATTCCACATTTATCGAGTACATTAGTATGCCATTTTTTAAAACGAACTTGACGCTCACTTTAAGCTCATCCAAAGATTTTGAAGTAAGGCTATGCTAATTTGGAACCTATCCCACTTCAGAAAGCCCCCATAAATCACTCTGTGTCAACTCATCATCAATAACAACAACAACAAAGAGTTGAGTTCAAGTTTCGAAAAGTCCGTCGAAACAATCTAATGTATCTGGTATTTACAGTTGTGGCGAGTCCATGGATGCGACTGCTGGAGTTATGACATAGAAGAGACGTATGTACGTATGGAATGTGTGTCCAGAGATCATCTTCAATGGCAAACGAGCAGAGAGACGTCTTAATTACGACTTGCTACCGTTTTGTGAAGCGGCTCAGAACAAAAGGCTTTTTAATTTGCTCTACGAGATTCTGCATTTATGTGACAGATTAAAATGTTAATGATAAACAAAATGAAAAATATTTTCGTTTAAACGCTAAACTCTATCATAAAATACGCTTAAGACGTAATATCGCCTAAATATTAGATACTCTAGTTAGTTGTCTTATTGCTTAATTTAAATTAATTTATTCATAAAACCGAATGTCGAAACTTAAATTATAGAAAATAGCGAAAAAAACAAACAAGAATCTTTAGCATTTTTATTTAATGATCGGCCCTAGACTGAAAACTGAACAAATCAAAAGGGTCTCTTGGGCATTATTTGCATTGGATCTTTTGTTAAGACGACGTTAATCATTTGCTTTACGGCACATCTTGACGTTAATTATATGGTCGTGTGTGTGCGCGCTTTTAAATATTTATTAGATGATATTAGATATACGATGTATGGGAAACCCGTTCTGTTTTTAAGGGCAGCTCGGACAGTTGGACGACTGACCTTTACCTAGTCTTTCCGACTGGGTGTCTCCGCAAGTGTTGAGAGCTATTTGAAATAAGATTTAAAGGAATTGTTTACAAATTTATAAGAATAGGTATTTACATATATGTCTTACTAGGACAGTTAACGTAGCCCTATGCTTAATATATATTCAAGGAGTTTAATTAAAATATTTCTAAAAACCACAAAGGTTTTCCTTCTCAATTTGTACCAATTCGCTTGTAAGTTTTGAAAAGCAACACTATATATAAATTGTACTCAGTGTGGATTACAATTTGTTTATATATCATGTTTAATTTGATTTTGGGCAAAACCAACTTACCTAAAGTTTTGTAAAGTTTTACAACTTGTGTTAATTTCCAAATAACTGATCCTATAAAATTTTCCATAAATTTGTAATTGCGCATGAAATTTGGTTCATTTGTAACTCCTTGCTGGAGACCCTTCTCTTTTTGTATTCACTTGGGTAGTCGTAATATTTACTGCTGTCATAATATTCCTGCCAACAGCGTCAGCCCACGCCATCTATGTGACATTTTCAACCGTTTTGGTAGTTGCAACTGTGAGTTTGAGAGTAACCCAATTAACGGGCAAAGGCATAAAAGACATTTTTCAGTGTGAGTGGACCGTTTGCTTACAGTGTTAGAAAGTGGCTCACTTTCGTTACACTGCACAACAAAGACGCGTTCCCAAAGCACTCCACGCGTACGCACACACACACGCACATGCACTTTTGGAGGCATAAACAGTGGAATGCTTGTAATCGAAACTTGAAGACCGAAAAATAAACATGTTAATAATACAATTTTATGATTAATACGAAATGAACTGCAACAACATCAGCAACAACAACAGCAATACCAGCAACAGAGGGAGGGGGTAGTGAACATGCAAGCTGCGTTGTAGCGCCGTCAAAGTGCGTGGGTCGTTGCCAGTGATGATGCTGGGGACAACAACAACAAGCGCAACTAGTGCTGGCAGCATGTCTTGCTCACGAGCACGCACGAAGCAGCACAAAGAGCTTACATTGCTGTGAGCTGCAGACAACGGTCATTCATTTAACACTTAACTTAAAATGAATTTAAAAAAACATTTCTTTTATTATTTGCGTTTCAAAAACATTATTTTAATACAATATTTTTTGACCAATTAATACCACAAAGAGACATAATAAGATAGATATTTATCTTATTACCAAAAAAACAAACGTGCATATAAATTAAATGCAATTCGTTATTTATAATTTTTACTAAAATTAGGTAAATTTAATACTTATAATAGCGCATTTATTTAATTTTTTCCCTTATATTATGGATATATAAAAATATTATTGTATATATTTTTTTAATTTTAAAGGATACTATATCATTAATTATAATTTATAAGAGGTCAAAAAATGTATTATATTAGATGATCGTATGAAAAGTCTTTTCAGAATTGTTGGGTCTTACTAAATCAAATTCTTGTTAAGTTGTCAGACACGCACCCATCTCTAAAATCGAGAGTTTCGATCGGGGCGCACACCAGGTCGCTTATTTATAAATCACGCACATAATGAAATTTCAGCAAGTGGTCGTCGTGTCCAAAAATGCAACAGACAAGCAGGCAAAATATGCAGCGATGATGAAGATGATGATGATGATAATGATGTGAATCTGCTGCCTGGAATTGGGTGTGCGCTACGACGTCATGATATATAGTGTGTATGTGTATAAGTAATGCCCGTACAGGGCTTGACATGGCGGCGACATAATGATGAACTAGTTGTAGTTGCACCGCTCCATCAGATCTGAAGTTGTCTTTTAGTTTACTGACGTGTTACGCATCACTTTGTTGTCACGCATTTGGTGGGAGTTGTGGAGTCGTGGAGCCCAGGAGTAGGGATCAAGGGGCAGAGGGACAACACTTGTAGTGCATAAGTAGCCATTAATAGGTGGTGCCACATGCATATCGTATATTTTTTGGGGTGGGGTACAGGGTACAAGGGGGAGGTCTAGTTTTTACGAGTATTTTGAATGTTGTTTTTAATGATTGCAGAGCGTGCCGGTTTTATGAGCCTTTTTTCTGGGCATTTTTAAATAGGGCCTTAACTTTAAAGTTGTGTATAAATTGGCCGGGATGTGTTTCGGAATGCAAACATACATAAAAAGGGTTCAGTGCCTGTTCAGGGTAAAAGTGGTTTATGGGCAAGGGCAACATAGTTGCCCAACTGGGTTTCGATTTCAAAATAAGGGCATAGTACTTTATTGCTTATCTTAGAGCTTAATTGGATAATAAATGATTGGTAACGTAATTATTTGATTAAAGTTTGTCACTGAACAATAATTATGTTTAATTTACCAAGTGAAATATTTAAAAATTTATCAAAACATGTCTCTTAGCAGTTGGAAGCTTTACAAGGATGAATTCAAAAACTAATCTGTATTCGTTTCAGACATCACAAGCTATACTTAATTTATTTAATTGCAGTTGGAAGCTTTAGAAGGATGAATTCAAAAACTAATCTGTATTCGTTTCAGACATCACAAGCTATACTTAATTTATTTAATTTCCTTAAACATTTGTGGAAGCCTTCTTAACACAAACATCTTTGTATCGTTTTTAAAAACATTAGTCTTGAAAATGTGTTTTTGATCGTATGATCACAACTATACCGTCCATTACAGTCGGTATAACTCTATAATTTTATTAAACTATTCCTAAAATCGTTTCTCATTCTCTTTAAACTAATCACAGATTTAATATTAATCAAGTTAAGCAAATCATAAATTCAAAAAAGTCATCGATCAACTTTTAATCTTCCACTCATTTACTAGTTTTTTAAAAGCCACCAACAGTCTGGCAACTCCGTAGTCGCTTACGCAAATTTGCACGTGGGCGTCTTAGCTTACTCACGCGTCAAAAGAAACACAAACGAAGACAAAATGCTGCGCGGCCGCTACGCCGAACGCGTTTCTCCCAACAACAACAACTACAACATAACACCACACAAACAGCAACAAGTTAACAACAACAACAACAAGATCATGCCAGCAGCATCACCGCAGCCAAAGCCAACAACAGCTGAGAACAAAACAAACTGCAATCAGGCGACGACGACGTCGACGACACGACGACTGCAACAACAAATGCTGCTCGCACTGCCTCCAAAGGTGCTGCTGGTGCTGCCGCTGCTGCGGTCGCTGTCGCAGCCGCTGCTACTGCTGCTTTTGATGTTGGTGTCGCGGCGGCTGTTACCCTTCAGTGTGCGTTTGCACGTTGAACAAGACGGTACATAAAGCGGACAGAGGTAAATAAAACGCGCGCGCACTCGCGACTATTGATAAACGCGCGCAACGTTTGTCGCTATTTGATCGTGATCTATGACAGCTTTTAGTGTTGCTCGTTTGTTGTTCATGTTGTGTTGGTTTTAAGCATGATTATTACACAAATAACAACAGATCACAATGGACGACTGTTAAATTGTCACAGTTCTGTATTTTGACAGACGCCCCAAAGCATCATCCCATCATTCCCCAACCATTTCTATACCAATTTCCAACACCATTGCCTTTCGGTTTGCGTTCGCGTTCAGGTTCGCCTTCTTGTTGTTAATAGCATAAAAGTGTTTTAATTTTTATTAGCACGAACACCAGACCGTTCGCCTTGCCTTCGATCGCGTCGCATTCACAGGTTCGTTCAGTTGTGCAGTCGTTGCCATCGGTAGAGGATCGCTGCCATCTCCATCGCCGTCGTCATCGCCTTCGTCGACATCTCGGTCGCGTGTGCCGTTCGTTCTAATAAAATCAATCGAAAAGATCTTCGCGTGTGTGTTTAGTGTGTGTGTTGCTGTTGTTGTTTATGTTTGTTGTCTCTTGAAAAGGGTTTCAAATTTTTTAATGCATCCGTTTTATTAACGATTCTTATAGTGCTGGAATATATACGAAACATACTTATACAGAGGAGCCTTCGTTCCGATTTGTTTGATCTTGCAACACTGTACATAAATATCCCGAAAATTCAGGAAATTAAGTGTGTGGCAACTATAAAAATAACTTAAGTTGTTGTTATTCTAAATACATTTATGTTGACAGCATAAAGTGGCATCAGCTCAAGTTGCCCCCTGTCTGAATGAAGTAGTCGTCGACCAAGAAGACTCAGAAGTCGCTACAAAGCTGTTGAAAGTCCAAGTGGCATAGAGCAAACAACGGAAACGTTAAACGTGCTACGTCCTTGACAAAGAGGTGAGTGTTAAGGCCATAAAACGCCTCTTAAGTGGGTTAAACGAGTCATACCAATTGGGTGGCATTTTTCTCTCTCTCCTTGAGGCTTTAGATGCACTTATCTGTACACCAGAAAGTGAAATGTAATGTATGCATTAAGTTACTGGCACATTAGTAGACCCCAAACTTAAGAAAAGAACATAGGTGTACTAAGTTATGCAAAGAAAATGTGTATTAAAGGTACAAATAAGCATTTTTATTAAGAATATATGTATAGTTTTATATTTTGAAAGTATATTTTATTCTATATTTTGAGTATTGAATGCTTCCTTTTTTCTCGCTGCGTAGATTTTATAGCTTTTCCAAAGAAAAACACAAATAAAAAATATTTCAAAGCATTGAGAAATATATTTTTTATCCCCTCTCTAACTTAAGACCGCAATAATTCAAATATTATGTTATTCAAAACTCTCAGTTGTCTGTAATTTTAGCCATATTAATTGACCAATTTATGAATATAATTATGCGGCAGAGGAAAACTCGCATTTCACCGACTTCATATCTGATAATAAATCATGCTAATTGTTGTTGTAATTCAAATACTATAGATACATATTAATTAGACACACCCAGTTTGGCTACGGGGACCAAAACAACGTCTGTGCATTTATCTGAAGATCTCTGGCCTTATCTCGATTGGCGCCATAAATACCAAAGCCGAGTCATAATCTATTAATTACCAGACTTTCCACACATATTAAAAGCAGGTTGATTTTTATGGCTCGTATATTAAGCCATATTAAAATGTTTTCCACAAGCTGAGGACAATTGGGTGTTGTAAAAAAAAAACGAGGAAAAAACGTTTAAGAAAAATGTTGAAGTAGGTTTTTTTACAGCTAAGAAGTTCTGTAGCTTTACTCTGCATATAATTAGAAGAAGTGCTAAATTAAAGATACATATCTGAAATCAACATGCAAATAAATGAGTCTTGACTTCTACTGTAATCATACTACCTAATCATACTTTTAGCTTAGTTTTGAAAAAGGATCTATAGAAAAATCAGGATCTATGAGATGGCCTTGTCTAGGATATTCCCCGCCTTTTCTATCCTCCCAGAAATAATAAAAATTTTTATTAGTTTACTGACATCTCTATAAATTAGCATTTTTACCTATTTTAAACTATTTAACTAAAAATTGTATTTGACGAACAGCAGCCAACAATTTATATGGCATTTCCTTTTTGGCTTTGAGCGATTTTCTCCACTTTGTTTTGGCCAAATGCGAGCTGGTTTCAAGTCTCTAATTCACAAATGAATACCTTTACATTTGTATAATATATTTATTTGATTTCAACATTCTTTGTTGCTCAGTTGCCGTTTCAGCCAATTCAATTAAAAAACGCCCACTGAAAAGATTAACATAACAATTTATAACTGCCTCGACGATGTCTCAGAGAGTTTATTTTTTGTTGTATTTTTATTATTTTGAATATATTATTTGCAGTACAATTGTGGTCGATAGAGTTGACCATAAATGGTGAGTGTGCCTGCCGCTGGCTTTTATTAAAACATAAATAATATTGCTGTTAATGTTATTTCCGTTTCAAGTTATGAGTTCATAAACAAATGCAAATCAACTGGAAACTGGAAAATTGTGGCAAACAAATTAGCGCATCGTATAGAGTAAAAGTCATTGGTTAATTCAGATTAGGTTTACAAATTTTAATGCTTTGTATTGACTGCATTTCGGCACCAACATCAAATTTGCAATTCAAATCTGTTTGGACAATATAAAAAATAAGCTGATGTTTTTTTGTTTTGTTTTCATTGTCGGCGTCAAAAGTGATTCAAGTTCGATGGAAACGAAACTTCATTTTAATGATTCATCAAAGTAAGTTAATAGCTATTCGATATTTGGCTTAATTACAGCTTAAACATATTCTAAATCGTTTTGACAGGTTATCAAAATGGTGGCTCAAGAAACTTGGCGCCAATTTGGGTTTAAAATATTCAAAAAGTTTTGAAAACTTACAGACAACTTTGCGATTTGGTGTTAACTGAATTATAATTTGGCATTCAGAGCTTAGAATTGGCTTAGCAGATATACCGGGTGTGGCCTAGTCAGCCAAGATAATCACTTGATTATATAGCAGCCATATTTGTGACATATTCTATTGTTGTTTATGGCCATAATAATATGTTAACAGTCATTTTGTTGCTGCCGGTTAAAGATCGGTGGAACATGCTTAAATCAACTGATGATTCTTTTCAAAATAAACTTGTTATATTACCATATAATTGGAATTTATAATTTGATTTACAAGACACAATAAATGATAATAAACAAGCTTCTAAATTCAATAATTGTGCCCATCTGTATAATAAATTTAGTGAATTTTAAGATTCGCTTTAGACTTTGTTTGGAATTTAGTCTGTTCCTGAGCTGATTTACTGTTGATGTCTTAGGTATATTGTATAATATTTTTTCCAACGCTATACAAAAGTCATTAATTTACCACCTTCTGCTCCAATTATACTGACAATTTTTGCACCTTTTTATGTGTTTTCATTAGTTGTTTGATTGAGCCGCTTGGCAAGCGGCAATTACCATAGCAGAAATCAGAAATCAGCACCGTACTCATAGATATAATTGACAGACCTTTCAATATTATGAAATGAGTCGAAGAAGGAGTGTGAAATCGGTTTGTGTAATAGCTGAATGGCCAACATTTCAGCTGTCAACTACTGCATTTTTTATAAAAAAAGAGACCCCAAAAAAATGTTAAATAGATACGTAAAGAAAAACTTTAAAATCGAAATACTGAAATGTCGAAGTCAAGTGCTATTGAATTCGTTGGGATCTTGACACTTTTACATAAAACAAATTCCACTCAAATTGCGCCGGAAGTTATAACAAAAATATCTATTATGCTCGTGCCATAATGAAACCAATTTATCAGGCAAACTCCAAGTCAAATGCGCAGGCGATAGAAAATCGGTTCAGTTTTTTCTCTTTTTTTTATGAGTTTTTCAATTAAAGTGAAGTGAAAAATACAGAAATATTAAACAAAAGCCAAAGAAAGTTTTTGCTGCAAATGAAAATCCGTTGAAGAATTTCCCTAAGCGCAGCTTAGTTAGGTTTTTCCTCTTGCTCTATCCCTCTCTTTTAGTCTATCTGTATGTTTTCCTGTCTCTATCTTTGGGGCCGGGTCTTCAGATGCGTAGGCGCCGACCGTCGTTTCTTTCCGTGTCAAACCAGCAACTGACAGCAGGTTTGCGAGTGCTGTGAGCTCAACTTGGAAGCTGAGTTTGAGTTTTCGGTTGAGCATTTAAATGCGGCTGATTTGATTTCAGTGACACGACGCCTGGGGCGACGACTAAGACTACGACGACGACGACGATGACGACGACGAACGTTAAAAACTTGTCCTACCCACACGCCACAGAGCCAGCCGAGTTGCTGCAGTAGCTAGCGATCGCGTTTTTTTGTTGTTTTATTTTTTTTGCGCTGTTTTCATCGCCTTGGGGGACTTGGGGCACATGTTGCATGCTAGCCAGCCATGCAACAGTCAAAATATTTGAATTTCTAATGCCATACCGAGGGCTGTCCCAACTATCAGGAAATGCAGATGAGTCATGTGGTTGTTTTTGTTTTTATGTTACAACTTTATTAGAAACAACATAATAATAATCATAAGTTATGCAAAAGAACATGAAAATTGGCAGAGCTACCACGCTTTGTTTAAACAAATGATTTTCAATCAGGGAAATTCATGTCATTTAATCAAGCCCAAGGAGTATTCTTAACGCATTCTATACACTGCTCCGAATATATATATTATTGAATTACACTAATGAAAATTTGTTTATTAATCTTTAATAATGTCATGATTAAAACCAAATACAATTTTTAACATAAATTGTTGTTCCAATTGTTATGGTTTACCATAACAATTAAGAAATCTAGCTTTTGTGTCTCGCTTTTAACTACCAACACGTTGCAGTAGCTCTGGCAACTTGTTGCCTTGGTAATGCTTCTTTTCAATTCAGTAATGGCATATATACGCAATTTTGATTAACTATTAATATTAAACTTTATTCAAAACCTATACCTTCTATCACTTCTTTCTATTTGTAAAATTTTTCAGTAAAAAAGCTATTTAGAATTACTTTTTAAGGTATTATACTTTAGAAACAGCCCGTTTGCTGTGCCTGCTTAGGGCGTCTGCTAGTTTCCATTACAACTGATGGAAAACACTTTTTTCGATAAGCATCAAATTTCCAGTGATGATAAACAAGTAACGCCTTTTGTCAAGATGCCGACAAACTTGTTCGATCGACTTAGATCAATAAAGTCTAACCTGGCCAGTGGGTGACAGTATATTTTGTGGTCGTCATTGTCGTCGTCAGGTTTTGCGGCTTCCGTGTGCATTTGCCTTTGCTTAATTAAATGTCAATCAATGTATTAGACAAACATATGCCTATGCCTATGCCTATATATACGTATAAACCTCAGCATCATTGTTTTTGATTTGTGCGCATTATAAAGTTGATGGGACGGCGTCTCTATGGCGACGCGCTGTCATCCAATTGAAGACATTTTGGACTTATGCTGACTGCGTGGGCGCTGGACAGAGATCTATCCATCTATCTGTATGCCCTGCGCGAGAGAGGCATTAAAAAGTATTTAATAAATTTTGGTCTGGGGATTATGAGTTTAGTGCCATAGTGCGCAAAGACGACTGTGGGGAGATTTCAGGCATTCGATTGACATTTGGTGGGAAATGTTCTTTGCGGTGTCGGAGATCAGTAGCAATCTGTACTATCTGTACACTTATACGTTTCACTGAACACTCAAAGAGCTTTATCCGACTACTGTAGAACCTTTTGATTTCTTGGAATTAAGCCCAATATGCTTAGAAGATCTAATCCCATCTTCTGCGCTGAGAATGACTGTTTATTCAGTGGAGTCGAGTATTTTTCTAAAGATCAGATAAAATACTTTTTAATCTAAAATAACTTCATTGTAGGATTCAAACTAAGAGTTAAATAAACAACTTGCTTTGTAAAAGACTTAGAGTATTTTTTTAGATTTATTGATTAATCGTTTATCAAAACTGATTAAAAATAAAAATTCGAAGTTAAGATTTTGGTTAGGGGACATCTTGATTTAAGATCGTAAATAACAGTGTTGTAACTGTCTTAAGAATTTTCGCATTTTCATAGTTGATGCTCATAAATAATCCACATTTCTTGAGCAACAACAACATGCCATAAATCCACGATTATTTATGTATGCCTGTTGGAAAAGTAGCAACAAGATTTTTCGACTTTACTACTTTTCAAAGCACAATGTCAATATTTATTTCGCAGCTTTCTTTAGCTGCTGCAGCATAGTGCGTAATCCCAATTATTCGTTAATATAATCCCAGATCTCAATAAACTCTGTCAAGTGGCACATAAAAACCTTAAACTACTTTGAAAAGCTCTCAGCCAAAGTGCCCGCAGCTAGTTTTAGTGGAAGACTCAAAGACGAACTGGTAAAGTCTGTTGTAACACTGGCCAATTGCGATTTTAACCATAAATGGCACATGTTCTAAGCCAGCGCCTGTGACTCAGTGACATTGTACAGAGCGTGTCTAAAACATGGCTAAAACCAGACAGAGATATATATAAAGAGAGAGAGAGAGAAAAAGAGGCAGAAGGCAATAGTCTAACTGCCACTATAAATCCATAACTGTCACTCAAGTTTTTGTCGACCTGTATTGGCAGAAGTTCTTGAGCTCTTGTCTTTTAAGGCCATAACGACATTGCCGTTACCACATTCCTGGGACCCCTTCAGAGCCAAGTTAAAAAGGCCGTGAAGATGGCCACATTTCTTGTGTTTATAAAAATGCATGAAAATGCTCTCTAATGGATATAGGATTTTCCTTTACGATTTATATCGTACTCATTTGTTGTTGCTCTACCCCAAGTGGTTTATAACACTTCTCGGTTTTTTTACGATTCCTTCCCTTCTTTAATGCCAATTAATGCGCACTTACTTGGCTTTTTATTTTATTACATCGATCGTTAAATTTTGTGTATTTTCAACAATTTATTAGTGAGTGAAACTATAGCATAGCTTCTAGATACCAGGCATTAGCTTCTAGCATCCAGCGTACAACTTCCAGCTTCCAGCTTCAATCTTCTAGAGTTGTAGAGCCTTTGATCAGTGAAAGATTTAAACACCCGATAACAAATTATTTCAATTGACGGTAGCTCTTGTTGTTGTTGTTGTTGTTTGCTGGCAACGGGTTTATTTATTAAGCACAGGAATTGAGAAGAGTGTGGAGAAATTGGAGGGAATGTGGTAATGGCGCAATAAGATAAACAGTTGACTAGTTAGTTGTACGATTTATGGCTTGTAATTGAAATGTGATGGCCATGTGAGAGATCAACTAATACATGGCTAACACATTCATTAATTTTGTTCTTGATCTTTCAATCCAGGAAGATGAATATATAAAGACTGAGAAATAAGTGCCAACGAAATTGCAATAGTTTTGTAGATTTTTTCAAACTTGTTTAAGTAGAATATCAATTTATAAAATTTAGTTATATTAAATTATGAATAAATTCCTATTAATTATTTTTAGTTACCGTATAAAACAGTCCATTTGCTTATAGAGTTTTTCTAGTATATTTTTCTTTAATATTAAACTTGAGAACACACTTTTGAGCACAAATAAAAAAGAGTCTAAAAAAAACATTAAAATAAACCACATTTTGGTCGCCCGCTTCCGCTGTGTAACCGCACCTGAAAAAGCAGCGTCCAAGAGGAAACAAATCTCAAAATTCCAAAAAACACATCAACTAAACATTTATTTAACTAATACGATCCGACGAAAGAATGATTGCAAAAATCCAACATAAATCTCGAGAAACTGAAAATCAACAGAAGTGGAGAAAAGAATATAAAAAACTTAAGCTGCAAATGCTTTATTACGCCCACAGATGGCCGCACAGATGAAAGATATACATAGACAGATAGAAAGATAAAGGGAAACATATGTATGTATGTATGTATATAAAGATAGCTGATATCGGAGCAAACACTTCCGGCACAAAATCAGAGCAAGGCGTAAAAAGTTGTTAGCCCAAGAAATTCTTGTAGAGAATTTAGAAAATGCCTCAAAACATTTTATTAAAATTTTTACTCGTTATTACAATTTAATTTGAATTTTATTTATTTCTTTTATGCGATTTTATGGGGCAGCCACAATGCATTTTATGAGCTTTTATTTTTAAACGTAAATAAACAACCACCGACTGAGTGTCTTCTGTTTTCAGTTGATACCCTCGAAAGAGGTATATTAGTTCACAAAAATTTTATAAGTTCCATTCTTAATCAAAAAGATATGAGTCAATATTGGTGCTTAGTATACAAATTGATTATTTTTTTCAAATAACTTAACCTATATTTGTTTATTGAAAATACTAGGGTATTAAAAGTGCATCATTGTATATTTAATGCTTCATGTCTTGTTTGTTGTGCACTTTATTTATATTACAGCGGACGGAGGCACAAATCAGATCGAAGTGAAGACGACTCTTGCGATGAATTGGACGCGCGTGTTGCTTGTTGGCTTGGCCGCATTGGGGCTGGCGATTGTGGAGGTTGCATCACTCTCACTGGATCCAGGTAGGTGCCGCGTTGCCGCAGTATGTTTACCGTTGTATTTATGGGCAAACATGCAAGATAGTCTGAGGCCGTAAGGTAAATATTTGCTGGACATTTGGCATCGCCCAAAACTCAACTCAAATAGCGATTTATGTAAATCAGAAAATGCCAAGCAAACGTCAACGTCGCGCCGTTCAAGACTCGTATGTCAGTTGCAAACTTGCAATTGCAGTTCCAAACATCTAGTCGACCTCCCTGCCCCATAAATGGCGTTGGCGTTGCCCGATCACGAGCTGACCAAGTTGCAATCGCCATGTGGAGTCCAACTTAACTCCGATTGGGAGTGTGGCACGATATCGTGAAGGTCACTTCACATGCGCCTGTCAAAGCACAGCTCCTACACATGACAAATAGCCGCACAAATGCGTGAAATTCTACATACCATACAATAATGATGTTTTTAGGGCCTTTCGATCTTGTGCAAATACACATATCTGGTTGCTTTTCACATTTCTGTTTTCTGTTTTCCATTTCTCATTTCTCTTTTCATTTTTTTTTTTGGGTCAACATGCGGCTGGATTATCCGATCACTGGCTGACCAAAATAAACAGCGCCGAGTGTTGTAATCATCTTAGCCAGGCGCGAAAACTGTTAGATAGCAAGTGCCAAAGATTTTCAATGAGGATTAGCAAACATTGTCCAAAGGCAGTGTTTGGTTTTGGTAATTTCTTGCTGTTGATTTTGTAATCGATACGTGTAACTATCTATCACTTGCTTGGCGGAAGTTTGTCTAGGAAAACAACCAAAAAACATCATGTTTAATCTTCAAATCAATCATTGGGCTATTCTTAGCTCTGAGTTTCATTGATAAAACTTGGTCGTATTAAATAATTTGATTAAAAGAAACCATGAATAGTATTAAAACATAATATTTAAAAGATTTTTTAAAAAATAAAGTTTCAAGGAAGTTGTTTTATTTATAAAATGTCAAAAATTGTTTAATAAAATATTAAATAATTGTTAAATAAACTACCGAAAGTATTTTTTGTACATGGAAGATACCAATATTAAACATTGTTTTAAAGAAATAATCAATAATTTTAACTTTTTTCTACGTTTTTTTTTAAAAGTATTTATTTAAATAAACTTAAGAATTGTTTGAATTTTAATCAAAGTTTAGCAAAAATAAGTATACAGTTCTAATCGAAATTTTTACATATAATTACTTATATTATATGAAATACATTTTTAGGGAGGTTCGTAATCTTCTTCCACTCTTCACCTTGAAATTGATTTCCTGTAATGAATTCTTTGGTTTTAACCTTTCGAGTATCTTATCTTGTCACAGTTGCCTCTGCTGAGCTGGAGCAGTACATCAGGAAAGGTGATGTCGTCATATCCACACGGCACATAAGGTAAATTACACATTAGCCTTGATGATCTTATCAGTTGTTTAACAACTTGTTGCACACTCTTTTATCGACTTTGTAGACCTCGTCGCAAACTGCACATTTCGATTGAGGCGCTGTTCATGATTGACTTTCCCATGCTGAAGCATAAGATGTCCTTCTTCCTGGATCGGAAACAACAACGTGTCACGCTTGATATAAGTGCAAATGGTGCAACCGAGTCACGCAACTTTGATATACCCAATATCAATGAGACGAGCACTATACGTTCACTGGCACTGCAGTTCTCCAAGAATCGCATAACACTATTTGTGGACTGCAAGCCGAGCACTTTCCATGACATTGACGCGAGTCTGGCCAAGCTGTATACACAGATGGATGATCCAGTAATCAAGCTGGTAAGTGTTTAATGCTGTTTTAATGATCGTCAAATTAAGAAGCATAATTTAATTTAATATTTAAAGTTTTGTATTTTATTAAAATAATTATTGTAAGTTTTTAAACAAAAATGTTACATTGAGAACCTTTTACTTTTGGTATAGGTTATAAATCTGATTTATTTCTATCTCTCACTCTATATCTCTATTTAATCCACAGTTCAGGGAACGTAAATATCCACTTCATTTCGATGCGGACATGGAGCACTCTTTGCAGCGTGCCAACTGTCAGAAGGGATTGCATCGTCGGGGCAATCGACGAATGCTGCGGAACAAGATCAGCGAGCGTGGTAAGTTATCGATAAGTTGTTGTATGCATCAGTGGGTTGCACTACAGCCCACAATTCTCCAACCTTAACTCTTTTAGAGAAGAACAAGAAACGTGATGTGCGCAGCAATTGGTATCACGAGCCAACTCTTGCCCGGGAAGGTGTCGATCAGCGACAACATGAAATACCTACTGATGTGGAACGTGGCGATATACCCATCTTGCACGGAGACTGTGAAGGTAGGTGATATGGTCTGACATCAAATCACAGTTAAGTCATAAAGCAAGTCGATGACACTCGCTGCTTTTGGGGCGTAGAACACCTTGTGACAGGATTTCAGTGGGATTTTCAACAAAGTTTATTTTTCGGGTGGGACGGTGGCTCTAACTTATATCTTTCTGAGTAGATCTTTTGACTGACACAGTTGGCGTTTATGTCAGTCAGGGTACATAATTCAATTAAGACAAAATTACTAAGTGTGAAGAGTTGTACAGTGGGATTGATTTTGTGACAGTGGTGTCTGGGAATGAAGAGACAGAGATACATTAATTTGCCACTAAGTTACGAAAATGCAAGTACTCTATTGGGAAAGTCGGAATAACTTGCCAGAATAATATGTTGTAGATAAGTTATATACATGTTAGAGTTTTAAATTATGTTTTAAAACACTGAAACAAAGTAAATATCAATCAAATGGAGTATAGCATGAATGTACCTTAGCTTGAGTCTATATCTAAAGCTTTACATTCATTTAACTACTATATACTTACTTCTATGTTATTGGCTATAACCATTCATTCGCCATTAAAGTTAAACTACTTGTAATGCCACGTTGTGAACAATTTTCAGCTGTTCAATCAGCCTAAGCCCCTGTGATATATGTGTACTTAAAAGTCTCTCTCTGCTTACCCTTTAAGGCTCGATATGGCCAGAGCAATAAGTGTCGTTATTTAATGCGATAATGTCATGCAAATCTGTTGGCCAATTAATTACAATGCTCGTATATGGCTATATGAGTATTACGAGAAGATATCTATATGATTGCGAGTACATATGTGAGTACCCACATGTTGATCTGCCAATAAGTCGCCGCTAAGTGACAGAGAAGCAAGCTAGGAGCGCCCACTGAAAAGACAACACTAATGAACCCAAAGATATGCCAAAGCCAAAGTCCCCCTGAATAACTTGTACGCTCGTTTCGATCTAGGTTTGAGTCTGGGGTCTGAGTCTGAAGTCTGACTCTGGCTTTCAGTTTGGGTTTGAGCTCTGTTGAGTGCAGTTTTGGTCGATGTCGACCCAAGCATAATTATTATTTATCTAGCGCAGTGCAAAACACCAAATTGGTAGCACGCTCTGAACCCACACACACCGACTCATAGATACAACCAGGCGGCATATGTTAAGTCGCAAAGGCAAATGTAATGAATGACGCCGACGAGATAGAAACGAAGGTTGCACACCAAAAACAAGATCACAGATCTACTAGTATACGAGTACAACCAAAGTCCCCACTTCCTCTTGCCTGCAGTGCCCCGTCACACCCTCTCATGACATCAACGGATGCGTTTAGGCGGCGTTTTTTTCAATGTTGACAAAACTCACTCAAACAGACAGACAGACAGACGAACGAACGGGCAACAAAATGGAACCGTTGAAATATTGGACTAGTTTAGTTTTACTGCGCCATGTAAACATATAAGATTTAGAGATGAGCCGAGAGCTTATTATGTTACTTTGGAGCAGAGGATAACTGTAGCCTATTCGGAAGTTGGACTACTAGCTGTGCAGAACTTATGGTGACACAACTATGGATTCTGAATCGTTAAATGTACGATTTTAGTGACTCAACGATCGTTAAAATAATCAAGGTACTAATAAATTTGGAATATTTACGATCAGTGAGCCAGAAATTAAGAATTTATACATATACTTGTATTCCTTATAAGGAATTACAACTGTGTCAACATATTATTGGCTTTCACATGAAAAAAGTTGTAGATTTTCAAAAGTACAAAACAGTTTTTTGTGGGTATTAAGTTGGCTGCAGCTTAGTTGTGTAATGCAGCGTACAGTTAAGTTGGCTGCGCATGAATCAGTTGTAAAATATACTTGAACTAGAACGGTATAAAAAAAAAAAAATAATTAAAAAATGTTAAATCTTTTAACCGGTTAACTTATATAGTAATTAATTATCTATTCAATGTTAATATTTAAGTTATATATCAAAATATTCTGTATTCGTATAGATTAAAAAAATATTTTCATTTTCTAATAATTCCTATTAGTTTCTTGAAATAAAATTATTTATTACAGTAGTAAAATATTAACAAGTAATAAAAGTCGCTTTTTAACAACAAAATAAATTTAGCTGTAATTCATAGTACTCGTGATTGTAACTGTGACTGCGACTGCGATTGTGATTCATGGTGATTGTGGGAGGCATCACTGAATGCGCTTAGATCGAATTGGGTGCTCAACTCTGTTGTCGCATTGCATTAAACAGCGCTAAAACGCAGCGCATTAGCAGCTGGATATTGAGGCCCAGTCTCTGGGATCGGGCTTAGAGTCGTCCAAGCGACAAAGCGGATTAGGTTGCAATCAGGAAACGGTTGGCTAGAGAGGGGCGAATGCTCAAAATGAGTGCGATTTTAGCATTGGTTAGGCCTTAATCTTGTCAGACGCCTGAACGCTCATGAATTATTGTTGCTTTATTTAAACTCTTATTTTGTTGTTGTTGTTGTTGCACTCATTGTTCCAGACGCCCTCGCAAGATCGCTGAGTGATCTTTTGGCATTGGTTAAACTGCTGCGGGAAGACGTCGCCCACCAGCGCCAGGAGATTGCCTACTTGCGCATGCTCTTGGAGAATTGTGCGGGCTGCAAGGAGCCAAGTGGGGATAATAACATACGACTCGAGCCCAACTGTCGCACTGCGAATCCTTGTTATCCTGGTAAGTGACACACCCAATTTCAACTCCATCTGCATCTTCAACTTTAACTTCAACGGCAAACTCTACGATCATCTCTTACTGCCCACAGGCGTTGATTGCCACGATAGTGCCTCGGGGCCCAGGTGCGGCCGTTGTCCTGCTGGCCTCATTGGCGATGGGAAACTTTGTAAGCCGGGTGTCAGCTGTGCGGACAGGCCTTGCTTTGTGTAAGTCAATTGTAATTACACTGAACAAAAAAATAACAAATATTAAAATAAAATACACACTCGCTAAAAACTTAAAACTTTTATTTAAACCACTTTAAAAATACCATTTAATATTATACTGAAGCTGGGTTAGGATCTAGAGAAATTCAAAGTATATCATTTAAAAAGGTCGCTAAAAAGACTCGTTTTGCAAAGTTAAGGCTATCACACAAATTCTAAAATTTAAAAATTTAATCTCTGTTTTGGTTAACAGAATAATATAGATACACAACAACATTATACAGCAAAAATCTTCCTTTTTAATGGAAATAGAAATTATTCTTTATTTTTAACAACTAACAAAAAATTGTTATTATTTTTGGTGTCGAGAATCGTTTTCACTTAAGATGTTTTTTTGTCAGTGTGCTCATCTTATGTTTCTTGAAATTGTATATGGTTCCATAAGCCATGTCCTCACTGTTGTTAATGGCGTTTAGGGCGTGGCCTCTGCATCCATGTTAATTGTATTTGTCATGCTCTTCTCTTGACGTAGATGGACGCCCGACGCTTGAAAGGCGCCGCCACACGCAATATATCGTTCAGCAGATTCATTCGCAAAAGGGTTTTCTATATACATATATATATGCATCTCTCTTTTTCTCTCTTTGAGTTTACAATTATTTGCATATGGCCTTAATGGCAATTTGATGTTGTTTATGGCTTAATGATGCAGTCAAGCGACGCTTTTTCCTTCACTTGCCACTTCAGACAGCTAAAGACTTTCATATCTATGATTGAGAAGTGTTGCCCATTGACATTTCAATTCTTTCCCTCGCCCCCACCATGATAGACGATTCATGAATGAAAAAGATGTAAAGAAATGAGAGTTTGTGATATCATTAAACAGTTTCCCCCAAAAGCCATTAGTTAGGCTTGATAGACCCTTATGACAAGTGCTTGGAGATCAGACTCTTGATATGCCAATCACAATCACAATATGCAAAATGCCTAATCCCCTGTCGGATTAAGAGCTTTGCACATCAATTCTTGATACTCCACTTCACTTAATGCTATTCAAGTTTATCACTTTGCACATAAATCTTCTGCAGAAGAATAGCATAACAACATTCTTTGTTAACTAGTTGGCTTTTAGCTAAGCTTATAGCATAAGAAAGCTAAATATATAATTAAGTCTTTTCTTAAAGTGAGTGATAGAGATTGCAAGTTGGAGATAAACAAATTTTATAAATCTATGATGGGCTTATTAGTTTTATGGTGTTCTAGGCTTATTAGAATTAATTGACCAGTTTCGCAAAAGTATATTCTTCAAAACACTGGGCTTTATCATAAATCTAGAAGATTGTATTTAATTAGAAATAAAAAACACTTATAAGTAACATTTCTCTTGAGATACTCGCTGAGATAATGACTACTTTAAAGCACAGCTGGAATGTACACATTATTCAGAGTTCAACCTAAAACTAAAGCCTTTTTTTGCGGAACTTAGTCGTAAAAACACCCACAGCCCATATGGAGTGTGTGGTTTTTTGACCGGAAGAAAAGCGGTTTTAAAATCTGGTTCCATTTTGGAACCGAGCCAGCTATTAACAAATTATGCATAAGACCCACAGCAGAATGTTACAGAATATTCACTAATAAAAACATCAATTCTGGCAGTTGGGTTAAAATTTGAATAGACATGTCATAAATATGTTAAACAAAACTATAACGGTTATGGAAGAAGAATATTTTGTAGAAATTGTTAAACAAAATGCAACAAAACCTTTGCAATAATATAGAAGAAGATGTAGAAGAGGAAGCAGAAGCTGAGGCTGAGTTTGAATTGAATTGGAGCATCGGTGAGTTGTGAGGTCTGGACCACAAATGGCACTTGAAACTGACGCATAAATTAGTTAAATGTGTGGGGAACCCGCACAGAGTATGTATTGAACGAGAGGATGCCAGAACGAGAACACAAAACTGAGGACCGACTGACTTCATTGTGTCAAAACACTTAAAGTGATTTCGGTCTGTGAAATGTGAGAACCCTCTAAACCCAATACAAGCGCCTTGGCCACGCGTAGAAGAAGCGACTCGACCATAAATTTGTGTAAATTATTGAAAATGGGCAACAGTGTGTATATTGTAGGTGTCTATGGCCAGGGTGCGCCTTTTCGTTGTGCGACCCTATTTTAATTTGCATAAAATTGTTTTAAATGTTGTCAGCATCGCCGACTCGTTACTGTCATCTTTCATTATCGATGAAATGTGGCCAATGCGTGTGGTAAACGGATAAACTCACACCAAACATTCCACACACACACAAACACATACATAATAGTTTCCCCTTCCTCTTTTCGGGACCATCAGTTTTATTTAGAACCCACCAAATGAGGTTTGTAGCCGGCGTCATAGTTAAACATGGTCAACACTTTGTTCTTTCGACTTTTTCGAATCGAATTTGAATGGCCGAAATCAATTCTATTAAAATGCCATAAAACTTGAGCTAATGACATGCACACCTGTTGATCCTTTGTTGTGCGGTATGTGTGTGTATCATCATCGACTTACACTAAGGGGCTTGGTCAATACTAAGTAAGATCCATTGTGCCCTCTCAAAGTGGCACTGTTTGCTTATTTAAAATATTATATACATATATTCGTTTACTTTGACTGTACTTTCCATTTCTAGAACTAAATCATAGACCTCATTCATTGCAGACTTTAACTAGGAAAGCCAATCATACTTTAGCCAGAGGCAACACCCAACCTGACATCGAAAGTTTCACTGCCTTTTAACGCACAATCTGAGACTGAGGTTGAGGTGGAGGCTGTTGTTCAATTTAAATTATGCGTATGATGAAATAATCAGCAATGCAATCAAGAGAATAAGAAAGAGAGATTATATTACTCGGTTTAAGATTGAGATTTAGATAGAGATTTGGAATCCGATTGCAGCTGCCACATGCTGCAAGCAACATGTGTATACACATGTTGTGAACAATTTTTGAAAGAAAAAAACAAAAAAAAACACGACAGAATTCCATTTGATTATGGCAACTTTCCCACAGATTCTTAGGCCTGGTCCAAAACAAAACGTTTACAGCAAACATTTGACTGGTAAAAGCAGCTACAGCTACAGCTACAGCTCCTCCACAACAAAGTCTGACAGACTGACTGACTAAGTGAAAAAGAGAGAGAGAGAGAGCGCACAAGAAAGAGAGAGAGAGCGAGAGAGAGGGTAGCTGGTTCACAGCAACATCAAAGTTCGGTGGAACGCATATCTCAGCCGCGAATCGAGTTCGCCTACGCACCAAAAAAGCAACAGCCGCGCCGCAAAAGTGGAGCCATTGATTCCAAGTCAACGTTGTCGTTGCTGTAGCCGTTGATGTTGTTGTTATTGTTGCAACTGCTGCGGTTGTTGTTGTTGTTGTTGTTACTATGGTTATTGTTGCTGTTGTTGACTATGTCGCCGGGACTGAGGCAGCGTTTGACTGCTTGAATTCAAATTAATAGCCAACTGGCTCTGGCTGTTAGCTTGGTTCGTTGTCCGTGCCGAGCCGTGTGCCGCACAGTGGAACAATGCACACATTTAGTACTTTTGAAAATTATTCAATATAACTGAAAACTGTTGTGGGATTTTTTTGCAACTTTTAACAATATAATTTAGATTTTCTTCTTTTGAAAAAAGTGAAAGAATATATTATTCATGTAATAAACTGATTATATGTAGTATTTAATATTAGTTGAACGAGCATTAGCTGTCGATAAGGATGAAAGAATATTTTATAGTTAACAAGGATTCATAGCTCCATATTTAAGTAGAATTAGACGTCATCATAAATATGATTTTGGGAGATTGTTGTAATTTAGTTTAAACTCTCGCAAATCTAGTATATTTGATAGCTCTTATTGTGTCATTTGCACTACTGTGCGTTGAGTGCAAGCACAGCAATGAAAACAAAAACAAGCCAAGTCAAGACCAAGTGGAGACCAAGCCCGAGCTGGAACTGAAGCTGCAGCTAGAGTTAAAGCTGGAGCTGGAGTAGTAGTTGGAGTTGGAGCTGAAGTTGAGGTTGAAGCCAGCAGCCAACCTACTGCCAACCTCACAGATAAGTGGCCTGTGGCAAAATAAACGCCGCTTTATAGCAGTTTGTTGTAGTTTGTCCAAAGCTTGCGCCACATGGTTGTTGTGGTTGTGGCTGTTGTTGTGGATGCACCAACTTCTTTAAGGGAGAACCAAGTGTTGCTGTTGTTAGGAGTAAGTGCTATGCATTTGCATGGCATGCGCTACCATTAGAAGCAATTTGGGTGGGATAAATGCGACCAGCAATCGTAGCTCCAATAATAGATAAGCTTCGGCAGAGTTGTTAGGGCATTACTCAATGATTGAGAAAAATGATATAGAAAGAAAAGAGAAATGTGTTCATCACGTCTTGCGAAAGGCGAAATCTATTAAGATCTATCAACATCTGATGACAATTACTTTCAGTTTGCTACAAACTGTGAAATCAGATTGCAAAGTGTTTTAAGTAGTGAAAGGATAGACTCAGATTCTATTGAGCAAGAAGTTTTACATCAATTTTTTATTGAATTACAACTGTTGAAAACATTAAAAATGGTATAATTTACCAGAGAAATGTTTAGAAGCTGCTTAATTTATTTCATTTTAAATATAATGGTTTACTTTAACGAAGTCTAAATCATAAATTTAATACTAACAGTAATAATAGTATTCTATATTTTCAAATTCGAAAGTTTTCACCTGAAAATTTTTCTAATGAGCGTCAGTCTCTTATTTCCACACCTTTTTCTAATCAAAGAAAATATTAAAGTTTTTAAAGTTTTGACTGACTCTGTTCTGCCATGCAATCAATTATTTTTACAAACATTTATGTATATTTATATTCAGTAGCCTATCGTTTCGGCCATTCTCCATTCTTCAGTCGCGATTGCCAAATGGAAATGGCCTAAAAGCCTTTTTGCATGGCTTCAAATCCATGTTCGCACATTACTCAGTCCGTTGTCTCCGGGTCCGGGTCCGAGGTCCGTGTCTAAAGGTTTTGTGTCTTTTGGGTGGTGCCTGGCAAAGTGTTTGAACTGGACTCGAACAGAGGAGCCAGAGACAGAGCCAGAGTCGGCACCAAGTAAACAGGCAACACGGCAAGAACTGAGTCTGGTCCAGGCAGCAGCAAATTGGAATTATGAATTATGAATGCGTGGTTAATAAAAAGAACGAGCAACAACAAGAAGGCAAACGGCAAGTGGGTTCGTCATGCCAACTGCTGGAGTGGAGTGGGATCTGCAACTGCAACTGATGCAGAGAGGAGGGTGGGAGTAGGCGGGGTTGGAGAAATGCTAATGCGTTCCTCGATGCGCTTGGCTAACTATTTTCCCAGCACTCAAACGACGCCGATGCCGATGCCGATCTCAAGACCTGGCTATAGCTAAGACAATATGGTCGAGTGAACTGAAACAAAGCAGAAAAGCGCAAAGTGCCGGACACAACGAATACCCCTACGCAACATTTTGTGGCATCGCAAACACGCTCATTCCCTCTCCCACTCCCTCCCTCTCACTCTCTTCTTGCTTTCCCCTTCTCCAACACTTTTCGACATGGACGTGAACATGGACAGCAAGAGCGCCGCCTCATCGCGATGCCGCTTGCCACTTAAGTACTTAACACTTTTTGCTAATTGCGCGTTGCCGCCAAATGTTTCTACCAAAATATTGACGAACTCACACACAACCACACATCTCCTACACACTCACACACCCTCATACACTTTTGACAAGTGTTGTTGGCCACCAACTGACAGCTCTTATTGCGCCTCAATTCTATGCAGACAATCTACAGTGTTCATTCGAATAAGAAAATGGTTAGCTATGTTTTATTATTTTTTAAATTTAATTAGCATTGAAGAATCTTTGTATTGCTGGATATTTTAAACATAATAGAGCTTAGCTATTTTTGGGACTATTTTTTAATTTTTTACTAAATTTTACTTTCCAATTTTTCACTGTTTCCACATTTTATGGAAAACTAACTTTCCCTTAGCTATGAGAAACCGAACATTGATAAATTAGCCATCAACTAATTTGTGTAGATATTAATAAAAATGTACCTAACTAGTGACGAAAGCATCTATGTATGTATATTCTACTTTCGTTTTCAATTAAACCCATATTTTAACTGTAGGGCGTTTACTGTACATTTCTGTGTGTGCTATTTGGAACTTTACCAAACCTTAATTACAGCTTTAAACGTGGGATATAAACAAGACCATATTAGGCTCAACTTGTAGTTGTCGACTTTGCCATCAATCAGTTTTCTTTTTATTCGAATAGTTAGAATAAGTAACATATGGGCATTTCCGCGGTCACTTACACGACTTTCGTAAGCAAAATAAAATTTTAAATGTTAAATATATCAAACACTATTAAATTTTTTACAATTCACCACTAATAATTTTTTGTAGTATTTTGAGACTACTATAATTGGTAAAAAAATTGAGAGCCTCCAGTTTTTATCTTTTGAGATAAAAGCCACAAAAGAACGGTCACTCACGCGACTTCAAATATACATGACTTTAGACATCATTGCTAATAATCGGCAAACTCTGCGAATTGTGTGAAAATTTTAAACTTTAAATATTTTTGACATAAATAAGAAATATCAAGCTTTATTATTAGACTTATGATTTTTCAATATTTGGTCTGTCCTTTTTTTGCGAAGGATTCTTCTAGGTCACTCACGCGACGTCACTCACGCGACATTGTTCAAACTGCAGTTTTGTTTGCAGTTATATATACAGTTATAGTCATTACATTAGTATTTAAGCTAAGAAGATAAAGAAAAAATACAAAAAGAGTTGTCCATGAGCTGCAAACGACTAAAAAAACTCTATATTACAGAAGAAATGAAATTTTTTTTTGGACTCTTGGTTGACCTTTTCGCGGAAATGCCCATATGAACATCACTGTGAACGGCAGTCCATGCTAATGACGAAAGCAGATTCCAAAAATATTTTACTACAGAAATATTAATTATCTAGCATCTAGCAAATTTTCAACAGTTATACATTCTGTAAAATATTTTGTTATTAAGATTTCCAATATTTCTGACCAAGAAAAGCACTCAAGAATATTTTATACCTGTACTATTCTTTAAAATCTTGATATCTGACAATACTGCTTATCTCCAAAACCCTAAATACTTAAAAGTTATTATGAAAATATGCTATTTACTATAGTTCTTGCAATCAGATTTGGCAAATATAACACGAAATCAAGTTTGACAACATGTTAAAGTCGCTGTTAACTTTGACGGGTACATAAGAAAATGGGCGTCAGTTGGATATGCAAACAACTGGCGATACCTTCACTTAAGATTGGCCATTTCATGGCTAGAAGACTTGAGTTTGAGTGTTCGGTGTTTTGACTTTAGCTACATGTGGCCCTTACACTGCCCACCTGATTGTGGAGATCTACAGCTCCAGGTTTTGTGGTCTTAGTCATAAAACTTGGCAACGAATGGCTTCTGGGTCAGTTGGGCACAGTAGTTGTTGGATGTCTGGACTGAAGGTGATGGACTTCCTGAGAAATTCGCGACGAGCGATTGCCATTGAGTTATGTCCTGGGAGAGTTTTGGAACTGTTGTAAGTTAACCGTAAAACCGAATGCGAACTAATGTCCATGTCATGATATGTAAATGTAAATGTTATATGGAAGCCATAAGCGAATCCCACACTACTTGTTCGACCATAAAGAGAAATTTACATACGAGCTTGTAACTGCATTTTGTTTTTGTTTTTGTTTTTTTTTTTTGGCCATGGGCCATTTGGATGGACATCATCAACCTACAACCAAGAGACGTGGACACTGTGGTGCCTTCTTCCTCTTCATGTAGTTTTATTTATTTTGGCCTCAACGGCTTTTAATAACATTTTCTTGTAATTGTAATTTGTTTTCTTTGCAAGTCTTCTTTCCCCTCTTCCTGTGCGCATATCCGAAAACCCAAACATGAACCCAAACCAGCAAAACCTTCCAACACACTCACATGTACAGTGTACACCTTGTTGTCGGTGCTTTTGTGTCCCAAAGAGAGGGTCCAACTGTAACCTTTTCCCTGGTTCCCTGATTCTCTACTTCTCAGCGGAACATCATTAATAAATTTGCCTTTTGTATGGTTATTCGGTTATTTCTACAACCTTTTGTTGTTCGGTATTTGTTCCTGGCTGTCAGTATTAATAATAATAAACAATAACAAAACGCAAGCATATAGGTAAACACATCCACATATGTAGCTATATAACTAGTAAAATTCCTATACTCCAAAAAATACTATAATGGACTTTTACCCCCCGTTTTGCAGAGGCGTTCAGTGTCACGATACTGTGAACGGTGCCCAGTGTGACTCCTGTCCGGTTGGCTATGATGGTGATGGACGCATATGTTCGATACGTAATCCTTGTCTGGATGCACCATGCCCCTCAGGTAAGTCAATAAACAACAGTGTGGAAATGTGTGTGTTGAGTGTGTGTGTGTATCTGTGGTTTTTTTTAGCGGTCTGTTTGACTTTTTGATTAGTTAAAGTCTCAAGTGGAGGTATTTTTTTTGGGGGCCACGTTTTGTTCTCTCCAATCTTTTATGGCTAATTTGAGTTTGTCGTGCCTTGAGCTACAGTCAACTGTGTGGGTTGTTCAAATAGTCAAAAAGGTTGGGCTCAAGATGACTCAAATGTAATGATACTTTAGGCTGAAGATGTGCAAGTAAACTTGCGAGTTCAATTGCTTTAGTTGAATAGGTTTAAAAGATGGTTAAAATTTTGTCTAAGTTTTTTCAAGCTCAAATTAAACATTTCTAAGGTTCTTTCTAGTATTGGGGTATTTCATAATATCAATCTGGAATATTTTTTTTAAATTCGATTTTCACTCACAATTTAAATGATTTGGCCTATCCGCACTGAAATACCTTGACCGTTTCCTGGTAGCGCACACAATTCACACGATTGTTTGATTTATTAATGCGCAGTTTGCTGCTCAAACGAAATCGCTGGAGCCTTTTGATTGAAAATCCACCGAAAATTATAGGGTACTCGAGCAATTTTCTAACGAATGTGTGAAACAAGGCTGCTAATTAGAGTGCAGATCGGACAGAATGAGAGATTGACAGACTGAAAGGTCAAAAGACAGAGCGGGAGAGAGAGAGACTTAAAGGTTGGGTACTTAGTCATCATTGAGGCGTGCTGGAATGTTGTGCCTTATAAGTAAAGTTGGCTAATTGAATTCGGCTAAAAGTTAAGTGATGGCAGTGGGTGGATTTGCTTAATTTGTTATTAAATATTATACGATATTAATGCATAAATAAATTCTCGTTATTAGTGCCCACACATAGCGTGCAACATTATCAGAGGCAGAGCCAGTACTCGGCCCGCAAATACTCGGTTGTAACGAACTGAATCAGATCACAGCACCTTTAATTTAATTATAAATTTTAAATACTTAGCGTGAAAGAGAGCACATCATAAATAAAAACCACTTAATTAATAGTCATAAGTTGTAAGCTCTATGATTGGCAAATTAAATTAATTCAAAGTATTATATCACCCTGTAACAATAGAACTCTGCAAAAAATTCCAAAAAATAAAAACAAATAAAACAAACTTTATAATAATTAACTAAAACTAAAGAAAGATCTTTGATGTAAATGCTCTATTAATACTATGTGACCCTCTACCGATCTAAATGCCCAGAAAGTGGAGTTTATAAGCGTGTATCGAAATTATACCCTTTCCCCTCATCAATATCTTCTCTGTAAAATGTCTATAACAAAACGTGAATAAAAATTATACGTTACTTTTTCAAAAAAGAACAAAAATAAATTAAAAACACAGTTGTTTTATTTTTGAGCAATAAACGATTTCACTGGTCTGCGTTTTGGATATACAATTTTTCGGTAAATAAAATTCCATATTTCCTTTTTCTATATTCTATCTACTATCTGTCCATATCATCTTTCATATGCCTAAATATATCTTTATAATTGAACTCCATTGCGCTTCGTGTTTATTCACTATCATTTTCTGGTCATGACTTTATTAAAACTTATCAATTACTTAGAGCTGTTCCAAGGTTTACTTGGCACAGGTCTAAAAGTTGATAAAAACCTAATGAAATACTAATCATATTTCTCACTTTTCACATACTAATACCGACTTTTTCCATAACTCATAGTGTTCTTATTAATTGTGTAATTAAATTATTTGTATTATTTTGCTCACTTTGTCAGGTGTCGAGTGCATTGAGTTGGGCTTTCCACCCTATTTCCAGTGCATTTCCTGTCCACGTGGCCACAATATCAATGGTACATCCTGTCGCGATGTGGACGAGTGTGCAGTCTATCAGCCCTGCGATGACTCAGCCTTTTGCAATAATCTCAGTCCTGGGTTTCGCTGTGGTCCCTGTCCACCTGGCTTTGATGGTATTCATGCTCATGGTAGGATAACAGAGGCTTTAATTAGTTTGAATAATTTTAATTAAATACTTTTCGATCAGGTTACTCGGCTGACTATTTGGCCGTAGGATTTCAGAAGCAAACTTGCTTGGACATCGATGAGTGCAAAATGGGATTCTTTAGATGCCCGGAACATGCCAGCTGCCACAACACCATTGTGAGTATATATAGTTCCCAGAGCAATTAAAGCTTTCGGACTAACAGTCAATAACCTTTTTTTTAGGGCTCCTACAGATGTCAGTGTAATGATGGTTATGTGGCCAATGGAACCTTCAGCTGTCTGTCTGCAGCAGATCTGTGTCCCGATGGCAGCATGTGCTCAAGGAATGCGGAATGTGTTCCCACGGATAGCTATAATTACCAGTGCCGCTGCAGTGTTGGCTGGGCGGGAAATGGACAAATCTGTGGACGGGATCGGGACTTGGATGGATGGCCGGATGAGTCGCTGAACTGTGCTGAGCCTCACTGTAGGCGTGATAATTGTCTGGATTTGCCGAACTCTGGTCAGGAGGATGCGGACTTGGATGGCATTGGCGATGGCTGTGACGATGATGCGGACAGTGATCAGGTGCTCAACAGCAAGGATAACTGTCCATTTGCCTATAACAGCGATCAGTTGGACTCGGATCACGATGGTGTGGGCGATGCCTGTGACAATTGTGTGTTTATTTCGAATCGCAGGCAGCTGGACACGGATGGCGATGGCTTGGGCAATGAGTGTGACGATGATATGGATAATGATTCAGTGCTAAATCAATATGACAATTGTCCCACTCTACATAATCCCAATCAATCCGATGTGGACAACGACGGGGTTGGCGATGTGTGCGATAATTGTCCCACAATTCCGAATCCGGCGCAGGAGGATCGTGACATGGATCTGGTGGGCGATGCCTGCGATAGCGATATAGATGGTGATGATGATGGCATACAGGATTCGGAGGATAACTGTCCAATGGTGAGCAACTCGGATCAGTTGGACACTGATTCCGATGGCAAGGGCGATGCATGTGACGATGATATGGATGGCGATGGTGTGCCCAACTACAGGGACAACTGTCCGCTGGCCAAAAACCCGGAGCAGAAGGATGCGAATCACAATGGCAAGGGTGACATCTGCGAGGACGATGAGGATGACGATGGCACGCCCAATATTATCGATAACTGTCCCAACAATTCCATGATTCATCGCACCGATTTCCGAACAATACGTTCAGTTATCCTCGATCCAGAGGGCGATGCTCAGCTAGATCCCAACTGGGAGGTCCATGCAAATGGCTCAGAGATCACACAAACCTTGAACTCTGATCCTGGCCTAGTGGTGGGCAGTGACTCCTTTGGAGGCGTGGACTTTGAGGGCACTTTCTATATCAACGATGATACAGATGATGACTATGTGGGCTTCATCTTTAGCTATCAAAGCAATCGCAAGTTCTATGTGGTGCAGTGGAAGAAGGGCACTCAGACCTATTGGCAATCCTCACCATTCCGTGCCTCCGCCGAGCCGGGTGTGCAGATCAAGCTGATTGACAGCAATACGGGACCTGGTTCCATGTTGCGCAATAGTCTGTGGCATGCCGGCGATACTCCGGGACAGGCGAGACTGCTCTGGAAGGATCCATTAAATGCAGGCTGGAAGGAGAAAACTTCCTATCGCTGGTCCTTGGTGCATCGACCTGCAATTGGACTCATCCGCTTGCGGTAAGTGAAACGAATGCATATGATTGTGGCATTGTAGCTAGAAGGCTTCATCTTTTGCTTCTCAGCATATATGAGGGGGAACGCTTGATTCTGGACTCGCACAATGTCTACGATGCCACACTTACCCTCAAGGGCGGTCGTCTGGGCGTTTTCTGCTTTTCCCAAGAGATGATTATATGGTCGGACCTGGTTTACAAATGCAACAGTGAGTAGACAAAGTCTTTTGCCAGCTTGCAAGCTCATCAACTCTTTTTCTCTCCCTCTCTCTCTCTCTCTACCACTCTATCGTTATAGCACGTGTACCGCCCCTCATCTACAATGAACTGCCTACCCATCTAAAACTCAAGGTGGAACTGGATAACTGAACATTCGCAATCGCATTCGCAGTTTGCTGTTTTTGTTTTTTGTACCCTGTTGAACCCAAGCAACAAATTGTATCTGCCATAAATCTTAACCAAATTAACTAAGTTCTTATTTATTTCTGCGCTTAGACGCATCCTAAAATATATAAAAATAAAATAAATATGTATGTTTTTTAAAACCAAACTAATTGTTTAATTAAACAAATTGCGTTTAAAAAACAAAAACAATTTTATAATTGCCTTTTTTAGTTTGTGGAAGAGGTCTAGTATATATTGTATTAAAGAAAACAAGTATCTTCTAAACCAAATGTCTAACTCAACAAGACGCAAGAAGCAAATAGTTTTTAAAATTTTATTCAAAAATTTTCACTCTTTTACCGATTTTTACTCATTTAAATTTCGAATTTTTTGAAAAGGTCAAGAATATATTATAATAAAAATATATTATATTTTCAAATTTGTCAATTATTCAAACAGAATATATCTAATATATTCTAATAATACATCAAATATAAATATATCTAAGCCTATTGCTATGTATGCATTTTGGTATCTCCAATATTACTGGCTCTATATTAAAATTCTAATTCTAAAGCAAGATGTGTATTTTGCTCAGTCTTTATAGGTTTTAATTATCATTCATGTTGATATATCCACATTATATAGAGTTCGATATATCATCTCGTACACGTGCACGTAATTTTTCAACACTTAAGAGGTGACTTTACGTGACTTTTTCCCCTACGTATATGTACATAAACCCATATCAAATGTATGTATATATCAAAGTAGACGTTGCTTTTTGTGGCAATGTATTTATCATCTGTCAACATAGGAGCAGTGCAGGCCTAAATTTAAAACATTCACCCACCAAGTAATTTTTCGATAAAATAACCATAAAAATAGTCTGGCCACTCGAATCAGTCTTGCAGCAAATAGTCCAGGGTAAGTAAATTCTGCAAATATTCAAAGAATATAAGTAACTTTTTTTTTAAATTTCCAAGCAGTTAGCAATAATGGCCAGTTGCGATGTTCAAGCCACCATGTCGAACAGTAAACTGAAGAATATTAAGGAATGCTCAAGCAATGCCACAGCTCCTTCTAAAGTAGCAGACACATCTTCAGCTATAACCTCAGCCATGACACAAGTTGAAACCAAAACCGAAGTAACTAAGAATGTGCATCTTAATCAAAATGTTGGTTCAGTTAGTAGTAGTAACAAGATTGACATTTTACTTCAGCCAACCAAAATTCCGAAACCCATACATATGGGCAATGGACTTCACGATCGCAAATATACGACCCTAATGAAGTCACCGGATATCAGGAAGCCACATGATAGCACTTTCAGTAGTACCAGCACTCTGGTGAACACCACAACTGATTCCGGCCTGCAGTCGGACTACTCAACTGCTGAGGGTTACAATTTGAGTAGTGAGTTGCAGAATCTTCGGCAGAGCAGCTTATCTCTGCAGCAAAGCAGCAGTACCGAGACGATTATATCAATGGAAAGTATTCTAGAATTGGACACGGCCGAACAGCAGTCACTACGTGTACTTCAACGTGCAGTTGCTGAGATGGAAATGGATGTGGCCATGCATTCAGAGAAACTTGAGCAGGAGATCAAGCTGGATGCGGAGAAGCATTTGAAACTGGCAATGGAAGAGCAAGCGGTTCCAAGCAAGTCCAACGATGACTCTCAGAGTGTTTCATTGGGATCTGACATAGCCGAACGTAAACATGTACGTGTGGAAGAACTATTGGAGGCACAGCACGATATCGAGATGTTGCAGAAGTTACTCCAGAAGGACATTCAACTGGCCAATAGTGATGCTCCCGTTCAGTCACAATTTGGCGATAATCTTTCACAGTCTGAGATGATTGGCCTTAGGGAGAAAATCGAGTTTGAGGAGCCCAAAAAGCAAATGGGTCTCGTCTACTCCCTACTGCATATCATTTGTGACAAACGCATTCGCAATATAAGCTACCCAATACTATTCTGTGGCATGGCTGTCGGTTTGCTTTTCTATTTTCGTAAGGATTAGGGCCTCACAAATATATATACATATATATACTTACATAAAAATTATAACAAAACTATGATAACATTGCGAATGCGCGAACTACTAAATCGAATTCAAATTGAGTTATCAAAATTACATTTATTTTAGATATATAAAATAAATCGGCTATGGCGCTAGAAATTTTACAATTATAACAACATCTTTGGATAACTTACACATACATTTCTATTTTACTCAAAACAATGTATATTATAATAAATAATATCAATAATAAATGTGATTGCGGCAGTACAATACCAAAGTTCATAATTGCAGCTAAAAGAAAATCTATTTGTTTTACTTGTTTTGCTCAAAGAAGGTAAGATGGATTCGGTAGAATTCTGTCAATCCTGCCTTGCTGAGCTCTTTTAAATTTCTAAAATATAAATACTCTGGATTTGTTATTTAATTTAAAATTACAAAATTTTTAAAATGACTAAAGGTGTATAGATCGAATAGCCTTTCAAAAATTTGTATTGTTAAATTTTTAATTTCAAAAGAATATATTTCTAAATCTAAAGTATTTTTTGGTTTAAAATTTACCCTTTGATATGGCATCACTGGATACGGTTTTTGTTGCCTGCATAGTGCATCTGATGTTTCGCTATAGCTTGTATACAACACCACAGACAAAGCTGAACACACCTGGTCCAAAGATTCCCACAGTGATTGTCTTCGTGGCGATAGTGGATGTCATCAATGATAATCGCATTATTCCAAATGGTTTTGAGAACGCCTCTGCGAATGTCAGATATATTCTGGAGTTGTTAACAGCGATCTGTTTATTGGAAGTTTGTATGATATTCTGGATGTCAGTCGAACATTCCGTCTATTTATTATGCAAGCAAACGCTGCTGGGCTTGGAAATTGTAGAGAGGAGAACCTATTATGGACATGAAACCCAGATCATTGGAGCAGTGACGTATCCCGTTGCCGTGATAATTTTGGCGGTAGCTAGCCAGCATACCGATCTTCACCATAGGTTCGTTCAATTTCTGTACGACTAAGAAATATACAGCACTCCGTCTTTATGATTCTTATAAGATTGCTAGTGAAAAGTTGCAGAAACTAAAAATCATTGCATACTTTTAGGCATTTTAAAATATCATGTAATAAATTACTATCTGCAAGAGCTATATCAATAAATATAAAATATTTTAAAAAGTTCCAAAGCTATTCGATTTTCAAAATAACGTTATTTAATAAGTTGTGAATTTTTCAGTACATCTCATCAACATTGCCGTTTCAGTCGCTTAAAAATCCAAATTTCTATATATTATTCATTATACTCTAACACTTGTTTTTGTGGTTACTGGATTTTATTTAAAGCTTTAAATTTTCGTATATTTCTTTACCAAGTAAGTAATATATACATTTATATAAAAGGTAATTTTTACATAACCGTCTTATATAAGCATGGCATCATTGGAATCAATTATAACAGCCGGCATGATTCACATCTTCATGAACATCATATTTGCCGTAAAAGATGAGTTCGAAAAACCTTTACCAAGTTTACCCACATATATTGTGTGTGTGGCGATTTTGGATCTTATCCATAGTTGCCGAATTATTCCGTTACGAATTTGTAATGCCAGTCGTGGAGCAACATTTGTTTTCGAAAGCATAATGGCTACTATATTGCTAGAGTTTGGCATACTTATACCTTGGCAAACTCTGGAGTATAGCATTTATATAAGTGTCCATAAATTGCTGTTGAACATGAACATGATCTCCATGGATACCTATGAAAAGCACGAGGATTTAATAATTCTATCATTCACTTTGTCTGTGGCCATAGCAATTCTGGCAGTGGCTAGCAAGGTTACCCATAACTCTTTTGCCTTCTATGAGCGTTTCTTGGCTCCTAAGTTAACTGTGGCTATACGAACAGATAATGCCATCGAATTTCTAAATAGTTCTGATGAAGAAAAAACACATCGGCTAATGGAGACATTGAGCAAGTACAATTCACCCACGTGGAAGTCATGTACTGAGATGCATTAGTAAAGTCCCAAATATTTCTGTCGGAATAATTTAACAGCTGTATTTTAATAATTTTATTAAACTCATATTTAAATATAAACATAGGCTTCTGCTTTTTATTATTAGTTCGGTTTTCCTTTTATACAGATATACAAAAAGAGATTATTAAATTACTTGTACATAATTAATTAATTATATGTGTTTTGTTTTTGTTTGTTTTTCTTCTCTTTTTTTTAAATTACAAAATAACGACTATATTTGATCTTGCTTTTTACAGCACTCGCGAATTTTTCAACAAGTTTGGAAAATAAGTACATTTATGTATATCATAAGTATATTGCAATTGAACTCGGTTAATACCTTCTAAAGCAAGGTAATTAAAAGTTTTTGTTTTGTCTTTAATCAGCGTATATGTAGGTAAATAATACTTAAGAATAAAACAATTTTATCATTTATTATACTCGTATGATAAGTTCGACTTAATTTCATTTTAGTTTTCATAATTAAAGAGCACTTGTTGGAATTACTAAATTAAGATTTCTCTGTGTGTTTGAAAGCAGCTTTAAAGCTTTGCATTAAGCCACGTAATTTGCCAAATGCTTTTAAAAGTTACAATAAAAGTTTCTAATTTGAAGCGAGCGATTACAGCGGTTCAATGCAAAGCTTTCAATGTTGATTCAACTCTTTTGCTTTCAATGAGTATTTTTCTTTCTCGATTTATTTTTTAGGGAGAGGAGGGGGCAGTGTTAGAACTTTGCCTCTCTGCAGTGCCTATTCATTTATGACCACATTTTACATTAAAGCAGCTTTTAAAGTTATACAATTTTCGTAGAATTAAGTTATTTGTGTTTTGTTTTCGTTGTTGTTTTACTGCACTTCGCTATCACTGTCACTCTTTTCTGAAAAGATTCAATAAAAATAAGATTAATAAGATTGAGCCAAATTTTGTAGGTATGTAAGCTTTTACCTTTCTTTCCCGTGTAAGCGTGACGTTTCAGTCGATCGTATAAGTCTTCTTTAGTTCCATAGAGCGACGCATTGGACCGGGCCAATGTGCTCATCTTGCCACCATGCAGACCTGTGAGAGAATGGGAATTATAAGTATACTGAACATATATTTTATTAGATGAGCTTACCGTCTTTCATGTAGGTTTCGTTGTAGAAGTTGGGCATTTCCCAACCGTCCTCCTCATCGTCATAGTAGTGTGCATAGGTGCTGTGGTGCGAGGGAGCAATGGACTCCGCGTAGGGTGTGTGAGCTCCATAATAGAAGTTCACCTGCGATCCTGTCTGATCGATGGCTGGTGTCAGCATCTTTTTGGGATCTCGTCGCTTTGTGGAGCGTACACAAATCATCCAAATGAGCAGGACTATGATTATGATAAAGATAACCGCGCCGGCAATACCGCCAGCAATATATGCAAACTCGGAACGTTCGGCACAATGGGGTCCGGTGAATGAGCCGACACAGCGGCAGGATGGTGTACCCTTGAGATCCTTGACACAGGTGCCAGAGTTCTCGCAGTGGCCATCGCAGACATCCGTGCAAGCCATGCCAGTGCCATTGAAACCGGGTTTGCACTCGCACTTGAAGTCCGATGTTTCCGGCACCATAATACAATAGGCATTGACATCACAATGAGGTTTACCCTCGGCAATGTGTTCGCAGGGATTGGTGCACTCGCTCTTGGAGGTGGCGCCTGTGATCTTGGTGCTGTGATTGGGCGGACACTGAATGCAGACGGTTTGCTGTGACTCGGACTGGTAGAAACCCTTGCGGCACTCGATGCACATGTTGAGTGTGGCATTGAGATAGGTGCCGGGTGAGCAGACCGGCAGTGTGCACTCCTCCACGGAACTGGCGCCCACCTTGGGCGTGGTGCGACCCAGCGGACAGGCAGCACAAGAGGGTTGTACACCCTGCAGACGATAGGTGCCCTTTGGACAGGGTTCACAACGTCCATCGGCGCCCAGCTGTTGGCCAGAACTGCATTCATCGCGGCATTCCTTGCGCGAGGTTGCCTCTGTGGAGCGTGTGGTCTGTCCGAGACCGCATAGCTCACAGCTGAAGGCACCTTCATTCGGCTGATAGAAACCATGTCCGCAGGAGCGGCACAGACCCGACTCGGCATCAAAGTACTTGCCAGCAGGGCAGCGCTCTTTGCAGTCAGCTGCGGAGCGAGCACCAGGGCCAGCTGTAACGCCAGGACGTCCGGCAATAACTGGACACTTGCTGCACTGTTGCTGACCCGCCTCAGACTGATAGCTGCCACGGGCACAGGCCACGCACGTCTTATTGGCGCTGTCGTAGAAGGTGCCAATGGAACAGGGCACACAGTCGGGAATCATAACCACCTGACCGGCGGGACAGGCATATTCGGAGCCCAGCTCCAGGGAAGCTGGATCCGGCACAGTATTTGGCAGAATTTCCTGCACTGCAAACTGATCATCCTCCAGAATCAATTTCTCGAGTAGCTGCTTCACATTGGAGCGTTCGCCCGTCGACGTGTGCACCACAGGATCACTAAGAATAAAATTGAGAGATCGATATGACATTAGCTTATGTTATGTTATCGGATGGTTTGTTATCGAATGAATCGATCATCAGTTAGAACGAAAAACACATGGGTTAGCTTCAAGCAGTTGTGATTGTTTGGAATTGAATGGTTATGGACAAAAGCTGGATTAGTTAGCCGAGTGAGATAGTACTGGGTGCGATAATGCTCGAGATATCGGGTGCAATTGATCGTTAACGTTAAAAACCGTTAATCGAAGTGAGGTGCATGGACATACTTAACAGCCGGGAAGGCTATTTCCAGCGTGTATGTATCGCCGCCAGTTTGTTGGCGTCCCTGGCGACCCGTCAAAGCCAGTTCGTCATCCTCGCTAGAAATTGGGGTTAACGAACACAATAACACATATAACACAGAATATACACATAGAGACATATACACATATATATAGACATGCGATTCATTTCTATATCCTTCTTTTAAGGAACCCTTTAAAGTTGTACTTACTTGACCACTGGCAGTTCAGCTTCCATCACATAGACACCGCCATCCTTTGACTGACGGCGCACACGATTATTCTGGGCGCCACGATAATGATCACACTTGACATCGATCTGAATATCCTTGCATTCTCTGTAAGGAATAAAGATTCAATCAGCATAATGAACACAGAGTTTATAAGAAGGGTTTATAAGTTTATACCTTGTGCCTTCAATGGCATATGAGCAGAAGTTCCAGTCCCTGTTGAGAGCATTCACCGAATTGGTCACCTTCTGACGCAACACAGCCTGTCCGGCCTTGTTGCACAGCACATCCGAGGGGAAGAGCATTTTGATGCGGAAGACACGTTGTGCTGGCTTGGCGGGTGAGCAGGATGGATAGACCAGGGGCATGGATGGTTCGCGAGTGGGACGCCAGAAGCCCTCGGCACCGCATGTGTAGAATTCGGGCACTTGTTCGGAGAAACGTAGACCCGTATTGCAAGCAATCTCACAGACCTTGAACTGGCCACCTGCACCCCAATCTTTGCACACTTGCGATCCACCCACGGGATCAGCCAAAGCTGGACAGAATTCAGCTGGAAAAGCAAAATAAGTTGCCCAGATAAGACTGATGTAATACAAATTAAATGTTGAATAAACTTACTTAATAGGGAAACCTTGAAGCTACAAGAAGCCGTGTTTCCGGCCGCATCGGATGCAATGTAGGTAATGTCGTAGGTGCCCCATAGGAGCGTAGTGCCGGAACGATGTCCGTTGCGCTCATAGATCTTGGTGACGCCAATGTTATCGCTGAAATGTGGCTCATCCCAGGTGACCACAGCCGAACCGTTCTTGGCAATAACCCACAAATCGCCGGGACAATGCTCCACCACTGGTGGTTCCTTGTCTACAACCAGTTGCTGACAGTTGGCGCCAGTGTAGCCCACTTGACACCTGCGTTGTCCACACAACGAGGGCACATTACGTTCCACGCCACCAGAGGTCATCTCATAGCCAGCCCAGTTGAGAATCAAGCCGGGGTAGAGTACGGGCTCGGAGCGGCAATCGCGCACTTGCTTCTGTATCTCGGAGGTAATGTCCAGGGCACGTGCCCAGACCTGTGTCTTAGTAACGGTACCTTGGAAGCCGGAATCCGTATAGGCCAATTCGTGTTTCACTCCATCCGGCTGAGGGCGACCAAGCACTGACCACAGATACGCAGGCAGAGCACCACCAGCACCGTATTCCAATTTGCTGGCGATCAAACCCTCAGTGATCAACTGCAGTTGACCGGAGATGCCGTCCCAGACAACAGCCACATGATGCCATTGTCCATCGTTGACGGATGTGTATTCGCCGAAGCTGAGGAACACATCGGGTACATCCTCGAACAGAGAGATTTGCACACCACTCGAGTGAGCCTGGAGAAGCAGACGGCGGCGTTGAGTCATGCGAGCGGATTCCACGCCGTAAAGCGTAAAGAAGATGCCAGTGTCATCCTTCTGGGCAAACTGAACCCACATGGCAACGGTCAGGCTATTGGCCTCACCCGTAGGGAAGGGTACCACCTGAGCTGCCGTCGAACGGGTTGGATCACTGAAGTACAGATCGTAGTCTACTTGGATGGCCTTGCGGCAGTCATCGCCGGTCATGTTGAACGGACACTGGCAGTAGAAGCCATTGGTTAGATCCACGCAGCTGGCACCCGGTGGACACGAGTTATCCTTGCAGTCAACAATGTCCAGTTCGCAGTTCTTGCCAGTAAATCCGGGTGGACATTGGCAGCTGTAACCATCACCATTATCCAGACAGATGGCACCATTCTGACAGACATGCTCCTCACAGGCATCATACTCGTACTGACAACCAATGCCCGAGTAATCGGCCGGACAACTGCAGTTCAGACCAGAGCCAAAGTCCTGGCACTTACCGCCATGCATGCAGGGATTGCCAATGCAGCGTTCCGGAGCCGTTTCACAGTTCTTGCCATCGGTGCCGCTGGGGCAGACACAGAAGTAGTCCTGGAACAAATCAATGCAGTTGGCATCGTTCTGACACGGTGCCTGGACATTGCAGGTGGTCACCTGCTGCTCGCACCGCATGCCACTCCAGCCGGGTTCGCAGCCGCACTCGAAGCCGCCCACACGATCTCGGCAGAGACCATTGTTAAGACAGGGCTGAGCCTCACAGTCATCGATATCCGTCTCACAAAGTGCACCCTTGAAACCATCACGGCAGACGCACTCGAATTTGTTGTCCAGATCCAGGCAGCGTTCGGTGCCAACGGGATGGCAAGGATCACTCAAGCACTCATCGATTTCAGCCTCACAGCTGAGACCCACAAAGCCGGGACGGCACTTGCAACTGAAGCCGTCCAGTTGGTCCACACAGGTAGCACCATGCTGGCAAGGATTGGAGGCGCAGTCATCGATCGTATGCTGGCAATTCTTGCCGGTATAACCAGGCTCACAATTGCAGCTGTAGCCATCCACAAGATCCACGCACACACCATCGTTGGAGCAGGGACGGTTCTCGCAGTCATCGATATTAATATCGCAGGCAGCTCCCGTCCAGCCGGGATGGCAGACGCATTCGTGATCAAAGAGACGATCCACGCAGGCGCCGTGTTTGCAGGGCTCGGAGAGACACAGATCGATCTTCTGCTCGCAACGCTTGCCGGTGAAGCCAGGTGGACAGGCGCACTGGAAGTCATTGACTAGATCCGTACAGGCAGCGCCAAGCAGACAGGGATTCTCCTCGCAATCATTGATGTTCTGTTCGCAGTGGAGTCCTTCCCAGCCGGGCAGACACTCGCACTTGTAGCGACCCTGCTGGAGGGCCAGACAGCTGGCGCCGTTGGTGCAGGGATTGCCATTAGCCGTGCAGGGATCAATGGTCACATCGCACTGATCTCCGGTGTAGCCACTGCGGCACAAACAGGTCACATTCTTATAGCCTGGCTCATTCTTGCACATGGCACGGGCCGGACAGGTATCATTGCCGCAATCCGTTGCCTCCTCCTGGCAATTGACACCCGAGTAGCCAGTGGGACATTCGCATCTATAGCCCTGAGGCAGATCCTTGCACTGTCCACCGTTGTAGCATGGTTGCGAGGCACACTCATCGATGTCCTGTTCGCAACGACGTCCCGAGAATCCGGCTGGACAGAAGCACTGCACATCGTGACCCATTGGCACACAAAGTCCACCATGCTGACAGGCACCTTCGCCGCAGACGACAGGTTTGCACTGCTCCCGACCCTTGGCGCCGGCCGTGTCAGTCCTCATATTGCTAGGACATTCATTGCAGTTCTGTGCACCGGCAGCGCTTTGATAGTGATGCAGGGGGCAGGACGAGCATGGAGCCAAACCGGTGGCGGAGTAGGTGCCAGGCGCACACTTGGCACGGCAAAGCGCCTTATTCGAAGCAGATGGCTGGTAGGTGAAGGTCTGTGCTGGACAAGCTTGGCAATCCTTGAAGCCACCAGTGGGTGGCTCAGCGCTGAACGAGTTGCGTGGACATTCCAGGCAGGGAACCAGTCCAGTCGGTGAGTAGGTACCATAGCCGCAAACTGGAATGCAGTCGCTCAGCGATTTCGATCCCTCTTCTTTGGTATAAGTGCCGGCGGGACAGCGTAGACAGGTGCCCTGACGATCGCGGTTCTGGTAATAGCCCCTCGGACAATTGGTACAGCTGTTCTGACCCTCCGAGACGTAGGTGCCGGCGGGGCAGTGCAGACAACGGGGAACATCGCTAGTATCCATATTGAGCACCTCGCCGATATTGCAATTGAATCCTCGAGTGATGTGGGATTTAAGAGCACGCAGCGGTGGACATTGATTGCCAATGTTGGAGATGTTCAGCAGGGAGTCAATAACGGCACTGGCATAGGGCACACTTAGATCAAAGATTAGGTTCAGTGTGGAGCCGCAGAGATCGTACAACTGCGGTTGACGCACTGCCGGCAGAATGGACAATATAAAGTCCATTTTAACCACATTCTCCTCCAGCAACGATGGCACCGATTTCACAAACGTCACATTCATGTTCACATTCACAGCGGAGCAACGCTGCGATAGCAATTGATTGAGTCCCGCGTAGTGCTGGGAGAGCACATTCTGGTATTGACCCAGACAGGATTGAGCCACAGCACCATTAGCACGATACGTAATAGTGGCAGTCACATGGTAAGCAGCCTGTTCCGTGTTCTCGGACACGCAATCGGGCACCACAGATGTGGGACGCCACAAACGAGATGTTTCGCAGGAGAAGGTCTTCAAAGGCTCACCGTCCGTAAAGCGGAATCCTGGCTTACAAGTGGCAATGCATTCAATGCCCCGATCTCCGGGCAGACAGTTGATGGCACCATTTGCCGGAGGCTGTAGCTCCCAATCAACGCAAGGGGAGGCCTGCACAGACACCTGGAAGTGGCAACTAGCCCGATTGTTGTACTTATCGGTGGCAATCACAGTCACATTCTCAAAGTTTCCAATCTTAATTGTTGCTCTTTCCGGTGTGAACTGCAGACGCACCTCACCCGTCTCATCGGAGGTCTTGATCCGCTTGCGTGTATCATTGAAGTTGACATTATAGCTTTCCTGGCGATCGACCAGTTCAATGACATAGCTCTGAGGACACTGCAGCAATGGTGGAGTGACATCCGGTACGGTTATGTTAATCTCGCAAATAGCCACATTGCCATCATAATCGAAGGCCACATATTTGACCACCGTGTCCTTGAAAATGTGACTTGGAGTACGGAAGCTCTGGGGCTTAATCTCTAGCCTGGCAATAGAGCCGGAATTGTCCACGGCGGTGGGTTCGGTAAAGTTAACAGGCAAAACACCGCCATTCTCATCACGACGCACCACAATCGGTTGTTGTGGGCAATTCTGGAAGATCGGTGGCTCATTGTCCACACACGGCGAGTAACCATAATCGTAACCCAACAATGGTTCCTGCTTGGGTTCCTCACAGCCCATCAGCTCAAACTTCAGACAGGCATTGTCCATGTAGCTGACAATACCCAGGATCACAAAGCGAGCCTGCACATATTTTGGCAGCGTAATCATTGCCAGTTCGCCGTAGTTGCCGGGATCTCTCATGGTCAGATTGAAGTTCGGGAAGTAAACCACGTAGTTCTCACTCTCCGCCTGCTTGTAGAAGAAGCGTATTTCGGTGGGACGTCCAACAATATCATTGGTGACCACTCCCTTAACCAAAATGGCCTTAACCCTGTAGATCTGACCGAGATCAACACTGACATAAGTAAAAGCTTCCTGCTTGCCGCACCAGCCGGTGGCCGAGTTGAGTCGTATATTTTTGGCTTCATAGTTGGGACGCTCCGAGGTGGCATTGATGGCCGAATCGGGTATTCTGCCCGAGCTCAGACCCAGTGGCTTGATAACCTTGCACTCTGGCTCTCGGATGCAAGTAATTGGTCTGGGATTAATCAGTATATAACCAGGACGATTGCAGCCAAAGTAAACCTCAGAGCTTTGTTCATAGCTACGAGCCAGCTGGCGACCATCGGCTGGTCTACCTGGATCCTCGCAAACTGGTCCTTCGCAGCGTAGATCACCAAAGTCCCAAATGCCTTCGGCGCCACAGCGCACCACATTGTCATGGCGCTGTGTCTGTCCGGCCAGCTTGAAGGTGTTCTGGCAGCCAAAGAAGAAGCTGCTCTGGTAACGTGTATCCACAAACTGTCCGTATTCGGCACCTGGTGTCGGCATAGGAGCATAACAGTCCACACGTGGACAGGAGGGCTGCATACCCGATAGCCAGTAGTCGGGCAGACCCGGCTTGGGATCATACACACACTGTCTGAAGCCAGCTGAGGCAGTGGAGCGCAATTGACGGCCCGCAGAGCCGCAACTAATCGTCACGTTGTCGCGGAAAGGAACCAGCACCGACTCGGGATCGGGACGTGCAACGGTCAAGCCCTCCAGCTTGTCATCGGGCAATGAAACGCACTTGGCATCTGTGAAATAAAAGTAAAGGAAGAAAATTTAATAACCAACCGGATTAAATTAAATTCTTTAACTTACAATTGCACTCCGGTACGCTGGCATTCCATTGACCGCTGGAGAGGCACAGGGCCACAGAGCTGCCGCTCATGATGTAGCCAAAGTGGCACTGGAATCGCACCACATCGCCAAAATGATAATCGTTTCGTTCGCTGAGCAGCTGACCATTTTCCGGTGCTTGCAGTTCCGGGCACATCAGCGGAACACAGGTCTTGTTGCGTTGATAAGTGTCGCCATCACGTTCTCCGGACTCGGAACGCTCAATGTGATAGCCAGCGGTTCCGTTGGAGGTGTAAAGCTGGTAGCCGGTGTTACAGGCACAGGCGAAGCTACCGGGCGAGTTGATACACTTCTGATCGCAACCGCCATTATCCTTGCTGCATTCATTAATGTCCACGCAGTCCAAGCGAGTGCATCCCATCAGCTCCATGCGCAGACAAGGAGCACCAACGTAGTCCTGGATGCGGAAGCGTATATAACGCGCCTCAATGGGCAGCGGTAGATTCAGAATGGACAGAGTGGGTTCCAGAATTCTAAACTCCACGGCTGTACCATCGGGATTGGCATAGTCCTTGAAGACATCCGTTAAATCATTCGTGTACTGAAGACGCACAGCCGAGCTAAAGGCCACATTGCCATCGGGTCGCTGGACAGACATGGTGCGGAAGCCACGCAGTATGGTTGGAGCCTTCAGATCAATTACAATCCAATTTGCACCTGGCTCCAAGGAGGCGCCACACCAACCATTTGTGTTAAGACGCAGCAGACTCTTGCTATAGCCGGGCTCACTGGCAGAGGTGCTGATGCTATCATCTGGAATACCGCCATTGCCGAGTCCCAAATCCGCAACCGGTCTGCACTCCGTGGTGGCCGTAAAGCCGGAACGGCATTGGCAGTGGAAAGAACCATTTGTGTTCATGCACTCGGTGGTGGTAAGATCACACTGCGAGGAGCTGCATTCATTGATGTCCTCGCAAGTGGGAGGCTGCTCAAATCGCTGAGCTTCGCTGCAACGCATGATATTACTGCCAATCAGTTTGTAGCCCTTGAAGCACTGCACTCGAGCCTCATCTCCGAAGTGATAGGGTCGTGCGGCATCCACAACAAAACCGTTGGCGATATCGGGAAATTCGTAGCAACGCTTGCGGCTGCAACGGGGCACATCACCGCTCCAGGTGCCATTGGACATGCAGGTGAGAACGGGATGTCCATTGCGTTCATAGCCTGGCTCGCATTCGTATTGCACAATGGTTCCATAGCTGCGTCCTCCTCCGTTCAATAGCGTCATATTGGCATGCGGGACTTCCGGCAAAGCGGCACACTGTGAGGCCATGCAGTGGGGCTGGCGCTCCCAGCGACCGTCAGGCAGGCAGGAAATCTTCTCGATGGGCTCGTTGGAGGCAAATGCAAAGCCAGCATAGCACTGGTACATGGCAATGCCACGATAGGTGACGTTCGAGCTGCCAATGGAGAAGCCGTTGTCAATTTGTGGCACAGGACCGCAGTAGACCTCTGTAAAGAAATTTATTTTTATGTTAAAAGGATTTTGGATTACAATAAATAGTTTGGAAAGTATCCAAAAGAATTCCAACCGTGAGAGTTGTTTAACTTACCCTGACACTTTGGTATGTAGGAGACACTCCAGTTGCCACCAGGCAAACATTCCGTAACCAGACGCGTCTTGCCGGTGGCAAACTCCTGTCCAATGGGACATGTAAAGCTGACCAGCGTGCCGAAGGCCGTGTCGCGACTGGAGGCCAAGGCCCCAATGCCAGGTTGAAGCTCAGGACAATCCGCAGAGAAGGTAGCCGACCAGCTGTAAAAAATATAAACTCAAGTTTAATAAACTTTTCAAAACGCTAATAAACTTTTCTTCGACTTACCCCGCCGCATTGTGCAATGCATCGGAGCTGAACTTGATCAGCATCTCGCCAGATGAGGCAGTCAGTGTTAGCTTGGGAGCTGCAGTTCCCGTGAAACCATTGCCGGAATGCAATCGCAGTCCTGAGGTGGAGGAACCATCAAAGACCTGCACATTATCGCTCTTGTGAACCGTGAACTTGTCGAACTTGAGCGAGAGTGGAGCACGTGCTCCATTCCGAATGGTGAAGAAACATTCCTGGTTCTTTGGATAATCGGCTAGACCAAAGGCGGGTGAGGTAACGGTGCCATTGCGAGCCGTTATGGTGGCCTTGCAGCCCTGAATATAACGCAGACTGAAACCCTTGCCCGCCTCTCCTAGACTAGACTTGAAGTAGATGTAGAGTGCATTACCGGTGGAGATAATGACACGTTCGTTCTGTGGTGTCTTTCCTGTCAATTTAGCGATGGTGCGGCTCATGGGTGATTCGCCGTCGCGTATGAGCAACTGATCCCGACCCTTGGCTATATCCAGATCATCCACCTCAACAGAGATAATGCGGCCTGGCTGTGCCTTGATCACATACAGGCACTCTAAGCCGCCTGGATATTGCTTGGGATAATTGGGACTGGTCAGGATCTGACGCTGCAGTGTTGCCTTCAGGGTGCCACCGCAGTTCTTGGCCTCCGTCTTCCATGTTGCCCGGAAACCCTTGCGCTCCACGCTGCCATCGGTGGTGAACTTAACAATCATGAAATTGGATGCGGATACAAACGGTTGTGTGGTCAGATCCTGCTTGCCACTGAGTGTTGCCAGCGACACGGACTTGTCCTCGGTGCGTCCACCAACCAGCACTTGCACGGTATCAAATGTCTTTTCGGTCTCAAAGTCCTGGAACTGTAGTATAATATTGCTGCCCAATGGACCCTCCAGCGTCCACTTGCACTTGCTTAGCGCCGCATACTTGTGCGGATAGTTGGGTGTCTCAATTACATCGCCACCGGATTGCATGTGGTAATGACACTGGGCTGGGCAATCGAGCTCATCGGTGCCATCGCCGCAATCATCACTGCCGTCGCACTTGAAGGCCTGATTGATGCACATTCCATTGGCACAGTGCAACGCACCCTGGGGACAGGCGGGGGCACGGCACATGAACGGCAACAGCGACTCACAGGTGCCCAAGTCCCAGCTCTGTGCCTTGCCAGCAAAACTAGCTGCCACACATTCACCCGACTCGGCATTCGGCTGCTGCAGAGACCAGAATCCCGAATACTGTGAGATCAAAGCACCCGATGCCGACTCCAGGGTATTCGTGCGCAGATCATCCAATGATGCCAGACCCAACCAATACTTATCCGAAGCACGCTGATTGGGATCGCTGGCATGTGCTATCGCAAGAGTTTCATTATTTTCCGCATAGCTATCGATGGCCACCAATTCGGCGCCATATCTGAAACGAATCAAGAACTTAATTAATTATACAAGAATAAAAAAATGCTTTATAAACAAGATTTTGAACATAAAACTAAAACTTTTCATGCAAAAAACTGCCAAAAAAAGTTTTTAAATGAACAAAACATATCTAAATTCTAAGAACACTTCAAGTAAGACTAAATCTTATAGCAACACTCAATAGCTATTTCTTTCTGTTGAATATTTTGTTTAAATTGTTCTTATTTAAAGCCAAGGTTTAATATTAAAATTATTATTATTACAATATTATTCCAATAAAAATGTTTCTATATTTAAGCCTAGTCTTTATATACACGCAATTACCCATTATGCTGCTGCAACTTGAGCCATACTTTCTATTTTCAGCTGTTGCATTAATTATGCTGCTGCTGCTGCCCCAAATCTGTGGCAACAACTCTCCTAGCATAAGCCTAAACATAAGCCTAAACAAAAGAAAACTTTCGTTTCCAATCGCGCCAAACTCTAAATATCCATTTATCAAAAGTCACAGCTTTGGGCTTATGGGTTCTACAATAGCTTGAAGCTTGCAGTCAAAAACAAGTTTGAACACAAAAGACAACAACGAAAATATATATGTTACTTTACCTTTGCCTTTGACTGACTCACGTTGTCAGAGATCTCAAATATGTAATACGCATACGCAGTGTGGGCTGCTTGTGACAACGCCTGTATTATTTGCAGTTGTTGCGTTTGCAGCTGCATGCCAAAAATTATGCATGTTGCACACGCCTCAAACTTCAGTGAAAACTACAGACTACAACTTGAAGCTATACAGACATGCCATAAAAAGGTGCTGCTGAACTCGTATATATAGTAGTATGACAAGGGATTGTGTTGTTGTCTCTGGTATGTTTGGTTGTTCATTTAGCGCTTAGTTGTCTGTCTGTCTGACTGTACTTGCTTATTTTCACCAATTTGCCTGGTGACTCTTGGCCACATTCCTGTATTATGTGAACTTATTTTGAGTAAATATAGCAAAAGTTTGCACTTTCAATTCAAGAAATTCTGTTTCTTCTAAGGACAATGTTTACAATTTGTTTTAAAGCCTAAAATGTTGAAACAAAGAACAAATTTCTACAGCTGTTTACTATTTTCTACTTGCTTAAAAGAATTTTATTTCAATTTACTTCAAGCTTTAAAAATGTCTTTAGAACCAAACGTTTTGTGTGGCCAAAAAGGCAACGGCCAAAACTTTATTCAATGAGATTTTCATTGAGATCCATTGGCTACGCCCAACAGTAAGCTGAGGCCAACAAATCCATCCCAAATACCAGTGTGCTGTTTTTTTTTTTTTTTTTTGGTCACAGCTCCGTTAACTTGTAATGTTAACGCCTTTTTGGCGCTTTCCTTCATTCTACGCATTTGGCATGCTGCACACGCAAAACCGTTAAAGAAACACACAAAAAAAAAGTAAGAAAATTTCACCCGAAAACAAATATTTTTTATGTTTAAATTTCAAGTTAGCTTAAGTACACAGTAAGCACACTGTATATAGAAGATATGTATATTATATACATATATTTTATTTGGCAAAACTAACACTTAACGCAATTCGAGCAGTGGATTGTATGTTTGTCGTTTGTTGAACTTGTCGAAGCAAAAATAATAAAACGCCAGTCGCATTTTAATTGTCATTGGACTGGGGCGAGGTCTACGGCATGTAAATGACGAGTACATTAGACAATCCCCCCATACCCAGTAGTTGGTAGTTGATAGTTGGTTATATTGTCAATTGGCAGTGTAGCTTGTGCCGGGCATATGTAATTGTCAGTTAACACTCGACTGTGAAGTGAAATTGCGTAGGACATTGACACCGCAAAATCAGTCGGTCGATAGATTTATTATTATTGTTAAGAGTGCCGAAAAAAATATATACAAAATATTCGTTGCATTCGTAACTTTCACCCCACAAGCCCGGCGGTCAATTCGAATATTCACCAGCGATTCACACGCTCATTAAAAGCGAGCAGAAATAATAATCGATATAGTCGTAAACATCGGTTCCAATCAAATCGAATCACTCTCAGTTTTTCAGCTCTCAACTAAACTCAGATCATGGGGGCAGGTGCAGGTCCAGTCGTCGAACCACTCGAAAGTATTTGGGTCAACAGCAGGTTAACACCCAAAAAACCGAAACAGGCATGTTTTTCCCCTCTTCTACTGCTTCTTCAGCTTCTTCTTTTGGGGCCATACCTCGAACGCCGGAAGCTTATTGACGCCGCCAATGACGACCATGTCGACAACGACTTTCTTTTCGCTTGAATCAAACCGGCAAGAAATGAGAGAATGAATAATATTATGAATCATCGGCCATAGATTTGGCTTATCGATTCCATTGGCTTTTTGCTGTGGTCAGTCAAGCCTAAAAGAAAAACAATTTCAAACTTGGTCAAGTCGATGGCGTTGCTTGCCTTTTTGGCCTGAGACTCAGCCCACTTTGGCATTGACAGTTAACTGTCAGCAACGGCGGCAACGGAAATGCAATGCGGTGCTGTAACGGCAACTGTTTTAGCTGCTGCAACAACAACAACTACAACAACAACATACACTATATATGCATATAACAATCTAACTAGCATCTAAACGTCTTACTATCTTGGTATCTATCAACAAGAACAGGTAGCTGCACTTATTGAAGCGTAACCACTTTGAGCCACCTCAGTTGTCTAAATCAGAGAGCTGAACCCACCACTTCCTATATATTGTACATATATGTATGCATATAATCTACTGATATTCAAATTATCATCTGATTATGGTTATACTTTTGACTTTACTCACCTTCGACACAGCTCGGCGCTTTTCTCCCACGAATGTTTGATATTAAAATATTTATAACAATTTAAGCCGCGCAGTTCCCAGCCTGTAAATAAACAAAAATAAAACCAGTTAATAATTAATTCAGTTTAGACAAGGTCACAGCACTTTTGGGAAAATGCATTGCAAAATTGCACTGTAATAAACATTGTTATTTCTTCATTTTACACATTCAATTGATGTGTGAATTTTAAGTTTATATTATAAAGATTAAAGTTAGGGCATTTTAAGGAAATTGTTTAAGGTGATTAAAATTTGTTTGGTATATTTCTTTTTAAAAATATAATTTAAATTTAACATGCTATTTCTATAATTTCATATCTATAAATGACATTTCTTTTTTTTCTAAAACCAAAAGCATCTACTTTTCACTAGAAAAGTCTTCATAGATTTCGAGATAACATAGTTTTGTAAACCTCTTTTTTTACACTTCTGACCAGAATTTAAAAATAACTCACATATGCTGAGTTACCCCTGTATTTGGTATTAGAAAATTACTTCCCATAACCGAGCGCTTCCCCGCTGCTTGTAACATCCAACTCTAGCAACTTCTTTTGGCCGCGTTCTTAAGCATATCATTTAGCTGCAGTTGGTAGTTGACTTCCCGTCGAGTTCTCTATTCCATAATGACCTCAATCGGTGCAACTTGTTTAGCATAATTGAGTTGGCTTTCTATCTGCGAGTGTCATATGAGCAACGAATGTAGATTTAATTGCTTGTTCTTAAGATACAAACAAGATACAATTGAGTTGTTTATCAAGTCGAGAGTCTTTTATCATTAGTTTCTTTAACTAATTACAATTAATTATTTGGTCAGCTCGTGGCGCTTTCATTTTCCTCAATATATATACTATATATAAATGCGTTTGCGTTTTCCTGGTAAAAATGGGAAAGTTGCTGTCACTGTTAGCCGCCTTCTGTCAGCCAGATTGACAGCTTTCATTTAAAATCAAAACGTCTAAAATATGCGACAAGGCGCGTACAATGTGTACAATATATTTCAACAAAACAGAGAAGAAAAAACTAAAAAAAAGCAAAAGTATTTAAACAATTTTGTAATGTGTTTGAAAACAGTCAACAAAAGTTGCTTTGGTGCTGCTGTCTTTAAGCCAAACTCTGAAAGTTGTTACAGTTTTTTTCCCAATAGTTTCAGACAGCTTGACATGGCTCAGGCTGTAAGATAGTTACGATTTGGCATAGACTTTCACGATTTCCGTATAGATGCAGATTTAAAGGCAACCAAACTACAATAACAAAATCGGAATCGCTCTGGATAAATCTTTCAATGAATCGGCATTAAAACATATATATTAAAAATGTGTAAATCAAATTAACTTTATTATTAGTTTATGCAACTAACAACTTAGTTTCCTTGCACACTACAACCCTGATCTTAGCCCTAAGTCTGAGCTTTGACTTGAACACTTAGTGCTTTTGGCCAACTGACCTAACATAATTATGTCAGCTAACTGACATAACAAAATAACTGACAATTTCTAAATATATACAACAAATATTAACTTTAATTTTAATAAGGCCAACCTGCTCGGTTAGTTGCCAGCCAAAGCTTCAGTTACCACTTTAAGTACGAGCTTACGAATTGGCAGCCAATTACCGTTTTATTTATTTTCTTTTTTTTTAGCTATTTATATAACTGTAAAGAGCTATTTGCCACAATTTGCAATTTATTTATTTGCTGTCCATTTACCGCAACAATTTTTATTTTATTTTATTTTATTTAAGCAAACCAAATCCATCAGCATAACAGTACGCTTTGCCAATTAACTACAACAACAACAAAAAAGAAAGATAGAAAGAATTGCAAATAAAAAGTAGAATTTGAGAACTGTATAAATTTGGTTTCTTTGGTTCTTAAGCATGCTTCAATTGGAATCAGTCGAACGAGAAGACTACAAACCTCATGTAATTGTTTTTAATGATCAGCCATTTGTCTGTCTTCTCTCTGTCGCTTTTCCTCTCCCTCTCTCTCTCTTGCATGCTACTCCCACAAAGCAAGAGTGTGTATGTGTGTGTGTGTGAGTGTGTATGTCAACCTGGTAGTTAAAGTTTCAATGTAAGCAATTTAAGCCACGTTACTAGCAATGGCTTCTAAAATTCCTTTGCTCTTGGACTGGGTGCAGCAGACAGCTGGACAAGGTTAGCTGGTTTTTCAGTTCTTTTTATACACCATACACTTTGTATATGCATGTGTCTTTCTTGACTGCTTTATTGAATTGTGCCACATATTTGAAATTCTTGCCAGGAAGTTTTGTAAGCCATTTGCCATGCAAATTTGCTGCGTGACTTGTTGCTGGTTCTTGTTGTTTTTTTTTTTTTTGTTTCTGCCCCACATAAAAGACAGCTCTTAAGTCTCTCATATGTGTACCTATTTCTATGCAACACCAACTGCATTTGTTAGCCGTGCTCTAATTGCCAGCTGAAAGCAGTCAGAGATATCTACCAACTGACTGATCATTGTGTCTATATACTACTACTATAATTTCTGGCTCCACACTCAGCGAACTGAGCGCAAGCCTTAGCAAACTCAACGCTCTCTGACGAAATCTTATGAACAATACAATACGAAATTAATAATGTGAGAATTTCTTACGTAAAACTTTGATGCTCATAGATATAGTTAAATATAAGGTCCAACTAGCAAACACACACACACTTCAGCTCTAAAATGACTAGTTTTTTGAAACACACTTGTGCACTTTATCAAACTAAAAGTAGCAAAGAGCTTTTGAAGTTACAGCTGAGAATACTTGCACTAGATTCTGATTTGCCTAAACTGTGAGAACAGCAAACATTTTGTACTAATTATTTGCCTATTGAGCTGGTTATCAAAACAATCGAATGGCCTTGCAGAAGCTGAGAAAACTTTCAAACCAAAATATTGTGGTGTAAAATTGAGGTCATTAATGTAAACTTAGATAACTTTATATAATTTTTATACAACAAATAAATATAAAAATTCTATAATATTTTTCAATTTACTATTATTACTTCTTAGCTTCAAAATTTAGAAATAAATCATTTATTTCACAAACGTTTTAACTTTATAATATTCAAATAATTCCATTAAGGTATTATGTTAGATAGCCATAACAAATGTTAAATAAATACAATAAAATTTAAAATTAAATTGGTTAGTTTTTATTGTATCTACAAAACACTTTTAACTAAAAAAAAAATAAAAAATCGCTCAACTGTTTATTATTTAATCGTGCTTTTAAACTTATTATATCCAATTAATTTTTGTTGTAACATACAAGTAATTAATCATAAACTATCTAGCCTCTAATAAATTTACAAATATATAGTTAATGAAATGTAAAAAAATTAAAATTTAATAGAATTTCTAAAATACTTTTAAGCATTAAAAACATAAATCATTTACTTCTTCCCTATTTATTCATCTAGCGCGCTATTAACCCAAATAAATTTTTAATGTCCATGTCGGTTGTCCCATTTTAGGTAATTTGGAAATTCATTTAATAGACAGCATTGTTGTTTTGTTGATTGTAATTGTTTGTTTTTGTTTGTTCTTTAGCTCTGCTGATGACACAAGAAAGTGAAAATCAAGTTTCTGGGCACGCATAAGTTTCACAAGTGCAATAAATCTTCTTGTGCCCCTTTCATTAACCTCATTTTCCATGCATTTCTTGCCTTTTAGCTCGACAACGCGAATTTATCTTTACAACATTATCTACAAAAGAAACGTAGAGATCTTCTTCAATGGGTAGAAAGCGAAGAGTACATACAAGAACATATTTTGTAATGCTAGCTGTTTTATTTGCGCATTACCAGTTAAGCGGTCTTTGTTTAACCATCAATGTTTGTTTATTGCGTTCATTAAGCTTGAACTGTAATTTTAAGTTCATTTAACTCTTGAGTCTCTGGTTCACACAGCAAGCAGTCAACTAGAAAAGTGTTGACTTCCATAAACCACCAACAAATTTGTTTCATACTCATGAGCATTTTACGCTTTATGATTTGCTAAATGCTTAAATTTAAAAATCATAAATAATTTCCAACCGAAAAACGTTTTTCACATGTGTCATAAGACTTGAGCTTATCAGTGTCTCATATATCACTTGAACGATGCGTGCTGACCCAGAAACTCATACCGAAATTACTGAATTTCTCAAACAAGATTTAGGGAAAGAAGTAGTGGAAGAAGAAGAAGAAGTTGATTTAATTAGCTTTTAGAGCTCTTGCTCTTGGCATTTGCTCAAGCGTGTCCAAAACTGTGGAAGTTGGTTCTAGCACTTGTTGTTCTTTTTCCTCGTCTTCTTGTTGTTAATATTCTACAAAATGTTGTTGGACTTGTCTTTCTATGCGTTTCGTTTCTAGGTAAGATTTGCTGTCTGTTTGCGTTGTCCGTCTGTCAGTTTATCAATTTGAGCCATTTACTGTTAGATGTGATGCTTGAGTGATAAATAATGAATGTAAACTTTGGTGTGGCTTCAGGTTGAACAATTTCTAATGCTCCAAATGTGCTTTGAATTTACTTGGAATTTTACGACACAACTCTGTTATGCGCCACTTAAAGCCTATAAAGTTCATTAATGGCGGTTCTATCACATTTGCAATTAATCTTTAAGTAAACTTCAAAGAAAGCGCATCGAATAAAAAGCAAAACTAATTAGCATATGTTTTAGTCTTCATGAAACTTGTTTAATTTACAAAATCGAATGGTTTAAATCGTAACTTTATTAATAAAATATCAAAGGTATTTTTTTTTATGTATTTTCTTCTCATGAAATACGTCTCAAAAAACTTCAAGCAACAACTATTCTTTTTATATTTAGCAGTCAAATTTTAAAGTATTTATTCGATTATTTAATTTTGGCATATTCGTCCGTATTTTAAATGAATATGTTATATTTATATATTTTTCTATAAAATCTCTAACTATGCGTCATTATAATTCTGACAGCTGTTAAACTGCAGCAGTTACAGGGTGTAATCAATAAAACGCCTCTATCTGTGGTTTATATTGTACAAAATACATCAATAAAACCAAAGCTTAAGCTGAGTAACTGCAGCAGCAGCAGCAACAACAACAACTACCGCAGCGTTGCCGCCAACAGTTTGGCCTATTTTTTGCACAACTGCACCTAAAAACAAGTAACTTATACACACACACACACACACAGGTTTATGTGCAACCTGGCTTGCATATGAATCAAAAACAACGAACGTAACATAAAAATATCAAAAGACTTAGGCAACGAACTTGTTTTTGGCCGCAACGCAGTTGGCGGCTACGTTGGCAGGTGGCTGTATGTCTATGTGTCTGTGTGTGTGTTGTGTGTGCATATAAAAGTGTTAATAAGCAACTGCAACTGCAGCTAGTTAATACGAGGCAGCTACAGCTATTCCAACAACAACAACAACAACTACTGGAAAAAAGTGGCATGCCAGTCTAGGCTGGGATTGAAACTGGAAGAATGGTATACGGGAAGAGGAAAGTGGGAAGAGAAGGCAAACCGATCGCCAAGTTAGTCAGTCAGTCAGGCCAACATGTCTTGGCATTAAACAACCGTTAAGAAATCTTGTTTCAAAGCGCGTTAACGTATTTTTCTTTTTCTACGCTTCGAAACTAGTCTCGCCTCTCACATGAAGATGGTGATGGTGGCCGCCGCGTCTTGCCAAGCGAGCACTCACTGTACATTGTAGTATATACTATATACATATATGTATACTCTTTGTCAGTGTTCTTGCGTTGTCAGATTGTGTGCTGTCATTGCCTCACGGCAAGCATTCTTGGCATTACCGCCCAGTGGGGCACATAATGGCAACCAGTTTCAGTTTGGCATATGTAATAACCGTTATCGCTGCCACTGCTAGTTGTAGGTGGCAAGCGAGTGAAAGGCCACCACCACTCGAAGTGGCAGCAGCAAGTGTTGACTGCATTACCAACCACACATACCACCACAATGATTGATTAGCCAGTCCAGCATTTCCGTCAGCCAAGTTCTTTCAATTTTGTCCATTTGTTATGGCCAAAATGTAGCAGATTTTAGCGATTTTTTTAGGTCTGGCCAACTCGTTTGTCAACTATTGTGCTGGACCAGTAGATTTGTCATTAACGATAATGCCGCAGTGGCATTTTTATGGCTCAAGTGTGCGCTATGTTTATGACAGGAGCTTAACGATAGCCAGTTTTTAATGGATGAAAATATCTCAAATCCTACCGAACACGTAACAGCATGAACCATCATTTATATTCAAAACTTTACTTAGAATTTCAGGCTTATCAGCATGATGAACAAAAAAATCAGCCATAATTAAAAAGAAAACTGAATAATCATGGACTTCTTTCATTAACATTTTCCAAACAACACAACCAATTGACTGGAAATTACAAATTATTAATGTAATCATTAGAACAAGAAATGTGTGGAGATTTCAGATTATTGCCTCATTATGTTACTTCGCTGAGCTTAAAGAGAAACTAACGATCAAAATAGTAGAAGCAAAGAAGAACACTTAAGTCAGATGGGCCAAAAAACAAATGGCTTAAAAGAATTGCTTAATGCTCATTTGAAAATTTTCCACAGAACTAGAATGACAACAAATAAACGTTAGTGTATTGAATGATTATTTCGTTAAGATTGTGTTGTATATGATAATTCAAAGAACTTTTAACCAAATGAAATAGTCAAAGTATCGACAAATTTAATTACAGTTTACTTAAGTTAAAACGCTTAAGCTACAAACGTGGCCAATAGCCAATTATGGCAACGGAAATCAAAGACAATTTGCCGGGCCCAAACTTAAAAGAGAATTCAACATCCGTTTTGTTCATATACTATATAGTATATAATTACAATTATATATGCTTTGATTTATTTGCGCCACACCTGCAAACTTTGGCACGCACGTGCTCTTTGAATTGTTTCAAGTTTCAAGTTTCGAGAGTCGAGTGCAGTTGTTAGTTATTTATTTTATTGTTTAAACCAAAATTCGAATTTCAAGTTGAATGCTAACTCACCATTTGGACATGAAAACGCCTCGTCCGCTGTGGCTGTGTGGATCAGCAGCACCACCGCCAGCAGCAAAGCGGCCAGCCAATGCGAATTGGCTGCCGTCGGTTTGGTCATGTTGCCGATTTGATGCCAATTAAAGTTGAATGGGGTGGCCTGAAAAATAAAATGTTTAGTAAAGATTTTAATAAAGATACTCAATAAATGCCTAGCCCACAAAATAAACGTATAGTAATAATTATAAATAAATAAATAAAATAAATTTGAGCAAACTGGTTAGCTTATTCACACCCCGAATAGAATCGCACATGACATCGATTCGGATATTTATTTTATGTCTAACCATTTTTCGTACACATACTTTAGCGATTAGCAATCTATTCTCAGCTGAGCATAGCACGTGTTTGTGGCTTTAAGACTTTGTGAATGCGGTTTAGAAAGTTTCTTTGGCCATACACTTAAACCGCATAATTCAAGCCAGACAACAGCATTTGCATATACATATATATTTTTTCGTTTAAATAACTGACTAATGTCGAGGTCGCTGTCTTGCAATAAATTCCCCTAATGACTGGGTTAATATATTCTGTTTTGCTTTAAATGTTGGCATATAATTTATATATTTTTAGATTTAGTTGTTAATGTTCTTAGTGAAAGCCGAAGTATTTCTGCAATATATATTTTTTTATGTTTAAAACTTTTTAAACAATTGAACTTGTTTTGTCGTAACTGCTATTTGCTCTTATTCAGAATTTGTTTGTCTTTCAAACCAGTTTATCAGCTTTTAACTCATAAGTATGCCTATATCCTATGCCAATTACCCCTTCTCTTAAATTCATAAGCTCAAAAAGTCAAGCGCATATCATAGAAATACGAGCACAATTACTTCAATTACTGCTCCACTATACCTCTCTCTACTCCAAATCAGAGACAAAGTTTAAGGCTCTTTGCATTGTTTGTCATAAATCACGAGTGCGTGTCTGTCTGAACTCTGTAGTTCACTTTTATTTCATTGTGAAAAAAAAAACAGCCAGACAAACCCATTGTAAATGTGTGAGTGTGCTTTTTTGAGTGTACCTTTCATTCATATGCCATGCAAAATAAGTCATACTGTCTCGCGTGTGTGTGTCGCATTGTAAGGTGAGATTGAGGCGCAAGGTTGCCGTTATTGTCTAGTAATTATTACTAACTAAAACATTGTTTATAATAGCTGTTATTTCTCGGACAGCTAAACGTGTTTGTTTGCCTAAACTTTTCGAGGTGTTAGAATTTATAGCGACAGAATTATAGCTTTGTGTGCGGAAAAAAGTGTGAAATAATAAAATGTAATAAATTCAGTTAAAGCTTAGAATAGAGTAGAGAATAGACTAGAGTTTTTAATAAAAATATTAACTTTAATAATCTATTAGCAACTGAATGAATCAAGTATGTTGCCTAAGTCTTTTGTCTTGCTCTATTGCAACTGTAAAGCTAGATACTATTACCTAGCCCTGCCCATTAACAAACTTCCGCAAACAAAATCTCTAATCTCAGCTTAAAAATTTAGTCAAACGCGAAGGTTGTACAGCAAAACTCAGCACCTTGCAAATGTTTCATGTGCATATAACAATACTTATTAGATAACTTTGATTAATGCATGCGAAAGGCTGAAACATAAGCCGAGATACACTGAAAGCGGATTATATAGCGTCGGTGGAGTCGGTGGAGTCTGTGAAAACGGCGGCTTTTTTATTGAAAGGCAAATTAATTTGCAAGTAAGCGTTGTAAACTCTACACGCACCACACGACAGCACCACCTTGGCAACGCTACCTTTCAGTGTTAATTAAGCAGCAGCAAAAAATTACAGATTTTCTCTTACTTTTTAGCTCAAATAGTAATATAAGCACAGAGGCGTCACTCCTATTCGCATAATTGTCTGAATTATGCAATGCACATTAATTATTTCTTTAATGAAATTTGTCTGGAGACTATTATTTTAATTTTTGGCAATTTAAAAATTTATTCCACAGTTTTAAGCTGTATATACCATTTGCCTTATAAAATTGGAGTGATGTATTAATTTTGTGAGAAGAATTTTGTGTGGAAAATAAAGTACACCTTTAGTAAATGCACATGCTCCTTTAAAGTCGGTTCGATCGATTGTAGTCTTAATACTTGTTATTTAGATTTTAGTTCTCTGCTTCACCTTTTAATTGCAGAGAATTTAAAGTTTCTAGCTTCCAGGCAGCAGCTGTTGAGCCACCCAAACCACATTTTTTTGTGTGCCACCAGCCAGCAGCTGTTGCGGTTGTCGCTGTTGTTGTTGTTGTTGCTGCTGCAATTAGCTGGCTATGTGGTTTGGCCCAGAAAGAAACTTGCAACCCAAACATTTGCAGTCAGCAAACTTGCTACGTAGCTGTGCAAAAGTTGTTGCTGTCATTGTTAATGTTAACGTTGTTGTTGTTGCTATTGTTACTGTTGTTTGTTGTACTCAACTCAAATATTTGTGTGTGGGTGATAGCTGCCATTGTTAAGTCTACGGAAAGGCGCCAAAAATTGTTTATAAGCGACATGTATGTATGTTTATTTACTCTGCTGCTTAATTAAGCCCCGACAGCGTCAATTTTGGGGGCGTGGGCCGATTGGGCATGGCCAAAACGAGCATTGTCATTAGCTAAACTGAGCAAATGAAGGTTTTTCAGCATTGACATTAATGTGTGATGAGGATGGAGTCAAAGTCAAATGCAAAGAGATTAATTGTCAGCTTTATATTAAGTATTAATTTGTCTGTATTTTGTTAAATGATATTTTAATTTGAGACGTGTTTTCTGCCTTAAATGATTTTTTTAATTCTGTTGATTTCAACACCCAACATGAACTGTAAACGCCTCTAACTGTGCCTAACCGTAATTTCCGTTAATCTCATTCCATTTCTATGACTAATTGAATTGCTTTATTATGTTTTCCCCTAAATCGCATTCTCTCTGCCCTTTGGGCCATGCAATTAACAGTCAGTTAGAAGTCAACACTCTGCCAAATATTTTGCTTATATAATCATAGCTAATGAACGAATCCCATGAGCACGAACCGAACCAAAGCACGAACTATGCCAAAAGGCAATTCAAAAGCCAAAAAAAGAAACAAAAAACCCAAAAACCTCAAGCCAGAAAAATGTCTGGATAAACGATTGTGACGAATCCCTGTTTCAATTTGCTTACCAAACTGCAGTTTGCAATATGCAAATTTTGGATGTCGCTTACGATGTACAACAAATAATAAATAAATCGTAAATTTTATACGTATTTAGCATGTTAATAAAGTGGTGGACGAGAGTGAAAGGTTTGAAATGTTCGCTTTGGTTTATAGCATTTTAATTAAACTTTGATTATGCATCCATACGACTTGATTATGCGCCAATTCATTTCGCAATACCGCACCAACAATATTTACATGAAAATGTGCGGCATGGGAAGTCGTTGTTGTTGTTGTTACGTTGCCCGTTTTTCATAATCACCATGCATGACACCATTATGGGGCTATTGATAAAACGGTTACTTAATAGATAGATGCTTATCCAAAATCTTATTGCAAACGGCTCATTTTGTGATTCAAATTGACATTGCTAATGCGATGACAAATGAAGATAACGATTTAATAGTAAATTCACCAATAGAAAACGAAAGACTTAGGTAACGAACTTGACAGGTGCAGCTAAAACACAAAGAAACAACAAACACAAAATCTAGAGTAATTACTTGGTTTAGTGTCAAAAAAACCGCTTTAAATTTGAGAACAAAACACGAACAAAGCAACTCAACTTAAGCAACATAAATCGCACAAAAAACCAAAATGTCTGCTGCGCTATTTTGCAATAGCACGAGGCAGCGGAAAACGCTGAAAGACCTATGAAGCTTCAATCAAAATTCAAATTTAAATTCAAATTTTTCAAGCATATGCAAAGCAAACAAATGAAAAACGCAACACAAGACAACACAACAACAGAGAGCAACAAAAGATCAACAGCATCCAAACCGCGCACAAAACCGGTCGTGTGTCGGTCGATCTGGGGGCCGGGGCCACCATTATTGATGACACCTTCGACATTTAAGCGCAGCAAGCACAACGTAGACGATGACTAAATGCGGCAAATGCTGGTAAGCACATACATACAGTAGGCTCTGACTATGAGTTGCATGGCAAAATGGTAAAAGTCAACTGGTAAATAATTTGGTGTGCTGAACTTTTTTTTTTGCCAAACATCTGCTGCCGGCTTGCCATTTATGGGCCGCGTTTAGTTTTCCATTTCACATTGGCAACTGCTAGTTTGTACACTTACCAGTTAACCAGTATTTTATTTTGCTTTTCATTCAAAGCAAAACTGCAAACTGAACTTTCACTTGAACACTTGCCTGGCGCTTTGGTCAGTCAGTCAGTCAATATAATTTTTATTTACACCCCGCAGACACGGGACTCTATGTTCGTATGCCAAAAACTCGTTTCGTCCCGCCCAACTAATGATCCACAAATTTATTAGTTTCGACTTTTATGCTTTTACAGACATGTTGTAAATTGAGCAGCTTGAAGGTCAATTGGGGTTTTATGACAAGCTCGCATTCGTGAAATTGGGTTGATTGCAAAAGGAGCAGTCGAAGCATGTGAAATCAATAGAGAAACTGGAATCGATATGACTGTGCATTCATATGCAGATCAGATCAAAGCATGTTTAGTTTGGCAATCCTTTTTTTGAATATATAATTTACATAGATATGTTATTTTTAAGTTATATAAAAAGTTTTTCACTTGGTACTTAAACCATAAATAAAAGTTTTACTCTTTTATTGCTAAACTCATTCACTTATCATAACTTTAATAGAGTGCGCTAAATCTTTAAATATACTTCCTATTTTGTTTATACATCAATGATTTATATTATTAACCACATAAACGGATGATTAATATTAAGTTAGACTTTACAACCCATACAATAAACATGGTTTCAAGATAATAAAAAATTATGATTATTCAACGAATTTATTTTGGGAATAATTAACATTTTTATGTGGATGTTGAATTAACTATTGGCTTTTTTTAATATTAAGGAGTATGCTATAATAAAATTGTTAAATTTCATTTCTAAAAAGCAAGCAATAATTTCTAAAACATTAATTAATTTGTTTTAATTTATACTTCGAGCTCATTTTATTCACGCATGTCAGAACATTTATGGTATTTACAACACATTGTCCCACATATGCCAGTCGAATTTTCATTTTATTACATACAGAGCAGACTCACTCTCACTTGTAAATAAATTTCAAAAAGATTTTAATATCCGCATTGAAACAGTTATAAAGTCTTAGCAGACTCAACGACTGCAGCACAATGGGTTGAATCGAATCAAATCGTTTCGAGCAAAAGTTCTACCAACCAAAAACCAGATTTTTATGTAAATTTCTACATATTTTTGTTGCTGCTGATCGCAGCGTGATTTCATTTCTGTTCAACTGTTGTCTCTCTCTCTATCTCTCTCTCTCTCTATCGCTGTGTGTTATTGATCTGCTGCCTTAGCACAAATTTGTGTGTTTAATTTTGGCTCGCAGGTAGAAGCATCGCTTGAAGCAGCTTCGACTCCAACTCCAAGACACTTAAGTCTGAGCGAGAGAAAAAATAAAACCAGCTGGGCAGCCCCATTGAACTAGTTTCGGTTTGTGGCATGTAGCATTTTTGAGTGCTTGGTATTTGGGTTGGCATAAATAATGTACAAGTAGACTTTGATATTGGAGCCGAATGCGCTGGTTGTGGCTAAGAGCAATTGCTTAAAGGGTCTAATGAGCTGCGAAGGTTACAGCTGGCTCTAACGGTGTGTGCATACAATTTGTGGTCAGTGTGGGCCACAAGAGCACTCATTATTGGCTGCCAATTACAATTAGACTGCCAGCTGCAATCTTATTGTAATTACACACTTCCTTCAAATTGATCATTACTTATATTGTATTCTACTTTCATTCACTTTAATTTTCATTGATAAACAAGTCGTGAGTCCAGTTTGATAGACAAATACACACATTTCACTCTTTAGCTTATGTTTATCTTATGGTTAAGTTGCCACCGTTGCGTTGCGACGCCAGCAGCAGCAGCAGCTAACAACTAATATGTTTTAGCCATAAAAACAATGTTTGTTTTCATGTGCAGCCTGACGAAAGCTGTGCCAGAGCATACAAAACACAACAAAATACACACACACACAGCACACAAATGGTCAAATGATTTCTACTGTCCGACGCTTTCACAATGCAATTGCGGACGGAGACAACGGCGAGCATTACGGGCACGAGGCGTAGTCTTGGATCGCAATTAATGTTTAATTTGTAAATAGACAAGAAAAAGTTTTGCTTTTGCAATGTTTTCATTAAACATTATACGAAAAGTGAAGTGAAAAACTTGCTCATAACCAAGAAAAAAAAATAACTACAACTCTAAATATGCAACGGGCCGCACCTGAAGCAGCCATAACATACTCACATACACACGCCCGCGCCTGTGTTGAGTGAAGGCAGCTGTGATATCATGCAGACTATCATGATCATGAGCTCTACAGTTTTTAGTGACTTTTTTTTTGTCTCTCTTAACCCAAAGATGAGCCACAGAATGCAGCTTAAAGGTCCAACAACACACACAAAAACAGGTTAAAGCCAAGTTGGAAATGTACATATTTACATCCAGACAAGAGTCAAGAGTCAAGCGAACTGAGGGTGTTAGCATATACCATATGTGTGTGTGTGTGTGTGTGTGTGTGTCTCCGCTTTGTGGTGTGAAGCAGTCATGTGAGTTTTATGGCTTTTTGGCAAAGGTATTTGCTGTAAGCTGAAAGTGAGCGTTTGCCTGAGGAATGCAGAAGTTTGTTGCCTAAGTCATTTGATTGCTTTTAGTCAAATATAATAGATGGGTATTTTTACTCAACATGTAAATAAATATGCAGCTTCTAAGATTGCTAGTAGGAACATAGACACTTAAGAAAATTGTAGAAGTTCGTTGCCTAAGTCTTTTCGATAGAAGGAAAATATTAAAACTATGCACGTAAATAATAATAACTAAAAAATATATTTAAAATTATTATAGCCTCAAAATGTTGATTCTCATATATGCAATTTAATTATCCCCTTTTATTTTATATTCAAAAAACGTAAAATAAATATTTAAAAATTAAATGAGTAGAAAATATTACAGCTGATCAAGTTAACATGCATAACATAAAATTTTATTAATTTTTAAACTCATTAAACCTTTGCCAAGACGCGGAAATGGTTTATGTAAAGTCTATTGATTTCGAAGTTAGATGTTAGGATGTGAAATGTTTAAGTATATAAATAAAATAACCGATACAAGCAAAAGAAAACACTTTTACCTTAAGTAAATCAACACCTCAGCATACTGTTCCAGCTCCACCTTTGCCACCCCCACTTCCAATCTACTCTACAAATGTTTAATGATTTTTTATTGTAACAATTGTCGACAATGACAGCGTCAAAACGTTTTGCCGGACGCTCCAGAGATCCACTTTCTTGCTGCATTATGCGCTCCGTGCACACAATTCTCACAATTAAAAATAAAAAATTTATGAAAACAAACGAAAGAAAGAGAAAAATTTTCGTGTCAATTGTAACTAATCGACGTCGGCGCCGTGAAAGCGCCCACCTCATAGATATGATGATGATGTCGGAGTCGGAGTCAGAGTCGGAAAAACTTATGAAACTTATTTCATACAGCAAGTACGCGCTATTGTCAACTGTTTTTCAAGATGATTAAGCGACTTTTTCGTTGTTGTTGTTGTCGCAGAAAAGATGCTTAAGGGCAGCATTAATTCGCTTTTAGAATGAGCTTGAAACGTGAAACACTTTCACTAGCCAAAAAGACGGAAACACACCGTCTGGGAACTTTCATTGTCAAGGAAAAGTTGTTGATTAGAAAATGATGCTGATTGAAATCCCCAAAATAGTTATATATAATTATTTTAAGATTGCTGTTGATATGAATGACTCTGATCAAGCATAATAACAAACTCGCATGTCTGACTAAATCTAAAGACTTAAGACACGAACACAAGAAGAAGATGACGGCAACAGCAATTGAGTTTGTTTGATCATTTTTAGGTCTAATCAGTTTAATAGATCTTGTTGTATGAGTCATACGCCTCTCTTGTGAACCCTTATTCCATTTATTAACTGGCACTTGATGTATTGTTAGTTGTGTGTCAAATTTTCGTGAGGGAACTCATCTGTATCGAAATGTGTCCAATTTCCTGACTTCAATTCATCTGACTTCTTGCACCTTTGCGGCAGGTAAACATTTTGTTCACCGTTCTATTACCTGTGTAGGATTTGGGATTTGTGAATTGATTTTGATTTTGATTTCTAGGGTTCGGTTTAGAACCCTGTGCCGCCGTCTAGGCGTCAGCTGCTATTTATAGAAGAAAACAACAACAATAGCTGGATTATTTCAAGGTATTTAAGTGCTGACTTCTGGGAAATTCGAAACTCAAAAAATGTGGCTTAGATCATTGTGTAATGGACAGTTTGTTGCAAGTGAGAATTAACTGAAAGTCTCAAACAAAAGTTGTGTACATTAAGTATCTCTTTGAAGGGGAAAGTAAATCTGTTATCTGCAGTACGAATGAGACTTCCGTTTCATTCACTTGCTAATACACAAATTATGACTAATCATTGAAACTTTGCCCATAAAACACGGGCTAAAACAAGTTTCACAGGTTTAAAAAAGCGCAGCTCGAACAAAAATTTCATTTATTCATTTATCTAAATTATTAAGCAGAACTCATCTATAAAGCGTTGTACTAAAGAAACCACGAAACGGGTTTATTTACCTGAAACAAATATGAACTCAGCTTATAAAAATGCTGCCAAAAGTTTTAGCTTTTATTTTCGTACATTCTTTTTTTTCGAAGTGCGAGGGAGTCAGAGCTACACACCGAGATCGCACGTCATTTGTTCTGCTTTTCACTTCCAGTTAGTGAAATTTTCTATAAAAAAAAACAACAACAACAAGAAGCTTTCTGTTATTGTTTTCTGTTTGGTATTAAGCAACAAAATGCGGCGAAAAAAGAATGAAGAAAAAACACTCAAAAAAAAAAAATAAAGAAATAATTGAGGTTAACGCTTTGTGGCGCGGCGCTCTCGCTTTTTGAGTCTCCACTTGGAAGTTGACTTGGCCTTTATTGAATAAATGTGACAAACGAACGTGAGACTGACAGACCGACAAACTGACGCACTGAAGAAACAGACAGTCAGACAGTCGGCGCTTTTGTTTTGCTTTATAGAAAGTAAAAGAAATTGTTCTTTCATGTTGATTGCCGCTGTGCTACTTATACGGACTTCTCCCCAGCAAACTTGTATATAATACCATAACTGACTGTAGCCACACTAGTCTGTCATCTTTTTCACTCGCTGCCTTAAACGTGAATCAATCAATCAATTATCTAAACACAATTAAACAATTTTAATGGCAAAACGAAAGCGTGCCTATTGTACACTTATCATAATATCGAATTGCCACTATTGTTTATCGATAACGATACATAATCGCATATTTGCGCAATGAGTGTAGCCCAAAAGGTGTGGCATTAAAAGTTTACCCCAAAACTTGACGGCATGATGTCAGTCTTAATCCTCAGATTCTAACCACAAAGAGCTATGATCTCAGCTTTATAAATCTAGCTAAATAAAATATGCACTTAACATACAATTTAAAGTTACTGCAACTTGCACTTTGCATACCGGTTTTATTTGCAATATTTGCATACCCTTTAATAAACCGTTTTGTATGAAACTCACCTCTGTTTATATGCAGCCTATATACACACAGTATATGTATAAGTTGGTTTCTTTATATCGTAATTTGCCTTTTAGTAATCCAATTTATGTGGCATGTCAGCTGGTTATCCTTGAAGTCTTCCCGTTTCGTATGCAGCACAGTCAACTGTGGTCTCTTTTTTTTTTTTTTTTTAATTTATTACTAACTAAGTATATATGTATTTTCGATGTTTATGGCAACTTTTGCTTAATATTTATTTAATATTAAAACTTTTTTAATGCACAAGGCCAACGTTGTTGCACTGCAGATAGATAGTTAAGAGTTGAGATTGAGTTGGGTTAAATTGAAAGTTTTCCAGAAAGATAATTTATGAATCGAACATGTTTATTCAATATTCTATAATATTTTAATGGTTTTTTGGGTCTGGCGGCCTATTAATTATGCATGCAGAGACAAGCACCTGAGCTGGCTTAAAGATGCTAAGCACGTTTTGAGAATGCGTGAAGCTCTTAAGACGGCAACTGGGAAACAGTTTTGTTCAAGAAATCTAAGAAAAATATTTATGTTAATTAAAAAAAAAAAAATTGGTTGGAGAGCGAACGAACAAAAGACTTAGGACACAAACTTGATTCAACTTGTCTATTTGGTAACTTCAGAGCTGCAATTTTTATTTAAACTTTATACTTGCTACTGTTTTACTTTTTTTTCCTCTCTTTCTGTATTTTATTCACCTCAATTTCTTTGGTCATTGCGCAAAACACTTGTTGCTGTTGTTGTTGTGCCTGTTTGTGCTCCGTTTCCCTTGTTTCCTCTGTTTCCCGTAAGTAATTTTTACCTGGTTAATGGGAGCGTAAATGCGCAGCTGGCATGCGAAGTTATAAGAAGCATATAAGTTATGCTCGTACTTACATACATACGTACTAAGTACATATTCTAATGTCAGTTAGTACAGAGTGTAAAAGCCAGAGACAAGTTAATGGAGTGGCACAAAAAGTACAACAGCATCAGCAGTTAGCTTAAGTTCAGCTAACTTGCATGGATAAACTCGGACAGAACCTTAGATCAATGACGATGAACAGCTAGATTAATGTTCTTCGGAAGAAAAATCAGCTAAGAATATTAACAGTTCTTGCCATAGCACTCCAGACTTTGCTGCCTTTGTTATGCTAAATTTGTTAATTTTTTTTATATTTTACAAATATGTTTCTTAGATTTATTAAAGTGTTATTAAAGTGTTTCTTTGTTTCATTGGCATAATTGAGTTACTGTGTTCCTTTTTGTACTCCTTTTATTATAGAAAGCTCAACTCTCTTTATATTATTTTAGTTTATTTAATTAAATTTTGAAAATTAAAGTCTTGCTTTAATAATTTGTTTATAGTTTGCATTTCACATTTTTATATGTTTTTTCCTCTTTTGTTTTTCACTGCTAAAATTCACTTAAAATTCCTTTTGTTTGCCAATTTCTCATTGCACGCTTTTTTGATTGGCGAAAAAAATTAAGCCACACAAATCCTTTGGCATACACAAAACAACAACAGCGACACGTACGTAAGTAGTGCACAAACAATTGTAAAGAAATCCAGTTTGAGCCGCTTATAGACACATACACACACACACACAGACACTATCACTGGCACTGTCAATTATTATTTTAGGGTCTGATCGAAGATTCGGCAACGGAGCCAATGCGTATACTGTACCATGCCAGACGAAGGCCAAACTCTGACTAAAACTTGTTCAAGAAATTCAACGCGACTGCACCTGAAGTTTCAGTCCACACCGCAATACACACACATATAGTAGTGTGACTGAGACCACAAGACATGCCAGCAGAAAAGGCAAAACGCAGGCCGAAAGAAGGTAGAGAGCCGCAGAGCAGCCAATACATACAGTATACGTATAGTAGTTAGAGATAGGTAGAAAAGTACGACAAAAGAGATGAAAATAAAATAGTGCGACGTGCCCGTTTTACAGATTTTATTTCATTTCATTTGTTTTTGTTGTTTGTGTTGTTGTTTGTGTTGTTGTATTTGTTTTTTCTTGATTTTTGTTTCTTCTTTAAGTCTTGTCTCTAGCTGCCTCATTCGCTCGTTCGTTGGCTTACAGCAGTGCCAGTGTCAGACTTCTTAACGGCTTTCACACACACACATGCACACTCACACACACACATTAACATTCACTATATACACACACACCTTGCTCAGCAGCCTGAACGTCCACAACGCGCCACAGTTGAAAACATACTGAAAGCTTTGCGGGTTTATCAGTTGTAGCCGGCAAGACGTTTGGGCGCAACGCCGTTGACTTGCATTTTAATGGCGGCTTCGTGAGTCTGCCAGTCAAACTTACGGCGAATTCATTGTTAGTCTCTTACCTGTTCAACACTAACCGCTAGTTCCGCAGAAAAATCCTACTAATTACATTGCACCCTCTGTGCCCTTTGTGCTTGGGATTCCCGACGTCTGTTTTCAAATATTTACCGTGTCGGGGTCGTGTCTTGATCCTGTTGCGAGAATTTTGTGAACGTGCGAAATGGCAAACGGAAGCGGAATCTACTTAAATGCAACTCTTGTTGTGGAATCACACACACAACGAAAGACTTAGGCAACGAACTTGCCCAAAAAACATCCCTCGCCAAAGTGGTAACAAATAAAACGCAAAAACTGATGGTAGGCTAAAAGGGTGTAAGTACGCAATTGGGCCAACAAAAATAATAGGGCTTGTCTGAGGGCAGTGTGGCATAACATTCACACGAGATGTAGTAAATTTAATTGCTACGGATTGCTCAGTTTTATACACTGCAGTTTATAATGTGCTAATGGATCAGCTAGACAAACTAAGGAAACCATAGATAACTATTGTAAGAGATATGTTCTACTACTTCTTACCAAATTTGTTAATGCTTTTAAAGCGGTTCTTAAGGTAACAACAATATGTTAAGAGCTATTTGTAGAATGAATATTCTTTAAAATGTTTAATAAATAAAAATGATGTCTAAAGTGTTTAGTTTTCACAAGCTTTTCAGTACAATATTCAAAACTAATTATTTATATATTATAAAAATATATGTCTACATTATTTATGTTAGAATTCTAAACTCATATTCTGGGTTCAGAGAAGTCTATATACTCATTTCAGTTGATTTAGCTCGTTTAGTCTCTAGGGTGTAGGTATTTATACGATCAGCAATATGCATTATTATGTAACATATATTAAAAACTATTATAATATACCCTTACTCTATGACTAAGATCGCTTACAAGTTATGCACCGTTAAACACTAGTGCACACAAGTGCAGGTCAATTAGGTATTTTTGGATATGAAGTACTAGAATACCAGAAATGCAGACGAAGACAATTGCGCTGTGTAGACACTTTGTAAACAATTGACCCGTTGAAGCTTGGATAGCCAAAGAAATATTCGAGTACAGGAACGGAAGTGCCATTTAAAGCTGGTTGGACGTGCGGTTGAAAGACCGTTAGCTAGAAAGATATGCGCAATGAGTTCTTGAATTGAGTGCGTGTTGCTTACAACAACTTGAGTATGGAGAAAGTTTTGCCATTTACGTCAGTTGGCTAAATTAAAATTTAAAAAAAAATTAAAAAAAAAAAATATAAGCAACACAAATATCTAGCAAAATTGCAGTGAACAAATATCATGTTACTAAAATATGACCTATTGGCCAAGTTTGTTGTATAAATGTTGAGAACCCTTTCAAGCCTACGAATGAAAACATTGTGCATTAGAGGAATTAGTCAGCAGAATTCAAATGGTGGTGGTGTTGGGCCAAAGCCAGTACGTGACAAGAACTATGCCTTGGGCCTTGGAATAACCATTTTGCCTGGAATCCTTTTAGGTGTGCTCCTTGGCAAACGTTTGGCTGAGTTCCTTGAAGAGAGTGAACTGTTCTCCCCTGGAAACGACATTACGTATGACGATTGAAAGCAAACAGAATTCTGTTCTGTTTGCTACAAACTTTCGCATTACGTTTAGGTGTTCTGGAAAGGAGTGAACTATTGTGTCCTTAAGAAGTTATTGCGTATGAGGATTAAAAACATCGCATTTTGATGTATTTATTTGCCGAGCTCAGATTTTATTTCAATGTTGTTTGCAGGAGATGCTTAGTTGATTAGATTCAATGGTGGAATTGTCGTCAGAAATGTAAAACATTTTACTTTGTGCATTAAATTATTTGTTAAGCCGTTTACACACTTAAAAAAAAAACATTAAACATTAAAGTAACTGATCAGAAATAGATTCAAGTAAAATTCAGTGTTGTGTGTACTTAATTTTAGATTTACTTGAAGAAGATGTATTTTAGCTTATAAAAGAGGTAAAGTAAATTCAATTAGAGTACTCTATTTCAAAGAGATTCTTAGAGATTTGTCCGAATAAAAGAAGTTTCTAAGCAAAAAAATTTCAAGAATTTCTGAACTTTTGTTTAAATTCATAAAAAATTCTATATTTTTAAAATTTTATATTAAATTCAAATAGTCGTAAGCAACTTGGCGGGCTATTGAAAAAGTGCTGCCCATTTTGTAAAAATAAATAAATATAAGTTATGACGTTGCCAGACTCAGCGAATAATAAACGGTAGGTGTGCAGTGTTGTTAAGCGTTTGAATTAAAGTTATTGGGCGCGCAGCTATTTAGTTTTTAAAAGCCAAAAGCTTTGAAAAGATGATTTAAGCTTTTCACATAGCGACCTCAGCAACCACAGTAGTTTTAGCTTTGTAATCTACACTAATTAGTATTAGTTAAATCAATAAATTTACTTTCAAGTCGCCGCTGCTTTTGCGCTAAATATTTATTGGGCAATATGTGATTGTTTAGCGCTATTTAAGATGTATTTATTAGATAATTCTGAGGCAGTTAATCATAAACAAAAAACCAGTTATAGTTTAATTACTGCAGTTAGTTAAAACGAAGCCTACCACAAATGTAGTAGGGCTTGTCGCATTATATATATGTATATTTCCCTATTATATATAATTGGTTAATTATAGTTTTTTGGCTAGACAAGCAATTTGGAGCCGAGCGTTTTAGCGAATATGGCTATCGCCTGTGGCTATCATTTGGCTGTGATGTATTGAGGGTCAACGATTAAAACGGTTTCGAGACTGAGACGCCCAGGTCAACAAAAATACTACTACATTCGACATGGGCCATTAACTAGGCTAAGCAAATGCGTGTTTTTTTTTTTTTTGGCTTTTGTCTTAAGTCGCATGGGTTTTTAAGTGAAACATGCCATCCAAATTGCATGTATTAAACATTAACCAATATGCATTGATTGCCATCGCGCCAGCGCCTTAAATACAAGCAAATTAATCAGGTTTTGTCCGCCGAAGGTCTGAAGGTCGCCTCCATAGCAACAATGCCATAATGCTCCCAAAACCCAGACAGATAACAAGTCAAAAACCGTAGCAAAAACAAAAATACAACTAAAGAAAAGAAAAAGGTGTTCGAACCCAAAACAAAAGTCCGAAATAAATGCCAACTAATGCAACGATTGGGTAAAAGTCGCAAAAAAAACTAAAATAATAAAAAATAAAAACGTCAGAAATGAAACTGGTAAATTAAATAACTTAAATGACAATTAAAAAGTGAAGACTACATGAGGTTTTGATGATGGAATGCTTGTTCAGTCGGACTCGACTTGGTTATCCTTGAGCTGTAGTAGTCAAGCATGCAGCAAGCAGCGTATCCATTAGCAGACGCTAAACGTTTTAGCCATACTACCATGAAATGGGCTAACAAACTTTGACATTTGCCCTTACACACGTTGTAGGCCCTTTTAAGACCCAAAACTTATGATTAATGTAGCTTGAGATATATACCCATATATATCTTCGTGTGCATATGCTAATGTGTTGGCGTATCGGCGGCTGCTGCGATACGCGCGCCCTATTGACATTGCAAAACCTTCGGTCGCGCAGCCGCCGTTGATAAGCATTAGAGCGAGTGAGCAATAGAGAGCTGAGACTGAAGCTCAAGCTAAAGCTAGCGTTTAACAAGTGCGTGCAAAAGAGAGCGCGCTATGGATAGAGAGGAAGATCTCAATCACTGCATGCGATACACTCAAGTCTTGTATCTTGGCTTCTTTTTGGCGCTTGTTTCTTTTTTGGGCAGTAGTATATAAATGCTGTCGCATCTGCTGCTTGTCATCATTCAGCGTCAGGCACTTGGTCACAAAACCAAATCCAACGAATCTTTACAAACCAAAGTAACAACAAAATCAACAACAATGGTAAGCAGCAGCAGCAAACAACAACAGCAACAACAACAACAACTGCAACTACAACTTGACCACACATATCACATCCATCAAGATACCACTTGGAATTGACCTTACATTTGTTTACCTTTTAACATTGGCCCGTCAATTAACCACTCGCTAATCTCACTTCTACCACGGATCATCAGCAGATCCAACCACGGATTGCTTTAATCGCCACTTGACGAATTTGCGGTGTTTTTTTTTTGTATTTTATTTTTAATTTTTTACTTCTTTTTTTTTTTGCAGAAATTCTTCATTTTGGCTGTTTGCGCCATTGCCGCCGTTTCTGCTGATGTTTCGCATCTGAATCTGGGTGGAGGCAACGGTTATAACTACGAGAAGCCAACGCAATCGTTTGACATTGACATTCGTTCGGCTGGTCCATCGTACTCTGCTCCAGCTCCAGCTCCAGTCTATTCTGCACCTGCTCCTGCACCAGTTTACTCTGCACCTGCCCCAGCACCTGAGTATCTGCCACCTGTGCACGATATTCCCGCTCCCGCACCAGCTCCAGTCTACTCTGCTCCTGCTCCAGCTCCAGTCTACTCTGCTCCCGCTCCCGAGTACCACGCTCCCGAGTACAGCGCACCTGCTCCAGCTCCAGCACCTGAGTATCTGCCACCTGTGCACGATATTCCCGCTCCCGCACCAGCTCCAGTCTACTCTGCTCCTGCTCCAGCTCCAGTCTACTCTGCTCCAGCTCCCGAGTACCACGCTCCCGAGTACAGCGCACCTGCTCCAGCACCAGCACCTGAGTATCTGCCTCCTGCACAGGAAATTCCCGCCCCCGCCCCAGTCTACTCTGCCCCCGCTCCCGCACCAGTCTACTCTGCCCCTGCTCCCGCACCAGTCTACTCTGCCCCTGCTCCCGCACCAGTCTACTCTGCTCCTGCCCATCCTGCTCCTGAGTATCTGCCTCCTGTGCAAGACATTCCCGCCCCAGCACCTGCTCCAGTCTACTCTGCCCCTGCTCCCGCACCAGTCTACTCTGCCCCTGCTCCCGCTCCAGTCTACTCTGCTCCCGCTCCAGTCTACTCTGGACCCGCTGGCGACAACAGTGGCTACGAGTACAATGTGCCAGCCAAGCGTTTCCGTTTCTAGGAAGCCATCGTGCAGATAGATGGTAAGGAGGGCAATGCCGTTTGTTAAATTAATAAACGGTCGTTGTCTCTTTGTTGTTGATTATTTGTTGTTATTATGCAAAGTTTCTGTTGAGATTTTTAGCTAATAAATTTATAAAATAAAAAAAAATTAAACTAGTAAATACACAAAGGTCTTTTAATTACGCCAAACTACGGGGAATACCCTTTATAATGAACATTGCGTGATACCAACTTTGTATATGTAAATAAATCGTCTCGAATGTACATATATAAATATTTGCATATAAGGCGGAATGACGATATTGATATGCTATAAAAATCAAGTGCCATAAAAACGCTAAATGAATACAAAAAATTATGTAAATCTTTAGCTGTTTTGGCCAATTCACAAATGTGGATTATCAGCAAAATGTAAAATAACAAGAAACGATACAGTAAGTTAAAGACAATGGCATCTGCTGATTTTATGTGGTAATTATTCCATGGTACTTGACTCAAAAATATGATACTTTTGCTAATCTAAAACTTCAAATTCGTCTTATTGTTTCAAAGACATCATTATGCCCGATATCTAACAAATTCGGTCAAAATAAAAAACCAAATATTTCGGAGTGTTTGACTACAAGAGTTCCATACCAAGTTTTTATGGCAGCTATATAAAATATAAAGAAATTTGGTAAATAAATATGTTAAAATATAAAACGAAAAGCATTAATAGCGTAAGCTTTTCAAACAAAGAAGACAATAATAAACTATTTCAGCATATCGTTTGTATTTCGGATCTTTATAATTTTCCATATAATATAATATAATAGCTGTTTGGTAATATTTCTAATCGATATACCCTGTGCATTGATAAGTCTACTTTTTGACATTCCAACAAGCTCAATGTAGCTGCGTTTCCCATTTTTATTTTATTTTTTTTTTTGATTTCTAATGAATATAAGATTCACATTATTTAATAATAAAATTTTAATACAAGTAACTTTTCTTTAAATAATTAATTAGTTTTAGTGCTTCTATTCTAGTGACCAGAAGAAAATTTAAGACAGCTTTAAGAAACTGTTAAAAAACATTACATTGGCAAATTTCTACACTTCTTCAAAAAGTATACTTAAAGTGTCATTAAATAACCATCTTTTTTTTTAATTCCTTCAAAATAAAAAGTTATAATTCAAGTTGAATGTGCGTACAAGTGCGTCTAACCTATGACGTTGTATATGCTACGAATTGTGAAATTGGTTCAGATATTTGCTGAAACAAAATTGTACATATAAAAATAATATTATTGTTTAAGCAAATACAGTACAACAAACAGTGACACTTCGACTACCAGATGGAGCTACATGTAAAATCTGGTGGTTCTCGCATTTAAAGTCTCTGAAATCTAGGTGTTAATGCCGATAGACAAATAGACCCGGCTATATCGACTATATCCGTAATATACATTCATGCAATTATATTTTAAGGAATCACAGTTGACTTTCTCTGTCTGCTGCACACTATTATTTCATAAAATAAATAATACCTATTTATACTTTTTAGCAAATCTTTTAAAAGTCTAAAACTTATCTTTTATTATACAAAGTTTCTTTAACAATAAATCGCAGTTTGATAACTCTATCATTTACTCAAAGAAAATAACTATAAAGTGGTAAATAAACCTTTGAAAGCATCTCTTCGATTGGGTAGCTTTAAAAGGGGGTTTCACTGATTTTTGACCTGATAATAATAGATGATTTGCATATGTTAGCCCGTGCATTGAATAGCTCAACAGACAATTTGTTTGCACGCATACATTTGGGCCAAATTGAAAGCTTATTAGCCAAAAGTTATTATACTCTTGGCTTATGCAAATATCATATGTGTTGCATACACAGTTATACATATGGATAAATAACCTTAACACACGGGCTCTACATAATGAAATCTGTTATCTATTTGCGAATATTTAACATATGCATATGCAAAGGAGATTTGCAGTGAAAGGGGAAGGGAAACAAACAGAAGTCCAAAATCGTATATCTCGCCTTTCCATTTATGCGCTAATTGGGTTACTAAACTCGACAAGTTGAAATTAAAACACTTTTATTTGTTATATTTTTATTGAACTAATATTAAATAGTTTTTATTTGATGATTTGATTATCATTTAATTTCAATTGTGTTTTTTTTTAGTATACGTCATTAAATCCACATTTGTTTTAAATATATATATAGTTTCATTTAACTCTTTTTATATATAATATGCATTGTCAATTAGTTATATATTTTAGTTAGTTAAATTACTTTAGTTTAGTTTACTTTTCTATATATAGGGTAGTGTAACTGTTTCTGTAAGTATATATATTTATAGTGTAAATATTTATATATAAATTATTATCATTATGGTTGTTGTTGCATTGCGTCTTATTGATATCGCGCTCGATAGATGTCCACTAACGAAAATTCCAACGATTTCAGTTGCTGTTTTTTTTTTTATTTTATATTTTACAAGTATAATTAAACTAAAATACTTAATTTGTTGCAGTTTTGCTGTTGAAGCGACTCTAGGAGCAGCACATAGAGAATAGTACGTTCACAAAACAAAAAAAATCCTAAGCTTAAAATAAATAAAATATATTTATGTATATAAAACATTCATTCACTTAATTTCGATCTATATAATATATATGCACTTTTCCATTTTGTTTGATGTTTGATGTGTTTGTGTGGATTGAAATTTTCAATAAGTGGCCTGAACTATATATATTCATTATATATATAGATCAACTACATTATATACAAGCTAGCGACGGTTGAGGGCGAGGGCGGCGGCGGCGTTTGTTATGTGTCATAATCATCCTGCTGCGAACTAAAGTAGCTCACCAAGCCACTGAATTCACCAACGCCACCACCAACACTATTCCCGGTGGCCGCACTGCTGCTATTGCCATGCGCCGAACTGGAATCCTCCTCGGCAATGGCAGCCGGCGAATCCGCTGTGGATTCACCCACAACGGCAAGCGGTGACTTGGTATTGGAGTAAGCCTCCAGTGTGATTAGTTTTTTACTAATGATCACCGATGATTTCGGCACTTCAGATGAAGATGCACTGGCTGCTAGTGTGGAAGATGATGGTGGTGGTGGTAGTGGTGTTTGTGTGGGAGGTGGCGCTACATTCACCACTGAAGGTGGTGGTGGTGCTGCTGCCACAACCGGAACTGAAACTGGGACTGAGACTGGAACGGCAGCTGGCGCCGGAGCTGGCGATTTGCCGCGCGTCAGTGCGGAAACTGAATGATTTGTGGGCGTCACAGGCGGCGGAGGCGGTGCACTAACAATCACGGAACTGGGAGCCGACGCATGCGCTGGTGGTGTCGTCAAAGAAGGTGGTGGATAATAGCCATAGGGTGGATAACCGCCTGAAAAAATATAAGTAAATAAATATAAATGTTTAATAGGTTAAGGATTAGCTGGTGTTTCATTCCCCAACTTTGTTACTTACGTGATCCGGCTGCATAATCGACGGCGCCAGGTCGCATGCTGGGTGGTGCGCCCGGTGGTGCCACACGTGGCGCATAGTTGGGATTGCCATAAATGGGAGGTGCTCTGTTAAGACACAAAAAAAACAACAAATTAGCTTTAGTTTAATAACAATCAAATGGTATGGACTCACCTATAGGGATTGAGATGTGGCGAGGCGTGACGTGCTGGTGGCGGTCCAGCGCCATAGACGCCAGGTGGCGGTCCTCCATGATGCTCCGGGCCGTGCATGTAGGGCGGCGGGCGTGCATTGGGTGCACCACCACCACCACCGCCGGCTGTTGACGTGGCTGGTGCACCACGCAGTGGAGGCGGTGCACCGTAAGTGGGTCGCAATGCCGAACTGGGTGGCAAGGGCTGGCCATAGTAACGCGCCAGTTCCGCACTGCTTGGGTACATGCCGCCGCCACCACCTCCTCCTGCTCCTCCAGGCGCCTGAGGAGGACCCCGTCCACCGTGGGCGGGCGGCAGCAGCGAGGGAGGCATTGGCATGCGTGTGATTACAGAGGCTTGGGAGACGGCAATCGCTGCATCCTCATGGGGCTTAAAGAGCTGCGAGGGCAGCCCCTTGCCGGGCGCAGTAGTAGGTGGAGCAGGTCCACCTCCTGGCGGCGCTGTTGGTTTATCCGATGTACTGGATGTGGCAGCAGCCACAGCAGCTGCTGTTTGTTGCTTCTGCAATTGATCACGCAGCGGTGTAACCTTTTTTCGCCGTCCACGTGGCTTTGAATCCACAACTGTCGGCTGTGATGTGGGCTGCGGCGGACGCACTGCAGCAGCCGCAGCAGCAGCAGCGGCAGCCTGCATCAGATGAGCTGCAGCTGCGGGCATGGACATGCCATGCAGTGGCAGACGTTGCATCTGTGGATGCTGCTGCTGCTGTTGCTGCGGTGGTGGAGGGGGCGGATAATTGGCGCGACTTAGCGGCTGACCCAGCGGAGCGGAGAGCGCATTCTGCAGCAGCTGCATGGCCTGTGGCGGTGGTGGTGGTGGTGCCAAGTGACGCTGCAGCATGGGATGCATACTTGGTGGTGGTGGCTGATGCGCATGGTGTTGTCCAGTTGGCGGCGGCGGCGGTGGCAGCAGTGAAGCTGGCAGCGCTCCAACCGAACCGTGTCCGGGGAACTGATGACGCAGCAGCGGTGGATGCATTGTGGGCATGGGCAAACGTTTGCGCATCGGTTCCTGCAGTCCCGACGCACTGGGCAGCTGATCCGGCGGGCATCTGTTGGGCGCCTTGGATTTGGAAGGTGTGGTGCGGAGCACCTCGTCCGGAGCGGGCAGCTCACGTGCCGCAGCTGCAGCTGTAAATTGTTCCTCCTCCTCGACCATGCGCGCTATGGCATCCTCCATGTCCTCGGGCAAATCATCGGGCAGTTCGGCATCATCCAATTCCGATTCATCCACATCGTCCAGATCATCGATGGCTTCACCCTTGCGCTGCAGATAATCAATATCCAGCACCTTGGCCTGTCGGATCACAGACAATGGCACCGTTGACAAGGAATCTCCGCCAGCTGCGGCGCCTGCACCTGCTTTATTGGGTGTACGCTTCTCCGGCAGCACCGTTGCACTGCCTCCTCCCTTGATGGGCGTAAGACGAGGCGTGGCCGCCAGCTTGGCACCCTCGGCATTCTTTTCAGCCAACATGCGCTTAATCTCCTCCTGCTTCTGGATGAACTTTTGCCGCTCCTCGGGCGGCGTATCCGGACGCTGGACACCGGGCTTGATGCCACCATCGGAGCTGTCATCATCAAAGTCTATGATGTAGGCATAGCGTCGTCCACGGGTGCGAGTTCGCTCATCGGAACCACCTCCACCTGCACCTCCGCCTCCAGCTGCACCACCGCCACCGCCATCATCATCATCGGAGGATGCTGGCTTCTTCTTCTTCTTCTTGTTGTTGCCGGAGCCAGCAGCACCGCCAGCACCACCATCACCGGACTTGCCTTTACCCTTACCCTTGCCCTTGCCCGACGACTGCGACGACGAGGCTGTCGTCGATGCGGTCTTCTTTAGTGGCTGCGAACGCGGTTGTTTGCCCGATCCTTTGCCAGACATTGGCACACCATTTGCCCCCAATTGCTCGTCATCATCGTCCTCATCTTCCTCCTCCTCACTCTCACTGATATCATCGTCCGAGTACTCCAACTGTTTGGTCTTCTTAACAAGCGGTTTCTTTAGCTTCGGAGATTTGCGTGCAATGCCCGAAGCAGCGGATGATTTCTTGGCAGCAGCAGCTGCTGACTTCTTCTTGCGCTTGGATGGATTCCAGTTGCCATCATCGCTTTCACTGGTCGTATCATCGCACAGATCGGCGCTGTCCATGTTCTCCGATAGCTCGGAGCCGTTGTCTTCGTCGTCGTCGTCATCGGTTTCGGTTTCCGTATAATCGGAATCCTCTTTGCGTTTCTTTTTCGCTTTGCTGCTGGCTTTGCTGCGCTTCGTGCGCTCCTCCTCCTCATCACTTTCGTCGCTCTCCTCGACCACAAATTTGCGATCCTTGCGACGTTCACGTGCCGCACGTCTCGCTGCCTTGCGCTGCTTCTTGCCACGACCACGTCCACGGCGATAAACCTCTAGACTGGAATCGGAATCATCCGATGCCGATTGCGAAGTGTCCTCGTCGGAGAAACTGGATGTCTTAAAGTCCTCGTCACTGCCATGATCCTCCTCGGAGCTGACGTCGAGTGTAGTTAATTTGCGTGCCTTCTTTTTGGCCGGAGGCGCCGCTTTGATCTTTAACTTTTTGCTGGCTTTAAGTGGCTCCTCGTCCTCGTCCTCATCATTGCTATGCTCCTGCTCATCCTGGCTGGACTTGTCCGACGTTGCTCTGGTGGGTTTATCCAGCTTAACCAGTGGCTTTTGTTCCTCCACCTCGTCTTCGTCTTCCTCCTCCTCTTCACGGCGCGTTTTCTCCTTGTCCGCTTCGATAATGGTGCTTATATCCTTGCCTCTACCCAGATTTCCCGCACCAGCCACCTCATCCATTTCCTTCTTCAGTGCCGAATTGATTAGATCATCGTATTCATTAAGTCGATAGCTCACATTGATCTGCCTTCGTTTGCGTAGCTTATAGATCGGTTCATCGTCCGAGTCCGAGTAACTGCTACTGCTGCTGCTGCTTCCACTGCTGCTGCTGTTGGAGCTATCATTCGATTTGGGTCTACCTCCTCCACCCGATTGCTTGATACTTTTTGCCCCACTGCTGCCACTGTCGGAGGCAGCATCATCTTTGCCACCGCGACGACGTCGTGTGCCTCGTTTAGCTGCTCTTCGATTGCTGCGTCCATCGCCTCTTCGTCGCTTCGTTTTGTCCGCTTTGCTGCGTTTGTTTGCCTTGCTAGATCCATCGTCATCATCATCATCATCATCGTCGTCGTCCTCCTCCTCGTCATCGTCATCATCTTCGCCATGCTCGGCATCTTCTTTCTTTTGATTCGAGCGCTCCTCCAGTTCGCTAGCGGTGCGTGCAGCTGCTGCGGCAACTGCCACACGCTAAAAAAAATTTAAAAAGAAATTATATTAAATTTAAGAAATGCAAATTTATAGATAGTGTAGGGCTTCGTTCATAACATGGAGTAATTTATTTTATATGTCGGCCTAATAAGGCAAGGAGTTAGAACTAAAAATAGTTTCATAAATAAACAAGAAAGAGAATGTCAATTTATTTATTAATTTTTTTAAGTAAGCTATTTGTATAAGCTAAAAATAAAATATTTGCAGCTTTCTGTATGTTGTTACATTATTTATTAATTTCTGTTAGTTTTAAAGTAATTTCAATTAAATCAATTGTTTACACTAACTTTGAACAGCAGTGTAAATAGTTAATCAGCTGCACAAGCTATGAGCGCTAGATGGCGCTAGTGCTGCTTTTAATGCTCCTAATAGAACAAGCAAGAGAATGTCAGTCGGGCATGCCGACCGTGTAATACCCTCTGAGTTTCGTTTCCAATTAGATGAGTTCAAATTGGAGTAACTGCTGCAAGAACGTAACATGCACACATATTTGTATGTCTATCTCGCTCGCACAGTGCAATGCACTTGGCTATGCCTTGCTTGAAAGTAACGTTTTTCGTTGTATGACAAACTTTTTTAGTTATAGTCCGATTTTGATGCAATTTTCACAATCGTTTAATATTATTTGTCTGCAAGTATATGCCAAATTACAAAACTAAACGTTAAGAAATTAATGAGCCAGCGGCATGCAAAGTTGCAAAGAAATTGTGCTTTTGGTGGGCGAAGGAGGCGTGGCGTTCAAAATTTGATGGCATTATCTTTATATTGCATCTAGCAATCTGAATGCCAAAATTGGAGTCCCTAGCTTTTTTATTAACTGAGATATTTGCCAAAAACATGTATTTTTTCCGAGGTATGTCTGGTTTTTCGCTTATTGTGGGCGAATGGGGCGTGGCATCAAAAAAAAGAAAACAAACTTGTATTGACTGACTAAATATGTGGTCGATACTGACTAAAACGGATATTGTAGCTCTTACCATCTCTGAGATCTGTTTGTTCATATAGACAGACGGACAGACGGACTTGGCTATATCGACTCGTCTGTTGATGCTGATCAAGAATATATATACTTTATGGGGTCTGTCACGCCTCCTTCTGCCTGTTACATACTTCTGACAAACCCAATATACCCCTCTGAGGGTATAAAAAGCTGATAACTACTGATAACTGTCGGCTCTTAGACTATCACTAAAAATTTCTTTCTCGTTTAAGTGCAACATTTTTGATAGATAAATTATAAATACCTCAGCTTCCTCGGCCAAACGCTTCTCCTGCTGCTTGCGGGCAAATGTATCGTCGAATTGCTGGAGCTGCTGTTCCAGAGCGATAATGAGTTGTTCCTGCTGGCAGGGTGGACAGTGCCAGTCGCCTTCGGGTATGTAGAAGAGCACGGGAGTGAGACAGGAGCAGTGATAGCCTTTGTTACAGTCCACTGAATCGCAGAGAAGAATCCATTCGGGATGATCGGATTTGCCACATTTCTGACATGATTCATCCGCATCCGCATTGGCATCGGCATCCTCCTCATTTTCCTTACGCAGTGTGCGAGCACGTTTCATGGGCACCACTTGAGATTCATCCTCCAACTCGGATTCGGGTGAGAATTCATGATCGGATTTGAAGAGTGGTGAACCAGGATCGGTATCATAATGTGGTGGCTCTTCCTCTTCCTCCTCGGTTTCGTTCTGCTCCTCCGAATCGGATGACCAACCACCATCTTTACCTGGACATTTCTTTTTAATCTTTTTCTTAGTCTCTTCAGCTTCGCTGGCTTCCGCCGAGTCACCCGATTCGGATTCGCCCGATGGCTCTAGGACCGTTGGATCGGTTTCCATTTCGGCCTTCTTCTTCTTCTTGAGCTGCTGCTTCATAGTGCGCAATGCCACCTCCTCCAACTTGCGACGCTCCGCCTCCTCTTTGATCTTCTGCTGTGCTATACGCCGTGATTGACGCACCGGAGTCTCTGAATCATTTGTATCGATTATGTTGGTGGTGTCCACTTCACGTTTCTTGCGCGGACCACGACCACGTCCAGGTCCGGGTGTCTTAACCACAGGTTTTGTCTGCTGCTGATCCTCCGGTTTTGCTGCTAAACTCTTTGGTTGCTCCGTAGTCTCGCTGGATTTGGCTACAGTCTTGCTAATCTTAGTGGGTTGTATCTTTTCCTCCACATCCTCTAGTTCATCCTCCTGCTGTTCCACCTCCTCTGGCTGCTTCTCTTCGATTTTGAGTGGATCTTCTTTTACCTCCGGTTTGCTTTCAACAAAGGGCTTCTCTTTAGGACCACCTCTAGTGCGCTTCGGTTGCGGTAGCTCCGCATAAACCACCGCAGCACCGCCACGACGTCCGGAACGTCGTCCCAGTCCTTCAGCTGGCGGTGGCGTTTCCTCCTTCACTGCTGGCGGACTTTTCTCCTTAACCGGCTGTGTCTTCTTTGCTTCCAACTTCTCTTCCTTAATTTCTTCACGCTTGATGGACGTTTTCTCCTGAGACTCTTTCTCCTCCTCCTCATCATTGTTGCGTTTCACTTTCTCACTAACCGCAGCAGCTTTCTCGCAGACATTCGCCTCCTGCGACTCGCTGGCTTCCTCGCTACTACGACGCTTTCGTTGCTGTGATAATTCCGCTGGAGCTGGCTGTGCTGGAGCTGCGCCAAGAGTTTCGCTAACAGTACGCTTGCGGGGAGTGGCCTCCTCATCGCTCTCCTCTTGTCGCATTTGAGTGAGCAGAAGATTCTTTTTGAGCGGCTTCGTAATGGGAGACTTCTTGGGCGGAGTAAAGGGCACAGCAGTTTGAATGGGTTTTGTAATCTCTGTAGCTGTCGGCTGTGGCTGCTCCGTTGGCGGCTTCTCTGGCGTCTTTTTCAGTTTCTTCTCAATGATCTCGGCTAGAGTTGGCTTTGTCCTCACAGGATTTGGCTTTTCCAGTTGCCGTTTGGGTGCTATAATCTTGCGACTACGACTGCGAGCATCTTCCTCACCGCTCGAGGATGTTGTCTCCTCGATTTGTGTCTTTTGTGCTTCCACCTTGCGACGCACCTCCACATTGGTGATCTTTGGACGCATTTTAATGCGTTTACCTCCCACATCCAAGTCATCGTCATCGTCATCGTTATCCACCAGCTGTTGCGCTTGTTCCTCCTCCGCCGGTTGAGGTTCCGCATAGGCATCAACTTCGCTCTCAGAAGTGGAATGTCGTGGATTGGAAGCAGCAGCTAAATCGGTTAAGCGACGTTTTCGATTCGGCAGCTGCAGAAGTTTCTTGCCATCACTTTCGGCCAGCAACTGCGTCGGTTTAGATACGAAATTTGATTCTACAGTTTGCTTTGCTTCAGTTGTAATAATCTTGGTGTCTTCTTCTTTATTCTTGGTTACTTCAGAGATCGTTTTATGATTGTCCTTGGGACTTGTTATCTTCGAGGTACTGGGCAAATCGTTTTCCAATTTTTTAACCGGTTCTTCCATGGTTTTAAGCGGTTCAGCAACGCTTTTCACCGTTTGTGTATTTTCTGGAACACTTTTAACTGTTTCTGGAATCGTTTCAATCTTTTCAGTTTTATCAATTTCAACCGCTTCCTTCTGGCTCACTGGGCTATCAATCTGCTTCTCATGATTCGCACCATTGGCAGCTACTTTGTCGTTTAAAACTGTTTCTACTACAGGATTTTTATTTGCGTTTTTATTTTCTATCGGTTTTATTGTATTTTTAACCGCCTCCTTATCATTTGCAAGCGGTTCTTCTACTTGTTTTGAGCTATTTTCTCTATTTTCAGTTGTTTTACTATTCGTTACAGCTTCCTCTTCTAGTTTATTTGTTTGTTCTTCATGAGTTTCACTCTTATCGTTATTCTTCTGGACATTTTCATCTTTTTCAGGTATTTTTTCAACAGGTTTCAAGCTTTCTACATTCTCTGTTTCCTTTTTCGTCACATTTGTTGTGTTTTGTGCAACAGTTTCGTCGCTTGTCTCTATCACCTTTACCTTATAAACTGGCATATTTTCCTCTGTTTTTGTTTTAGGATTCTCATGATTTTCCATTTGTTCTTTTGAGATTTCTTTTGTATTTAGTTCATGTGTTGACTCTTTAGTGCTTGTTTCTTCTGGTAAATTTTCCATAGCATCTTTTTCTGTATCATTTTGCTTTGAGGCAATTGAATTCATGTCACATTCTGTTGATTTTTCTGCTACTTCTTCATTTCCATTTAACAACGGCGTCTTCTTCTTCTTCTCCATTTCTTCTGCCTTCTTAACACTCTCTCCATTTGTCTTCTCTGGCTCCAAATCAGACTCAGATTGCGCATCTCCTGCTATACTATCGAATATGCTGCGTTTAGCTTCCTGCTTTGGCGTCTGTTTGATGGGACTGAGTTTCAGGCAACCGGGTTCACCGAAAAAGAATGTAGCCTTTGGCTCTGGCTTTGTTGTGGTTTCCTCTGTGGCAGATTCGTTATTTCCATTGCCTACCAAGGAGTCTGCACCGCTGCCCAAACCATGTACATAGTACAATGGCTCCTCAATGGGTTCACCCACAGTCTCGTCAGACAGTTCTTCTTCGTACGTTGCGAAGAATTGCTCCGATTCTTCTGGTATCGCCTGACAATCACGACCTGCGCCTTGACCACGTACTATTAACGTAGGCTCTTCAATGGCTTCGCCCACTTCATTATCATCCTCATCATCATCATCATCATCATCGTCGTCGTTGGCATTAAATTTTTGCTCATTTTCATCTTCATCGGCTGCTGCACTGTCTAGCGAATCCTCTTCGCCCTCAAGGGATTCCTCTTCCTCCTCCTCGCCATCATCATCATCCAACTCTGAATCCTCAGAGTCTGCCTCATCATTATCATCCTCAGATTTCGTACTCTCATATCGACTGGGTTTCTTGATGCGTTTAGTGTCCAGCAGCGTTGGTCGCTGCTTCTTTTGCTGCTCCTCCACATCATCATCATCGTCATCATCATCATCCTCCTCCCTCTCCACATCCTCCAGCGTACGTTTCTTGGCTGGTGCCGGTGATCCTCCGAGTTTAGCTTGCGTTATGAGTAGCGGCTAAAATAGTAACTATACAGTTAAAGCTTCCATATGCATAAAAAACAAAATACTCACCTTAACCTTCTTCAATTTGGCTTCTGTGGCTTCCTGTGCTTCCGGTTGCAGTTTGATCTTCAGATTGGGCACCTTAGCTTCGTGTGAATCATCATCAATATGTTGATCCGGCTGCTGCTGCTGTTCTGCTTCTGGCGCTGGCGGCTGTGCATTGTTACTACTGCAGCTGCTGCTTGTGGTATCCTCATCTGCCTCGCCAATGTCCTTGGAGGGCAGGACGACTTCATTGCCCCGAAGGCGAGCAATTAAATTCACAAATTCATCACGATTTGTGGCCACCACTTGCCAAATTTCCTCATCCAAGTGTTCCTGATAAATACGCAAATTGCAGTCACCATCCTGTGTTAGCCAGTAGGCGTGTCCCAACCGATCCCGCCCAATTGGCTGTGTGCGCAGCGAGGCTGCATTTAGCGTGAGCAGATGAGCTCGAAATTTAGCATTACGTTCAAATTGGCTTTCAAGCAGTTCCTATTGGGGGAAAAGTGGAAAATTTACAAAAGTTTTATACAGTTTTTAGATAAGACTTACTCGTAGTATGCGTAGTTTAACTTTTAAGCTGGAATTGCGGTAACCAAAGCGTTCAATTTCCCAGGCATCTTGAACCGAGTAGCCAAAACAGAATTTACTTAGCGAATTTTCCCAGCTTTTCTCGTGCACCGTTTTTCGCGTCTTGCGCAACAGTTTAATATGCAGTTCACGCAGTTGCGGCACTGTAAAGCAAAATAACGTAAAGTTAAGCGTTGAAAAATTGTTGTGATTTTTGTTTTTGTTTTACGTTCTCCGCTTTGTACTCCAAATACCAAACAATAATACAAACAAGCGAACGTGCGCTCTCTCTCTCTCTGTCTCTCTCTCTCGCTCTCTGTCACACACCCACATACATACGCACGTACGTACCTTCATCGTTGTTTGTCAACCACTCCTGCAATTGCTTAAAATTTGGCAATGCCAAGCCCAAATCTTTAGCAAATTTTTGCATAAATGCACATATTACTGCAAAATCTGGATCATTTGCACATGTGTGCAGCGTTGTGGTTAATGCATCGTCATCTTTATCTTTACATTCTTCTTTACATTCAGCCGTAGCTGAAGACGCCGCCATTTTTCATGCGTCTGCTGGGGGAAAAAAATGTGTAAGGCGCTCTACAAATTGTACAATACACTTGCGGTAATAACAATTAACACACAGCACACATACGGCATTTGTTTTAACATTAAGCACACCAAATGCACGACACTTTATTGCACAAATTGGGCATTATTTAAAACACTTTTATAGCACAATTTACTTTACTTTATTTTTCGACGCATGAGTACCGATAGGCATACCGATTATTGATGGTGGTGGTGGTCGTACGACAGTAATATCTCGACTTTTGTGGCGGTCGGTCGATTGGTTTTGTGCAAACTCACTCAACGAAACATTTGTTCGCTCAGCTCAGTTGAGCATTAACATTAACATTTGTTTGAAAATCTAACAGAAGCAAATAAGAAGAGCGTAGAAAAACAACAAAGAGACGGATAAAAACAACGTCGAAAATTGCATTTTAAATATATATACACAAGAAAAAATTGGAAAAAGCTAATTCACGGTGAATTCTTGTATTTTTTCGTGGTGAAAGTGCAATAAATTAATATCACTAAACATATCATAACGAAATAAATCAAACAACAACAAAATAAAGCGAGTGAAAGTGTGTGTTGTGAAAACAAAAAGATACATCATCATCATTGCAGATAAGCAGATTGCTAAAATGGCAGCATATCAAATGAATTTCAACCAGGATTTTACGTAAGTTACAACAACAAATTTACCCTTTTCCCCTGTTCCTCCAACACACACTTAAAAGCCAAAAGCCTTGCTTCGACATAAAGAAGGTCATTGTGGCAAAAAAAAAAAAAAAAAGCAAAAACATAAGAAAAGAAAAAAATCAGATACAACGACAAAAGAGACAAGTAAACAACGAAACAGCTGCTAGGCGGGGGTGAGAGAGAGCGAGAGAGAGAGAGAGAGATGGCTGCTAATAGCTGAACTGTAACAGTACGTACGAATGTGTGTGTGTAAGCGTGCACTGGTGTCGTTTGTTTATTAGAACATGCAAACAACCAGTTCTAATAAGAATGACAAGCATACATTTATTATGAAATATAGTTTATTGACAACGAAGCGAAGTGAGGGGGGCAAACAAGTAAATTACACTGCTTTACATGCAATGAATAAATAATAAATACAGAACATAGTAGAAAAGTGTGGGAACATTTTTGTACATAATTTGTTAACATAGTTTGCTGCTGTCATTTAACATAAACTAATTATGTTATAAAATATGAGAATATTTTACTAATTAGAAACAGAATAAATGTTGTTAAAATTTAAATAACAATATGCAAAATATTACATTTTAATTAAAAATTTCCAGTTAAGACTATAGCTTTTAATATAATTCAGAAACTGACGTCAGTTTAACAGTAAAACAAAGCACGCAATTTATTAACATTTTGCTGTACAGTGTAATTGCTGCTAATACAGAGACACTGTTGCTGACACACTCACACACATACAGCAGCAACAGCTGATGCTGCATTTAAATAAACTTGTTTTAATTTATTTGAAGCCTCTTATTTTATTTTGTATTCAAAGATTGTTTATTTTTGCTCAGCTGATGTCATATTGGGGTTAAGTTAATTGCTAACAACAAATAATACAAAACCCGTTACTTGCTGAGCAGCAGCTGCGCTCTCTCTCTCTCTCCCACTCTCTATAGATCTTCTTCTCTGCCATTACACCACATTCACTCGCTTGTCAAAGTTCGAATGACGCACACAACGAAAAGAAAAACAAAAACAATCAATATTGCAGCTTATGGCGAAAATATGTTAAAGAAAAACACTTAAAAAATAGTGAGTGAGTGTGTGTGCTTTTGTTAGTTTTGTTTATACTATGTATAGCAATAACAAAAGCCACAACAACAAAACTGATAGACGCGCGTCACAAACAAAGCGCGAACAAAGAGCCATTGTGCAAAAGAGATAGCATGCTAAAATAAAATGCTTTCTAATCAGAACAAATCAATTAGCTTTAAAAAGCAACGTTGCGGGTGAATGCACCGGAAAATGTGCAAAGAAATTAAATCAAAAAAAATCAATTAAAGATTTTAAACATTTGCATTGCATTCTCGATTGAATGGCAAGTTCAAGGGCACAGGTGCAACTGTGCAAGGTGCAAGGGAAACGCAGATAAAAATAATAATAGCACTTATGTACACTGTCGTCAGAGCACGTGTTGGAAACCTGCTTGAATAGTGTTTCAATGTTTTTGTTTTTGTTTTCGTTTACACCAGCTGTTTACACACTTGTTGTTATTGCGTGTCTTTTATTTTTTTTGCGTTCCCTTTTCTTCGCATTTTTCTTGCAATATACTCTTTCCGAGCTACATGCACTGTTCGCCTTAATACAGTTGGACACAGCAGTGTTGCCAGATTTTTGAAGCACTGAAAATGCTAGGAATAAAAAATAAATAGTAAAATATAGTTAACAGTGCTAAAAACGCTAGATACAGCTATAAAAAAAATGCTAAAATTAAATAAAATATAAAATATTTGAATACATTTAATATTTTTATATTGTTTTTTGCAGTATTGAAAAGTAAAAAATTCTAAACTCTTAAAAACCGCTAAAACAACTTTTTAAGCAACGTTTATACGAATTGGAAAAGAGTATTTAAAATGTTTTTTATTTTTATTTAATGTGAATGAACTTGATTGCAGCTGGGACTGCAGTTTAATTTATGGTGCGGTTGTTTATATTTTTGTTTCGCTTTAACGCTGTGATTTCTTATGCGTCATTTTAAAATTTTGCCAAAGTCAACACTCATATATGTATAATATGCTTAATCATGTTGAGTTTTGTGCTAGTCAACAACTAACTAACTAAAAAAACAATAATAATAACAAAAACAAACCGCACACAAGGCTGTCATGCTATCGATATTCAGCGGGGTCTGGGTCCCGTCCCACATATGGCAATCGGAGAAGGCCTTGAGCCTCTTTTTTTTTTATAGTAATTTTGTGTGTTTTTTTTTTGCGACTACGCCTTTGCTAGAAACTAGTTTTGGTGCCATGAGAAAACAATAACAATCACAATAACAGTGATACACACAAATCGCCCGAGCGCAGACACGTGTTGCGCTCAGTTAAAGATTTTCTATAGCTCTATCTCAACTACTTTAGGTAATGTCTGGCTAATCGTTTTCGGGAGGGGAACCACGTACATTCATACAAACAGACGTACATATCTATGAAACGTGCTTGAAATTAAGTTTGACGCATTTATTTCAAGTTTTTAAGTTTTTCACGACCAAATGTTTTCGCTTAATGTCAAGTAAAAATAATAAGAAAATAAGTGGGTACGGCAAATAAATTTATTTTAATTTAATTTAATACACTTGCAAAAATGTGTGCCAAATATAAAGTTTAAACACTAGATTTTGGCTTGTGTAATTTAAAAAATATTATAAGTGTTGCCAAGAACTGAAATTAATTAAACTTTTAATTTATAGAATACGTGAAATTAAATATTTTAGGAATTGTATTTTATAAAAAATATTAAAAGTATTCAACTGTCTTAATACAAATTCTAATTTGCATATTACTGCACTAAGAATATAACGTTTTTCTGATATTCAATTTAATTCATGAACATAAATTTATATTTTAATTGAATACTATAAAAAAATAATCAGCCAAATTGTTTCTATTAGCTTGGTTTTTTATCAACTCAATTTATTTACAATTATAAGCCTTATAGCGCTGCATTTTGAATTCAAAATGTGCGCGCGTTATTTCAATTCGTTTTACAACACTGCCAATGCGCTTCTCAGCGACACGATCTGGCAACTCTGTGCACACACAAGCGCTGCATGTATAAACAACAACAAAGCGTTTGTTGCATTTGACATTGAAAAGAAAGGAAAGCGGAAATTAGAACACACAATTCGATCGAAAAAGTTGAATAATTGTGAAGAGAGTGGAGAGTGCAGTAGAGCAGAGTGGAAAATATTAAATAAATGGAGCAGCGTGCAAATTTCTTGGCTCTAACGCTGCTCGACGCACTCGAGGATGAAAACGAAATCGATATATTCTCGATGCTGGACAGGAATACCATCAATGCAAGTGTGGTGCCCTGCGAACGTGGATTGGCGCCACTGCACTATGTGTGTGGCATGCGGAATCAGCAGCTAGCACAGCGAATCCTTGAGCGATTCCTAGAGAGCAAGGGAGACAGGGATTCAGTTTCGGATATGGATGTTAATGTATGCTGTGATGGCAAGATGACTGCATTGCATATAGCAGCCATTTATGGCAGAGTGGAGCTAGTGCGTCTGTTGTTGGCCCACGGCGCTCGACCCGATGTGCTGGACGAGGAGCACAAGATGCCCATGCATTATGCCATCGAGGAGTGTCACTTTGAGGTGCTGCAACTGCTCTCCGATCACATACTCAGACAGAAGCAGCAGCTAAAGACTCCCAAATGCAAATCGGGATTGCAATACAATCAGGATGTCACCTCACCCTACTACATAAACATAACCCATAGACGCCACAAGCCGCAGCCCAGTTATCCCGACGAGGAGCAGTCTGTGAATCTCTTTACGCTCACGCGGGATCATCTGGCAGAGATGAGCAGAAGACAGGCGGAGGATCAGCAGGAGCAGTGCAGTGGACGACGCACATTGATTGAGAGCTGGCGGGATAAGGTGGAACGTTCCCGTTTACGCAAATCGCTGCTGCAGGAGCAGCATGTAGAGGCGCTGGTGGAGCAGGCCATGATACAGGAGGATTTCAACTATGAGCAGCATGTGCAGCAGACGCTCCGACAGCAGGAGCAGTTGGAGCAGCAGCAGCAGCAGGAGCAGCAGCAGGAGCAACAGCAGTTGGAGCCAACAGCAGCCGCCGCTAGCAGCGCCGTGTTTGGTCAGCTGGTGGAGCAAGTGGCTCAAGCCTGTGTGCTGGAGCAGAGCTATCACACGGCCAAGGATGAACTGCAGCTGCCGCTGACGCCCAGCAAAGAGGATTACTATCTGCAGCTAACGGAAGCCTATGTGCACACAGATGATGAGAATGGATTGGTCTTCTATGAGACCAAGTTGCTGCAGAATCAAGTTAAGCCTAAGCCTGCCCAGCAGCAGTATCTCAAAGTGCCCTCTCCCACTCCCTCCCCTCACCCTCACCCGCAGCCTCACCCTCAGCAACTGGACAGCAGTGTGAGCACAAATCTGACACTGCCCCTGGACTATGAAACGGATGCACTGCGTGCAGAGCTCACACAATTGGGTGCACCAGTGGGTCCCATTACACGCACCACCAAGAAACTGTACATCAAGCAGCTGATCAAGTACAAGCGAAACACGGAGGCACTGCGTCAGGCGGCAGAGAAGCATGCGAAGGCGGCACAGATCAAATACTCGGTGGAATTGCATCATACGCTGCGTTCCCAGACGGATTACGAGCACATTGAGCAGCAGTATATGCGATACGAGGCGGAGTCGGCAGCCCACTTTGCCACAACGGTGGGCGAGAAGAGAACACTGAGGGAGGGACATTTGAAGCAGAGTTTTATTTATATGCTTATCGATCCGAGGATTTCACGTAATCTGCCCGGCGAGCGCAACTTTTTGCAGCCACTGTGCATCTGGTCACGCTTCTTGGATGCCATCTTCTATGTGGGCAAAGGGAAATCCTCGCGTCCCTATGCCCATCTCTATGATGCCATGCGACAGCATACGCGGGCACATCTCCAGGGGCAGGGGCAGGAGGATGAGGAGAGGCGTGGCAAACGGGGAAAACCCAAGCGTTGTGAGCTAATGCCAGAGATATTTAAATCACCGCCACGGGTGCCAGCGGGCAGCAAGAAACTTCAGCGCATTCTCGAAATTTGGCAACAGGGCAGCGGTGTTGTCTGTCTTCATGTCTTTCACAATATTCTGCCAACGGATGCGTATACGCGGGAGGCGTCCATTATTGAGGCGTTGGGATTGCAGCATCTCACGAATCTGAAGCGTGGCGATTACTATGGTCCGGCACAGATCTGGACCATGAAGCAGAAGAAACAGTTGGGCATTGCGTTGCTGCAAAAGGCCATGCACATTTATATGGCCGAAGGGGAGTCGCAATTGTCGCCCAGTGATTTGATTTAAGTGGGGAAGGGAAACTCCAAGGGGAACTCCCTCCGTTCCCCAATTTAGCTGTACCAAGTACAAAGTGTAGTGCAAGCCAAAATAATTTTTATTTATACAGTTAGATCTCAATTGTGCTACAAACAATTCAAAACTAAATAAACAAATGCTAAACATATGTCACAAGTACAAAAAAATAACCTAAAATTTGGCCTGCTTTTTGTGTGGTATTTTTGGTATTTTCTAGCAGCTGCTGCTGCTGCAGTGCTGCGCATAGAGTTGTCTCGCTCTAGCGCGTGCGGCACTGCTATAAGCAGCTGTTTGCTCATAACTGGTAGCCACAGCTTCTTATACATATGTATATATGTATTAATAAATTTTAATGTATTTTTAAATTTATTTAATCATTTGCTGACAATTATAAATTATAAGCAATAACTTTTTATTTAAATTTACCGCCTACCTTAATTGTTTTTGTCTTTAACTGCGTGCAAAAACTGCAACAAAGCAAAAGACAGTCAAAGGTCGCGAGTTCAATTTGCAGCGCAGACAAAACAAAACAAAAAAAAAAAAACAAAACATTATCAAATTCATGTTTATTAAATTCTCTAAGCATTTTTTATATTTTTTAATGCATATCATTTAATTTGTGCCTGAATTTCCTTGCCTTTTGGCCTAGAACCACCCTGCAACTGCAAATGCAAACTGCAACACACAAAACTCCTAACAACCCTCTTACCCTTACCACAAATTGTATGCAACTTCAGGGGATGCAATTGCCGAATGTTGTCCAAAAAACATACACAAACATACAAACAACAAGTGCAGCCCAAAAGTATGCAGCAAGAAAAACAAAACGTTTAACTGCTTCGAGTTTTTACATGCGTGCCGCTTGCAATTCTCAACTAGTTTTAGCAGCGCAAGCATGGAGTACTCGTTATTTTGCTATTGGAGGTTATCTTTGCGCAGAGGCGATATCGTAACCAATGAAGTTCTACTGAGGTGCGATTATTGCTAGTTGAAAACTTTAACCAATACCCCGCCATGGGGACGTGAAATACCGTCCACTACGGCAATTTTTGGAAGCCCGAGAGGGCTAAATTTATAATCAATTTCAAATCAGACTTTAAAGCAGTTTTGCCAATTTTGCAATTTTATTGCAAGATCTAGCAATTTTTTAAGAATCTAGCAAGTTTTTTTTTTAATGTTATAAGTTGTAATCTAGCAATTTTTAATTTATTTTTTAGCCACTTTTTTTAAAGATATCTAGCTACTTTTTCCTAAAAAAAATTCTGGCAACACGGATTTAAAGGGATCTTTACTTTATTGTAAGGAACAAAATTAGCATTTGAAAACCGCTGTTAACAAATAGCTATTATTCTTTTTTCCTGCTGACTGACTCCTTTAGTTTTTCAATGAAAACATATGTAGAATTGACGGAAAAATGTAATATAATAAAATATATTGACATAAAAAAATTTAACTTAATTTATTACATTAATATATTTTTGTTATATTAATACACTTTTTTTTTATTGAATATAAAAGTTTTTAAAGATAGTTACGCTGCAAATTAAACTAAATATTTTAATTCTATAATATTAGTAATTTCTTTATTAATATATTATATAAATATTAAATGAAACTAAATATTTCAATTCTATTGTATTTTACCCTCTATTAATTATTTATTATATAAATATTAAATAAAACTAAATATTTTTATTCTCTTGTACTTTACACTTTATTAATTATTAATATATATAAAGTTATTATTGTTAGGTCATAGATATACATATATTGTAATTATAATAACTCAAGAAAAGAACATACACAAAAAATTAAACCAAAATTTTGTATTTCAATCCGGTTTTAATGGGTTTTTTAATAGTAATAACTTGAAGAAAAACATTCACTGCAAGTTAAGCAAAATTTTTCCATTGCATCCAATAATAATCCTAAATGGGTTTTATTAAATGGGTTCCTGTGTATTATTAATGTGTATGGTTAATGTGTATTATTAACATAAATTTATTTAAAGAAGGCATAAAATATATTTTTGGATGTATCTTTAAAATTATACAACATTTTTTTTAAATATTCGATAGAACAAAAATGTATTTATCAAAAATTTCCTCTCCATTTTAGCTCCCTGTCTGTGCTGAGCAGCACTGGACTGCGACTGTATTCGATAGCGGGACAGGATAAGGTCGAGGAGATCTTTGCCAAGGATAATACGGAGCAAATTCGGATTGTGGAGCGGCTCTTCAACAGTTCACTTGTGGTGCTGGTCACCTCACAGAAGCCCAACTGCCTGAAGATGCTGCACTTTAAGAAGAAACAGGACATCTGCAATTGCTTTTATCCCTCGGAGATTTTATGCGTACGCATGAATCGACAGCGATTGATTGTCTGTCTGGCGGAGAGCATACACATACATGACATACGCGACATGAAGATCCTGCACAGCATTGAGAACATTGCACCCAATGAGCTGGGTCTCTGTGCGCTCTCCCTCAACTCGCATCTGGCGTTTCCCATCTGTCAGTCTAGCGGAGAGTTGCGCATTTTCAATGCCAACAAACTGCGTACGGGCATGACAATTAAGGCGCATGACACGCCCCTTTCGGCACTTACCTTCTCGCCCAGCGGAGCTCTATTGGCCACCGCCTCGGAGCGTGGCACTGTGATACGTGTCTTTTGTGTGAAGAACGGACAGCGAGTGCAGGAGTTCCGGCGGGGCGTTAAGCGTTGTGTGCGTATCGCATCCCTGGTATTTGCAGCAAGCGGTGATTTCCTCTGTGCATCCTCCAATACGGAAACGGTGCATGTGTTCAAGATCGATGCCAAGGCGGTGGAGGTGGCGGAACTGAAGGCCATAGGTGGGTTCGATATACTTTATTGAAGAATTTAATTGAAAGATTTAATTCATATTTATTTCCCTTATAGCTGAAGTGGCAGCCAAATCCGACAGTCTGGCCAAAGAGGCAACGACGACTGCGACGTCGGAGGAGGCGACTGAGACGCCGGCTGCAGCCAGCTGGGGTGGCATGTTTACCAAGGCGGTGTCCTCGCTGCTGCTGCCCGCTCAGGTGAGCGATGTGCTGGCCCAGGATCGAGCCTTTGCCACGGTGGCGTTGCCCCAGTCGGGTCTGAGGAACATCTGTGCACTGACGCGGGTGCAGAAGGAGCTGCGTCTGCTTATTGCATGCGAGGATGGCTTCCTCTACATGCACGACTTCAATGTGGAGCGAGGTGGCGCCTGCAAGCTGCTGGCGGTGCACGATCTACGCGGCGCTCTTGAGGATGTCATCGAGCTGCAGCTGAGCGAGAGTGTGCTACGCACACAATCCAAGCCGCTGCCTTCGACGACTTTGCCACAGCAATCGCTGACCATGCTGAAGAGCTGTGCGGCCAGTGTGCTCATCGAGAATCCAGAGCCGGCGCCGGACAATAGCTATGCGGGCATCTTGCGAGGCGAGCAGGCGGATGCCATGTCAGGTTAGTGATGCTCCTGCTGCTTTTCAATCGACTAGTTAATCAATGTAGTATACTCTACAGATTCTGCCAAGTTTCGCAAGCTCTGTGATGCCATTGACACGCCCACAAAACTGTACGACGAACGGCAGTTTCCGCCCGTGGCCATAGCAGCCAAGGACTGACCGCGACGCCATGGCCACAAGGATTTGCAGATTGTCGATAAATCGCAGTGTGGTTAACAAACGCTCTCTGCCCAAAAAAAAAAAAGTGTTGAAAAATCCCAAAAAAAAATCAAGATACTAGCTAATTATTTAAAGCAATTTATTTTATTTTTAAGTAACGACAAAAAAAAACGATTACAATTTAAAAAAATCAAACAGAGAAAAAAAACTACAAATACTCGACAGAGAAAAATCGCAAAAAAAAGATAGTATTTTAGTTATATAATATCCATTATGCTAAGCAATAACTATTTCAAAATTGTTTTCAGCAATTTGTTCATGTATATAACTGTATAGATATATAGTTTCGAATTCAGAATTTCCTGTTAACTCTCGGCTTTCTCATTCCGTTAGTTATTCGCTCTCTACTCTGTAAAAAATATATGTAAATTTATTTTTAAGAAAAGATCTAAGATAATATTATTCGAAAGAAGCTCAAAAATCCAAAAAAAAAAGAAAAGTATAAAGTATAGGAATAAAATCAACTAAAATGTACCTTAAAAAAAATGAGCAACAAGAAACGTATTCAATTAGCTTTGCAAGTAAACAATTAATATAAATTACTATATTTAATTATATAAATTCAAAAACGAGAATAACTAAGTATTAACAAAAGATTTACAAAACAAAACTGAGATTCTCCTCAATTGCAATCATTTAAACAAATGTAATACAAATTTAAAAAAATATATATCAAGTCAAAGAGCCCAAATCGGAAAACAGAAAAAAAACAAACAAACGATAGAAAAAAAAAAACAAAAAAAATAATAAAAACCGCAAAAAACCGTAATTAACATAATACTTATTCATTTTGAAAATATCGAGTGCTTAACCAAAAGTTAATAATTTTTTAAAATTCAATATGTAAATGCAATTTAAAATTTTTATGATTATTTAGCGAATTGATTCCATTACTTTTGGGTTCAACAATGGGTTAAGCACTCCAAATCAGTTCCAATTTCAAACTCCATTGCTCAATTTGCTGTCCCGTTGATTCGTGGATTGTTCCGCCTCATGTTCATGATGATGATGATGATGATGTCGATGATGATGATGATGATGTCTTCGCTGTTGCATTTGTATCGGCGCATCCTCCTCCTCCTCCGCCTCCTCCTGCTGCTCAATCTGTGGCTCTGACTTTGGTTTTGGTTCTGATTCAACACTCATTTGTGTGAATTTGTCCAATTTCCAGCCAATTTCATTAGCTGGCGTTGCAGCTCTCTGGGATTTCAATGAGAACATGGAACCAATTTTCTTTAGCTTGCTATGCACCGATGATTCCACATCGCCGGAGCTCTTTAGACTCTTGCTGGATATGCCCAAGGACTTGGAACGTGAGGAACGTGATTTGGAGCCCTTCGATTTGGACGAGGAACTCGAAGACGAGGAGGATGAGGAGCTGTGGGATCCCACGCTAGTTCGCACCGGTTTGGTGGTTATCCAAATACACAAAGCAAACATGGCCTCCGCTTTGAAAGCTTCCTTTAGCGATATCTATGATTTTATAAAATTAACATTTTGTTAAATTTTCCACCCTTTTTTAAAGAAAATTTCTCATTTTTCCATACAGAACTCACCTTCTCCTCGATGGCAACTGTTTTCACATTCCAAAGAAACTCGGTGCAGCCCAGAATCATGGCACACATAAGACCTAAGCCCAAGACGAGAAAGACGCCACCGACATTTTCCAGACCCAACTCTGGTGTGTCAGCATCCCCCTCCTTGTCGCCTTCACAGCTACCGCCACCGTGCATCTCCTTCCACCACTTGCGCTTCAGCTCAGAGAGTACTCCCAACTCTCCGAGCTTCAAAACTGCTCCACTGATCTGCTTGCGATAAGGTGAGTCTGCAATAGGAAGATAAGCTTTAAATGGAAATGTCTTTGCTTAACTTAATGACCTACTAAAGGGCATTGCAATGCCATAACTCTTGTAATCCAGCCAGCCTCCAATTTGCATAAGATCACATTTACGCTCTACATTGTACTCCAATGTGGTGGACTCCATGAAGAAAGCATACAAATTTTTGCCCTTCTGAACACGTTCCACACCCTCATCATTGGTTTTGGTAAACACTGAGGGTCTAGCACTCTCCATTGCTGTCCACATTTTTTGATATGTGCTGAAATTGGAGTCCCGAAAGAAACCCAATGTGGAACCGCCGAGTAGAGCACCATATTTGATCTTGGTTTGGGCAGCCAAGTCCTCGGCATTGTTTATGGAGCTGGCTTGTCGAGAGTTGGTCAAAAAGGCCGCCAAATTAGCCGTGTAGGAGTTCAACATCATGAGGGCAAAGAACCACCACATACCCGTTACAAGACGGGTTGAAGCAGCTCTAAGATGAACATAAATTAGCACAAAGAAAACAAATTAATTTTGTCAACTTACTTGGGCAGTATATCGCATCCCTGACCCATAAGTGATCCAATTGACAGCCACATTGTATTGTGCAGAAACCAAATATTTTCCACTTCCTCTGGCTCTTTGCAGGGATGCGGATTCTCCCAATCATCGGGCGCCATGCGAGCCAAAGCGAATAGTAGAAATGATATAAACAAATACGCCGATCCCATATATATCCACACATCCAGAGAGAATGGCGATAGAAATGAGAACAAATCTGTGGGTGGAATGGGTGGCTTTGAGAATAGAATACTTATGCCCAGATTCATAAACGGTGGCGTAAAGTCAACGGCCTGACGTCTAGATGAGGTCATGGTCAAATCACATATGCCCAGATCAGCATTCTGCAATAAAATGTAGACGGATTTTATATTTTTAAAGAATTAATAAATAATATATAATGAAAATAAAGATAATTTAGTTGGAAACATGGGATTAAAGGAAGAGAAAATTTGATATCAAACAATATTCTGTTCACGAAAAAACTAGATAATAAATTTATATTTAAATATTGCGAGATGAAAGTGTACGAAATATAATACTTTTGTTATGCCTTAAAAAAAGTTTAAACATTTTTTTAAAATTTAATATAAAATATTTCAGTCAATTTTTAAACGTTTTAGAAATTTACTTTTATCATTTTTAATAAGGAATTCCTAATTATAAATAATAAATAATTTTTATATTTTTAAAGAATTAATAAATAATATATAATGAGAATAAAGATAATCTAGTTGGAAACATGGGATCAAAGGAAAAGAAAATTTGATATCGAACAATATTCTATTCACGAAAAAAACTAGATATTAAATTTATATTTAAACATTCCCATATGGGAGTGTACGAAATAAAATACTTTTGTTAAGCATTAAAAAAATTTTAAACATTTTTTTTAAATTTAATATAACATATATCAGTTAATTTAAAAATGTTTTAGAAATTGAAATATATTTTAATCAATTTTATAAAGGGATTAAAATAAATTTTTAGAACTCACTTTCATCAAATTTTTTTTAGAAAATTTTGTGCTTGATCATAGAATTACCTTTACCGATTTATCAATTTTTTTTCCTTATCAATGTACTCTATTTACTTACCCCATCGAGCAGTTGCTTCACAATACCATCCCAAGATTGTGTGATCTTATTCAGGCTGCCGTATTTGCCATCTGGTGACATACGGAATTCATATTTGAAATTCAGCATTTTTGCTATGTTATCAATGAGATCTATGGAGTAACCCTCGTAGCGTGCATTTCCCAACAAGATTTCACCTTCTTCGGGTTCTTTGAGGGTCAAGAACGGTGCTCCGATGCGGGAGGAGACGATAAAGGTTTTGTTTGACAACTTTTGACCTACACGCTTTTCACTCTCCTCATCATCGTTGAGCACATCTAAACCATTCACTGGATCCCAAATAGCCAGATCCAAAAAGCCACCAGCTTCGATTTCCGTAACGCGTAAACTAAAGAAACTTCGTCGTCCATATTCGTTAAAATCCACACGCCCCGTTGCGACCTCCTCGGAGCGCTATCGAAAATCGCAAGTTAACTGTTATTAATTACTCTATTTCAAATATCTTACAGCTTTCATGAATTCTATAATTCGCCTGCCTTGTGACCAGGGTTCCTTGCGTTTGCATCTTATTTCTGGCTCTTTCAGTTCCTCGATTATGCCAAGTTCAGTGAGTCCCTTTGATAATAACCAGACAGCATCGTTGAGCAATATCATCTGAGTCTTAACCTGTGTTGGCAGCACTTTATAATAACGACCCTCGCGTTTTTCACGCTCCTCCCAATCGTGCACCACATTCTTAACGTGAAAATCTGTAGGATCCATTATTCGTACTGTCGTTATATTTGCCTCCACATTGAGTATGTCGCCCAGCTCCAAAGTGTGCGTATCAAGCAGCGGTATAAAGACGCTCTGTAAATGTGAAAAACAGTTAAGAAAACTCTTAAAAACGAAGTATGTAAATCTTGTGTAGTTTTTGAAATGCTAACCTGATATTCGCCCAACATTTTAAGCTCATTGGCTTGTTCCAAAACATTTAGCAAAACTTCAGGAGAACAGTGCAATATGAGACAGTTATCGGTTGACAGTTTTATTTCCTTCAAGAAGGGTCGATGATCATCGTCTGAGCCCAACTGTCGCACAGTGGTTGGATTACTATTGGGATCTCCAATCTGAAGTACGTCTTGCAGTTGCTGAAGCTCTGAAGGCAGAAAAGAAAGGCAGGAAGATAATTTTTAAATAAAAATTATTTAGCCTAAAGTTACAAATTGAAAACAGTCTTAAAGACCACAAATTAAATTGTTTTAATTGATTTAAGCCCCTTGAAATTATCATGATATTAAAATTACACCATTTGAAGTTCCGAAAGGCTAATCACGTTTGTTTCCTCAATAACATACCATATTAACATACATATTGGTATAATACCTTACCCCTTTCGGATTCATAGATAATTGTAAAACTTCGCCATCCAAAACTTTGCACAATTTCCGCAAATCCGCGTGCCAATTGCAGATTATCTGGATGTATATTGAGGGTCATTGAGGACTGTTCATACACACGATTATCGGGCTGCCAATCATACACAATGTGTGGTATATCCAAAGTGTGACAAATCGAAGCAATAATATCTATAAAATAAAATAAAAGTATTATATATTGGTTTACATACAACTTGTAATACACAAACTTGCCCGAACTACTTCCAGTGCTGGGTCCAAAGATGGCAATAGCTCCTTGTGATATCAGTTTACAAACTGTAATAAATGTATTTTTTAATACTTTTGATCAAATGTTTAGTAAATTAATATAATAAGGTGTTTCTATATTAATTGTAATTTAATTACTTTTTATAAAATGTAATATGAATTCAACACATCTGGTGCAGTTAAGTAAATATCTCGAATAATACATATTTTTTTTTGATCTACGCACAGACAACACTATAAGGCATATGCACATGATATTAACACACAACATAAAGCTCACAATACAATATATTTACCTATGAACACTTTAAATTTAACTGGATTGTACTATAACATTCGTAAGTTGTTAATACTAATAAAATGTCGGTTCAAACTGCCTTGCTTAAAAGTTATAAATTTTTAATATTCACCTGTTTTCTCCATAATAAAACTGTCTTCTGTGTCGGCATACATGACTGTTGCGACAAGTTCTATATTTCTTTCCAAAATATTAGCACGGTCAACAGCCGTGCGAAATGCTATTTCCGCCTCATCCTTGTCCGATGAAAAAATGCTGCCTACAGAATAAGCGAAAAATTGCAAATTTAGAATTTCAGACTGCAGCTGACCTAGTTTCTTGAGTACTTGCCCACTATAAATTTGTTCCTGTCTGCGGTTGTATGCACCGCCAGCATGATGAGCCAATATATGTATTTAAAATACATTTTATTGATATATTTGCATTTTAATAGCTTAATTAAACTTTATGATTTGTAGTTTCGCCCGTTTTACTGATGATGTAAAAGTTGCCGAGAAATTTGCAACTACAACGTTGAGAGGTCTAGAACACAATGAGCTATGTCGGCCATATAGATGAAAAAAATAAAACTCAACTGAACTATGCTAATTTTAAAAGTTAGATTTGAGCATATCGAAAGTATATATATAAATACAGAGAGAGAGAGAATGAGAGCGCCCTCTGTGGTTTGTTGTGCTAAACATATTCTAAACAACAAGAGAATGAGAGAAAAAAGTGCAAAACAAATTTAATTATTGGACTTTCGCCAGTGAGCTGAGAACTTTTACTACAAAAATTTATATAGATTCTGATTGTGTACATTTAAAAAATTTAACACGACAATTGTTATACCTTCTTGCGTACAATATGATCGTAAAAAACGGCAGAACCATATTTCGAAGAAAATACCATTGTTCTGCTGACATTTTTCGAGAATTGATTCGAAACTCCGCCGATAGGAATCAATTTGTGATCACCTTTGTGCATAAATATCAAGCCATGAACGTGATCGTGCATAACCTGAAAGTTATCACTATCGGCATATTGTACATGATTGAGACGAACATTTCGATAACTCAGATGACCTGCCTTTGGCCTGAGCTTGGCGTGACCCTCAAAGATGCCCTTCCAATCAGTATGCTTGAATGAAGCTCGAAGTGCATTTTGCCAACTCATGCCCAAGTCTATATAGCCCGAGGTCTCCGATCCATCGTTATTAATGGATGTGGTAAATACAATTGTCTGCGGAGAAACATATGATTATATAACATCACACTATTGCTTATTCAGCCTACCGATAATATTTTGCTGAATATGGGTATTTCACGTCTTTTAAACTGCAATAGAAGGGGATCAGTACATGTGGGTGACATAAATCTACTAAACGGCTGGATACTGGTGATTTTAGGTCGCAACTCCTGCAATGCCAAATCGGTTCGCTTCGCAAACTCCTTTTCATCATAGGGAACGTTTGTGGATCGAAATCCCAATGTGACAATGCAACGTGCAACCTGCTGACTTCCCAAATACATAATATCCTTCTTTGATATGAATGAGTTCAGATAGGCATCGTGATTTTTGAACTTCACTACGTTTAAGTCCACACTTTGGTCCATTTTTTAAAAAAATATTTATATCTATATACAAAATCTGTTTATTTATCTGACAAAAAGTGCATCATCATTATCTCACCTTTTAATTATTTTTTATTATTTTTTTTTTTAATTTTTTAAATTCTATAATTGAACTCGTAATGTAAATGGTTTTCAAGCAACTGACAAATAAATCATTGAATGTAATTTGGGTTCGTTTGAAATTTATATGAATTAACGTAATTTTAGAATATTTTTAAAATTGTACAAAAATAAATTACAATACTCTTGAACTTTTAATAAAAGAATATCCTGTTATATGAAAGTACAAAATATTCAAAAGATTTTAGAAACAAATTGAGTTAAGCAGAAAAGTTTATTTGAATTCCATTTATCAATTACTTTACATACTTATATATTTTTAAAAAATTTTAATTTTTAGATATGATAAATATATTTGTTTGTGCAACATAAAATAAATAGATAAATTTCTATGTTTGATAAAATTGTTGTTAAATAAATGAGATAAAATTAATTAAATATACTGACTACAAAATAAACAAAATGTAATAAAAACAAAATTACAAAAAACTATATTAACAATTTTCAAAAAATCGATTTAAACGGGTTTTACAGTACTGATCTAATGATTTTACTTTTCTGCATCCCAGACAAAGTCTATTTAAAAGATAATTTTTGAAGATAATTTGACGTAAAATATGCCTAAATGAATGTCAAAGCCTATACTGTTTGAGCGATCAAACACACTGATCTTTTGAAAAAGCAGGGTTACATAAAAATTTAATAGATGTGACAAGATCAAAAACACATAATCATAATCGACCACTTTGGAGATCAAAACATCTGTCAAGAGCAAACAAAAGCAAGAACATCACAATATTTGGCACACAATATTAAAATCCCTGACAAACATGAAACAAAACAAAATCAAAAAAAAAAAAATACGCGTATAAAATGAAAAGAGAATTCAGAATGAAAATGTCGGAAAAAAAGAAGAAAAACACGACATGGTAGACTAGATGCCGCCTACGTCATCGACAAGCGCCATAAATAATGCTATGCTACGGCAAATGGCACATGGCAATTCCTCAAGAGTTGGAGAGGCATTCAAAAGAGAAAATATAAAAAAAAGAGAATCGGTGGAGATATATATATATATGTATGTAAAATATATTACAAATTGGACAGTTGGAGAGCGGGACACAGTTAGTCCGGACGGTCAGTGTGCGTGCTGAGCGCTCCAAGACTGGATGCTGCGGTCGCTTGGAAAAACGCCGGAAAATAATTTTAAAAGTGAAATAAACATTTTCAAAAATTTTACGTAATTTTATAGTGTGCGTGTGTGTGTGTGTGAGTGTATAGCTAAAAATTCAACAACGAAATGGCCGCTGCATTTAGAAAATTCAATTAGTTTTGAGTGCGTTGTTTAGCTAGTATTTTATATATAAAACATATATTTTTTTTTGTTTTGGAAAAATGCATTTGTATCCAGTTTGTGTTTTTGTCGTGTTATTTTTAAAGCATGCCCTCGCCATTGGCACCGAGGGGCATACGAAAATCACAGTGGGTATGTCTTTATCTCCGATACAACAATTTGATATCATTCACATAGTAATGCTGAAATTTGGAATATTTAAGGTGCCATTTTCTATGAAAATGAAAAGGAAATTGAATTAAGTTTCGATCAAGCTTTGCGTGAGGTGAATAACTTGAAATTCTTTGAGCTAACCTTTACATCTATCAAACGATATATGCCAACAAATGATAGTTTCTTGCTTCAACAGATCAGTAAGTATTCCTCAAAAGTACTAATACTACAAAATTTATACTCAAACTGATACCGGGCCACATCTTCCGTATAGCTTGTGAACTGATTTCCAATGGCGTTGCGGCTATTTTCGGACCAAGTTCAAAGGCAGCTAGTGGTATGTTTTTCGGACCATGTGTTGTGATCATTATTTTGTAATCGTTTTAGTTTGGCTGTTGTTCTCATAGATATTGTGGCACAAATTGCAAACGTGACCGGCATTCCGCATATTGAGTTTGATTGGAAACTGGAAGAAGCGCGTCAGGAACAGTTAAATCATCATATGACCGTTAATGTGGCTCCCTCATTGTCGGCATTATCCCGTGCCTATTACGAGATTATAAAAGATAACTATGGATGGAGCACTTTTATGCTAATTTATGAAACTCCAGAAGGTAAGTTTTGAGCTTTGAATATTTTGCATAATATTAAAGAATATTTTACCCTTCTTTAGGTCTAGCTCGCCTGCAGGATCTTTTAAAGATTCATTCCTTAAATAGTGATTTTGTCAAATTGCGTTATTTAGCCGACTATGGTGGAGACTATCGTATTCTTTGGAAGGAAGCAGCTGAAACCATTCATGAACAGCGCATAATTGTGGACTGTGCACCGAGTACATTAAAGGAACTGCTGACAGTCTCTGTCGATTTCAATCTGCAGGGTCCCTTTAAAGTGAGTTTTTAATGGCATTCAAAATTTTTACGAGTATTTGATATATTTGTCAATCCACAGAATTGGTTTCTTACCCATCTGGATACGCATAGTTCGGGCTTAATAGATATCTATAGTGAAGATTTCAAGGCGAACTTGACATCGGTGCGTTTAAAAATTGTGGATTCAAATCCATATGAGCGCAAGAAGACTCGTATTACCAAAGTGGATGTAAGAAGCAAATAAATAGCAATTAGCAATAATATCCTACATTTCAAATTTATATTCAAAATCTCATACTTTTCATTATAACTATTGAAGTAAAATGTTATCTAACATATCAATTCTATCTTTTAGCAAATTCTAGATAATCAAATGATGCTTCCCATACTGATCTATGATGCTGTGGTGCTGTTTACCAACTCGATTCGCAATGTGATCACTGCGATGGAGCAATTTTATCCACCGAGTAGCGATTGTGGTGCTCGTTACAGTGATCCCTGGATAATGGGTGCCTATATTATGAGTGAAATGAAGACCATATCGGAGGATGATGTGGAGCCGCATTTCAAAACGGAAAACATGAAATTGGATGAGTACGGACAGCGGACACAATTCAATTTGGAAATCTATAAGCCATGGGTTAATGAGCCACTGTTGATTTGGACGCCAGATAATGGTGTAAGCCCCAAGAAAATAACCTTGAGTCTTGAAAGTTCAGTGCCAACAAAAGATTTCTCACAACAACGTAGGCTTTATACGGTGGTGACACATTTTGAGGAGCCCTACTTTATGATGAAGTGCGTTTATTAACTAAAGTAGTGTTTTTAATAACACTTTATTGGATTTGATTTAGTTTTTATGAACTTATTAAGCTGAGCATTTTCAGAGAGGATCATGAGAACTTGAGAGGACTGGATAAGTATGAGGGATATGCTGTGGATCTGATTGGTAAACTCTCTTCCATTATGGAATTCGATTTCGAGTTTATGATTGTCAATGGCAATGGTAAATATAATCCAGAGACAAAAGAGTGGGATGGCATTATACGCAAGCTAATAGATCATGTAAGATTCATTATCTTTTGTAAGTTGAAACTTATCACAAGTTTTTAATTATTTTTTAGCATGCTCAAATTGGAATCTGTGATTTGACGATCACCCAACTTCGTCGATCAGTTGTGGACTTCACTGTACCCTTTATGCAGTTGGGTATTAGCATATTGCATTTCAAGAGTCCACCGGAACCGAAAAACCCATTTGCCTTCTTGGAACCCTTTGCTGATGATCTGTGGATCTATATGATATTCGCTCAGTTAGTAATGACGTTGGCTTTTGTGCTTATTGCCAGGTGAGTTTTGATTTTATTCAATGCTGTTTTAATCGTAAATAATTCGGTCTAGACTCTCACATCGCGAATGGATGCCGCCGAATCCGGCTATCGTTGATCCCGATGAGTTGGAGAATATCTGGAATGTTAATAACAGTTGCTGGCTAATGATTGGCTCAATTATGCAACAGGGATGCGATATCCTACCAAGGTTTGTCTTAGTTTTTCAGTGAATTACTTTAAACACTCATCTTTAATCTAAAATTTAAAGAGGCCCTCCTATGCGTATTCTGACTGGAATGTGGTGGTTCTTTGCCCTCATGATGCTAAGCACATACACGGCCAATATGGCGGCTTTTTTGACCAGCAATAAAATGCAGAGCTCCATCAAGAGTTTGGACGATCTGATTGAGCAGAGTGAAGTCAAATTTGGCAGCATGATGGGCGGTAGCACATCTTTGTTCTTCTCAGAATCCAATGATACCGACTATCAGCGTGCCTGGAATCAAATGAAGGGCTTCAATCCCTCAGCATTTACCAGCAACAACAAGGAAGGTGTCCGACGTGTCCAAAAGGAGATGGGCGGTTACGCTTTCCTTATGGAAACCACCAGCTTGACCTACAATACTGAACGGAATTGCAATTTACGACAGATTGGCGGAACAATCGGTGAAAAGCATTACGGATTGGCGGTGCCTTTAGGTGAGCAAAACTTTTATGTAAACTTGATCGAATATTAATTCCTTCTTAGTTGTTCTTCTCATAAGAGTTCAGAAAAAGTAATATTTAAATTAAAAAGATATTATCCTTTAATAAGACTCTAACATTTTATTTTAACTTCTTATTAATAGGAATAGGAATATATGAATATTTTGTTTACCATGAGTCTAGTCACAACCTATGAATTTTAAAATATAAAAATGATAATTTTTCTTAAAAATATTTTTAACCCAGTGTGCAAGGAGCATAATGAGCTTATAGGTTTGTGAAAATGAAAGTTCTATAAAGAATATAAGTTCTTGATAACATACTAAATAGTTAATAATAACTTAGATATATTGTAGGATCAATTTTTGTCTGATCATAACAACAACTAGATCTCAATGACTATAAGACTTTATACTGCAAAATTTGGCAACAACATTTCAAGAAATACTAGCTGGGCATATAACGGCCGAATATCTCCAAATAACTTTTGATATACGCTTTGCAGGTCTCTGAATGTATTTCGCTTTTATTTAAGAGGAAAATGTTTATATATTCTTTAGAAACTTTTTCAAATCTGTTGCTTTATTTAAAACGGATTATAACTGGTACTATTATTATTGTAGGCGCTGATTATCGGACAAATTTGAGTGTTTCAATACTGCAGCTGAGCGAAAAGGGAGAACTCTACAAACTGAAGAACAAATGGTGGAAGAGACATAATGTGACCTGTGATGCTGTTCACGAGGTGGATGGCGATGAGTTGTCTATTATAGAACTAGGTGGAGTTTTCGTAGTGCTCGCTGGTGGAGTTGTGGCTGGCATCATTGTGGGTATCATTGAGTTTCTGTGGAATTTGCAGCATGTGGCAGTGGAGGAGTACATTACGCCCTGGCAGGCTTTCAAGGCAGAACTAAAGTTTGCACTAATGTTCTGGGTGAGGAAGAAGCCTATGCGTATTTCCAGTGGAAACAGCAGCAGTGCAGACAAGTCATCTAGACGATCATCTGGATCCAGGCGCAGTTCGAAGGAGAAAACCCGCAGCAAGACTGCTAGTTAGAAAATAAGTTTGGGGAATGTATTGTTTGTTTAAATTTGATGTCAAGTTGAATTAATGTTTGGAGAAAAATAAAGTAATTGTGAAATGATTATATATACAAATTTTCCTTGCTTTTTGTTTTGTAATTTTTTTTCTTATAATATTTTTATAAATAGAATTTCGAGAAGCTTTTTGCTGGCAACCATTTTTTATGTTTTTTTTTTGTATACCCTGCATTCAATTCGACATGGAATTTGAGCACACATTATTTGCAGCCACATTTGCTTTAAATTTACTTGGCTCATTTCCAGCTGTAGCTCATGTCACAGTCTATATAGCCCCATGGTTGGGGTGCTCTTGTTTTGTGAACATTTCTCTTGTCCATAAAACAAATGGCTGTGCTCCCCACCTACAAAACGGCTGCTAAAATAAATAGCACTCTCCTCCGTGATCTCACGGCTGCCATAGTGCTTTGTCCAAAATATCATCACTTTAGTGGTTCAGTGTGTCGAGAGCAGCGATCCGGTTAGGTTCCATTTGGCATATGCTGGCTTCTCCAAATATTTTGTGTGTCGATTTTTATATACGCTCAACTGGGATGTTTTTTATTTGATACATATTCATGGATATGAAGTGAATTGTGAACTGTTTGTTGTTTGTGCATCGCTTATATAAGCACCATGAATATAATTATTTGATATTGAATATCCCAAAAAGGGAAACGAATCTATAAAGTCATGTCTACGCTAAAGTTCCTAGTATTTATCGCATTAGTTTTAAGTACCTGCGCCAATGAAGAGGGTTTAGTTGTGAAAATTGGTAAGCAAAAGAGCATAAAACTTAAAAGTGATTTTTTAAAAATTTATTAATATTTAAAGGCGCCATTTTCTTTGACTCTGAGTTGCAACTAGCTGAGGCTTTTGATGAGGCTGTCAATGAGGCAAATGCTGTGAGTCTAGACCTGAAATTGGAACCAGTAAAGCACTATATAACTATAGACGATAGCATTATGCTGCAGGACTTGAGTAAGTATTAATTTAAATAACATACATATGCTTAATTATTTATTAATATTTATTTGGACTCTACTTAGCATGTGACTTGATTGGAAATGGTGTCGCTGCTATTTTTGGACCAAGTTCAAAGACAGGCAGTGGTAAGTTAACTTTCTATCGGCTATAAGCTAGATTATTTTTAAACAAATTTAGCGTCATAAAATTGTTTCCCAGACATTCGGATTTGCTGTTGTTTTCCAAGTCTAGACAGAGCACACGTGTAGTATACTAAACAGAGAAGAGCACATTTAATGTTATGATTTTTAGTCAGAGATCGATAGAGAAACAGAGAGAGAGAGAGAGAGAGAGAGAGAGAGGGAATAATTCCTACTATACTATATTCACATATAAATATTTATATATTCAATACGCCACTAACCTCGATAATGACTCTTCATATTTCTCATTAAATTGGCAACAAGCAAACATTAGTTTCAAATATTTTTTTGCAGTAAATAAACGCATAAATGTTTATAAATATATAGAATCGTGGAGGCATCAACAACTAGGTGGAACACTTGTGAGTTTTTCTTTTGTGTTTTTTGGAACGATGCCAGAAAAATGTATTGGGTCTTTTCAAATCTTTCATTGCTTTGTTTTGGTCGCCACTTTCATTGTGTGTTTTGTTAGTTTACCGAGTCATTCTAAACAGTCTAAAATCTTTATGTATATTACAACGCATTTCATTTCTAGATATCGTTGAGGTGCTCTGCAACATGACGGGTATTCCGCATCTGCAGTTCGATTGGCATCCCCAGCAATCGCCACGAGATCGTCTCAATCACCAAATGACTGTCAATGTGGCTCCCTCCGAACTTATACTATCTACTGCCCTCTCCGAAATTCTGAGCAGCAAATTCTTTGATTGGAAATCATTTACCATTGCCTATGAACGAGATTCACGTAAGTAAACGGCCCAATATTTTTTACTTTAAATAGTATTTCTAACCAACCACTGAACTAACTAACGAAGCTTATAAACAAGTAATCAGTAAGTTTTAAATTAATTTTAAGTTAATCTTTGTTGAATGAACATTATTGTCATAATTACTTTGAAACTTATTTCTACTCTTAATGCGAATTAAATACTGAATACAATATATATTACTTATATTTTAATTTCTACGTAAAACAAGACTTCATTTTTGAACTATTTGTTTATATTGCTATTAAAATCTTCTACAAGATTCATAATTCAATCTATTTTACAAAATTTCGAATACTTTATATTCTTTCTAGATTTCGCACGTTTGCAACACTTACTTACTTTGAGACAACTTCACAAAACTGGCATTAAACTTCAGGAGTTTCAGCGTGGCGACGACTATCGCGTACTCTGGAAACGTATTAGTAATTCACGTGAAAAATTTGTGTTGCTTGACTGTCCCTATGATATAATCTACGATGTTGTCGACGCTGCGATGGGTTACAATATGACTGGAGCTTTCAATGTGAGTAGACAGTTCTATATTACTATATTGCTATAAAACTTACTTTACTAACTTACCTCATTTTCATTTCGCTTAGAATCTATTCATTACCAATTTGGATACACATCTCAGTGGCATTGATCGTTTCTATTCGAAAGAGTTTCGAGTAGCTGTGTCCGCCTTACGTATCCGCAACTATATCCCTCCACCTGTGCATGACGAGGTCGATGTATTCGACGATGCGGTAGACAATCGAGTGAGTTTTCACCATAACAAAGTTTATTTACACAGCATAATAATCAAGTTTATATAAGCACAGTTTGACTCACTGGATAAGCAGCTATTATATGATGCAGTTGTGCTCTATTATAATGCCATATTACAATTGAGTCAACGTTCCGGCTTCTATACGCCTCAGTTTGGATGTGGGCTTGGTTTCTGGCAGCCAGGACCGCATGTAGTGCAACAGATGAAGGAGGTGGGCGGTGAGCATAATGTCAGGAGATCTTGATTATATCTTATTTAGTTTTTAGCTCAAGCCAAAAGACGTAAAGCCACCTTATAAGACACAACGCTTGCAAATAACCGCCGATGGACAAAGGGAGGACTTTAATCTAGAGGTTTACAATCCGATTATCGATAGGGTTTCACACATCTGGAACAAACAGTATCAGCTTGTGCCCATTGAGAAGATCAGAGAGAACTCAACGCAGGCACTGAAACAGCGACGTCTTGAGACTAAAGAAGATTTTTCACAAAAATTCGTTAGATATACGGTTGCAACACGGGTGGGAGAGCCCTACTTCAGTTGGCGGTAAGTGAAAATAGTTGAAATTAATGGATTGAGTCAAGCATAACAAAGGTTTCATTGAAAGTAAGCCACCGGAGGGTGTGCATTATGAAGGAAATGATCGATTCCAGGGATACGCCGTTGATTTGCTCTATCATTTGGCTGATGAGTGCAAATTTGAATTTCATATCGAGCCTGTGAGGGATAACAAATACGGTAGCTATGATCCAAAGACTGACGAATGGGATGGCATAATTCGGCAGTTAATTGATAATGTAAGTGCATACCAATGAATTACAAAATATCTTAATATAATCAAAACCCCCATCACTTCCCTTCGAGCAGAATGCACAGATTGGCATCTGTGATTTGACAATAACTCAGGCACGTCGTTCGGTTGTTGATTTCACAGTGCCATTTATGCAGTTGGGCATTAGCATTCTTGGGTATAAACAACCTCCTCCTCCACCCAATATGTTTGGCTTCTTCAATCCGTACGATATGACTGTATGGTTCTATGTTATGGTTTCCATGTTAATAACGGCGATGGCATTGATAGTGATCGGACGCATGGATTCATATGAATGGGAGCCACCGGTCATGAATGAGGATAATGAGCTGGAACGTGAAAATACTTGGCACTTGAACAACACCATGTGGCTCGTCTTGGGTTCCATACTAACTCAGGGCTGTGACCTGTTGCCCAGGTATGTTTTCATCTAAACAGATTTATCAGTTGTTGTCTAATGATTTCTTTTGAATTTCAGAGGCTTGCCCATGCGATTGCTAACAGCATTTTGGTGGATCTTTGCCCTGCTCGTCTCTCAAACATATATAGCCAAGTTGGCTGCCTTTATTACCTCGCAGAAGATGACCGGAGATATACAGTCCTTGCATGATTTGGTTGATCAAAATAAGGTACAATTCGGTACCATTCGAGGCGGAGCAACTTCACTATACTTCTCGGAATCAAATGATACCGAAAATCGTATGGCCTGGAACAAGATGTTGTCGGCAAAACCAGATGCTTTCACTAAAAATAATGAGGAGGGTGTCGCTCGTGTCAAACTAAAGGAGGGTTCATATGCTTTTCTAATGGAAACCACAAGTCTGCAGTACTTTACTCAAAAGAACTGTGAACTTACACAGGTTGGCGAAAGTTTCGGAGAGAAGCATTATGGAATTGCAGTGCCACTAAGTGAGATATTTAACTAAAGATGAATTTAAAATTTGTATAGATTTAACTACTTTTCTTCCTTCTTCTTCTTCTCTGTAGATGCTCATTTTAGATCGAATCTCAGTGTGGGCATTCTCAGGCTCAGTGAGAAGGGCGTGCTCTATAAGATTAAAAACAAATGGTTTAAGGACAATACCACAAAATGTCCATACAGTGAAAGTACCACAAAACAGGATCAGTTTGATATGGACTCACTGGGTGGTTTATTTGTGTTGCTCATTGTGGGCATCATACTTTCCTTTTTAATTGGCATTGTTGAGTTTCTCTGGCACGTCCATAAAATTGCTCTTAGGCAAAGGGTAACTTGCTTTTTTATACCTTATTGAAATGTTACTAAAATTTGATATCTTTTAGATCAAGCCGTCATTGGCATTTAAGGGGGAAATAAGATTCTTTGCACAATTCTGGCTCAGACGAAAGCCACAGCACACCTATCGACAGAGTCGTGATTCCACCTCGACGGGCTACTCCTCACTGGGTCAAAATACAGGTACTTCTAGTGGCAAAAGAAAAAAAAAAACAGTACCAACTTAAAGTAATGATCACATCACGCTTTCAACATTCATTCAATTAGCATTTGTAATTGTAACAGAAATCTTGTAAAATAAATATATGTATATTTCCAAGCATTTCGAGTTTCTCTTGAGAATATTCTGTCAGAGTCAAGCAAGAAGGTCTTCTAAAGTTAACAGTCTCTGTTGTTATCAAATTTTAATAAATTTTAAAAAAATAATTCAAAATTTGCATGCATTTGGCTATCGTTTTCCTTTACGTATAGCTTTATAACTTCATAATCTTTTAGAGGAAAAAATATTAAAATATCCAGAGGGTATTACACGGTCGGGATACTCCACTGAATATCTTACTTTTTCTTTCTTGTTTACATATATGCATTAACCGATCTTTACTTTATAGATCCAATGATTTGTTTCTTTTTGTATGCGTTTAAATGTATTGTAAAGTCAGCTCTTGCGAGCTTTAAAAAATTGCCTCAATTTGAGCAGAAGCTCACAAAGGGCGAGTTATTGGTTAAAGTTTTCAACTAGCAATAATCGCAACTCGGTTATGACCTCATTGTTTGCGATAATGCCACTGCACAAGGTTGTGTTTTGATCAAAAGAACTCTGAATAGTTATACACTACATGGAATTGAACAACTTGAGAATTATTGTGTGCAGAATGTAGAAAATTGCAGAAGGGTTGTCGAATGACTCGAAATCTCAACCCCCAACTAATGAATATAAAATTGCGAAACTGTTTAACTGACAATGTCGGTTGGAACCAGTTTCAATTCAGCTGCATTTGCAATTGCAGACAATTTTAGTGCATCCAGCTCATAGTTAAGTGTTAAAGCTCATCGGTTAGGGGTTGGCCACAAACTTTGAACCCCTAGCTATTGAAATTTTATGACCTAACAAGCAATTCTTCTTGTCCTTTTTTTTGGAAATGATTCCCATTGCCCGCATAAGACACGCACTCGTATTCAACTTTGATGGTGCCAGGGCCACAAAAAAAAAAAAGAAAACGACAGAGAGAGAGAGAGAGAGAGAGAGAGAAAAAAAAGGGTCAAGAGTCTGTACTGCGTTTGGGCCAGATATTTGGATTATGCAAGTTAAGCGGCTTGCCTAGAGTGCGGCCAAATTGTAAGCAGCTTTAAGGCCACAACGAACAATTTGGCTTAAAGCCGATGCTTACCATTCCTTCACCTTTGCCAATTGGCCCCGCTTTTTTTATGGCCCCACTCGAAGTCATCAACAAATTGCACAGCACTTACCAAATGGCCAACTCTTTGTGCTCTACGCCTTGTAATTTAAATGGCCTTTTTATGGTGCGGGCCATAAAGTGTGCAAATAAGGGTTAATTATGTATCGCAGTTGACGTTCTTAGTGCCATCATAAGATGCGCAAATTGTAACTGGCAATTACCCTATGGGAATGTTAATGAGCCTTTATTAAATTGCCCTACTTCCAAGAGTGTAAAAACAATTAAATCGCTAGGTAATGCTTAAGAGAACTGATGTTTTCATAATAGTTTTGAGTTTATAATAACAAATCGTTTTACAAGCCGACAGATAGTTATTTTCTTAAAGAATATGTAGTCAAATTTTAGATTTTTATCATTTTCATTATATAATAAAAAGTTTAACAAAGTCTGAAGTTTATTTAAGCTAGTGATTAATTTATTTTTAGATATTATATACTCAGCTAACTTGACTGCTGCCCTTCTAATGAGCAGTCTGTGAGTAATGCTAGTGCCTCTCATCTCAGTGACAGCCAGAAACAAGCTTATTAGCCCATGTCAAAACGCCCTCTGTGTAAACGGACATGTAGCAAAACTTTTTCCCCAAAACGGATGTTGCCAATATCAACACCATAAAATAACAACAAACGTGTAGAAACACAAATATAAACCCCAATTCAAACCCAAACCCATGCCCATACCCGTGCCCAAATCCAAACTCAAACTTAAACCTATAAAAACAGACGCAGTCGATTGCCTCATCGTCGAAGCGGAAACAATTGACTCGTTTACACGGCCAACAGAAAAAGAAACTAAAAAAATATATAAAAAATAGAAGGAAAACACAACCTGACAACATAAACAAGAGGCGCCAATAAAAAAGAACAACAAAATAAAAAGGAAGTCAGGACAAATGGGGGGGCACATTGTAACCAGTGCAAGTTCAGAGATGTTTCCGCATGGTTTTTTGGTTGGGGTCAGCCTCAAACTAAAGCTGGTGTTTGTCGGTTTTTCCTGTCGTTTTGATTTGAATGTCTATCACATTTATTGACATTTTTTTGACTGTTTGTTGTTGTTTGATTTTATTATTTAATTGTTTATTTTCTGAATGCTTATTTTATAGTTTTGAGTGTTTAACCGCATTGTGAATGTTGTGTGTGTTTTGTATTTATTTATTTTGTATTTATTCAACTTTTCTCGCAATATGTGCAAAAAACCACAAATTGTTTTATTGAGTCTTTGTGTTTTACGATTGCGGATACAATTTTAATTGTTGGTTATAGGCTGACATGGAAACATTTATGGACTACTTTTAGTTATGGCTGTGTTAATTGATTGTGAGCTCGAGACGAATTGCAGTTGGTGAATACTATAAAATGTGTCTAATAACATTTTATTATTTTTTAAAGACAAGCAACAAATTCAATAACGCAGTAGGCTTATTGGATTGAGAAATTTAATATGCATTTAGAACTATTATTGATGAGTTTTGTTTAATTTAAATGGACCGCTTTAAGTTTATTTTAGTCTTATATTCGATTTAAGCACTTTGTAAATTATTTTAAAAATATTTATTTTATTATTGGCATTTTTAAATATATTTATTTCATTTTTTGCTTAGTGTCTGTGTAAAAATATTTGTTTGCCTATTTGTTTTAATTTAAATCTATTACAAATCAACCAATTATGAAGCACTAAACGCACTAGTTGACTGCATATTAAGCATCCGCCCTACTTGCAAAGAAACTGCAACAATTTGTTGATTTATCGTGTCGAGTTTTCGACTTAATCTTGAAAGCATGTTACTTAAGAATGCATTGGATAGTTGGTTGACTATACAAATCTATGCTCTCTTGATTTTGAGGCCACAATGCATTTTAAACAACAAGATGAATGGTTCAGCCCCTCAGTGTCCCCATCTATGGTACTGCGAAAACAAGAACAAACAACGCAACATGATGAGAGACTAAAACAACAATAACTGACGAGGATGGCAATATGTTTGCTTGTATTTTCGTTAGCAACACGAGTGGCAACGAGCTTTGTTGAGGGTCTAGTTGCAAAATCAGGCAGCTAACCAGCAGAAAACAAGCAGGCAAATAAAAACACAACCAGAATCGACTGAGAGGAGCCTGCAGGCTCAGAGACCTGGCACCAAGCACCACGCATCAGGCACATATTCAATATTGTGCCACAGAGGAAGTTCTGCAGTTGCAACCAGTGTACAGTGGAACAAAAACGCCTATTTTTGAAATTTATTAAGTCACGAAATTAACAAACATTTTTATGGTGTAACTTGAAAATAGGGCTACAAAAATTTTATGTTTTTAAACAAATTAGTATTTATTCAATAACATAGTTTCTAAACTTCTACTTTTGCTAGTAAAATATTCAGATTCAGATTAGCAGCGCTTTCCTTACTTTCAAAAGATTCTGAAACTTTAAAATGCATTAATTTCATTACAAAGTACATACAATGAAAGTTTTTAATATTTTTACCAACAATATGAGCAAATCCGCCCATAGTGCGTTTGTGTGAATGAGTATTTGTGCGTGTGATCGTTGGTGTGTGTTCTCATTGAACCAACAGCTTGTGGCGTCAATTTGTGGACATTATTGTTTCACGACTGCGACCGGGACTGGGACAAGAGCGAGTCCTAAGCGAAACCCGACAACTCTCCGCAATCACTGGCAACAATTTCGAGGGGGTGGCTAAGGCGTGGCATGTTTGCGTGGGCGTGAGCGTGGGCATGGGTATGTAGTTGTTGTGATCTAATTTTTGATTATTTTCGCGATTTTCGCGTTAAATTTGCACGAAAAATTAATTGCAGCCGCAGTTTGTTGGCTTTTAGTGGCTCCGTTAGTTTCAGATGGCAACTTTTCTAATTTTGGTTAGCCAAACAGCAACGGGTAGAGTGCGTTAGAGTGAGATAGTAAATACACGCTCTCATGGGAGCTAAAATTAATTACGCTAAAATGAGCGCAATGCGGAAATAATGAGAAATCAATTAGACATTGTTTTTATTATTATGTTGCAGTCTACATTTAAACATGATCTATTAAAACGAACAGTGAAAACTCGAAATTTTGAGAATTAGAAGCTTAAATTTAAAGGCTAAGCGAAAGTAGTATTTTCAAAACATATAAAGTATGGAAATAGAGAGTCTTTCATATCAAGCTGCCCAAAATGAATGTGTTACATTTTCGCAAAAAACTGAACTGACTTTTGAAATACTACAGATTGCATCATAAATCAACATCATGCTTTCAAAGTTATTTCTTTTTTTTTTTGCTCTTGACCAAGAGTTCTGTAGAACTTGGGCAATAGAGAAATCATTGCTCAATGATTTCATAAGAGTGGAGTCGCTAGGGTATCTGTAGGGAGCTATCGTATTGCAAACTCTGATGACATTTACGAAATGTATTAATTGAATTCAATTTACGGCATTACAGTTACCTTTTCACTTCCATAGACTACGGAGTGGAACTCCTCGGTCTGCTGACCACCGGGTCAGTTCTGTGGTCTCGGCTTGAACTCTCTCTGCAATTGCAAAATTGATTTGAATTTTCAAGTCAATGTCAACGTGTTGCAGTTTTAAGTTCAATTCTCTGCTGAACAAATTTCACCAGAGAGAAAACGAGAAAGTAGGCGAAAGCAAACCACAGGCTGTGAAATCAGCATGTGTTGAGGAAACTACAAACTCATTCCGTTTTTGCTGCTGCTTTTATTTCAAATTCCAAACACTATTCGATTTAAATAAGCTCAAAGCTATAAAGATGTACTTCATGTAGCTGCCATTATTACATTTCATTTCAATTGTCAGTTATGTATCAGTTTTCATAATTGATTCGTGAATTAGAATGCAATTTCTGGCAATTTCTTGGTTTATTGTCTACTAAATTGCTTAACTAAAGTATACTAATATACTATGTTAATCAAGTTATGCAAAGAGAGTATCAAAAATTTCATTTATGTTAAGAATTATTTGTCTAACATGTCAGTTTATAATTGGAATGCTACATTTAAGCTTATCGTAAATAGCCTCAAGTTTTTCATAATTTATGGATTATTGTGCAATTTCCAAAAATGCATAAAACACACAAAGCAATTATGGAAAGTAAATTTTCAAAATTATTCCCAAAAATTGTTAAATGTCAAATTATTTTGTAAGCTTCAGTGACGTCATTTGTAACATAATCTCACTCAAATTAATGGGATTACTACGACATGTTGCTATCGTTGTGCCATCGTTGAATTGTGCTTTGTTACTAAAGTGTTCTCGTTTATATAGTTTAACATTACGCGTTTAGTTGAATGGGATTTTTGCGCACGACAAGGGAAATTTAAGTGGTGAGTTTTATATACAAGCAGATAACTTGGAGCTCTCGTGGACAATAAAAGCTTATTGAATGCTGTTTTAACTTCTTCGGTTTGATGTGACGCTTTAATATATTTTAACTTTTAGTTATTAATTTATTTAAATGTAAATATTTTTTTACATTAAAGTATACTAAAATATATTTCATAAGTAATGTGTTTGTACTCTTAACCAGCCTGAAGAGAATAGTTAATATTAATCGTATAGGCCTATATAGATGTATAGCTTATTTTTCAATGTTTTTTTCTTATCTTGTATTTTATGTACAACTCATTCTATAAAAAGGCATATCTAGCACTCAAATTATTTTTGGTAGTCGCTGCAACAACGTAGCGTATGCTTAATTTGAACTGCAAATCGAATGCGTGACACAGCTGGGACATATCACAAAGTTAAACAAATTATCAAATTCATAAAAATAAGGAAATATACTCCTACCACATGAGCAGACACATACACTTACACACACGCATTCAGGCACACGAAGAAATTCCGAAGTTCAAAATGAGCCGCCAATGCGAAGACATTGAAAATGGGAAATGGGAATGTACGCCTATCAGGACATGCGATAGGCTGTTGCTGTTAAATAATAAATAAATACGCGAGGCAGACACACACACACACACACGGCAGGAGACATACTCAGATACTTTCTATGTAATGCGCAGAGAGGCGCTGATAAGTATGCTATATAAAACAAGGCATGGCAAATTTCGCTGTTAAGCATTTGATGTGACGTCATAGTGGTAAATGACAAGTAAATTGACTAACTTGCTATTACAATTTTACTTAATGCTTATTACCAGTTACCTTATAGGCCAATTTCCAATCGAATTTTGAATGGGAAGCTATAAAATTATATGGTACATAAGCTTTCTCGGCGACTGCGCATATTTCGTTGCTTTTCTTTTACTCTCAACATTTTTCTTTATTTCTTTTTTCTTCTGTAGCTTCCTTATGTTCATGCCAACGTTTTCCACCTGGGTTGAAGGGTCGTTATCTTTCAATTGGGGCGTGTGTTGGTTTCCCTGGAAAAACTCACCACAGCCTAATTATGAGTGGAAGTTATTGTTACCAAATCAACTTACTAAAATTTTGTCTTTTAATGATGTTTGTGGAATTGCTAATGCCAATGTTTACATAATATAGAAGTAATAGGTTTATTATCCTTAAAAATTAAAAAACAATTGCTGAACTGCGAACCCAATAGAAATATAATTTTTCAAAGCTATCAACATTATACATCTGCAACGTGCTTAAACTTTACTGCTTAAAAACTCAAATAAAAATAAAATTGATAATAATTCAATTCGTATAACATACATACGTACTTGTTTATTGATCAGATTGTAGTTTACATGAAAGCATACTTACATAACCCCCTTATACACAATACTCTTGTGTGCTCTACATTTAACATGCTCGTCATGCACGTTCGTTGCGTTCTTAGTTACCATTATGCTGGCATCTATGATTAACATGGCTATAATAGTCACTAAGTGCATGCTTTTGACTTTGCTGCATACGTTTCAAAGTCATTAGACGCCCAACACACACTCACACACATACTCACTCCAAAACTGAAGTACACACACTAACACATTCTAGAATTGTAGCCCTTTCTGTGGTCATTATGCGGTTGGTTATTTTCAACATTTCGTGGCTCAAGTGCTTATTTGTATGAAGGCAAGCGCCTTTAACTATTCAACAATTTTCATTTCGAGTTGGCCGTTTTTTCATTAGAAGCACTTAAAAATCGACACGGTATACTGTTATTTATTATTTGTTATTTACCTTTGGCAAATTGCTTACTTCAAGCCTCATTCTGTACTGCAGTTTTCAATCAGCCTAATGATAGAGACAGACATAGAACGAGAGAGTTAGTCGAAGTGCAATTTGCTTTTTAATTAAAAGAAAATAAGTAGCCGAAAAGCAGACACTCGAAAAACTACTCGCAATACACTTGAACAAACGAAAAAAGATAAACATGCCATAATAACAATAATAAACAAGTTGCCACTTCATTTCGAATGGTCCAACGACGCTCTGATAGCTACTTAATGTCAATATTAAAATCCCACACAAAACTATGAAAACTCTTGTCCGAAAGATAAACAACAGCAACTGCCAAGAGCATAAGAAAGCAAAAAGAGGAACAGTAATCAGCATTTATGGCAGACTTTGGGCAGCAAAATATCATATCATCAAAAAGTCCAGTCGAAAAATTCAACTAAATTTTAAATGTATAAAAATAAAAATATAAATATAAATATAAATATAAATATAAATATAAATATAAATATAAATATAAATATAAATATAAATATAAATATAAATATAAATATAAATATAAATATAAATATAAATATAAATATAAATATAAATATAAATATAAATATAAATATAAATATAAATATAAATATAAATATAAATATAAATATAAATATAAATATAAATATAAATATAAATATAAATATAAATATAAATATAAATATAAATATAAATATAAATATAAATATAAATATAAATATAAATATAAATATAAATATAAATATAAATATAAATATAAATATAAATATAAATATAAATATAAATATAAATATAAATATAAATATAAATATAAATATAAATATAAATATAAATATAAATATAAATATAAATATAAATATAAATATAAATATAAATATAAATATAAATATAAATATATTTACTTTAATATAAATTTATAAAAATAAAAAGAGTATCCTAAAGTCCAAAATAGTAAAAATGTGTTTTTGAATTTTCTTTTTAAGCAAATAATTTCATATTTTTATGCTTAAGCGTTTATTTGCTTAGCGGCTGCCTGCGATGTAATCTGGCAAATGTACTCGCTGTTGCAATAGTCAGTACGACTCTCCAGTTCTAGGAGTAGGTCCTCCACTCGGGCTAATGACACTTTATGTGGCCGGACTGAAGTGGCTCATCGGATTCGACTAGAGATGCAGGACTAACTGGTTTTGGGTGTCTGTGGAATGTACTTTATCCTTCTGTAGAGCAAACCGGCGTAAGTTCCAGTGGCGCCAAGAAGTGTAAGGGACTAAAGATTTAGTTAAGGAGTTTCCTCTTCTCTTGGTTTATGCAGATAGATATATATATACGTGTGTGTGCGGTGTGGGTATGTGTATATGTAGTAGCTACTTGGTCAAGTGATTTAGCTTGTGATTATATTGAGTGCAGTGGTTTCAGTTAACTGTTGGTTCTTGGCTTCAATTGCCATGTCCTGTGCGGTTATTTTGTGGTGAATAGTGGTGAATGGGTTTATCACATCTTGACAGTTTGAATGCCTTAGCAAAACTATTTTGGCAAATTAATGTTATTGATTTGGGTAAATAACAAGGGTGTTAAGTCAATTATTGCGCAAGACTAAAATAATAACTTAAATAAATATAAATAAATATTAAACTAAATATAGATAAAAGTAGTAGATAGTAATATATGTATAAGAAATAAACATTGTTCATTTAAATTGTAGTTAAACTGCCTTAATGTGTATTATGATCTTTATAAATAATCTGTAAATTCTGTGCAAATTTAAAGTGCAATTAATTACACTTGAAGTGAAGTTTTCTGAAGTATAGGCGGTTGGGGCGTGGCCGCTTTTACGATTTTAAACGCTTCCGCCGTACAATTCAGCTGGGAAATAAATTAAAAAATTTAGTAAGCCATTTGTTGTTGTCCGTTGTCTGTTTGCTGCACATAAAACTTGCTCGTTCTGTTGTCTGTCCGTAGTCTGTCGGCTGAGGTAATAAACAAAAAAATTTACGCGTTGCTAACATGCAACTTGTGGCGCTTGCAACTTGACTCAAGGTTTGCTAGAAGCAATTGTTCCCCATTTGGTTGATCAAACGATATGAGGGAATGGAATCGTAGGGTCGTAGGGTCGCATGAGATTGTGAGGCAAGGGAGAATGAACTAATACAATTTGAGGAGAGCATAAAACTTGCAGCTGGCATTTCTATAGAGGTTATACCCAGCAATTTCATGTTATTGTTTCTCTTGGGCAACTTTGTAATTGAAAGCAAAGTGTGTAAACTGAGAGCAAAATCAAATCTAATGTGGCACACATGAACACTTCTGCCTCCATTTGTTGCAGCTTCTACTAACCCCATCAGCTATCGCAAGTCAACTCTCTCTATATATATATATATGTATTTCAACATATATTTTGATTAAAGTTCGAGCACAATTAAACAATCAGTAACTGGAAACTGTATGTGAATTGCTGGAAATTGCTGCTAGTGTTTGATATTGGTTTTGGCTTACATTTCACTTGATTACACTTCCCTCTGTGCATGTATGTGTGTGTGTGAATGGCGAAAAGTTTTCTGAAACACTTTATAGATTACAAAGACTCGAATTTATAAAATTTATGAAACATTTTCTGGGTGTAGCAATGTTTCTGGCTAGTATGTAGTCTAGCTGAAACTATAACTCTTTGATTGATAAATAATTGCATACTTATACTTACATATATATTATATATATCATAATGTTGAAGTAAATTTATAGTGCATTAGTGTACATGCTGATAAACAGCTTTTCAACCTCGATTTATCTGCTAATTTACCACAATAGGCTTATAGGTCTACAGCAAGTCACAATAGAGCTAAGTTGGGTCACAACACGATCTATATTAGCCTGTTTATGTATGAAAATTTGTGTATTGCATCAGTTGAAGCAGCAAAATCAACGCTTCTATTGCTCTATTATTAAGTATTGATAGATTGAATGCTTAAAACCTGAATGTATTTAAACCTGACGATAACTCTCAGTGGCTTCTTGGCATATTCTACTTGAGCTATGGACACTGAGGTACTTTGCATTGATTTAAAGTGCATTTTGACATAATATTTGCTATTGCGCCTGCAAGTATGCAATCAAGTTGCACAACTCCAGAATATAAATTGATAAATTACAAAATTACAAAATTATTAATTAAACTCAGAGAGGGAGAGAGGAGGTGAAGAGAAGAAGCAACTGTACGGCTCTAAACTGAAACCCTTTCCAACTTGAAAATAATGTCACAATATTAAGATATTCATAATTTCCACATACCGCACACAATAAATCTTTTGTGTGTGTGTGAGGCTTTATGTGTGTGTATTTTGGTTATGTCTAGGCAGTAACAACAACAACAACAGCAACAGCAGCCGCTTAAGTTCATGTCATTTGTCATATTTGAATTTTACACTTCCTTCCGGTGCGTCTCTTGGAATTGCAATTTGCAGCAGCACAACCGCCGGCTACAATTGCCCCACCTCCGCAACTTCCTCCTCATCCACGCCTCTAATCAGTTCGTCTAGTTAAGCAACAGCCGTTATAATTAACCAAGTTGCAGTGGCCTTAGCCATGCATCAAGCCATCCCCGCACCTTCGTGTCTCCCTAAACCAAAACTCCTCGCATGACAAATGTCTTCAATTGCAGTTCCTGTGTATCTGCGGGTTGCATCTCAACGGCATGCACCGTACGCTTAAGATACACAGATACAAAGTGGCCAGCAAAGCTTATGTAAATGCCGTTGACATCGTAGGCCTTCTGATTCTTGCTCTCGCTCCCTCTCTCTCTCTCTCTCTGGCCATTTTAGATAAATTCCTGTGATTATATGTTGCTCAATTGCACGTGCCTGCACTAAAGCATGTGTGTGCGTGTATCTAAATGTATCCATCTGTGCGTTATTTTGGCAAATTGATTTGAGATTTACCATTAAGATGATTTCCATGCATTTTGAATTTTGTTACGCAAATTATTTTCATATAAATTATAGATATTCTAATGAATATAAAATTAATTAATGCCGCACACATACATATGGCATATGGCCAGACAATTTGGAGTTACCATATTTTGAAGCCGATGAGGCGTGTAAGCAATGAATTTCTAAACCGCACTGAGTGACTAGCAAATACCCTGCAACTAAGAAGCTTTATAGAAATTTTAAAATTTAAACTGTCTAGGAAGCTTAGAGCTCAATCAAATAATGCAAAGTTTTAATAGAATAAGCAGCTGAAAACAAATATAATTACATTATATTATTATTATTATATTATATTTAAATATAACATTGCCATAAATCTTTTGCACAAACTGTTTAAGTAAATAATTGTACACAGAGTACTTTTTTTACTTTTTGAAATCCGCATTGTTTATGTTACCTTATTTAACTTATATAAATATTTAATTTAATGTTTAGTTATCATGTTGAATTTATTGATTAGATGCTCTTGAACTATTTCTAGTTGGCTTTAAGTGATTTCAAAGAGACCACAAGCCTTTAATTGCGTTGTCCGTCAATTGTGTACCTCAGTTTTGGCCGTAGTCTGCAATACAATCGGAATAAGCACGTTTCGAGTTGCTGTGAACACATTGCGGTTACACACACACTCAGAGCCCTGACTGTAGGACTGTAATCCCAGTCGCGCCTAGAACCTACATAGAGACACAACACACAAACGCAGATTACATGGCAAACTCGCAACATGATAGCAATAAAATAAAAACAAAAGAAAATCAAAGAAGACCAGAAAACAGCTCTAAAAACAATTTGACATTTGGCCAGCAAAGAAGCAGGGGATATACATAGAAGAACCCAAAGCAAAAAACCAAACCCAAAGCGAACTCGGTGACGTTGACCATAAAAAATTAGTGGGTCTGCAAGGCGAGCAACTCACGTTATCAGCAACGCCATCAATTGACTAACTGGCGATTTGACAAACTGACGTCCTGGCCAGTTGACAAACTGACGAACGCTGTCAACGCCCCCAAAAAAACGTGGCCAAAACACAAAGCGTTGGAGTCAAATGCACAACGCCTATAAGTTGGCAACGAAATCAAATGAATGAGTTCGCTGGCAACTGGAGAAGCTTCGTGTTGGGTAATGCAAAGCGATAATAATACGTGACCAGTCTGGGACTCAGCACTCACAACACAGTACTCAGTACTCAGTACTCCGTACTCGTTACTCAGTACTCGGTACTCAGTGCTTTAGTAAAACTAGTAGCTGTCTCTTTAAAGTCAAGTCCAGTTTAAACCAACAGTCTATGCAGGGCGTCCTTTGGTTGAAAATAGACAAAATGCTTTTTTGTAGCATACTTGTGGGCGCTTACAAATTGATGTGAATTTTCTCACATGTTGCAGCAACAACTATGCAACACTCACACACACGCAACGCCATTCATCATCATCGGCAACTGAATATTTTATTTAGTTTGCTTCGTTTTTTTTTTTGTGGTTGCTTTTTGAAGATATTAGATACGAGTATCCACACTTCTGCTGGACAGGATAAAAGATACCTTTTTCTTTCAGTTTATTTCTGCATGCGTGTGAGTGTATGTGTGTGGAAGTGTGTGGGAAAATAAGTTTACAAGTTACAGCCTAAGGCTATTTGGCTGGATCAACTTTGGGCTAAGCTAACATAAAAGAGCAGTACAGTGAACTGAAACTGCATGAAAAGTTGTTTAAATTTAAATTAAACATTTATTGTAACTACTGACAAGTCTTCCATGTTCTTAAAATAAAAATCGGAATATTTCTAACTTAAAATGATTATTTAGAAATATTAATAACTAGTTTTTTAAGTTTATTATATTAGTTTTTAATTTCAGTTTTTGTCCATAAGTTGGCTTAATAAAAACATTTATTTTAAAATTAAATTTACAAAGTTTTTGAAACTAATGCTTACCATAAAAGATAGTCCACGAACAATTCAATATATTTTCACTTTAAGGACTTTTCTTTTTGAATGAATTGACAGTTGTCATATCATTAAGAAACGTAATAAAATTGAAAAATAATAATTAGCTATTATTTTTCATACTTTTTTCTTTTTTGTTAAGATGGAAATAATAATATAGAAAATCAACTAACTTTTAAAAATATACAATTACAATTATGAGCTTGAAAATGTTTTACAATAATGTTGTAAATTTCGTTCCTTTTTGCCGCTTTTGATGCACTGTGCCATTGCATGCAAGTAAGCCAAGACTTATGGCGATTGTAATGCGAAGAGTACAACAGTTTTTGTGTAAAAATATTGCCTAAGTGAAAAAAGTTTTCACATATGATTTATTTATTTGATTTGTAGCCATGCCAAGGCACAAACCTGCCAACAATTCCCCTCCCCACCCCTCCACTTCACCCCATACAACTCCACCAAGCTGCGTTGAGAGTCAGGTTAAGTTTAGTACAAGTTGTGAGATGGTTTATCGGTTTCAGTGTTGTGTAAGTTTATTAGTGATTAGTTATTGAGTTTCAGAGCACTTTATTGATTGATTGATTGATTGATTGATAAGGCGCTTAGCTGCGTGAGGCAGTTGCGTGTGTCCCACAAAATTCAATTAGGGAATGACAGAGATACCTATTAGTAAGATGGGTAGTAGTATATTCTGATGTAGTATTTCAAAATCTCAGCAGGCATACTCCCTGTAGCATGACACAATTTATAATATTTGCGACTTATTTAAAGTCATGACACTCGCAAAAAAAAAAAGCTGACAAATTTTATTTCCGCCAGAGTCACGCACCGGGGAACAAGTCACTGAGCTGGCGACCCACTTGCTTACATCGTTAGGGGAGACAGGAAGGATGGTTTGCGGGGATTGTTGGTATGGCTCCCAACAACATTTATGCGAATTGTCTTTTGTGCGCTTCATTTCGCATAAACAAATCTCGGGCGTTGTATATTTATACCGGAAACGTGCAAATAACGCCCCAGGGACTAGGCAAAGTAGAGTTCTCAACGTTCTCAACATTCTCAACATTCCCCACAATTTTTTCTCGTTTTCCTCATTTTGCACTCTGGTGTCACCATTGTTGTGGCCACCGCCACCTGCGTCGCTCTCACTTCTTTCTTACTTGTATGTTATTTTTTTTTTTTTTCTACTTTTATTTCATCAACTAACTACGTAGCGAAAAAAATTTACTTGACGTTTCCGTTGCAGTAAAAACACATGGCCGAAATACAAACAAACAAAAGCAAAAACAGTAGCGTTTCCTCTATTGACACACCGAAATTCAAATACGCTTGTGTTACAGAAGATTTTGGTATTAAAATATTTCAAATTTTATGATTTTATTATAACAAATATTTAATGGCACATTAAAATTCAAGACTTGTGCATTTGTTTAGTAAATTTAATGGTTTTTGCAATGTTTCAAATCAGTCTAAAAGGCAATGATGCTCGCAGTGAGTGTAAAACAAACAGTTTGTGTATTTGCTTTGTTCTATAGTCTACTTTTGGGCTTTCCTGGCCATTGTGTGTGTGGCAGCTCAGTGCGGCTGGTTGGTTTGGCTTTTGTGTGTGCCTATTGTCAAATTGAATTGTAATAGACACGTTTTTGCATGGCGAGTGTGTGTGGTAGTGGTGTGTTCTCACTGCTTGACACTTTATATTTACAGCTGCGCTCGGCACGCTCGACCAGAACCATACCCCAACACTTATATGCGCTATGTGGCCCAGCTGTATCCCCAACTCAAGTCTATGGCCCTGGCTTCACATAGTCAGTCCGTAGTCGGCTTAATTTTATGCATACGAAACCTATGCGGCGTCTTTCGCGCGCATAAAAAAAATTTTATTGCATACATTTAGGCAGCTGCAGAGCTACTGTCTGCTGTCTTAACGTTCTGCTGTCGCTGCCTGGCCATGGAAGACACACAGACACAGCACCTGGGTTGCCTTCATATTTGCATTTTCTTATTTAAATGTCGACTTTTAAATGACGACAAATTGTTTTGACGTTGTGTCGCTTTTTGATTTAAAAAAAAAACACATACACAAACATAAAACAACAACAAAAAAAAATATGCTAGGACAAACCAGTTGAAAAGCCTGGCTGTATGAGTGGGTGTTTTCATGTCTCCGTCAGTTTGTGTGGGTGTGTGTGTGTGTGACAAGTGGAAAATGGTTTTGTTTCGCTTAAAGGCTTAAAAGCTTGCAGCTTTGTTGGCACAGACAAAAAGGTATGAATACGTTGAAAATGCATTGGCAAAAAATCTAAAAAGTAAAATATTAAAAATAATTGTAAAATTATAAAGCAGCAAGCATAGTTACAGTTATGTCATGTGCAAGCACATTTCTTAAAAAGTAATTAAAATTTTGCAATATTTTTAATCTATTAACTTAGATATACTTCAAACGTATTTGCACATGAAGATAGAGTAATTCTAAGGTGTACTTGACAGTTTGTAAATCTATAAAGTAAATTGTCGCTTTTATTGTCCAATCTTTAGCTATAATTACAATTGCCTTTATGCGTATTAAACTGGTAAATAAAAAATAAATAAAATTCAGCAACCGTGAAAACAGTAAACAACATTGTCACTTAATTTAATCACATTTATGAAAACCACTAATTGACTTTTGAACGTTATTTCTCGAGCCCCATTGAAAATGCTCGCTCACACACACACAAACACAGGTAAATCGTATATAAACACATTCCAACACTTGTGCAGCCAAATTATTGCACATGGCCAGAATGCAGAGCAACAAAATGTTGTCATAATTGGTATTTTTGATATGCATACAATTTTCCAGGTCATAAGCTGCCATTTCTCTATAAAACTCTCATTCTCTCTCTCTCTCACTCACTATCTCTTTCTCTCTGTTGGTGTTTTTATGTGTTCGGTTGTTTATGTGAGGCTAATTAAATTATTATTTTCCACAAAATAGCGTTTGATAGCAGAGCTGAAATACCTAAAGATATATGAGTCTAAATATGTTCTCTATTGTTTATGCACATATATCAATGCACTACATAATATTTGCGAATTTTCAAATTTCTGGCAAATTTGTCAAATTTTGTCAGCTAATGCAGCAGCTACCACATTTTTCATTAATTAACCTAAAGGTTATGTATTTTTAAAATACTCTATGTCTGTAAAAATGGCATCATATTATTACTTTCAAGTTTCTTAATTGTTAATTGAACGTATCTAAAAGATATCTTTCAGTTGTATACTTTCTACAAAAATTAACTCACTTTCTTTTGAGAGTGTGAAACACTTGATAACTTACTAATTAGATGCTGCAAATTGATTTCGCAAGGCGTTCAACAAGAAAGCAATTCAATAATAATTGCTCAGATAAATGCAAATACTCTTTGAATCTGCATACACATTTTAATAGACTTTGCTATCTGTTGCCACTTGATTCTGGCCATGCATAGCTAAAACTCCAACATTTGCCAATTTATTTTAATTAATGCCAAAACTATTGCAGCGAGGGCAGTTTTAAAAGCATGACATTTAAGTCAGTAACAGGTTTGCAGTTTGTCTACTACTGTAACTACCCTCGCTAATACATATATATATCGAATGCGCTTTACTTTCATTGATGTCGCAGCTAATTGACACTTGGCATTTTGTATGGCATTTATTTCGTTGAACTGTTGACATATTTTTATGAATAGAGTCGAATTATTTGAACCATACTTAGGCCACAACGATTTTTAATCAGCTACTGATTGTTGATATCGAATTGTAATTAAAAATTGATGAATTCCAATAATTTTATAAAATATTTTAAAACATCAAATTTGAAACTTGAAAACTTTAAAAAAATCTTATTATAGGAACTAGTGCTTTAAATGTTAATGTTAATAGTACCATAATAATTTACCATATGATTGTGAAATTGTCAACTTTAACATACAAAATTACTATATTTTAAGCTCAAGATATGCTGACCAAATGTCGTGTAGGAGATTGCATACTGATGGCACTTTGTAACGTAGCATCTTTACAAATATCAGAGCTCAATCATTGATACTTCATGTTTTGTTTTCGAATTGCACATTTCAGTTTATTTTTCACACGCTATCAGTTTTCAATGAATTTTCCGTTTTTTTTATTCCCCGTTCAGTCTTCAAGCACTCAAAGTATGCGTTGGGTTTTCATCGTGACTTTGCTGTGTAAACATGACTGACTCTTTCCACATCTTTATCGAATGTGTGTGTGTATCAATGCATATGTATTGGTTTGAATATCCATTCACATCCCATTCACATCCCATTCACATCCCATTCACCAATGCTTCCTGCACTTGCCAATCAATGTTTGTGTATAAATATTTGCTTCTCTTATTTTCCACACTCTTAGTCCGTCGTGTGTGTTTATTTTGTGTGTGAATATGTGTTTTGTTTTTATTTTCAATAAATCGGCCCAAGCATGCCGTGTGCTACTCGATTGCAGTGGATTAAATTATTAAAAAAAAAAGAAATGCTTGAGAGCACAAACAATAAAATGTGCATACGTATACGCGATATTTTGCTGTTAAAAAGCGCGTAGATATTTTAATTTGATTAACATTTAAATTGATTGTGCGGCAACGCAAATTGTATTACTGGCTTCTGGTAAAAACTCTAGGTCAATTTAAGAGCATATAAATTTGCCGTTGACCCGACGGATTTTCTTTAAAAACGAATTTGACTACTACAGTTTTATTATAAACTTGAATATTTACTTTATATATTATAATGTTTAATCTTGATTTAAGAATTTGCAATAAAATTATTGTGCTTCTCACGGTTACAATTTCAAATCAATTATAAATTGAAATGTATTTTTTTTAGACCAAGTAGGTTTGTAATTTTTAATTATGTGTATAAAAGGATTAAAATAAAAATGTCTTACAGACAATTTGTAAAGAAATAATTGTATTTTATTTATAAATATTGATATAACCCATAAAATTGCTTGTTTGCTTTGTGATTATATATATTTATATTAATATTAATATGCGAAATCTTTTGAGTCCTAAATCAGAAACAAGCCCGACCTACTGTGAGCTCTGTCCGTCAATTTGTATAGGAAATCAAATTTAATTTCCATGTTTCTTCGGGCGCAAGATGTAGCCAAAAATAAATGTCTTAAGGCCAACTGGCAGTCAGGCTAAACGAAGCTCAAATAAAATTTCAGCTGCACGCCATTTTCATATTAAATAACTTTGTATATATTTCCGGTGCTCTTGCGACGAGTTATTCTCACTGTTTAGTTCGTATTTTTCTTTCTTTTTTTTTTTGTTGTGTTGATATTTGTTTCTGTGGCGAACAGGTGAACAAATTCACATGCTTCAGCTTTAAGCAGGCAGAGCAAACGAAAAGATTATATATTAAATTAAACATAAATCAAATACTGAAGCAATAGAAGTGATTAGTTTGCTTTAAGGCGACTGTAATCCATTTTAGTGTAGAGTGTTTCTATTGGCTTAACCATTTATGGTTAGTTTCATCAGCAGCTAAATCAAAGCAAAAGCGAACTATGTGTATCGCTTCAAAGCTGGCCACACGATATCTAAAGACTGGCAAACAGGCAACCTATGTAAATGGCCCAAGGGGTGTTATACGGAGTGCGGTGAACTGTTGGCCATTGAAAAGGATGCCTGCAAATGTTTTGATAGTAGGTGTTACTGCTGTATATGGGGATTACATACATAAGTGGTGTGCGCTCTTCAGTTCCATGGCCAGCGTTGGAATACCATTAATGCGTGCTGCTTGATTGTGCAAGTGTATAATTGAATTCTCCTACAAACGCATTAAGGCATAAGCATTCAGAGCTATTGCATTACTTTAAATATCCTGTTATAGTTGGTTAAAATATGGCTGAGAATAATAGATTATTAATACAAACTTATTATTTTGTTTCTGCAATAACTATAAATGAATTCAAAGTATACACAAATAATATTAAAAACTTTTTGCCAGATGGTTATTTATTTTTTTTTAACTAGTTTTCATTGCTTTGTCGACAGTTTATAGTTCAACAATTCATATTTTTAGTTAATAATTTCACATAGAATTTTTTGCTTAAGTTCACATCACACACTTTATAATACATCTATCATTCCCCTTAAATATCATTCCCAATAAAACTCAATACACTGTTTAATACTTTGTTCTGTTTATTGCTTACTGATCATTTAGTCTCTTAGTTTAGCGTTAACGTGCACCCATTGGTTAGGATTGATATAGATATCGGATATGGTGCCCCGCAACGTTTGGAAGCCTTGATTAAGTGGCACCGGTTTTGGTCGTTGTGCCACGCCCTTAATCCAATGATTCCACGCTTGAGCCGCCCGTTCTTTGCGCTGCAGTTGCTCCTGCTGTTTCCGATACTCTAGACATTGCTGCATATGACGACGTTGTTCCATATCTTGAATTTTCCGCATTTCCCACGCCTGCAGACGCAACTGCGCCTCTTCGTTGTATCCATTCGATGATTTTGCAGTGAAAGTTCTGCGTTTTTCCGCATTAATATTTTCCTTTGCTTTTCGTTGGCGCCACTCCCGTACACGCTGCTCATTAAGCTGTCTGCGATGTTCCTCCTTTTCCTGCTGGAGTTCTCGCTGCTCTCGTGCAGCTCTTTGCTTGTATAGATATTGTCGCTTTTTACCCGAAAGCCAATTGTCGTAGGCCTCGTTGGACTGACGCAGTATCTTCATTTGTGACAATTGTCCTTGCTGATCGTCATAGAGGGACATGGTGTCCGATCCCAGTTCGAGTTGGGGCACTGCATCGCACTGTGATTCCAATTCACTTGGCGGTGCTTCCCCATACACTGAGACGGCTTCCTCTGGCTCCCAGCTGCACATGGATGTGGTGGAGCCTCTTTCCAGCTGATGTTTCTCAAATTCCATGGTTTGTTGTGCTTGCTCATCTGTTTGTGGATCCGACATGGAAATACCCTCACCGCCACTACTATACGCCATTAGCGACTCCGTTTCCATCTCCAAGGATCTGGGTGAGTTACAGCGCAGTGTGGACATCTCCGTGTCGGCCATAGAGTTCAGCTCACCGTTCGATGCGGAGCCATCCACAAAACGCACTGTGCTGGGTTCTGAGCCCAACTCGGAACGCTCCGTGTTATAAGTTTTAATATAGGTTCTTGAGCACCTTGATGGCGGTACCTCTATCTCTGCTTCATTCTCTGTGGCAAACGGCCCCTTCGCTCACAATCAACGAAATTAGCTTGTCCATTCAAACGTCCAACAAATGCCATTTCAATAGATCTAAGAAATACTTTAATTTGAATTACTGTTGTACATATTATGAGCTGCACTACCTTTAAATCTTTTATTATCAATCCAAATGGAGAGAACACGTTTCGCCCGCTTTTTAAATTCGAATAAATTGAGTGAAATTGTAAAGCAAATAAAACTGTGTTCAAGTGTGTTCAACAACAATCAGAATGATTTTCTGTCCTGCTACAAATAGTTGCACCAACTCTTTTGACAGCCAACTCAAAGCTGCTACTACTAAGATTAATAATTTTTTTACAAAGTGCCATTTTCGTATATATATAGTTAAAGTCAGGGAGCTACATACTTAATACTAATTTACTTTTAATTGTACTTATTAGTAAATCATACTTTACACTAAACTCCTTCTGCTCTATATCCTTAACAAATTCAATGCCGGAATATGCATTAAAATTATTTGGAGCATAACAAATTGAAGGGATCTACCGAGTCGATTGGAGTTAATAACATTTTCTATTAATATACCATTTAGCTATTTTTTGCTATTATGCGGTTAGTACTGTGTACTTTGTTAGTGTGCGACTATGAGTCTGTGGCATTTGTGCCACACCCTCTCAGAATTTGATTGCCGTTGCAGTTGCGGCTGCCGCTTTTACATTCTAATCGAAATTTTTATTGTTGATAGTCACGAAATGTGAGCGACGCGATACGACGCGACGCGACGCTGCGACGAGGTTGGCGAGGTAATGTCAGTTATTTGACAGACCCCCTCGATAGTCGAGTGCACTGAACGGGGACGAGACGGTATGCAGACCTTACAACTCTCACAACTCACACAGCCCTTGCAGCCCTCGATTTCTGCAGTTTCGCTTTTCGAGTCGCCGCAGTAACCACAGAATCGGGCATTTAAGTGCCGCCGCCGTCTGAAAGCTTAGCCCAAAATATGCCACTTAGCCGTGCGGGCATAAAAATTGCAGTCGCAGTCACAGTTACAGTCACAGTTGCAGTCACAACAAAATTTCGTTTGCCTGTCACTGCCAAACCTCACGTTGCCTCTAAGAGTACAAAAATTCTTTGCGCAGTTATCAAAGTTTTGGTCTACCTGGTTGCAGTGATACTCTAAAAAAAAATCACAAAGGGAGGCAGGTACTTTTGAAAGCGAATATTTGGATAGAGAAGATAAAAGGAGGCTATTCACCATTAGGCCCCGGGCAAAGTTTCGAAGCAAGCTCTTGCATGACGAAAGGAAGAGGTAAGAGTGTTTGAGATTATCTCAAGCATTTTGAAATAATTTTTAAAATAATTTTAGTTTGGTATTGAAGACGAAGAAGAGTCCCTTAGGTCGGCCATAGAAAATGGGTTCAACACAGCACCAGTACATCTTCAGTGCCATCCCCGCCCTAGATATGTACACCCAGTGTTCATGGCGTCTAAACAAAGTAAAAAAGCGAATCAATTTGTAAAAATTTTACTTAATATTGCTGCTCTATTTAGGATTTGTCAAGTCTGTTGGATGAAACTGCTAAAGGAAGATCCCTGCTAGACGTTTACGCCAACAAGCAAAGCTTTAAAAACTCCAATGAAAACATCACTTGAGACCTAACGATTTCCTAACCATTGCCACGGAGATTTGTGCTTTGTCCCAAAGGAACCGCATAGTAAGAAGAACCCTTCCGGCAAGCTTTACATATGTTATGTTATGTAACAGTAGAACAAAAAAAATTGATGGTCAATCTTCAACTCGATCGGAACCAGATAGTGTTGTAAAAGAATCAGAAGAAATTTCTGAAATAGATGATTCAGTTGCTTTAGCCCTTAAAGCATCATTAAGCCGGGATACCTTAAACTGGAGGAAGTATGCGAAAAATGGCGAAAAAAACATTCGGAATAAGACAGAAGGAAGGAAAAAACATTTTCTGATTTGAATTCGTCGCCTCTTCATCTCTATCCGATGTGTAGCGGTAAAACAAAAATATATAACATAGTTGCTAAAATATATATATAAATACATTGTAAAATATAAAATAATTTTTTTTTTTTTTTTTTTTTTTTTTTTGTTCCATTTTATTTGAATTTGATAAAGAAAGGGGGGGAAAGGGGGGGGGGGGGGGGGGGGGGCCTCATAAAAAAATAAGGTTTTTATTTTATTTATTGCGGTGTTTAATCATACGTTTTTTTTTCTTTTTTTTTTTTTTTTTTTTTTTATTTTTTTTTTTTTTTTTTTTTAATCCGCCCCCCCCCTTTTAGCCAATAAGGCGTTCATTTGGATCCATTTGGAACCAACTAATTTAGTAAAAATAAATATTTTTTTAAAAGTTTCCAAAAAATAGGGGACATGGGCACATAAATTAAGGGTGGTTTTTTTTGAAAAAAAAAATTTCAACTTTAGTAGCTATCATTAATGTTTCTTTTTGAATCAATGTGGTTTTTTTTTATTTTAGTTGATTTTTCTCTGGGTGTAACAAGTAAGAGTGCTGCAGTTGAGAAACTCGACTGTAAAAAGCTCAGTACCAGAAGCTTCAAAACTTATTTGAGAGGATTTAATTAACAGTAATATATTTTGGTTAATGTGGTTCTTTATTCATTACCTTTTAAATACATGATTCAAATCTATTCTTATAAAATTCGTTGATAATATAAAATATAAACTTGGGATTAGTGACGTCAATCAAAACTTTACATTGATTTTAGAATCGGATTTTACATGACGTAAACGGAAAAATTCTGCATCGATTTTTATATTAAGTTATATATTAAATAAAAATTAATTTGTGGTTTTTGTGTGGTAAATTTGTATTATTTTTACATTTTATTATATTAGATTATTTTCAAATTGAAAAACCTAACTTGTTTTTAAATTTTTCATCGAAACATAGTCACAAACTAACTTTTTTGTTCACAATGTGTAAGTTTTCTTCTTAATCAAGCTACAACCTGATAAGTTCATTGTGCTCTTTGGTTGTAGGGCTAAAAACAAAAACCAGACTGCTTTGGTATTGCAACCAACATTATTTTATAATTTACAAGTAAGTCGCACGACGGCGTCTACTACACGATTTGTCTCTATCGACAACATACGAATTCTCCTGAAAGGGGGGATTTTTTTGGGGAGGTGAATGGTGGAAACTTTGTGGATAAAATTCCATTAGTGCTGTGTGGGACAGTGCGGTGCTCTGGGGTTAAACTAGTTTTTGATTTTAGACATATTACAGAATTTCATTGATAGAAATCGAAATTATTATTTGGATTGCGCGATGCCATTGCTTTAGTGCATAATTTTATAGCATACTATTAGGCAAATAGTGCAGGTTAAAGACGGTATCTGAGCTGGAGATCTTATGATTTGCAGTTGGCATTTTAAATCAAACGAAGTGGATTGAACTGAATGTAGAGTCAAGACCATCTATGAGTTGCCTGATATTTGCAGGTAATACAAAAAGAATATTAAATTATAAAAATTTTTAAATTATTCTTAAAAAATCAAAATAATTTTAAATAATAACGAACTTCTAAAAATTTTTAAAACCAATTTTTAATTATTGCTTACTATAATTATATGATAGATAGATATATCCGATTTTATCTACATTGACGGAATTACCTTAATACATTTCGCTCATTTGAAATGGAATGTTTGAGCATTAGCCAAAGTGTAATTAGCTGCAAATGAATGGAATTAGATACTCGAGGTACACCATTGTAATGCCAATTATGGAGCGCGGAAAAAGGCAACTATGTATATGGACACTGGGTTTAGGTGCATGTTCAACATGCTGCAATTGGCACGCAAAAGAATTTAAAACAACAATTAATTAGACACAAATTGAAATTCATGACTCGCGCTAATCAGAGCTTCATTTACATGTGAAACCGATATCAGCAGGAACACACAACTCCAACAGGAGGCAGGTCTATGGCAGAGATGGGGAGAAAAAGAGAGAAACTATTACAGCACAAAATTATGTCAGCAATTAGGCAGGCAAACTATGATACTTGAAACAGACGCACAGTGGAACCGAATCGATAGAAGGCATGGAACTATAGCCATGGTCAGTTGGCCTGGAGTCGAAGAACAAGTCGTAGTCGTAGTGGTAGTTGGAGCTTCAGAAGGGGCATCATTAAAAAGTCATTTACATGCAGGCTGGGCCATGTCGCAGCACATTTAGCCGGATAGCAGCTACATGGCAGCGATTGACAGACTGACTGACTGACGGACTCAGGGACTCACGGACCGACTGGTTGACTGAATGGTTGACTGCCTGCGTCTTCAGTTTGTTAATTTTAGATTTGAGACACGTTTTCAACTCAATTTTATCGCATGTTACGCCTTGTTGCCCTTCGCTTTTATGCCAAACAGCCTGTCCTCTCATACTTCCTCTTTTCTATACTACTGCCTATCCACTGTTCGTCGTGAATTTTGATTTGAAGTGTCGTTGGCGTCATTTCTATGCAAGCACTGTTCCAATTAGAGGCCAAGTGTAATTTATGCGCCTCAAGAAACTTGCTACAAATTGGCCATTGTTGCATTTGTTATTGATAGGTCGACTTTGCCTCTGTTGTCCCAGTTGACCCACATGCGTTGCTTTCATAGTGTAGAGCAGTGCTGTACAAAAGCATCACTCAAAAAGTTTTAATATAATTTTGCATAATAAAAAGTTTTGCCTAGAACTGTAGAGAGCCTTAGAGATACCTGGATGACCGCACGCATGGGAATTTGGACAGGTGGCGTACCCAAAACTCATAAAGCTAATTAAGAAATGTGCCAAAGTTGCGACGGCTCTTTCTCTCACTCTCTCTCTCTCTCTGACAGCTCTAAATTTATTTAAAGCCGACAAGTGGCCGTGAGAAATGCATATTTATGCGCCACAAAGTAGACAACACTTTTTGAGCATTATGAAGCCAGTCAAGCTGAGTTGTAATTGAATTAAGTTTGCATTCTGTATCAGTAGCTGTATAATTAGGCATAAACTATGCAAAGTTTATCATATTAGAAGTGAGAATTTTGCAGTTGTTCTCTAGCCAACTAAATCTTAAGAGATTTGCAGCGTAAATTGTAAATAAATTCTTTATCAAGTGTGTAGTTGTTGAGTTTTAGGCATTTTGTGCCTCTGCGTCAACACTTTTCGCCAACATTTTTGCATATTTACTTGTGCAAGATTGCGTCTCGCATTGACCAAGTTTTTCCCATAGAGAAAAATCTTTATTTAATCAGACATTGTTCGTAGTTTGTAGCTTAAAAGTTAGCCCCGAAAAGTTGTTGAAGCAATTGTGTCTATGCAAATGTCTTTTGACATTTTGTTTTGCATACTTTTAAGGCAGTGCAAATATGATGCGATCAAATAAAAACTTTATACAATTACACAGAGGCAAGCTTGAAATCCCAGTAGGGCAGTTTTCTTCTTGCCTAGTTTTGAAACAAAAGAGAAAACCTAATAACTGTTAAATCACCTGCAAAATGCTCATTTCACAGCGCAATAAACACGCAGAGTAAACTTGTTTCACTCTCTGCCTAGTTTCTTGACTCGATGCCTCGTTGTCCTTGTAATGCCATCATAGTGCTTTGTCGACTTAAACACTTACAAGGACTTAACCACCTTTAGCTTACTTTTGCGTAGCCTGTCTGTCACTTTAATCTGTGCCCTACACGCAGCAAAGAAATCATGTGAAGGACACAACATTTCCCTTGGAAAACTCGCATGCCCAGTGGTAAAAAGTTATTAGCACGCGCCTTTGACTTGAGTAAGTCATAGACGTCTCTCTTACTGAGTAGCACTTGTGTGTATGTGTCAGTGTTGGAGAGTTTGCGTATAAATTGCACATGTTCTGTGAAGCTGAATGCCTTTCACATAAATTAATGCTCCCTTCATGTTTTAGCCATGACAAGTGACAGCTTAGCTGTAATTTCACTTGAAGAATATCTAGACAAGTTATAAGTTCCTTGTGCAGTTGTCATAAATCTGATTTTATTTTATAATTTATTTAATATAAATATCTTAATATTTTTGTACTCATATTAAAAATCTATAATATAATATATAATTCATTATAATACTAGCAGACTGGTTTAAATGTTTAACTATTTATGTACAACACTCTGTTAATTGTTCAATACATCAAATATCAAACTTCACTCATCGTAACTGCCAAGTTGTGTTGTTACCTCCGACACGGCACTTCCCTCTGCCAACCGCCATTAGCCCTAACCCCACCGCTATCTCGTTGGCCCCACGACTGTTATTCCCCATGGCATTGGTTATTGATCACTCATCATCACTGTGATATATTTGAGTCCATTGTCTGGGCATAAAAACCCTGTCTGCTGTCGACTGTTCACCTGTTCACCTGACCGCCTTACAGTTTGCATTGTCTTATGTTTGATATGTAGGTGGGATCCTTATTTGGTCCTTTTTCTCCATTTGACAATGGCTGCCATTGCATTATTTATGTGCTCAGCATGCCGCAACCGTGTGGACAGGTCGTATTCATTGTTTTTACCACTAAACACAAGGCGATTTATCTTTTGTTTTTTTTTTTTTATCCAACAATTGTCCTTTCTCTGTAGCCATACATTCTTTATTGTTCTTATGCAAAGTGTTCACACTTGGGTCGAATGAAGATTGAGAGCAAGTTATTTAGGTAACATATGAGCTACAGAGCTGAAGAGCTTTCTAAGCAATTCAATGTTTTAATCAGAAAATGTTTTGTGTATTTGGCACATTAACTAAACGTGCTTTTCTAGATTTTAAGTTGTATTCCCATTATATATTATATTTTTAAAGGTCTTTTCTATCTGTTAGAATAAATAGATAACAAATTTAATCTTTATAGTATCTTGTGAATTGTAGTAATTGGTTTCGAAATTCAATATAAGCCCAGGTTAGCTTTAAAGCCAATTTCTGTATTACAACAAAGCTTCCCTAGGCCATACACAATTTTCATCGAATGGTATGGGAGAAGGGGGGGCTACTGTTTGTGTCTAACATGCCGAAATGCACACTACAATAATATCAAAGCGAAAGTGCGTAAACAATGCAAACAACATGAAAATGGCTCGAACACCACAAGCTCCTGAGATGACTCTGTCTGTATCTCTATCTCTATCTCTATCTCTGTCTTTGAGCATAGCTATGACTGTGTCTCTGTCTCTGACTGCATTGCTGCACGCTGTGATGTAGTCGGCTTGCAGCTTGTTGCAGTTTCTACATAGTATAGTCGTAGGCACAACAAGTGAAACAACAACAATGACAGGGAGACACAAACAAGCAGCTACAACAACAACTAGTTAGTGCAAACTTCATTGATGACGAATAACATGCTTCAATACCTACCAAAATTTAATCCTGCCAATGCACACACATACACTGGAAAAAAAAATCTGCAAAATAATAATAAAATACTCAGCTGTAAATTGTGATTTGTAAGCATCGTGATGTTGAAATTAAATGAATTTAAAACGTGATACTAAATAAGTTTAAATTGTTGGATTATTGAAATAAAATTATAAAGTCACAATAACAGAAAATTCTTAAATATTTAGACAAAAAATTAAGACCGATAAATACACTATAAATTAAAAACTGCCACTTTATATAAAAATAAATTTTAATTAAAAAAATAAATAAAATTACTAACTAAAAGGTTTAAAATAAATAGTTATAAAAGTAAATTTTAATGCCGAAAAATGTCTAAAATTACTATTCTTAATTACAGTTTCATAATTTTTTAATACCATTTATGCAACAGATATTAAATAATTTTTGATTTATTTTAGTACAATTTCAAAAGTTAAAGATAAACTTTTTTAAACAATTTAGTAAGATAAAGTTTCATAAAATTTTTCAAAACATTTTCAACACTATAGAAGCTTTGCTTTTTTTTAACAGTGCAGATGCTTACAATCAATGTGTTCTCTCAGATACACATACATGAAAAGTAAATATTAGCTTGACCAATGTGTGTGTGAAGGATTGTGTCTGTGTGTGTGTGTGTGTATCTGTGTCTGTGACTGTTCTAGTTGCAGGAAACCAAACTAGCGTTGACCTCATCAAAAGGATTTACCAGCGTCTTTTTGGTCTTTTTGTTTGCCAAGCTTTGCACGGCCTTTGACTTTGTTCATTGCAGCGGCCTAAGAGTATAGAGAGAGAGAGAGAGAGAGAGAGAGAGAGAGCGAGAGCAAGAGAAGAGTATAGAGGAGAGGAGGTTACCAAAAGCGGTTTGGAAAATTGTGCAAATGAACTTTAGGCCTTTAGCTTATTTTGTTTGCATTTCGGTTTTGCTTTGCAAAGAGTTCAACACACATATGTCTCAATCTCAACCAGCAACGCTTCATGTCTCCCTCTCTATCCCTCAATTTTTCTCTTTCTCTATCTAATGTATTTTACCTCTATTGCCGTGTTGTGCGTTTGTGTCTAAAAACATGCTTTATTTTATTTTGGACAATATAATTTTGTGACTTTACAGGAATAGCAGTGTGGAAAATCTAATGAAAATAGGCAGACACTGTCACAACCCCCTTTTTACCAGCTTCTGCTTCATCGAGCAGACGCTCACAGATATACACAAACATATGTACATGGACAGGGACTGACAACAATTGAAATCCTATTGAGTGTCCTGTGCGATGTTATGCACTCTCAGCTTTCGTATTTTGTTTGCTTCTGAATTTTCGTTGTTATTGCAAATTGTTTTTTGTTTTCATCTGTCACAGTTTTACAATTTGCCCATCCCTTGCTTTCTTCTGTCCCCCCTTTCCACTCATTCATTGGCAACGCATTCACATTTATCGTATTGGTTTACAAAATTGGTTAAACTCTGTTGACACAATTGTATAAATTGACTTTTGAAATTCTAGACGATAGTGTTTACCAGGCCAAGGATTGCAACAAATATATTGATGTCAATTGAAAATGTTCCAATCGAGTTAAGAGGTCAACCAATGATAATAAAAATTAGTTGTCAGATTTGTTAAATGAAAATGTGCATAGGGTAAATTAAAAATCTCAAAGTATCAATTATAATTAAATTGATCTGCAATAGAGTCCCAATGTTGTGGCATGTACTTTTTAATTGAACACATAACTGATCGAAGGAAATTAAGAAAATGTACTGCAGACATATAGAAATTACTTCACATTAGTAAAAACCTTTTAAATGAACAAACAGCATATGGCAAAGTTGTTGTTGCCAATTGCAAATATTGACTTAAAATTCTTAGAAAGACAATTAGCTTTTGTATGCTATATAACTTAGGGCTCCGAGTCTTATCACACTTGGACTTGAAAATATTTCTACCAAGAAAGAAAATTACCCTCTGCAGGAACTTAACATGCACGCATATTTGAGTGTCTGTCTCGCTCGCACAAAGTTTTTCGTTTTAGCTGCCTGTGTGTCGCTTACGCTGTAGCAGAGCTCAGCGTAATGAACGTTGCTGGTTGCTTTGCACAGCTTGAATGTATGATAGCTTTCTTGGTTATAGTCCGATTTTGCTGCAATTTTTAGGATAATTTGATATTATTTGTCTCCAAGGATACGCTAAGTTACAAAACTATAAGTTAAGAAATAAGTGAGACGGAGACATTCGAAGTTTCAAAGCAATAGTGCTTTCTTTGGGCGATAGAGGCGTGGCATCAAAAAAAATGTTGATGGCATTGTCTTTATATTGCATCTAGCAACCTTCTTGCCAAAATTGGTATTCGCAGGTATTATAGTTACTGAGATAGTGGACAAAAACATGTATTTTTTCGCTAATTTTGGACGAATAGGGCGTATCATCGAATAAAAAATAATATTCTTTTATTGCCTAACTATGTTGTCGATACTGACTAAAATGGATATTGTAGCTCTTACCATCTCTGAGATCTGTTTGTTCATACGGACAGACAGACAGACAAACAGAAAGGCATGGCTATATCGACTCGGCTATTGATGCTGATCAAGAATATATATATAATAAAATAATAAGTTTGAATACGAATTGCAAGTGGTAAGTATGATAAGGTAGTGTATATTATTAATATATTTGCTTGACGTTGATTTGAATGGGTATCTGTAGACAAAAAATTAAATAAATTAAATCGATTTATATATTCACACACGACATTAAGTAAAGAAAGCCAATCCCTCAATTATTGTTTCTCCGGCGTCGTTTTGAGAGGCTGCCAGGGTACGGGATTAATGTATATGGGGGAGATGGTGCCACGCAGTGAATCGATACCCTGGTTCATGGGTACCGGCTTGGGTCTATCGTAGGCATTACTCATCCATTTGTGCCAGGCCATTGAGGCGACTTGCTGGCGACGCTGATCCTCCCGTTCCTTTTTCAGTGCATTTCTCTGTTTTTCTAAACGTTGACGCTGCATTTGATCCTGCTTCTTGTGCCACCAGCTCTGCACCACTTGCCTGATCTCCGACTGGGATACATTGCGTGTGTGTTTGCTGCTTGAACTGCTACTTGTTAATGAACTGCTGCTGCTGGTTGACGGATGATTTGCCGTTCTCTGTACTCGATTCTGTACACGCTTTTGGGTAGCCTGTCTCGCCTTATCATTGAGCCACTTTTCGTAGCAAATCTTTGCCAATTCTTTGCGTCTTTTGTCCTTGATTTCTTTGTCTTCCTGTTGCTCCTTCTGGCGCTTTAGTTCCTGCTGACGTAACCTTTGTTTGGATGCATACCAAGTCTCATATGCCACATGCGGTTCTCGATTCAACTTTAATCCACCAAGTTCACGTAAATAGTCTAATGTGCTAGTTTTGGAGCGTAACTCCAGGGATGGAACCACATTGCTTTGACTCTCCACTGGCTTAAGTGAGCCGTACATCTCCGACCAGCTGCAAAGCGAATCCGTATTGTGCTTCCCATGGACATATGCCATATTATCTGGTGCTGGTGGTAGAGATAATGGCGTTGAAGATGATGACGAAGATTCCCCATTATCTTCGTATAGTAAACTTTGAAAATTAATGTGTTCCCATCGTTGTCGGGGCAGATAGCTATTCGATTCTATGTCAACGGTTTTTGGTTGCTCTAGCTTTTCCGATTTTTCACCATATTGCAATTGATCTGACTGAGTTGATGTGGTATGCGTGATGATTCGTGTCCTTCCCGTATAAATCTCGTCCCTCCAAATAACCTCACCATCGGAATTAACGTGACCACTAAATGCCATTACGTTCTCTGTGTCGTTGTTTGTGTAACTGCAATTATGAAAATAAACAACAAAAATTTGCAACAATTTTACAATGAAAACGAAAAACAAAAAACAAAAAACAAATTGTGAGGTATACATTACCTGATTCATAGAGTGTTTTAGTTGAATTTTGTATGGTTGACAAATGTAGCTTACTTATTTTACTATTTCACGTTTCGTATGTGAATTTTTACACTGTTTGTATCAGTTAAAGCTTATATTAAATTGACAAGAAACTAGAAGTTAAACGAGAATTACAAAAACACAATTTTAAAACTATGAACTTGACTTTTCAAATATTATAATCATACAATATGCTTTTATGACGTTAAGTTAAAAGATTATAAATGTAATTTTCTTATTTCTGTCTTTAAGCTTGAACTATCAATAGTTAACTTAGTTAATGCTTTAATAACGTTAAAATAAAAAATTTCCGCGGCAATTTGACATCATATGACAATGCGCTATAATTAAATCTCAGTTCCTTCTCAGTTTCTTCTCGAAGCTGTCAGTACAACGGCTACTCATATTAACCGCCTATCAATGCAGTACCATAAAATATTTGTCATCGCATCACACATACACTCACACACACACACATACATACACATTTGACGCTCAGTCATATACACGCAATTAAAACAACACTGCTGCCAATCGCTTTTGAATATGCAACGAAAAATGTTTAATTACAATCCAGAATACAACAACAGCAACAATTAAAACAGTGACAACAGTAACAAGTGATTGGAGAAGGGGAACACCAACCAAGTGAGGCGCGGTGGAAGTTATGTAGGGCAGGGAGTGGAGTGGAGTATACCTTGTTGCTGGCGGTTCCCGTGTAAACCTCAGCCGCTGACACATCAGCAAATGGCGGAGGCTCATTGACATTTCCGCTGATTACTTTATGCCCGGACATACAGACGCGCAGACACACACACACACACACACACTATTACACTCCCTCAGCCACAGAATCACACACATACACAGACCTCTCTGACATATGGGACAGACTCTGGCATAACGCTCTGACGCCTGTCGCGACATGACATGACATTTCCACGCCCATCGCCAAAGGTCAACCCACTCACAAAACGGTAACTGGTTGCATCAGCTGTAAAAGCCTAACAGACACACTCTGAATACCCTATCTTTCATTGAATATATATACTTATGTATGGTAATATATATTTTTTTATGTATATGAATATTGTGTAAATCTAGTATTATTTCCAAAAATAGAAATACATTTTTTGAACAGAACTTTAAAACTTAAATTTTTGGAAAATGTTGAAGCCCTGAGAACTCATATTTTTAGGAAAAGTGTAATTTTTGCACATATTTTGTGTTTCCTCATAAATTGAATTCCCTTATATATTTTTAATTTTTTTTATTTAATTTAAAAAACTTTAGGTAAAACAGCCTTAAAACTCTGTTTCTGATAGCTATTTTTTTTTAAAAATGTTTTATGTAATTACGCAAAACGTAAGCTCTTTAATTTTTAGAGAGTAACATATTTATAGTTCTTTGTAAAAAAATGTCTTTTAAGATCAACTTTAAATAAGCTCATGGAAATCACATCATATTTGAATATTTTTGTATATTTTCAATTTTAAAATAAAATTGTTAGTTTACTTAAAGAAGTTTTCCATACAACCACAGCAGTATCGTCAAAATAATGTTATCTAAACATTAACTAGCTGTTAATGAATCTTTTACACAGGAGACTTTAAATACTGACATTATAATTATAAATATTCTAAATCGAATTTTTCCAAAACTGGTTAAGAGTATTCACATTTAGCATAGTTTAAGTGACTCTTAGCCAAAATGCACACAATTGCATGCTACGAATATACTCTTTTGTGTGGCGCACATACCAAAAATCTCAAAATTTTATGACAGCCTAATTATGCGTGCAAATGGTTTATAAATATTTTATGATGCCAGGATCTGACCATAACTTGGGACTGTAAGCTGTGGCCACAGTGCCGCATCCTTTCACACGGCTTTATCTGCCATACTCACACTCTGACAGCATTCGTTATACATTTTGGCTTTTCAACTGTCCATGTAAAGAGTGTGTGTGTGTGTGTGAGTGAAAGTTTGTGTGTTTTGCGCATCGGTGATTGCATTGCGGTTTTACGACTTCATTATTGTTAATTATACGCCATGTTGCCTGCCAAAGAACGCCCTTTTTGCATATGGAAGGTAACACCACTGTCTGTCATATCTATATGTATGTAAGTATGTATGTGTGTTATTGCATATGCAAAAACATGACTAATTTATAACTAGTGCAACCACTGAACCACCGAAACACTATAAACCGACGGCTGGTTATTACATTTCTGTAAGCGGTTTGCTGGGTGCCAAACCAAATGATTATGCGATTTGGCGATTTGCCTTGAAAGCAAAAATTTTCCTCAGCTGGCACACTGTGCAACAAGTTTAAAGAATATCAACACACTTTCATTACTTACATTTAAAAAAAAATGGTTACAGAACTGTATAATTTCAAAAACTTAAAATGATATCTCGCGATTATCTGACAAACTTACAAAGTTAAAATTTTTAATCTTTTGCAAATTTTTACGATTTTTTTTTTTTGTTCAACACTAGATTTCCATAAATACTAAATATATTTTAAAGCAAAGCCTACTTTCAAAAAACTACAATATTTATTGTTATTATTGTATTAATTTATGAAATTTATTGTAAATACAAGAGTAATATCTGTGAATTGCATTTCAAAATATCTTGAAAATGTTATAAATTATACAAAAGCCCGAAATGAAATGAATTAATTTAAAGAATACATTCTTAAAATCTAACAGAAGCTTGCTAATTTATTATTGTTTTATATATTTCTTAAATAATTCTGCAGTTGTTGTCTTTACTGATTATTGCGCAATTAATGCATTAGTTGCCTGCATTTGAAATTTGAATATAAATGTAAATCTTAAATTTAAATGGCAGTTTGTTCTTTACCTTTTTGCAATTGACGTTTGAAGACACTTAATTGTTAATATAATAATGAGCCATAGTTTTTGTATAGCCAAAAAATACAATTGCATTGTCTGACATTTCGATAATGCTTAAATTATATACGGCCTGTTATCTAGCTGCTTTGAAAGTCATAAGCCCGAAATGATTATGTAGACATGTTAACAAATTTTACAGCATTCTGCACACACTCGCACACTTAACCTTCCCCTCGAAAGCATCCTCTAAGTCATCATACACGTCGTTGGTTCGGGCATTGAATTCATTTCACATGCATAGCAAAATTCTAGACAATGACGATACAGTCCCGCCCACCATTGACGCACCGTTAGCTCCACGCCCTTTTGAGTCTATGGCCAAGATATTTTGATTTGGAATTTGTAAATATGGTCACGTATGTTATTATACCAAATATGTATCTATATCTCTCTGCCTCTCTCTCTCTCTCTTTGTGTTTCTCTATCATGGTTATGTTTATGTTTAGCTCTCAGCGTCTTACAGCAAATTGACTTCTGTATTCTCTCATTTGAAATTGTAGCACATGCAATTCATAAACATATACATATACATATATGTATGTATACATATATCGATATTTGTTTGTGCGTGTGAGTGCATATGATTGGTAAAATTTGAATTTATATCGAGTTTTTGCATTACGTTTGCGATTTTAATTAAATCAGTTTATGGCAATTGCTTTACGTTAAAACAAAAAGCCAATCTGCAGCATGTCTTATGTGATTAAAAAGACAAAAACCTTAGGCTAATTCAAATAAAGTTAAATTATATGTTAATGTTACTCTTTAAATGCTTTACAAGTATTAGTTTATTCGGTAAGGCAATTCAAAAATGTATTGACCAGCCTATTAAGTTTAACACAAACCACAAATCAGACAGATTTATTTCGATTGCTTGGAAATAAATTCTCATTCAAATAAACTTATGCCTTCTGACAGTTGAATTGGGAAATCTTTAATGAAATTGTGCACTTACATAAAGTATTTCAAAGAATAATTTGATGTTCATAACATAATTTGGTTATATAAGTTTATATAAACTTATTATTTGCAACTACTTAAATTCATATATACATATAGGTCCTTTATTTACTCTCCATTTTATTTTCAAGTCAAATAAACCTTTGGAATATTATAACATTCCGCAAAACACATACAAATGTATCCTAATCTACACCTCAAAAAAAAGAAAGGAAAAATGGAAAAAATATACAGATGAAGGAAAATGCCTATCATTGCGCTAGGGAAATGTTGTTCAAATGTATCTTTCACGCTAAATTTATTTGTAATGATGTCGACAGCATGTCAGATACAGAGATTCCGAGGTAACATCAACAGCAACTTACAACCTTTAGTGGGTTCCTATGTATGACCTCCATGTTGGGTAGTTACTAGGCAAAAATAGAGAAAAAAGAAGACAAGAAATATATATAAAAACAGGATGTAGAAAAAGCAATGGCACATTAGTGCCCCAAATCCCAATCATAAAGAGCGACAGCAGCAACTTTTTCGCGAACGCATTTTTCATGTCAAAATCGTGGCAATCGGCGTGGCAAATGATGTCCTGGGGGAGTACCTCCAAAAAGAGCAAAAAATAAAAAAATGTTAGCATGAAAACTCTCGAAATGGTCGCATGTGTAGCGTTAATGAAATAAACATGTTTATTAGATACAAATGCTGCCCCAAAAGACCCTTGCCCCCTATCTGACAGTTTCCTTACCTTTTTTTTTATATTTTTCCTGCTTGTTCACACAGCGTATGATTAATATTTAGTATTAGCCGAGTTGCACCTGTCTTCTTTGTAATTAATTGAATTATGTTTCTCAGGACGTGCCACACAGCGGAACAGAGTTCACAATTGAAGGCATTACAAATGCAAAAGGCATCAAAAATAGCGGAAATGCAATTAAATTGTGCAAGGATCAAGCTCCATTCCATCCCTTAGAAGTGTTGGTCTGTGAAAGTGGCTAAGCGCAAATTACCAACAGCTACTTACAGCTGGCTGGCCAAAAAGAAATGCCATTGCATTCAACATCCTTTGCAGGACCAAGAGCTCTATTATGCTTAATTAAGTTTTTCTGCCAGTTGCCAGTTGGCAGTTAGTTTTACTTGAAGAGGCATAGTTGGCAGCGAGGTGCAAAGTACTCTGCATAAATGAGCGAATTGTAAGTAGGTAAAGAAATGCAAGAGCTGAGTAGACGGATGCAATCTTATTAGCTCGCTACTGTTATGGATTGGAGCATGATAATCCGACAAGATAAATTCTGTATGAAATTTATATGAATTTTACAAAGGTTTTGAAATTTATTAAAAGTAATAAACTATTAAAATATGTTTCTGAATTTATTTATGTTAATTAAAGTTTAAGCTAGTTATTGTGCTTAATGGTGTGTGTCTTTGCTGAAGCGATATAAAAACTCTTGCATACTTTTAGGAGCTTGCGTTTTTAAACCAGCAAGCAGCTATAGCCTTCATAATACATATTTGTTTGTATATGAGATGAATAAATGCCTAAAAATACTTTTTATCTAAAATTTTTTCAGAATTGCCAAATAGTAACTAAATAATAAATCAAATGTTATATTAATGTTCCACCAAATTAATTGAGCTTTTAGAAAAGTACTTCCAATTACCTATATTAAGTTGTTCATCACATTAGTTCATCACATTAGTGGCAACACCTAACTTGCATTTCTCTAATTTAAAATAAATATTTACTGCTCAATTGAAAACAAGCAAATCATTTTAAGCTACTTAGTTTAATCCATTAGATTGAATAAGGTGAACTGCCTCGAGCCCTTAAGGACTAAATTCAAATATATTTTTATCTGTATATATATATTTATATATATATATATATTTATATATAAGCCAGACTTTTGAGGGCATCATTCAGAGCTGCATGCTAATGAGGTTAATGCTTGCATTGAACCCCAAAGATGGCCCAGGTGACTCCCCGACTATTAAGCATGTTCGTCATGAGGACTATGTTGAAATTTTCAAAAGTGTAGAAATGCGATGAAAAAAACTTCACAAACAAACCGACTGTCTGACTGTCAGTGTGACTGGCAGACTTGAAGAGACCAGCTAATCAAGGTAATGAAATCAGTTTTATTTCAGCTGTTTTTTTTTTTTCGTTTTTGCGGAGTAACATTGTAAAATTGCAGATACAGTTGAGGGGTTGCAGATACAGTTGAGGGCATGCAAATAGCACTGTAATGTTGTGTGTGAGCAGCTGATTCAAAGTGTTTGCCAAACAGAAGTGCGACTGACTGTGGACTGCTGGATGCCACTGTTGTCTGGCTTTTGGACTTGTGTGTGGCTGCAACCACAGGAGACTTGTTAGTCTGCTTATTTGCGGGTTTTAAAATTAGAAATTAAAAGTATTAAAAGTGAGGTGTAAGCAAGCAGATGAAAATGAAGTTGCAATGATTAATCAAAAATGAAATGGCAAAATTAAATTAAATGCGTTTTAGAAATTAAATTTTAAAAAGTGCATTTCAATCAAGTTCTAAAGTTTGTTTGATTCCAAAAAATTGATCAATAGAAACCGAAAGTTTTATATGCATAGATAATAAGAATGCTTTTTGAATTACAAGGTGCTGCTGCAATTTGGCTAATTAAATTAGTTGGCCCGAAATCAAAGTTGCTTAACTGTCATATTTAATTAAGAAACTTTGCCAACAATTGCTGATGAAATATTCGTTTCGTCGTTGCGTAGGAATCTTATCAATGATGGATACGCCATAAAGTATGCAACGAAATGGAAGCAAAAGCTGTTAACTCCTGAAGATCACACACACACACAGTCACGCACACTTTTAAACACACAAAGCTACACACATAAAGACAGACACATTTGTGTTCGTTTTCACTGTCGTCTTAAGGGCTCAACGCATAAATTTCATTTGACATAGTTTTTGAACAGCGTTAAAACCGAAAATAGGTTTAGATGCAGACGAAGATGCAGACACAGCCACACAAAACTTACACATACTAAAACACACACACACACACACACATACATGCATACATGCACTTCTACACACTGACATTTAGCCAAAGGGAAAGACGGTAGCAGTTACAGTTGCGCCTCAAGCCATAATTGGTTGCGTCAGTGCATAAGTCACGAGCTCAGTCGAGTCCTTCGAGTCCTGCTCGAGTCTTTGCCATGACAACAAGCACACATGCTCTACAATTCCAAGTGTGTTTGTGTGTGTGCACCAGAAAATATTCAGCATTTATATAGGATAAATTCAAGTCGCCCACTAATTGAATTGCCGACAAGAGACGCCTGCCCCTGATCACTTTGTTGCCCCCGGAACCGGTTTAGGCAATGAAATTTTGGTAATTAATATTTTCACGTAAGCGGAAATGTGCAACAAACATGTGAATGACATTGCCCCAACATAAGTTTATTTAACTAGCTAACAAACTGGTTGTCCTTGTTATCCTTGTTGTCGTTGTCTCTATGCAGAGACGAACATTTTGAGTTGAATTTGAGTTAAAGTTTCCAGTGGCTGCAAGATTGTTAAACCATTCATAATTTCATAACGCTTTGGACAACAATATTATTATATGTTGGCCAAATAAAATTATTAATACCTCATGTCTAGGCACGTTGCTGTCATAATTGAATTTATATTTGCTTGATGATTATTTTAATTAAATAGGGTTACGGGTAAGCTCTCAAGATTTCTGTACAAGTTGTGGAAACGACGAGGAGGATGAATATAATTTTTAAACTCAAAAAATAAACATTTTTCTTAATATCTAATTAGATAAGTCTTATGAAAAAAATAAAAATATTCGCAGTAATTTCTGAATTTACTTTAATGCATAAAAACCTCATTGCAGATCTTAAATTAATGACTTAATTTAAATAGCAAAAACTCAACAATTACAAATTTGCACCACAGAAATAATTCAAATGTTGGGAAATTCAGTATACTGTATCTCCAATCTCAGTTCATCGCACAGCGACTGCTTCAGCAAATTAAAATCATCCACTTGAGAAGCAGCCAAGTAACAAGATTCAACTGTCAAACTTTGTGCTTGGCCATAAGTCAATTAGGTAAATTGACTTACCTTATTCCCTTGCAAATGCTTTCGCGTCTTTCGTGTCCTTTCTCACAAATTTTCGGTTTTTTTTTTGTGGTATTTTGTTGGTGGAATGAGAGGTCACTTAACTGATTTGTTTGTGGTCTGACTGAAGTTGAGTTTCGTCTTCACTTCATTTTGTTTGTAAGGTGCCAATGTAGAGCAAATTTCAGCAACTGGAAATCATCATAGAATTTAAAAGTTCGTTTCGGTTAGAGGAATCTTGAGTGTTTTTTGCATTTAATTAGTATTCGGTAAATTGAGTTCATGATTGAAAGACCGATAAAAATATGGTTTACTTTGAATTAAAATTTCAAAGTAGGCCAAATTATTGTTTCAGTTTAGAAATTTCACACGTATTGATACAAGTATAACATTACATTAACATTTGCAACAAATACATATCTATAAAACGTAAACTTTTATACACGGCCTCAACGAAATTGCAAGAAGAGAATCTCTAACCAGAGATAATCAATTGCCTAATTTGTGGTGAGTGAAGTTAATTTAAATCTAAAATAGAAATAATTCAGCTAATATTTTCGATTGCCAAAGTCTTAAGTGTTAATTAAACTACCCATTCCTAGAGTAAATTCCAAAATACATTTGCATTAATTTGTTTAATTTTGTTCGTTCATGATGGATACGAAATCATATTTATGCAATAGTATTTTATGCTTTTAGAGACAATATTGACAGTATATTCTCGGTATGCAGCAGTCTGCTGATTCCCTGTATTGAATTTATTGAGTTAATTAAATTTGCGGCCAGAGAAAGTGAAATGTAATGGACACGAGTTGCGCATATTGTTGAACAGGTTTTAAATTATTTAAACAAACTGGCCCAGACCGCAGAATTTGTTCAGAACACGGCAGTTGGCACACATGGCGTATGTGTGATGAAATACTCCTCGCTCTGGCCACATTTAAAATTGTCACGTTTTTAATTAAACGTGCGTCCAGCCAAACAATACAATTCCAATAATAATCAATGGAAACTCGAAAACTCACGTTACAAACACAAAAGCCATAACAACACCAATAAAGCGATAAATGATGTAATAATTAAAAAATAAAAAGTGATTTGAGTACGTGTGCAAAATAATCAATTGTTACAAAAATAACAACCTGTTGGAAAATTAAATTTTTACTTCTTGACCTTCACTTAAATTCCATAAAGTTTCAATTCAATTTTAAACTTGAGTGTTCAGGAAACAACTGCATTATCGTGTCCTCTTAATAATTAATTTATCTCGTACTGTCTGTATTTTATGTTTTAGTTTACAATTCACTTTCCTTTGCACAAATTTCCTATTCAGTTTGCCAATTGCCAGTCACCAACCTGACCACAGCTGTGTCCATTCCCAGGTTGTGTAGAATTTCTGCTAAATTTAAATTTGAAATTTAAGCTTAAAGTATTTCTCATATGGATATTATTACTTTGCTTTAAGTTTTGTAATTTATACCTACCAAAATTTAAGGAAAGCTTTATGTAGAAATTGATTCTTTTAAAGTTAATATATGTATGTCAAACATTTTACTTTCTAAATGGTTCCCTTCCATTTACTTTTTGTTTTCACTTTAAAATAGCCTTAGATCGATTGTTTTTACCCCTCTGCGTATATGGTTTATAATCGGCTTGGCCCATTTTAAAGCCCAACCCACACGAAATACCAATCACACACACGCATTTGGTATATAAACTTGACTGAGAACTGAAAACTTTATACAAAAAAACTTACGAGCTCCTGTCGCTCATTTGACAAGTCATTTGCAGTTCGTAGAAAAATGGGAGAGCAGTTAATTGTTTTTCGTTTTAATAAGGCTGATGTCGGCACAAGATACAACAATTAAGCACATAAAAAATCATTTAATTATGTCTATCAAACGTCGCACACGGGCGCCTAAAAGCGAGCAGCGATAAGTTTTTTATTACACCTCAACTCGTGTGTGTGTGCATCTGATATGGCCATGTGTGAGTGTGTATTTGTGTGTGTGTGTGTGTGTGTGTGTGTTTGTGTGGGTGAGTCTCATTAAAAATGAAAACGCTACTCATTAACTGTGCCCAGGTAACAGACAGCAGACAACCGACAAACAAGGCAACAACAAACGATTTTTGAGTCGCCAACTTTACGCTTAAACACCCCAAACACACACACTCACAGCTATAGTTGTATGTATTGATGGTATGTGTGTGTGTATGTGGTGTGCTTGTGTGTTGTGTAGTTTTAATTACCTTTTGCTTTTGCTTTTGCTTTTGCTTTTGTTGTCGCCCTGTGCGTCGCTCGTTCGACTCGTTGTTTAAGTAATTGTTTGTCATTAGTTAAAATGTTTTCATTTTGTTTCACTGAGCCAATTGGGCCGCGCTTTATGTTGCATAGTGTTGTCTCTTACACTGTAAGAAATAATTTAATTCTAGCAAACACAAGACAATATTGAAGCCATTTTAAGATATAAGTCGCTTTAAACAATTATTATACCCTCTGAGGGGTATATTGGGTTTGTCAGAAGTATGTAACAGGCAGAAGGAGGCGTTTCCGACCCCATAAAGTATATATATTCTTGATCAGCATCAACAGCCGAGTCGATATAGCCATGTCCGTCTGTCCGTCTGTCTGTCTGTGCGTCTGTGCGTCTGTGCGTCTGTCCGTATGAACAAACAGATCTCAGAGATGGTAAGAGCTACAAGTTCAAACTTGGTCAGTATCGATCACATATTTAGTCAGTCAATACAAGTTTGTTTCCTTTTTTTGATGCCACGCCCCATTCGCCCACAATTAGCGAAAAACCAGACATACCTCGTAAAAAATACATGTTTTTGGCGAATATCTCGGTAACTGTAACACCTAGGGTCACCAATTTTGGCACGCAGGTTGCCATTTGCAATATAAAGACAATGCCATCAAAAATTTTTGGATGCCACGCCTCCTTCGCCCACAAAAAGCACAACTTCTTTGTAACTTTGCATGCCTGCGATTCACTTATTTCTTATCTTATAGTTTTGTAACTTAGAATATACCAGCAGACAAAGAATATCAAACGATTGTGAAAATTTCATCAAAATCGGACCATAAATAAAAAAGTTTTTCCTACAACGAAAATCGATACTTTCAAGCAAGGCATAGCCACGTGCATTGCACTGAGCTGTGCACACAAGCAACGAAAACGAATAACGTGCGAGCGAGACAGACATACAAATATGTGTGCATGTTAAGTTATTGGAACAGCAACTCCGATTTGAACTCATATAATTGGAAAAGAAGCTCAGAGGGTATTACACGGTCGGCATGCACGACTGACATTTTCTTTCTTGTTTTTATTTTGTTGTTAAATATTATACCAATAAGCATTATGATCTGGTATATATAGCGAAAGATTTAGCTGTTTTAAGCTTAAAATAGTTTACTCTTCTTAAAGTATTTTGCAGTTTTTATACTATTTAAGCCTGCAAGCTACAACACTTCAGATCGACAGTTTTATTTATAGTTTTTGAACCTTATGTAGCAGGCTGATAGTATGACCACTAATTACATGTAACATAACATTGTCAGCACTAGAAGATTAGCAGTGTCACCACTAAGCAGAGATATACAATGGTTGTCTCACTCTAACAGATAGAGATCTAGTTTTAAGCATATCCGAAGGAAAAGATCATTCTGTTAAGTGATGGCAACGCAGAAAGACGCAAGTTGTGAAATAAAGAATTAATTGAAAAGAATTATTTAACCGTCTGCACTTATCAGATTTAAATTTGCTTGAATTATTATTAATATATGAATGAATAAAAAAAATATAAGATATAAACATTAGCCGATCCTTATAAATTTTCATACAATGTTTTTAATTATTTACGCGTTTGAGCAGACTTCAAATTTTAAAACAAACTTGATCTGCGTTGCCAACCCACGACTACTTTCATTGAATTTGGTGCATCACGGTCCTATTTTCGAATTTATATTATATATTTAGTTAACAATCACTTTTAGTAGTAAGGCTAAATATACTTATGTTTCTGCTTTTTTATGGTCAAGCGTGAATCGGTTTTTCATTTCAAACTGCATCAAAGTACGCATTGTTTAAATATTTTTTAAACTGGATTGAAAATTGTAGGCTGTTACTCACAAATCGACATTTTGAGGGCAAACACAAATGACGGAACTCAATTGAACATATACAATTCATAACATAAAGAGCCCTGTGCAATATCCTCTCAGTAATCTATCCAATTCCACTTGATTCTTTCGCAGAACACACTTGGTGATCGCATTTAGCTATGGCCTTTGTGGCACGATGCAATACGGAGGGCAAGCTGGTGGATTGCCAGGTGATATCGGGAGGACTTTGCTCCAATGCGCTGTCAGTGTCCGATGTGAGTGATGACGATAATGATATGGGCACTGTAAATGGCTACAGTAATCGCTCCTACGATACGCCCACTGTGCGCTATGTGGCTACCAAGGAGGATCAGCAGGAGGAGGAGCAGAAGGCGGAGGATCTGGGAACCTGCTACACTTACGACCACAGACCAGGGCAGGATCTTCAACCGGACCTCTATGAAATCAGCGAGGAGCAGCAGAACGTTCAGGAATCATGCGGCGATTATCTAACCGATGAGGAGATGGACAAGTCCGAACAGGATGTTGGTGAGAGAACTGTTGAGACACCACTTCGCTATGCTGTTGATCTCGGACAGCATGATAACTCCAGTGTGGATGCCTTGAGTCTGAACTCCATTGATGAAGGAAGCATTTACAGTCCCGTTACTAATCTCAATGATAACGTAAGTGTTGCCTCCTATGATGTGGCCACCATTTGTCATCCTGCTGTCGAGGCGCAGTTGCAACAGGATGACGTTCTCAGCATGACTTCCTATGATGTCGCCACAATTTGTCAACCGGACATGGAGGTCAGTTTACAGTTAACAGATGATACAATTAGTCTTGGTTCCGTCACTAGTGCCACAGTTTTTCGCCCAGCAAAGCGAGTAGATCATGGCATTGCTTTGGACACCATAAGCTGCAATACCTTCGATTGCCAGAGTCAGGTGACCAGTCGCACCTACAACGTGAAGCCAACGGCAGTGCGTCGGGATGACTGCTCCTCGGCCTCCACCTGCAGCTGGACAGACATGTACGGCGGAGCACTCAAGCCGACGGAGAGTCGCAGCAATATTGTGCCATCACTCAGCCTAAATCTTTCTACAGCTTCGTCATCTGGATCCTCCACATACTTCCGCACGTTCGATGACAAGAAAGAGCGCCATGGCCAGGCGGCATATCAGGAATGGGTTAAGCGCAAGGAGCGCCAAAAGCTGCAGAAACAACAGGCAGCCTTGGAGGAGCGCAAGAAGAAGGATGCCGAGACCGAAATGCGTCAGCGTCTGGCCAAGGAGCGTTATCAGCAATGGTGCCGGCAGAAGGAGCTGCAGCAGAAGAAGCCATCACCAAGTAGCATCAAAAGTGTGGGCAGCTCCACCAGCTACAGCAGTCAATCCAGTTCAAATAGCTCCGGTGGCAGTAGTCCCAATCGTAACCGCTTGATACGTAAGGAAATTTCGGAGACAACACTAAAGAACGTTCAGGATTGGGATCGCATCAAGAAGCAGCAGCAGCAGCGTGAACGTGAACGTGCACGCCAGCAGCAGTTGAGCAAGCAGCGAATGGAGGAGCAGCGGAAGCAACGGTCTGAGGGTGCCTGGCAGAACTGGATGAAGTCGGTGGGAAAGCGGGGCAAGCCGGTGCCATTGAATCAGGGCTTTGACACCCTGCGTGGCACCATATCCAATATATATGTTAATCCAAATCAGTGGGTCTCCAACATTGATCCCCATGATACGCGCGGTACTTAAGCGCCGGGCAAACTCTTTTAAAGTTTTACTCGTTTGCTTTGGCATTTCAAGAAATCTAAAAAAAAAAATGCGTTTAAAAGAAGAAACTATCTTCTACGAAATGGGTTCAATTAACAACTGATAGTGATAATGGAACCCATCAAAAAAAAAACCTCATACATATATACATATATATTTATTTGTTTACTGACATATTGGTTGGCTCACTGCAATTTGAGTACCAATAATTCAATAAACCAATAGCCAAAAAAAAAAAAAAAATTTAAAAGTTATGCAAGTATCAAAGTTCAAAACTTGTGGGGAACTTGTCGATCGATTTAAAGAACTTTTTTTTAATTTCCATTATTTTGATCTTTGAGATTATTTTGAGAATGGCATAAGAATAAGCGATAAATAAAAATGTATATTATATTTTTTGCCCTACATTAACTTTGGAGGTTAGAAAAACTGTACCAAAACTTTGCGCAAGGTTTTAACGATTGAAGCTTTGGTGGTATGCAGCCTTGTCTCTCAGTGTATTTTACACATATTCCAGCTCTAGCAGTTATAATCGGTTTAATTACAGACCACGGACATTTCATTTAAGTGGATATTTACCTCACTTTCTCTTCTATTCCTTTTCGCCTATCTGTTGTGCAGATTATTAATAAAAGCCTGCCTTTTCGACCCTCAGCAGAAACCTCAAACTCATGCTGTATACTTTGTGCCATTCGATAACCTTTGGCCTTGCCTTTGTAATGGCTTTTTACAGTAACAACCAGAATATTTCGAACTGAAATAGAAATGTCCCTTAACTGGACTTCCTTGTTTACCACTTTGTGTGCTTGTGTCCACTACGAATTTGGAAATGGAATGAGACTTGGCCTACTTGATAACTTGATAAGTGTATAACAGTTATTTAAAATATAGAATAGAATGAATATAGAATTCAAGCAACATTTTTCTTAGTTTTCAGGGTATTTAAAAGTCGAGTTTTTAGTTTTCAGAGTAGAGCATTCATAGTTCATCTACTAGAACACATATTCTTATTTACCAATTTCATTCCACTGGCGCGCCAGAGTGTGTGTGTTTGTGTCAATTTGTGCTTTTATTATTTATTTGTCAGTTCCATGGGGAGTTTGAGTCACCGACTAGACGTAGGCTTAATTAAGCTCCTTACACTGCTCGGACTTTATTTATGCAATTAAGCAAAGCTGCGTGTAATAATGTCCAGCCAGGTGAAATCTTTGATTAATTGTAGTTTTGTTTACAAGACGAAAGAGCAAGTCCCCAACATGATTATGTGGGTTCAGGGCCAACTAACTGATAAGTAGATTCTTTGTACGCATTTTCTTTATTTTGGGTGATTAGTATATCGTATCCTTGTTTCATGTTTTTTGTGTTTTTATTATCTACTAAGCTGCGGCAATTTGTTTGCTTCTGCCATGTGATGTTTATAGCTTTTTATACCATATAATTATGGCGCGTCTTCTAAATGATGGGCTATTAGGAACTTCAACATATTGAATCTCTAAGAAAATTTCCTGATCTAAAAAATGTTGTATAGTCTTTTGAAAATATATTTTATACCTGTATCGGTAAATATCGGACATTATTTAAATGTTTGTACTTTTAATTTTTTTTTTTTTTTTTAATTTTTTTAACTTTTTCAAAATTTTCTTAACTTTTATAAAATACATATGTACGTCACATATGACTTTTATCATATCCTACACACAAATCATTTCAATTGCCTACTTCGGGTATCCGTGCCGCTTTGCGATTTATTAACATTTTATCATTTTGTTGTCCTCGTTCCTGATTTCATTTCTACTTTTTCTTGTCCTGGGTTGTAAACTTTAATGCGATATCGTAAAATGTAAACACGACAAAGAAAAGAAATTGCTAATGGGGCATTGTGGAGCTGGCTGGGTGAACTGGAACTCATATGATGCCATAATAACAGCAATGACAATGAAAAAATGTTAATGATCCGTGTGGTTTGCATAGATTTTATGGCCAACTATAAATTAAAAAGCAATTTCCGCAAAGCTTTTTGGCGCCTGCAAAAAATTAAGGCAACAATTGAAAAGAAAATAAAATTAGTTAGAGGTTTTTTTTGTCCAATATATCGAATTACGCTTGTATTACATAAAACAAACATTGGCAAATAAAACAGATTAACGCAAATTTTCGCATTTTAAATGCAAATCAAAAACAGTCAAGAGCAACAACAACGACATCAGCAACTGAAACAACAATTACGAAGCGACCAACAATTATAATAAATAACCACGAAAAAATTCAAAATGATTTGCTTTGGGGTGCTGTTTGCTGTTGTCGCGGCACAAAGAAAATTAATAATAAATCTCAAAATGCTCATTAACTTAATTACTGTGTTTATTTTCATTGCCCTTCCGCTGACGTCGCTTTCGTCGACATCCCTTTCCGATTTCTCTCACAGTTTTTGGCAGCTTTCTCCACCGTACACACTATACGCACAAAATATTTGCAGTCGGGTATACACGTACCAGTTTAAAGATGGTGATAAGAACATTTGATATTTGGTTTTGGCTCTCTAGGTTTTGAGTACAACATGCAATTTTAATTTGCAATTTAATTTTAAGTAATACTTACGCTACATGGATTTATATCGATTCGACTTTCCTTAATAATGAGTCGAGTTAAATATCTATATGACATAAGACGTAGTCCAGATATGTAGGAAACAGCTGATTCGAATAATAGGCTTCAAATGAAAGTGTCTTGACTTGAATTTATGCACTTGCAACCGCAACTACTATCGAAAACAGTTCAGTTGAGCTGCATAAATGATTCCTGAATATTTAGTCAAACTTATAAACGGTTCTTTACTACAGGGTATCTTCGAGCTCACCAGCAACAACTTTGGTAATCTTAATATTTTATTCCCCGGTTTCTGTTCAAATGTTTTCTTTTGCTGCGTCACGCAATTTTTATAGCTCCCCTCCGCGAGCATTGCTGCCCCAAAAAAAAATTCTGATAAACAACTCAGCGGTGAAAAAATAGCCCCAGAACATGAAAAAATTGAACGTCTTTAACCTTAATGTGTATTTAAGTAATGTTAATTGTGTGTAGAGCCGCCAGCTGACGCCAGCTGGCTACAGACCGCATACTTCCTCTCTCATCTTTCTTTCTTTCTTTCCTTTGTGCTGTGTCCTTTCTGTTTGTTCTTTTTTGGCACATTTCTGTTTCGTAATTATGTTAATTTTATATTTTCACCTGCATTTGGTAGCGTATCTAAAAGTTATGTTACCTAATTGCAGGCTAGTTGTTAATTGAATTTCAAGTGAGACGACGCTCAAGTAGCAATTAGACAGGTGCCAGAAGTTTCAATAATAACATTTTTTTTTATATAAATTGCATGTTCTTCATGGTTTTACTTTCATAATTGATATTTTGCAGTAAGCTTTTGAAATGTTGTAGTAATTTGTATAGTTTATCAAGTACTATTTAGTTGTGGTTAATATTATCTTCAATTAGTAGGTTTAGTGATTATGGGAATACTGAAGAAAGGGTTAGGTTTATTTAAATTTAAAGTTATCGCATTCTCGTAGTATATTCTGAATTCAGACTGATAATATTAAAGATTAAATCAATACATAAAACTTAAATTATAGTACACAGTTATTTTATAAAGGACACACGTACTATAGCGAGTTCATTTATAAAATATCAAATGATTCTTATGAGCTTTTTACTAACGAACAGATTGACTTTCATCTATGTATGCAGTTGTTGTTAAAAAATGTGAATGCGTATATTATTTATACTTAATCACTTTTAAAAATAAATATTTTTCCAATGCGAATACATCGATTTTGCAATCAGGGAGCAAGGATTAATATAAACGAACATTATACGGGTAAGTGAGTCGATATACTCGTTCATGTGTGTGTGTGTGTGTAGCCAGTGTTGCAAAAGAGCTTTAGTAAGCCATGCATGCATATTTACTACATTTTAACCTTGAGATTTATATGTATTATATGCAAAAAACAACTGACAGACATTTGCACACCGAACACTTTCCCATGGGACGTAGTCAGTGTACTACAGTGTACACTAGCCAACAGAAAAAAGGTAATGAAAAACGCGTTGGATATGAAGTGCGGTTGCTTTTGAGGGGAAGTGATGGGAAGTCAACTGTGGTTGCAGCTGTTTTGGCATGTTTGAAAATTCCTGGAAACAAATGTAATAAAAAACTACTCGTAATATATACACAAACACACACATTCGCTTACACGCACACTGTTAAAGTACTTGGTTTTTTATTAGCTGCGGGTTTAAGGTGTGTTTTTGTTGTTGTTGCTTTAGTTCAATTTCAGTTTCTGTTCCTATTTCAGGTATTTTTGCGTGCTGGCCTGCACTTAAAGAAGTCTTAATGAAAGAATTTTGGTTTTATTTGGAATTAGTTGCTTGTTTTAATTTGATTTTTTAGTGTTCACTTGAGTATATTTCAAATTTATGCGCATTCCTGGCATTTTGATGGACTGCAAAAAACACAAAATCAACTTCAACTGCGATTCGTTTTGTTAGCAGTTTGCAGCAAATAAATCTCATAGCATTTAAATCAAAAACAAAACACAAACCATTTGTTATTCTTCACTTAACGCTTTAAAGTTTATTTATTTTATAACTATTCCTGTCGATTTGCCATTTACATGTGTTGCTTACACTTAAATATCTATACTGTATATAATAATAAGTAGCTATCAGACTTGCTCTCAATTGAATTCAACTTTCGACTAAATTTCACTGAAACCACAAATAAATCAAATCGAAATTTTAATGAAATTGAGGCGAAAGTGATTTGAGAGCAAGTCTGCATCTTTATTTATTTAACGCATTTGTAATTTAATATACAATATTTGTTGATTGATTTAAAGTTGAAAATAAATAAATTAGTTAAAAATTAGTTAATACGATTTTTGCGTCAAATTAAATGTGTTTCAGCTGTTATTCATTAATTTAAGTGAGTGCATCAAGTATATATTTATATATATATATATATATATTTTTTTTTTTAATTACACTATAAACTTGCAAATTTTTAATTGCTTGTCAAACAAATAACTCGATATATATTTGATATATATGTTTATTATAATGTTGGCTATGCTCAGTATATAAATTAAGTAAATGATATGCATTATATATACTTCAAATTTATATAGAGTTTGAAGGGAGCTGAAGAAAGGAAACCAACAAAATGTAAACATTACTTTTACTCTTTTGTTTATTTAAGTTATTACTCAATATTTAATACATACACAGCCGGCTGCTGAGCATGTTCTATTTAGAGTATATTTGTTTTTTAATTACTTAAATAAAAATGTACTGTTTGTATTTATTTATTGAATTTTGAACTCAGCCCGCTCCAAACATTGTACTAAATCTATTCATGAATTTCGCAATACATTTGCTTGCATTTAAATATTACTTTGCACACATACAGTCTCACATGGTTTATACAAATTTACAATAGACTTTTTTTTTGCTACTCTCTCTTAAAGAAATATAATAATAAAACCTTTTGCTGTTTGTCTATGTACATGTGCCATTGAGTTGTAATTTGCATAATTATTGCATATATCGGTTGAACATGATGCTATACATGTCCGACGTATGTATTATATTACATTCTATCTGAATTTAAGCTATAATTATCGTTCGATCAAATTCAACAGCTTGAACATGCACGCGTAGGGATTAGGAAGCCGCTTTGACTTATACATACGTATTCGTTATATTGTAGTTAGCTACAAGATGTGACTTGACCATCTTTAACATGCGATATGATGATACATATATGCATATATCTTATATGATATATATCTTTCAACTTTAGCTAAGCCACTTGCCATAAATCAGTAGCAGTATTTTGGCGTTTTGACATTGACAAACTCAATCAAGCCAAACGCCATCATCGCATTGCCAGCATCGTCTTCATTTCGTGCTTCTCTTCCGGATTCAGCTTATTCTCTGGTAGCGCTTCGCGTCTATGTCAAACATGTGTCAGTGTTTGTGGCAACAATGTCAGTTGAGTTTTTCGCAGTTGCCACGTCAATCTCCATGACGTCATGCTCATCAGCAGCAGCATGCCCACAAGCGGCAGCAGAGTCTGTCCGAAATGTCGGGAATATCTGGAATGCAGTGACGCAGCTGACGACGCTCCATACATGCTGTCAATGCTCTCTGCACTGAGACTCAAATCGGCTAAGGGTAAACGGTGAAAGAGAGAGAGAGAAGGTGGAAGGGTGTTTGAGAAAAGTGGAAAATGTTAATGGGCTTGGGCGGTTTAATAGCGGAAATTGGTTAAGCTTTCGTGTGTGTTGGGAGACAGTTGTTGTGATTAGCCAGTGATTTCCTTGGTTGCCAGTAGACAAGTCACACTTTATATTGAATATGCAACATTTTGCACACATCAGTAGATCAAATGTAATTGAATTGTTTGACAAAAGATCTTCTATTTGTACATTAAACATTCCAATTTATTTTTTATCAAACGAATAAGACTAATTTAAATGGCTTAAAAGTATTTAAAGCTAATTTAACAAATTTTATTATTTTATTGCATTTCAATTGTCCAAATGCCAATCACCCTAGTAAATAAATTGAATATGCAGCTCACGTTTTAGCTTATTACTCAACTTGCATTCAAATAAACAACTCAATTAAGCTATAAAAATAACAGAAGAGCAAGCAAAACTTTTGGCACTTAAGCCCAACTTTATTGCCCATTCGGCAAATGCGGTTTTTCGCCCCTTTGTGTTTTCCTTCTACTGAATTTTCGGCCACAAAAGAATTTATTTGATTGTATCCAAGTATTTACAAATCATTAAATTGCCATAAAGCCAAACCGAGCGTGTTTATTGATATACAATTATGCGGCTTCCAAGGAACCAAAACTTTTACCTGCCCCCAAAAAGTATGCAACGTTTTTTTTTGCCTTCAACTTATTTGCACAAGCTTTTCTTTTGAGAATTTTTATTGGTCTTGTGGCTGGCAAATTAGTGTGAAAATCTGTTAAACAAGCGGTGAAAAGCGCTCAACTCACAATGTCCCTACCTAGGTTACACTTTATTCTTCTTCTTTTTTTATGGCATTCGTCCTGTCTCAAGTGGCCTGTTAAGCTGAATAGGTCGAGAGAGGAGCAATACCACAGGGGGAGGGATGAGGAACAGTGGGTTTGAGGTCGACTATAAATGCTTGAAATATGGCCCGTAACCCTAATCGGTGCGTTGCACACCCAACTGGGGATGAGCACATCGACTTGGCTTACCTTTTCGCTTGCCAGGATTCTCGGTGTCCTCGCCGCTGTGCTCCTGCGGCCTGGAATGATACATTTCGGAGCTTTTCGTACGCTTTTTGCCTGAATGTGTGTGTGTGTGTGTGAGTATTATTGTGGAGGAAATTATTGAATTTACGGTTTAGTTTTGCGGCTTTCAAAAAGTATCTTCCAGTCTGTGCTATTAGTACTAGCTTGCTCCTAATGCATATTCAGTTGTGTTGCTTCTTCATTTTTATTTTCATTCGCATTCTCTGTCGTCTATTTTTCGTTTTTCAGCACCCTTGTTGGCCCCTTACCCTCTGACTGTTTCACCTGACGATTTCAAACGGATTTGCATGCCAAATGAATTATTTATGCCATTTCTCCCAGTTCTTCTTTTTATGATTTCAGCAAGGCAAAGTGAAATATATTTGCCGCTCATCTGAAATTTATGCCGAGTGGCTATTAAATCTCGCTTTTCTCGCGCCTTCTCTGAAAACTCTTATAAGTATTTCGACTTGACAGATCCCCCCGTTCCCTTAACCAAAACGTATTCTTCTTTTCACCTACCTTTGTGTCGCTCATTGAAGTTCTCCACATAGTTGACTGCATTGGATGGTATTCCTGTGGGATCTTTGCTTTAGTTTCAGACCAGCTAAAATTTAATTAGTATTGAGCTAATACTTACTGTATAGTTTGATGTTGCCATCTGTATCGCCAAGTGAGTTCTTGGCCACACAGCGATAAGCCCCAAATTCAGCCTGTGTGAGGGGATTAATATGCAGTTTCATTGAGCTGCGATATCCGGCGATTTCCGTGACATTTGCTGAATATTGCCCGCCTGCAGGGTTTCAAAGTTTCAAGTGTTGTATAATTCATTAAAGTATTTAACTAATTAATATTAAATTGAATTTTTGCATTATTAATTCATTTAAGCCACGTCATGCGCATTCACAACAATGTCGCTGACAGCCACGCAGACATAAAATTTATGCACGAACTCATGTCACACTCAATGTTTGTGAACTGCAGGGGCGTGCCGCGGGAGTCGTTTTCTCTACTGTTTTGAGCTGCCAATTATAAAGTGCCCAGAGTTAAATGTAAATGAAAAATATTTGCATTTATCAAAAATTTAATATAACGCTAATGGCAGTTGAAACTTGAACTGGAGTTGGAGTTGGGATTGGTATTGGAGTTTTTCTCTTTTTGCAGTTCTAAACATGCATTTTCCAGACAGTCGGAAAACCGCAGCAGTGTGGCAGACAACCATTAGTAGATTTGGACTGAGCGAAGGGGTTGCAAATTCACACTCGAATTACTAAATCAGCTAATTAAAAACTTTTTTTTTAACACTCAACGACCGTCAGTTGGCTTTATTTGAGAAACCATGTGGGAGGAACGAGGGGTAAAACCACTCTAACTCTAAAGGCATATGCAGGTTCGGCAAAGCTAATGTGTTTGTGGCGGATTACGAAATGTTAAACAATAATTACCCCAAAACTCAAAAACCTGACTGCAAACTTACAAAGCTCTCACTTCAATATATAAATTAGTCACATTGAGTACATTTTGAAAATAAAAATATTATATTATAATTATTTTTATAATTGAACTTACCTGGGGGTACTATCTCGCCACGTTCACGAGTCCAGTAGTTGATGGACTTGGGATAAGCCTCCGATTGACATTCGAGAGTAACTCCTTTGCCCTCCACAGCGCCAATTAGTTGATTCTGCACAGTGATCATTGGAGGAACTGTAGTTAAAAGTTGTTAAGTTATATCAATGGTTAATCTTCAACTTTAAACATTTTTAGGGGTTTCTACTCACAGTGCACCACAAGCGTGATTCTTTTGCTAACCGAAGGTGGGACTCCATTTGATGCTATGCACAAGTAAGCACCCATATGCTGACGTTTAACACGAGGTATTATCAGATCGGTGCCCTCAATGCTGGCAACTGTAAATATGAAATCAATTTGGTGATTAATTATAAAATGTAAGCTGTCACTGTGTGCAAGGGATAAAAGCAGATGCCAAAAATAAATAATTGTCAGATATAAATGAAAAACTAATTACTTTAACTTTAATTTTGAAAATAATTATTTTATAATAATTATTATAAATAACATAAGGATTTGCTTCTCCTATACTAAGCTATATATTTAAATATAGCTTTTTAGAAATATTACTATTAATCTCGTATGTATCCAAATATATCAACTAAATGAAGAAAATTAAATTATTATATATTTAAAACATGAATTTTCAATATACATTTTAAATATTTATGTATTACCATAAATTTTTTTTGTATTTATTATTTCCACAATCATTTCTAAGCATGCATAAATTGCAGTGAAAACCAATATCATAATATGCATATTTTCAGTATTCCCCTGTGGCATTTTAAAGCGCTGCACAAAATGGGAATTGCAACGAATGAGCCCGTTATCAAAAGCTAATGTTCAGATAAAGTAGCAAGCACCTATGAAATTGCCAGAGTGTCGTAACTACAAATGTATCTACAAAATGTTTAGCCATGTAATGATAGTTATTACATTCGCCTAAGCTTTTTCATATTGTACAACAAAAAGTTGCACACAAAAGCGCAAAACTTTCAGCGACTTTTATGATGCTGTGCTGTAGTGATTTTGAGCGGGAAGGGCATATCCAGGGCGTGGGGGAGGAGCGACATCGGATAAATGGGGCGCAGCAAGGTCCACGCAAACATCCTGTTTTGATAGCCGAACTCTGGTTTTATTATATAAATTGCATAGATGTTGGTTAAGCCGGCAGTTGCACAGACTTGCAGTGCTACACAATGATGATGATGATGATGATGACGATGATGATATAAATACTCAGTATCTATTTGAGTGTTCGTTTGTGTGAGTGTGTGTTTGTTTGGGTAAACCGGAAACGGAAGTAATGGCTAGTTTGCGCTTGATATTGTTACATTTCAAAAGGTTAACGGCTGAAAATACATACACATATAAAATGTAATAAGCGGATTTTTCGTCTATTGATTTGACCAGGTCGGGCCACAGGGTAGCGGCTTTAATACGGCATCAAAACTTGCCCGCATTGCTTATTAGCCACACTATTTGTGCGGCCATTAAACGTAATAACCACGAAAAAACGTGTAATTTGCTTGAAATGAAAACCAAAGTCGCCGCCACGCTAAAATCACATAAAAACTTTTTTACTCCTGTGCCAGGATTTCATTTGAACCTAAGCGAATAATCAAAATTTCAAATAAAAAAACTTTTGCTCCTTAAAATTTTAAATTTTAAATTTTTAAATCTTAAACCCCCAAATAAGGTGTTAGCAATATATATATTTAAATAAATATTTAAATAAAATATAGTTTTGTTTGTTTTTACTAACTAAGTGAAGTACTAACAAACAGGACTAAAAATTGTGTAACCTATGGTATAGTTGCTGACATATGTATAATTCTAATATTTATTAAGATTTCTCTATATAAACATTTTTAGGATCTTTTTCTGTATACACGATTTTTAAATTGTATGTTTTTATTTTTTTTTAATTCAACAATAAATTTGTCGATCTAAGTCTTAAAGAATTGTTTACTTTTGTTTTAGAAATTAAATTTAAAGGATATTTTAATATCCTGTAACTACTCATATATAGGCTGTTATGAAGAGGAATATTCACAGTGCTAATTTCCTAATTATGTTACAAACACTATGACAAAGTAATTATGCCTCACACACGAATTTCATACTTAACGGTCATCACACACACACACACACAAACATGCATCGCGTATTAAAAAGCATTGCTGGTACTTCAATGGATCCTGAAGAGGCCTTGCACGGGGTGGCAGACATTTTAAGCCATACTGAAAAGGTCATTCCGCCAACTTTTGTTCTATTTATGCTGATTTTTGTTTCACGTTTGCTTCGTTTTTTTTTTGTTTTGTTTTTTTTGACCGCTTTGGTTTTTTCGTGTTCACAGGTTTGCATTTTTTTTATTTTATTTTTCCTACTTGCCCTTTTCCAGAGAACCTTTGATTTTGGCCTTTCGTGTGGACTTTGATGGGGCTCGACTAGTTTATGTGGTACAGTTCATGCAATCGGATACACAGCAAGAAATTTTTAAGGATTGCACTTGACTTCATTTAAAAATGCATTTTATTTATATATTTAGAGATTATTATTCGATTTTTTGAAAGTAATAACTGTTATAGGTTATTAAAAATTTATTCCGAAAAATTTAAATTTCTCAATATTTTTGTTGAAATTAGATTTTAAATTACATTAAATCAAAGCTCTAACAAGGTTTCAGTTTGTTAACCACGCTCACAGACCCTTCGAGGCCAATTAGAAGTCCTGAAACTGCCCTAAAAGCTGACTAACCACGCGCTAATTCTGTCAGTGCAGCCATCAAACACAAACCTAAGGCATTGAGGATAATGAAGTTGGAGGAAGAGACACTCACGAAAAATAGTATGCAGGTACGAACAGGTGCTCTGATACTGTATGGTGCACTTGTCTGCTTGCCCCATAGCCCACAGGAAGGAGGAACGTGGAAGGTGGAAGGAGATTTTCCAGCCGTTCGTTGCCTTTTTGTGTAAGAGTACTCCAAATTGTTGGCTGGCGAACCTCATACAGCAGGCGGCAAACAACAGCAAAAAGTACTTACCACTCACACACAAACACACACATAGAGGGACAGAGAATTTGAGTGAGAGAGAGAGAAAGATATATATATGTATATAGAGCGATTGCATGCATATGGCCATGATGATATGTACACTGATAAAAACAAACTGACTAAAAATTAAGAGTATATTAACAACATTTAAATTTCTTAATCTAGAATAACGATATTAAAAATATTTTTAAATAAATATTCTAAAATTTGAAATATTTACTGACATTTGTTTAAAGCTTATGTTTAAAAACGAGAACGGCTCTAGCTTCCAAAAGTTCAAAAACGAAACAAATACTTAAAAATATTCTTTGGCATAATTATAAATCAGGTTATAATAAACTAAACATATAAATAAATTTTTAAAGAATTTTTTTGACAGTGTAGTGCATGTTCAAAACTGAATCCCAAAGCCATTGGCAATGCTGCCGACTGCCGACTACCGACTACTGACTACCGACTGCCGGCCACTGACTGCTGACTTACCCTCCTCGCCGTTGGCCAACTCGATGGGCACTCCACTTTCACGTCGCCATGTAATTGTCGGCTCTGGTGAACCGGTAGCAGCGCATTTGAGCGTCACGTTGCTGCCCTCGCGTACGACCATGTCCGTGCTTGTAGGATAATCTAGGATATCCGGCGGTACTGTTGCAGCACCAACAACAACAACAACAGCAGCAGCAATCGAGAACACCGCCAGACGTTCGTCGTCGCCAGATAATGTTTATAGCAAATGTTCGGTTATGTTGTTTTTTTTTTAAATCACATGAAAAGAGAAAGAGAGTGAAGAGAAAGAACGAGACAGAAATATAGTAAAATGAGCTGCATTGTCACGCATTTTTATAAAAATTATTAAAAAATTTGTTGTATTTAAATAATTTGCATTTATATTTTCACTCAGCTGGCAAACTTATTCATATTCATATAGTACATCCCCAAAGATATCCTTGCCAGCCAAATGAGTGCTTGTCGGCGCCTTTGTTCGAAAGGACAAACTTTTCATAAAAACAAAATTATATATTATATGACCAGGGACAACGCCGTGTGCTGAATGTACGCGACCTCAGCGGAAAACCTACGAACCAGAAGCAGCACCAGCACCAGCACCAGAACCAGTAACAACTTCATAATGATGTTCAAGTATCATGGGGAATGAACGAACAATGGCGAGGTAGTAGAAGTGAGAGTGAGGAAGGTAAAACGGGGAGTATAGTACTATATTCCAAATAGGCGCCTGTTGTTTGTACTACGATATGTGCATATAATACGCCGCAATTATGTGGTCGGTAAATGACCAAAAAATGTGCTGGTGTTGACAAAGAGCTTGTTATGCCGAAGGGAAGAAGAATCCGACGCAACTCTGTTCTATTATATCCAGCTGTGTGCTGAACTCAACTGACCACTGAACGGTCATTAAGTGGCCAAGGTTAGAACTGTGGTGAGGGGAGCATTGGTGGACAAGGGTTGAAATGTGTGGGCTTTTAAAAAACTGAGAGCTGGTATACTTAACAGCAAAAAGATAACAATTTCTGATTTGATTAGTTAGATAATAATGTCATAAGCTTGAATATAATTTTTTATTAGTTTTAATAACATACTGTGGAATACAGCAGAGGTTTATGATTACTTAGAAACAAATAATAAGTGGAGAATTATGGGAAATTTAATAAATTTTAAAATTTTACTAGATAGTCTAGAAGTTTACAAGTGAAGTTTGATAAATCTGACATATCTTAAATCAATATTCTGCACTACTTTCTTTATGAAAAGGTATTCTTCCAAACTAATATTCTAGAGTTAGCAGATAGTTTTTGCCCAATAGTTTCATAAAACTTAAAGGGTTTTAATTGCATTACGCATATAATTTCATATATTTTTAATAAATTTAGTAAATACGACCTAATAAAATATATAGAAATGTGTTATTTGAAGTCTTTACAAATAGCATAGTTTAAAACAAATATTCTAAATAAATATTTTAAGTCTCTTATGCTCAATAAGTGTTAGCAGTACTCTACTATCAGTTTATTATTAAGTTGTCTTTATATTTATTTTATTTCGTTGTCTTAAAAATTAATGATGTGCTAAAATCTCAAATGGCAAGTGTTTCACTCGCACTGTCTCTATGAAAATCTCATCAGCTTAAATGCCAAATACCTTATGTATACTATACACTGGCTCCAAACGTGTATGCTACACATTTTGTCAATACATATTTGAGTGTATGTATATGAATTTTTCCACGAATGTGTGTGTGTGTGTGTATGGGAAATGGCGTTCGAATGGACGTCGGAGCTGCCAACTGAGCGGTCGCTGGCGTTTGTCGTCGGCTGTTTAACTGCACTTGGTCACGAAAATCATCAGCACGAGCCGCACAGTTGTATGGTTGTTTCCCCCCGTCGAGCGTTCACTGTAGTATTGCTGTGGTGCGCTGATTATCCAGTGCAAATACACACAGTTGATTATACTTTTTCGTGTTTGCCACCAACTCTGAACCGGCTGCATGGTGGCTAAAATATTTAGCGCGTTGATTTAGATTTGCCAGCGAAAGGTATTTAGGCAACACAGAGATGGACTGGGATATTGGGTGCATGGGTGGCATGGGAGCTCAACTGAATGACCACAAATGGACAAGTGAACAGCTGGGCAGCAATCCAAACACACACACATCTACAGAGAGAGAGAGCCTAGTCCGGACGCATTTCTTACGTCTGCTTTTGCTGCACCGTTTTAATTCAAAATCAACAATTTCTGCGGTTCACTGGACGGTTAAACATGTTTAAGCAGTCACAATTGATGGAGCGAATACGGGTGAGCTGAGGTGAGCTGAGTTGAGGTTTATCAGGGTCGGTCACTCGGTGTTTCCATGGTTCACTGTGTGCATTAGCCACTGAAAATTCATAAACCACGAAGCGAACTCAATTCCGTTCTCTTGTTGCCGCGATGCGGAAACGTTTTGTTGGCAACGTGGCGCATTTATTTTTATACCCAGTGTTGCACCGAATTAAAAGGTACATCAACTCACAGTTAATCAACAAACTATAAGCTGATCTGGTTCACAAAGCATAAAATTTTGTATGCTACTCGTATTAATGCTTGGCTACAAAACTACCTTTAGCCAAGTACAGAGTATCCACAAGTCCAGCAACTCTATTTACTTTACATTTTATTTGCTACGTTTATTCGTGAGAACCGCTTACAGTTAGCTGTTCGAACAATAGCTTCAGCACGGCCTGGCAACGAGGCGTATGATTGTTTGACAAACGAAATGTAAAAAGGAAAAGTTCCTTTTTATTGCCGCGTCTTCAGATTACTTACCGACAACGTCCAGGTAGCCCATTTGACTTTTCATTGGATCCGTATTTATTTGGCACATATACCTATCGAATTATAGAGTTGTGACTAAGTAATTAGTGGGAATTGATACAAGTACGATGACTTACCAGCCCTTATCCGATTCCTTAATGTCTCTGATTCGCATTGTCCAAGTCTTGTGCTCCGAGTTGGCAATGCCAATCCGTTGATTCTTGGTTATCACATGATTCTGTATGGTCAAAATTGTCTGTGTGTCGACACGAAGCCACGCAACCTGTATGTGGAAAGTTATACACCATGGGGGTGTAACAATAGGCGTTTAATTAGTGGCTCTTCTCGAATTGTGTGTTTTGGGATATTTATGGCGAGAGTGAGAGTTGGGAACTAACAGCTGATCCTAACTAATAGCATGTTTATCTATAAATACATTTGTATGTAGTTATTTTGAATGTTATACTTGTTTAAATCACAATTATTGACTCAATGCATTAACATTACTATTGATTAAGTATTAATTAAATTAAATATTTGGTGTTTTATTAAATGTTTTATTCAATCATATTAAAACATCGTGTTTTTGCTGTTTAAAGTTAATCAACCCAAAAAAATGTTTGCGCAGCTTTTTTTCATTTAATATTAAATGTCAATTTAAAATTGTAAATATATATGTTCATTCAAACATAAGGATATCAGTTTTTATTAAAAAAAAAGCTCTCGAATATAATTTATCCGTTACTCAAGTTTATTTTAGATATTTTAAAATTCAAGTCATAAAAAGCATTGCATACTCTTTGGCGCCAGGTCTAAATCATATTCTATTAGAATTTATAACACTTAGTTATACTTATATTCTATTTAAATTACATAAACAACTTGTTAAAACTTAAAAGTGTACATATAATATTAGCAATTATTTTTAATTTAATTTTAAAGAATACTTTAAATAAATATATAGCTTTTAAACTGAATTTTATTTTAAATTATAAACCTTAATTTGTTTCTAACTACAAATATTTTCTGTGTTTTCGCAGAGAAAATGAATCTGGCAACTAGAGAACAAAAAGTTTTTCCCAGAAACTATTTCAAGCATTTTCTTTAATAACTAAACAAGCTGGCTGCTATATCACGCACACTCAAACACACACTGGGATATGGGCTCAGTAATTGTACAATTACACTGGTAAATTATTATGCGATAAAGCACGCATTGTGCAGGCTGAGCCAGAAATATATACAACACATATATACATATATTAGGTATAGTTGTAACCAATTCCCCAGTTCCCCAGATTCCTTAACCCTTTGCGGCACTTTGCATGTGTAAATGTGGCTGACTTGGGGAAGCAATTTGGGTGTTCAGCCGAGCTGACATGTTAACACGTCAGGCTATTTAAGCAATTTCAATTTATAAATATATAAATCTAATCTATAAGTGTAATGTTTTGGCACCGGAGTGGGTTAATAAATTATTTACACAGTGAATTGAATTTAACTTTTGGTTCTGCTGACAGCATAAAGTAAGTAATTACACCCAAGTGCCTGCTCAATTATCTTTAAGCAAAATATCGCTTAATTGTGCTTGACTCTGCAACAGTGGGGAGACAAGCAAATATACACAGAGAGAGATAGAGAGAGAGAGAGAGAGAGATAGAGGGGTAGGTAAGTCTGATGACAGAACAAAGCTTTGTGCTTCAATGGTGCTTTAGCAGCGATTCCCATCTCTCTTTTTCTCTCTCTCTCTTTCACATATTTGCAGACAGTTACAGAATATGATGATGAAGTATGTTGAGCCTTAGAACTTGGCGGCACTTTGCTTAGCATATTCATCTTTTTTTATACCCAAGGCGGGTATATAGATTTTAAGCACAGTTTTAAACATACAGCAAAGTATATACCATTACACTTGATATAAAAAAACTATTCAAGTTAGAGCTAATTTACTTTTTTTTAATATTTAATATCGCTTCAGCTATAGTTTAGTAACGGGTATTGCATAGTCGAGCCGCGAGCATAGCGTTCTCAGTTGTTCGCTCTGTTTCTGTCTTGCTTTCTGTTTCTGTTTCTCATTCATATTTCAATTACTTTTTATGTGATTTTCGCTTTTGTTATTGCTAAGCTCTGCATATTCCTATTTATGTTTTTATTTTCACTTTCATTTCCATTCAACGCTGATGCCTTTACTGTGATTGTTGTCTTTGTTAGTGTTGTTGTTGTTTTTTTGGGGGTGTCGAGATTTGGTCTTTGAGATTACGAATGCGCCGTCTGGTTCCAGGTAAAATGCTAATGAATATTAATGCGACTGGTTGGGTTCTTGTGGCTGCTTATTGAGTGTGTAATTGAGCCAGGGGTTGAGTGTGTTGATGGGTTTGGGGATTCAGGGTTGATTGGGTAGTATCTGCGATTTCTTGTCGAATGCCTACCTTATATGGCCCCAGATCCTGAACCACACAAGTGAGGAAAGCGTCACGTCCCACTGGCGCTGTCACATTTGCAATTGGATAACTAAATTTTGGATCAACTGTAATAGAGCAGAGTGGTCGCAATATTATGTTAAAATAATGCGTGTATCAAAGTTAATTGGCATTTAATCGAAAAGAAAAACAGAATTTATTATCAGACGCAAGCCTATTATGATAGCTTCTATTGTTATTACTATAATTGTGATTTGTTTTTTGTTATTACACACTTCTGGTGTAAAACTCTATATGTATATGCAACCCTTTATGCAGATATTATGCATTTTATAAAAGAGGGAGTTTTCGTTTGATTTTAGAATAATAAAAACATTATAAATATTTTATTTTGAGCTTCTAGTTTATTGTGTTTAATTTATTTAAATTAAATGCATCAGAGATTTTGTTTATTTTTTCAAAGGTTAACTTTTATTTAAATTTTGTTTTTTGTGAAGTTCAGTGTTTCAACTGCCTTGAGTTTCAAGTTGTCTATACGTAAAAAAAGTGCTTCGAAAATTGGTTTGAGCGCATGCAAAAGTATATAAATCAGGCTGGAGAATACTTTAAAAAACAGTAAAACAATTTTTAAAATATTCGCATTTTCATTATTAGGCCAGAAATATATATAGCAGCCCTCGTATATTGTTTACATAATCAACAATAACCACATGAATTTGGTACTGCTATCAGTAAACTATAACAACAACTGCTTAGAAATGGATTAAAGCTGTTAACTTATAAATTGAAATTTATGGGTTTTCCATAAAGGAGTTTATAAACATGCTCAAGATTTTGAAGGCCTCAAACTAATATAAATTTACATTTAACTACATGCAAAAAATTTAGCTGAAATATGTTTGAAAACTATGAGACAGCCTTAGCTCGATTTAGCTAATTTTTATTGATTTTTTTAATGAAATATAATTTAACTTTTTTAAACAAATTGTGTAAAAATTGGTGAATAATATTATCAAATTTTTATTACAATTCACAGTATTGTTTTCATTTGTAGCTTAAGCATTTTTAATTAAATTTTAACTTACCAATAACTTCGGCAGGCACATCGACCCTTTGCAGACTGCATTTCTGGCACATTAATAGGACAAGGACTACGACATATGTCGTATATGTCCAGATTCCAAGTCTTTGCTTAAAGATTGTTGTCATTTTTAAGAATTATTCACTTTAATTTCCTTTTCGTATATTGATAAACTTGAATTTTCTATATGTTCTGCATATTTCACATGGCATTTATCTGCGGATTAGTCAAAGAGTAGATGGTGCTATGATTTATACTGCAAACTTGAACTTAAATATATGGATCAGGCATGTAGAGGAAAATGGCCAGTGAGCAATGAACTCAGTCTGAGTTGCCTTTGGGCTCAGTTACTGTGCCTGATTGTTGATTGTTCCTCCTTCTGGTAATTGGCAGTCATTAGCGCGCCTCTATTGCCATAAACTTATTCTGCTTGTAGTTGTTGTTGTTGTTATTTATGCGTGTAAACAGCGAAAAGTTCAACAAAAGTACTTGAAAACGGAATCGAAACTACAAAACAAAACAAAACAATGGCAGGCCAAGCCAGGCCAGGAAAGGCCAGAACAGGCCAGCAGTGCAAACAATAATCATGCCGTCGAAAATACGTTAAATTAAAAAGTTTCAAGTTTAAAGCGCCCATTGGGGCTGGGTATTTTCCAGGGAATCATGCCCTCACACTGCTATCCTTTGTACTTCGAGACATACGGGGTATTTTTGTTTTTTTTTTGCAAAGAGTTTTGCGTGTTCAGACAGTGTAAATTGTATTGGGAAGCAGCTGCTAGAAATTAACTAGGACCTGGAACTATCTGGCGAAGGTGTTGCATGTTGCCGTGGGCTGTTGCCTACAGTTGTTGCCCCCAGTTGTTGCCTGCCTGCCGCCTTTCAGTATCTGGTCTCTGCTCATTTCATTTCATTTTTGCTTTTGCTGTGGCATTTAAACGTTGCCCCGGGGCCAAAACTGTTTATGGAACGGAAATGAAATGTTTCGTTTGTGCCTTACCGCTATGTGTGTGATGTTTGGTGTGTGTGGGTTCCTTGTGCCTCGTAAATAAAGCATAAAATCGTATAGCCCTTCGTACATATGAAGTCGGATGGATATGTCTGCTCAAACTGAAATAGTTGCAGTCGCCATTTCTATTGCCTACCATTAGACTGAGTGCATGTGACATGTAAGCTGATAGAATACTAGGATGACTCTGACGCAATGCAGTAGTAATTGGGTTCCTGCTTTTCGGGCTTCAGGTTATAGTTCATTTTATTGCGAACCCCAAATTGGATGAGTTCTCAAACAATAATGTTTGAAAACAATGTTATTTGTATACCTCGTCCAGGGTATAATGAGTTTGTTACAAATGTGATAACCATCATCATAATCCATTACAAGATATTAAGACAATAGGTGCGAAATGATATTTATAATTTAATTAACAATTTTTATGGTCAAAAATTATTGTTTAGTCTTTAAAGTTACAGTCGTGAAAAATAGTTATTTTGTAATTTTGAAAAATTATAAAATTGTGCAGTTAACTAATTTTATTTTTAACTATTTTAGTTAAAATAGCTAGAACATATTGGCAACATACTTGCTCTATACTGCAAAATAAAGTATGTTGAAGACTTACAGAAATAAATTACGATTTTAAATTTACTATTACAAAAATATATGAATTTTATATGTTTTTATTAGGAATTTTATTAGGAGTTTTTATTATGCATGCTTAAGAAACAATTCAAGTTCTTAGCCAATTAAAATTATTTTAAATATATATTTTTCCTACTATACAAATTTTAATCTTTTCTTTTTGTGTATAACAGGCTGAGTACAAATTTTGCTTTATTTAATTTAAAATATATATGAAACCCAATTAGCTCTACAAATAGGACTATTATGATACACACACCTAGCTAGCTATAGCCTTAATACGGCTTCGTTGAGCAAATAAGATTTTCATACCGTTGTTCTTGGTAGAAGCCCCGAGCCAGAGCCAAGGCAAGTGACGTCTAAACTGACATGGGGACATACGAGTATGTCTCTAAATTATTAACAATATTGCTATGCCTATTTACTAGGCATTTCTGTGTTGTCTTTCGACTAGTTTTCAGTCCTAGCAACTAGCTCGACCTCGGTGCAGGGTAGAAACATTGAGTAAGGAACATGCGAGCTAACTTGAAGGCACTTTCATTTCAGTAGCTAAGCTAAAGTATGTAAAAATCAATAAAAAAAGCAACTAGGCAATAAACAAAAACAAAATGTAAAGAATTTTAATGAAATGTCATTTTAAAATTGTTTCTGTCTGTTGCGGTAGCCAGAAGTTGAATTTAATTCACATTGAAAGTTATTTATGGTTTGGGGTTTTTAAGCTGATTCACATGCAATGTATAAAATGTGTATATATAAGAAGGTATATTTTAAGTGGCTTATAAGACATTTTGGCGAGTAAAGTTTAATGTGGTTGAGTGGACTACAAAAAAAAAGCATTGCATACTTTTGGGGATTTTTGTAAACAATCTCAGCTGTTGGCCACTTCAATTTATGGCACATAATAAACGCTACTCAGGGAACTTTGTTTATCGCATCAGTGCGAACTCATTGTCGTATATATTATGTTTATGGTTTTGGACATGCAAAGTCGACCGTCTGCCACACACTCTCTGCTGTCTCGACTAGCCCCGAAAAGCATGCCTTATAATTTGTATAATGAGCTGTTAAGTGATGTGCAAATTGTGTCACAGGAATTGACACAAAAACTACCTCAACATTGGTTGTCAGGTGGGTTAACCACACACAAGGTCAAGCTTTGTTTATGTTGACACTGCGCTGATGCCGGAGGTGATGCAGCATAAAACTGGAAAATTGCACAACAGCAAAACCGCTGCAGAATCTGTGCAAATAATGCAAAACTCTAGCACTTGTTTGTTCAGTTTTCAATAGACTTTAAACCCACTCACTCACACATATTTTCAATTTTCAACATAAACATTAATTAGCACGTGATATATTTCACTGTTATCGTGATGCAACTTCGACATTTTTCAGTATTAAATTTTCTTCATACTCTCTATATTTTTTATGCCACATTCATAGGCGGAGGTGAGTCAAGGGATCACTGCATAAAATTAGCATATATCAAAATGTATGGCAAAATAATTTCCAGTGCTTGGCGGCGCCTTCAAGTATGCAAAGTTTCACTCTGTTTTTCCCCCGTTTTGCCTTTCACATTCCCTCTCACATAAGCGCCTTCAGCACGGAAGTTGATTATTATCGCTTGTTATTAACAACGGCAACAACAACAACAACAAAAGCAACAATAGTTGTCAGGGCATAATAAGCCTCAGGGCCTTTTGAGTGGCTTGCACTTTTCTGTCGGCTGTCAAAAGGGCCGAGCGGGTGAAAGGGGCGTGAACTTTGGCTATTATGTCAAAATACAAGGGGAAAGGGAAACATTCTGATATTTGCAGAGCTTCTGCTACAACCACACGGACTGCACGGACTTACTTGAACTTTTCATTACAGGATTTTGTCATTCAACTGAAATTGAGCTTAAGCAATTTGCAATTGATATGTGATTGTGTGGGAGGAGTGTGTTTCAGATTGTGTGTTCCATTGAATTAAGGCAATAAAAGACTTGATTTGCAGGTATCCATTTGTAAAAGATACACACCTTGTGAGGGAATAGGAATAGTTAATATTTGATAGTAATTGGACACTTTGGAACTTGCTTTGAATATGAAAAAAAAATATTAAAATGTATTTTTTTTCACTAACACAACGAAGTTTTTGATCTTTTTTCTAATTTTTGGATTATTTAAGATAATTTTATATAAATTTACAAAAGCTAAAGTCGAACACTGAGACAAAATTCTTCATGTTAATTAGTTAATGTATTCAATATAATTATCGGTCAGAATTCTTCTTTAATGTTAATTAGGAATCTGCTTTCATAGTACGTGAAGAATTCAATCTATAATTTACAAATCTCGTCGCATTATTTCGCTTTGTTGGTCATTGAATAACTATTCTTTTTACAGAGTGCATTCCAACATTTTTTTTATATTTTTTAATAATATTGAGCACAATTGTATAATAAATGTGTTACTTTCTTTAAGGATCACAAACAAAGATATTATTATAATATATAGTCATAATATTTAAAAATATTTTCCAATTATAATTATTAATTTACTTTCTATAAGTTCTTTATCTATTAAATAGCGTTTGTCTCTCTTTAATCCCCATAACAGGGTATACTGTTAGCGGTAAATATTAAACCATCTGATAGATTAGTTTTCGAGCTAGCTCTAAAACATAAATCAAACTGCTGCAGGTCCATGATGAAATCATTAACACAAATTGTAGATTGGTTGTTGTGGCAATAATGGAAATATGTTCAATATTCGCTTATGGCATTCGAATGCTGAACGCTTCGATTGTTTTAAATCGCATTTCCTTTTGCACAATACATGCATACATACATATATCAATCTCATTCACCTGGCATGGGCCCAAAACACAGAAATCGCAATCAACTCGAAAGTAAATAACAACAGTTGCAACAACAACAACAACAGTGGTAGACAAAGTTTTATGTAAAATGCAAATGGCACGAAAATGGAAAAGGCCGAAAAACATGTGCTCCCAAATGTCCAAGTTGAGCCCCAAAAAACAAGTATGCAACATATTTGCAACAAATAATAATGTGACGGCAGATTTACATATTTATGTGGCATGTATGTATTTTCTTATGTGTGTGTATTAGTGAGTGTGGTTTATGGATATCAATGAACTTTAAATTGCAGTCATCGCCATGAAAGCATCAAATATGCAATTGCAATTGTGCACGCCTAAAACTATGCAACACATGCCTAAGTATGGGACAAAGCAATAAACACCAGAGTCCAGACACATTTATAGGCAAATTTCATGTGACTATAACTGTGATTGTGTCTCTGTAGGCGTATTTGTGTGTGTGTGTGTGTGTGTGTGTGGGTGAGGGTGTGTGCGTCGCATACATCAAAAACACACGCGTCGCAACACGCGGGACAACAGCGCGAATGTGACCATTGACCGCCTCGGCCATTTGCGGCACATGTGTGTACTTGTGTGTGTATTTGTGTGGTGTGTCTGATGTTGTGTGTGAGTGTGTGTGTGGTTGGTAGTATAAATAACCTGCTTTTTGACTGGTGTAGCTTTTAAATATAATTACAATAAACACGCATTTGCAAGTTTGCTTGCTAACTAAATTGCCAACAAGCGGTTAAAAACGCGCGCGTTTTTTGTGCTTTTCAGTTACACGCGAACATAGAGTTATATGCACTTAATATTCTTTGTTGTTGTTAAACTGCAGCACTTGTGTAATTATTAATTGTTAATGAATTAACACACAATATAAAGCATTTCAATGCACTTTGATTGGTATTTAAAATGTGTTCGCAATATTGTATATCGTGCCACGTTATGCCACTTGAGCAACAGTTTGGAGAAACATGCAACACTCGAGTATTCACGATCAGCTGTACGGCAGTACGCCAGTACGGCAGCTTTTACGGCACTCGCAGCACACGGCTTTAAAACACAACCGCACGGTACGAACGTTGTCGTCAGACTAAAACTGGCGAACAAAACGAATGGCATACGAAGCAGCCAAAGCGTCGAGCCGAAGACATGTGAGTGGTTTTCAGCAAATCGTTGTCGTCGTTATTACAGTTGTTGTTGGGTGGTCGGGTAATTGGGTGGTTGGGTGGCTATTTTTGGGTGGCATTCGCTGGCTTTTACCGGTGGCAGTTGCGTCGCGAACGAATCAGACAACTGTGATTTTTGTTGTTGTTGCTGTTGCCCACATTTTATTTGGGTTTTTGTTGTTGCTCGCCGCTCGTTTCGCATTCTTTTTTCTAACTTTTTGTTTATTTGTAGCTTGCTCCCTCTCTCTCTCTCTCTCTGTGTCTGCTGTCTGTGTGTGTGTGTGTGTGTGAGTGCTGGCACATTATCCAATGGGGGGTTGCTGTTGCTAATTCACCACAGTTGAACCAACCGTGGCACGCAGATTGAACGAGAATTGAATTGAAAGCAACCCTTCGGGGGAAATTTACTCTGCATACTTTTAGGTGCGTCGCGCGTCTCTGAATTTATGAATGAATTTCACGTGCTGTGTAGTTGTTGTCGACTTGTAAAACGAGTTGAGCTCAATATAAACCATGTGCCATTGTTGTTGTTGTTGTTGTTGGCGAGTGCGTGTTAAGCACAAATTGATTGTCATTGGTCATGGCATTGGCTGGTGGCACAGCTGTTGTAAGTAAAACTTGCATACATGATTAATAAATCGTATTGCCTCATGCGGATTAGTTAATTTAAAGCCTGCAGCAGAGGAAGTTAAAACAATAGCAGAATGCATTAATACGTAAAGCGATAATAAATTCACAAAGCATAGTATTATTTGAATAAGATATTGTTAAATTATAATAAATAATAATTATTATGTAAATACATTTCAATACTATTAAAGTAAATTATATTATTATATAAATATAAACTATAAAAATACATGTAAATATTGCTTGAACGTAAATTAAATAGTTTATAAAAATAAGTTTAAAAATAGAGAAGCAATTTAATTATACACACATTGTAATAACGTTTAACAATAGAAATAAAACAATTTTAATATCAAATTTAGTAAATAGAAAAATAATCCAATTAAAATGCAGCACACTAATGTGTTTTAATAAATATTTCAATTAAAGATAGATATTTAAAACCAGGCAAAGTAATTTTTTTTAAATGTTTATTAAATGTAGAATTTATTGCTATGGAAAACGAAGTAATTTATTTATTTATTTATGTAGACTATGATCAGTTGACGTGATTAATATTAAACTACAGTATAAAAATAATTTAAAAGTTTAAAATTAACTTTTTAGGAAAATAAGAATAATATTCGCAGAAATTTAGCCAACTAGAAACTATTACCACAAATAAATTTAAAGTAATAAAAAATTAAATTTGTATTATAAAATTAACACTTTTGTTTTTTCAATTTCCAATCATTGCATTTTTAATACTGAGCAGTTTGTGGAGTTCCCGCAAATATGTTTTTCTCTTTTAAGATCGCACATTTAATTAATTTCGTGCTGAACTGACAAGGAGAAACTTATACACACACACACACATATAGTCAACCATTCTAACACACACTTGGTAGGCGCTTTTCAATAACGGTACCAGATTGTGTCAGGCACCGTTAGAGTTGCCCCCTCGATCCATGCCGCATTACCTCATTTGCCAACTTAATTGCGCACATATATCAGTTTTAGTTGCTTGGGGTTCTCAATTTGCAGCGGGCGGCTAATCACCCCGCAAAATCCACTACCTCTTCGAACCCCCCTTTACACACACACACACACACACACACAACACCCCCTTTCTTGTCACAGTTTGCCTATCATTTTCGCACAACACACGCACACGGCCAATAAATAATAGAAAAACAAAACCGACAAGAGCAAAGAATATTACAAGTAAAAGTGTCTCATGCCGAATGGGTTCTACTACGAAATACCTTATAAATTAGAAAGTCTCAATGAGAAGTGAAATGAGTATTAGATTTTCTTGAATAATTTAAATAAGTATGTTAGATAAACATTGAATTAAGATTTTAGATTGAAAATAAGGTTTTATTTTGAATTAAATAAAACTGTCCACAATCCGATATGGAAGCTTTATTCATACAACTATGATGAATGACTTTCAAAAGAATGCATGCAAAAGACTCTAAAATTTAATGGGCATTTTATAACATTTTTACAAAAATATTTTTAGCATTTTATTACATTTTTTTAAAGATTTTAAATGTAAGATATAATTATGAAAATAAAAACTCAAAAATTTTGCTGAATTTTGTTAAAAGAAATTGTTTGTCTATGAAAGTTTTGCTCTATAGCCAAAACAACCGCTTTGGTTTAGCTTACAGGGTATGCACAATTGAAACAAAAAATGTCTGCAGCGTTAAAATTATTGTTATGAAGCGAAAACGTTGAAAAGGATATCCGCGTCCGGCGACGTCGTCATCGAGGTGCTCCTGTCCTGTCCTGCCTGCCTGCCTGGCTGCCTTGCTGCTTGGATATCTGGATGGATGGATGGCTGCTTGGTTGCTCCTTCAACTTATGCATTGCGTGCCAATGCACTTGCGCCACAAATCATTTTAGGGAGCTGAAAGTCCTGGTGGCCAAAAGGGTTATAGGTTATGTGTTTCTTTTTTGGCTTTGTTCGCAGGTCTTCGACGCTGTAGGGTCGCAACTTGTTTTCAAGTTTCTTTCGCTTCCTTGGCAACTTTTTGTGTTTTGCTTCCTTTTTGTTTTGGTCCCGTTTTCGGGGAGACTAATATAAATTTTGACACCTGATAATTGCTTTTCACTCGCTTCCGCGTTTTGTGTGTTGGATGCGACGACGACAGCTGCAGTAACTCCATTTCAGTTACCTATCCACCCAATCCTCCGTTCAACCTTTGAACCGCCAGCCACCTTGTAATTGTGAATGAACATGCAAAGTTCTGGAATAGTTAAGTATACCGTCTTTCTTGTTAAACTGCCATAAATTATTTCTAAATTTCGGTATTTGCATTTTCACGATGCGCGTTTAATAGACAAAGTTATGGTAAATTATAGGCGCAACCTTTACGACACTAACTCCGTTTTTCCCAACTATCTAAAAATAAAGGAAATTGGCAATTAAAAGTGCATAAAACAAGATAATTATATGAAATGGTGTCAAAAGTGAAATGTTCTAATGGAACGAAATAAGTTAGTGATTATTCTACTAAAGCTATTTAAAGGAAAAACTAACTAGCTACATAAATGCATTGCATCAGCATAATATCGCCTTTAATTTCTATCTTTGAGTAAGTCTCAGCTTATCATTTTGCCATATCATTTATCATATGAACTACGCTCAAAGCTCTCTTTGTAAAATGTTTACTTTATTCTCTCGCAGAGCAAAAAAAAAACTCAATTGTGCTCAGTCATCAAATATTTGATATACTCATTGAATGAGTTTCTATTATCCAAAGCAAGCAAAGTCGAGTGACAATTGAAAAGCTTCGATCAGTTGAGTTTCTCGATTCGCAACGAAGTGTTAACGTTTCGCTTTTCAATAATTTCTAAAAGTTCATCCAATAAAATGGAACCGTTTTTAGTTTTGTGCATTTTATGTTGTTTGATTTTGCATATATTTGTCATGATGTTAAAGTTCATTGAACACGATGTTAATTTCATATACCGTTTGCTGATGAATTTGATAAATCTATTAATTGCAAGTTTTAATAAATGTTGGCAATTACTGCGTTACCTATTACGTTAAAATGTGTAACAAGGTAGTAAAAAAAGACTTTAGAATGCGCAAATAATTGTGTTAAATAGTTTAAATTAAATAAAAGTAATTTGTATAAAAGCAAAAAAATCAAATATGTTATGTTATAATAATGATGACTTGAATCATGTAAGTACAAACAAAATACATATCGTTTATGGATATTTGATATAAATTGTAAGGCTATTTTTCACAAATTCCAAATCTACTAATCGTTTAAAAAGATTTGTCATAAGTTTTAAGGCTATTTATGATAGTTTTTAAATTTTGACTTCAAAATTCAATATTATGCTTCTATAAACAACAAACAAAAAGAAAGTAAATTTGAAAAAATATCACAATTAATAAAGCTGTGTTTCTTTTTTAAAGAAATTATTTTTAAAGTTGTATATAATTTTAATAAACACTTGAAATATATATTGTAATACACTATCAGCTGTTTATAATTCTGATAAACATTTCGAACATTTTAAGTTGACCAAAGCTTTTGCTTGCTTTGAAATTTTTTCTTAGAATCTAAATAAACATCGATATGTTGTCTTCGATTTCTGTTTGGTACGCAATAATCGACTTGTCAGCTATCCATGATTATAACTAAAGCCCATATGACATTCAATTGATTGTTAGGCACTTTTAAACAAACTCCCGACATATATAAATTAGATTTTCAAAAAAATTTATAAATTTAAAAAAATACTATCTTTGTTTCATTCTACGATACAATTTTCTGCTGTCGTTCTTTAGAGATTTTGTTATCCAGCAGTATTGACCTTGGTCAGATATCTATTGATTAATATCATGCACATTTCTCCAAGTTTTGCTGTAAATGTGAAACTGTATCATCGAAGCCCATCGCAACCATCTCTGTATATATAACATATTTCTCGCTCACACTTTCCTTAACTAATCGCTAAAATCAGCAAATGCTGAGCTGCCTGGTATCCACAACTCGTTGCTGTTGTTGCTGTGGTGCGTTGGCAACCGAAATCAGTCATAAATTTAATATGACACGTAGTGTAGGGAAAGGCATGCCGCAGCCAGTTGCATGCCACATCCCACAAATCTCTCTGCCATCACCTAACACTTCCACACTTCTCCTCCATCTCTCTCGTTCCATGTGTCACATCAAGTGCATTCATTATTCACACATATCCTGCTAATTAGCAAAATATTGTAAATGTTTGTATTAATGTGTGCAACACACATACTCCCTCTCTTTTTCTCTCTTAGTGTCGACTCGATAAAGGTAGGAACTGTGTCTAGTGCGGTGCAGCATTGGTTTTTGGTCAGCTCACATGCTCATATTTCCTCTACCTTCATTATTCCCTTCTCCATGCCCTTCCCAGCCCATCATGTGTGTGTATCACGTTGTGTGATTTAATGCCAGAGGTATCGACAACGGTGTCGGTTTGCCCGTCTGTACTGACGTTGTTTGCCTAGGCAGCTGCCTTGTGTGGCGCCTGAAAATATTTGATTTGCCTTTTAATCGACCTCCAAACGTAGTCAATTTGATTGAGGATTGCATTTTGTGCTGATCATCGACAAGTTTGAAGCTGTTCTCTCGCACTTCGAGACAAGCTTCGATTTACGCAGAATTTGTTTACACAGTTTTTTTGTTCATTCATATTGTTTATTCAAAATTCACATTTACATGTGTCGCGACTGGTAATCTTTGTTTATATCTAAATTCGCTCCACTCGAAGTTTGACACCATATTCCGGCCTTCTTACGATTCCAAATCTACTAATGAATACTTCTGAGGGTTCTCCGGGTGCCGGACTAAACCGAAAGCTATTCAAAAGTGTGATCAGGCCCACCTTGACCTGCACTCGTGCAAAACGCATACCAATGCAGTTTCGTGGACCATCGCCAAAGCTGAGGAAAGCCGAAGAGTGTCTCTGCTGACAGGCGTCGGCATCAAATCGTTCAGGCAGGAACTCCTGTGGTTCGGGATAAATTTCGGGATCGCGATGTATAGCAGCCACTGGAATGTAGACTTTAGTGCCACGTTTCAAAACTATCTTACTCCCATCTTTGCAGTGAACTGGATAGTCCTCGGAGGCAATTCGCGTTAAGTTCACCAATCCAAAGTATTTGCGAAGGGTTTCTGTACAAAATTTTAAATTAGTATATGATTAATTGCATTTTTTGTCTATCTAAAGATCCTAAAAGAAGGATATAAAATTTTAAAAATATACTGTATATTTCTTAAAATTAATTTAAGAAAATTCTACATTATCTTTTCCAATTCCTGGTCTTTTCTAGGAAATTGTTCTATAATAGTAAAAGTAGACTTATCATTATTAAATGGTTATTTAGATATTCAATTATTATGTTATAAATACTTCAAATCATATATTCTAATTGCAGTATACCAATATGTATAATGAATTAGATTACTTCTAATCTATAACAAACTATACAAATTTGGTTTAGAAAACTGATTTCAATAATTAATTTATTACATATTTGATTTGCTCAAAATCTGACACTGATTATGATTTTTATGGGTTTATAGGTGTAAAGATTTCAGTTTATGCTATGATAAGTACAACTCAGTTATCAAAATTGTTTATGATTTTATTGCTGATAACATAATTTGCAGAGTTAAATACTTCTAGGTTACTTTAAGCAATAGAAATTAAAAACCAAAAGAAAAGTAAAAGTAAATCTTGCTTAGCATTTTCAATTAAATTTCTTAATCTAAATTCAAGTACTTACCACTAATGACCTTATCCAAGTAAGTCATCTCCATCATAGCGTCATAGGTCAGTTTTCCATGTTTCTGAAGTACACTTTGAATTTCTGCTCTGACTTTATCCTGGACATCTTGATTTTTGGATAACTCAAAAAGAGCATATGATGTGTTACTCGAACTAGTTTCGAAGCCAGCTATAAAGAAGACGAGGACTTGGGCTGCCAGTTGCTCCAAGGTTAAACCTTCGCTATGCTCCGATTTGCGTAGATCAATAAGTAGATCCATGAAATCGTTTCTCCTAATATTCTCACGTTCTCTTAGTTCAATAGTTTGCCGTACGATATTCACAAAGAAACCAAGCTGATCTTGAGCGAAGGTTCGAAGCTTGAGTTTTCTTAAATGTTTGGCATAGTTCACTTTAAACTGAGTCCAACGAGGATAACGAGAATTTGATGCAAAGATTTGCTGTGCCAGGATGCGAAACTCAGCATCTGGATTCTTTAGAGTATTGCATTTAATGCCAAATGCACAACTTCCAATCACGTCAATCGTGAAGCGATTTAGATATCCATGTATATCAATGACGGCACCACCTCGCTCAATGTCTTTCACTTCTTTGCCAATAGTATCCTCCAGCTGGACAGCCACATCCGCAACAATGTTGAACATACACTTAATCTTTCCACTAGTAAAAGTTGGCGATAGTTTTGTTCTCAGGGCTTTCCATTCCTCTCCATGCAGACCAAAGAGATTGCCTAATAGGGGATTCTGTTTAACAGTTTCGGGATAGGGCGTATCCGAGCGATTAGTAAATTTATTAAAGTCCTTGATAAGAATGGCCTTGACCAGATCTAGATCCGTTACTACAGCAATTGGTCTGGTAAATACATAGGTGCCAGCTATAATACATTTTCCTTTGAAGGCATCGTAGGTGTCCTGTAAAAGATCAATAAGATCTACAGACTTAATCCTGAAGAAGTGTCCATACAGAAAGTGAGGACGCAACTGTGGCACTCCTTGCTGCTCCCAGTAGCTATAGCTATTCCTCAAATATCCAAGCACCCAAGTGAGTAGCAGGGAAAACGCGATTAGCACAAGAACCATTGTCAAACGAACTGAACTAAACCCGTAAGGCAACTGTTAAACCAACTGAGCTGAGTAACCTCATTATATACCCAAAGATGTTTACGATATGACTGATATGAAAACTGGAACTGATTATTTTTTAGATAAGTTAATTGAAAAATCATTAAACATTTCAAACATAATAAAAGTGTCCAAATGTAGCGGGGAAAATTCATATAGAATGATATAATTAAGACAATAACAACTAAGATAGTTGATTTATATACTTTAATTTATTTATTAAAAAAGCATTTTTCTTTTCTGTATATATTATTTGTTATTATTAAATATATATGCATGCTATATATGGTTTGTCAGAAAACATTTTTGTATAACATCCAGAGAGACAGACACCATAAAGAACTTAACATGTGTGTATATACTTTCATTGCGTAATAAACTCAAGCTACTACTAAATATTAACGCGACCTTCACAAAAAGTGTTGTATACTTTTCAGCTTGACAAAAAATACTATTGTCAAGTAAGTAATAATTACTAAGTTTATGAACGGGTATTTTTGGAATCTCATATGATTTCGGTATTAAGTGCTCTTGTGTTTATAACATGCAGCATCCAGATTAATCCAATGTTTCTATGTTTTTGAGATCACTTGACCCGTTCAGAAATTAACAAAACTTTTTTGATTGGCATATACAAATTTTGATAGAATGATGATTTTTTATTAAATATTTATTTAAGTGATTTCTACAGAAAGTAACAGAGCTTTATCTTAAAGAATCAACTGACATTGATTGATTTTTCATTTCTTTTATTTAAATGTGCAATTGCTAGCATTCACATTTGTAGCTACTGTTAATATTAGGCTAGGTTTATATTCGGTCCACTCGAAGTCTGACACCATTTTCCGGCCTCCGTACGATTCCAAGCCTATTAATGAGCACTTCTGTGGGTTCTCCAGGAGCCGGACTAAACCGAAAGCGATTCAAAATTGTGATCAGACCCACCATCATCTGCATTCGTCCAAAACGCATAGCGATGCAGTTTCGTGGACCATCTCCAAAGCTAAGGAAAGCCGAAGAGTGTCGCTGCTGACAGGCGTCGGCATCAAAACGCTCCGGCCGAAACTCTCTTGGTTCAGGATAAATCTCGGGATCTAAATGTATAGCCGCCACTGGAATGTAGACTTTGGTGCCACGCTTCAAAACTATCTTTTTCCCATCCTTGCAGTGAATTGGATAGTCCTCGGAGGCCATTCGCGTTAGGCTCACCAATGGAAAATATTTTCGAAGGCCTTCTGCAAAGATTTTCAACAAGATTGGGCAACTTTTTATAGATAATTTACAAAGTTCTTATGAGATTACTTTTATTTATTACTATTATATATAGAAACCTTTTTGTACAATGTCTCATAAACATCACATTTTAGTCTCCATTCTCAGAAATCTAATTCATTGAGTTTAAGTTTTACAAAGCTTTTTATATGTATTAAATGAAATTTGAAATTTGTTTGTCTGAAAGTGGTTTTTAATTTCAAGGTTTCATTTGAAGACGCATAATCATTATTTTCTACATTTTATTATTACTCTATAAACACAAAGATTTCTTCTGTTCTGACTGACTTTATCTCTGCACTTTTATGGAAATAGTTATTACCACTAGTTATTGCTCCCAGTCTTAGGTAGGTACACTTTAATTAAACTTAGTGTTTTACTCAGACAGATAACGATTATCTTCTTTTAAATGCAAGTACTTACCACTAACAACCTTATCCAAGTACGTCATCTCCATCATGGCTTCATAGGTCAGTTTTCCATGTTTCTGCAGTACAGTTTGAATTTCCGCTCTGACTTTATCCTGAACAACTTGATTTTTGGACAACTCGAAAAGAACATAAGTTGATTGACTGGCACTGCTTTCGAATCCGGCTAAGAAGAATTCCAGCACTTGAGCTGCCAGTTGTTCTGTAGATAAACCGTCGCTATGCTCCGATTTGCGTAGATTTAGAAGTAGATCCATAAAATCGTTTCTCTTAATGTTTTCACGTTCTCTTAGTTCAATAGTTTGCCGTACGACATTCACAAAGAATGCTATCTGATCCTGACCAAAAGTTCGAAGTTTAAATTTTTTCAAAAACTTGCTATAGTTCACTTTGAAAAGAGTCCAGCGAGCGTAAGGTGACACTGGTCGGAAGAGCTGTTTCGCCATTATGCAAAACTCATCATTTGGATTCTTCAAAGTATTAATTTCTATGCCAAAGGCGCAAGTTCCAATCACATCAATCGTGAAGCGGCTAAGAAGTCCATGTATCTCCAAGACACCACCACCGCTCTCAACCTTTTCCACTTCCATACGAAAAGTGTCCTCCAGCTCCACAGCCACATCAGCAAGGGTGTTGAACATGTATTTGACCTTTCCACCGGCAAAAGTAGGCGATATTTTTGCTCTTAATGCTTTCCAGTCATCTCCATGCAGATTAAAAAGATTCCCCAAAAGTGGATTCCGTTTGACAGTCTCGGGAAAAGGTGTATCCGAACGATCCACAAATATATTAAAGTCCTTGATAAGTATGGCCTTGACCAGATCTAGATCCGTTACTACAGCAATAGGTCTGGTGAAGATATAGGTGCCAGCAATAACACATTTGCCCTTGAAGGCATCGTATGTGTCCTGTAAAACATCGATGAGATCTACAGACTTCATCCTGAAGAAGTGTCCCCACAGAAAGTGAGGACGCAACTGTGGCACTCCCTGCTGCTCCCAGTAGCTATAGCAATTCCTCAAATATCCGAGCACCCAAGTGAGTAGCAGGGAAAACGCGATTAGCACTAGACTCATTGTGAAAAGAACTAAACTAAACACTAAACTAAACTAAACTGATCTGAGTGACTCCTATATATACCAAAATAAAATTATGATCCTGACTGATATAAAAACTCGTACTGATAATATGAAAGCAATGTGCTAACTTGTCTATCTTTTGCAGATTTAATAAAATTATCTTAACGAATGGACAAGTTTTTAAAGATTAGAGAGTGTTAAAGACAAGGCACTTATCTTGTAAAAAATAAAAGTGCTATCTTTAGATTTAATTGCTTTGGCTCGAAAGGGCATTACCTTAGTTCATCAGTTACTTTTTTCTATATTATACGTTTAGATTGTCAACATGTATTCGAAGTACAGTAAATATCGTATTTGATAAACCATTTGTATATCTTAGGCATATTGTGAAACCTATATACCAATTTTGTTATATTTAATATTAATAGTCTTTAAAACTTTCAGGCAAGCTTAATAGTTTTAGTGTACTCGGTCTTATAATTGGATTTGTATGTGATTATGTTTTGAAGAACTAAAAAAGTTATCTAATAGTATAATTTCCTTGCTCATTGACGTAATCTGCTATGTTGTCCTCTTTATTATATAACTCTTGTAGTAAATAGTTTTATTGAGTACAAATACGAAACGACATTAATCTCTCACTTCTAAAGCTTTATTCATGGTTGGTCTATGTTGTGCAGAAAATAATTAATTAATCAATCTTATTATATATTATTTAGTTTTATGTCAAGATTTTTATAGTGAATTAAATACATTACATTACAATTACAAATATAAAGTTACATGCATATATTTAAACAAACGATTGGTTATTTTTCCCAGTGTAACTTTCCGTTTCTCATTTTCAGAGAAGCTTTAACATAAAAGCTTTGCTGGTTGTTGAATTGACTAAAAGCTTTTACCGACTAATAAAAGCTGCACATAAAGTTTCGTTCAAAAGCTCTTATCTGTAGCTTATGTAGAAATTTCACCACAAGGCTGTTTACTGTGGTGAATTGTGTTTTTCAAAGAATTCGCTAAAAAAAACATTCTACGACTCAATTAGTGTAAATATGTAATAATAATTTAGCAGAAAATAATTAATTGGCTAAAGATTGGGAAGATAATTTTTATATAAAAATTAATTATTATCCGATAAATGATAGCGGTATTACTCAGCTTAAATTCATAAAAAAGTTCTCAGTAATTTGAGATTCATGTGCATAAATTGTGCACAAATTTATTTAATAACACTTTGAGCGACAAGTTAACAAGGCTATGAGATAAATAATTAAAATAATAATTGCAGTTTCACATCATTAATCTGATCAATTTCAGCATAAAGCATCGCTCTAGGCATATTTGATTACAATGCAAATTGACGTCATCAATTACACGATTAAATAATACAAATATATTATTTCAATAGGTGTTGAACGTATGCATACACACAATCACAAGAGATTGGTTTCCAAAAGTTAAAACAGGTCGATGCCTCAATAAATTTGAAAATAATGTTAAAGTAGTCACAAAAAAGTGTCAAAATGAAGACTGACAAAAAGTATGGCCTATATTTTTGGCCAGATCGAAAGCAGCTTTCGTGGTTTCGACTCATTTCGCAAGCCAGTTGTCAGCTCTTTTGCCTTTTGGGAACTGTCTGCAGTTGTACCACGTGTGTGTGGATGTACGAGTATGCGGCATTTTGCCATCGTCTGGCTGGGTTCACAGGATTTTTCTCTTCACTCTGGACACAAGGCACATGCACAGTTGGCTTTATTAACTTGCCCTTTGTGTGAACTACAGTGAAAGTATAGCTGGCGGGCTGGCTGGCTGGCTGACCAGAGGAGTAGGGAGTTATGTGGGAGGCAATCACCGGATTGCATAGACCCACACTCAAACACATATACACATACACACAAACATGCCAATTTTTGGCCATTTGCGGCACAAAGCGTGTGAAAATGCAACCAAATTGCCGAGGTAGCAATTTTTATGATCTGTAATGCAGACTCAACAATGGGGTAGATTAGCTTGGATCACTAACCATGCATGTCTTTAGATATCTTAAAATCAAATAAATTGTTCAAATACTGCAACATTTTTTCATTATAATCTGAAATTTAATAAGATACGATTTCAGTTCAGCAACTCTTACATCAGGCAAATATAAGTATACAATTTTTGTTTATAAAAGTTTACGTTTCGATAAAAAAATACCATCCTAGTTTTAAGAAACACTCCGAACGATTAAAACCTATATTTATTTAAGACTTAAGATTACTTAAAGCCCCTTCAATGTTGTCTTGAACACCACATGACTTCTATATTTTATTTTGAGTATGACTTACTTATATATTTTACATAGAAATGTATTAAGTGCGAGTAAGATAAACAAGATTATAAAATATTTGTAATGATATGTCGATTTCTAACGAATTAAGTCTATGCTGCTTTTTAAAAATTGTATTTTTATTACAAGCGAAATTTTAATGTTCTTATTCTAATAAACTATAATCTTCACATTCTTAGAAGAAATACCTTGATTTAAAGCTGTTACTCTAGCTGGTATTTCAAGTACTTATGTAACAAATAAAACCTTTTTAATAAACTCCTAAACTTGCTAAACGTATAATAGCCACTATCACTTAATTCCCTTTGTAAAACTAGAGTATCTAATAGTCAGGCAGTAACAATACATTTACTTTCTCGCTTATTTTAGTGCTTCGCTCTCTTAAACTCGTGAGTAAAAAGTGACCATGTTGGACGTGCTTTTAATTGGCCGCTCGTGAGTTTATGTGGGCAACAGCAGACATTTAATTTATTTTAATAATTATGAAATTTTTCCTTTATTTTGTCTTCTATTTTGTTTTTTTGCAGTTGCGCAGCGCTTTTTAAATTAAATTATAAAGTCGCAAGCGTTACTCTTTTTTTTTTTTTGCAGTTCTCTGTTTACTTTTTAATGAAAAATGTTTCCATGTGGGTCGACGGCGTTAAAATTTGATGTTGAAAATGAACAAAGTGTCGGTTGCCGAAAGGACCAATAAAAATTCTCGAGTTTTGAAAATGCTGCCAGTTGGGTAGACATTTTGTGGTTCAGGTTATTTTATTTGCCGTAGTCAGATGATTTAAATCGTTTTAATAAAATAATTTAGTTATGATTATTAAATAATTATGTAATAACAATTAATTGTGTTTACGTTGATCTTTTGATTTAAAGATAATTGTATATTACTTACTAATCTTTTGAATTTTATTGGAGGGTTATTCTTCTACGATTTGTAAAAAAGTTTCAGTGATTTTTAATGTAAGTTTAAAAGTCAATTTCTAATTATAGATACTTATGTGCTTGTTCTAACTGTAAATTCAAAAACACCTTCCTTTAGAAATTTAAGAACGGGTTAACAAATTAGTACTTACCGTTTGAAATTATAGAAGTCATTTTACAAGACCATTGTTTTACAATCAATAGATGTTTTTCTAACTCAGAGTATTAACCAGCAGTCAAAAATGAATTCCAAATTAAATAATGAAAAATTCTTAAAGACAATTTCACTTGATTGAATTATATTTATTGGTTTTTGATATTAAATGACTTTAAGCAGTATTGTCTGTTTGGTTTTAGCAAGACCGACAAATACTTGAAAATATTTTAATGACTGAATCTAACAATTATTGAGTAGGGTTTAAATGCGCCTTTTTAGTGTAAGCCCTTAATCAATTTTTTAGTGCATCTCAGACCTAAAAACTTGAATGATACTATTTCTAGCAAAACTTATGATCATCCGAAGTTCAAAGATATTTTCTCAAATTTGCGATAGTATTTGTAAATATTTTGTATGTCATTTTAAGTTAAATTTAAATGAATTATTTCATAAATCCGACTCACTTTCTTTACAAACTCTGCGCCGCCCAAAACGTAACTCAAGCAAGTTTAAATTATTTAAGACGGCATTTTTATTTCAATTGTGTTAAATTAAAATTACAATAATATATTTATTTATTTTATGTACTATATTTATAATATATATATAATTATTTTAAAACATTATGCGGTGCGCGAAAAACTAAGCCCAAATGAGACTGAAATTAAATGAGAGTTTGCAACATTTGACCACTGTACTTAAAGCTAGATTTAGATTTAGTTGGGTGTTGAATTTACAGCTGTATTTCTTTTGTCTATATCATATACAAACTGTGGATAATGCTTAGTTTAGGGAGTTACTATATTGTATTTTGCATTCGCATTGGGGTTTCCCCAGCTGTTTTACATGCTAATACTTTGTATTTCCGTGTATCTGTGTATCTGTGTGTATGTGTATGTGGACAGAATCCGAAAAACCCTTATCATCTTATGCGCTATATATATATGTATATATATTATATGAACCCCTAGCAACAACAACTTTATACACGTGTATGTCAATTCGATTTAAAACTAACATTTCATATCATTCTCTGGCCAAATTGATGTGTGAAATTATTATTGCTTACTGACTAACTACATGCTTAGTAGAACTATTCTTTTGCAGTTCGATTTGTACATATTACACTAAGATGTGGAATGTAATTAGACCTGCCACGTCCCTAGATAGACAAGGATCGATAGGATTATAGCGAAGCACGACATCAGTTGGGGTAATTCCGACTGGGGTGTGGCCTGGCTTTTCAGATCCTGCATGCGATCCATTTCATCGGTTAGCGATTTGGCATCATGCTTGAGTGCTGTGTTTTTGTTATCGCCGCGGTAGATGGCGCTGTGATCGGGCGCTGCAAAGAAGAAGAAGAGAGACAACAATTCAATTGATGCAATTTCAATTTATAGATATTATATTGTATTGTATTGCATTGTTATTTTGTTTTGTTTTGTTTTTGGGCTGTTCGTGTTACTTAATCAAAAGCCCAATTCCTTTATTTTACGTGCATGGCTTTTATGATGTGTCCTTTCATAACTCTGGCCGCCATATTGCTGCCAATCGAATGTCCTTTTTCAATTATGCGCTTGCCACACGCCAACGAGCATAAACAATAGACAGGATGCGTTTATAGCCAGTCATTTGTATCAAGCGGCAGGACAGAAATATACACACAGGACACAGCAGCAAGGACACACACAGAACCAAACTGTTTGTTAGCCAGAGAAAGATGGTTTGAGAGGGTGAAACGGGGAGGGGGAAAAGGGGAGCGAAAGGACACAACTTCGACTGTTCCACTTATTTATAACATTCTCACTTGTACAGTTTTCCGTTTTGGCCAAAATCGAAAGTATTTCCTCAGTTGGCATTTTGTTTCAATTTCACTTGGCAACATCGAAAATTGTTTCGATTTTTATTGCTTAAGTGCGTTAAACCCTTGCGCCAGGACATGCACTCCACAAAAAAAAGGATAACAAAAACAAGAAAGAGAGTGAATGTGGGTGTATGGAGGCTGTTGTGTATTGTTTTTGCCATCAATTTATCGTGCAGTTTCTGTTTTTTCTTCACATTTTTGTATTTTCCCGTATTTTTTCTTGCTCGTGTGTCTGTTTGTTTGTTTGTTTGTTTGTTTTCCTGGCAATCTGTTTCATTGGACATTTGTTTGTGTGCTGCAGTTACAAATGTAGCGGGTTGCCATTGGTGTCGGAACCAGAGGAAGGACATTGCCACCTCCAGCTCCTTCCTCTTCAACATTGTCTCTCTTTTTGTTTTTTTGTTTTACTTATGTTTGGCTTGCTGTAGGCATCCATTGGTCATTAGGAGCATTGTTTGGAGTTGTGTGGTTGCTGTACTGCGGTACGTTTAGCTTCTACAGTGCTCTATGTGAAAATTGAAGTTCTGTTGTAGTTTTCAACTTCAACTATTACAAAGAAATTTTAGTAAATTCTTTGAATTTAAATGGAAATAAATGTGTATTTTTGTATATATTTACTTAGTATATGGCAGATATTAATTACTTTTGTTTCTTCTACAAATAAATTTATTTAATATTCTTTGATTGTCTGACCACCATAAGGTAAGATTCGAATTTTTCTCTTCGAGTTTTATTAAAATTAGATAAGTTTCAATTGGTTGGGCCTTTTAGATTATGTTGTTTTTTGTGTTTACTTGAAGTAAACAAGTAAGCACATAAAATATATTTATTAATTACATATATCTTTGATTTTGATTTTGATGAGAACTAAAAAAATGCAATGCTTTTGAACTTTAACTTTAAATCAAATTTAAAACAGATCTCTTTTATTAAAAAGTAAGTTAATAGCTTGAATATCGATTCCAACTACTCTTCAAAACTGATTCCTGCATTAAGCTTAAAATTGTTAAAACATATAATTTCTAATCCTTCATATTTTTGTTCAATTAATTGACATTTGAATATTGGCACATAAGTCGCAGTTTATAGCTAACATCTGCTACCACTTGAGTTAGCTGACAAAATGCTTTTCTTTGGCCCTCTTGAGACTCCTTTGGCAGTCGAAGTTCATTGCATTGAGTCAAGTTTGTCATAATAGTGAAATATCGTATCGAGAGCTCTTCTGTCGTTGCTTGTTTGTGTTATGTTTATTTTTTTTTTTTGTTTTTTTGGCTATTTTCCAAACCGGAGCTCACAGTTCGTTTTGTTTTTAACGAGGAACCCTTTTATTTTTATAACGGAAATGCGCAAATTGCTTTGCACCGGGTCGAAAATTTATTTGTATGTCTTTTGGCTTTTATTTTTCTATAAGCTGCTTTTCCTAAACCCCCACTCACACACACATCTCCTCTTCTATCTATCGCCATTACGTCCCAAGACTTTCAGTTCCCCCCCTTTGCTGGCTTGTTTTGCTGCCGTCTGCAAACATTTCCATTCCATGTGTGAAAAGCACCAGCACCAACAACGAGTGTTTCACTTTGGTATGGTTTTGACTCTGTGTTTGTCCTGCTGCCTGTCGCTTGGCCTCCATGTCCGTGCTGGTCTCCACTCGAAGTGTGTATTGTGTATGTGTGAGTGTGTGGGTGAATGTCTGGCTGATTTTTATTGACGCTTGAGCATGTGTTTATGCATGTGTGCTAGTCCCAGCGGTGTCTTTAAAGCGCTTAACCATAAAGAAAAAGAAAAACGAACGAAAAGAAAATGTAGAAAGGATAAGCAAAGGAAAGCGCCGCTTAGCTCACCCACACACACTCATACACACATTGATAGGCTGGCAACTACTTGAAACTAAAGTTTAAGTAATTTCTGCATAATTCTCTTCATTCTGCCCCCGGGGTACAATTGAGCCAAAGCAGTGCTCCTTCAGCTAATAGAAATAAATGCAACTTATTCAATTCATGTCTCATACGCGTATTATTGATTCTGACAGACAATAAAGCGCTTTGTGATAAAGATGAAATAATTTCGCTCAAAATTATACCTGTGAACTGTACGACAAGAGTCCGAAAAGTTGAAATCTGATGTATGTCCCTGAAATTTCAAGTACTTAGCTTGTTTATTTCCTAAAGTGGAATATAGAAATGTTTTTAAGACACTCGAAAACATTATTTAATTTAGAAAATGTGTATATCTACAATTTTTGTTTCTTTACTTAACTTTCTTCACTTTTCATACTTTAAGTAATTAATTTTTAATTTCTTTCGCACTTCTTTCGTTTCATTCAATTATTTTCAACACCTTGCTAAAGTTGAAAGTGTGTCAGTAAATCGATTGTCGAGTGTGTCCTTTGTCAATATTGATTTCGATTTCAAGCAGGTCGAACGGTTATTTTCAGGGCCACTTTCGCGCAGTCAGTTAAAATGGCGCCTTTTGATGCGCTCCATTAGCGCACTTTAAACTGACACCCGTTTGGGCAAGAGGCATGCCTCAGTGCCACCGATGCTATTCACACCTCAATTGTTGAGCCTGTTGCACTTAAAATGAACAGTGAAACGGAGTCCTTGCAACAGACGGCACTTGAGACTCACTTGAGTGGCGAGCGGTGAACGCGGCGTATGCGTTACAATTCGTTTTTTATTGTTTTTACTTCAGTGTGTTTGTTGTTGTTGTTGTTGTGTTTTTCCACCATTTTGTTGCTGGCAATGCATTTAACGCCATGTGGCAGAAACAGTTGCACACTTGGCGTATTCAAACTATAAAAAAAACACAGAGAAACTGCGAGCTGGAGGCACACGATACCATTTCCAATTGCAGCACAATTCGCACTGTTTTACTGTCTGTGGCATTTCATATACTGTATTGTATATCATTTTTCACTCTGCCTCTGATGGCGGTCCATTGTCCGTGTGAGTGGTGGGAGGGGCAAATGAGAGGGTGGGCTGGGGCTGGCAGCAAATTATAAGCAAATTATTGTGGCCCGCTGAATGCTAGTAATCATCATGAAGTCTCAGTTGTACGCTCTGTATACTGTAACTCCAAGTGTAACTGGAACTGGAACAGAAACTCGAAGGTCCTTGCATATGGTCAGCAGAGGACAGAACTGGAACTGGAGAAGAAGGCATATGCGGCGGGTGTTGCATTCCCTTTTTTTATTGCATTTCCTTGTAATTTGTGTCATATTGTTGCCCGTTGGCCGAGCAAATTAAAAAGGAAAGCTACAGTCAGAGCAGCTTTTGTGGTTGATTGCAACATTTTAATGACAGTTTAAGTGCACATGAAAATGAAATTGCTGCATTTTATTTAATTTTTTGTGATAAAATTATTAAAGTTAAATGATTCTATTCAGCTATACAAGTGGTGTGCATCACAAACTTTTAATTAAAATTTAACATCAATTAAATTGTCCAACTAATTTTAGCTGAAGTATAATTAGAAAACTGAACTTAAACTTATTTAAAATTGTAAATATAGGCAATCGCTGAAATGAGTTTGCATTCATTTATGAAAAGCTATAACTTTTCTTCAATGAAAATACAAAAATTCTTAAATTTCATTTGCTTAAATTACTTGAACTTTATACTTTTCTATAAGTACTTTATTTTTATTAACTTGTTAACTTTTTATGTAGACTTATCTAGCTTTCATTTATTTGAAATCTGTTTTAAGAATCAGTAGAGAATTTATATTTAGCTGTGAATGTTTCAAACTTGTTATTTGACAGCTAAATATTATTTCTATATTTTTTGTAAGAAATTCAGAATTGTTAAAAATTCAGAATTGTTACAAATAATACTCACATTATAAGGCTATTGGAACTATTTTAGTTTTAGCAAAGATAGTTCTTTGCTATTAGATAAGCATTTTTGAGCTCTGGAGTCTTCTCTAATTGAATACGAAATATATTGAGTTTCAATTTGTGAAGAACAGCAAATGTGGGCGTGATTTGTGCTCCTAAATAGTATCTAGTGTTTTTCGCTCATTTGCTGCTGAAAGTTGTTGCTGTTGTTGCCATTGTTGCTTGTGCTGCATTTAAAGTTTCAGCAGCCCAAAAAACAGTCGCGACATATGCAAAACTCGACAGCGATAAGAGTACGCCCATTGCCATTGCCATTCACATTCTATCCGCTATTCCCAGCAGCAGTTCTCACTCTTCCTCTTACACTCTCTCTCTCTCTTTCTCTGTCAGTCTGTGTGTGTGTGTGTGTGTGTGTGTGGTACGATATGTGCAACATCTAGCAGGTAATAAATCTAAATGTAAACGCTGCGCTTACGACGTTGCATGCCAGGCTTGAAAGTTGTCGTCATTGCAGCACCATTCCGCCATTACCAGGGGTAAGAGCGCCTCTCAATCTTGCAAGCAACCACCCTGCCCGGCAGGGTTGTCATGTTGCTGGCCAAGACCCCGTTGCCGCCATCGACTAACGCAACATTTCTGCTGTCGTTTGCCAAAAATTGTTGTAACTGAAAAGCTGGAGGCGTTGCAAGATGAGATGCCTGCAATTCTCAGTTTGAGTTTCAGTCTCTGTCTCAAGCGGGCGGTTTGTCCAGCCCTCGTTTCTACTCGCACGTCCCTTGTTCTTCGCCCTGTGTGCAATTTGTCTGAAAATTTTTATAGTGCTCCCCATTCACCCGCTATCACTTTCAACTACTCTCTCTCTCTCTCTCTTTCTCTTCCTCTGTCTCTGTCTCCTTCTCATATTCAATTTGTTCGATTTGATTTTGTCGCTGCATTCGCTTATTTTACTCTATCGACTGCATTTTATTTTCCTCAAACGCGTATGCAGAAATGTTCCACTACAACAAGGCGCCTCTAAAGTTTTATGCGTTGCCACAGAACTCATCCCTTTCAGAAATTCACCCTTCAATCTTTTCCCCGTCACCGTGCAACTATTTTTCCCAGTAGTGGATCTAGATATTGTCATCGATTGTAAGTAAACTGGCTCTATGCAGGCGGCAGGGATAAAAGGGAAGCTGTGTAAAATTTTATGTTTATTGATTGGCAGGCAAACTGAGAACTAACCAGCGTGACGACACTTTGACTTTTATATATGCATACATATATAGCACTATAATGCAACTGGGAGATCTGACTGGTCATATATATAAAACTTAAATTGTTTGCATTTAATTGAATGTGAGCTTATGATATTGTCAAGAAATTAAAATTTAAATATTTAATTCCCATCTGAAATTACCGAGAAATGAAATATATAAAATATGAATGTGAAATCATTAAGAATAAAATATTTAAGCGGATTTTTGCAAATTTAATTAAACGCAAACAATTCAATTTCACCAGCTGCTTAAAAATTATTAAACTTTTTTAAATATGCAGCCAAGTTAAGTATAAAATTTTAAAAAAGTTGAAGAAATTTGTTATATAAACGAATTTAATTTAAAGTATAGAATAGTATATTTAAGTAGAAGTACGTTTTAAATAAAATTAATTTTTGAACATATTTATTATTAACATAACATAAATTATGTTATATAAAATACAATTATAGTGTTTTAAATTTGAATTAAATTAAACAAACATTTTTATCAGAGTTTCATATATTAAGTTTTTCAAGAGTTAATATTTGCAGTTTGTTCTTAGAAATGTATTAGCAATTTTGAAACATGAATAGTTTTTGTTGTTGCATTGCCACCTCAAGGACATTGCTAAGGATACGCTTAAGGCGAACATTTAAGCTGGATTTTGCTAGCTTTATTTATTTATGTTGATTGTAAATTATGATGAGCTACATTAGCAGCACATTACACAAGATACTTTGGCAGTCGCTGTAGAGAATGGGCGTGAAGGAGAGCGGCAGCCCCAAGGGAATGCTGCCTGGAGGATACCAAATTGCATGCTAGAAAGTCATATTTTCATTGGCAGATAGATATAGAGTTGGATAGACAGACAAGAGGATAGGAATCGCTGTCATATGCTTTGGGAAAATATTTTTCATGAGTTCAGCCAAAGTATCTGTATCTAACAAGTGTCGACGGCAGTTCAGAGCCCTTAAGCCGTGCCAAAGTCGTTATGATTTGTCATAAACATAAAATAAATGGCCAAATATTTATAGTCTGCTGTGTCAGTAGAAGCTCCACACACAGACACAAACACACAAACACACACATAGACAGACAGCGAGTTGGCCAATAAAAATGTTAGCCGAAGGGTAGAAAATAACTTCAAGTGTTCTTCGACCCGTTAAGTAGCTCACAGTTGTTCAGCATTATGGGTATTCCCTTGAGAATTGTTTTTACAAACAGACTTACCATGATACTGCGGCGTCTGCTGATGCTGTTGCTGTTGTTGTTGCTGCTGCTGTTGCTGATGATCTCGGCCACGTCCTGTGGCTTGCGAGTGATGATCCTGTGAGTTCCATAAGCTCGATGTTGCACCCATATAAGCCGTATTCAAGGACGAAGGATGCTGATCATTTGTCTTGGCTTTGGTACGTTGCGATTTATTATTGCTTTGTTGATTATTGTAATTATGAAGATTATTGCTATTCGAATTACTGCCATAACGTTGCTCTACATACAATAAAGTTAAACAAGAGTTATATACAATTTTGTTTAAATGTTTGGTAAATTTTACCTTTATTGTATTTGACAATAACCACGGGCACTGTATTGATCGAAACCGTTGGAGCTAATGTTGTTATCGTTGTAGTTTGCGGAATATCTAAGAAAGCAGATTGTTGAATTAAGCAGAATTTTTAAACAAATTTTCCTATAGTTTTACGGAATAACATGACTATCTCTCTATATCAATAATAATCAAATACTAACAATTTCTAAAACAAAACTCTTTCATATACTTTAATATTTGTATAGAACTCTGTTTTCTAAACGTATATTGTATGCTTCCAAATCAATCAATGACATTGTGGATTCAATGTTTGGCGGGAGGAGTGTTGAAGGATTACACATTTGACCTGGGTCAACAGCAATGAACAAAAGTTTATCCATGGTATTTATTATGCACATTGTTTTGGGCTTCTGTCATTGGCCCAAATTAATTAAATGCTTCAGTTAGATGGCAAATAGTTTTGGCCCCTAATTGCCAAAGGCTCTCTGACTTATGTTCATTGTTACATACTGAATGTACACATTGTTTCTGCTATAGTTACGTTTACATTTCGAGTTACATTCACATTTATGGTTATTGTAATGAATGTGTTAGTATTGTTGAGAATACGAGTACTTACGATACAATTTGATCGCACCATCTGTGTCGCCCAGCGAGTTCTTGGCCACACAACGATACGCCCCAAAGTCTGAAATGTCAACGTCGTAGATGGTCAGACGCATTGTTATTTTATAGCCAGATTCAAAGGTTTCCGGTACGAAGCGTTCACCTGGAGGAGAGAGAAAATTCCAAGTACGTCAGAGCGGAAGAGAGTGTGAGATAAACACGTTTAGTAATTGCTACACACACATGATGTGTGAGATGGTGTGGGAGAATGAAGCTCATATATAACCACAATGAAATTTAACCCATTAGACTATTACACTGGTACAAAAAATTTATATGAAATAAAAATTATAAACTACTTTTCATTTTATATGAAATGACTATTAAATAAGTTAAAACTCTTCAAAATAAAACGAATAATTCGATACAAATTGTAAATTATCAATGTGCATTGATTATTCTTATTAATTTTCACAGTTCATTTGTAGAGGTCTAGAAGTTTGCCTAACGAAAAAGAAAATTTGTGTCCTTTTCGGGCTATTTTGTTATCAGTGTACTACAGTAAGTCAATCATTAAGTTAGTTAGTAACATGCACACACCGAACTGCCAAGTCAACGGCTTGGTAAACTGACAACTCTACATCAATTTTGGACTCGGAGCATATGTGTCTTTTCAAACTGGCATTTCCTTTGTCTGGACTAAAGTAATTTGGCTTTAAAAAGTAGAAAAAAACATAGAAATAAAAATCAAGTTTTACCTCAACTTGTTGTCATCTTGGGCAACCAGATTGTCTTCTCCATATCAAATGGTTCATTTTAATTTATACAAAAGCCCGTTTTTCTACCTCTGGCATTGGCTCCGGACCCCCAAGGAGATGCCTGTACTACATAGCTTGGCAAGCAGGTTTTTGATTTACGTTTGATGTCGGTTAGATTTAGTAGTTTGCACTAAGCTTGTCGTTTTAGTGAGTCAAACATTTTTAGGGGATGGCAAAAGGCAACATCCGGACATTGGCCACAGGTAATTGTTATGCATAGCAGCTAAGCGACTGATTAGTTTAGACAAAATGCTACTCAAATGGATTAAAGAGAGAGATTTGCTTACGTTCTTGATTAAACGCAAATTGGAATCAGTTAACAGAAGCACAGAAGGTCTAAGATAGCCCAATTTTTTAATTTGGTAGATAGAAGATAACTAAGTTTGTGTAATTCACTTACAAATAGTTTCGCTTAAAGTTGTCTCTTTCATTGCAATGATCAATTGTTTTCAGCATTTATTTATTGTTTGACATAAACTTTAACAATGTCTAAAATCGTTTTTAAGTTCATTTTGCTCTGCAATTCATAAGCCGCTTAAACTTGGCACTTCAGCTGGCCATAAGTTCGAAAAAGCAACCCTTTTATGTACTTATACAATTCAACGCACTTTGGAAAAAAACTCCATTAAGAACTCTGAACTGGAGGACGGTTGTTGGCGACGGGAACTGCTTTTGACTTGAGGTCATTTTCAATCACTTTTTCCATTTTATGTCACGGCGCAACTTGAAAACAACAGGAGCTAAAAAAAGACTGAAAACCAAAAAAAAAAAAAAAACACAGAAAGACTGAGGCAAAAAACAGTCTGCATGTCTCTGACTTTTTCGCTGTGTTCTTTTCCAAAGGCCTGGCAGCTATAAAGTAGGAGTGGTTCGGGGGCGGTGGCCGGAGCGGTAAGGGAAAAGTGCTGACTGTGGTTTGGAGTATGCGTCCGCAGTTGGCTTTTTGTCCGATCAACTTCTCTTTTTTTTTTGTGTAATTCTTGTTTTTTTTTTTTGGTCGTGCAGTTCATTTGCCGTGCAAGATGAGTGGGCGGCTGAGTGAATGGATAGATGGATTGGTTGGATGGTCAGTTTTTTTAATGGCTCCAGGATATTAAGTTGAAATTGTGCCTAAGAGTTTGAGTGCAATCAAAGAATTTTTATGACTCTGTATCAAATTAATTACATTTAGTTGTATTTTTACCTCAATTATGCGATATTTGTATGGCAAATGGAATTCAGTTATTTTCTTTTGTACTTCAATTTAAATGAGTAAATAAAGTAATATATGTAATACTATATTGTACTCTCAACTTAAAATAAAACAAATTTTATTCTACGTTAACTGAATTTAATTACATTTTTGAAAAATAAAATAAATCTATGTTTCTTTGACCCAACTAACAAGTATTTAACGGAGCTACTTAATGCATTGCTGTTTTAGTTTGATTGACTTACCCGGCACTATAATCGTGTCATTCTTCATCCAGTAATTAATGGACTTGGGATACGCCTCCGATTGGCATTCCAGTGAAATGTTCTGGGCCAACGCGGCGCCAACTAATTGATTTTGTATCCAAATCATTGGCGGAACTGCAGAGGGATAAAGAGAATTACTATAAACGTTCGTAAAGAGTGCGTAAGAGAGAGAGATAGAGAGTGATTGAACTAAATGTATAAGTAGAGAGTAGTAGAGAGAGAGTGAGAGAGAGGGTAAGACTGACGCTTAATGGAGGAATGTAATTGTAATGGCAGGTCAGGTATGTGGCTTAAATGAATGGCAATGGCCAGAACTGAGTGTGGCATGTGTGAAAAAAATATTCGCATTCATATGAAATTCCATTTGCTATTGTTTTCGTTTTGCAATGCTATTTGTTGCGGTTGCCTTTTATTTGTCCAACTAATTGCTTTTTAATTTTTATTGAAAACCGCCGAGAGTGAAACTTTAGTGATGTTTTAAGCATTTTGTTAATGGTTGAATAAGTTAAGTAAGTAACTTGTTAAAATGGATAAATGTTTAACCTCAGCAATGCAGCGAGCTTTGCTTTATGAACTCTCCCCTCTTCGTTCACTCCCGTTTTCCCTTTACTTTCTCTACCCTCCTGCCAGCCATTGCAGAATCTAGAACACTTTACAACGCAGCTAACAGTAAACTTGCCTTGCAAATTGTTAAACAACTTAAATTTTTATTTAATTAGCTGCAGTTGTGCCACGTTGAAAGTGAGGGGAAAAAAGAGTGGAGTGAGAGAGAGGTAAAATGGAAAATGCCAAAGCAAAATGCGCACTAAAAATGCTAACTAGTTGGGGCACACTTAATTATTTACTTTATGCATGGCACCTAAAAGTATGCAACAGACAGACAATGTGCAAAAGGGAAAATCAGAGTTGCCAGAATAAAATCAGCTACAATTCACAAGACAAATAAGCTAGAAACCGCTAAACAAAATAAATATTTGTTAAGAAAAACCTTTATGAAGCAAATTTAGTAATTTTTCTAGTATTCATATAATTAGATGATAATGTAATGTAATATAATGCCCATAACGCTTGCTTAAACTAATTTCTTGCATTAACAATTATAAAATTGCTAAATCTCGTTGCTTTAAATTAGCTAAAATGACATCACTGTAGGGCGTAAGAGAATGAGGCGAGTGTTTTCCTTTTCCCTGTGTAATATTAAAATGCACAGCATATTTTCTATAGTGAGATTTGAAGTGGCGCTTTGTGTGTCGGTGTCTGCGCCATCTCCGCTTCAGACAGAATCACATTGCTCATACGCCACCGACACCGACACAGACATAGACACCAACAGCAGAGACGCCATGCGGTGCTCTAGCGTAAAACTATAAATATTTAAATATGCAAAATTGATATGCCCCCCAGTCTGAATTGTAGTAGTTGAGACTGCAAGTTTGCCACACTCTCAATAGCAATTTGAAGCCCAACACAAACCCAATCCCGATCCCGTATACTTACAGTGCACAATGAGCATGACACGCTTGCTGACTGTTGGCGGGATGCCATTTGAGGCAATGCAGAGATAGGCGCCCATATTCAAGCGGTTCACTTTGGCAATGGTCAGAAACGAGCCGTTATATGCGATGGCTGTTAGAACAAGAAAATAAAACAGAAACAGAAACAGAGATACAGAAAGAGAAAGAGTGTGAGTTAATTAGTAAATCAAACAAATTTGTTAAGCAAATATCTATATATCTAAGTATACTTATATTTATTTGCATTCTCATACACGCTCTTTCTGACATACCCACAACTTGAATAGAAAGTCCTGCTTCAAAAGAGATTTTATTTGCAGTACATTTGAGTTTGTTCATACAGTAATAGGGCAGATATTCAAGGCAAAACAATTACTGACGCACAAGTAAATATTTCTAGACTTGAAAATGAGAAACACTTTCTCACTCATTTCATATGCAACTGAGAATATGTTTTTTGTGTCTCTGCTTCAACTACATTCAAACTGTGTGCATTATGATGCAGCTGTTTGAGAATTTCAATTCCGTTGCAAATTTCCATACAGTTCTTGTACTTGATCGACTCTGAAGCATTCTAATTCTCAGGTCCTTTGAATCCTGCCCAACCGAAGCACATTGGCATTTTATTACCATCTCGCTTTCGTCTGTATCTTTTTGTGTGTCCATGTATGTTTGTGTGTGCATGTGTTTGGCAATATCGAAGTTAAAGTTGACTGGAAAGTCTGTCGACCGATTTATCGATTTGCCAAGTGGCAAAAGCGTAATGAATGTTTCATTTGGCCAAGACAAACTGACAGCACTAAAGCCACTGTTTCGATGTAGATTTGCAAGTTGATTTGAATTGGGAATGCCTTCTTTTTCCCCTCACTTATCAAGTAATATGCATAGCTGTCACAGTCTGGTATAGCATTATCAGGCAGACATTATTCCAATTTGACAGCTTAAGCTACAATGCAGTTTATATAGATAGGACTGTTCATCTGCTGTATAACTGCTAAATTCGAAATGTTAATTGTAATCCGTACTTGAAAGTTTAGGTACTCCCTCTAATTTAACTGTGATGGCTAAACTAGCATTAGCACACCTGACAATGAACTCAGTCACGAATATAGCAAACACTTTAGGCTTGAATTATAGTTTGGCACTTGTTATAACTGGTATTTTGGTATTGTAAACTTATTTCTGGTTAATTATAAATAATCGGAAGAGTAACTTTAAAATGTTGCCATGAAATTTAATGCTGTTGAAGCACGCAGAGTTGGTTGTTTGACTTCGACACTGTAGCAAATAATTTACATGCTCACCCGCAGAATCCCCGCCAGAGTGCATTTGTCATGCAAACAGCAAGCCAGTCGTACTCGCATTCGCACTCGCACTCGCATTCATATTCACATCCACACCCACACTCAGACTTTTGTTCGTTTTTTGGTTGTGCACACTTACCCTCGGCTCCGTTGGGCAATGGTATCAGTTCGCCACCTTCGCGTCGCCAGGTTATCGTCGGCGTTGGTGAACCGGTGGCAGCACATTTTAGGGTTACGTTTGAACCCTCGCGTATGACCATATCCGTGCTGGTGGGATAGTCCAGTATGTCTGGTGGCACTGTGCTCCCAAAAACACACATGCACATACATACATAAACATAGTTATGGCAACAGTTACAAGCGACATATTATTCATACGCCATGTGGGCCGTTCAACGATGCGGACCAGCAATGAAATGAGGACCGTGGATTGTTCGCCAGGTGTCAGCAGTTGTTGTAGTTGTTGTTTTGTTGTTGTTGATGACATTGTTGGTTGGTTGGTTGGTTGTTTTGTCGGTTTGTTGGTTGGTTTTTAGTTTGTTGTCGTCGACCATATTCCATGTAAGCGAGAAAATGAAATAAAGAAATATTTTTGAGTGGCTTTATTTCCATCAGACTTTTAACACAAAATTGTTGGTGGCAGCTCGTTAAGACTTATAATTAATTTTCAAACACGTTTATGGAATGAACAGCACTGATTATAGACTATATATGTATACAATTCTAAAAAAATTTAAAGCTTCATAAGTTAATTAAATTAAAGATTTATTTCAAATGTAAATTGATTTAAAAACATTATATTTTAATTGAAAATAAAGGCAAATGATTTGAAATTGTTTTTTGGAAAGACTTGAGCAGAAGAGAAATCTTAATCAATTTTTAAATAATAAATTTGATTTCAAATTTGTGTTTAACAATATAGTCAAAACTAATGTTTAACAAATTAAAAGCAAAAATTGAATTTAAATTTAAAAATTAAATGTGAAAAATTTTATAAAAAAAACCGAACACAAACGAAAAATTTAAATCATAGTTTTAAGTTTTATTTTGATCTTAAACCTATAAAATTTTGACCTACCAATTTGTTTAAGGCTTTTGATCACAACCATAAATGCATAAATATTTCTTGCACAGTAAATACATTGTTCCAATATTTTAAAAGCACTAAAAACTTTCAGAAACACATATATACTCGGACTGGCAGCAGTCGAAATTAAGGCGGAGACTGAATGTACAGCGACACGTCGGTTTATTCACATTTTTTGACATTTTGCATGTAACAAGTTATCTGTTGGGTCGCAGGCAAAAAAGACTAAAGACACAGCGCACTGTTGACTGGACCTGAAGCAGTCGTCTGCTGTGCCTGCCAGTCTCTGGTGTTACTGGGCAATTAATTATAATTTTACGCTTGACAATTTTTCAGTAGCCCAAAAAGGAGCGAAAGACAGTCAAAGAGAGAGGGAAACTGATGCTGTGCCATTTTAAAAATGAACTTTCCTCCACTTTCTTACAGTACGAACGCAAGCCAAACAAAATGTGTATTTAATAACTAGAGCATTTAAAAAGTTGATTTCATATTTTACACAAAAAAGTTCAGAAATATGGGAAATTGGCAGCAATTTGGTAATTTATACAAGAATGACAGCTTCGAAGAAATTATTGACAGCCATTCACCATAGTGATTTCATTGCTTCCTTTGTTGCTGGACTGAAAACGAAGAATGGGACAAGCAGGGACACAATCGAAGAGATGTTTGGCTCACGTTTAATGGCCAACACTTGAGGAAAAACCAAAAGTAAACAAAGCCATGTTGTGTTAAAACGCACACACAAAGAGAGAGGGAGAGAGTGAGTGTGTGTGAGAGAGAGAGAGAGTGCGAGACTTGAAAAAGTCGACGTGTCAACAATGATGGGCATGTTTTACAAAATGTACTTTTGCTTTTTACTCCACTTTGCTCAGTGCACACATTACACGTTACGTATACGTCATGTTGAACAAGTTGGGTTGGCACACAGGCCACAGCAATGTAATGGCTCAACCATGTCATACAAAAGGCTCAGCCCAAGAAGCCATGCGTCAAATGATTGAGGTGCGTCGAAGCGGAGCACATGGATAGAGGGGGGGAGGGGTGTGGCACGTGTCGGGGTAAACGGCATTTTATCGCTGTGCTCAGTGGGTGATAAGTTATGAAATGAACTGAAATGATGTGAGATAAAAATTAATTTCAAGTGTGCTTAAATCATGCAAATGGAAGCGTTGATAAAATTAAAAATTACAACGCATTACACTTAGTTTTATATTTATTTTTTTAGTCGTCTAATGATGATAAGAAAGTTTGCATAATTTTTAAATATTTTTCAGATTCAACTAGAAATTAATGGGCCTTACAGAGGCAAATATAAGCTTCTGCTTTTCTTCTTAGCTGAAATAACGAAGAGCTGCTCTTCTAAGCTTTAAGTTGTAAATGCTGTGCATTAAAATGCCATTTTTCCAAAAATTTTTCATCTGCGCGTTGAGTCAACAAATCCAGTTTCGACGTTACCCAGCGTCGTTTTGACACTTTCACAGCTTTGCCACTTGCCACTTGCCACTTGACTGCTGTCCCATCGATGCCACTTCGTTCCATCCCCCTCAAAAGCATATGCACAATAAAGCAATGAACATCGCCCCCAAAACACTGACCCATACATCAAAGCTGACCAAAAATGGACAACAAATTTCTCATCCATAAAAATTGTGGACACATTTTCGGTGGCATTGGGCGACAATTTTAGTTGCCTTTATTTGTTGATGCAGTTAAAGTTTTGTTTTTGTTTTTGCTTTTTTTATGCTTCTTGTGTGTGTTTGTGTTTGAAATGTTGATTGTTTTTGTATGGAAGCCAGTCAGGCATTGAATAATTCATTTGAAATCATATATATATGTGTATGTATTTCGATTTGCCATTGATGTTTTGCTTATGCTGTTAAAGGCATTGTCTGAACTAAGCCGTATGGTTTGTGACTCTTTAGCTTTTTCTCATATCCACATTTTCCATGCGCAATTCGCGTATTTCTTTCATTTATGCATTTTATTTGATTTGTTATGGCTTTTTGCGGGATAAGGTCAATAATTTTTGAAACAATTTGTCGATAGCTTAAAAACATAAAAAATTCACACTTTAGATTTATAGATTTTTGGTATTTACTTTGGGAAATTCAAATGTTTAAATTTATTAGTTTATGAGATTTAATTGTTTAGAAACTGTTTTTATTTAATAATTGAAGCGGGAAATTAAAGGATGAGAGCAACGGGTCTGAAAATTTAATCAAATAATTTGCTTTAAATTTAGTCATTCGTAGTAAGTAATATTTTGAAATATATCGTATAGCTAATTTAAGAAATATTGGTTAAATATAAGCCTCTAGTATGGGCAAGACATATTTTAGAAATATAATATAATAATTTTCCCTACTTTGAAGTTCACTTGGTTGATTAATTAATATTTTGTAGCTTCATTTCTCAAAGTTTTGTATTCGGTCATAGTTATATTCGTTCTATGTTACTTAGTGAATTAATTTTGTATACTATTTTGATACTTTAGTTACTTGTTTTGGAATTCATTCCACTCAATCTGGAAGTCTAGAGCAGTCCCAAGTGTTGTATATCTTTTACCTTCCCTAACGTTGTCTCTCTTGACTTGAATAAACAATGATTTTGTGTTGGAGCGCTGATGATGACTACAATGTGACGCTAGAGATAGTTGCTTGTGTTCAAGTATGTGTATGTGTCTGTGTCTGTGTATTTGTGGCAGTGAGTGTGGGTGTATGGTAACAGTGGCGCTTCGAAGTATGCAACAGAGAATCGCGCACTTTGTCAGTGGCAGCAAAAGCCGCGCTGATTTAAAGTGGTCTCACATTTTGCTTATAGACTTAGTTCATTTGAGTGAAAAACATTTTGCACTGTCAGCAAAAGGGCAGTTTAAATGTGTGTGGGTGTGTGTGTGCGTGAAACTGCTGCTAACATATTTTCGCTCAGTGTAGATGACTGTAATGAATTTCGACATCAATGAAAACACAATCAACCAAAGTGGTTACTTACGACCGAAGCAAAATGCCGCGGTTTTTTGGCTTGAAAACAGAACACCACCCAAGCCGGAACCAAGGCAAACCAAATCCTGACCCGAGAACAGAGAGACAGAGAGAGAGAGGGGGGCAGGCGGCATATTCATTTAAAATCAGTGGCGTGAGTACGGGAAGGATGGAGGTTGTCTCCTTGTCTGAGGTTTTTGTACGCCGACTGAATAATTAACGTGGGCGCATGGTCACGAACACGGACATGGAAGCGGACATGGAAATGGACATACATACATACATACACATATACGTATACATATGGACAGGTGCACAAAGAGGAAAGTGGGGCATGTGGCAAGAGCTGTGAAGCAAAAGGCACGTAGCATGTAAATTGTTTCATTACCTGGTGCTCTCTAACAGTCTATTGTTTCTTTTAGCTTGAAATGGAAAAAAAAGAAAAAAAATTCAACAACTAATGTGCTGGCTAAGTGAAAAGTAAGGACTCGTCAGGATAACAGCTTTAAATGTGCCAAAGAGGCGAGGCTTTAAGAGTGGCAAACTCAATTAGCCAATAGTTTACAAAACTGGCTAACAAACGCCTCAACTAAACGCAGTCGGCAACGATTGCAATTAGACTCAATCGTGAGTTGTTAGAAGTTGTGCACAACTTTACCCAGAAACAACAAACCCAGTCGAATAACTAGTCCACACTCCACTTATACACCACTCACCACTTGACCGAGCAATTAGTGCAGTTTTAAAAACATTGGCACAACTGCACATCAACTATTAGCAGCTTCACAAGTCGAGGGCGTCAATTGATCGACAACCAGTCTATATAAATTACAATTCATTAAAGCTTCTTCACTTTCAGCTAATTGTACAACATGTAGAATCGGATACGTGTGGGTATATCTAAATTATGCATTTCCAAACCGTACCAATAGGTGCTTGAAACAAATGTGCGACTTACACGAGTATTTTAGACAATTAACAGACTAATTATTAAGTCAATTAACTTTTGATTATAGAGCACTCTTCGGGAATTGCACGCAAGCAGAGTTACAAAATTTATTACTGAGTACAAGCTAGACGGTAACTTTTTCAAATCACTTAATAACTTAATTATAAAAAATTAATATTTTAGAAGTTCTTAATGAATTTAGTATTATATTAAACCTTCTATAACCCTTTTACAATATCATACTGTTAGTATTTAGATTTACAATTAAATCAAAATGAATTATGTATACAATTTAATTTATAATTATTTATTTAGTTTTAATTTTGAATTCAAGAAACTCTTCAAGTGAAAAAGTGAGTTGAATACTTTTTAGAAGAGTTTTAAATTTCGTTTACTTTAAAGCAAACTTTATAATTTTACACCATAGTAAAAAAACTATAAACAACTTAAGCAACCAGTTCATAATCATAAACAATAATTTATTCGATTTATATATGCCACACTTATATTTGCTATGTTTACTTACCGACAACATCCAGATAACCAACTTGACTCTTCATAGGATCCGTGTTTATTTGGCACATGTACCTGGCAAGTTGTAAACATTTTCATGTTAGATTATTTAGGTTTTCTTGATTCCTTATATGGCTTATGTTGTAAAACAACAAAAAACGAGCTAAAAAATGCGATAAAAAAGCGTGCATGGCGGCATTTTATGATACGAATTGGAACAGCAAAATATAAAAAATATACATATGAATTTGTGTGAACTTGTAGACTATTTTATAAGCTAAAGAAGAAAGGTGAAAACATGAATTGGAGTAGTGGATTTGAGTGTGAAACAAGAGTTTCAAATTTAAATCGAAAGATGCATTATTTTGACTCTTTAAAATAGTAGCTATTTAAATCTTCTCAAAACTTAATAGCTATAATGAATCTACTAATTTATAAAATATATATATCGTTTGCATAAATACAAAATAATTATTTATAGTTATTCGTTTGGTAGATAATACTGTACCAGCCCTTGTCCGACTCTTTGACGTCACGTATACGCAGGATCCAAGCACGTTTCTCGGCGTGAGTAATGCTCATGCGATGATTTTTGGTTATAACGTGATTTTGTATCGTTAAAATGGTCTGTGTATCGACACGTAGCCACGCAATCTATATACAAAGAGTGGAATATTATAGTCAAAGCAAAGAGAGTGAGAGAGAGAGAAAAAGAGAGAGTGATGAAAACAAAATACAGTTTTAGCGGTAAATGGGTAAAATTGTAAAACTAAAACGCTCAACAATTTAGCCACAATATTAATGTCCGCCTAGCGTGGCCCGAGTTCATTTATAAGCCCAAAGACACAGAATGTCGCCTAAAAGGCGGACGACAATTTGATTTAAGGTGCCAAACTGGAAATTTTTTAAGGACGAGTTGAATGCCATTATGTGGGTCATGGTGTTGTTGTGAATTCGAGGTGTTTTTTCAGTGCCATTTGGAAATCTCTATAAATTTTAATAATTTAATACCATTTACTTGTGCTAAGTTCTGAGTATTCCTTATTGCATAGTTTGTAATTGATTGCTATACAGTCTGGCGTACTTGAAATTTGTCACATAAATACAACAAATAATAAACTATTGTTAAAAAACTTTAAAAGATTTTATTTCTATTCAAGAAGCGCTCAAGTTATAAGGTAGAGAAATTGTTGTCTTTATTTTTCATATACCTGCGATATGGAAGACAACAATTCACTAGCTTTCAATTTGTACGCTTAAATGCAACAGACAGTGCGTAACAACATTATGCAGAGTTAACATACATAATAAGAGCACATTTAGCATTTGGACGCCGGCCAACGATATCATCGAAGGGCCAGATCCAACAACGAACCCCAAAGAATATCAATTTGTTGCGTGTGCTTTCAGTGGGTCCATTTACCTTTGGGTCAGTCAATGTGAATGGGGCTAGCGGGCCTAAAAAGCTGACTAACACAAATTTGTGGCCAACAGTTTGCTATATTCCCGTTTTGGCAATTCATTGCGGACCATTTTTTTGTGCAGTTAACCAGCGGGTCTCAAAATCAAAGTGGTGCCCCAGGGGCTCGAAACGTGGAGGAATCGGGAGACAACAAAAAAAAACGAAGCAAAATGAAAATAGAAAAGGGTCAGCACAAATGGCACACGCATTATGTGTTTAACGAGAACGCACACAGTAAAGGGTTTCCTCTTTTTCTTCTTTTTGGGTGCGACGCCTAAAACTATGCCACGTTTTATTTGATGAAGTGTAAACTGTTTGGACTGACAGCGCCGCTGGCAGTTTCCATTAACAGCGACACCCGACGATAGGTGTTGTCCCACTAATTGTAACACAGATGGCCAAAACTAGCAGTTAACTTACCTTGTAGGTCTGCAGATTGTCAACAACGCATTGAAGCACAGCCTCTCGACTCACGGGTATGGTGACATTTTGCAAAAGTTCGCCAAATTTGGGTAAATCTGTAACATAGAAGTGTTGGATATTTTGTAGAAATAAACACGAAATACATTTGTTAGGTCTAATCTAAAACAAGGTACATATCAGAGTGTTTCTACTGCCAATTGAATATTGAAACCTCTGTATATACCTTTAATTCGATTAGATTCAGTAGAAACGCGGCAAAACCAAGTGCTAGTGCTTAAATAAAATACTAAGTCAAACTTATCTTAGAATAGGGGAGCTTAACTTTCAAAAAAGACTCAAGCTAAGAGCCTCGATTCTTAGATAATGCGACTAGCTACACTGCAAGCAAGTGACTAAAATAAAATTGAATAATTACTTTTGCTTATGAAATGTGATTTAAGTTTTAGAATTAAGCTGTTTAGTGATTTAAATGAATATACGTACAAATAAATTATTTAATGTAATGAATAATTTTACCAAGCAGACAATATTTATATTTTTTTCAGATTTACTAGAAAAATATTTGAATTTCTTTAAATAAACTCTTTAAATTTTCCCGTTTATAATTTATATATATTTATATATATCTTTAAGATAAACAAACTGTCTATTACGTATATGTATCTTATTCTATTGAAACTGCCTCAAAACCGAGGCGTCTATCTACTGATTCTGTGCACAAGCAGTCATTTAGTCATTGCGTCAGTCAGTTAGTCAATCAATGCCCAGCGACGCGTACAATGCGCGGGTTGACTTTAAAGGCGCGCCCGCAAGTATGCAACAGATTTGTGGTTATCGTATTGGAGGCTTTAAAACTTTACCCACTCGCAATTCTATACACATACATAGATATGAAAGTCTTTGCGTGTGTTTGGGAGTATGTGTTTGTCGTTGACATGCCAAGGAGACCTCAACAATGTTGGCGTTACGCAGAATAAAAACAACGGAAAAAAACAACGACGGCTGTTGATGCTTTTCTTATATGCGGGGCACGCGTCAGTTAAAGCAAATCAACACATAACAATCTTGTACTCAAAATGCGTAAACAATGTGATAAGCAAAGAGAGTAAAGGCTCCCACTCAATGGGAGTTAAAGATGCAGAGAGATAAAAGATGACAGAGAGAGAGACAGAGAGTCATAAGTAGGTTGTTGTTTTTGTTTTCTTTTTTGTTTGATGCGTATTGATGTGTCTGTAAATCTCACTTGCAAGGGTTAAACAGTGCTAAAGTATGCAATGCCCAACATTGTTTGTATGAGCATAGCCTTTTGTGTGCGTGTGTGTGTACTTTGTGTGTTTGTTTTGTGTGTTGTCATGTTGCTGATTGTCGCCTAATCTGCGTCTAAACATCACGTTCTACGCCGCTTATTATACACTCAACTCTCAAAGGGGTATGCTGAATATTATATGGGCCAGCAAAGTGCTGATTAGCTGATTAACATTGGTAGAAAGCTTTGTTACATTTCCCTCAACGTTAAACTGTTATTTATCTGCTGCTAGCTTTAATTTTGACTTTACTATAAATTATAAAAACTTAAAACAAAGCAGAGGTAAAAATGTAGAAGTAAAATAAAATTTGTATCAGCTTTGTGTTCTATATAATATACTTTAAAAGTCAAAGTAATAAACAAATTATTTTCAAATAGTTAGCAACAGTTATTTATGAAATATTTGATACATTCTTTAAGTTTTGTATATTATCATATTTTTTTATTAAACTTACAATATGAATCCAACAAATTTATTTGAAAATAGTAAATTATTTAAATACATTTACTTATACAAAAGAGAAAGTAACAAAAATAATAATATTTTTATGGCTTACATACATTTAAACACATTTATGTTTAAGTGTATAAATTTTAATTAAATATGTTATATGTAAGTGATCTTATAATTAGGACTTTGTTCAAGTTCTAAATAGTTTGAATATAATTTTTAACTACTTTTACAGTTTAGAAAATAAAAACTAAAACTTATAGTTAAACATTTTTAATTTATTTATTAAAAATCTAATTCATTCAATTTACTGTATAATGAATCAAGGTCTCAAAGTCTCCCATTTATTATTGAAGACTAGACACGCCTTTCATTCTTGAATGTAGCACATATTATCTTTGGCGTGGTGTTCTTATTCTATTTTGTGCGCCCTGAAGTATGCTTCACTAGATAATAATAATGGCGAGAGAGTGAGTCCAAGTGCCTTAAGTGTAGGCAATGACAGCGCTTCTCGTCGCATCTCATTGCTGCTGTGCCTGCTAATAAGCTCGATTACCCAGCTCCCGACGCGTCAATAAAAATTTGCCACAGACTGTCCTCCCTATTGTGATTCCCTTTCTGTTTTGCTTTCGGCTCCTTTCAGGCAGACTTAATCTTTCTTTCCTTTGCTCTTGTTCGCCATGTTTGTTGCTTTCAGTTGCCTTTTGCCAACTCATTTGATTTGGTTTGCTTCATATTGATATCTGACTGCCTTTCACACTGCTCCTCCTTCGTTCCTGGCTGATGTTGCGTGTATTTTTATAGCATACTTTTCGGCGCGTTCGTGTGTAAATATGTGCAAATTCGCAAATTCGTAACATATTTTGTTTTGTGGCACATCATTCGCTGGCAGACTTGCTTGTGTGTGATTGTTTAGTGGATTTATGGGCACATGAAATTAGGATTTAATGTGCATATGTCTTGGGCCTTGAGTGGATTTATTGCATATCCTTTGCCTCTCTGTGCTTAACATAATGTTTATGATATATGTGAATAAAGCAAATCGTTTTTGAGCTACACCAAAGTGTGCATGTTGTTGCTGTGATGGTTGTTTGTTTTCTTGGTAAGAAGTGGCTTAAGTGCTGTAGAGCCAGGCTTATGCTCGTATTTGTAATTGTCATGACTATTGAGAGGATTTTGTTTTTGAAAATATTTTAAATACTGATAAGTTACTTCCCACACATTCAGTTATTCATGTTACGTGATATTAGTTTTTATTTGTATTATAAAGTACAATTATGCGACCATTTTGGCTTATCCCTGAGTGGCCCCTGGGACTGCCATAAGCCTACTTAGGCGTATTTCCGCCGCTCTGTCAAATTTAACTTAAAGCCCACTTTATTAAGTCAACTCAACTCGACGCGACTCAACTCGGCATTCAAACTTAATAAGCACAACAAGAACAACAACAACAGCAGCAGACGGCAAATGGCGCTATTTAAATGCTAAACAACTCTATTAAGTTGCACGACACTCACATACACACTCACACACGCACACATGTCAGCACAACACATTCCCGCCAAGGGAAGTCTTAGCTTCAGCTTATTTTTTGTGATTTTTTTCACATTTTTTTATTTTGACTGGGAGAAGGCAGAAATGGAACCTCAGCACGTTTCAAATACAATTTACAATAAATAAAATTTAAAAGCGAGAAAAAATGCTGCGACAACAGCGCAGCTCAGTTCAGCTCAGCGCAGCGCAGCGACTGAAGACAGATACCGAGACGGAGTCGTAGCATCAGCAACTGACTTAATGGCAAGATTCGGTGGCAGGGGCAAAGAAATGAGCACGTGACGCTTGGGATAAGTAAAACGATACGCGAACATGTAAACTAAACTCAACTTGACCACTACGCACTGTGAATGCTCTTATATAACATTACAGACTTGTACTCTTATCTTAATAACATTGTATCTGTTAGCCTTTAAATTCGATATAATGTTTAATGTAACATGCTATGTAAACTTCGACTAAAATAACAGAATCGCTTTAGCAAATTTTATATTAATATATCAGAATTAATCCTCTACTAAGATGTTTTTTATATACTTGCGAATTTTAATAAAATTTTTAGTTGTACTTATAAACCTCAATATAATAACACAGTAATTTTTCATATAATAGACTCATAATAGTATTAAACTTAGTATACTTTTAATAAAAAGCACATTTTACAATACTTAATTAAGCCAAACCACACTTTTTCATTATGCAAACAACTGTAAAAACGCTTAATACTTACAATGTTAAGCATTTTATATAATCACAATTTGTGGTTTTAATAAATAAATTAATAGAAAAAACACATAAACTCGATAACCATTTTTTTAAATGAAATTTATAATGCGAGTTTTGTGTTGTGATAGTTACAAACCAAATGCAAATGAAATGTAACCCATGGAAATGTGCCGAGAGAGAAGTAAATTGACAAATGAAAGTGGGTGTAGTCTTACCTTTGTCTGGTATCGCATTGACAGCCGTATCCTCGCGAATGTCCTCCAGCAATTCTTCGTGATTTTGCATTTCCGCTTTAAGTTTAAGAGTGAGCAACATAGTGAAGGGAGAGAAGAAGTGAAGAAAAGTGTTAGTCAGTTACAGTCACCGATATTAGGTAGTTAATTTTAGCTGAGTTACTTGCTACCGTGCTGGAAATTCAATTTGTGGTGAGCATATAAACAGATAAACAGCTTCCACAGCAATCGAGCGAAAACCTCGAAACTCTTCCTCCCCCAACAAAAACCGCACACAACACGCATATCTGGTCGCTATAGGGATTTCATAGAGAGGAGAGGTGTGTGTGTTCTACCTCTCATCTGTTCACCATTTTTTCCTGCCGTAGTTTAGCACATTTGTTCGACGGCTTCTTTACGAGCAGCTTGTAATTTTCGCAAACCACAAAATGAAGTTGCACAAAATGTGCAATTTGACTTTTGTGTGCTGCAGCTGTATATAGTATACATGAAGCTGCCGGCAATGAAATCAATAATTGAACCATCAAGGGGTCGCAGCTAAAAGGGGGTTCCACTGTAGTTGGGGTTGGTATTATTCCCCAGACAGGTAATGCAATGCAGTGCACGCATCATAAAATATTTAACAAATTCAACTCAATGGGTAAATTGCTAAACGGATTTACGTTTATGTATCTCTGTTTAAAATTTGCAAAGAGGTGAAATTATATCAGTAGTTTAAGGAATGAATGTGTGCTTTTAATGATTAGCATAAAAATATACTCTAATAAATTCATTATTTTCTAACACAATTGCAATAAAGATGTGATTTAGTTTAAAAATATTTCTTAACTTCAAGCTCATAGATTAAAACCTTTCAAACAATATGGAATGATCCTAAAAATTGTTTTAAGATCGGATTATAATCAAGGAAGTTATCATACATTGAAAAACGTAAATTTACTGCAAATGCGCAGCCGTATTCCCACTGAGCTCTGCTGTAACGCTGCCGTCACACTAGTAAGAAGACATACTTACATCGACATAAACTCACAGTCGGTATACGTGATCAAATTTTTCTTTCTTGTTTGAGTTTAGTTCTTACTTTTTTTTATGTTTTTCACCCATATTTAGAAATAATGTTGAATTTCCGTACATGTTTTTCTTAAGTTTCTCATTTATTATAACTTTTAAATACCACAATGCTTTTAGTTTAATTCTTAAAAAAAAAACTTTAACTTACAATTTATTTTGCTTTGTCTCTGTCCAGAGCTTAGCCTCAGTTTATCATTGGGCAACTTAGAAGCCACAGCCCGAAGAAGAAGAAGCTGCCAACCTGATTTGTTTTATGCTTTTTTGACTATTTCCTTTATAAGTTAACCCATTTTCACGGTCACGTCGAGTTGACTGCAAATCACGTCATTCGATGTGAAGCACAGAACGTAAAAGCAGCGTTAAAAGAAAGTTTTTGGAAAATATTGCACAACTCTTTCTGTGTGGTCGGGTTAGGTTTGCTTTGGTTTGGTTGGGTCTGTTTTGGTCTGGCCGAGAGATGGCACGTAATATTCGCTGGCAACATTTGTGGCTGTTTGGAATGCGTTTCCTGTGCCTTCTTAGTCACATGTGAGGCCAGAAGAAGCCATAGTAAGCCATATATGCAATATGACAGCAAAGATGTGTTTGGACTGCCTAGAATGGGGAATGGCGTCTGCAACAATGAAACACAAAATATTACAAACAGCCTGAGCTGCCAAGTCGAGCGCAAAGTTGTTGCCTAACTTCAGCTTTAGCTACTGCTGTTGCTTTTTACAGCTTTTGATGTTTGGTAGTATGAAGTACAGAGTGGAGTAAAGAACACATTTCCCTTTGCCATTTTCCGAGCCCTACCACAGTGCATGCGAAATCGAATTTATTGCATACTTCTACTGTGCCACAAAATGCATTTTTCCCTTGCCAGGCAGCTGTGACATTTCCACAAAGTCACTGCAAATGCAATACAGTACATTCTTTATCCCCATTCTACCCCCGACTCGCATCCCTTTTAGTGCCACTACCCGTTTTAGTGGCAGTTAGCATGTGTTTGGCGTTTATTAAAATGCAAAACTCTACCCGAATTGTTGGGCATGAGAATTAATTGAAAATTTGTTCAATTTTCCATCATCCCATTTTTGCCGCCGTCTGTCTTGAATAACTTATTTTTCTTATTTCTCTGAGCGTATTTTGTATTTCTCATGTCAATGTAACCATTTGTGGTGGTTTTTTTGTTCGCTCTTTCCTCGATTTCGATTTCGATTCCTTCATTCATTTATTTACTGGCTGGCAATACCGAATGCCAATTCATTTGGTCTATTGACAGTGTGTCTGCACGCACCGGTGAAAGTCCAAGGTCTTTACGCTTATAAATAACTTGTTTAGCTTTTTTTCTCTCTCTCTGTGTGTTTTGCTGTCATCAGGCCCAAAAACTAGGCGAAATATATGCCAAGGTGGCCAAAAAAGTACAAGCTGGTAAAAATCAATAGAAATCGCATGGCAAGTTGGAAAAGTAAGTGACGATTGGAAGTAAGTACAAAATTGGTATGTAAATGCGACCAAATCAACCTAAACGGTATTAACTTATGCAAAAATACAAAAAAACTGCGTAAATAACAAAATAACCACAAATTATCTAATGACAATCAAGAATGATTTCACATAATATATAGTATTGTTATTGCTTTTCTCTCGCAACAAATTTAATTAATTGATTAAGGTTGGTTTTCAATTCCTGAAGCAATTAGGAACTTTTAGTGCTGTAAACATTTTAATTACCTGTAATTAGTCAATGTTCAAACAGCAATGTCACAGATATCAATTTCAAGGCATCAAATAATCAAATTGCATGTAAGTAATTTGATTAAATAAACTAAGTAATAATGTTAAAGCGTCCATTCCACATAACTTTGAAATGACTTATAAATGCATATGAAAGTTTTGTTTTAAACTTATTTTAATGTCTTATTAATTTGACTCTAAGCTTATATTAAGATTAATCTTAATAAGGATATCGAGGGAAATGTGAAAGGCAAAAGTATTTTTATCCCTCATTTAAAGTTAATGGGAACATAGAAAAATTGGTCTTAATTGCTGGATGTTTACTTGTAGGGATATGTTTCAGTTAATATAGATCAACATTGGGTTAATAATAGACCTTAGTACATTTAATTTCCGAATCAGTCAATCAGCAATGACTGTTTTATACAAAATAATTACCAATATAAATAAGTATATTGCATTTTAAATTTATTATGCTTAAAGATGGATTACCATAAAAAGTATATTTTGCCCACACAAACTCGTAACATTTAATACACTTTAAAAATATTTTTTAAATTCAAGAAAACCTAAATTCTGCATGATACATAAGTAATGGGTCTCAGTGTACTTAACTCTCAAAAGCTCTGTGCAAAGCACTACTACCCCAATTTTTATATGAGTTTTCTGCTAGAAAACTTACCATTGTAGGCTAATTAAGTATGTACCATACTTTCTTAAGAGACCATTGTAAGGAACTACATACGTTCGATAAATTAAATAAAAATTCTGTTGCACCCACAATTACAATTTTCAATATTCACTTTACTTTTTTCAATTGTTTATTAATTTAAATGCCGGCTTAAAAAACTTGTTTTACTCGTTTCAGCACAAATTGTTGATGAAAGTGAAAATTTGTGCAAATTTGTTGAAATTGTTATCATTAGACGTGGAGAAAGATAAACAAATCGTAGACAAATTGGAGCAACTTTCAGGCAATTGAGGACACCTAATTTCTGGAGGCCCTATGCCATATTCTATGTTGCCGTATGCTGTATCCCGTATCCGTCTCTGTATCCGTATCTTTACACGGGTGCTAAGCTGTCTACAGTTTTGGGCTAATAAATCATTGAGAGCTGACACGAAAATTGGCTTAAATGCGTTAGCATTATGGCCAAAATCAACAGCAGACGTTCAGTAGTCTCTTCTACTCTCTCTCTCTTTCTCTCTATGGTATGTCTGTCGCAGCAGGTGCGTCGCTTCTCAAAGAAGGCGCCACAGGATGCGTAAATTAAAATGTTCGTGTACTTACAGAAAGAAAACTCAAGAGCTTTTCACCATAAATGACAGTGGCCAGGAGCTACAGTTTTTCTTAGCCAACAACTTTGCTGTTTTTGTTGCCTAATTTTTGTTGTACATTCATTTTCATTTGTTTGCTTTTTGTTTTTTTTTTTCTGTTCTCTTCGAATTTTCCTGACTACGCCTACCACTTGCCAGCGAGTAAGTGAGTAAGAGAAAGAGAGATATAGGGGAGAAGTGAGATAGCGTTAGAGACAATGGTCTGTGAAAATTTAAAGCATATTTCTTGGCACACTGCCGCAAGTAAAATGGCATAATAAATAAATCTACTTTGAATTAGCGCCATTTACTTTACATTTATTTTTGCCGCCGTGCAATTTATGGCCTTCAATGTCTCAAAGATTCTCTCTTTTGCTCTGCTGCCGATTTTCTTCGTTTCGTTTCTTCATTCCTCCATTTATGGTTATGTTGTTGTCGCGTTCAATTTCGGCGCGTGCTTTTTGGCTAATGAAGTTTTGAGGTTCGGCCTACTCCCTCTCTCTCTCTCTATCACACTTGCTACCTCTCTCTCCCTTTCTGTTCTCTAAATGGAGCGCAGTTTATTGTGGCATGCCCCCAAAAAGGTGAGTGCAATCAAGTGGCAAACAGAAATAGCTCAATTTGAAGTATGTTCATAAGCACTTCGAGTGCTTAATGTTAGGGAAAAGATAATGAAAGATTGCCAATTCTCCTTAACATTAACTTGCAATTTAAGTTTTTAAGAGTTTGCCAATTTATGTAAATATATTTGAATATAAAGATACAATTTTCAGTTTTATCAACTTTCCATTGATTATTATTGAAAATAATTTACTGTAATTTAATACCATTATATATAGTTTACATAAAGAACCTTTTAGTTTTTGAAATAAATATTTTGGTATAATTAAAAAATTATTTGTTTGCTAACACATCATTTATATTATATTTATTATGTGAATTGCTTTGACTTAATATACATATTATGTATGTAGAATATTGATTTTCACAAATGGAAAATTGAAGTAAATTTGCTAATGGAAATTCATTGTATTTTATCAATAGCTTTTCATATAAGTTTAATATATTTATGCATCTCACAATTGAAATTAATATCAAAAATGTTTATAAAATTTGATTGTCAAAAGTAGTTGTCTTGTTAAATGAAATTTATATGACAACTTAGAATCAACACAATGTTTTCATGCATATATACATATATATTATACAAAATTGTTTAATTAATAATAAAATTTCACTGAGAATCGTATGATATCAAGCTTGGTCAGGGGTTTATTAAGCTAATCAGCAGCTCATCAATCTCCTTAAACGCCTTGGTTTAGCTTGAGCTGCATTCAAGCCAATTTTACGTAGACCAAGTTGCACAGCCAACTCACAGTGGGCCAAATGATTGTAAAACTTTAAGTTTGCTGTGTACGTGAGAGCTGAGAGATTGCCGAGACACGCTTAGAGTGAGAATAGAGAACTACTGGTGCGTGAGGATGCTCACAGGGAGGCACAGAGACTCGACTTTGTGGCACGACTCGAAGTGCAGGCTGAAGGTTGCAAAGTTGCAAGTTGCCAGTTGCCAGTTATTGGCCAGTCAACTTTTATGGCCAGCGTTTACCTTTGTCCAGCTAAATGGCTAACTGGAAGTATAACTTTCAAATTAGCCATAGCCAGAATTTAGTGTTAAAATTTGACCAGTTTGCATTCCCATTGCGGTGTCAAATGCCAATGGTTAAAAGCTTTACCGAGTCATTTTGATAACTTTATCATTTTGCATTTATCATTGAGTGCAATGGCAACAGTGTCTAGCCAGAGAAATTGCCTCTCCATTAATTGAGTTCTGTCTAGTTGACATATTTTCGGATATTATTTAGATTGTAAAATGCTTCATTATGTATGCGGAGACTTGGGCCTGCGGCACTGGGCATAGGTCAAATGCAAAGTGCTGGCAAATTAAATTTGTGTAAAACAAAACTACAAAGGCGACTTCAAACGAGATGTGAACAAACGATGCTAACGTAAAATGATGTTAAAAACAAACATTCGCCAAGAGGCAAAAGACGAAAAGCGCAACAAAAAAGACCGAAACACGCAAAAAAGCGTAGAAACGAACGAAACAAAACAGAACAGAGGCGAACAAAATAAAAAACAAATTACAGCAATAGCAAAGCATGCCACAGCAAAGGCCAACAGGAGCCGTGATTGCCGTTCTTTTTGCTCAATTTTGCTGCACGTTGCTCATCCGCCCCATCGGCCAAAACGTCGCGCTAAACAATGTGAAGCGCAAAAAAGTGTTGCATACTTTTAGCTGCAAACGCTAAAGGGTGTGAAAGAAGCACTCACACATACACAGACACTATGAATAAATGACATAGAGTGGGAGAAGGCAACGAGCAAGAGAGAAGGCAGCTTCAGTTTTGCAGTCAGTTGGGAAATTGTTGAAAAATTGTCAAACAATTGCTGTAAAAGGATGCGAGGTGCAGGGCTGATGGGCACGTGCATTGGGAATGCTCCTCTATTGCTGCTGAAAAGAGGCGTGGCAGAGGCAGCAAAGATGGAACAAATATGGCGAAATGCACATCAAAAACAGTTAAACGACGTCATGGAAAGAAATTTAATTTGACTCACGTATGAAAGTGATGGAAAGCGTTGTGGAAAAACTCAGTAAAATGTTTATTAGTGGAAAAGTTTTCACTACGTGATTAAAATATGATTTTAACTGCAGACGTGGAAAAGTTTGTGATATTTGAACGCAAAAGTTTTTCAATAAATAAAAACATTTCAGAAATTCAAAAAATAATTCAATTACATTATTAACTAAATTATCTATTGAAAATAAACTAGGACTTAAATCAATTTCTAACTTAAAGGTACCAGAAATTGGATGACTGAGCAGAATACTTTCCTCAGCATTCAGTGCATTTACATTGAAGACCTTGGTCAAGATGTCAAGTCATAAATCCAAAGTGGTCCAAAGACCCAGAGACCCAGGGACCCAACGACCCAAATCGCCATCAATCAGAGTGTCAATCACTTTTTGTCTGAGCAGCCTAAGTAGATGCTCCCATCTGCGCCACACACTCCACACGAAAGAGACAGAAACACACACTCACACACCAACACATACACGGATTTTGAACGATTCAACATTGTTGGACAATGTCAACTGTTGTCCACTTGTTGAGCAATCCACAGGCGCAACAGCGGCAGCCCACAAGTCATGGACAAAGAAAACTTAAGTGGCCACAAACATGGTACCCGCTTGCCCCTGGGTATTCGGTATTCAGGGCGTGTGTATCTGAGTGTGAGTGTATACGAGTGCGAGTGTGTGTGTGTGTGTGTGCGTTGGGGCATATTTGGGCAGACAGGCGAGAGGTGCTTGGCGGCGGGCAACCACAATTCGAATGCGAATACGCATACGCCATGTGGGCGCCTTAATTATGCTGTGAACGGCTTAAGTCTCGGGCCAACCCAAACAGCCACTAAAGCTAACCAGGCACGTGCTCCCAACTGCCCTCTGTGTGCAATGAGCCAAACTGGTTTTTCGGGATTTGACACTGCCACAACCAAAGCCAAAGTCAGTCACATAATTCCGCTCAAGTGACACGCAGTTAGACAGGGCGGACACTCAAAAGTTTGTTGGCACTTGCCAACTGCGTCAAGTTGACCTTGTGCTTACCAACAGGAAAAGTAAATAGAGCGTGACAAACCGCCCTCTACTCATTTATATACAAAATGAGTGACACAGTATCTATTTCACAGTATAACGAAATTTATGTTAAGTGATAAGTGGGGATACTTTTAAGTACTTCAAAGGCAGTTGTTGAAAAAGTTAGAAAATGCTTTATATTTATATTTATATTTATATTTATATTTATATTTATATTTATATTTATATTTATATTTATATTTATATTTATATTTATATTTATATTTATATTTATATTTATATTTATATTTATATTTATATTTATATTTATATTTATATTTATATTTATATTTATATTTATATTTATATTTATATTTATATTTATATTTATATTTATATTTATATTTATATTTATATTTATATTTATATTTATATTTATATTTATATTTATATTTATATTTATATTTATATTTATATTTATATTTATATTTATATTTATATTTATATTTATATTTATATTTATATTTATATTTATATTTATATTTATATTTATATTTATATTTATATTTATATTTATATTTATATTTATATTTATATTTATATTTATATTTATATTTATATTTATATTTATATTTATATTTATATTTATATTTATATTTATATTTATATTTATATTTATATTTATATTTATATTTATATTTATATTTATATTTATATTTATATTTATATTTATATTTATATTTATATTTATATTTATATTTATATTTATATTTATATTTATATTTATATTTATATTTATATTTATATTTATATTTATATTTATATTTATATAAATGTATTTATAAACTCACCCAAATGATGTGCTATGTGATCGCGCTCTTCAGATTCGCCGATGATGAAATCCGAATGTTGTTGCTGGTGGTGCAGTAGTTCCATGTGGTGCTGATGCATTTCGCTGTCGTCGTCATCCTGGGCTGATGCCTGGGATTGGGAGAGGGTCAGCCAAGTGGCCGAGGCGGCGGCAGCGGCAACAATTAGCCATGAGCATATTTCCGGCATTTTATGTTTCCGCTGTAATTTCATTTCGCGGCGCCGTCGCTGCGTTGCCAACGCTGCATCCGCTGTCAGCGGAAATATTTTAATTTTCATTTTTATTTGTTTATGCGTTTTGTTACTTTTTGTGCTGTGTATTTACTGCACTCTTTCACTCTCTCTCTCTTTCTCTTTTTGCTTTGCTTTTGTCAATGTTTATGCGTTGGCCGGCACTTGCATATTTTGTTTATTTGTTTGCTCTCATCTATACGAATGTATTCTTTATCTGGGCTTTTACTTTCAATTGCTGGGAATGCAATTCATTGCGACTGTTAAATATTTACGCGAAACAATTTGTTCAGCCCTTGGCTGAGTGGGAAAATAAATTTTCCATTGCATAACAGCAGGCGCGATGCAGCATCCTCCCGTTGACTTTACCCGCGACTGTAAATAAAAAATGCATTGCATGTTGTAATCTTTTTTTTTCATTTTCATTTACATTTATTTCTTTTTGTTGTTGTTTTTGTTGTTGCTTATTCATTATTACTATTATTACTTTTTTCATTACTCTTTGCGTAACTGTAAGCTGCAACAGGCATTATTAAATATCATTTCATTATTTATACATTTGCATAACCCACTCTCTTATACCCATCTTTACGGGCAGTTGAATTATAAATCATATGTCGGCATTAATAGTTGGTAATTTAAACTGTCATTTGATATTCCCTTAGATAAACGAGGCACTTTTACGCTGAGTAACCTTGCAGTAAAAGAGTAGAGCTTATTTACTTGGAAAATTGGCAGTGCTTCACTTAAAGCATAATTAACTGCTTATTTTGAAGTACTTTTCCGTAGAATATTTGCAGTTGATGTCAAGGCCAAAGACAGTCGCTTTTCATTGGGTCAACACTTGAGTAACGGCAACGGGGCGTATAAGTAACTTGACATGCTTCAGTTGTCGCTTAAGCAGCATGCAAATAGCTAACCGCAAAACGAGTTCATGGTATTGAGAAGTGAATGGGAATGTGAATGGGAATAGGAATGGGGAAAACAGAAGCCGGATGCATCGTTTAATTGCTAGAAGAGCGCAAATTAGAAAACTCAGAGACTGAGCACACACAATAAATGCTGGAAAATGTTGGAAAATGGAAACTATGTGGGACAGTTGGCCAACGAGCGAAAGTTGAGTGGAAATTGGAGTGGTGACTTCAGAACAAAAGTCAAGCGAAATACAACGGAAGGCGGCAGAAAGGCATTTAAACTTTTGGACAAGTTTAATTTCCGTCAAGAGTAGCACGGAAAATAAGCCAACACCGAGTCATGGAGTGAGATGGACTGAACTGCTATGAAATTGAAAGCACTTACAATCTTTGATGGAGTTGAGCCTGCAATCAACTAATTGCGGTTCCCATAAGCCCTATGTCACTACAGAGATTCTTTTGCTCTATGCAATCTATTGTCTTTAATCACTCAACTCAACTCAACAGTAACTCGACTGAAATCATCCTGAATCTCTTAACAACAGCTAAAATCTGTCTTTGTCGCAGACCCAAAAGAAAATACAAAAAAACAAAAATCGAAATAGGAAAGCTTTCTTGTCATTGTTATTATCTGGTTATTACATATTACTTTTATGATCATCGCTGCTGTCGTCGTTGCTGGCTTTTTATCAGTTGACCAGGTGAAATTAATGAAGAAAAATGTCAGGCTGACCTTTTGTCCAGCTTGCAGGACTTAAACACCCCTTTATCCTCTCTATTCCCTCTTTGCCTTCTTGCTGTTCTTTGTGCTGTATTTTTGGCATTTATGGCTTTTGGGGTTTCTGTTTCATTGCTCGCCGGAAATGTCATAAAGATAACAACAGACCACGCACACGGCAAAATGGACGCGTTGAAAACTTGAATAAAATGTGACAAATGGTGTTTTATTTAATAAATTGGCTTAACCGGTTGCCCCGTAATGGCCCATGAACTGTGAACCAACCCGAATAACCAACCCAAAGCAGTCAGATCTGACATTTATGAACGTAATTGAGTAAATGTGAAATGATTACCAGGCGTGGCTTTCTCTTTACCGAATTTTTTGAAAATTCCCCGGGCAACTAGAAACCATATTGTTATAGAAATACTCATCTATTGCTTTATTTTTCTCAAGTGTTTGCACTATGGCAAAAACGTAATAATAAGCATTTTTTTTGCTTTAAGATGCCAAAGACTTCTTATCCTTGTTTGTATCTCTTACCGGTTTTTAAAGAGTTTAATAAAAATATTACTATTAAGCTCCACATATTGAAGCAATGATAGCTAACTTTTGAAACCTTAAAGAGTTAGAAAACTGATTCTCTGATTAACATAGAAATTAAAGTTAGACTTTCCGATTAAGGGTTATGTATGTCTTGTATGGTTTCATGCATACATTACATAAACACATAATATATATATATTTTGAAAAATCCCTATTACTGAGACTCGAACCAGTTCTTGTGCTCTACGTTGCTACTTTAAATGTATCAGGAAATTCAAATATTCCCAAGTTGTACTTTGCTTGAAAACATTGTGGTATCTTTGATTAACAGCTTAGGGACCAGATTGTCCCAGATGGTGTTCCCTCGGCAAATCAGCTCAAAACTCAAGCCATGTCATAATGATAAATAGCTCGAAAGACAATCAGAACTGGCGGCAGGACTCGGACACAAAAACCTTGAGTCAATGCGTTGAGGAGAGGACACGGGTAGCAATTTTGTCTAAGCAGTTGACACCTTTTTGCTTTTTGCTTTGCATCATTAACATTTTCATTACGATTGTCAGTGGCTGTTACAGCGCTACAGTAACAGTTTCAGCTACTGCTGTTGTTGTTGTTGTTGTTGCTCTTGCTTTAACTGTAACTGTTACAGTAACTGTTATTGTTTTATTTTGAACTGTGCTGCTTATTGTTTGTCTTTTGTGCTTTGCTTTGTTTTGCTCAGGTTTCGTTTTGTTGCCATTTTTCTGCTTGTTTTTCTTTATTTTTTATCGGCAACTGTCAATCGGTAAATGACAAACAATGAAATGTGGCAACAGCGCGCGTTGAATGGTCCAAAGCAAAATGGCGGCCAATGATTTCAACTGTCAGACGATGACGCTAATCCGCTGCGCCAATTTCTCTGCATTCTTTGGTTATTTCGGAAATGAAATAACAAATGATTTCCCGTCCCTTGCCAGTTGCTCCATGTCTCTCTTTCTCTTTGGTTCACTTTGTGTCTCGCTCCATCACATTGTTGCTTATATTTCTCATTTCTCACGCGATGTTTTTTGTTTCTCGCCTCACTTATTCGCTCCTTGCCGCATTCCTTCCACATTCCTTGCCCCCTCTAAATGGTACCAAAATTCTTGGCTACCCTTGCGTGTCACCAACTGCAGCCACCGACAGCAGCCTGCCACAGTGCCTCATAAAAGGCTTGTTTTATGTCACCTGACGGCATCGATCTTGCCAATTGCTACTGCCACTTGCCACTCTCCTCTTTCCACTCTGCGTTGCAAAACTCAAATAGGAAACATGGAGCTGTCGCTCATAATATGCATAAAGCGTCAAAAATTAAGCCAAATACCTGATGGCCATAAACATTGTCTGGCAACGTGTGTTACTACTGTTCTCCGGTTGTTGTTGCCAACAAATCAACAAAAACATTTACAGTTACTGCTGACAGTTAACGGACTTCCCTGTCCAAACCGAATTCTTTGTTGAGTTTGCAGCGACAGTTGCTTATTTTGTAAGAGTCTGACACGGTAAAACTATAAAGTTGTTAAAAAATTCCAGTCGCTTGTTATTTATAACAATGTTATTATGATATTATGAAATAGTGAACATAGTAGTTATTGTGTTAAAGTGTTACTATATCTGTCAGATGAAAATTGAAAATTTTTCTATTCAGACAACTACAATAGATTGTTTTTCAATTTGATCATAAACAAGTTACTATAGAAAATTGTTAAAAGTAATTAAAAAGCTACATAGAAAAAGTCTAACAAGAAATATTATTAAACAGCTAAACTATGCTTCTATGTATATATATCTTCACATTAAAATACTTTTTCGTGCTAACAATTACATATTTTTAAATGTAATCCAAGAGTTTTAGCAGATTTACAAGCTAGAATTATTTTACTACACCATTAATTGGATTGAATCACATAATCTCATCTCATAACTGACAGCTCGTTGCATATCAAGTAAAGAGAGTCAAGTCTGTTTGGTTCACATGCAAGTTCTCCGTTCTCTTCTTTCTGGTTCTGATCCAGAACCTTCTCGTCAGCGTCGTCAACCCTGTTCAAGTCTTCACGTCAGCTGTCAGTCGCCTTTTGTATTTTTGCTGCAGCTGCTTTCCTCAGATGGAAAATTTTTTTAATATAACACGCACACAACTACAAAGAGTAAAACATGGTCTGACACCCGCGCACTTTAACTAGCCATCAGGAAGCACCATTTCCTCCCTTTGACCACTCTGCTGTCACCCGTTTTCCGTCCCGTTTACTCTCCTGGGGAGGAAAACGCGTATTGCATTTTTCTTTCTCGCCTTGCATTTGATTAACCTACAAAGGACGTTGGGCGTGGCAAATGGGGCGGTTTTGGGTTTGAGTTTGTTATTGCACCGCTGCATTTTCTTCTCAGCTTGCAGCTTTAATACCAAAAAAAAAAAAGAAAAAGAAAACGGAGTGTGGGCGGATGTGGGGGCGTGGTAGGTGTTTTTATAAGAGCAAGAAATGCATAAATACATAAAAAATTGGCCAGCTTACAGACGGGTTTACATATGCAATGGGAGTAAGTGTATGTGTGTGTGTGTGTGTATCTTTTTGAGGGCGAGTGTTTACATTGTTGCAGCAAAGATTTTCCCCAACACGTGTTTGCTTTCGCTTACTTCCGTTTCCTGTTTTTTCTGGCATCGCAAAGTTTTGACTTTAAGTTGCATACGTGACGGACAGCCAAGATTTTGCCAGCATACTATAATATATATATTTATAATTAATAAAATGGCAAGCTGTAACTAAACTTTCGGCAAATCAGTTGCAAAATAGTTGGACAGGACATGTGAAATCCCAACTGCAGATTTGAAAAATTATTTTAACTATCATATATGGTACGAGTATAATTCTGTAAAGTATTTGTTTAAAGGCAATTTTTTTTTAAATAGATCAATTATTATGGCTTAAAAGTGCTTTTAACAAAAAATTTAAAATGTTTCTTTAATTGCAAATACATTTTTTCACATTAAATTCGGAACAATTATGCGATTATTTGTATTATAATAGGAACAATTTTTACCAAAATCTTTAATTTAATTGAATTGTATATTTTATTGAGTTAACCAACTTTAGAAAATAAAAAATGTTAAAACTTAACATATGAAACAAAATGGTAAAATGTGACCTATAAAATATAAAAAGTAATTAAAAAAGTTATCTTGTTGTTGAATTTTAATGTAAACAAATATTTGAGTAAAATTTTTATTGACAAGATACTTTAGTACATTTAAAAGACTCTAAAATCAAAATACATAATTTTTAATCAAAATACATTAATTTTAATTGTTAAATAGCACATATGTATATTTTTTAAATTACAAATAAAAGTAGTAGTAATTCAAAAAATTTATTTTGTAATATAACATGATTTCAGTGGAATAATATTGACATTTAATAAAAGTTCATGCGGTTTTCAAACTCGCTGTTAGCTACGTAAACTCCAATCAAATCAGTAGAAATGCAAATATGTTTATAAGACACTGTTATTATCATTTTGCATTCGGGTTTGCAATTCATCTTTGCAAATCGAAATTCAAAATACATTTACCGTTGAGCTACAAACCGAATTGTTTAACAAAAACGAACAGATTTCAAAGCAACCAAAATTGTTGGCGGTTTTCGGTTTTTCGTTTTCATTGCGAATAGAATTGGGATCGTTGCCGTTTTCTTTTTCTATCATTTCGACAGCGCCCAAAACTATGCTATGGAAAAAGTAGTGCGTATAGCTGAACGGACATGAGGCACGTTGTGGCATGTGGCATGCGGCATGCGGCACGCAGCTCGCGGTAGCTATGCATTTTCGGGGTTTAATGATTATAACACAATCGAGTGCATATTGCCTAATTAGCGGACGGTCCCCCATCACCGCTGCCAACCCCTCTTAACCCACAACTTGCCACACACAAAAACTCTGTCCAAACCACACAAAAAGCATAAAATACATATTTGCAGCGCACGCACACAATGCCACTGGCATAAGTGTATGTGTGAGTGTGTAGTTTGTGCATATTTTATCTTGGTTATTGAATGGCCATGCCAACAGCGAGGGTCGTTCAATGGATGCACAAAATTTCGTGTTGGTTTTATGGCGCATGTTTGTGTGTGTGAGGCAGTATGTGTGTACATGTGGGTAGCTAACGTTAACCAGTTCTATTTGTTAGTTTTAGCAAAAACTCGTCAGCTATTCATTAGCATTGTTGACAGTGCCGGGCAAAATTAAAGCAACAGCTGGAAATTTGCACATTCATTTAAAGGATTTCCATTAGTTCTAAAACAGCGGAGTTGTACAAAACCAAACAGTAAGTACTACAATCGAGCTGCTCTCAGCAGACGTATTATCCTTTTATCAATCATCAATTATGATTTTGAAAGTATTTATTTATTTATATCACCCACTGTACCAGTGAGCTTGCAGTTATGCGATTGGTAAATTATTATTTTGTTTATACAGCTATTGAACGCTGTTTACTATAGAATTTTATTAGTGTACCACTTACTACACACTCGGAAAATTTTTAAGCTAAATATTCGAATGCCAAAATTTGGCCGAATTATTCATAAAATATATTCTAATTCGCTTGATTCGATTTAGTAAGTTTCAAGTATATTCTTCGAAATTGAAATAAAAATAGAATAGTTCTTATTGCATATCTTTTGATTTTTTAAATCTTTACCCAACAGTCTACGCTAAAATAAATTAACATATTTATTTACATTTATTTAAGCAATAAAACTATTAACAATGCTTTCAAGTAATTGCAATTACGAACAAAATGAACAAAACTTTCGATAGTTACCAATCATCGTCATCTGCCGGTAATGGCATTGACTTTAACTCCAAGATATAAACATAAGCTTCAAATATGTTAATTGGAGCATTTGGTGGCTGGACAGCTATTTGGGTTTTGAAAGCCAATTCAGAATCACAGAGAAATTTGCGACAAAACCACAAGAAAGGCATCTCACAATTGTACGTTTTCTTGACAGATATGTCAAAAATTGGCAAATGGTCTGCCTTCCAATCATCAATATCGTCAGAAATTGTGGTTTTCATATCAAACTTATTGCGGCATACTACAATAGGCACATAGCATTTCCGTTCCCACAACGAATACTGCGTATTAAGAATATCGGTATTGGGTTGCTTAGTATTGGCATCCACAAAAATAATAGCACAGTTTAAATTCAAATAATGCAAATCATCTGCATTAACCATATCCCAGACAAAGAAGTGAACAGTTCCCTGCGTAGTTTGAAAGTCAAGTTTATAAATTTTAAGCTTCTGAGTAGCCTGATGCTTCTCTACGAATTCCCCAGTCTTCAGACGCTTGATGAAACTTGTCTTTCCGGTACCTGGGGCTCCAAACAGACCACAGTTAAACTTGTGCATTGCAATTGTACTTGTATGGAATGTTTTCTAAAATTTTATTTATTTTTCCTTTGTTTATAAAGTTTGATTGATTTGACGGCAGCCAACTGACAGAAATTGTGTTTAGAATTTTACACAACTGTTTAAGTACTATATGATGGGAAACTTGATAATAAATTTTTAAACAAAATATTTCAAAAAATATTTTAACTATTTTAAATAAGTTACGATTTCTATAGAAGTGAAATTTTTCTAATATGTAAATATGTACATATGTATTTTATTTGTTAAGTCTTTGTTTTTTTTTTAAAGTAAAAAATTAAAATGACGCATACCTACAAATATGAAATGAAAAACCATGTTCTTCATTTTTTTAGCTGATGAATTTGTTTTTTTTTTAATTCTATCGTTTTAAGCTACCATATATAACAACCCGCTGTGTTACACTGTTATTTCACAGGGAGGGATTTTTATAATAAATATATGTTTTTTAATAAATAAATTTGATTGTAGTCAGAATGTTATTTTTAAGAAAGTGTAATTTAAAATAATAATAATTTAATATTCTTTAATTCGAAATAACTAATAACAACATTGTATACATTTCTTAATTAAATTGACAGTGAATTAAATAATTATAAAAAATTTTAAAATTAAAATAAAGGAAAAAACAAATTCATCATATTGAGAGGGGCGCCTAAACTTTATTTTATATTGTTGTATAATTTATAAAATAAATAAGATAGTTTTCGTTTATCTTTTTCTTTGCTTTCTGCCTTTGAAACTCAATTTATTATGTTGTATTATTTTAAAGACTTATATACACAAAAGTTTATCTTCGTATATCTTTTGTTGCTTAGCAAATTGCAATATACGCTTTGAAATGAAATTTTTATTTGGACGGCAATTAATTTGCATAACATTAAACTTATGCACTATAAAGTATGGGAATTTTTTTTTTGTGCCAGAGGAAAAACTATCAGCCATAATGAGGCATGCTCGAGTGGGTTCCCAAAATGCAATCAGCGCTGCCAACTTGAGTTGCAGTTGAAAAGTAAACAGCCAGTGGAGCGGACCCAATGTCTAAACTTTCCCTCCCCATTCTCGACGACAAAGAAAGGAAAAGGAAAGGAAACGAAACGATATGAAGGGAAGGCAAGGAAAGCGCAAAGGAATGAAAGTCACAAGGAGCAAATGGAGTCACGAAAAACTCGACATTGCCGCTGCACAATTTGCGTTAAACGTCGTGTGAAAGATGAAGTACAAAATTTAAGCTGACGCGACTTCTGCGCCGAGTCTTTTAAGTTTGCTTCTTTATACAGACACTATATAGTAGTAAGTAGGATTTTATTTATTCGTTCATTTTCATTCGGTTTACGTACAATAGGAGATTGGGAGTTGCATACTTTCAGGCGGGCGGTGTTAACGGCTTCGCTATGGCACGGTCTTATGGCACTTATGGCCAGACATATGAAATTGAATCCAAGTACCGTTACGCTTAACACTCTCACTAACCACCAAATGGTAAACACTAACACACAAATGAAACACGAACGCGTCGCTGTCGCAGTCGTAGTTCTCGGTGTCGGTGTCGTATCGTTAGCAGAAATCGCGTGGCGCGTCTGTCAACGTTGCACACTAAAATCATACTAAACTAATTTACTTAGCAGCACGCACTGATTACACCAAGTCCCAATCGAAGTCGCTGTCGCTGCACTTCGTTACGGCTCGTTTGGCGCTCGGCTGCTGCACGAGTAGCTCAGTAAGAGAACAGCGAATTTCGGGCTACGAAGTTGCCGACAAACAGTAAAACGAAGTTTTTTGTCCATGCACATTCATAACAAGAGAGCTGTGGTTAGCTTAAGAGAATTACAGTTTTGCAGAATGCTGCCATGTTAAGTTTAACAGCGCGCTGTTAAAGTGCTCGCTTATGTTTGTGACAAAAAACAAAGTTTTTGGACATTACAAATCTTTTATTTAACTAGCAGTTTATAAGGATTTAAAATTATTTTGCTGTTTTTTAAGCAGAAATTATTTTTTGTTAAAATTTTACAAAGCAAATATATATAATTTGGTGTATGTGAAGATTCTATAATAATTTAAAGTTGTGACCCTCTTATCGATTAATGTGTCATTTTGCACCTAAGTTCAATACGTCAATTTAATGACATAATTGAGTCCACATAGCCAATATAAATAGCACCAAACGAACAAAGCATTCAATCATTTAAAATACTGCAAACACACACATAGACAGAGAGTCAGGGGTAATGTCATGGGGCAAGAGGGTAAAAAATCCAGAGCGGACGCCATCAATGCAAAAATCAGGCATTATTTATGCAAATTACAAACCATTATTATTAGAGCCAATGGCTAACAACAAGCAAGCCAACAATAACAAAACTTCTACAACAGCAACAACAACAATAACAGCTAAAGAGAGCCAAGTTAGCAGCAGCTGAACAAAAACTCAACCATATCCGTCATAGTCATAAGGGCACTGGGAACGCATTGGGGAACCAATTTGGCAGCCGGCATAAATAAATTTCCACTTAATGTAGGTCAGTGATGTGCTTTCGAACATTACAAGTACTCTCTCTCTTTTCTCTTTACTGCTGGCTGGCTCTCTCTTTATATCTTCATCATCAGTCGTTGCGCGTGGTGTTGCTCTTAAGCGCTGTCTGGTGCTCTCTTAAACGGCTGCGTACAGTATGCAAGTGAAGTTCTTTGACAGCAAATTGAAAGCTGCAGTATAGTACAGTGCGCTGTGGCTCCCAGTGGACAGCGCTTGCATAATAGCAAAGTTGTCATGATAATAATTGCTGCATTTCGGCTTGGCTTTACACTTGAGAGTTGTATCGACAGTACGTACACTATATTATGTGATGAAAGCTGTCGGACTAAACTCAAATCCACATTGGGAAGAGTCTTGGGGTTTTCTTTGAGTTGCCTGTGGCCAAGCACAAGTGCAAATGAAACCAAAACCAAAAGCACAAAAAAAAACTAAAACCGAAAACGAAACTGAAACTGAAACAGAGTCGAATACATTTTGAGTATTTCTGTTTCCCGCGCCTTCCCTGACTTCCCCTCCCCATAGCCGCTGCTGCAACTCGAGCTGGAAAATTTATGTACAAACTCACTTAAGCAAGAATGTTTATGCGTTTTCTACGTGTTGGTTTCAGTCCCTCATATGTTCTTGTCTCTCTACCCCTCTCTCTGTATCCACCCTGTCATGTTACTTGGCCAGCCACCTTCCGTTTTCATTTTGTCGTTTTGTGCGATGCTTTTTGCTTCTCTAGTTTTTTGGGTTATTTTTTTTTTTGCCAAATTTTGAATGCTGCTCCGAAACACGCACAACAAAGTGTAATGAAATTTTTGTTGAGCTCTAATGACTTAAATGCAAAGGAATTTATGCAAATGGTCTTTGGCTAATTGCAGCGGCATTTGATTAAAAGCATAATGTTTAGATAATAAATTGTGTTGACTCATTCCAGTTGAGTTCGTTTGTACCAAACTGTACACTTGACATGAATATACCACAAGTTTTAGAAAAAACTTCTACAGATTCTACAAATATAATATTATGTTAGAGCACTTGAATTTTTACCCACTTGTAAGTGATGCAATTGAAAAATGTATATAAATATACATTAAATATATACCTACACTTGTTTTATAAGTAAATGCTATCAATCTAAAAGGATTGCAAGTTCTCATAGTACTAAATTGAATGTCAGTTACTGCAATTTGTTTAAACGATTTAACTCCCATTTTATCCCGAACTTTTCAACTGTAACAAGTTTGTCATCTATCCCGCTTTCAACATGGGGGCCAATTATCTTGTACCTTGAGCAGCGGCTCCGTTAGATCTATTTACATATAATTAGCGCTTAACTGTAAGACCACAGTGGGACCAAGACGACTTTTTCGTACGGTATTTGCTCAACGCACGGTACTGAATATTGCTATGAATTTCCCAAGCATTTTTACGGCTTTCTCTCTCTCTCTCCCTCTCTCTCTCGCTTCCTCTCCCATTGTCTTATGCGACTCGTAGAACTTTGACAATGCAAGTGCAATGATGACGATGCGAACTGCCATCCAAGTAGAAAAAAGGAAAAAGAAAATGAAAACGAAAATAAAAGAATGCGAAGAGAGAACATATATAATATCATTGGCATGCAAAAAGTTTGTCTAACGGGAACTGGTTCGAGCTCCCGTCAAGGCGCCAACTTAATAAGGCAGCCAAAATGCCCAGCGGGTGATGAAAAACCGAGTAGACAAGGCATGAGTGTGAGAGCGAGAGAGATTTAAGGAGAGTATAGAGCGGGAGATTGCAACAAGAGTGAAAAGTGTTGCAAATAGTGTGTGGCATGCTTAAAGGCTCTTTACTGATAGACAAAGTTAATTTAAAACAAAATATTGCTACTAAATTTTATGTATTATTATGGCTATAATCATTAAAAAGTGAGCCTAAATCTTGTTTAATATACTTTCATATTTTTATTTAAATTAATTTTTTCAGTCAAAATAAATTTTTGCTTAACTTTATTAGGAATATTTTTAATAATAGCAATATTTGCTTTAATTTACTGGAATGTATAAAAATATTTAATTTTTTTTTTTTTATTTTACTATATATTTATAATATTGCAATTTATAAACATACATTTCTGAACATGTTTAGTATTTTCCTAACACTCCTATCACTAACCATACAATACATAGATGGTCCATATCGAGTATTTTTTGATTGCACATTTTTCAAGACTCATTGTATTGTATGGTTAGTGCTCCTATCTTTTTAGCTTTTAAATAATCTGCCGCTTAAAAGTATGCTACAGATTTCGCAGCAAATTTTTCGAACGATTTGAACTTCTGTTTCGGATTCTAATGCAGCTGTTCGTTTTTCCGCCGTTTTCATTAGCCCACCAACAGCAGCACTCAGAGAGTTTGGAGTGGACTGAGTGCAATTTTGATTAAGAATCTCAACGAAGCTCCAAACGTTGCAGCTGCCACATGTTTGTCTGCGAGGCACGTAGCGTGAAAATGCAACCAAACTAATTATAACTGGAAATGCGTTGGCCCTGGCTAAGCTATGTGTCTGCGCTTTAGGCCAACACACCAACCAATTCTCGGCGAAAAGTCACTGTACAGCACTGACGTACGGCCAAATTGTGTGAACTGCCTGTGCACCATGTGGCATGCAACGATTGGTTACTCTATTAGCGGTAATTACACTTTAACTAACACAACGAGAAAATTATATAAATCCAAATTGATACGCTACGTTAAATACAATCAAATTAATTTAATTGTCAAAATCACAAATACACATATTTGTATGAATTTAGTCCTTAACAAATAATATTCGTCAACTTAAATTACTGTTAAAATTCAGTTGAATAATAACAAAAATTTTAAGCATTTTAAACATAGAACAAATTAAATTTAACGCCACAGTGACTCACAATTATATATTCGACTAGTTGCAACATTGGTCTGCAAATACCAAAATAATCATTCAATTGATTTCAATTGAAATACCCTGTAAAAACTCTATGAGAAAAGACTTTTGATTGGTTTTCAAAAATCCAATTATAGTTGTATATTAAATGTGAGGTATCTGCTTGTTCATCATTTTAAAATTATAACAAAATGTTAGTTAGTTTTAGCTGTTACAAAAAACAACTGCAGCGTAAATATTTACTTTATGGCATTTTATATCCACATGTAAATAAATATCTGAATCGTTATTTTCCATATCCATATATTCTTTATTGTTTATTATATATTGTTTATTGTTTATGTTTTCGCACGCTGAGTGCCATTTAGTTCATTAATCCGTAAAGCGCAATAATCTCCTAGTTATAGCAATAAATAAGAAACTCATACAAAACCAATAATGTTTTGTAAATATATATATCGACTATTTTGTAGCATTAAAGCGATTTGTAGCTTATATAAAAGCTTAATAAATATTAGATAGAATTAATAGAGATATGTTTAAGTTATTAGAGAGTGAGACAAAAAGTAAAAAGATTATCAAATTTTAATTTGAGCCTTAACGCAATGCTTTTAATTTTAAATTTCAACAGAACAGGAAATATTGATTAGCTCAAAATTTAGGAAATAGATAAGATGTTATAATGACCTGTCGGAAAATAGCTATTATTATTAGAGACCTATTTTATTACAATGTTTATTTTGTAGTTATAGTTTACATACCAAGTTCAGACCATATGTATAATTTAAAATATATTTAAATATTATTCACAATACAACATATATTTTAGCTTTGAAATAAGGTGTGGCATACTAATTTTATAATTTAGCAGCATACTCGTATTTTGCTGTTCGGGTTATGTTTCATTTAAATTGATAAATATTATTTTTACGGTTACTTTATCAGGGTACTTGGCTTAATATGGCTTTACAACGGCTTGTTCACATTAATACACACTTAAAGCCAAGTTAATGCCAGTACTCATACGCGTACTCGTACCCTAAAACACATTTGTACGCCTTTGACCCTTGCATGGAAGCGACTTCTAAGAATTGTTGTTATTTCGTCTGGTAGCGCTTGGTGTACTTGATACGTATACGTAATTTGTTGTTTCGTTTGATATTTATTATATTTATTTTATGATTAAGAGAAAGCCAGATTTGTCGAGGCCATAAACGTTTACACCCACCCTCCATCACACTCTTTCAGCCACAGTAAGCGCAGGCTCCTGAGCAATTTGGCACAAATGAAAATTAATTGTAATTACATGAGTGTGAGTACGTTTATTACGAGTTTGCCATAAAAATAACGAGAGAGGCTTCCAAAAAAAAAAATTACAAAAAATTACTGAGTGAAACGAGTTGGAAAGTGGCCTCCATGTATCAATCAATCAATAAATTGAGCATGCCTGGTTCATGCATTTTCTATTGCCACGTTATGACCAAACAAACAATTTTACGTGAATTCAATCAAAATCGCCACAAAATGCACAAATACACATGTGTTTATGTGTATAGTGTATATATACATATATCATTCATATCATATAACAACTTATATTTTTCAATTAAATGCAGCTGTGTGATTCGTTTCAGCAAAAAAGAGAGAAAAGCCTGTTAGAAAACACCGATGACTTAACACACTTCTTTGAGTTTTTTTTATTCGAATAGCGAGTCTGTTTTATTTGAAAATACTATAGAAATCGCATTTATGCAGCCACACAAACATTTACTGACATAACTGATGATTAAACTCAGCTATTTTACCATTTGTTAGGGAATTTGCAATTTAGCAGCATAAAAGCCAAACTATTGATCTAATTTCCTGGTCATGCATTCAAAAGTGAAATCAATTAAATATTTTTTTGTTGCTTGGCATTTAAGCTATACTTTTATTATAACATTTTGCAACACTGCTACATACACACACACATACACACACACACACACACACACACACATACAATCATTCAGAGTGAAAGCATGTGCAAAATGCCTGTCTACAAGTGAGACGTGCTGTCAATAAAAGATTTGCATCGTGCAAAATTTGTTGTAACATTTTGTAAGCATTTGCTGAACGTGATTTGAGTAAGTTATTGAGCATAAATCCTAATGGCAGGTAAAGGTAAATCCCAAATACTTCTATTTGCAGTCCTTGCTGGCAACATGTTTGCTGAGCAGGGAATTCTTTTCGTTTGGTTCACTGCAATTTCACTTCTTATGCAACTAACAGGTTTCACTTATGCAATTTCTTAAAGAAACTCTAGTTGTAGCTTTAACATATTATTTTAAAGTTTCTGTCGATATTTTGGTGTCCATTAAATCAACTGGACGGCAGCGGCTGCAGCTTCCAATTTACTCAGAAACATTGATTGAAGTCTCGACATTTTCGGTAACCAGCTGGATCCTCCTTCCTGCTGCGCTCCGCTTTCCATCAATGTTAATTGCCAGGGCACTGCCTTTTAAATTGCTCTTCAATTTGTTGTGCTGAAATAACCCGCTCAAATTTACTGCGATTGCGTCGACACCCACAGTTGTATATATTTATTTTTTGTTGGCACTTAATGGCAGTCAAAAGTCAAATTGAATTTTTTGCAAAAAAAAAAATGAAGTTATAAAATAAAATGAATTGTTGGCATCGTACAACTTAACGCGTTTCATACATTCGTCTCTGCTATTTATCAATTTGGTCGGCTCGACTCTTTTCGCTTATGGCCTGACGTCAATTAGCTGCATAAAGTTCAAGTTTCAGTTTCAATTTATGCATTTTCATATTGCTTCTCAGAGCAAAAAATTATTCATATTCGCTGGAATGGCTTCCGAGTGCCAACAGTTTGGCGTTCAGCCAATGGATTATTCAATCTAAAGCCATTAAAAGCAGACTCCATGTTTAAACAGACCCGGATGATTGACTTGTTGCCACATAAAGTTGGATAAATGTGTATAATTATAAATAATAAAAAAATAATACATAATAAATAAAGAATTATAATGCTAATTATAGTGAAAATGATAATGATAATGCTAATGCTAATGCTAATCCTAATGTTAATGCTAATGCTAATACTAATGGTAATGCTAATGTTAATGCTAACGCCAATCCTAATGCTAATGCTATTGCCAATGCAAAGCCAATGCCAATGCTAGTGCCAATACCAATGCTAATGCCAATGCTACATACATATATTATAATAATGTGAATATTTTATTTAATTCATAATCATAATGACAATGTTAATGATAATGAACAATCAGCTGTGTCTTAATAGAAACATTTAACACAGTTTTCTCACAAAGCAATTATAATTTACCAGTAATAACAATTAACAACCGTGTTGACTGAAAGTAACCACACACGCGCTTTCTGCCTCTGGCTGGAGACAAAGAAAATGTTACACTGAGTTTAAGAAGCGTACGAATGCAATTGTTGCAATTATATTGGGCTTCCAAATAAAGCAAGTCCTTCAGGAGCTACAGAGCCTCGGCATATGTCGCAGGCTGGTATGCAGGCAGCCTGGCAAACGAGCAGACAAATAGACATGCAGCTCTCGCAATTATGCCAGACAACAATGACATATATACTGCTAGACCAGAGTCAGACCCGACCAGGACAGAGAAAGCCAAGCCAAGCCAAGCCGTGTCGAGCCGAGTTAATGTTGCCATTGTCTGTCTGTCGTTTCTTTTGTTTCAGTGCCAGCGTGGTGCACATTTCTTGTTTATTGTGCCTGAGCATAACTCGTACATTTGCGTATTATAATTTGCATATATTTCTACGAGTGGGGGAAACAGCAAAGAGTTGGGCTTCAAGTGAGTGTGTGTGTGTGAGAGTGAGTGTGGTGAATGAATGTGGCAAGGTTAGGAGCTGCCACACAAAACAATTTAATAACGAGCAGATACAAGTGACAAAATGAATTATGCTGTTATTCAAGCAATTCAGAAACACAGAATACCCCAACTCTGGTATGTGAATAGTAAGAGAAAGGAGGGCATTTAGTGTGAACATGTAAACTGAAAGTGGTATGTTATCGAAGCAAATACACAAACGAGTGTGGACTTGCAGTTAAAAAAAGTATAATTGAAATATTTTAAGAATTGTTGGAATGGTAAGAGATAAAAAATGCGTTGAAATGCGACTAAAAATATATGTATGTAGTATTCGCTACTAAAACATATTAAATTATATAAAATGCAAAAATAGGCACCAGTTTTCATGTTCTTAAAGAATTAATTTATGAAAAATTGTACAATTGAATTAGAGCTTGTATAATTTATTTTTTATTTATATAACAATGTCTTATTGATACATAGTAAACCTGTATTTTTCTTAATTTTTTTATCAACAACAATTTACAGATTACAAAAAAAATTTATATATTAAACTTATATTAGTTAAAAGTTCTTAGCAGTTACCGTTTCCCAAGTTGGCTGCCATAGCTATGTATATGTTTTATTCATTTCTAAATCATAGTTCAGCATGCATATTTAAATATTTAAATAAATTCGTTTAACAGTGTTTTATTTATAATATTTTATATTAAGTGAATTCAGTTAGTTTTATCCATTTAATTTAACATACATATTTCTTTCGAATTTAATTTGTAAACTCGATAAGCTTCTCTTGATTTTACTTTTTAAATTAACCCACTTTTCCTACAGGGCAACGACAACAATTGATAACAACATTTAGCATAGCATTAAGCTTCTTGCTTTATTTGTCGGAACATGGGCTCCAAATAAATATTGCGTATGCGCCCCATGTGAACAATGATGTTTATATTGTTCAAAAATTGAAAAGAGAAATGCTGCTTGCTGTGTGGGGAGCAATGACAAGTTGTTGTGATTTAATGTACATATCCGTATTTGTACGATTATATTGCTTTTTGTTGGCAATCTAAACCGCAACACCCACATCCAAACAAGCATAGAGTGAGCGAGACAGAGAGAGAGAGAGAGAGAGAGAGAGAGAGAGAGAAAGAGGTATCCACTTTGACTGTCCTTTTCACTGTTTGATGTGGGAACATCAGGAGCGATTATGCTTTAGTTGTGCGATGGGCAGCCATGCGAACAATTTGTTAGACGCTACAATGAACATTGATGCGATTGATTGAAAGTCAGATGAAGAGATTAAATGCCATTGGTTTATGTTCGTATATATTGAATAGTATATGTGTGTATATCGCATATATATTGTTTGTGTGGGCTGCGTTCTGTCATGTCAACAAGTTGGGTGGAGAAGCAAACAATTTAAATTACAAAGCAAACTCAATAAAAATGTTAAAAACTTTTGTCATGAAGGCATTCAACGCTGTTGAGCAGATTTGTTTAGTTTAGCTCTTGACATGCATAAGATATGGCATTATAGAAACTTTTCTTCTTACCCAACAGGAAGTGAAAGTTTTTTGCGTCTTGCCCACTTTTTGTTTATAAGCAAAACAAATCGTTAGCACCGACACCACGACCATACTAGACTAAAGGATATAGAGGGATTCTTTTTTGGGTTCAGCGAGGGTCGGCTGAGAGATAGCCGGGGCATCGCTTATTTATAAGCCTGTAAACAGATTTTATGAGCCTGCACAAACAACAAGAAGTCAGCAGGACAACAGAAAAATAAGTTTCATTTTTTGGGGGTAGCCAGCCAGCGTGTCCTTATCGATTTGCCATTTTTACACATTTTCCACTTTTCAATTTATTAAAATGACCGTCAAAAAGCGTTTGGCACAAAGTTTGCGCTTAACCTAAAACACTTTTTGGACAGTCGTCGACGACGAGTCGAGTGGGTTACGCAAAACTTTCTCCAAAAAGGCCAACAAAGTTTTTCCAAGCTTGTATTGGCTTTGTGTCCAACTGTCTGTCTCTCACTCTCTCTTCCTTTATCTCCCTCACTCCCTTTCTCATTTGATCATCTACTATGTATGTGCTTATGATTGCCTTGTACAAGCTGCATCTTAAAGTTTTAACTGGATTTCGTGCGTACATATACTAATTTAGAGACAGCTTAATTTTGATTGTACAAAGTTTTGTGATACAGTGTGCCAGAAACCAAACAGATCAACTCGAGATGCAGCTACTCGAGCCACACGACGTATGCGCAATGTGGCCAAGTTTCAAGCGTAAAATTTACCGAACTATAAATACATAAGGTGCCACCCAAATTCCCAAAAAAAAAAAAGAAAACCAGCCCAATCTAAATACCGGAAATGCCCTTTATAATGCCCTTCCGGCTCATATGAATAGTCCAGACAGCAGCGAAACTGTACGTGTATATGTGTGTGTGCGTGAAGCGTGTCGGCAAATGTTAAAAAGCAAACCAAACCACAGCAGGGCCAGCGTTGCCAACGGCTAATCAAAATGTGCAGCCAACTGCAAAAAGCACTGCGGCCAGCGGTGAATGGTGAATGGGTAGCAGCTGCAAAGGTGCCACTGGGTGTTTTTTGGGTGTTTCGAGTGGTTTGAGTGGTTGACTTTCCTCCACCCATGCGTCTGCGTTGCTTATAACCATCCCCAGACCGCAGCAAACAGCCACGTCGTGGTTTGAGTGGGCCAATTTTGGCGACCCGAAACAGTTGCATGACCAAAATATGTGTACATATTTATAACCTTACAGAATAAATATATATAAATATATATTTAAACATACACAAATATCTATTCACGCTGCGAAAGTGTTGCAAGAGTGACGAGTGTAAACTTAAATAAATAATTTAAAAATGTCGCATTAAACAGTTTGTAGAATATATAGTAATAAAAGTAGTTTATAATTACTTGGAATATATTTAAACAAAAATATTTAAAAAATATTTAAAACTTGAATAACAAACTACAATTTGAAGTCGTATATTTGATCAGGTGTCTATAGTTGTAAACTATTCTTTGCATCATGTTTAATTGAATGCAATATTTGTCCGGTATTAATTTAAAGAATATTTTTAAAAGACTTAATATTATTTATTCAAATTTCACATTGGAAAAACTCTTTACTTGGTACGCATTGAAACAAGAACGAAAAACATTTCCAAAAGACTTAAATACTTTACTGTGCACTCTTTTTAAACAGATTAAAATTTACTTAAATAGTTTCTGGTATTTTCGGTTATTCACCATTTCAGCTGAATGTCTTCAGTCTATCTTCTGTTCCAATTCGTTAGCTATTCATTACATTTAGTTTGCCCAAGAGCTTACCTTATCAATTAAGTACTTCGGGTTGACTTTATAGATGCCTAATCGATGCTTCCTTTATGATGTGCCACAAAAGCAGCTTAAAATATTCCTTAGAATTTTCCAAGAAATTTTCACTATCTCAATCACTTTTGCTTCTGCTTTCGCTTTCACTTTCGCTTTTACTTTAAGTAAAATGGCAATGGAGCATTTTTAATTATGTTTCGTGTGCAAGTTTTCACCGCTTTCGTGGTGATGCCTTTGTTAGACAAGTTCCTGTGGTTAATTATCGATGAGAATGGGGGCCAGGGACATGACCGAGAGAATATCCTTTTTTGGTTGGCCGCTTGTCTGTGCGAACTTGCTCAGTTAAAGTCAACGAAAAGTTTAATGAAGTGCAAAGGGTTCGGGAAAACTTTCAATAAAGCTATTAAAAGCTGAGCATCAATGGGTTATTAACAGGCCAGCTGCTTTATTGGAATTTCTGTGGGGGCTTTTGTATCACAATTAAGGCATTATTAGACGACTTCCATTGTCTGAGGCACCTGTTTGGCAAAAGGCTTTAAGAACTGATGAACTAAAGAACTTGTGAACTGGAGAACTGATTTATACTTGTGCGTCATATGCGTGGCATCCACAATTAATGATTGCCGTTGTTTTAATTTATTAGATTTCTTTTGTGTGTGGCACGCAGGCAACTAAACAGCTTTTGGCCAAGTTATTGGCCCTTGGCTCTTGGCCTGGCCTGTCCTTTTCTCTCATTCGGACGGGTCATTTATTAATTGCGTCTCGTATGCGTGCTAATCTCTTCATTATGCGATTTCATAATGGATTACATTCAAATAAATGCGCCTCATTTACCGTCGGGTAATTTCTATAATTTCGACGCCATTTCCCTAATGATGCGTGGGTTCTTCGAATTTTTTCTTTGCTCCTTTTTTGCGCTCTTCCTTCTTCGTTTGCTTTTCGAGAAAGAGACAGAGAGAGACCGCTGCTTATATTAATGTCTGCTAATTTGAGACATTGTAATTGAATAAGATGCATCAGTTGGTCAAAGGTGGCGAGAGGAAGGGATCTGAAATTGATAGGGTCTGGCAATGTTGGCTCTTTGGTTCGCTGTGGTTTGTGGGCAATTCATAATTAAGGACTTTTGTTGGTCATTTTAAATGATAATTCCAATTAGCAAAGTGTGCTTCGAATTTAGATGAGGGCAATAGGAAATGAGCAGTTAGGTAAATTCAATAAATAGGAGACCGACCAGCAATTTAACTATCTAAATTTGTGTATAAATAGTTGAATATTTAATTAAAGTATGCAAAGAATTTAATAAAAATATATAATATAATATAATGAAATTAACAAAATTTAGCTTTAACTAAATTTAGACAAGCAATGATTTCTGATTTTGAACATGCAGCACAATTGTGAAGTAATTATATAATAAAGCTACGAATTTTAAAATAGGTGCCTTAAATAGTAGGAAACTCTTTCGGTAAAGCTGGTAACTACTAAGTATATTCCAATTTAATGTATTTGAATATATACAGTAGTTTGATGGCTTATTTAAGCTATCAGCTGGCAGCTACTTTGAATTCGGCCAAGAATATCTAAGCCCAGTTTGTAAGCTACCTGCAATTTTCGTTGGGAGACAAATTTGTAACTGAAAAGCGAAAAACCATTTAAATGGTCGTAAAAATGTGCGACGACAAGCGGGCAATAATATCATGAAAGGCAAATCGCGTTTTCCATTCATCCCCCCACCTTCCCACCGCTGACTAAAACCCCTTTTTGGTATTACTTGATATCGCTGTTCGCAATGTTTTGGTACTTTAGACGCTGTCAGCTGCTCTTACAAGCGGCCAGGCAAATTGAAAACTGTTAAGGCTTCGCGACGGCAAAGACAGCGGTAAGGACAACGATAACAACAACAAGGACAACGAATACAACAACGACAACAACGAAAACGGCAACGACAACGACAACTACAATGAGAGAAAACACAACGACGACAACGTGGAAGACAGCGACAAATGGCGGCACTTGTTCATGAAAATTTAAATTGCAAAATGGGCTCAATGTGGGTGTTAACAGAAAAAGCCCCTTACCGCTACACCGTCTTTTCCTCACAGTGCTTCTGTACTCTAACCTGCCAGCCAAACCCTTGGCCAATATTTGTCTTTTAATTACCTGCAAAGTGTCAGCCAGCTGTTGGTTGAGTGAAATTTGTTGCCACATGCTTCATGCCGCATGCCTCATGCCTCATGGCTCATGCCCCATTTCCCCCAAACCAACCTCCACAAACAGCAGCGACATCAAGCATTGTCTTTTAATTATTGGATTTATGACACTTTTCATGTACTTGAATTAAATACAATGGGCGAATTTCAATTTTAGTTAACTGTTATTAATAAAAACAGAGTGTGATGAACTTATTTATACCCTACCCTATAAAATTACGATTTTTGATGTATGATAACTTTCTTGATTTTAATTCGGACCCAGACGGAAGACAGACGGCCTTGGGTAAATCGACTCGGCTGTTGATAACATATTCTGCCACGCCTCCTTCTGTCTGTTACATACTTAGAGGCTATCGATAAATATTAAAAATCTAAATTAGTAGCACTTTCAACTTTTGTACTGAATTTGGTTGAATAAAGTAGGCATTGCCATTGGTTAGCTAAGGGATTTCATACAGAAGAGGAATTCATTTTACGTTCTACTTCCACAGCGTCAACAACGCATAGAGACATACATTTTCGAATATTTATTTCATTGCGAAAAACTAACTTTTTTCCCGAAACCCCAAAAAAAATATAAAAAAATAGTAAAAAGGTATTTAAATTGTTCTACACTGAATTTCTGAACAATATTTAAAAATATAATTAACCCCTATTTATTGGCTAGAGTTCAGAATGCAGCGTTTTTTAACAAAGTCAACATCGCTTTATCGCGGTTCTCGTTTTGCCAATCAGTTGATCGGTCGAGGATACGCCAAGGATGTCAAATTTGGACCAGAGGTGAGGGCAATGATGCTGCAGGGAGTGGATGTGCTGGCAGATGCTGTGGCCGTAACGATGGGACCAAAGGGTCGTAATGTTATCATTGAGCAGAGCTGGGGATCACCGAAGATCACAAAGGATGGCGTCACTGTGGCCAAGTCGATAGCCCTCAAGGACAAGTTCATGAACATCGGTGCGAAGCTCGTCCAGGATGTGGCCAACAATACGAACGAGGAGGCCGGAGACGGAACTACGACGGCGACGGTGTTGGCTCGTGCCATTGCCAAGGAGGGTTTCGAAAAGATCTCCCGAGGAGCAAATCCCGTTGAGATACGACGAGGCGTTATGCTAGCCATTGAAAGCGTCAAGGAGAACCTTAAGAAGATGTCGCGTCCTGTCAATACACCCGAGGAAATTGCCCAAGTCGCAACCATTTCGGCAAATGGCGACAAATCGGTGGGCAAACTGATCAGCAATGCGATCAAGAAGGTGGGTCGTGATGGCGTCATTACCGTCAAGGATGGCAAGACCATGAACGATGAGCTCGAAGTGATCGAGGGTATGAAGTTCGATCGGGGCTACATATCGCCCTACTTCATCAACAGCCCCAAGGGTGCCAAGGTGGAGTTCCAGGATGCACTGCTGCTCTTCAGCGAGAAGAAAATCAAAACAGCAGCCAGCATTGTGCCTGCCCTGGAGTTGGCCAATTCACAGCGTAAGCCACTTGTCATCATAGCCGAAGATGTTGAGGGTGAAGCCCTCAGCACAATGGTGGTGAATCGCCTGAAGGTCGGGCTACAAGTCTGCGCCGTTAAGGCACCTGGATTCGGGGATAATCGCAAGGAGAATCTAGCTGATATGGCCATTGCCACCGGAGGCATTGTCTTTGGCGACGATGCGAATCTGGTGCGACTGGAGGATGTCAAGGTGAGTGACTTTGGACGTGTTGGCGAGATTGTGGTGACCAAGGAGGACACCATGCTGCTCAAGGGACACGGTCAGAAGCCTATGGTGGACAAGCGTATAGAGAATCTGCGTGAGGCCATTGCAGAGACCACTTCCAACTATGAGAAGGAGAAAATGCAGGAGCGTCTGGCCAGACTCTCCTCTGGGGTTGCTCTGCTACGCGTTGGCGGCTCCAGCGATGTGGAGGTCAATGAGAAAAAGGATCGCGTCAATGATGCCCTCAATGCCACACGTGCCGCCATCGAGGAGGGCATCGTGCCCGGCGGAGGCACCGCACTTCTGCGCTGCATCACCAAACTGAATGATCTCAAGGGCAGCAACGAGGATCAAAACATGGGCATCGAGATCATACGTCGTGCCATGCGTATGCCCTGCATGACCATCGCCAGGAATGCTGGAGTCGATGGAGCCATGGTCGTAGCCAAGGTCGAGATACTCGACGGCGATTACGGCTATGATGCGCTCAAAGGCGAATACGGCAATATGATTGAACGGGGCATTATTGATCCCACCAAGGTGGTGCGCACTGCCATCATCGACGCGGCTGGAGTTGCTTCTCTGCTCACCACAGCCGAGGCTGTGGTCACCGAGATGCCGCTTGAGGATGGCGCTGCTGCAGGAGCCATGGGCGGCATGGGAGGCATGGGCGGAATGGGAGGCATGGGCGGTTTGGGCGGATTGGGAATGTAAACAGAGTTAAGCAATTGTTATACACAGAATTTAGGCGGCAACAGTGGCAGTTGGGCAGCATTTAGCTCCAGATTGGCTATTAACTATTTGAAATTCACAAATTGATATTTTATAAGTGGACTGCAGAGCTAAACATTTTCACAAATCCACACACTCACAGATTCAACACTTTTCGCTCAACATTTTCGCCATTATAATAAGGAATCAAATTTGTTTTATTTTATCTCTTAAATGAGGGCACTAAATTTTTAATTATTTACTCACATATAATGTATATTAAAATTCAATGAACAATCTGAAGCATTTTTAGTTTTAAATTGTGCAAATAAATATCTGTTAATAATTTAAAAAATTTAAAAGATTTTAATTATACCTCTTTGATCTAGCGATGTAGGTTATTACAAGCTAGAATTTAATAGAGACGGTTGGAATTGGACGCAACAATTTTTCGCATTTTGATATCGATTATTTATATCGCAATGTACACAAATAGACATAACCCTACTCTGTTAAAACTTACAACAAGCCCTTAAAATGATATTATCGGTTAAGCAAACAATGAAAAATTTCACAACAGAAACTATATACTTTAAATCGTATTCCTCCCGGATATTGGCAACGATCAGGTGAGCGTAAAAAAAATAACGTGGTATTTAATAATCTGCCAAGCTTGACCGATCTGTTGGTCGTCACCTCTCACTTTTAGTGTGGAGCAAATTTGACAATCTTTATTTTCCACTTTTTAAATTTCAAGGGAAAATGATATGTTGAAGACAGACAGAGCAGCGAAAAACAAGTTGACTTTTCCCTTTGAAACTAGTTTTTCGTTTCTTTTTTTTCGGTGCTCTTTGGTCTAGATCCCATTTGGGGCATAAAGTGCACGCTACTTTGGATGTCCACATCTGTTGTCTTTTGTTATTGTTGTCTCGGTTAACCACTTGTTGTCCGTCTGTTTCGGTTGCTGTATTTTGAAATTTCTCTTCTTTTTTTTTTTGTGTGCAGTTATAAAATATGTGGCACACAGTAGCATCACATTGCACTGGACTCTAATTGTGGCATATGCCACAAGGGATAAAAAAAAAAGAAAAGTCTGCTCTTGACTTTTATGCAGTTTGCTGTTTAACTTTTTGACATTTATGCGGGTCTCTGCATGTCGGTGCGTGTGACGTTATTTGAGTGGGTGGGCTGCCGTTTGGTTGGGTGGTTGGGTTTTCGCTTATGGCCACTTGAGTGGCCTCGCGCCTAAGCGTATGCAATACACAGCACCACTTGATGCTGCAACCTGGCGTTGCCTTGGCGAAACAAGCATCTTAACGAGCTGCGCTCATCATCAGCTTTGGCACATTGCTCAGCGGTGGGGAAAAACATGCAACCACAGTCCCTCCACCGGCTGCATGCCCCACATTTGAGTGTGGCATTGCTTCTGGCTTAGCCTGCAGCTGCTGCCGCTTTTGCCAGAGGCAAATCTGCATCTTATAATGTTGTTGCTGCGCAAATTGCATGCAATTTCGTATAATGTTCAAGTGGCTGTTAAAAAGATGATGATCCAGCCATCACGTGTCTTAATGATGCTACAGTGTCATCTTGTTGAATGCAACAAGGCGACACTTAATTATGAAAAAGGCCGCGTCAAGTGTCTTTGCACGTTCAGCGTGGCACGTTGAATGCAGCTAGTTGCTCGTTGCGCATACGCCACGTCTAACAGCAAATTTACGACTCTGGCTAATCCCGAGCGCTTAGCGCATTAAATCAGCTCCAAAATGGCCATAAAATTGCTCGCGTTCATGGCAAACATTTCAAAAATTGACAATTTATTGCCAGAATGAGAAAAAAAAACAAGAGATGAACAACACTAGCGTATGAAAAAAATATGTTAAAAATAAAAAACAAGCCAGACAAATAACCGTGATACAGAAACGATTATAATAGTACTGAATACAGAGAAAAGTTTTCAAAAATTTTGAATTATATAAAAAAAGATAAATTATTAAAACATAAGATATCAAGCAAAGATATATATAAACAAAAAGCAATAGACACCATTAAATTTAGAAATTTTATAATAATATTACTTAAATTTTAATAATTTTTTTTTCTTTTTCATTGAATATCTTAGCTTTTCTCCTAGAATACTTATTTATCAGTATTAATAATGTTTAGTCAAATATATTGAAAAATCACATGGGACCAATATTTTAAATTTTAATTATTTTTTTTTTTTGATTTAATAGAACCAAAAAATATTAAAAACTAATTTTTGATATTGACCATAATAACAAAGCTTTTGTTAAATAGAATAGTTTTACATTAATTTTGATGCTTTAAGAGAAATATTTCACTTTTAACACATATTTTATAAATTTTCCATATTTTCAAGTATTTTTACAGCTCTTAAAACTTGGTATAGTGAAACGATTCTTATAACAATTGCATTATGGACACAGTTAGACACCATGCCATTGGCTAGAGGGCAGTTTGTTAGATTTATATTCGATTTGATTTTGATTTTTGTTTGTTGTGGCAACTGCAACATGGGCTGCAACACTCGTACAATGCAGCATGCTACATGCACTTTTACATATGGCCATTGTTATGATTTATGTGGCAGCAAATATTTCAGGCGTGCTTCCTGTAAATGTTATGCCTTTTATGCCGCACACACTTTTGTGCTTGCTCCGAGGCCGAGTGAGTGTGTATGTGGAAAGTACATTGTATCTAGAAAAGGGAATGGCGAAGCCATGGATGGGGTGGGGTGAGTGCTTCAACCAGCCAAATACAAATACAAAATTCAAATTCAATTTACACCCCATCAAAGGGCAAACAAAACGCGACAAAAAGTCTTTGAACTTTTGCCATAAACAGATTGCCATTTGGCAGTGCCAAAGTCTAGGTTTGTGGCCAGAGCCCAGGACGACATGTGGAGTGTTTCCACCATGTTTCAATAGGCAGTACATTTCTTTCTTCTTTTCATGTCTGGGTGTACCGCTTGCCTGCTGCTAGGCGCCCCATTGTCGAAGTCTTGCTTGACGAAAACTCTTGGCTGTAATTGAATTCAATGTTTTAGCGCTCACTTTATAGCCAACTCTGTTTAAGGTGTCCCCAAATGATTTTTCACTCATCAGTCGCATGAAAATCAACTGGCAAAACAGGCCACATTGATGCCCCTTGACCCCTGAGTTCCCATTGGAAACTCAGACTAACAATTCATAAGCGGAAACGGCAGTCAAACGTGTTTGCCAAATCCAAACTGCATTCGCATAGATTTCATTTAACATGGACTTCTCTAGTACTAGCACACATATGGCATTACAGCAATACAAACACACAGAAGTGATCAGGAAATGCAACCAATTGCATTGGATCGGCTTACAGTCTTTTTTCTGGGTTCGTGGGTTAGAGGGTGCCTAGCAGGGGTGGAACAGGTTCATCAAGTGGCCATTTCTAATTTCCTGCCCATCTGCAGTCGCATTGTTGTCCCTGGCAATTCGAAACTGAAACTCATCCGTACAATTTATAAAACGATTTTGGGTACTGGCAGCTTTTAATGCGTTGGAGTTACGTGAGAGTTTTCAAAGTATGAGTTGTAGCTCTTTGACATTTCGATTAATTGAATTTACAGTTCCCAATTCCAGGTGCCAAGTACCAAATTGTTAGCTCTAGCTGTCTATAAACACTGAGCAGTGTTGCCAAATTTCACTCACTTATTGACGATGATTTAGACATTTTTGATATGAGTTTAAGTTCTTTGCATACTCCAAACTGAATACTTTAAAATTTTGCGTGTTAACTTTGTTTTAAGGTTAAAAACAAATTTAATTGTATAGACTGTAGCAGACAAACGTAATTAAATATATACGCAACTCACATATTTTTCATTTTAAATCGACATACGTTGCACTTATAAATCAAAGGCCTTAATGAACAACAGCTTCTGAAGTCTCCCAAAGGCAAACAATTGCGAAGGTCAAACAATTGAAATTGATTGCACTTCTGTGCAAATATTGTGCTGGCCGTACGCCTTCATTGACACTCTTTTAATTGCATTGATGCCAATAAACACTTCATCAATTTGGCACCTTACACGTAATTATCGAGTTCTTTAACGAAGCAATGACAAACAACACGTCCTGCAACTGAATTCAATTGGTTTTTCCCTTTAACACTGTAATGAAGTAAAGTAAATGGTCAGCTGGAGCAAAATGATATCAAGGAACTAACAAAATAGATACATAAGATAAAATAAAATGCTTCTTAACAACTTGGTAGAAATTAAAATACACTTTTTAATTTTACTCTCACTCCTTAAAATACATTTTGAGCTAACAACAAACTATTTCATAATATCCATTGATTTCAACCGATCATGTATGTATAATGAAGCTTTAATGTTTATTTGCTTATAAATAGTTGAAAGAAAAATTAAAAAATTTATAATATTAAAGGAAAAACTTGTTTTTTACAATAAAAACTTTGGTAGAAAACGTGGCTGGAAATTAAGTTTGATGTAGAAATTTCTACATATGTCTATGGTATAGTTTTAGCACACAAACTTTACTTACTTGCAGCTTGGGCAACATTTTGCTGCATTTGTCAGTGGCAGCAACTACAGTGCAATGTAGCCACTTGTTTAGCCTGAAGGGAAACCCCCGCTTTCCCCCTTAACACTGTTGTCTCTTTGGTTATGCGCTCTGCGCATTAAGTGGCGACATGTGTTGCGAGTAGACAGACAAGAAAACGGGAAATACACAGCAAGGCGCTGGAAAAATGGCAGCCAAAGGAAGCCTGGGGTGGAATTGAAAGTGGAAAAGTAGCAAAAGTGGGATTCAGGAAAAGGAAGAAAGGGGGCAATGGGTTGATGTGGTGTCAGGCTGTTACTGGCGTGTTAATAGAATCCAACATCGAGTGAGCTGCATTCTAATCTGCAGCTCTGACCCGAATAGGCCACAAAACATGGCCAAAATACAAAACTGTACGACCAGTTGGCAATTCCTGTAGAACATTAATCAAAATTTAAAATGCAACTGCCAAATGCAATGCGAGGGGATTGTCACCCCAAATCGAAATGAGTACCAACATTATTTTGCCCAATGCATTGAGTATTTTCGCATCGATTTCCTGCTAATTAAGTTGTGTCGCCTGTCGTCAATCGGCAACCGTCATGCCAACAACAGGCAGGTGGTTAAAACAGCTAATGAAATTTCCTTCAAATTGGTGCAAATATATGCACATGTTTCATAAATCTACACAAATGCGTCAGTTACAACTCATTCAAAATATCCAATTAAAAATTATAACTCTCTTACAGTCGAATGGAAAATGGCAAATGGATGTCAAGCTTACAACTTCAACAAGTTAATTTGAAATGTGTTTCAGAAGTAGTTCATTTTAACAACTTTAATAATAATATTTTCCTTAATAAATATAACATTCGTTTAAAACCTTCATATGACATGTTATTTTTCAACATAAATATGTAACATAATATATAAATAAATTGTAAAATATTTTGCATTATAAATATAGCTCTTAAAAGAAAATCCAAATAAATAACATATTTATATAACACTTTAATAATTGATCTTTATAAGAGCCAAAAGTCATTTAGTTTGGAATTGTTATGACCAGCATTAATTATTAATTTAACTTTCTATTTGAATCACACAAATTCCTTTTTGTCCTAGGGAAATGTACCGAAATCGTTAGAATTTGTGGAAATATTCATCTACTTTTAGTGAGTGCGTTTAGCAGCAGCATTAAGGAAAAGTCTGCACAAACCTTTTCATATAATTTATTTATTAAACACTTGGCCAAAACAATTTGGCCATCGTTTGTGAGCCGAAAGTCACGTAGTGAATGCATAAAAATTCCGTAAAAGTCGCAATGGCACCCAAAAAACCGGAATGACAAAAACTCGACATGCATTTATGCAAAACGAGAAACAAGAACAAATAACAAAAAAAAAAAGGATGGTGAATAGTCGCCGAGTAAATATCCTCGGGTAAGTTAGTTACGTACTTGAATAATTTCAATAGAAATATATTCACTTACTTTATATATTTTCACTTTACTTAAAACTATTTGATCTTGCAACCTGAAAACTGCCACTCTAATATTAATATGATATCTCTTATTTTAATGTTTTTGGTTAGCCCAGCAGCTATATCTTTCTGTAATCTGTATTTTAATTTATTTCTAAGATGTTTTGTTATCCAGAATATGGTCACTCTAATTTTGAAATGGCTTCCATAATTGAAACTCTTTGAATATTTCCTTCTAAACAGCTGATGGCCCCTAAAATATGGCCACTCAAATTTTTAAACATTTTATACTTTTTTTTTGCTAAAATATGGTCACTCTTAATATTTGATTTTCGTTACTTCGGCGGTACTTCATTTTTATTCATCGGTCGAACTTATTCAACATAATGTTTATCATACCTCATTGCCAGATATCTCATGGCTACAGGGTGTTACAAGTTGAGCAACATTTGAGCGTTGTGCGTGTCGCACTAATTTGCGTCAGTCGTCAGATCCAAGTTGAGTCGACGACAGCACGCACAACTTATAAAAATTTCAATGCGAAATGGGAAGTGGAAAGTGGAAGTGAAACAGTTGCATGTCCAGAATAGTTGGCATAGCAATTTGCCAGTTTGCATAATTCAAGAGGCTGAAACTGAAACGGAGACCGACTACGTGTAAACTGGTCCGAATGGTCGAATGTCTAAATGGCCCAAAGAGACGAGAACCACATTTGTTTAACTGCAAATCTAATTGCATTAGCACCGCAATTAAAATACAACTTCTTAGCCAATATACGAAACTTTCTTGAACCGCAAAAGACGTCAAGTCATTAGTTAAAAGATGTCCAACACAACTCAATTCCATGCTATTCAAACTCAATATCAATTTCAGCAATTTTCACATTTCAAATGCTGCGGCTTTTGTGGCAAACACACAGACGAGTGCTAGTGTATGTGTGTGTTAAATGTATTAAGTTATATAACGTATTTACTCGCATGTAAATATCTTTTGTTATTGCAAGGAATATGATTTATTTGTGTTTATATTTGCGTATTTGTCTGGCTTTAGTCTCAATTCAAGTTGTTGCCACAACATATATATATATATAGTGTGTGTGTGTGAGTGAGTGTTGAAGTATATATGTATGTGTAGTAACCCACACACAACCGCTATCATGTGTGTCTACCCGGACTTAATAATTTCCTTGCTGTTTGATAAACAACAAGAAGAGTAGGCATAATCAATAGCTAATAGAATCATTAGAAATACAATACCAAGTCCCTTAAATGCTTTAATTGGCTTTTATAGTTATTAGCCAATGAATAGTTATGATAAATAGCCGTATGTTAACTTGGAATACTTACATAAGCCAAGTGTAAGAGGATTAACTTTGCTGTTAAAATAAATGTTTTCAAAATTTGTGCTATTTGATAGGTAGAGTAGAAGATAATTTAAGTTTAATATTGCAATCATAATTTACCTAAATACATTTAAAAAATTTAATAGGAAAGACAGATAGTAACTTTATGGTAACAATAAACTTGCACATAATTGCAAAAACTAGTTAAAGAGTTACTAGATAATTAAAATTACTTTTTCCATTCATTACGGCAACAATCTAATATTCTCTCGACGAGTCTAGCACATTTACAACAGCAACAAACGGGGCGAATGCGTAATGCGTACTTGGTCAATTCAATTCTTGGCGTTTTGTGGTTAATGTAATGCTTGCTCCTCTAACTGGGCTCTGTTCTGGAGAGGGGGTAGGAGGACGTGAAGGACGTGAAGTCGAGTCTTCCGAGCGTCTGTTGACGTGCTGTAAATTTGAAAATAGTCAGCTTGTATAAAGAGTTGCATGTTGGCACAAAGCAAACGATTTCTGCAGCTGTTTTGTGTGCTGACTGCTTTATTTGTGTGCGGGTTTGTACAACAAATTAACTGCGGTAAGTTCTGTAGCTCTGTAGACTCCCAGACAGTGAAGACTATGCGGAGAGATGTTGAGAAGTGATGGTTGGGGGAATATATAGAGAATCATTGTTAGCTGCAAGTGATGAACAGACTTTTGCGGTTTGTTTGGATACTAGAAACCCTATCTCTCCCATGGGTTAAATGGTTTGTCTGTTTCGGAACATTAATTTTGTTGCCAGTTGATGCAGCAGTCACAAACGTGTTCATGTGTAAGCACATAGTCGTATGTGAATGTGATTATTCAGTTCTAACACAAAATTGAAAGACTCAAAGTCATTTGCTGTTAAATCATTTCACATGATTTACCATTTTTAATAATAATAACGAAGGGTTTGAGGCAAGTTAATTGAATCTATTTATGAAAATGCTTATATAAATTTAGATTATGAGTTGAATGCTAGAAACATAATATTTTCCATTGTTAAATCATGGTGAATACTCTTTGTTTTCTCGCTTATTTATCTTTTAGTATCAAAACTTATCTATCCAAATTTCAAGTGATGTCAAGAACTGCAAATGCAAAAATCTTGCAGCGTCCTTGACTGCTCACGTACTTTAAAAATGTTCCATTAAACTGTAGCCATAAAATCAAAGTGAAGCTGCCAAATCTACAGTTGCAACTTGCCACATGGCAAACACGTATTGCATTGATGTTGCACTTTCCCCTTAACCCGCCCCATCCACCCTTAACTACTCCGCTTATGCCATTGCCTCGAATGGCAACTGACCACGTCTTTTATGGTCAACTTGGTTGCCATTCAAGGCATACATATTTCATGAATGGGGAAAAAACTTATTTCAAAATGAGACAAGTTTTAAAGTTTGCATTTAAGTTAAGTTGTCAATTGAAGTGCTTAAATGTTTAGTCCTTTTGAAAAAGACAATAGAGCAAACTACTATCTCGATTATCTAGTGGGAGTTGTTCTATTTCGGGACTCATTTGGCACCACTTGCGTGCTTTTTGTTAATTTGATTGCCAACTCGTGATAAAACACACAGAAAACACCGCAACTCTTTTTGGTAGCTGAGCGTGTGTATGTGTGTGTGTGTGTTGAGGGGTGTGTCTGAGCGCATAATTGAACAATAAATTAAGCAAAAGTAGTAGAGGAACTTATACAGAAGACTCCAAAAATCGAATTGTATTCAAACCGGAGCATATTTTTAGCTTTAACTCTTATTTTTGGTTCGCTTTAAAATGTTTTGCTAGATTTCCATTTACCCTCGAAACACTTCAAATAGTTAACAATTAAACAAAGATAAAATTTTAAATTTAATATAGGACATTAAATACTTTTGCAAAATATTCTCTAACTTTTATAACGGAAAAAATTCCAAAATATATTGAAAAAAAAGTCCAGTCGACTGTTGTATTAAATATTTATTAACCAAAAATGGTTATATAATTTTATTGTCAGCTTTTTAAAAATATTTTAAATAATTAATTGATATTTAATATGCATCTTTATTGAATCTGCAGGTATCTCTCTTTTCATTAATAATTTTTTATGTTCATTTACTTTTACTTTTCAACACAATTTATTTATGATTTGTGTATAGCATATAATTAAAACATATGCCAACTGTTGTCATTGCCTAATAATTCATAATCCAGTTTAATAGGTGCTGATTGTTCTACAAATCATAGTTTTGTGAGTTTAACACAGTTGTTAATAAATTAATATTAAATAAATAAAAGAATCATGATTTGATTACTAACAATTGTTAAATATCTGAAGTGCATTTAATTTAATAATGGCTAATCAATTATTTATACTTCATAAATGGCAAATACTCGCTAAAATGTTGTATAGCTGCAACGTGGTAAATTAACTTTGATGTTTTTATACCCTGCAAAAATGTTCTTAGAGTGTAGTTGCATAGACGAAATAGAAATGTTGGAAACAGGCAAAAAATGTGTCTCTTATTTTTGTTGGTTACAATTTTGACTGTTTTTATACAACTATGATACAGTTTTTTCATCGCATTGAAATTTTATTATGTGTGTATGTTTACAGGGTATGTAACAGCCGCATACTTTAAATTGCAGAGCGTTTATTTATTCGACCAGTCATTTTACGGTCTGGCAGTCAATTGCCATAACAAAACACCCTGGTGAAGGGCCTTGAAGTTGTATTCTCAGTAGTGTGAGATGGAGTGTGCATTGAGTTTACTTTCAATAGAGCTAAAGTCTGAACAAAACACAGAGTTTTATGTGATTTGTTGCCAAGACAGAGAAATGGATGATAGTCTAGTGATCAAATCAAGTACGTAACTGCAAATCAACACTGAGAGTATGAGAAAATTTCTAGTATTTTTGGCTGCAGCTGTGAAGACAATTGGCAAACAGTCGCCCTACATGCAAATTGCATTGGGTGCAGGAGGTGGCTGTGTTACCGGGTTTGTTCTGCTGAAGACTTTCAAGTGGGTGGCAGTTGTCCTGGGTGTCACCGTGTTAGCCACTGAGCTGGCCCTTCAGAGTGGAATCATCAAAATCCAATGGGGAATACTCCAAACGAGTTTGGAGACTGCCGAGGAGGAGGCACTATCTCCTAGGTTTGTACCTGATCCTTTCAAGAAAATTAAGAAAGCTATATTAGACAGTGCACGTTTCTCGGTCGCCTTTCTTGGTGGATTCTTGCTGGGCATGGGTCTATCCTGAAATCCAAATATTTTATTAAATTATATTTATGTACATATATTTTTGTAATATTTGCAACAACAAAAAACATTTAGAAATTTAATAGAACTGTACTCCACATGCAGTCCCTTTTCTCTTATTCTCTGCCTCTTGCACTTTTTTGCGTTTGTGTTTCTCTAAAAAGTTTGCAGGCATAACTTGAAAGTTGTAACAACATTTTCATGCGCTTTTAAACATTTCAATTTTCCACCCACGTAAATTTATGCATAAGCAAAGTTTTTCATATCCAAGGCTAGGCTGGGGATTCTGGGGCACACACACACACAGAGTGCCACCGGGTGTGGCATGTGTTTAAGTGTCACATTTATCGTCATCATTTCTACGATACAATTTGCAAATGCATAAAAAACTCCTACTCTGAAATAAACAATTGCATACTTTTAGGGGCTCCATTTGCTTTCAGATCTCATGCACCTGTATGTTCTAGTAGTATTCGATCTTGTTAGGATCGATTGATGTATTGAATGAATCTTTCATGAAAATCTATTAACATTAAAAATATTTTTAGTATTCCAAAGATAAGTTAGTCATCGTTACATTTGGTAAATTTTTGTATGTTTAAATTAAAGTGTATTTGCCCTTAAATAGTTCTATTTTCTTTACTTTGTCAACGCCGCGGGTCACCCCAGTGGTAAACGGCAAATGGTCTAACTGGTCTGTTGGTTAGCTCTTGTAAAAATTTATTTTCTGATTTTTCTTTTTGCTGGTAGCTTTCTTTCATGTTCATTACAAAAGCGGCAACAGCAAATGAAGAGGCAGAGAATGAAGCAGAGTTACAACTAAAGAGAACTTTGAACAGAGTGCTAGCAGCTCTAGCGGTGGGAGAATATGAAACAAAGAGAGAGAGTGTGAGATTCACGTGAGATTCCAGTAATTCAGTTTGATCTGCAGGCAAGCATGAGAATTTAATGAGGTACGTTAGAGCATTAATCGAATTATTGGTATGGTGTTCTTACTAACAATACTGTTATGTATTTTAATATCACTTAGAGTTTTGTAAATAAACGCATAAATGCAAGCACAAAATTCACGCTTTAATTTCCATGTAGAATAAAACGCAGACAATAATATGAAATCGACAACCAAAAATCATTCCGCAATTATTTTCATTTTACATTTGCGGTTTTGTTCAAATTAAGTTTTGGTCAGAACTGCCCAAACATATTACACAATTGTTTTCAGTTCAGAGTTTTGATTGGATTTTCCTTTCGGTTTGCATTGTTCTATAAACAATTATCGGCATTTACTGTTTGACTATTGATATTTGGTTTGGCAATGTAAATTTTTGGTTAACATAAGATATTACTAGAGCTAACACATTTGCGGTTCATTTTGACCAATTATTTAGTAAATCAATTTGCATAGCACAAAATATATGTTTTGCTAAAATTAAATGAAAGAAAGAAAATGTTAAACTACCAGAGAGCCAACATTAATTTAAGATATTCTTTTCCTAACTGTGCACTTCACATTATATGCATTTGATTTAATTTCCTAATCTGAAATAAAATTAATGAACCCAATCAACATATTTGCATAAATCCTGCACTTTATTTTATCATGAGTCAAACTATCATTGTCTTTGTCAATGATTCTCTGTTTTTTGCTTAAAACATGCAGAATTAATTGAAGGTGACCAAAAGCGAATTAGTCTTACCTGTCATTTGGCTTTGGGTATTTGCATAATTAAAATGTTGAAATTAAATTGGCTTGAGCAAAGCTGTTAAATTTGTCATTTCTAACTGACTTGACAATGTATTTTTATTTTGAATGACCACAAGAGGAAATATTTTATACTGACAATTGCATTACTCATTCGACGCGTGGCTCACATAATGCATTTTCAGTGTTCTTTTGACTGCCAAACTTTGATTTTAAATTGCAAATAACTTTTTCTTTTCCAGACAATAATCTGTTTTGCTGTTATTGAACCTTTCAATGTCCTTTTAGTTTATTTGCATGAAATAATTTTAGATTTGCTACTTTATTTTGAATTGTTATTAATAACTCAAATAACTGTCTAAATCTGGCACTATTGCTAAATCCATGAGTTGGCCAATGACTTTAACACTTTCTCGAGGCTTATTTATGGCACTTTATAAAATTTTATTTCTAAATAAAAGAGAATATCATATATATACTAATACTTTTTTTATAAAACAAAATTACAATTTTCACTAATTATATGGTAAAGAAAACTTTTTTTATTTTCTATTCTTTATACTGTCACCTTATTAACATTTATACTATTACGTTATATTACTCACTATGGCAGCTACATATCTTTCAACAAACTAAATCTACTCTCTGCACAGGGTATTAAAATATCGTAAACTTTGAGGATCATATATTTCCAGCATACTGAATTTGAATGACTTCGCGTAATGCGAAATGAATAGCAATAACGACGTTGTAAATAAAAGCGAGACTCAATTTTATTGTAGTTTTGATTGGAGATATTTCATATTGTCATGTCAACAGGTTTTGGCACACGAACGATGCAATCAAGCATATGAATTTAATAAAGTCATTTAAATTATTTGCCAGAGGAAATGCATTAACAAATTGTCTTATTTCAAATACTTAGCTGCGATTAAGTTGGAGATTAAAGTGTTTTCTTCACAATATTTTAAAGCTTGCCCTGCGGTGAGATTAAAATTGGGGAGGGGATGTGAACGCATTCCAGGCAGTCAAGGCGGATGTAATTTCCAGCTTGAATTGCCAGGCACATGTTTGACTGGCTAAGGGCACGCCAATAAATCTAACGGAGTGGGCGTTAACTGGGCTGAAAACAAGCCGCCTCCTTGCCAGACTTTCGGTCTATATGTCTGTCAGTCTGTTTTGTCTGTTTGTCTGCTGGTCTGTTGGTCTGTCTGCCTGTCTAGTTGGCATTACGTGCAAATAGTTACGTGAAATTATTTCCGGCGTCAGTTACTAATATCATTCGCTTTGAATTTCTTTTGAATAGACTTGCAAGGAAGTTGCATTCAACTTTTCTACTTGAAATCTTCAAGTTTTTCCTTTTGTTGTAATTGTTGAAGCACAATTTAAGTCTAGCATTTAAGATATATTATAAAATTAAACATAAAAGCCGTACACTTGTAGTTTTTATTGTTGCTCATCTAGCAAGATTCAATTCAACAATTTTAGAGTTAAGTTTGGCTTTACACTAAAGTGTTCTCTATACACTACTTACCTTTAATGACTTCAATCACTCTTTAGTGGAATAATCTCAAACATTGTACAACAAATAGTATCAAATATTCTGTCCATTCATTGTTGTATGTCAGAGCTTGATCATTCTGGTGGCCTATCCTTGGGTATATCCTAATCAGACTCTGACAAGCTTGTCTTGACTGTGCGGAAGCGTTTCGAGATATCGCACATTTTCACGGCTGCCAAAGCACAAATTGTCGCCATAAATGTTAATTTAATTAAAATGCTAATAGGCGTGAAATATGATAACACTCAAACACACGCACACACAGACAGCGACGAGGATGAAGTAAAGGGGTGTGTGTTGCAGCTGACTTCGGCAGACGCCTCCGCCTCCCACTATCGAAAACTGGTTTGAGAATATTCCCAAAGTTGCCGCTTGCTTGAATTTCAGAATAATACTCGTAATAATTAAAATGAAAATTAGAAATGGGCAGAAAACTCGCGCGCAGTTAACAGAAGCAGCTGCCGAGCTAAAAGACAAACAGACATGGATATGCACGGAGAAAGCAGTGAAGGGTTGAGAAGGGAAGAATACTCAGGCTTGGAGATGGTCCACACTTGACTCGCTGCTTGAGCTTTGAATTTGCCTTTTGGCGGCAACTAATTAAAAGGGATAAGCGCTGGAACGATGCCCAGACAGGTGTGAAAGCAAAAGGTACACTGAATTGGTGGTGGGGGGAAAACACATAATTGCTAATTGCTGTGATTATGAGGGAAATCGGTGAGATGGAAATATAGCAATTCTACTAAGAGGAATGTTTTAATAGTTACAAATGGATTGCTTTGTTGTTTAGCATTAGCATTAGCATTACGAGTAGTACTAGCTTGAGCATTAGCATTGGCATTAGCATTAGCATTAGCATTATCATTATCATTAGCATTAGCATTAGCATTAGCATTAGCATTAGCATTAGCATTAGCATTAGCATTAGCATTAGCATTAGCATTAGCATTAGCATTAGCATTAGCATTAGCATTAGCATTAGCATTAGCATTAGCATTAGCATTAGCATTAGCATTAGCATTAGCATTAGCATTAGCATTAGCATTAGCATTAGCATTAGCATTAGCATTAGCATTAGCATTAGCATTAGCATTAGCATTAGCATTAGCATTAGCATTAGCATTAGCATTAGCATTAGCATTAGCATTAGCATTAGCATTAGCATTAGCATTAGCATTAGCATTAGCATTAGCATTAGCATTAGCATTAGCATTAGCATTAGCATTAGCATTAGCATTAGCATTAGCATTAGCATTAGCATTAGCATTAGCATTAGCATTAGCCTTAGCCTTAGCCTTAGCCTTAGCCTTAGCCTTAGCATTATCATACACATTTTAATGAGAACTAGAATTAGAATTAACATTTGCATTATTTTATTATTAGCAGTACTATCAAGCAACTCCTGTTCTTCTGTCAACGCTCCAAAACATTAACACACTTGGACACTTGACAGCTTTAAAAGACATATCAAATCTACCTAAGTCACTATTGCGTGGGTGAATTGGAAATACGCCCCTTACATGGGCGAGTGTCGTTGGAAGCACCAGCAACTAGAAGGGAAAGTGGGAAACTGTTTAGGCTGGACACGCACCCATATCAGCTGAGGTTCTTGTTGCTGTCAAAAGTGGCTGAAACATTGGGATGATGAAATGCCCCCTGTGGTGGCACCATAACCTACACACCCGACTCATACACACTTGTTGCCTATTAATTGTTATTAATATTTGAGTATGTGTCCTCTGTGTGTTGTAGGAGCTGTAATGCCTGTCCGTCTGACTGCCTGCTGCTCGTCGTCCTGCGACAAGATAATGCTTAATTTGCTGTTTAATTATGCATAGAATATTTCTGTGGCCACTTGACAGTGGTTTCCCCTTCTAATTACTCTTGTTTGTTATCAGGCCCAACCGTTCTTTAAAGCGGCTTAACCAAGGTCGTTCCAGGGACTCGCATAACTTTTTGGCTCCTATTTGCCAGCCTTTTTGGCATTCTTTGTCCTTTGTGCAAACAGAATGACAATTTAGCATAGACAACAACTTAATTTGGGCTACATACTAAACACAATAACACACCCAACACACGTGCACACACACTCATTCGTTTATTCCACTAACATATAAGCAGTCGTTGGGTTACAAATGGAGGAGCTGCGTGTAAGGATCCAAACACGTTCGAAACACATAAACAGCTTTTAGCCCAGTGTTTCTTTATTTTTTCCTCCATGTTCTGACCAAGTTAAGTGAGCTGAGTCATAAATTTCGAATTTTCTACACAAGCGCTCCAATTGGGTTGTGTTAATAGCATTCGGTGTGGGTCAGTCGAATAAACTATAATTTTAACATCTTTTAACCAAAAAGGATTAGGGATCTAGCCATAACTTACTTACCACGTAATTAAAAGTTTTTCGTATATGTTTCTGTTACTAATTTAACATTACTTGAAGCTGCAAAAATAAACTAAACTTTTACTGCTTCGCTTTTAGTTATTCCTCTATTTTTTCAGGATATAAATACTTACCCAATTCTGATTACATCTTAAAATACCGCATGATTGCCGGCACTTATTTGCCACAGGCAGGATTTGGGCGCATAAATCTGGCGTCTATAGAAAATAGTTATTGTACTTGTTTCCTGTCGCTTAAAAGCCGTTTAATAAGCCCAACCACAAACACATGACAAATGTGCCGCCCAAGAACTGCATTGGGTATTACGAAATTGAGTCGCCATCCGATTGAGGCTGCAGCAATAATGCCCATAAATTTCATGTCTCCGCCTTTCAGTAGTTGACACGGCACAGATACTTTGTCGCATAATTCTCAATAAATTTGTGTACATAAAACGAGGTCAACGCATTAAAAAGTCTTCTTTGTGAATGTGGTAGTTAAAAAGGAATTCTTTAAAACTGAAGAAAAACTTAAAGCAAAATTAGATTTAACGTAAAATATTTTACTTTAATTACCATGAAATGTATTTATTATTAAATAAATTGTCTAGGTTTTAATCCCAGTTGTCAACTAATTTCTTAGTTGCTTAAAATAAAGTTAAAGTAGGCAGTACATATATTATTGTAGTATACAATTTAACTAACTTAAAATTAAAATTATTTACTGCAATTCTGCTTTTTGTAAAGTCATGTGCTATGCTAATTGTTATTTATTTCGTAAGCTTCGCTGTAGTGCTAATATGTATGAATGTATGAGAAGCTTTAACATTGCCCTTGAATTGTTCATATATGTATATCAATTTCACTTGTTTTACAGCCACATTTCTATTAATAGATATTCCGCCCAAAGCATAGAACTCAAGTGCTTATTTTTCACTCTCATATATCTACTCATACCTCGCCCACTCTTGCTCTCTCTCTCTTTGACTGGTTTAATCTCAACGCTTCGAACGCCAACTGAGCATTGTTTTGATTATATTAACGAAGAGAAACCACGTAATACTCAATTTATAAAAGTTAATCTAAAGCAAAGGAGAGAAGAAAGATTTTATAACTTATTAGTTAACTATTCATATAACTAAATAGTAAGTTATAATATATAAATCTTACACAATACAATTAAATCTACTGAAATTTATAGACTTACAATTTATAACAGGGTATTTTCTAGTCTAATTATAATAAAAGCGTTAAATTTTCTAAGCATTTTAAGCAGCGAAGAGAGTAAAAAACGAAATGTAGATAACTTAATTTACAGCAAAAACAAAAGAGAGTATTAAATAAACAAAGAATTCAGTACTTGGAAAATAATGACCATTTTTATGATCACAATCAGTAGAATAGTCGGTAGGCACTGATAAACGTAATCAATTTCAATGCATGTTTGTATGTTATTCATAAAATGTTTATGAATTCATTCATAATCTAGAGAGAGAGAGTGAGAACTTTACTCTCTAATTCTCTGCTGTACAGTTCGTGGGTTCTAGCTTAACTTGTTGTTCAAGTTTCTGACATCAGTCTGTTTGAAACAATTACGCGATCGACATCGACAGAGAATTGTTTTAGTCGAACAAAATGTTGGAAATTACTTTAGCTCTAGTTTTAGTTATTGTGGGTCTCATCTATGTCCTCATGACCTGGAACTTTAGTTACTGGAGCAAACGAGGAGTTCCCGGTCCAAAGCCTAAGATCTTTATAGGCAACTATCCGCATATGTACACAATGAAGAAGCATGCTATTTACGATTTAGATCATATTTATCGGTAAGTCAACCAATCAAATTGCGACTTAGTTTATACAGCTCATCCACACGGAAGCAAAATAACCTCTGTGTTGATTTCAAAAATTTGTTTATATAAATTACTCATGAAATATATATCTCTTATATCCACAGTCAATATAAGAATGATTATGATGCAGTGGGTATCTATGGAGCAAGAAGCCCTCAGTTGATGGTGATTAGTCCAGAGCTGGCTCGACGGGTTTTCGTGTCCGACTTTAAGAGCTTTCATGACAACGAAGTCTCCTTAATCATAGATGAAAAGTCTGACTTTATATTTGCCAATAATCCATTCTCATTGGTCGGCGAGACATGGAAGAAGCGACGTGCCGATGTAACTCCCGGATTGATTCAGAGTCGAGTGAGTTCACAAACCATTGAATTAATATATGTATATATTCAAATACTTCCCAATACAGATTAAAGCTGTCTATCCTGTCACCAATGAGGTATGCCTGAAGATGAGCGATTGGCTGAACAAACAACTGAGAGTAAATGCACCCGAAGGAATCAATGCCAAGGATGTGAGTGTTTCACATATATTAAGTGAATCGGATAATAATTTTGAACTTTTTATAGCTATGCCTGCGTTTTACCTCCGAAATGGTTACGGATTGTGTGTTGGGTCTTAAGGCAGAAAGCTTCAGTGATAATCCTACACCCATTATGGGTCACATCAAGGATCTATTCACACAGCCCTGGACCTTTTTGTTATACTTTATCATCATTAGCACATTTCCAGCGATGAGACGTCTCTTCAAGCTACGCTTTGTACCTATTCGCACTGAGCGCTTCTTCATAGATCTGATGCAGAATGCAATTGATGCTCGTCGAGGTCAACTGAGTGCTGGTCAGCAGCGTGTAGACTTCCTCGACTACATTATCCAGTTGGCTAACAAAAAGAATATGGACACACGACAGGTGACCGCAAACACAATGACCTTCCTGCTAGATGGTTTTGAAACCACGGCTGGAGTTTTGAGTCATCTCCTATTGCTCCTTGGAAGAGATGAGCAGGTGCAACAGCGTTTAAGGGAGGAGATTGAGTCCCACATTAACTCACAGGGTACTATAGAGTTTGACAAATTAAACGAATTGCCTTATTTGGATGCTTGTATTCAGGGTAAATAAAAATATAGAGCTAATCAAGACTTGTTATACTATTAAGTCCATATCTCTAACCACATATCTTCTTTTACAGAAAGCATTCGTCTCTTCCCTCCTGCATTCATGTCCAACAAGCTGTGCACCGAGTCTATAGAACTTACCAACAAGAATGGTAAGAACTTTATTGTGGAACCTGGCACAACCGTCATAGTGCCCCATTATTGTTTCATGATGGACGAGGAACACTTTCCGAATCCTGAGGAATTCCAGCCAGAAAGATTCCTACAGCCGGACGCCGCTAAAATGTATAGAGAACGTGGCGTTTTTATGGGCTTTGGTGATGGACCACGTATTTGCATAGGTGAGTGAAATGCACTCGTGATATTTTTTAAACCATATTTTAAAACATTTTTTAAAATTACTAGGCATGCGCTTTGCTCTGGCCCAGATCAAGGCGGCTGTGGTTGAGGTGCTTACCAAATTCGATGTTAATGTTAACCCAAAGACCCGCAAGGATAACCTGTATGAGCCAACATCTTTTCTCACTTCTATTCAGGGTGGAATATGGTTAGACTTTAAGTCACGTCTATAAATAAGTTACTTCTAATTTGTTTTATTTCTGTGTGTGAGCAAACTTATAAATAATAAAATTGACAACCTCAAAGCATACCAATTAGCTAATTACATTATTGTTGCACTGTGGGCACACCCCTAGAATGAACTCAGTTACTACAAATACGATTTCAAACTCACTCCCTTGCGATCTTAAACATATATAAATTCTTATACGTTGAGAATGTCAAGTATGGAGATATGTAGCTGGTACGGATTGCTAGATTCAAAGCACAACAATTGAAATTGAATGGAAAACAAGTTATAAATTCAATAAAAATAAACGAAAAAAAAAATATTTACTTTTATTCTTCCCGATATTTTAATTTACAAGTTCTCTTTTTCTAAAATTAAAAAAAAAATAGTATAAGTTTTAAGGTATATAATAAAATTTATTTTAAAATAATGATCAGTCTTGCTTTAACAGAGTTCTGCCTTAAAAGTATTCCAGTATTTTTCAAAGTATAAATATTACCTACTTTGTTTAAAGACAAAATCTATCTTAACTGGTTTCATTTGTAAAGTTCAATTCTGAAAGTTATGTTAAACAGAAAGCTATTGAGTATCAGTTAGCCCATCACTATCACTCTATAATTATCAAATATTCACAATCACATTGAAAATCTGCAAATGTTATTAATTATGTTTGCATGAGTTGAGCCATATTCACATATTTTAATTATTTACAGTTCACATATTTATTTAATTTCATATTATTTTCCATATTTCATTGTCACCCAAAAACACGGAAAAAGTTTACACAAGTTTCGGTGCGCTGGTAGTATCGACAATTTATGTATATTTCTGATGAAAATTGTTTAAAAACAATTTCAAATATCTACATAATCGAATAATTAGCTATAATATAGAACAAATTTATATTTATTTAAGTGCCAAAACTTGAAAGACTTTTTAAAGTGCATTTTCAGTTCCACCGATGTTGTGATAATTTACTTTCAGACATGCAAATTTCTTGGCTCATAAGATGCGAAACTAATTACATTTAGGAGTTGCATGCATGTCCTGTCTGTCTGTCAAGGACTTTCATCTATCTGAAGCCCTCAAAGGCCTGAGCAGGTGTGAATATAGAAAAGCTCAGCACATTGACAGCTGCTAGAAAATACGAAAGTGAACAGCTGAAATAAGGTTGATTGAACTCAAAGATGGGAATAATTAGCTGGTGAGATATATATGTTTGCAAGTGTAACAAATGCCATGAGCATAAAATCGGCAAGTTATTACTGTTTTTGCCAGGCAACGCGTGTCAATAACTAAAAATAAATACTCGTATACTCATGTATTTATGGCTGTGTTTGTTTAGTAATTTATTCATGTCTGGCAATGCGTGGCATGTGGCACATGCCACATGTACTCGGTTCGCCTGACTGAGCTTTGTTTTGCTGTCAGTCAGCCTGACAGTTGTTTAAATCATATATAAATATAGTATGTATGAGTAGATTTTTGGGTATATTGATGGCAGTTATATCGACATTTGGACTGGTGTCAAAGTTGAAACTGCCAACACCTCATGGAGAGAGTTCATTGAATGGTTTATCAACTCGATTGCCGCCTTTTATATGGAGTATATCTCAATTGAGGGCACTGAGAGCCTTTGAATTATGTGGCAAATCCAATTGGGAAATCAAAGGCGCACATAAAATTGCATTAGCTGTATGCGAGTGAGGCACGTGCTCCAATAAGGGGCAAGAGCAAAGTTATGCATATGCATTTACCATTCTCCAATCTCCATTTGCCTTTTCCATTTTGCTCTCTTTTGTACACTTCTTTCTCTTGTTCTTCTCACCTTTACGTTGCAGTTACTCCGTGTGCTCCGAGTTCAATCTGCAATTTGCTGCGGCTCTGATTTGGCAAATTGTTTGGAGGAAAAACAAAAGGCGAAGACGATCCAGCTTAGCCCCAACAATCCAACAAGCCAACAAACTTATCCACACACTTTACCTACGGCCAATTTATATTGCCAGGCACTTTAACTTACCCCCTCCGGTTATTGCCCTACTCCTTCACCTTGTACTTCCTTTATATCCATCTGTAGCAATTGTGTCTGACTGCGATTCCGGCATGAGCTCCTGCTCCTCCAGCTCTCGCTCCTGCTCTGACTCCGGCAGCGTCTGCTAGTTTCCCGTTCAAAGGTTAGAGCGTAGTTCAAATTGTTTGCCAGCTGTTTCACAGCAACTTCACTTTTTTTCCCAGCTATTTGATCTGTGATTGAGCTCAATGAGCAAATAAACTTGTGGCTCTGCTCGATTGAGTGTTGAAAGCTGATTGAGCTCAATACCTTCTTCATCGCCTTTAATACCTTTGACTTATTATCCTCAGCTCTTTGCTCAATCAATTTATTCTAGTTCTTTACGTCCATTGATGTTGCAATTTATGTGTTAATTAACATTGACATTCAATCTGCATAGCAGTAATGCTGATGGTAGGGAAAAACTGTATCTTATTTTGATTTAACATTATGAGTTAAATATACTAAGTCAATTAATCTTAATGGATTTAAAAATGGACTTATTAAATTTTGTTCATGCTTAAATAGGTCTTAAAAGTAGGATCTATTCTCTATTTCTAAGAAATTTAGATCAAAAGAATATTTTTTAGTAATATGTAGATAAATATCACATTCGAGCACTTTCGATACCTTTCTTAAGTAAAAACTTTATTTTGATCTCAGTTATGTAATATAAGCAGAAGCCAATTATAAATTTCATATTCATATTCAACTGTGGGCAAAACAAAAACACTTTTATTCACATTTGGTTGAACAATTTAAATTAATTTTAAATGTGGTTTAAGGAATTTTTAAAATGTAAACCGCACATATTGGCAAAATGCTTGACATATTGACAAGACCAAAATCTCTGTTTAAATTACGTATACGTAGCCCCCAAAGGCTGTAGCCAAAGCAACGCATTGCTGTCGAATGTATAATAAAACTGTAACTAAAATATTCTCTGGCTTACAAATTAAATCCCAAAAATGGTGAACAGTAACATAGAATACACCTAAATACACAAACACACACGCCGGAGCAGACATTCCCGCTTCTCGTTTAACCTTGTGTTTGGGCATAAACAAGTTAAATCCAATAAAAACATTTTGTTTAGTGAATTTATTTTGTAAACGACCTTGTCAACAGGATGATGAACACGTTTTACAAATATTTACACACAACTTGTATGCATGTGTGTAGTGTGTATGTATGTATGTGTGTGTGTGTGTGTTTAGCACACATTCAATATTTATTTTGGCTACTGTTGGATGAGCCACAAAGAACTTGTCATGATATAAATTTAATTCAATTAAGAGATTTGGTCAGTTTGCCTTTAAAAGTGGGTAGTAAGCAATGGGAAAAGAGGGAAAATCAGAGAGCGAGATGAGGAGACTAGGCTAGAAGTACAATAACAACAAAACCCCATTAACATTTTCATGGAAAAACTTTGTGCTAATTGCATTTATGGCACAAAAACCTCAAAGTTCAAAATCAGTACCAAAAACAGAGCACAAAATGCAATTAGCACTCGAAGCGGCAGGGCAAGGCGCCTACAAAGAGGCTTGCCACGCCCCCAAAAATTAACAGTCATGACTACAACGACGACGCTGACGATGACGATGACTATGATGATGATTATGATGATGATGATGATGACGATGACAATGACAGCAAGTGGAAATGCCAAGAAAATGTGCGGCAGCTAATTAAAAAACTTGTGGCTCCCATATAATTTTATACAGCTGGAAAATCAACCGAAGAAGAGTAGAGAACGGCAGTGTGGATGTGAGAGAGGGTGCGGAAATACGAAAATTTGAGGTGACAATGGAAAATTGTATGATTTTCGTCTGCTACTTGGAAATTGACAATTTGTAGTGCAATAATTTGATAGGAAAGAGACCGCAGAAAACCGCCGCGACCGCGAAGAGTGGCAAGCAGGACAAGGGAATGGAATCCGGTTAAACAAGAAGTCAGGAAGCGGCAAGACGTTGTTTGATGATGCCACAGTCGTGGCCACAAAAGCATAAACAAACCAAGTTAAGGGTAGACAGAGAGGCAAAAGCAGAGCAACGGCAAGACCACCAGCATCTTGGCTAACAAAGTATGCTATCATTTACGGTTATTTACAAATTTATGAACTAACCGGTATGAACTTTTAGACTAATGAACTCGGCTATTGCTATGCCATGGACTGCAAACTAGTTCCTTAGCTTTTATTCATATGTTTTAGTTAAACTTTCTTTAATTTCGTGAAAATTTAAAATAAACTTCTTAAATATGTATGACTATATATATAGAGTATGCATATAATGGTTAACAAATAAAAAAATGTATTTTGCAATTGAAAAAAAAAATATTTCATGCTTATTTATTAAGTTTTTTAAATATTATTTAAGTTTTTAAATTATTATATTGGTTTAGAATTTAATGCTAATTTATTGAGAGGTAACTGTTGGAAATACACGTACATCTGGCAACACTGTCTCCCATACTTTCTGGCAACTACAGGGTCTATCGAAACATATCGATAGTCTGTACTTGATCAACTCGCATGAAGAGAGGTTGAACGCGTCGGTAATGAAACCGCATATTATTATTTCAAAAACAATGTACTTTTACTTTGTTCAATAAACAATTACATGAGTAACTTTAATTGCCATTAAATAAATAATTTAATTTATTTGATTTTAATTTGCAAACAATAATTTATTAACTTTATTTAAATTAATTTGCATGACTACGTAATAATTTTCAAAGTTATATATGTACACTACATATATTTGATTATTAATTATATTAATTTTAAACGATTACATATTAACCGTACAGTCCATGTTTTTAAATTTTTTAAAGTAAAAGTAATATATATTTTGTTACCAAGTTTTTCACTTTCACATTGTTTATGTTATTTAATTAACAGCACTGAAATCAGTATATTTAAATTTGAAAATGTCTGTAGTCAGATGAGGGCAGTTGCAGGTGATGTTGCAACAAGCTGCTGCCAAGTGGCAAACAATCAACAAGCGAAGAGCAATTAATGTTTACGGCCAATAGGTTGCATGTAAATGACGCTTATTAATTGAACGTTGCATATTTTTCAGCGCACTTGCAATTTGATGAGGATAAAATATGAGCAATATTCATTACACATTAACGCTAACGGTACTCTGTAGCAGCTGTAACTAGAGAGAGCAGAATGAAATATGGAAGTGTGTGTGTGTGTGTGTGTATGTGTTGAACAGCATTATTGCCACATTTAATTAGCCGTTGCCAAAGGGAAAATGGCAATGCGTTGACACAGGCGATTATGTTAATAAGCCCAAGAAGTGGCAAATTGACTTCAGAGTGAGATGGAGAAAGAGAGAGAGCGACTAAGAGAGTGAGTGAGAGAGAAAAAGAGGGAGGGGATGTTTGGCCTGTTTGTACAACGCGTAATAATGTTTAATTGTGTTTATTGATGTTCATCGCGGCGAGTAAATTTGCAAACTCATTGGCTGCCCATTCTTCCCCTTACCTCTTTACACTCCCTCTCTCTTTACCCCATCGCAATCCCATATCATCCTGGGTGCATTTGGATTTACATTGGCATTGATATGTCGATTAAAGTGCATTTATTTAATTGCACAACATTCGTGTATTTAATGCGCATTAATGAGACATGACATTTTAATTGGATTAATTGCGTTTATTAAGTGCCGCGTCGACAGCTAAAAGCTGAAAACTGAATACTGAATACTGAAAACCAAAAGCTGATAGCTGAATGCTGAAATCCGATTGAGTTCGCTCAACTTGGTCAGCAGAAATCACGAGCTATCCCCATTAAACAGACCACAGACGACTGTTTCAAGAGGCCGCAAATGCACAGCAAATCAAAAGGGCTTTCAAGGATGCTTCGCCGGTGTGTTAAGGACATCTTAACGGTTATTTGATTGAGACAATGGCGATAATAATTAAGAGCTGCTTCTCGAACTGAACAATGTAAGGCATGTTTAACTTTAATGGTGTCGAGTTTGGAAATAATACTATGTGACATTTTAAATATGTAAAGCATGCAAGCGATTTCACTGTATTTTTTATTACAATTAATATAAACTCATCTACATAAGGTGAACAATGTCGATCCAAGCAATAATCCATTAATATTAAATTGGATTTATATATCAAATTTTAATTTTTTCGAATTTTAAACAATTCATTTGTATGACAGTTAGACAGTCGTCCATTTTAGATAAACTCTCTCCAAAATTATATATTATATATTATATAATTATTATATAGAAATTGTCTTCTATACAAGCAGACAGTCAAGCTAATTTCAAGTAAGTCAATTCAACAGTATACAAAATTTATATGCAATATTATTGAATTGACCCAAGTTCTCACTGCTTGACTCTGATATGATACGACTCTCAGTCAACCCGTGTAACTCCAACTCAATTAAAATTCAAACTAATTTAGTGTTACAATATAGTTGCACATTTGTTTTGTGATATATTAATGCGTAAATCGGACAAATTACTTATGCTAAAAGACATAATAATCGTGTCTGTTTCAAATATGACACCGAGTGAAAGGGAAAACTTGCCCACTGGAAGTAATATGTTTAAATATTGTCATGCCCTCTTGACCGGGTCATAACTCAAATAGGGCCAGAAGCAGTCACAGCAACTATCCACAACCCGCTGCCCCCTTTCCAGTATTCCCTATCCCCTACGCTCTCAATGCTTCAGTAAATAAAATATAAATAAGCATAAATCACGCACACGAGCAAACATGAACATGAACATGATTAACAAGGTCATTTAACGGCACTTGTTTCGGTTTTGGTCTCGGTCTCGGCTTCGGTGTCGGTGTCGGTTTCGGCTTTGGCTTCTCATCCGGCTCGGTCAACACAAAAACAAAAACATGAACAGAAAAGTGGGCGTGGTCCATGAAAACATTAGTCCCACAAAGGCTTAAACAGAGTCGGATCACAAGTTCCCACTTTCAGTCTGTATATAAAAATTCGATTATTGTATTAAACGCTGCAACGCCCCTGGGCTGGGAGGAGGGGTTTGGCCAGCCCTGGACATTGCCCCAACCTCTTGAATTGCTGTTGTTTTGTATAGTAGTAGATATATATTACCCCAGGGAGACATTTGATAATAACTTGCGGGCAATGTTGACTATAATCAGCATAAGTTAGCCAACTTTCTTTCATATTGCCCCATATTGCAGTTGGCCTTTGCCCACCAGCCATGCCCCTGGCTCCTGCCGCCTCTCTTCTTGCTCCTGGCACAGACAACGCACATATTTTTGGGCTGACACAGCACGCATTAATCATTTGTATTGGTTTTTGCCTTTCATTTGGGGGTAAACAAGTCAATTTCTGTGCTTTTGCTGAGGTACAGGATACTCGAGCATCTGAATCTGAAAAGTAAGCCGATTAAGGAGTATGGGAAAATGCTGTGTATATGTGAAAAACAACAACCACACTCTATCGTCACTGGTAAACTAAGCTGTTTATTGTTTTATTTTCCTCTTCACACTGTTCAAACAAATATTTGTTTATACACTCACTTATTGGCAAGTGTTTTTTAATCGAAAGAACACAAATTAAAATAGAAATATCAGAATATATTGAGCATTAAACTGAAGTGCAACAGAAATATTTATAATGTTGATACAACTATTTGAAGCTACAGAACTGTTTGTAATTTAAAATTCCAATAAAAAACAGTTTAAAGAGCTGTTATAACATATTTCTTTTTCAACTTTTCAAAACTCATATAGTAAGTTCAATAAATAACCCATATATACGCGTCTCTAAAAAGTCAAATCACAGTTAAAGAGATACGAAAACTATTCATTAATAATATGAACAAAATAAACAATACAATGCGAACTCCATAAAAGTTTGATGCAGAAAAGAAACCAAAAGAAATCACAACATTTTTGTCTGCTGCACAAAAACAAGTTGCACAAGTCGAACATTCCCACATAAAACCAAAAAATGTAGATAAAGCACCCAAAAAAAATATATATAGATATCAAGAAAATAAAAATAAGATGAAATGGGAAAAACATTGAACATACAAGCTCTTATAAATGCAATGCACAGCTCTATTTGAGAAATTGTCTGCAACGGGTCAATTGTTTGTGGCTTTTGTGCACATTGCTGCCATGTCATGCTCATTCAATTCGACATATCCTTATTTTTCCACAATCCTGCAGACCACAGAGAAGACTGCTTATCCATTAGCCAGAATCTGATTTGCAGTACAATGCATTTCTGGCATTTTCACTTCCACTTCCACTTTTAAATGCAAGAATTTTTGCTATGTAACCCGCTTAAGATTGCATTAAAATATTAAAGACAATACTTTTGTCGACTTGTTTAAAAATAAGTAACCTAAGTGATGAACAACTTGTTTATACCCTACTAAGAGTCTCTCCATAGCTTTACTAGTGCGTAATAGTCGGTAAATGACAGCATGCCCGCTAGCTCAGTCTACATGTTTACAGGGTATTAAAGGTGAACGCCTGCTGTGTGTGGCCTGCCCAGCTGTCTGCTTAAGACAAATAAAAAATTATGTTGTTCACCTCATGGTGTCTTACTGCTGTGCCATATGCAACAAATAAAATTAAATTTAAGACACAACAATATGAAAATTATGCAACTCTCAGATACTCTTTCAACTTTTCAAAAATAAATGTAAAGGATTACTTTAATGTAAACTAGAAGAATAAAACAATATAAATACTTTAACATAATGGTTAAGTATATTTTAAATTAATATTTATTTATTCATGTAATTTAAAGCTATTGTAAAGCAATTAATTACTATATATTTCAATTTTTTATATATTCTATGGATTCTATTTTATAAAACTTAATGTTAAATAATATTAAACTGTTTTTTTTTTTATAATTTAATTTTAAATTTTACACTCAACGTTTAGAATATTTAATACATTAAAATATATTTAAATTGTCCATTATTAAACTAAGTAATAGTAGAAGAAAGTTTATCATTTATAACTAATTGTGAGCAACTTTATTTCAGAAACTCCAATTTTAATATTATTACATAGTTTATGAGTAGTTATTAAAAAATAAAATAGCAAATTTAATAAAAAAGCAAAAAGCAAAAGCGAAACTTTTCAACAGAGTTCAAATTTCCATATGCATAAAGAAGAGAAGAAACAAGTAGACGTGCCGGCAGCTGAGTAAATTGCAAAAGGTTTCCTAACAATTTATGAGCTGTATACGAAACTGGGAAAGATACTGGGGAAGGCATCCCTCTTCAGGTCTTCAACGCGGACTCATTGTTGGCTGTGCTGATTATGTGCTCTGGCAGTTTACAAATTTAATATATCAAAATATGCGAATAGTATCAAAATATATAAAATTTATTATGCGTATTGTGAAGCCACATAAAAAGAGCACAAATGTAAAAAAAACCGAGACGCAGTGAAATGTTTTTATTAACACACGAGGCGCCTAAATGTAGGCAGCATTAAATTTAAAGCTCTTCAGGTGCGACAGAACGTGTGTAGGTGTGTGACTGCATATGTGTGTGTATGGATTGCTATTAGCAGAGCAAATAAACAACGTTTTGCCATTTTTCATTTAAGAGCGCGCAAATAGAAAAGTGAAAGCTGTTAAAACAAACGAAATCAAACACGGGATAAGCGGTTGCATATATGTGCGTACATATGTATGGCTATGTATATGTGTGTGTGGCAACTCTATATTAGCGTGTTGCACTTGTTGCAGTAACTGCCACAATGCAGAGTGCTTCCCATATTCGCCGTTTCTCTGTGCTTAGCTCTAGCAAATGAATTAACAAATTAAAAGCGTAACAAATTGGCCTGGGGGAAACGGCAAACGGATGTTGCACGCTGCATGCTCCATGTTGCATGCTACATGCTGTCTGCTGCCCGTTGGCATTGACTGCCACTAGCTGCTTTAAGTTGATTTTAATTAAATTACCAACAGTACAGCACATGACAGTGATATGGCTGAGACCACCGCATAATCCTCTAAACTCTGAACAGGGTTAGCAACAATCTCCTGTGTATAAACGGGTTAACAGTGAGCTGTCTCTGTTAATGGTTTTTGTCTACTAACGAATGTGCAAAATTCGAATAGTGTTGCAATACACATTCCCTTTTTTAGCTGTTTCAAATAAAAGAATAATTATTTTAATTATTTATGTCATATGTTGTGTTCCTTTGAGAAACTGGCTTGGATATTCCTTGATACCTAATGCTAATAATAAGATTGTAATATTTAATTCAAGATGAATTTCACTTGTCTAGTTTTTATATAATATATATCTTATCTACTCAATCCCTTTCACTTTCTGAAATGCAGTGCTAGGCAATGATAAATGTGGCATATCATGCTTAGAGTGATACCAAAAAGTCAGGTGGAGACCACTGAGTGATTACAATACACAAAAGTGGCATTTGTAAGAAAAAGAAATTTTATTGCATTTTTATCCACATTTTATATGTGGGACTATGTCTACATTTAACAGTATTTACATATATTGCCAGATTAATGTGTTTTTATTTCATTTGAATGATAGAGAATGGAAATTTTCAAAAGTCCATTTACATAATATTCAGCAAAGCGTTAAATTAATTTAACTTAAGTCAAATCACAATGAAAGGAATCAATATATGTATATATATTTTTATAAATTCACTTTATCGCATGGAAATGAAAATGGAAATGGAATTGCAATGCAAACATTGCCGCACTTTTCACACTGTCCACATAATAAATCTTTTGAATGTCGCGAACAAAGGGGAAAAAAATGGTTTTTCATTTGATTTTCTCGCGTGGCTGGCACTCATCAGTCGCTGCCCAATCACAGTCACAGATCCACTCACAAGTCCGGCTAGGAACAATCATTTGTTATTTGATTTGCCCAACAGACACTGTCCCACTGATCCGAGAGTCCGACGTTCCAATTTACCAGGGCAATTGCCGGTTATCGTTGACGTTCGCCCCCTGGACAGCTGCACTTTGCACAACACCCTGCTCCTAACGGATGCCACCTCTTTGCTTTTTCCAGCTGCAGGTCAGCTAGCATATTGTCGATTTTGGTAGCGCAATTTTACTGCCCTGTCACTTCAAAAGACCAACAGCAGAATCATCCATTGTCGCACATAAACAAGCCAAAGCTCTGCACTGATGACTCCAATGACTCTGATGACTCCACTGATTCGGATGAGGTGTTGATGCAAGTGGTCAACTTTACGCTGCTGCTAACCAGGAGTAAATAGGAGTTGCTTTACCTTTGAATTGGTTCTATTATCCAAAGCAGTGAAAGAAGGTACCGTTTGACATGTGAGAGAAAAATATTGAAAACTTCTGGCATAAAACTTACTAAGTTTTCATAGGCTACTAGAAAGAACCTAAGCAGAAAAGTACAGGGTCTCTTACAGCCAGCTTGCTCTACTTTAGCGTTGAATACTACTTTGTATTAGGTAAGCGACATCTGCATAATTACTTACAAAGCAACCTTAAAACGAAGCCAATGAATCAATTTAATCTTAACTTATGTAAGGAACTTTTCTTTTAACTTTGTTGCAGTTGCAATTTTCCTTTCATTTGACTAGAGAGACAAAGTCTAACTTACAGTTTTATCTATGCAAAAGCCTGCGACTTCAAATTCATTTCACTTTCTTTCTTTTAGACACTTCTTCGACTTTTGTTTTTCTTTCATTATGCCAAAAATCATACAAAAAACAAATGAAAAGAAAATGAAAATGAAAAGAATGGAGAACGCTTCATGCAAGTTGAATTTAAGTTGAAAACTTTTCTAATTAAAATTAAATAGAAACTTCGCTTTCGGTGAAGTTTTGATTATTATTTGAACTTGTTTTTTATAGTACACCGAGATATTTATTTTCTTCATTTCTTTTGTGGGTTTCTCATTCATATTCAAGGTGCTTATGAAAAGAGCTGAAAATGAAAATTTACCCATAACTAAAGCAAAAGCATTTGAAGGTCAGTGGGTTTTCCGCCAAGAGTAAAAGTAGCCAAAGTTAAATTTATCTGCTTTTGAAAACTGTCTAAAGTTGTGAAGAATGTTTAGAAAATGAGAGACTGTAAACTACTTAGTAAACAATTCGCAACTTAGTTAGCATCTTAAAGACTATAAGTGAATAAAGTACTTCAGTTTTTGTATCATAGTTTCTAACTTGTTGCAAGTGAAGAGAAAATAAATATTTTAAAATAAATTTTAGATTCTTTGTATGTTCGTTGTAGTCATACTTCAAGCAGCGCGTTTTAATAATGAATATTAATTAGCATTTAATTTAATAAGCAAAGTAGAGGACAGTCATAACTGCCATGAGTTGACTTCCGTTTGAGCTTAGGACACTTGGCAAACCATTAGACCTTCTCAGAACAGTTTCTTGCATAAATTTCCATTTTTGTAGAGCGAGATTGTTGCGCCTACAATTTACATAATTTATTAACGAGAGTTTGAGCGTTAACTTCCGCTGGGCCTTTGGGCCAAGGCTCAAGAAAAGCAGGCAAAAAGAGGACGAACTTGGGAGGGGAATGGCTCTGAGGGGTGTAGAGGTTTAGGGGTGAGCAGTGCTCATGCATAATTAAACACGTAATTAACCATTATTAACAACGTCTGATTTCGTTGAGATCTGGGAGGCTGTTACCTAATGAGTTTGAAAAAGATTCTACTGGCCAAAAGTTGTCCGTTGTTGTGGCAATCAGAGCATTTGATTTGTGTCCAAAGTGTTGCCTCGAGTAACAGTTACAGTTGTTAATGAACATTAATTAATTAGAGGAGCATCTCGAGAGCTTTACCTACGTGTCGGCCAGGTGAAACTTTTACACGCTCCGACACCGACAGCTAACAGGCCAATTATGCCAGCTTTGACCTCAAGTTTTATTGTTGTTCTAACTGCTATTCTGGTGGTCTTAACGTCTACTTAATATGTGGTTGGTTGTTGGCTATCAGAGGATGTTAAGTAATTGTTTTCAATTGCCTGTGAACTCATAATTACAGGACATACCAAAAACATTTATTTTGCTGCTATCCTGATTATAGGTTCTTTACAAAATTTATGCAAATTTGTTTAATTTCACATAAACGAAATGATTTTCAGCCAACAGGCATTTATTGAATTGTTTTTGGCCCGGAAATGCGTGCCAACATATAGTTCATTATTATGGGCTTTATGACAATGAGAAGCAACTAAACTAATTTGTGCATGATAAAACCCATTTGGTTAGCCATTAATTAGACCAACTAAATAATTTAAGCTGATGCACAAAAATCCCAACAATTGTGGACTATAACAGTGCTATAATTAAATGCATATTAAAGTCACAAAATTGTAAAATTTCTACGACAAAAATTATTCACGGCATAACTCAACACTTTACATATTTTAATAAATTTTTCTCTCACCATTTTTAATTCGGCTTTCAGCACCTGCCCTTTTACAAGACACGTAATTTTTACCTTTATTCATTTTTTGCATTTCTGTTTTAGCATATCGCCTTGAAGTTGGCTTATAACTTTAACAATTAGCAACTGAAAAACCTTGGAAATTCTTTATGCAAGCTGCAGCTAGAAAATGCTAATGCTAAAAGTGGAAATAAATTTAACAACTGTTTGAATTAAATAAGTGAATTTGCATTCACTGGCTAAAACTATTAAAATCTAAAGTTCTTAAATAGTTTTTAGTCAGCAATTTAACAATGCTAATTGTATTAGTCTTTATTTATGTCGTTTATTTTGATTTAATTATTCCAGTAAATAAGATAAGTTCAGATTAGTTTATTGTATATGTTCAATATAATTTATTTTTTAATATTTGTAGGTAACATTTGTAAAACTTGTCTAAAATTCAATATAAATACTTCTCCAGAATTTCCCAAAATTTCAATGCCAAATGTTTCGATAAATAATCATAATACTCAGCTGTAAGAAACCCTCACATAGTGTCGGCTTGTCATGCAAAAAGCAATAACCAGCTGCCTAGTGGTAACTGCAAAATAGGCACATAAATTCTAAGCAAATTTATAATTTCACACCTACGTTCATAACGGGCTAAAGCAAAAAAAAATAAAAAATGTGGGCGAAAAAATACAAAAAAAAAATGGGCCAACTATTTGCCAATGTGCATGGTTCGGCTTGTCAGTGGGAAAAATGACAAATGTTCGCTAGACAGGCAGACCGGAAAATGGTGTGGAAAGCCAGGGCGAGAAGCAATGGCATATCCTGGCACAGTCAGGATCAGAAACTGAGGATATGTCATGGGTAGGGGCAGCGTAGCGACTTGACACGTCCTGCAGTCCTAATGACAGCAACGAGCATTGCATGTTTGCCCATTGTTAATCATAAATGGTCGCTAAGTTGTGGAAACCTAGCATAAAAACTCTCTCCACTGAACCACAAACGAATTCCTTACACAAATTTATGTGAACATCTCATAATGGTCTAATTAAAGATAAAAATGTCAGAGCAAAGATACGATGAAATCCCTACCTTCTTGCATACCAAGGACACTAAAAAAGTATGCAAAATGAAAGCAAGCTCCGATAAAAGAACCGGCAAAAATTGCAATTACCTTTTCTTTGGGAAACTATTTGCTCTTACAACGCTTTGGAAATAAATGCGGTAGCTATTTGGGTGTTCAAGCGGCGGCTTGGCTAATGGAAAGATTGTAACCGAATGATTAATGACCCCAAGGATGATGACAGAGCGGCATGCAATATGATTACAACCGCTGGAAATATTATATAGATAGTTTTTGGCTAACAAACTGATGATTTGTGACGATCATTTCACAGTGAATGTTGCCATTGCTGCAAATTATTGAACACATATAAATATTTATAGCTAAGTTTTAGCATAAAACACAAGTTAAACTAGCAAAAATTGCTATTAAGGCTCTCTATTGAATTTATTTTCTTAAAAAGATTAGTAGACAGTTATCATCTACTCACTATTGTAATAGAAATATAATACAGTAGACTTTTTTTTGTCAGTATATACTACATAGTACCTACATAATTCTAGTTAATGCTAAACAGTCTATGATATAGTTTTAAATTTTTTTTTATATTTAAAAAAAGAAAAAAGAAAAAATTCGACAATTTTTTAAAAAAATTCCAAAAAAAAAAGAGAATAATATTATTTTTTAAACTCTCTTTTTTAAAAAAAATTTTTTAACTTTTGAGCAAAAAATTTGACATTAAATGCATAGAAACTTATATAAAATTTGTTAACAATCAGATAAAATTTGACAGTAAAATTCGCAAATAAAAAACGAGCCTTAAAATGTTAATCTTCGCTTATCGTGGAACTTGTGTAAAAATGTTGCTGGTTGTCATAGTGCCATTGTTCCTAATTCTATGCTTGGTAACCTATCAGTTGCCAAAGCTTCAAAAGGTTAAGAAAAATACTCGACCAACTTACTTACATCGTCCAAGATTACAATTGGAGCAAAATGGCGATTATTGGATCTATAATAACTTTATGCGATCATCTAGTTACGAGTTAAAGGGCAACTTGAGTCTGACTCTGACGACACACGGTACTTTTAGGGACTTTGAACAGCTTAAATGGCTTTCGGTTCGCTGGAATGCTCCGATTAGCATGGCGGTCTACGTGTATAAGCATGACTTTGAGAATCTTTTGGAAAGTGTTTATCATATCAAGTACTGTACCATCTTCTCACAGAGCTGGACTCGTTGGATCTCATTACAGTTGGTGTTTCATGATAAACATATGCCAGTTAAACTAAAGCGCATCAGCCCAGAACGTCCTGACAATTTTCGTTGCCTACAATCTCGTCAAAACAAATCCCATCCTCAGCCTCATCATAGAAACTATCCATTAAATCTGTTAAGAAACGTGGCTCGGCTGAATGCTCAAACTTATTATATACTAGCACTAGATCCCGGTTTGTTACCCACCCAGGGTTTTGTAAGGAAATTTCTACAATTTGCACACTTATATCATAGCCGAAAGCCATTTCAGAGGTGCTTATAAACTTTCTATACAAGTCGGTATTTTAGATTGTAATCCAAAATCGTACATTTTTTCTATCTTTAAACAGAGTTTACTGCCTGCCTGTTTTCTCACCCAATTACGAAGATTCTAAACTACCAAAATATAAATCAGATCTCAAGATTCTATTGAAGCCCTATCTCAATGGCAGCTTACTGTTAACCCCAAATGATAATGCACTGCTAAGCAGGTTCCGTTCTTGGATCTCAACTTGTGTTCGCGATGGAGATATGGTTATATATAAAGTCGCCAAACAGCCCCAACTCTGCCCCGCCTACATTAGCAGTAACGTCTTTGAGCCTCTGTATGATCAGCGCTATGCAGACTTTGCTGCAGATCCAAATTCCATACATGTAAGTTTTGCCTTTAAATGGAATTAGATTTTAACTTTTTTGTAATTTTATATAATAGCTGCAATTGCTTGCTGGCCTTGGCTTTGATTTCGTTGTGCTAGATGGGACTTTTGTTTTACGCCGCCATACCCATTGGCAGCCAGATGCCACAGATATCCAGCAGAGTCCACCCTCAGCCCAAATGCTGAAGCATTTGGGAGAACTAATCAAAATGAATGCCTTGGCATTGGGTAATTCCAATAAAGAGCCATAAACCAAAGAGATCAAGATATTTCAATTCGCACTCGGACTCGAACTTAGATTGCCTTCCAATGGTACTTTATCAAATTGTCTGGCTGCTTCTTGACGCCTCTCGTTTTTGGCAGTGCATTTTATATTCTCTGCTTTTTAATGCCATTAGCGTCCCACTATTTTAGCGTCATTTTTCATTTTTCTTGGCATTGCAAACAGCCAAGAGAGCACGATAAGCAGCCAATACTTAAATTTGTAGAATTTCTAGTATTGAAGATGGATTAGATACTATTATACCAAGAGAATGAGATTATTAGCAAAAATTAGCTTAAAATTTTAAAATATTTAAAAAGTTATCAGACTACCAAATAGACGAAAAGTATTTAACTAAAAGCTTAAACTACATTTTATATAAATATTTTTCCATTAAACAAATTTTAAGAGATGCACTTTATTTCGATTTGAATTTTATGATAATATCTGTTACTTATGCGTATTCATTGAGTATGGATTTTACTGCATTATCCTACTTAATATTTTAATCTGCTTTAAATTTAATTTCCCTATCAAATGTACTTATGTTTATTATTCATACTCCATGAATACTCCTCTCACCGGGTAAATAATCAACAGTTTGAAACATCATTTATAGCTATAAGTTGTATAAATTATATTACACTTTTGTGTGTTGTATAATATACAATGTATATTATTGTATATGATTTACAAAAGCTGCAAAATATTTACCGCACAGCCTCTTTAAAAATACCACGAAATTCCATTAATTTATTTGCGGTTGCATACAAAGCGAATTTTGTTCAACAACAAAATGAACTTTGTTAAAACAGCTCAAAGCGGAGCATCATTTAAGTGCTCGACGAACTAATACTCCTCTTTGGGCTCAATAAATGAAAAAAAAGCTACTTTCGTATTACAGCAAATTTCAGGATAATTATTGAAACATTATTTTTAATATATTTTTCATATAAAACTTTATTAAAAAACTGCTGTTTTTACGCTTGGCAACTAATTCGTACTACCCTCAATTCAGATAACAGGGTATCAGAGCACAAAGTCGACTGCTCTTTACAACTAATAATTTAATATTTTATGCATGACCAGCAAAATAAACAGAAAATTGGTAACAGAACAAAAAGAAAACATTTGCCCATTTACTCGTTTTTTCCGAGCGCATTGTCTCTACCGTTACTTTATCTTTCTAGGCAAGGGGGAAAGCCTGGGAGTGAAAGGGGAGAATGCAAAGCATAAAAAATGGGCGGCGTGTAACTTTTGTAAAAGTTTAGAGCAAAGGAAACTGAGCAGAAAAGTTAATATTAACGCTGAGCGACGCATTTTGCCTTAATTTTTCCCAATCTCTTGGTCTCCCCTTAGCTCTTTTCCCACTCATTGTTGGTGTGTTTTTTCTTTGTTTCGGCCATTTTGACGCCAAACACGTAGCTTGTTTCTTGGTTTGCCCTTTGCTTTGTTGGGCTAAATCTTGTTAGGGGTTCTTTTTCTCAGAGCTTTATTTGCATACACACTCTTCAAAATCGTTTTTTTCCATTTTTCCCCCATCCCCCCCCCGTCTCACACTCACTTTTCGGTTTTTCCATTTTTATTATGAAGATTTTGTTGTGCAAATTTTCAGAGGCGCGTTCGGCATACAAAGCATTTGGTGCACACGTTAACAACAAAAGGATTTGCCCACACAATGCCTACAATTAGATGAGTTTCGCGAAAGGTGAACACAGCAATTTAAATGCCATTCTCTGACCTTTGCCAAACAATAAAGTCCTCATCGAGCATTGAATGTTTGGAAATTATCGGAAATAGAGTAAGGAGTGAAACTCTATCGAAAAGTTTGGCTGCAGAACAAAAAAACTTCATTCGATTATTAAAACATATTAGATCTTGTTGATTATATTTAGAACTTTGTATAATATCAATCCCCTACATACTATTAATCAACACAGAGCTTATGTACTTAGAAACTTTAGAATGCTGAAACTTGATAATTAAGCTGCAAATTGTCAAGCCTTTACATGTACAAAGTTTTTCCGAAAACTTTTGCCAAACTATGTGATAAAATCCTTTGTGGTTTTACCAAATAAGTCGTGCTAATTGAATGTGCTGTAAAATTAGTTAAAAATGTTGTTAGCATATTGGTTATCTGAAGGTTAACATGGATTAAAGAGTCTCTGGTGTTGGGTTAAAAGTCGGGCTCATTAAATTCGGTGGCAACAGCGAAAGGTAAATGGCAGAGAGGTGAGGAGTGCGCTGGCTGCAAATGAGAAATGCAAATGATGAAATAATGAAAAAGCCTTCCCAAAAACCAAACAAAGACCTCAGGCGGCAAAGGCATTAAAAAAACAAAAAAGTAGTTGAGCATAAAAACAAAGTGCGGCCTCAAGTAACGTCTCTGTTTCGCACTGTCTACGTGTGTGTGAGTCTGCATATTTAATTATTCATACGCCCTGTCTGCCCACTGAGTGCAAAAATGCATGAAGACGCACTCGACGCTGTTGTTGATGAAGACAGCAAACGAAACGATGCAGACAAGGCAAAAGTTTTCCCGCTTGTAAACAAGACGTGGGGCGGTGTAGTGGTCGAGGTGGTTAAAGTTGAAATAACTTGAAAGTGCATGGAAACAAATATGAAATTGCAGGCATAATGAAATTAACTTTTGTTTTTCCATTTGCCTTGCAAAGTGTCAACAAATAATTGAAAATCAAATTGCTAAAATATTACAATTGTGGTTTCTCGTTATGCTCCCACAACTAACTACGTTCCTAACACTTCTTATGTTCTGTATTTCTCTCAGATGTTTGATTAAAATATGTAAATAAATTTCAGAGAACTCGTTTTAAATACAGAGATTGTTATTTACCATTTATATATATATTCTGTTGATAAACAAGATTCAAACGAGATTATTTAAGACTTTAATTAAATCTGTTTAAATTTTATTACTCTGTGGTTCTTGCAGCTACTGCAGATATAGTAGTATACTTTGGCAAACAAATTTATTTAGCCTACAATACTTGTTTAGATTGTTCATTTTTATTTGTATTTTGTTGCTTAAGATTGTTCATTGCTCTTTTTTTATATTTATAATTTCTTTGGTTAAATACATCAACTATACTACTAATTTTGTGAAGGCATTTTTCGTTACTAACTTAATTAACCCGAATTCCATTTATATTTTAAGTAGTTCTGCATCTATGTTGCATTGATTTATATTTATGTGTACATATAATATAATAACGTCTAACATGTTATTCAGTATTACTTACTCACATCATATACAGAATTTATAATTTAAAGAATCTCTTAAAGTTTCCCCCAGTCGACAATCAACTGTTTGCTGTCAACGCGAATTGAAGCTTATTATCAACTATCAACACGTTTATTAAAGGCGTCGCTTGCTATTTGTTGTACCCCGTTGTCTACTTTGTCAGCGACCCTTCAGTGCTTCAGTGCTTTAGTGCTTAGGTTACCAGCAGCAGCTTTCTTAATCCTCTACCCCCATCACCCCCTTTATCTAGTAGTTGAACATGCTGAGCATTTTTATGCTCTTCACACATCATTCAGCTACAAATTGCTGCGGGCGTTTCACATTGCTTGGACATACAGCTCGAGTATAGTACATAGCTTGAAATCTATTTGGAGGCGACAAAAAGTGGAATGTCAACAGGCAGCTAAGCGTGAGCGGAGTGTCCTTGGTTCGTGTCCAGGCTAAGGTTGCGTGTCCATTTGAGGCAGCACGTGCCGCGAGCGTTGTACGTTTTATTATCATGAGCTGCGGCAACTTTTTATTATCTTTCTGGTGTTCTGTTCTGTACGTTTCGCTTCGCTTCGTTTCGTTTCGTTTTGGTTTGGTTTGGTTTACTTTGGTTGTGTTCTTTTCAATGGATAGCTTTAACACTTTTTGCCGCTATCCTTTGAAACTTACGCCGTAAATATGACTTAATGGAGTTTAAAGTAGTCACACGGCCACTCCTAGAGCTCGTTTAACGATCTGCCCAGCATTCACTTGACCCACGTCAAGTTTTCTCACATTATCGTAAAAATCAACTTTCAATATCCCTCCACGTGTGCGTGTATTGTGTCTGTGTGTTTTAGTAGAGTATATGCCATAAAAATGGACTGCTTTTAACACAAATTGCAACACGTTTTCAAAAGTGCAACGAGCTAACAAAACGAGCGGCTTGCACTGCGTGTCCAGTATGAGTTACAGACACTTCAAGGATAGATGCCAGCACATCCAAGTGCTCCTTGCCTCAAGGATCGTAAGTAGGAGTATGTTTGCTTTAACGTGTTGCTCTGCTGGCCATAATAAATATCTTGAGAATCGAGAAAGTTAATAGCTTAAATCGTTAATACTTCATTGAAACGCGTGAGGCTGACAACAGAAATATATCTACGAGTCTAATAATAAACCTAAATTTGTTAATTAAAAACATAAATAATTTAAAAAAAAACACTTACACTTATTTGGACTTTTAACCAATAATAAGCAGCACATCAGCAATCTTTTATAATCGGTATAACTGAAAATCCCTAAAAGCAACCTGCACTTCATTTCAATCGACAATTTTTCTAGAGCTTCCTTAAAAGAAATTACTTGACCGGCTTTGAGCTCGAATTGTTTACATGAGGTATGTTTTGTTTATAAATAAACATATTTTCTTTTATGCTCTTGGCTCTTGGCATGGCAAAAGCGACAAATAAATTGCAAAACAAAATTCAATTACTAAATGCAAATCCAAGACGCCTTGTGGCCCTCCATTGCTCTTCCCTCATCCAATTTTGGCCTATCGTTAAATGTGTCAAGAAGCCGCAACCAAAAAGCATTTGCCATTTATTTACCATATTTTATATTGTATTTTGTGTGTGTATCGGGCCAAGTGTGGGGCGTCGACATTTTATTTATTTATTTGTATTTATTTCTTGAGCACTGTTCAAAATTATTGAAAAGAGTTCGAGAGGGTCCTTGTGCCTTGGCAAAAACTTGGCAAACAACAGCGGAAATTTGTTTTGGCATTGGGGAACAGGAAAACCCAAGCGCCTGAATCTTGCCAAGATTATTTCGTAAGTTGTGCAGATAATAAAATTCAAATTCATTGCTGTTAAAATATTTAATATCAACTATTAGAGTTTATTTTTTCAATTTCTGACTATTGTGTTCATAAATCATAAATATATTGTAACTAAATGACAGAGTATAAAAAATTGCATTTATTTATTTACTATTTATTTATTTCATATAATTCATACTAAATATGGTATATGCATGATGACTTAACTAGTTTAAATATGTTAATCTTGGATAACATAAACAGAAAATATTTAAAATTTCAAATTATATGTTACATTTAAGATTTTTTAAATACATGTTTAATTCATGCTGTTGAATAGCTATATCATAAAGTTGACTAGTAGCTTAACGTATTATTATCCAATTTCTGTACTCTCGACGCGTAATTCGCTTCTCTAGTCACCACCTCTTCCACTGTCAGTACTTCAGCCTCTCTCTTTCTACTGTTCTGTGTTGACCGCATATAAACAACTCTAACGCCAACGCCAACAACAAACAACAACCAACACCCAACATTTAACAAACACCAGCGCTGCTTAAAACTTTTTCTAGCTAGTTAAAAAAATACCACTGAACAGTGCAACAAGAAGAAGAAAAAAAAACAAATAAAATTCTAGTTTGAGTTTGAGTTTGAGTTTGAGTTTTTCCGACAGCCACTGGCCTCAATGCACATTTCAATTGCTCCGTTGAAGTGCGGATGGGTTTTTATTTTGGTGTTGCTTTGCTTTGTTTTCTTTTTTTCGCTTTTTTATTTCCATTTCAAAAGTTAATCAAGTGCTAAATTAACTAAATTGCACTTAGTCTGTGCCACAAATTGCTCGCAGTCGGTTGGCATTTTAATGCGGTGGCGTATGCGCAATGTGCTGTGCATATATTATGTATACGCCATGTGCAGCTACTATACAAAACTGATTAAAAAAATGCGGCGAATAGTTTGCAAAGTCTCGTAAAAATATGTAGTTAACTAACAATAATTTAGCCGCATATACAATTTTAATTTAAAATAAATATAACTTTTTAATGAAATGTTCTATGAATATTATATGTATAGTGCTGTTTTTACTTGACATTTAATATTCAAAGTACATCAGCTATTGTGTTTTGTTTCAATAATCGACGAGTGGCCGTTGTCGACTTCAGTTGCCACCTCTGAAATCAACGAAGCGCAAAATCACAACAGCAATTGTCATAATTATACGCCTGACCAGCTGCTGAGAATGAGCATCGCATCAGCGTAAAGGAAAACAAAAACAAGAGCAATAACGATGGACTTAACAAGTAAACATCCTTGGCCTTAGTCCTTCCCCAAGACATTTCTTATTTGACGCTCCCTCATGTTCTGCCAGTTGTTTACATTATTAGCTGCTTTTACGCTTGCCTGGCCGAGATTTTCACGCCACGCCCCCCAAAAAAAACTTGATCCAAGTCAGCTACGAGCACATGGACTAAGTGGCAGCAACGGGGGACGAACAGGGATTTTACTCTCGGGTATTTGTGGCTTAGTACGTGCTAATTATTGCATAATGATTATGTTTCATTAGTCGAAAGTGTCGGTAAAGGCGTGTCTTTTCTGGGCGCTGGCGGTGGCGGTGGTGGTGGAGTGTGTGTGTGTCTGTAATGTGCAAAGTTTTTCATGCATTTTTCATGGCGATTTTGCTTTAACACAAACTTGAAGCAAACACTCTTTGCAAAAGTGCAAGTAATATGCCACTAGTTAGCCAGCGTGAAACGTCACTTCAAGAGTTTTTCGCACTTTTCTTTCCACTGCGACACATTTTAATAAAAACCTGTAAAATTTTATGCGATTCCATAGCAAACACCATACACACACCGCACACACACTTTGCACAAAACGAAGTTGGCAGTCGTGTAGAAATAAAAATGGCTAACAACTGTTAAAAAGAAAAACTACATATATATGGAGGAGAATTACAAATTTTCAATATTGCACATATAAAAATTACATATCTCATCAACAAAAGTCTGTAGAAAATAATTTATTATTAATGGAAATTAGTTAAAAGTTAGCTAAAAACCGTACAATATGTAGCTATTCCAAAATATATAGTTTTAGTTATTAACTATGGAATTTTTCTGCGTGTATTGCTTATATAAAAAGCAACAACAAGTGCAACTCATAGCACACTTCGTAAGCAATTTTAGCTGTGCATTGAGCTGCAAATAAAACGCCACGTTGCACATAAATGTCACTAAATGTGCTTGCAACATATACAAACACATATACACATACACACACGTACATTCTCCAGTGAGTATAGGATACAGAAAAAAACAGGTGTCACATTGTTGTCGCTGGCTGTTGCGCTGTTTTTATGTCATTTTAACATTTCCTAATGTGTGTGGCATGTTATGCAACCAAAAACCACATTCAGACAACAACAATAACAACAACTAAAGTTCAAAATCGTAAACAAAAGTTTTAAGCAAAAAGATTGAGGCATATTCATCCAACTTAACATACAAGCAACATTACAAAGCACTCACAAATAATATAATCTGCAGTATAGTATTATGCTCTCAACTAAGTTTTTGAGGATTCCATTTTCGAGTGGTTTTTCCAAAAAACAAATTTAATGCCATTTGATTAGGCAGCAGCTATGAAAATCATCTTAAGTAGAAATACCTAAATGCAACTGTTGCGAGTAAACTAAAATTAAATTGTGCAAATGCTGGTAACTCGTTACTAAATAATTTATGAATATACTTCTTAATTGGGCAAGTTCAACCAATTTTATCTACCAATGTTTTATTAAAAAATATTTTGTAAAGCTTAAAATGTTACAAAATGTTACAAAATAAATGTTGCTTTCAAATTTCGTAGAGAAATTAAATTAAATTATTTATGGGAATATAGAAGTTTTCCAGTCGAATAACAATATTTGTATTTTTAACCCATTTTAAATACTTATGATAGTAAATAATTACTACGAAATTGCATTTGGAAACAAGTTCCAATAAAATACTTAACAAATTTTCTGTAATTAAAAATATTGAATGTTGTTTCATAAATCGAATTTATAAAATTTTTGTAACTGTAGCTTAAATTAAATTTTTAAGCATTACCTAAAAAGTTTTAACTATTTAAATTCTTTAACGAATGAATGGATCTTATAGATTTCTTCTATCAAGAAAGTGGGAAAAATAAACAAAGTAAACCCTAATAATAGCATTATAATTTCTAGATCAAAGACCATACAGTAGCTTGTAAGCAATAATTTATGCATTGTACCTAATTTTAAAGCTATATTTAAGACAATTTATGATAATGCAATACAACATTAACATTCATCTAATAAAAAAACAATAATTGTCATGATTACAATCAGTAGAGCTGTTGATTAGCGTTGATAATTGTTATCAATATTTATATTCATTTGTGTGAAATCAACATGTTATATTGTGAAATGTATAGAATCTTATCTGTAGAATACAAATTTTATTGTAAAGCTCTCTCAGTTCGTGGGGTTTACTTATAAATCGTTGAGCAATTGCTAGAGAGCAGTCTGTTTGGAACAGTCAACTAGTCAACATGTGGGAGATTACTTTGACTCTGGTACTGGTGTTAGTGGGTCTTATCTATGTCGTGATGACATGGAACTTTGATTATTGGAGCAAACGAGGTGTTCCCGGTCCCAAACCTAAGATATTCACGGGAAACTATCCGCACTTGTACACAATGAAGCAACATGTTGTCTACGACTTGGATCGCATTTATCGGTAAGATAATTCCTGAAAAAAACCAAGTGATGTTATTTGCGACTCAGTTTATTTTAAGATGCACTGAGATAAAATAAGCTTTATTAATCTAATGTCGGCGTCAAAAAACCAAAATTCAAAAGCTTTTGTGCTATATAAAACATTCCATTGACGCGATCTCTTATATTCATAGTCAGTATAAGAAGGATTACGATGCAGTTGGCATTTATGGAACGAGAAGTCCGCAGTTGTTGGTGGTCAGTCCAGAACTGGCCCGACGCGTCTTTGTGTCCGACTTTAAGAGCTTCCATGACAACGAAGTCTCCGTTATGGTGGACGAGAAGTCCGACTACATATTCGCCCACAATCCCTTCTCTCTAGTCGGCGAAGAGTGGAAGAAGCGACGTGCTGATATAACTCCCGGACTTACCCAGAGTCGAGTATGTACAAAAGCTAATGAATTGCTGTCTATAGTATTTCATATATTTGACATATCTTTACAGATCAAGACTGTTTATCCTGTTACCAATAATGTGTGTGGAAAAATGAGTGAATGGCTGAACAAACAACTGAGACTAAATGCACCCGAAGGAATCAATGCCAAGGATGTAAGTGTTTCATTTACTTGGAGTGAATCGTTTAATAATTTTGAACTTTCTATAGCTAAGCCTGCGTTTTACCACTGAAATGGTTACGGATTGTGTGTTGGGTCTTAAGGCAGAAAGCTTCAGTGATAAACCTACACCCATTATGGGTCACATCAAGGATCTATTCACACAGCCCTGGACCTTTATTATGTACTTTATTTTAGTGAGCACATTTCCAAAGCTCAGACAACTGATTAAAATTCGATTTTTACCCTTGAGCACGGAACGCTTCTTCATAGATTTAATGCAGAATGCAATTGATGCCAGAAAAGCTCAACGTTCTGTTGGTAAAGATCTTGAGCGAGTTGACTTCCTAGACTATATCCTGCAGCTGGCAACCAAAAGGAATCTGGACACACGTCAGCTAACTGCTCATACAATGACATTCCTGTTTGATGGTTTCGAAACAACAGCTTCAGTTTTGAGCCATTTACTGTTGCTTCTTGGTAGAGATGAACAGGTGCAACAGCGTTTAAGAGAGGAGATAAAATCCCATATAAATTCACAGGGTAACATCGAGTTTGAAAAACTAAATGAGTTGCCTTATTTGGATGCTTGTGTACAGGGTAAGTGGAAATGTAATACAAACCATGGATCTGCTTAAAAACTATATTGGACACTCTTTCTTTGCAGAAAGCATTCGTATCTTTCCTCCTGCATTCATGTCCAACAAGCTGTGCACCGAGCCAATTGAATTACCTAACAAGAATGGCAAGAACTTTAGAGTGGAACCTGGAACAACCGTCATAGTGCCACATTATAGCTTAATGATGGACGAGGAACACTTTCCTAATCCCGATGAATTCAAGCCAGAACGATTTATACAGCCCGATGCCGCTAAAATGTATAGGGAACGCGGCGTTTTCATGGGCTTTGGCGATGGACCTCGTATTTGCATAGGTGAGTAAAATACTCTCTGGATTTTGTTTAACCATTTTTTAAACCATATCCTCAAAATTTCTAGGCATGCGCTTTGCTCTGACTCAGATCAAGGCGGCTGTGGTTGAGGTTCTTACCAAATACGATGTTTATGTTAACCCAAAGACCCGCAAGGATAACACTTATGATCCAATGTCCCTAATCACTTCTCTGAAGGGCGGCATTTGGTTGGACTTTAAGGCACGTCAGTAAAGCAAACAATATAACTTTCCGTCAGTTTGCCCCTTTAAATAAATATACATACAAAGTATATAAAATGTATATATATAAATGTATATATTTCATCGTTGTAAAGCAATTTATTTTGTAATTTTTACCAAAACAATTACCATACCAAATTACAAAAGTTCAAGTTTTGACAATATTGATTGACATTGTAAACATTGATTGAATGGTATACCGTCTGTAAAATAAAATAATGTGATATTCTTTTGTACATTATGTTCCAATAAAACAGTTTAGTATGTAACAATTGTATCAATTTTGCAATCAACATGTGTGTCAATAGCAAAGGCAATTCGGAAAGCAATTTACAATGCACTGAGTTCTCAATTAGCCCAATAAATAAGCAAATAGGTTTTGGCAATACACTTGGGTTAGTTTTCTTGGCCATTGTGAATGTCAACAAGTGCATAGAGTGGCGGAGCCGTGTTGCCGAGGAGAGAAGATTGAACATCTGTTTCAGTTCGAGTGCAGAAGCTGCTGCTACTTCTGATTCAACTATTGTTAGTGCAAAATGTAACAAAATCCAATTTCAAACAATAAGAATTGTGTGTGTGTGTGTGTAAGTGAGTGTGCATACACACTTAATGCAATTTAAGTCAAATTTAATCAATGCATAGCATAAGCGACCCACCAAAGGAACCCAACGAACCAACTTTCAGCATGTTTGAACCAATTGAGCCGAGCTGCAGTCATGTAGTATGCCATATAGTGAACGAAGAATGGGAAGGGGAAGCGGTAGGGGGACTGCAGTCAATAGAGTAAAAGTTATGCTCGACTGCCACTGACTCTGCCTCCATTTTTGGGCTGCCAGCAATGAGTGGAGTTTCGCTTTAGTTGTACTTAGTTGCACTGTAGTTGCGGCAGTAATCAAAAGTAGTTTTGGGGCACAGTAAACTGAGCCTTGGTTTCTAACGGAATGAAGGATGGGGAGGAGGGACATTTGCAAATAAGAGTGGTGCGGGGAATGCGTTAAGCAATTTGCAAAACTAAAAACCGGAGCACAGTTTAGGTTTTAGGCATTGCTTTTGGCAGGCTGTTGAAACTTTTGCCCAAGCACTACATACTCCTACAAAATGCGGCATATGTGTAGAAAATTATTTGCCAAAATGTTATAAGTGAGCGATAAGGGTGGCAAATATAGGAGCGACGTGTATTGCGGCATAGGAATAAAGAAGCAACAGCAATCTAAAGAACAAATAGCTGTACACATTTGCAAATTAAAAGCATCTAATTGAATTGAATTCAACGGTTAAGAAATGAGTGCATTAAATGCATAAATAATATATTTGGGATTGCATTGAAACATAAGAAGAAATGAGCTGGTAATGTTAGAAATTAAAGTTAATTATTAAATAATCTATAAATATATTTGAAATTTTTAATAAAAAAATAAAAGTTAGAAGTTTTAAGAAACTTTTATGGTCTCACTTGACACTACAAACTAAAGATTTATTGTCTAACTAAAAGTTATTAGCTAAACTTAATCGAATCAAATTAAAAATATAGATTTTTTTTATATGGTTGCCGTTCAGAGAGACCGCGTATATAAATTGTACTACTATTATATTACTTAAAGAAATCGTTGTTTTTAAAGAAAAATTATTAATAACTTTAAATTCGTGTGGTCACTACAAATTACCGAGCTCATTAGAGCCCTCTTAAATAGTGTGCCTCGAACTGAGACTGCTTATGAATCCCTGCATCAGATTGAGTTGGAATCTGTGAATGGCTTTGTTTATGGGCGCAAATTACATGACTCTCAAAACATAAGCGTCAGTAGGCTGCTGTTGGGCCTGTAACCATGCCTATGCCAATACAGAATCTGATGCCAATAGCAATGAAAATGACGTTGACTTTGGCTATGCCGATGCCTATGCAAATGTCTGTGGACATTGTGCATGCAAACAAGTGAGTACACTGCCCAAAATGCCCCCCTGAGTGGACAGAGCAGACAGCGTAGACAGAACAATGCATTTGGAATCAACTCTGAGCCCACCGGGCGTATGCAGAATTTTGCATTAATTGCCTCGGTCAATGCCCATGAATTGCGTCAAGCATTCAAAGTCAAGTGTGCCTTTGTATGGGTGCTTATATTCCCAAGGATGTTGTTAATGCCAAAAGGCAAAACTGTTATTGCACGAGTGTGAAGAGTTGTGTATTATGGTAGCACTTAAGCATCTTGTGGTTGTTTAACATAAATATTTGAATATCTCAATTGAATTATAATTGAATGGTAGGCTTTAAGCCAATGAACTCATTTATCATTTAAGCTTCTTGGCTTTACATAGCAAAAGTTATAAGCGTTTAGTTAGAATTTAGTACTTGTACTTGTAACAAGTATTTTAAACTTTCATATATAAATTCATTAATAGGAATTTATTTGCCAGCAAACAATATTTTTTAATAAATAAATTTTCAACCTAACAAATCTTAACCTTACAGTATTACAAAAGAACTTTCAGCAATTTTTTTTAAACAAGTTTCTAAATAATTATATGAAACAAACATTTAACAATATTTCAAAAAAAAGCTTTACAATTCTTGGTGTACTCTAGTTACCAACTTTAGTACCAAAACATTTGGGAACTAAAAGCTCAAGGATTTCTCCTATTAACAACTTGTACCAACCTTAATTTATCAATCACTTAACAAAAGCTCCCAACCTTAGTACACAAAATTATGAAAGCTTTTTATAGTAGTTGGTAACAAAAGTGAATGAGCTTTAAAAGCTTCAGCCAGTGTGTACACAATAAATAATCGACGCAAAACATTTTCAAATTATCCAAGTTTTAAGCACAGAACAAAAAGCATATGCAGACTAACACATAACAATAATTTATATATGACATTTACTTCGCTATCAATGCCATTATCAACAAGCATAACTTGTAGCACACACAGACACGCACACAGACACACACACACACACAGTGAGACAACCACTCCAATACATATACAGAGTTCAAGCGAAAAGTTATTAACATAAATTCTTATGCCAACATCGCGGCATCGAGTTGACTTGAGAACTTCTTCCGGCTAAAGTGAGGCCAAAAACTTTGCCACCACAAAAGTCAAAAGTGTTACTGCCTCCTTCACACTGAGTCCAACTCATTGCCACGCCTCAGAGTTGAACATTTTTCTTGCCATTTCTATTTTCAGTTTCATACCCGCTGCTCACAAAGTAAGGGTATATTATAATCTTATAAATACCTTCTAATAAGTTATCGAGTTGGGGACGAAAGCTGAAATTTCCAATACAAATTTTGTGGGAAAAACTAGTACTTGTGTTTTTAAGGCATCATTATGAAGTTCTGTCTCTATATGAAATAGAGATTGGATCCCATAGACTGCATCCCAATTATTTGGCAAATTACAGAGTTATAGAAATCAAATTCATTACACAAGCATCTTCTGCTAAAAATTTTTTTTAAATTAACCTAAAAACCCAACATTTTTAATGTTTAAACTTTGTTAGTTTTGAATAATTATCAATTGTTTTAATAGATATTCATAAATAACGGCTATCTCTTAGTTGAGTGGCAACTACTTATTCCATTTTTATTTGCTTAGTCCTTTAAACTTTACCTCGTTTAGCTGCGATCGCCGGAGAGCACACCTCAAGTCGAGTATTTAGAAATTTATTTAAAAGTTGCCGCAGCAGCCATGCTTCTTCTTCTTCTTTATTGTGGTATTTGTTGTTCTTGTTGTTGTTGTTGTTGTTGATGTTTTTGTGTTGGCTGTATTTTCATACGCCCAGTTACACGCATAAATTTTGTTATGGAACTTTTAGCAAGGTTGTTGTATGCACCACAAGTATATAGTATACTATATCTAGAGTTTGTATACTCGTTCTCCAGCCAACAGTGAAAGTTTTGACGCCATTTTTGTTGCAGCTATCGTTGTTGTTTGCACTTTTTGTTGTTGTTGCTGCTGCTGCTGCTTCTGTTGCACAAGGCTCCGTTGGTTTTCTTTAGTTGCTTGCGGTGTTATTGTTGAGGTGGCACAATAAAGGCATGTAAACTTTAGTTAGATTATGTTACCTGTGCCCCGGCGCATAGTCATTGATTACAAACTGAGCGGCTATGTGAAACACGTCTACATTTAACTGAACACAAGTATTACTGTACAAGAATTTGCTGTTTAATTGTAGAGTGCTTTAATTTAAAATAACAAATTGAACACAGAAAGCTATAATTGATATCAAAATTTATAACAATGTTTTTTTTTATTATTAAATTCTATGCACTCTAAGATAATAATTTTAAGAAAATAAATAATATATAAATATAAAATAATTTATAAATAATATAATTTCCCAAAATACTTTTAAGTTATATAATTTATCGTCTGTTATATTTCCAAAACTTTTTTAAATAATTTTGCACAATGCAGATACTAATTCGTTTTCAAATTGTAAATCTTATTAACAAAGATTTAGTTTCTGTTTTTTGCTGTTTATCATTTCTTTTTGTTCCCACACTTTCTTTCAGTTGTCTGGTGAAATGTCGTGCAGACGGGTAAGCGCAGAGAAAGCTCAAAGCAAGCGAAAGTAAATTCATACTTAACCCTTTGTAAGCTTGTTTATGTTGCACATTTGCAGACGCAGAGTTCCCACAATGTGTTCAACTCTAGTGCTTTTTTGGCAACTTTAATGCAAATGAAATGCATCGGTTGATACAGTTGAATGCTAAGCCACGTTTAAACTAACGTGCACTTTCCTTTTTCGCATTATCTCCATGGCATTATTTTCACTTAAGCCCCAGAGCCAAATGCTCAGCACCCTATTCCAAAATACTCCCCCGAAAACCCTTCTGAATCTTATGCCAAACTACCCTGGCTAGAAGTTGGAGTAACGCACAATTGTGCACGCAAAAACCTTGTAAACAAATACAATAAATTGAGGGCTTGGAAATTTAACGTAGAAATGTGCAGCAGCCAGCACAAACAGGTGTTAATCCTTCCCTGACCAAAAACAGTGCCAAGCAGCGCCGCAAAGTATGCAACAGAAAAGGGAAAATTTAAGCTGCTTGCGCCACTTTGTGTATATTTGTGTTCGTATACAAATGTGTGACTGCTTGTGCGTGTGCATGGAAGAAAGCAATGAAATAATCATAATAAACTAAAAGTGTTGCGACTAATATATACCCTAAAATTAGTCACTTTAGTGTACATAAATGAATTCCAGCTGCTTTTAGTTGTTGGTTTATTCATAAACTTTAGATAACTAAAAGCAGTGGCAATAAATTAAAATAAAATTCATACAAGAATTTTAAAATATGAAGTGTCTGAAATTTTATATTAAAAAAGTATTTTTAAGTATTTGCACAAATTTCTATTTCATTTCTTAAAGTTTTATAACACTAAAACAGATAATAAATGTTTTCGAATGTATTTAAAATATGTTTTAAATGATTTTAAACATTTACAATTCTGAAATTTTATTTTCTCTATCCATTATGCTATTATTGACTACTATAAGTTGACTTTCAAAGTGCAACAGTATTTCAAATTTATGAATTTCTTTCCGTATTCCATCCACAATCAGTATCTTTTAAGAATAAATAACATACAAGTATTTCTGGAGACTCATTCTACATATATAACCAAATTCAGCACTATTAAAACTATTTGGACTATTTGAATAAACTACAGGGTATTACAAAATTTGTAGCACATGAAAAGAATTGTGCTCATTTGTAGCTTGAGAGAGAGCGAGAGTGAGTGAGAGCGAAGGAGAGCGTGTAAAAGAATTAGTATACGGATTTTGCATTTTGTTTTGTTTTGGTTGCAAGTTGTCGTCTTTTTCCAGTTGTCCTGGCAACCGCTTGCCGCAATGCCAGAGCGAGATAGCAGCTATTATTTTATTTGTTGTAGTTGCCACTATTGTTGCCCACTGTTGTTGATGTTATTGTTGTTGTTGTCTAAGCAACTTGCATTGCTTTGCATATGTTCGCACATGCAGCTCCATTTTGGGTGCTTTGGCTCCTTTTGGCTGTCATCATTTAGTTTTAGCATACGAGCAGCTTTTAAAGGTTATCTCACTAGCGCCATTTCTTTTGTGCTGTGCTCTTTCTGGCCAAAAGCGGCTTCGTTACAAACCGAGCTAAGCGTAAAGTGAAGCAAATGCTTTAAGTGCAGAGCCAAAGTGCAACAAAAACAAAGCAAAACAAAATAAAATGACACAAAAAAAAATTTAAAAAAACGCTAGAAAAGTAAACGACAAATCGTCTGAGACGGAAAGTTAAATGTTGGTAATACTGTTGCTTGTGCTGTTGTTGTTGTGTTGTTCGTGTAAAGTTTTTGCATATATTTTTTTGCATATTGTGACACCGGCATTTCCCCTAAGTGCTCTACTGCACGGTGCATATGTGTGTGTGTGTGTCTGTGTTTGTTTATCTGCTCCTGTGTGTGTGGCACGCGTTTTAGCCGGCAATGTTGCCCGTTGCCATTAGCAGTCGCCGTTCCGTTACCAGCCCTGTAAATGGCGTTGCCAGGCTTAAAAAAAGGAAAGCTCAAACTTGCATTGAATTTAAAAAGCTTTTTAACGGTCAAAACAAGCTACTTGAATTTTCCATATGAATATGAACGAATTGCTTAGTATTTATTTTGCTTAATGATATACAATTTACGGTTCATGAACATAGAATCACTGTTAGCTTATTGTTAATATTTGAATAGTTTTACTATTTAGTAAAACTAAAATTAGTAGTAGTTAGTTCGGCACATTTGTTTTCTAACATGATTATGACTTAGCAAATTTTAATACATAATAAATCTAATAAATTTGGACCCTTAGACAACCAAATTTCAATTATATACTGATTGATAAATTATTATAGCTTTTAGTTTGAAAAGCTCTTATAATTTTAACATTAAATGACATTGATCAAAGTTTTCACATCGTTCTTAACGCACTTTGTATGGAAAAATCGGACTAATCGGCTCAATATTTCCTTAAGCTGCCATGGAAACCCTTTTCCAAAAATATGAGTTATGAAATCATTTTATTTATTGAAGAATCTGTACAAAATTAACGCAGAGTAGATTTTCTAACGTCATATAAAATTTTTTTTTTTTTTTTTTTTTTTTTTTTTTTTTTTTTTTTTTTTTATTTATTAAATTTTTTTTTTTTATTTTATTTTTTATATTTTATTTTTTTTTTTATTTTTTTTTTTTTTTGTTTTTTTTTTTTCGTTGGGCCCTCCATAAACAGCCCGCGCCCCCCCCCCGCCCCACCTTCTCTTCCCCTCTTTTTATTTTTTGTATTAATACCCCTTTCTTTTTTTTTATTTTTTTTTTTTTATTTCTCTCGCTTTTCCCCCTTCTCCCCCCCCCCCCTTTTTCGGGTTTCCCTCTCCCCATTGTCTGGCTTTGTTGGTATTTGTTTGTGTCTCCTCCTCCCCCTTTTTTTTATTCTTTTTTTGTCCCCCTTTTCCCCCCGCCCCGCCCTTCTCAATCATCTCCCCGGGGGGGGGTTTTTTTTTTTTATTTTTTTTTTTTTTTTTTTTTTTTTTTTTTTTTTTTTTTTTTTTTTACAAATAATTAATATTTTTTTCCTTTTTTTTTTTTCCCTCTATTTTTTTTTTTTTTTTTTTTTTTTTTTTTTTTTTTTTTTTTTTTTTTATATTTTTTATTTTTTTTTATTTTATTTATTTTTATATATTTTTTTTTTTTTTAAATATTTTATAGGGTTATGTTGTTTTTCTTTAGAACGAAGTGTCCCATTTACTTATTTCGCGCACCTTATGTACCGACTAATTTTCTACTAAATCATATACTTATATGTTACAGATACATTTTAAAAGATCAGCACTAAAATGCTTACTGGATATCTGCAGGACCTATCAAAGCTTTCGTGTTCTGTTAAATAAAGATTTATTTTCTTGTTCAGATTTAAGAAAAATATGTTTTCAATTAAATAGAAAATATAGAATATAATTAAATTTTATAGATAAAATTCTAAAGTAATCTTATTTCATTAATTATTAAAAAAAATAAAATTAGTTTACTAAATAATACAATTCAGAAAATAAAAGTATGTGCAAATGCAAACCGAAATATTGTACGAACAATTTATCTACTTTATTTTAATAGATTGGTAAAAAAAATTTCGACTTAAAAGTAAAAGAATTTAATGCTTGTAAAATCTCAAAATACTGGATTTTTAGTAAAGTTTAGATTAGATGAACAAAACAGCTAACCACTAACACGTGGTTCGGTATTGGACCATTTATGCACGCATCAATAAATAATAAAAATACAACTTATTTGACCTTGAGTGAATTACAACATGTGTGACCTTGTGTGGATCGTATCTTTGTCATATGCCCAGAATAATATGGGATATTATGTCACGTAAATTATGACAAATATCTTATCGGTTGGCGACAAAACACAATCTGACAGACGTCGAAATAAATGTTGAATATATAAATAAATCAGTAGAGTTTGGGCATTAATTGCGGCATATGTGGCCATTCAAAGGACAGTATTATTTTACAGAAATGAAGTCCATTTCCATGATTACTGAATGAATGACTATTAATGCCACACCTCTCTTCTTTGGGTCATAAAATTATTATGAATATTCGAAAATAATTTGCTCGGCAACGCGAAATCAAAGAATCAACTTTCTGTGCACATGTTTGGTATATTTATTTTCTGTTTGTTTTTAATGACAATGGATTGACAACGCAAAACACAAACATGCAGAACTACAACTATAACAACACTATTAATAACTTAAATACAGCAACAGCTACAACAACAACCACAACTACAACAACAACGAATGCAACCCGCCCCCAAAAACCGAAAGAGGGCCAAAAGCGTTGCCAATGTCAACCGACGCCGACACCCCAACAATCCTCAGACCCCTTAATGTTGTTCTGCCGCGTTTTCAATGCCGCACTACAATTCCGGCTACGCTTACGACTCCGGCGTAATATAAACAAACTTTATTAACATTGCTCACAGAACGGACGCACAGTTTTGCCGCGTAATTAGCACACCAAAAATATATAAAATCAAATAGAAAAGTGTGTGAAATTTATATATGTTAAATAGAAATAAAACTAACACAAAATGTGGCAATAACTAGTTGCAAATTAGCGTAAAAACAAAAAGTTACAAAATATATTTAAAACATTTTCGAAGCAAAAGGTCTATGGACAAATGGTTTGGAGAGAAACGTCTATGGCTGTTTGGTAACCATCTTCCACTTCTGCCCAGAAGGTAAGTACTTTTAAATATTTTCTATCTATATCAATTTCGGTATTTTTCAGTACTACGCATTGCTCTGCTCATATTGCACATGTTCTTAAGTTGGTTTCTGATACTATTAACCTTCCTTTGTTTTTGGCTTGAACTTGTTGTTTTCCAGCAAGTTCAAGATAGCTACGTAGATAATTGCCAATGCGGTTTACCTGGCCCTGATTTTGTTTGGCTTTAACCTTAGCTGTTTCTACCTTGTCGCAAAGTTCTTTGACATTACGAATTTATTTAAAAATCAGAGTTATTTTTATACAGCAAAATGTAAGGCAAGTCTATTAGAATGATACAGGTTTTGGCTAAATTATTAGTTTTAATGAATAGAATGTATATAAACAAAGCGTATAGCAATATGTTTCATCTCAGTCTCCTTCTCCAATATTAATCACTATGTTATTATTGATGATTTTCCGTTTATATAAAGTAAGATTTTTTTAGACATTATTAAATACTTGCTCCTTTAATTATATTTATATTCCAAAGATATAGAAAACTTACAGTACAGACAAAATTGTCCAGAATCTATTAATGCTATGTAAACTTGAGGATTACTTACACAATATATGCTATTACTGTATCTTATAATTTTGGAAAACTCCTGCAAATATTTGCTGCATATTGCACTCAGTTTGCTCGTTAAGCAGAACGCTTCAAATGGTTTCAATCAAACGACAATCGAAAGGAGACAAAAAAAATATATGGAACCACAAAGAGTGGAGAATGTTTTCCATATTTTTGCCCGCATTTCTCATTTTCCGTTTTCGAAGCAGACGCGCGCAAATGGCGTTGACATGTGCGCAAAAGCAAAAGATTTCCTCTCAACCAAAGGAAGTAGCATTAAAAACCGCTAAATCATCCGTTGCTGCTGCCGCTACTGCTGCCACTGCTGCTGATTTTCCCGCTGCTGTTGCCGTTGCCAATAAGTATGCAATATTCCTTTTGAGCTGTTTGTCTGGCTGTCAGTCGTTGCCGCTTTTGCAGGTTTGAGTTCCCGGTTCCTTCTACACAACCAAATCCGGGCAAAAGAAACCAAACAAAAAAGTCTAACAAAAGCAATGGTCGCATATCAATGCAATTTGAAGTCTGTGTACTTTTTTGCACACATATTCTTTTGATTGAATTTCAATTTGATTGCAGTTTTCAGCTTTTTTTTTTTTTGTTTTTTGCTGGCCCAACCAGGTTGGTTGATGGGGTCCCCTGATAGTTGAATGGTTAATAGTTCGGTTTGTTGGTTTTCATGTGGCTCATTTTGTTGTCAGCAACAAAACGAATTTATATAGATAGTTGGAATACTATTTATGGTATCAGACATCTATAGTGAAATTGTTTTTTATTGATAGATTGCTTGTCTCGCCATAGCAATGGCAAATTGATGAATTAGTTAAATGCCAAAATGTACAAAAGCTGCGGCTAATTTGTATTTAATTATTAACTGCATGTAATATAACAATTAAACGGATATTCAATTAAGAAAACAAATTCAATGCTATTAATTAAAACAACAAATCAATTAAAATTAGAATCATATTCTATTTGACATAAATTATAAATTTTTTGTTAGTATAATTCTGTCAGCTTTTATACTTTTTAATGCGATAGAGCTTCCAAAAAATGTATATTGTTATATAACTTAATATGATATTTGGTGGCATGAAGTTATTAGCAAAGAAATGTTTGTAATTAAATTATGTAATACAGTATAACGAACTATGTACTAGTTAAATGGTTACATATATTCAAAACTCATAGGTATAGTGGTGTATTAAGTTTGATGGAAAAGGAACTGAGTGTTCTTCGACCACATAAAGAACATATATTCTTGATCAGTATGAACAGCCGAGTCAGTTATGCCCTCTCCGTCTTTCTATACTAACGTAAATGTCGAATACCGCTCTCAAAATTCCCAAAAAAATGTTTCCAAAATCGCTAAAGCTCAAAAAGTAATTTATGTATATTTTAATAATTTTATTGTCTACTATTTTTTAATCAAAGTTAAATGAGGGATCGGTTTAAATCGTTTAAATTGAAAAAATTGTGTAGTTTTTTTTTTTATTTTAATTTTCCATCGCCTTTTACTCCATAACATATTTTTATATTTGCACCATTAAGCAACACAAATAAATTTCCCTTGCTCAAAGCAGACGTTTTCTCATTCACTCTCCATTGTTTTTTTTTCTTTCACGGCGTGCAATATAGTGTAAATTCTTTTCGAGGTAGTACCCCTTATTGGCTCTATCAACACGTCTCTACTCACATCGAATAAGTATGCCTCTTCTTGTTACCCCCGCAGCCCATTGGCACCCATCTGCATCCATTGCTGGCTTTGCTTTGGACATTCATGAGCTTCATATTGCATGTGCCGTGTTTTCCTTGAATCTTTTTGACTACCATCACAACTCTTGCTCTTTGCATCTACTTTGAAGCCTGATTCATTTGCATGCGCCCCGTTTTCTGTTATTTGTTATTTTTTTTTTGCAGTTATTCCTATGTAGCAGCTGTTTACTGACCCCAAAAGCAAAAATGGCAACACGAAACACATGACAGTCAAAGAGCCAAACACCTATTGGGTGTATCGGGTATAGGGTTTGCTGTGGGGTGTGCATTAAATATGCATCATGTCCAATGCATTTTAAAGCATTTATCGATAAAATAGATAGAGGCACAAAGGTGCCAGGTAGTCTAAATTCTTTGCTGCAACGGTGCAAACGTGTTTTTTGGTGGCAGTGTGAAATGTTTCAGAATTATTATCTGCCTCAAGCGTTTCAGGACTCATTTCTCTATCGGCTGATACAAAAGATACAGGTGTGCAATGAGCCTGATGTAAATGGCAGACATCGCAGGTAGGTCGAAGTTAAAGTCGAAAAGTGAATCGAATAAACTTTTGCCTTCTTGTGGCAATGCTCAGCGCGCAGCTCCACTGTAATTAGCTGCCTCAACTTTTGAGTCAAACAAACGGAAAGTGAAAAATGTGCAAAGTTTACACCAAACAATCGCCCAATGACATTTAGTTCACTGCAACGGCCTTGGCCTTTCCTACTACGCATGCCATATTGTCTGCCCGTAAGTATGCAATGCTTTTTCACCTGTGCGTGTACGAGTGTGTGTGTTTGTGTGTGTGTTTGTGTGTGCGGCGCATTTGGCATTAATAGCTTGTTATTTATTGCACACAATGCCCAACAAGGCCAAGTCAACACGACCACCGCGAACAGCTCAACTTCTCCACCATTTGCTTTTGCCCATAGTAGCCATATTTGTTCAAAAGCAGTTCGCTGCGTTGCCACACTTCACGTTGCCATGTTGTCCTTTTGCACTGCACAACTGTAAAACAGCAAAACTTTTACCTGGCATTATTTCTATTTTTACACAACCTTTTCACCGCTTTCCCGGTCTAAAGTTGTTCTTACTGCATTTTACTACTGATTATTTTTAAGCTAAATGCTCTTTGACTGTTGCAAAGGTCACTTTACTGGAGGCTACACTGTTGTAATCTACATTAATAGATTCAGACTTTTTAAAAATATATTTAAAGATTTAAAAAAGTTTGCCTGAATTATAAAAAATATACTATAAAAAATAGTAATGTGTTATACTTAGTCTACTAGCTTTATAACCTAAGTCCATTTCATCAACTTCACGCAAGAAGCAGCTGCCAATTTTCTCGATTCGTTATAGCAATCAGTGCAATCAATAGAATTGGTAGAAAATTTCCCTCGCTACTTGACCAAAAGTTGAATAACCCCAGTATTGAACCCCACGAACGGACGGTAAGCCACAGAGCCAAAACTTTGACCGTACAATGAATTGAATAACTACGTGGCGGGATGGCCAACCACTTTACTTTTCAAAACGTAAAGAATGTAATTAAGAGGCATGAAAACAACTGCAATTACATGAAGAATGTTGAATAATCAAAGCGAAAATACCTTCGTAAACAAAAGGTAGTAATAATAGCAGAGGCAAAAGAACTAAATAGAGACTGACCCGAACATTATTATGCAAATCAAGTAGCGCGAACCGTTTGTAGCTTAAAACAACGCAGTTGGCCAAAATCAAAAGGTCAAAAGCCGTCCCCGAATTGGCAGAATTGAAGAGAAGGCAATTAGTGGGCAGTGTCGATACTATGTAGATAAAAAGGTGTTACACGTGCTTTTCATTTGAACTTAGTGGATGACTGTCTGTTTTTGCTGCTACAACACGGCGTATGCGTGACAATGGTTAGTAATTCATTTCAGAGTCGCTTCTTCCTTGTATTTCAATGCATTTTTGAGTATTTTTAATGTATATTTAATGCTGCACGCAACCACAGCGAAATGAAGCCAAACCAAACGGAACGAAATGAAACAAAACGGAAGCGCCAATGTCCAACACGGCGTATGTGCAATGTCCGCAGATGCAATCAAGTTGAGCGGCCATTTTCAGTTTTTGTGCACCCGTAACGTCGCCTTGTTTGCCGTATTTTTGCTTGTTGGCCATTTTGCTGGCTTGCCAACTAAAGTTCTGGCCAGAACAAACTTCAGTCGTTTGCCGGCTGTTGGCGTTTTGACATCGCCTCGTGTTCCATTTCAGTCGCTGGCGACTTTTTGGCTGTTTTTCGTCGCCGTTTTAGCTGTTTTCGTTGCCATTGCCATTGTCTTTCACTGTGTTGTTACTGCTATTAAAGTTCTAAAGGTGTTAAAGCAACAAAAGCAAAATTAAATTCCGTTCACCATGAAAATGTTTGAAATATCCAAGTTATTTTCGCTGCGAAGGTAAGCTTAGAAAACTATCATTGTCTGAAGAACCTTATATTTGAGAGAAACTAAGAAAAAGCACAAATTGATCATTTATTAATTTATTTTAAGTGTATGCATATTGAATACTCAAATAGTTTTCTGTATATGGATAAGTTTTCAATATGAAAGTGCACAAGTTAAACAACTAATATACGCAAAAACTCTAAACTTTTAAAGTTATTTAATATTTATTTAAATATTTTTATAAATAAAAATTAAATGTCACTTTATTTTGCCCTAAACATTTTTAACTCTAATTTTTCATCTATGAAACAATAAAATTTCCAATCATTATTTTTTTTTTTTTTTGTAATTAATTAATTTTATTAAACACAAATTTCCTTATTTTAAATTCCAATCATTAAATATTTATCTAGAAATTTTTCGTTAATAGCTTAAAAATTTAGGTTAAACGAAGAACCTAGATAAGGCATTATACCATTACCATACCATTATACCATTAAAGTACACAAATTAATCATTTATTTATTTATTTGAAGTGTAAACATACTGAATACTCAAATACTTTTCAGTATATGGAATAGTCTTCAAAGAGAAAGTGCACAAGTGAAACATTTGTAACCAATATACGGAATAACTTTATTGCAAAAGACAAAAATTTCAGTGTAAACGATGAATCTAGATAGGGCATTACACCAATAAAGTTACTATCTGCTTAAAATTGTTTTCAATCTATCTCAAAGACACCTATCCATCTATATACATCTGTATTCCTACCCTTGCTAATTGTGCTTTATTAAACATTTATTTATCAATTAAGCAGACATGAACTTCAATATAAAGCCACTTTGTAAGACTTAATTAAAGTTTCAAGCCGCGTATTTTGTCGTAATTACAGTAACAAATACCAAGTATTAATAACTCGTAATGAATTCGAATTAAAAACTAGTGAGTCGTAAACCACAACGCCTTCCAATTTTTCCCCTATCTACTACAAGTTCATAGCACTGCTGCACTAGTTTGACTATCTTTCCCTAGTTTTATTATGTATTGTTGGGTTACCGTCTTGCGACTTTCCCGAAGTTTTATTCATAGCACAGTTAAAAAGGCGACGGGAACACACTCTCACAATTCCCGTTTACCCAAAAGTACCAGGTAACCTCAAAAAAAAAAAAAAAATAAAAAAACTACGCCTCAAATGCTTTCCGGTAGCCGAACGCCAACGCGTCGTCGCGCGTTGCCTAACAAAAACAAACACAATAAAGCCAACTCAACTCCACCATAGACTGGGTTTTGGGTGGGGGAGAAGTACGGTTAGGGGTACGTGTAAGAATAGGAAGGGTGCAGGAAGCTACTACATGGAACATGAAACTTCTTGAAAAACTTCAGAGCACTGCGCATGGTTTGCTTTTGTTGTGGTTTTTGGCTTTGTTAACTTTGGTCGCATTGCTATGACATTGGCTCTCGGGTCTCTACGTTTTGGACGTAACGCCAGACAGCCCGGCCAGACGTCAAGGGGAGAGGGCGCAGGGACTGCTGCCCTGAGAAGTCGGGCCGAAAGTCCGGAAAATCAGTCGTTGGTTGTCAGTCAAACAAACGGCTTCTGTATTGGTCGCACGCGTCTAACGACCTTACAAATAGAATAGCAAACAAAAAAAAAATCGCATTCATATTGATCGCAGTTCTAAGCAAGGTTCCCGATTATCTAGCGCATGGTGTGTATTGGTTCCTGCAGGAAGCACCTGCCTATATTCCAAATTATTAACGCTCATACCGAAACTATTCATTTGTATATTTAATCATTTCAAACATTTAAACATTGCGCACTCGAACTAAAACCCCATTAAAAACTCTAGTGGCAAATACGTAAAATTTTAGCCAGATGGATACCTTCTAGGTAAGTGCTCTGTTCTACAAAATTCTCCACAATTCCTGTAAAACTTATTTTCTTTTTTGCTGTCTATATTTTGTATTGTACTTGTATGCTTTATCTGCACTTGTTTCATTTGCACTTAGACCTTGTACTCGCACATGAATATTTTATTTAATTGCATTTTCTATGTTTACGACCCGCAAACATGTTATGGGTTTTGGTATTTGGCAAAAAACCTCCTCTCAAAGTTCAGTTACCTCGCTCTGACATTGAAATAATGCCACTAATGTTGCTTTTAAGGCTTATCATTCATATGAAATCAGCAGAAATATTCAACAATTTCCAATTTATTTTACCATAAAACGCCATTTCGACTGAAAAGGACACAAGCGTTACCTGGCTTTAGCCAGAAAATCGATTATAGCCTTGTTTAAGGAACCCTCAGACCTTATTTGCGGGGTGCCAAGTTATATTAGTGTTATTAGTAGTATTGATTTTTTATAATTATAATTAAACAACAGCAGTTCTTAATGGTATTCGACTACAAAGGGAATTTTATGCAATATAGATAATAAACTCTATAAACGACTTTCTCTGTAAAATATTATTTTTTTATTATTTTAATTACTTATTATTTGTTGAGACAGAAAGCTAAGCAATAAAAAAATTCTATAGCCAATAATCTATTCGTTTCTTTAATGATAATTTGCATAAATCTGAATTTTAAACTCCTTCTCAAAGAGTATAGAATAATTTCATTTGCATTTCAAGTGGCTGGACACAGTGTATTTTATTATTTTAATATGTTTACTTTTAAGATTAACATATAATCTGTCTACTATTATTTTTAAATAGTTTCCAAATTTGCATAAACATTTAAAAATTCCAATTTATTTCCACACAATTTTATGTAAACTTGTGTTAAACATCATTTTTTCTGTAGCTTTGCATCCACTGACAATCAAATAACTCATAAAAATGTTTCTCATTTGTTTTCGTTGCAACAAAAAAAGACCCCCCAAAAAAATTAAGAAATACATCAAAAAAACTAACACAACTAATACGATTCGCAAATCAAAAAGCAACTTTTGGACCAGAATAACAAATCAAAATCAATCAAAAATCTGTATATAAATTGTTAAGCAAATGATCACGGCTCATTACAATCTTTCATTTGTGATCGAAATACATAAACGTATTTTGATTGTGATCTCTCATGTGTTCGTGTCAATCAAATAACATCATAAACATTCTATGTGCTCAATGCAAAGCAATGCGTCGTGCAAACATCAAACGTGGTCAATGTTTGAGTCTAAGGTAAACTAATTTAACCAGCAATTAATTTTGTATCTGAATGTTAACTATTCAATTGCTATATTAGTTATTTAGCTAAATATATACATATACAAATACCTCAAAACACTTTCAGACCACAAGGTAGCAGCAAAATGGATAGGTATGAGAAGCTCAGTCGACTGGGCGAGGGCTCCTATGGCGTCGTCTACAAGTGTCGAGACCGAGAGACAGGAGCCCTGGTTGCGGTTAAGAGATTTGTTGAGTCTGAAGATGATCCGGCCATACGTAAAATAGCTCTGCGAGAGATAAGGTTGCTCAAGGTAGGTGCAGTCCAATTTTCGTTGCTGTTGAATTAATTATAAACTTTAAAAATATATTAATACCTTTTTATATAACTTTTGTTATTCTCCTAGAACCTTAAGCACCCGAATCTGGTATCCCTGCTAGAGGTCTTTCGTCGCAAACGTCGCCTGCATCTGGTCTTTGAGTTCTGTGAGCTGACGGTACTCCACGAACTGGAGCGACATCCACAGGGCTGTCCGGAGCCACTAACCAAGCAGATCTGCTATCAGACGCTGCTGGGCGTGGCCTATTGCCACAAACAGGGTTGTCTGCATAGGGACATTAAGCCGGAGAACATACTGCTAACGGCACAGGGTCAAGTAAAGCTCTGCGACTTTGGATTCGCACGTATGCTCAGTCCGGGGGAGAACTATACGGATTATGTGGCCACACGTTGGTATCGCGCACCTGAGCTTCTAGTGGGTGACACACAGTATGGCACACCTGTGGATGTCTGGGCCATTGGCTGCCTCTTTGCGGAGTTGGTGCGTGGAGAGGCATTGTGGCCAGGTCGCAGTGATGTGGATCAATTGTATCTGATACGGAAAACACTTGGGGATTTGCTGCCAAGGCACATACAAATATTTGGCCAGAACGAGTACTTCAAGGGCATTACGTTGCCGGTGCCACCCACGCTTGAGCCACTGGAGGATAAAATGCCAGCGAAGGCGCTGCAAAACCCGCTAACCATCGATGTGCTCAAAAAGTGCCTCGACAAGGATCCAGCCAAACGTTGGTCCTGCGACAAGCTCATCAAGCACTCGTACTTCGACGACTACATAGCCAAACAGCGCGAACAGGAGCATGTGAATAGCCTGGAGGTGGCCAACCTGCGGCAACAACAATTGGCATCACAGCAATTTATGCTTGCCACAGCCGCACAACAGCTGCAAACGGGTGCGGCACAAGCAGCTGCCATTGCCGCAGCTCGTGATAAATCAAAGGTGATCACTTGTCATACCCAATACCTATACCTATAACCCTTAGAACTTATTATTTGTCTTTTTTGAACAGACTTCAAACACCTCGTTACCGCTGCTGCCGAGCAATCAGCATCATCATCACCACCATCATCCCCATCAGGACTATGTGAAGCTTCAGCCGTTGAATAAGAATGCAGCAATGCTGCATCGCACGGAGCATCATTTGCCCACCATTTGAGGAGTGCTCCCAACTATCTACTATAGTATTTCCTCTGACTGCACTCAATTCAAATACATACTTATTTACTTTTCATTCCAATTTATTTACTAAGTTAAGTACTACTCGATAAATGTGTGAGACAAATGCGTTACAACAATTTCATTGTTTTCATTTCAAAACAATAAATGTAAATTGTGTAAAAACTAATAATTTGCAAAGTGTTGGAAATTATTTACAATTTGCAGAAAATGTTGAAGAAAGTGTTGGAATAATTGAAAGAAAAACTCAGGAGTTTTTTGCTCCAAACGACACTTTCCGAACTGGAAAAGCGAAAATACAGAAAAGGAGAATTTCGTTGTCATATTATGTTCGATACTCTTGATCTAAGTACAACTTGAACTTGTTTGAATCTTCAAAGTTCCTTAAATAAGTGTTGCAGATCACAATTTTAGATTTTATAGACTATAACTGGTAAGTTTTATTTTGAAAACTTATAAAAATAAATATTCTCTCAACTGATTAAAATGGTTCAAATACAACTTTTTATGCTACTATTAGCGTTAAAATTAAGTATCTTGGCTTTTTTTTACTTAATTAAATTGCAAGGTGCATAAATCTTTTATAAATAAATATGGGAAATTTTGAGACTTAAATATATGTATGTTTAAAAACATTTTTATATACATATATATAAATTGAGTTGAACTGTTATTAACCTTCGAGCAAGCTGACAAAGGAAAATTTCATAATAATTGCACAAATTTAACTACAAATCTATTCGAAAACTTTAACAAATATATCCTATTTTATGCCAACAGCAAATGCACTTTTAATCATAATTATAATAATTTAATAACTTGTAATTAATATGCAATTGTTTTTAGCTGCTAAATCCACTTAAAATATGCTCACACACGCACATTAAATTAAAATTCAGTGCTGAACTCAACAACTGTCAAGTCTGCACATCATCACATCCAACTGGCAGTTGTCTTCGCTTACCCACCTGTAAATATATACATGCATACGCCTTCTCCATTCACTTGTTGGCCCAAAGTGTACGTCACACTTCGCCACGTGCCAACAACGACGATGTTGAGTCTGTTGCCAAGGCTCGACTCGTTTTTTGGCAACCTAATCCGCTGCTAAGCACCCGACAGATAATCAACGACACGTAGAGCTCTTACGTGTGTCCCAGCCATGTCCTAGAAACAGCCAGAAAATAGACAAAGTACAAAAGCAAAAGAAGTGAAATGAAAGAAAAAAAAACCTAACAAACTGACGATGCCATGCACTAATGCCCTTTGATTGCAGTAATTACGTTCATGATATTATTATTGAAATCGGCTAATGGTGCTGCATAGGCATATCGAGTGTGATCGACTAGTGTCTACGCTGCGTATTTAAAATTGATAAATAAATATTTTGAAAATTCGTGCACATAATTTATGCTCACTTCTTAATTAGTGGTCTGTATAATATAAGAATATTTATATTTAATTGTCAGAATTTCAACTTTTTATTTTCACAGCACATATTTCAACTCAATTAAAGCTATTAACATATTAATTAAACATAGCATACAGAATATAAATATACTCTTAACTAAACGTGCTTTTATTTTTACTTCATTTATTTATAAGCACAAACTGTATTTTTATTTAGTTGGTAAACACATTTTGCATATTTATTTAATAATTGACTAGATTTTGTTTGAAATTCCATTATGCTTAATAACTATACAAATAAATTTCACAAAAAGTTATGCAATACAATTTTTGGACTGGCCTAGTTATGAACTCCCTAATGACTGACCGACCGACTGATTGTATTTTATTTTTGGTCAAAAAGTTTTAATTAAATTAGTGCAGAAGTTTGATAGCAATGCAACTGTCAACATAGCGCCGAAATCTCTAGAGATGGAGACGTAGAGTAGTGGAATCAAATGCCAGATGGGGTTGTTGCCTGGTTAGAATGGTGAAGGCAGTCAGTCATTGAAATTGACTGTATCGTCTGGGTATATCTCTGTCTCCCTTACTCTCACTCTCCCTCTCTCATACACTCTCTCTCTCTCTCTCTCTCTGTGCTTGTCTATCGCTCTGTTTCGCTTCATTGCACCCGTCGCCAAGTGGCTGGGACAATTGTTAGACACTTTGATTTTTCGTTTGGCATCTCACAATAGTCCAGAAAGTTTCCTCTTACTACTTTTTATCTGAACGCTGTGCATTTGACTGCAAATGCAAAAGGCAAAAAGCAATTGTAAGTCTTTCTCTCTCTTACATTCCTGTATCTTTTTCTCTCTCTCTCTCTCTTTCTTACATTCCCATCTTCAGGCACTTCCTGGCCAGGATATGCAAAGTGTGCAGCGTGTTGTCGACTCGACGCTTGACAATCCCAGACAGTTGCATAATCTGTACTGCCGTTTATGCAAAGTGCCCCCGAAAAAAATAAGTCCACCAACAGCAGCATGGGAACGTGGAAGCATCCCCGGGATGTCTAGGGATAATGTTAAGAGGTGTCCACAATTGTTAAGCTCTTCTCCGCTCTATCTCTCTCGTTTACTGTTTCTCTCTGTGTGGCAAATACAGCACAAAGGGAAATCGAACTTTTATTGAATAACTTGAAAGTTGATAAAGCATTCTTTATAGTTTTATTATATCTACCGCATAGCTGTTTTATAATACAAGTGCTTTTACTCAACAGACAATAAATAACCAACTAAATTTGTTAGCAATAACTTTAAACTTGTTTTTCGCAAGACATTTTTTTACAAAATTCCTTTTTATTCATTTTTACATCATCAGCTATCGTATGAAAAGTTGCAAAAACGTTTTAAATAACATCGTAATTTAATATTAAAGTTATTTAGTTATATTAGCTTTAAAGTACTTGTTGAGTGCCTAGTTTTCATTACATTATTTAATAGAATATTGAATCAAGCTGTAAAAAAATTTGACATTTAATCCTTTACAATATATTTTACAGTTATACTATTAATATCATTTTCCCTCTTTACATCTAACTACTTTATCCCAAAAATTTAGTGAGTTTATAGTCAGAAAGTTTCAGAGCTACATTTTTAATACAATATGTGATACTAGCAAGTCGAAATGACACATGTTCCAACAATTTTCTCACAGATGTATCAACACCTTCTCCATTCCAATCTCCCCTATCTACTCTCCTTCTAATTATAATACCTGCGATAATTCAGTGCCTCTGCATATCGACGATTGAGTGCGTTTTTGCGCTCAGCATAGCCGGCGGCTCCTTTGAGTAATTCACCGGGTTGCCAGTTGCGAAGGACAGCAGTGTCCTGGAGCGGAACATCCTTGTCGAGGGCCTGTTGCTGCCACCATTTGAGGCTAACAGCTTGCGTCTGTACGGGAATAACCGATATTACCCGAGGATAACGACCTGGCCAGGGGCCCAATTTGGCCAATCGCTTCTGCTCATCGATGTCCGTATCATCGGGCACTCCCAACACTCGCAGTTGTTGTACAGAGTCATCACTGCCAGGCCTTAGCGGAATAGGATGAAAGGGATCTTCGCCATACAGTTGACGATATCTCTTGCTCTTAACCAGCGTTATAATTTGAAACATTGCCAGGCATGTGACGAAATTATAACCAGCAAAAACTGTTGAATAATCCATAGTTAGTATGGCATTTTAAACTACAATAGTTATCTAGAACTTACGACAATAGAAGCTTCCCACCAATGTGAGTACTATAAGTAAGCCCAAATTGATTTGCTTTTTGAGCATAATCATCAACACTATGTGTCCAATAAGAATTCCCAGAAAGTAAACGAACTCCATGAGCGCCAAGGGAAGTATAATCCATTTGTGTAGCTTTAAAATTAGTATTTAAATGGTGACTTAAACTTTCTTAAGAACAAATGTAAGTATGCATAATTTTCGTATTTTTAATTTCTAAAATGTATGTTTCAAATATTTATGTATATATTATAAAATAGAAAAATAGCCTATGAAGAAAAATCTCTAAAAATGGAAATTTAGAGGTAAAATGGTCATTTAAAGTATGAAATATTAAACAACAAAATAAAAAATTCAGTCGAGCATCTCAACCGTGTAATATTCTCTGACTTTTATTTCTAATTATTTGAGTTCAAATCGGAGTAAGCGCCGCAAGAACAAAACATGCACTCGTGTTTGTCTGTCTGTCTCACTTGAACATAGTTTTTCTTTTACGCTGCTCGTGTTTTGCATGGGGCTGCGCGTCTGTTTAAAATTTACATTTTTTAATGTATGACAACTTTCGTGATTATAATTCGTTCTTGATGCGATTTTCAGTATCGATTGATATTATTTGTTTCCAAGTATACGCTAAGTTAAAAAACTATACGTTAACAAATACGTGAGTTAAAAACATGTACACTTTTAACTTATTTTGTTTATTTATAGGCGAATGGGGCGTGGTTTCTAAAACAATTTATATGTCATTATCTTTATATAACTCCTAGCAACCCGCATGCCAAAATTTGTGTTCCTAGGTGCTGAGCTACTGAGATATTCCCCAAAAAATTAATGTTTTTTTGATAAATCTATTTTCTTTTTAAATAAATTTATCATATGTAGGCTCATGTTTTAAAAAAGATTTTTAGCTCAATAAATGACAGCATTAGATTTTATAATAAATTTACCCTTAAAGCACCGATGATGCCCAAAAGAGCGCTTGTAATATGAATATAGCACATGCACTGCAGAAAGGTGACCACTTCATCGGGTGCTAAAATGAAATACATGTATGTAGAATATATGTTATTATATATTACAAATTATAAAGTCTTCTGATACTCACAATTGTGCACCCAATTTATGGCCTTTCGCATCGTATTGCTGTTCTTGTACTGTGAGTCATTCTCTAGCAAATCGATGAGCCCATCGAAAATGTGCACTCCACGCACAAAGAATATAACGCTTAGTGCTATATTTATGATCTGCGGAATATCAGAATAACAGTATATAGCATATATATATGCCAAATATCTATTGGGTTGCACTCACAATACTCAAAATGGCGACCAGCAGAACGCCCAGGCGAACTGAACAATAGCACAAATAACTTTCCATAAACAACATATTTAATGCTCGATTAGTTAAATCGCTTCACATAACTCTAAAGGACAACTACCTGGTGCGACAGGACTCTTGCCAACTACTAAATCCCGACAAATTCCCAACGACAAAAACAACAAACGATTGGCTCACAGACAATGCTCAAAAGGGGAATGGGGTGTGGGGTGTGGAGAGTGAGGGGCTAAATGACAAAAACTTGTTCCCATGATATCCATCTACATATCATACTCTGCTCTGAACTTTTGTCATATATTGTCATAATGCAACTTGAATGGCCAAACATTATTCATTCACCTGCTGAGCGTCATGGAGTTCACAACAATGTCTCAATGTCGGTGTCCTGTTCAACCACAGCAAGGACTCAGTCAAAGGTTAGCATGGTTCTTATGAAGTCTTACTTCTTCTGTGCCTCGGTTCGCCTGGGTGTTATCATTATCAGTGCATTTGCTTTGGTCGGTATTTCAAAAGTGTTTAACTTTTCAATGCGTAGGTTATTTAAAGGGGTACACTGGAAAAATTCGATTATTTTATGCTTGGCGTCATAAATACACACTTAAATTGAAATTTATCAAAAATAATATATTACTTTACTTGTTGTAACAATTAATTTACACAAACTGAAATTTTCATAAAGATTTTAATAATTTATATATTTCTTTTTCTAAAAAATACTATGTTATATTGTTTTCAGTTGAAAAGCATTTTAATCATCTATGCAGTTGCAACGGACTCTCTACACTACACACTCTCGCTTATTACAGTTTTCGATATTAATAATAGCTATAGAGCCAGCTATTATTTGGTAAGGGATACCTTATACTGGCTGGAACAGTGTAAGTACCAATATGGAAACTAAAGAAATGTATTATGGCGAAATCTGTTCTTGCAGATCCCGAGGAAGTTTATATCATCTTGCAGTTATACAGCATATGTCATGTCATATCTTGTGGCTTTGCCGCTTATGGTGCCTTTAAAGTGCGTATTCTAAATATTGGCAAAACCTGTTATTTCATTCAAATTGTTCGTTTCTTTTTTAGCTCAAAAAGCGCTATGTCACACCACTGGCTATTTTTGAATTTTTCTATATTGTGCAAATTGTTACGCTTTTTGTATTATTTCTGCGAATTCTTCGCCATTTTCTAAGCATATCGCACTTGACTCTACTAACGATTGCTGCTACCTTTTATGGCAGTATGTATTATAATATAATATCATCTTTTAACTCTAATAACTATATAGTTTTGCTTTTATATTTTAGTGCTGGTAGTCTATGACTTTTTTGCTCTGGTGGCCTTTGAGCAAATTGTAAGACTAGTGATGAGCAAACGTTATCAACAATTTTATGGTTCAGATCCTTTAAATCCAATACCACAATATGGTGTTATTAACAACACTGGAAAACTACATTTGAAACCTCCTATAACTGTCTATGTTACGCCAGTCAAATGGTGGCAAGTGAAGAGTATTGAGGAAAACTCTGAGAACAAAGAAGATTTTCAATTGGATAAGATGCATAAATATTTTCATAGTCATGAGCTATTACCAAAAGTAATGGTTCACAATGTCATGAACATTGGCTATACTGCGAGACATAAATTTTAACTAATGTAAATTAATTATAACTATTTATAATAAAACCAAATATATGCGAGCAACATTGAAAATATTAGCAAGTTGTTTAAATAAAAGCGTTGGCAAATTCAATAGCTTTCTTAGCTTCTAGCTAAAAGCTTAATTTTATATGGAGTCCATGAACCACTTTAAAACAGTATGATACATTGGTCTATTAGGTTTGTCATTATTAATCATCTTAATATCCTAACACTAACAATACAAACATTCCGTATATGAATGTTTACTGACTAACTCACAGTAACTGGATATTTAAAATGCTTTCATTTCTCAGACGTTGCCAGACTGTTAAAGAAAGGTCGTCAACTTTGTTAGGTATTCAAAAATGAACAGCACTTAAATTTGAATGAAAATCTGTTTGCTAATTTCTCATACATATTATGACTTTCATATTTGTCTGTGTTTTCTAAAGTTTCTAAAGCTTAAGCAGTGCCACTTACCTTAACAGTGTGCTTAACATTTATTTAACGCCATCTAGCGTTAGCTAGATGCAAGCTCGAACTCCGCAATTGTGTCTAGCGTTGCCACTCTGGCCAAAATGGTGAACTTTTTTTTTAAAAACACAAACTTTGCAGTAGGCACAATAAATTTATATTTTTATTTCCAAATAATTTAAAATGTCGCCATTTATCGCTAAAATTGCTTTAATTGGTTGTGGTACAATAATCTTTATTTCACTATTGTTTATATTGAATGGCTTTCGAACAATTAAGGAGAATTGGGAGAGTGATATACAACCGAATGGTCTGTGGCGTCAGCATGGAGATTACTGGGTATGGCATGACTATTTACGTAGATCTGAAGACTTTAAGAACACGGAGAGCATAACACTGACAACACACGGCACTTACATGGATCTGGGTTTGTTGCCCACACTTATAGAGAGGTGGGTTTACTCGAAATAGTACTGGAGTGTAATACCTAAGGGGTTATTTTTTAGATGGCAAGCGCCCATTAGTCTGGCCATATATGCGAGTGGAACGGACTTTGATAAGACAATACAATCACTGAGTTATCTGAAGAGTTGTCTAAAGCAAGCTGAACCCATGCGTCGTTTTCTCAGCATTCATTTAGTTATACATACTCTACATATACCCAAGAATTTGAAACGTTTTAGCTTTTCGTCTAGAAATCAGCGAAAACTATGTCAATGTTCCGCTCCCTTTGAAAAGTTGCGGCAAGATTTAACCTACTGGCATAAAATGAAACTAGACTATCCAGTTAATCTGTTGCGTAATATAGCACGATATAACGTTGGGACCTACTACATCATGGCTCTAGACCTACAGCTAGTACCATCGGCCAATTTTGTCAAGAAGTTCTTAGAGTTCATTCAGATGAATTATAAATACAATGCCGATAGATATACACTCCAAAGAAGGTAAAAGTTATATATGCTTGAAGTATTTCAATTGAAATTTCTACCTATATATACTATACTATATATATATTATATAGCATATACTGTTTGCCCACATTTGCACACAAGCCGCAAGCTCCTTTGGCCCAAACCAAAACTCAATTAAAGTGGATCTTAAATCGGTTTAATATCACCCAACCTATCTATAATGATTATGAATTGCAAAAACAATGGCTGCTGGCCCAAAACTCAAAAGATGAACTAGAAATCTTTATGAGTTCATTGAAAATGAACATGTGTGTGGGTTACGTGAGTATCAATGAGCTGGAACCACTCTATGACGAACGGTGCGAAATGGAGTCTATATATGACAGCGGTGCTAGCTTGAAGGTTAGTTTTGAACAATTTTTCTATAACAATTTATTCTAGAATTGCTTAAATCACTGTAGGCCAAAGTACTTGAAGGTCTCGACTATACGTTTCACACCTTGGATGGCGCTTTTTTAATACGTCGCGATCTGAACAGTTGGAAGCATATAGATCTGCCTAAAACGGCATGTAATACAAATTTGCAAATGTTGGAAAATTGGCATATATTTTCTGAGCATTTTCTAAGCCCGAAAGCTTAGACTTAGATATGAGTATATTTAAACAAAATTAATAACTGAACAATTCAAGTATGTATTTTATAAAGCAGTTTTGCAATTGTACTAAGTTCTTAAATATCACTTGATTGCATAGCAATCATCATCTATCTCACTTAGCTTTACAGTTACGTAACGCACTTTGTATTCTTGCCATAGAGCACTCGATATTCGGGTTCTATTTTGGACTTGATGAATTTCGTCATCTCTTTGGCAAAAACGGCACGTTGTGAATTCCGTACGTATTTCTTGATGCCAGGACTATGGACCAAGAAAGCCGGATGAAGAACATGGAACTCGTAACCCAGCAAACACATGGCATAGCCCTGTAAAAAAAAAAGAAAACAATTTTAGATATTTTTATATAGCAGTTTTGGATCATAGCACCCACCTGTATACGCTTATTGGACTGTCCTTCCCAGGTAACACGCTCATCGAAAAAGGGTTCCCTATTGTCGCTGACATAGAAGGGTTCCCAGTGTTTGAATTCGTTGTGTCGCAGCGTCATGCTAAACAATTCCAATTCATCGGTAGCATTGGGGGCCAGATTCACCCAATCCTCATATCCCGGCACCTTGTGACAATTCGAACACAATCTTTTATGAAAGAGTTGAGCTCTTTGCTTGTTATACAACTCCATGAGTTCAAATTTATCACTGGGTATCGTTTCATTCTCGAATATCTCAAAGACAGGCAGTGGATAGACACGCGGTGGCTGCTCAGCGTTCAGCGCGAGCACACTGTTATTCTGATAGACCATATCGAGAAACTGTTCCACAAAACCCCGACTCGGATACAGTTCGATATCGCAGGCAAATATAAAGTGAGTATTAACCGCCTGTCGGGCTATATTCCGTCCCACATTTATCGGATAGGTCATATTGGCCTGCGCCTTGTACATTTCACTGCGATTCTGATTCTGATATGGTGGCGCTAATAGAGTTCCATTCTCAGCTGTACATTTGAATGGCCAGTTTAAGGTCTCATCCTCATTGTAGGGTATATATTCGGGCATATGTTTGTTTGAAAAGTAAACATGAAAGCTCACATAATCTCGGATTAGTCCACTGCCCGGCAGACAGTTTCTCACATACTGTATGGCATTCAAAGTCGAATTCAAATCGAAGCCGGGCGAGTGTATGGCAAAACTGATGGGTCCCAGCCAGCTGAAAGTAAGATATTTTATATAATGTAGTCTCTAAGTTTAAATATTCCTGGAACTTATGAATCGAACTTATGTATGTAGTTGGTAAATATAATTGTCTTTTAACTTATTTATTAATTTATTCTTCTTTATTGTACAAACAACGATCTTCGCTCTCTCTTATTCGGTCGGAAATTAACTCGACGAACGTTCTCAAACGTTCGTCTTCTCAAATGCACTCAAAGAGAGTAACAGCTCTTTGAGTGAGATTTACTGAGAGAGGCCCAGCCTGCTACATGTTTATCATATAACTAACATATATGACACCGATAACAACATTTTATGTTTTCAATTGCTGATTATTTCTCCAATAGCAGTCAGCATGATTGGTAATCAAAATTGTTTATTGCTTATGACGAATTCAATTGATTAATTATGGTGTCTAGATAAGTAAATTTATGTATACTTTGTCGAATTTTTAGTTTAACAAGTTATCGCTTAATCTTTAAGTTTAATAGACTTGTTTATTTGTTGATTATTTCATACAGGATTAGATTATATTGTAAATTTCTTGCTTGCTGTGATATTTGAATGGATATTTTAACTGTTTTTCCAATCAATTAATTAAACTTTTTACAAACTTATTAGCCGATCGATAAAATAATATGTCTAACTTTCAAACATTATCATGTTTATATTAATACTAAATCTACTTACTGCTGAGCCACCGTTTCCAAATTGTCGAAAAAGGTATAGTCTCCATTGGTGGTATATGTTATGGACTCGGCACAACCCATGCGACGGCTCTCCCGACCGATGACCAGGTTCTTAACCACCCAGTAATCTCCATGTTGTACTTTCTCCAGTCTCAGACGACGATTACGGCACTTGAGCAACTTTTGGAGTTCCCGGGTACGTCGGGTCACCAAACGCGGTGCCTCTGTACTTGGTGTAATTTCGAAAATTTCAGTTGTTTCAGTTTGATCATCGAAATTATCGGATCTAGCTTGTTCGATCTTTCTTAACTGTTGCTGTGATCGAGTCAATTGTCGAACTTCCTGAAGATTGGTAAGTAGAAGAATTGTGGCAAAACCGATCAGCAAAATTATCGGTATAACTCGCAAATTGCGTTTATTGATTTGCAGAGCCATGGATTTCCGAACTGAATTAGAGCACTGACTATGAAATACTAAATTGAGTAACACTCGCGACTATCAGAGTAATACCAATTACCTATATATTTTTTGACACCATAAACATTATATTGCACACACTCATACTCTCAATGTGATTATTCCCGAATTGAAGTGCTCTCCAATTACGTTTGAGTAAACCTATCCCAATTACGTGTTATAGTTCTTCACATATTCTACCGATAATAGAGCAACAGTATTGAACATAATATGAAGTGAATTTGCCGAAAATAGTTTAGTTTTTATAGCTACACTCCATAAAGAGAACTATTGAAACACAATCATAAATTATTTTATCCGTTAATGTTGAGTGGAAATATGTAAAAATTTGACAAAATTATGTTTAGTTTTGGATTAAATAATATAATTCACTTTCGTTTCTTTGTTCAATAAAAATACAGGAAAGATTAAAAAATTTATTTTAAAGCGCAGGGAATTCCGCTGCTAGTAAAATTTACTATCTTGATTATAGCACAATATTAGATTACGGAGTTATTAAACACACAATTAAACCGATTGTATCAAGGTTTTTTTTTTTCTAAGCAACAGACGTTGAGGTATAACAATTCTTATCGATGGTTTCCTTTAAAAATTACTTGTAGATTTTAGACGTCATTTATTCACTAACTATACAAGAAATGTTCTGCTCTGCGATAACCGAACGCCGCAAATGTTGGTGAGCAACTGAGCAGCGGAAGAAATGTCCATTTTGGATGACTGAAACCGAAAGTGTTAGTGATTATAGAACAAAAAGCTAAAGCTAGTAATAGTTATGCGATTAGAATGGAGACCCACGATAGCAAAATACCCTGCTTCCAACCAAGCACAAACAGCTGCTTGACTATCTGACTTTATTGATTAGCTTATTTATATTATAAATTTTTATGGGGAAATCCAGTAAGTAATATCTGAAAGATTGGCTTATTCACACTGGTTAAACCATAAATAACTAATTAATTTGTTATCTTGTGAAAAATTCAAAATAGTTCATTCACAGAATGGAAAAAAAAACTACAGTTTTAATAATGTTTGCAAAATATAGCCATATGAATAATATCACATTAGCTATCATCATCGTATATTATAATAATCTCATCATAAAGACAAATGTCTGGTAGATAAATGCTTGTAAATGTTCATATAAACTAAGTGAGCAGAAGTGTAACATTTAAATGAATGCAAAATTACAAATAATATTTAATAAGAAAAAATATATATATTATATATTTTAATAAATATTGATAATTAGCATTTCAAATAGAAAAATTTATATTAAATTTGCAATTGGCTTGGCAAAACAATTTGGATTATTTGCTGTCAAAATTTGAGTATTTAATATAAATATTACGTTTTTGAATAGTATTTAAATTTGTTATAATTTTATTTTTTATTTTCTGACTCTAGGTTTTTAAAATTAGTTAAACTTAGCCCTAAAGCATGCCAGTCTGTGCTCGCTCCAGTAATTGATTGAGTCCTACGGGTTGCCAGTTCGAGAAGCTACCATCGCTTAACATACACACATTACGGTCGATATAGGCGAAGAGTTTGCCCACTCGGTAGATCTGAAAATGATAATGAAATTAGTATTTTCGACTGGTTTGTAATGGAAAGAAACTTTTAAAAGTTGCTCAAAATTAAAGTAACTAGAATTTAATTTTAAAATAGAGCTACAATAACGTTTACTTAAGGTTTTACACAACTTATAAAAACCATTTATCAAATTGCAAGATAAAAGTTAGATAAAACTCAACAGCATAAAAAAAACAAAAATAAAAAAATTATATGCCTTTCCGAGGTTATAATATCCGGATGCCTTATTTACTTTACAAAAGTGATTTACTCTTCATTATACAACTTCACAAGTTCCTAACTATTGTATTATACCATAGAAAAATCAAAATAGAGTAATATCTCGGTAACTATAGCACCTAGGGACACCAATTTTGGCATGCAGGTTTCTTGATGCAATATAAAGATGATGCCATCAACATTGTTTCGATGCCACGCCTCCTTTGCCGACCAAAAGCACAACTTCTTTGTAACTTTGCATGTCGCTGGCTCACTTATTTCTTAACGTATAGTTTTGTAACTTAGCATATACTTGGAAACAAATAATATCAAACAATTGTGAAAATTTCATTAAAATCGGACAATAATTAAAAAAGTTCAAACAACGAAAATCGTTCCTTTCAAGCAAGTCATAGCCACGTGCACTGATATAGAGAGATAGACATAGAAATATGTGTGCATTTTAAGTTTCTTGCAGCAGATACTCCAATTTGAACTCATATAATTGGAAACGAAGCTCAGAGGGTATAAAACTGTCGGCTTGCCCGACTGTCACTTTCTTTCTTGTTGGATTACGACTACATGTTATCTACATAAGTAACTTCCGGCTGGTTCTTTGAATGTTGCTCATGTTGACTGTGTTCTAATTCTAGCTTGTAGCTTTAAATAACTTTTACTGTCTGATAAATTTCAGTATTTAATAGTTATAAAACTTGCTGAGCAGATCAGGAATTGTATATATAGAAGAGGTATTATATGTATTTCAAGGCACTGTTCAATAAAATTTATTTCAGAAATTAATTTTATAAGCTTAATGCTTGATTTGATTTAAGAGTATACTTATAATATATATTAATCAGATCTTGTACTTTCTATTTTACAGTATCGTTTAGATTATAGAGAAACATTTTTCTGAGTTGATTAAAATTCGACTATGGATTATACATATATTCAAAACTACAAGTTTCTAGATTTAAAAAAAGTCTTGAAGTAAATGTTTTGAAATCTCCCTTTAGGGAATTCAAGTTTTGTAAAAATTTTGAATGGTTGAGCGCTTACCAAGCGTTAGGTATTTTTAATTAAATGAAGGATTGGCAGACGCACAACTAGATGCTGAACAAGAATATATATAGTATTTCTATATATATCTTTATACAGCGAATAGATTTTGCAAGTATTCCCATATAGAGTTAACCCCCCCGCTGTGTCTTTAGCCCCGCTCTTTAAGACTCACCTGTTTGCCCAGTTCCCGTCGGCCGGGAAGTGGGGCAAATATGATGCCCAGTTCGGCGCACTTCTGAGAGACGAGCTCCTTGAACTCCAGCTGAGCTGGTGGTGCCATATCGACGAGCATGACAGGAGCGAGGAGGACAGGGGCAGGTGGTGCAGCGGGCATGGGAGGTGGTGGAGCGCTATTGGTTTGCAGCACCGCATCGGTGGTGCGGTGCAGCATCTCAAGGGCACGACGCAGATGCTCCTTGATGCAGGGTTCCCGTAATATGGCCTCACTTAACATGCTCTTCCAGCCGGCATACCAGCGTGAGATTTCGCCAAAATCCGGCGACTGATTCAACCACATGACGAGCACCTGCATCCAGCGCGGGAAGAAGTGTTTGTCCAGCAGCTGAGCCATGTGATGGGCGGGTATGAGTTCGTGCCACTCCCACACCTGATGCCACAGCTCCAGATTCTGATGCAGCGGATTGATCACAAACTCAGCGAGCACCGCCTGCAGCTTGGGAATGATGTGACGCAGCAGAAACACCACCAGCTGCTCCTCGGGGAAGGCGGACTGCCAGGGTGTGAGCATGGCGCGTGCCGAACGATCCTGCGGTGACCAGGCCTGCAGGGCCACGCCCAGTTTGCTGCGTATCTGCGGATAGATGGACTCCTCCAGTTTCGTGCCCAGTATGCCATGCCAGGGCAGTATCCAGCTGTGTATGGGCACCGTATCCGTTAGCGGATCCCAATCGCTGACTCCCTGCGTTAGCTGCGGCAACACCAGCTGCTCCAGCACCGAATCCAGCACCCAGGTGGGCAGCAGTGGCGCCCACGAATCCAGCAGAGCAGCCATGGCAGCATATTCCTTGGGCTGCCAACTGGCAGCACAGGCTCTAAACGAGGGCATTACTCCTGCCCAGATTAGCGAGGAGTAGGGATCAAAAACGTTGCGTGACTGCTGCTCTGCCTGCTCCGCATCTGCCCCCTCCTGCTGCTGCTGCTGCAGTATGCCCCGCCAGCGTTTGATCAATGCCACTGGCTGCGTTGGCTGCTGCAGTGGCTGCCAATCGGCCAGCTCCCGCTTTAGCAGCGGCGCTATGACACCCGCTGCCAGATCCGCCAGTCCAAACTCTTTGTACTCCGCCGCATAGTCCAGCTGCAGCTCTAGGAACAGCTGCTCTGCCTGCGCCAGACTCAACTCTGGATTCTCGCTGAGTTGATCGAGGCGTGCGAGTGTTGCCTGCAGTGTGCTCATGTGATTCCGCTCCAGCTGTGCCAGTTCCAGCAGCTGACGCTGCTCATGCTCCAGTGCTGCCTGCCTATCCTCACACTCTCGCTCCGTCTTGTCGATGGCAATGATTTCCTGCTCGCATTGGCTAACCAACAGTTGGAGATTGTGGGTTAATTCCGGCATGCTAAACACAGAGGCGGGTGTGCTCTTCTCACCCCGCTCTTCGCCCGCCTGTGCCTCGTACAGTGTCTCCTCGAGCGTTATCTTGTTCTGGGCGAGGGCATGATAACCGCTGAGTACACGTTTCTCCGGACCCGTCATATCGATCACTGGCACATTGCCCAGCCGCTTGCTTAGCTTTTCGGACAGCAGATGATCGGATTTCTTGCCCTTGGCTATCACTTCCTCCACGGTCTTGTAGTAGTAGCGCTTGTTGTTGGACTTTTCCCCGCCACGCGGCTCGTTGCCTCCCTTGCGCCACTTGTTTAGCTGCTCTTTGGTCTCCTTGCTGTCTGCTGGCTGCAGTGCATCCTCCAGTTTCAATGGCTTGGGCACACTGGCCGCCACCTCGGGCCCATAGGCACCGATGGCACCGCGTCCCTTGCGCACATGTGCCTGCACCGGCTGTGAAATACCCTGTAGATCCTTGCCCAGACCCTTGCCGGGCTCGTAGCCCATTTGGAGCAGCAGCTTGGCGCCAATGCCTCGCGTATGCTGCTCCCAGGCACCCACATTTCGGTTGCTTGCAATGTGCGACTTGTGCCTCAATCCGGCCGTCATCGTGGGCTTTCGTGACGGCTCCTCTGCCTCCGCTTCCGCCGCGGAGCTGTCGGAACTGTTGGCATCGCTGTTGTTGTTATTGTCCATCAGCTGTGGTTGCCTGCGTCCAAACGATGGGCGTCCCTCATCACCGCTCTCATCCCCATTGCTCTCCTGCTCCGCCTCCTCGCTGCCCATCTTCTTCTTTTCCGCCTTCTCTTTCGGCTTTTTACCCGATTGCTGAATTCCGCCGGCTACGAAACTTACGGGCGCTGTGTAATCCTTGGACTTGCCACCGCCAGCTCCACCGCCCAGTCCACGACGTCCCCGTCTGCCGCTGCTCTCGCCTTCGCTATCATTGTCACTGTCATCCGCCCAAATACCTAAAAACAAAAATAAATAAAAAAACTTGGCACTTTGGTAGTTTTTTTCCGGCAATTCGTACCATAAATTTGCTGATGCTTTGTTTGGCGTCTGCGTGGTCGGTTTATGTTAAACTCATTGTCTAGATCGTAGTCTGTGATCTCAAAGCGTTCGTATTCATTGTCGGACATGTTTAAGTTGCTAAAACTAAATCAATTTGCAAAAGTAAACAAAACGTTTGGCTGTTTTACAGCAGTGTTGATAAACGCAGTTAACACCGCAGTGCACAACATGCATTACTCAACACTGCCAATTTTACATTTAATTATTTTGAAAAATGTATGCAAAACT